>OZ022511.1:50236878-52680801 GCA_963989385.1 Ctena decussata | reverse complement strand
CGCCGGGTTACAAGGCCGCGCACATTGCCACTGCGCTACAGCCGCTGGTAGTCCAAATGTTGATTGTTTTAGAACTATAATCTAAATTACTTAATGTCAAATGTTCAATATATACAGCTGTTGTCATACCCACATCGGACTGTGTATTACTGTAATAAACTTGTTTTAAACGTTAACCTGATCATCCGACCCGATAAAAAGTATTCAGCAACTGATCTTGAAATATATAATTCGCATTTTCGCAATTATTCGCCGGCGCTATGTTCGACAGTCAAAAGGCTTCCATGATGAAATATAAGAAAAATAATTGAAATTAACATTGTGTGTTGTGACTCAAATACTTAAGAACAATTATTTACAAACAGAAATGAAATAATATTATTATACCATAATAATAATTCTCAGAATGATTGCAACTTTGTCTATAGAAAATCTGACCGCCGTCGTGCGGATAAGGATTCTTATCGGCACGACCGTCTTGCGGATAAGAATTCTTATCGGCAAGACCGTCGTGCCGATAAGGATTCTTATCCGCAAGACGGTCGTGCCGATAGTCACTCCCATATCGGTTAGGTAATTGGTCGATAAGCAAAACGAAAACAATTATTGATCGACGAAATTAAGTAATTGATTACCTGCTGAAAATGTCCTGTCACTTTCTGCAATAAAATATCAGAAATTTCTCTCGTTATTCACTTCTTATTTCCTTCCAAACGAAAACGGAAGTCTCGGAGACCAACCGGAAATGTTGAAGAGTATTTCTGATAGGGTGAATAGGTTGTAACGACTAACGAACAGCATAAAACCCATTGTGTTCTGGTCAGTTCAGACGACCAAGTTAATGTTTTGCGCAAAACCCGGAACATTTTATCAGTTAAGTAGCCTCGCTTAAAATTTTAATCCAGTCTTTTTAATAAAATGATTAGAATTTAGGTCCTTATTAACACGCAAATCGATAGATATTGTCCCGGTAGTTGCACTGAAAGTAGGTACTATACTAACTACCAAAGGTTGCTTATCTCAGAGTTCACGAAAGTCTGCCAGAATATACAGGACCGAATCTAGTAAAATGATTAAAATGCACTTGAAAATTCTGAATATTTTTACCAGACCGAATGAATTTTTACCAGACATGTTAGGCAGTCAGACACGGTTTCGTGAATACTGTTATCTAAATCTGAATAGAACGTTTGAAAAAATCGTCGGTAATTTGAACGTTTTTGACATATCAATGAATGGCTGTGCTACCATTTAGTGTCCATATTCGTGTCATTCATTTTGCCCAGCCGATTTATCTGTTAGAATGACGTCACTGAGCTCAAGATGGTTGCTTGTTTTGTTATTGCCAATTAGGCCCAAAAAAAAATAACCTGTGTTTCCGGTAACCAGACCGACCCTAATATTTTACCGCCAACCCTAAACTTTTTTTCGTTTTCCTGCCTAAAATTTCCCGCCATTTCCTTATTAGTTTTCCAGCTTAAAATTCCCCGCCTATTCTTCGGTAATACGGCGACTTACGGAACGTGTGAAGAGCGTATATTGACTAGCTTCCACCGAAGTATTAGGTTGTCGCTAGGTCGACGTTCATTATTATTCATGTTAGATGCAAACAAGAAAGACCGGTCTGACTGCTTAGTTGCGCTGGCTGATACGATTTTTAGTTATCAGTGTGTGTACTGAGGTACCTTTAGCCATCTCATGGTTAAATGACACTGCATATGGCACGTGTATATACTCACAGCGGTGTCTTTGATCTTTTCACCAATTTGAAAGACAAAACGTGCTTGACCCATAACTGAGCAGGTAGTTGCATATCTACTCGACCGTTAGTATTATACTCAATATATAATTGCGTAGGCCCTGATCAGAATGCGCTATTTTGTGCATTGTTCGGAATTAGTTTTGCACTGGTTTGCATGACGATACAACTAGGAAGTCGATGAACTTATTTCCATTTTGCTATTTCAATATTTCCATCATTTTGACATAATGCGTTGGAAATAGGACAATTGATATTAACAGTGTATCTTCGCTTTGAATCTACACTTTTCGCGGAATAGGTTCGTATTCCTAAAAACTTCTTTGCCGACAATATAGATCATGACAAGACCATCTGTTGTAAAGGCAAATGTAAATATGAATGTTGTGTTCGTGAAAAAACTTTTGAAGTCGGCATACGCCCTGCACATACAGGTCAAATGCATTCTCGCGATCGTAAAAAACGGACACCTTTCATCCAAAAGCTCAGTCATTGTGATTTGATAAGTTGTTTTGCAGACTGCCGCAAGAACTTGAATATACGAGTGTGCGTTAGTTTGACAATCTTTTTTGACAAGTAGGCGGTCAGACATGTGTGTTACCTGGTTCAGTGCTCCATATGGACAATCTCGATTGGCCCATAGGCGGTCTTTTCGTCTGGCTAACACCTGCGCTTATCCGATTAGTTATGACACATGCTAGAATTTTAAAGACAGTGGCGATATTTTATACGTCGGGACAAGATCAAACGGCAGTATGTAAGAATTATTGGACATATGCCAAATGCCAAAGGTTCAATTTCTCGACGTACTAGAGCCATTCCTGTGAGTAATATACGGCCATACGTCTGTTAACGGAAGCCCTGAATTATGAAGCAAATCCAGTTTACAGACAGACTAGTTTTCAACGATCGTCAGAAGTGGTCATTTAGTCAGTGGCCATTCCGTAATTGGGACAAAAATTTTATCAACTTTCAAAGTGTTTAATTTGGACATGATTACATAATACACTACTGCAGACCGACACCAAAGACTTTCATAGAAAAAGAAAACTGCAAGTGTATTAAACTGTTGCTAAAGACATAATGCAAATGCTTTTTGTTATACTATCACAATATACACAATGTTTTGCATGTTAAAGGGGTAACTAGAGAGATGCGTGCTGGACTTCAGTTTGGGGTTTATGGAAATAACATAACATTTGTTTGAGAAATAGTTTGTCTATTTAGTGATAGGAAAGTGGTTGCATTTTAAAGAAAGAAAGCCTTTAACAAATGGGGTATTTGTTAATAGAACAGAACCTGGAGCGCTTTTTTTTCTAATGGGAGTCTTTAATCTACTTTTGCACTGTAACATGTTTGGTATAAATTAAACCCTCTGTACACTATAGGGTGATTTAAAAAAAAGTAAAAAAAAAATAAAAAAAAGTTGAAGCGGATCTACCGACCCTATTTTTATTTGGCATGTAATAGGAAACACAGGTATTTTTTTATTTGGCCTTAGCTGCCAATTAGGAAGCCAATTAGCGTGGTTTGGCATATCAGAAGACAAGATTTAATCAAAGGTAATTGATAATTTGAATAGTTATCAACTGTATTGTTTGTTAGTGTACCTTGTCAAAACATTTCAGCACAAAACTGTGCCACCGAAGCTTCTAAATATACCCATTTTCAATTTGCCTCGTTCAGCGATTACTAATCGGTTAATTATCGAAACGACTTGACCGATAATCGATTACCATTTTGGCTTCGATTAGCCAGCCCTACTGTTAGTTGATTATTGCACCGTTTACCAGTGCTTTAGATAAGAAGGCGTAACAGGGATAATTTGGGAAAATCTTCATGTTTTGCAATAAAAACATAACTTGTGACCCCTCCTAAAAACTGTCTCATCAAGACAGTTCAAATGAGAGGTCACAACATTTCTTTCTTTGAGAAATTTGAAAAGTTATCTTTGAATTATCCTCAATACCCCTCTTATCTAGAGCTCTTTTTAATTTATATATATTTTTTTTAGACTTCTAAAGCCTTTCACACCTTGTGTTTTTGGTAGTGTTTGAATGGGAGTAGCTAGGGATATGGTCCTGGCCTCAGAGGCTAGGGGAACAGTATGTTGTTGTTTTATAAATTTTGCCCTTGTAGGCACATGCATCTCATATTCAGGAGCAGGTATTGATCCACCACTGATAATCAGGCTAAAAAAAATACCTATGCTTCCGATGACCCGACCGACCCTTATGTTTTCCGCCAACCCTATTACTTTTTTGGAGTTTGAGCCAGAAAACATAATCAGTTGGGGTGTATTATGGCCGATCCGGTCCTTCTCGGTAGTAAGCAGTACCTTTCAACAACAACAACAATGGTGGCGCCAGCGATCGACTGCAAGGCAGCAAATTTGATGGAATAAATAGTCATTTCTTGCATTTAGTTGACAGATATAGAAGACTATAGCACAGTATTCATTAGTGGTAGCACCTGCAGAATTGCTGACTTAGTCTATGAGTATTATTATTGCGATTTTTAAGTATGAGGGAAGGTAGCTGGGATCAGGTGGGGTAAAATGAAAAAAAATAATAATAAAAGAAAAAGTTTTGCCGACATACCGACCCTAATTTTTGGGGGCGTTTCATCGATAACATGACTATGTTTTTGTTTCTTGGCCTCAGAGCTGGCAGGCCCCCTTTTATTTCAATCCATGGCAAATTGCTTTATGGAGAGATAATAAAAAAAATGTGTTAACTGTCAGATACCCTAAATATTCCATTATTTAGTGCGTTTGGTAAGTCAGCTCATGTTCTTTAATAGTAAATTCAGTCTATCATTTTTATGTTATAGATGTCTTGGTACCACTCCACATTTCCTACAGAAGGAACAACAAAATGAAGAAGTTGTTCCAGAAGGGAAACCAGGCTGGTTCAAGAACCTTCTCCGTGTTCGTACTTTACAGCCGAGCAAAGAGTCTCATTCAAGTGTCTTATCAAAGAAAGAAACATTATATGAATTACAGTGTAAGTTTGGCCTAGGGGAAGATACTTACATGTACCATAAACATGGGAATGTACACAGACTCAGTCTGCACAAGTCATGATACAATCAACACCAATCAACACCAGTCTGTTTTCAGAAATGTTTAATAGAGTATGTTTCATGCTAGTCTGCTAATCAGAGTGGCATATCGCGTACAAAAGATTCTGAATATGGACTTGCAGGACCCATATTATGACTGGCATTGATCTGATCAGTTAAAGTAATTACCATAATTGTCCATAGCAGAGTTCTAGATAAGAGGGAGTATTTGATGATAATTAGGGATAATTTTGTTCATTCTGCATAAAAACATATGTTGTGACCCCTCATCTGAACCGTCTCGACGAGACAGTTCAGATGAGGGGTCACAACATATGGTTTCAATGAGAAATAAGAAAAAATATCCTTAATTATCATCAAATACTCCCTCTTATCTAGAGCTCTGCATAGTTCACGAAAGTCTGTGAGAGGTTACAGGACCGAATCAGATAAAACAATTAAAATGTACTTAAAAATTCAAAAGATTTCTACTGGACCAAATGAATTTTTACCAGACTTGTCAGATGGTCAGATGGAGTTTCGTGAAGACTGCTAAGGTTTTACCCTAATGTGCTAAAGTAATGGAAAATTCATTACTTTTAGGTGTCCCAATATATATGCACATTACGGTACATTGCTGTAATGTGTCAGAAAGATGCAGATGAATGGCAAACCGTGGATAGACCCTGATCAGTGTGGTCTGATCAGGGTCTGCTAAGACCTATCTGTCCCAATTCTTAGAATTATATAGTACTTTTTACAAACAACACATACATAGCAAACAGCAGATATTCAGATCCAGCTGCTAATACATGTATGTGCAGTCTGATCGGTCTTCACTGTTTTCATTTACCTGGTACAAACTATTGACTCAAGGGAATTTCAAAAGTGCAAGTGCAAAAGTTTGCAAATATGTGTGCAGGCTGATCCTTTTTTTATTTTTTTGTGTGACCTGGCTTAGTATTGATTACTTTAACAGTTTGAAATAAACTTTTTTTTGTGTTAAATGCCAATATATATGTGAGCAGTCAGACTTGCAATGTCATGCATATTGTTTTTTGGTTGTTGTTAGTATTAACTTACAACTTCGTTGTTAAATAGTCAACCTTATAATGGCAACCATTTCAACAACAAAATTCTTTACATAGCAAAATTCTTTACATATAGTGTCATTTTGGTATGCAATGAGTGGTTTTTTTTTGCTCAAAATAACAGCGAATTCAGTTAAACATCAAAAATGTTCGGGAACAAATGCTGTCTTTAGAAAGAGGGTCCAATGTTCACTTTCATATATGCTTAATTTAATTTAAGAAATAGATCAGCTCTAGCAGTGAATTGTTGAGTAATAATTCACTGTTTGGAGGTCAGTTGTAAAGTAGATAATATCACGAGCGCGGAGCGCGAGTGATGTATCTACTTACAACTGACCGACAAACAGTGAATTATTACACAACAATTCAATGCTAGTGCTGAACTATTTCAATTCTAACACTCAAAAACGCTGAAAAAGTATTCTTTTCATTCAATTTCTCCCAACCATCTTGCCAGCGCGTTCATGTTCCCGCTAATTTTCTAAACTGTATCTAATATGAATGTACATTTTTATAGCGATTTTAGAGAGAAAAAGCGATGTTGCCCCGTCTAACGTCTTAAAACGTCACAAAATTACGTCAGTATTGCCAGTGACGTCAGCAATTAGAGTCACGCGCTCCGCAACAGTGAATTGTTGCAGAATAAAACACGGAAGTTTTCCATTGCTTCTATAGGCGCACTGTGTTAGAATAACATATAAAATTGTCCTGTAACATGATACCACCACATAGTCTTCTATGGAACACATTACCTTGTACGATCTGAGAGTTTTTACCTTTGTAGCAGTTGAAAGCGCTAACCAGGGATTCTACGATGCCTGTGCAGTGTGCACACTTGCTCTAGTTCTGTTAGATTGTTATGTAATATATGTGATCTTTTGCAGTTCACTGTGTTAAACCAGAGAATATGGAGGACTATCTCAAACAATTGTAAGTCAGTGTCTAATCTGTTGCACTTCTTCACACCATGGTATTCCTATTTCTTTGGGTGTAAGATGGAGGTTTTCCCTTCCAAAACCTCCATAAACAATCATGAAAAATCTAGATCCATCCTGTAATGGAGGTTTTTCCCTTCCAAAACAATCCCAAAATATCTAGATCCATCTTACAAGATGGATCTAGATTTTTCGGGATTGTTTTGGAAGGGAAAAACTCATAAGATGGATCTGGATTTCTGGTTGATCCAGACTTTTGGAAATTGTTTGCAAGGGAAAACCCCATCTTATTGCGCAATTTCATAAGACTGAATTAGGTATTAGGGGTCATTCTAAAAGGGGAAAACCCTAATTTATAGCCGAATAAATGCAGTATTTTTTATGAAAAATCATCAGAGCTCTAGTCCAGCATTTAAAGCTCAAGATCAAGTTTGAGGCTTGGTTAAAACTTGAATATAAGAATCTAAGGTGTAGTCAGTGCATTGGTCCTGTAGGCGGTCACGTACCTACATCAAGGAGTGAAATTCATTGTTTAGACAATGATGTCACAAAGACAGCCAAATGATATCAGTTTATGCCTCACCAGACATTAGTGTATGCTTAGGCGCTTGAAGTTCTATGCTAAAAAAACAAACAAACTCAAAACCCTTTGAACATGACGCAGTCTATAGGTAAAAAAAGGCCAGGTATGCAAGCAAAATACCTCGATTTTTTGGACTGCTACAACTGCCAGTTAGAAGCACCCCAACAAAAGCAAACTTCTTACCTGTAAACATCGTTTCAAAATGTATCCATAAACATGATCAATTTATTCAGTTATGGTCTTTGTGGTGCTGTAATCCTGAATTCAAAATTTGACACAAAGTCTCGTCGCCATTACAGTGTCCAGTTTCCGGTTTACTGCTGGGCCAAATTAAGCATGTGCTTGTACACTTTGAAAATCACACATCAGGGAAATCATTCAATTACTCTTTTAGACATTGCCAATGTTGTTGAATTACTATTTCCATGTATTTACAATATTTTGTTTGTCCTAATTTCGGTCAAAACGTTTCTTACGAGTGAAAACTTGAAACAAACATGATGAAAATGATGAACATGATGAAAATGACGTCATGACTTTCGTATCAACAATGTCAAAACTACGCAATAACGTTGGCGTAAAATTTTCATTTGTCGACTGAGGCATACATACTGACTTTGCGAACAACAAAATCGTCGATCGGACCATGTGGGTGCGCATCTGCATGGTCCGATCGACGATTATGTTGTTTGGTGATTGGACAGAGTAGGAAGCTGTACATTTAAGAAGATCGTTATCCGCAGAATCACTTCATTTTTCCCGTAATAGAACCTGTTGACGTTGCTGTGTGACGTTGATACACCGGAAACTGGAGACCGTAATGGAGTCCGAACACAAGCTTGCACAACTGGCCATTTCTTCAAATTGGCTCATACCTGGATGTTTAGCGGCAGCATTGAGCATAAAACTTCAAGCGCCTGTGGTGTATGAAAATGAATATTGGTTCTTGAAAATGTCAGCCTCTGTCAAACTTAAATAGAAACCTCTGAAATGATAAAATTATGCATTTCAGCAATTTCTGTGTTTAAAATGAAATGTTGCAAATCAACAGGTATACAAGAAAAATAACTGTCATGTGTGTGAGGTGCTGATAAGAAGAATCCATCCCTCAGGATCACTTTTGGACATTACTCGGCAAGTCTCATGTTGCCGAACAGTTACCCTGGAAGCAGATTTTCAATCCAAACCTCACACCCATGAAAGAAACAGTTTTCATTAGGGGCCACTATTATCCCTATAAATGAAAAAAAGGGAATTTTATAATTGCAGATATTTCTGGTGCTGTGTGATAATTCTTAATAATATGTGACTGTTTTTAACACTTTGTTGACTAGTGAATTTTTCATTCTTATCATTCGGATGAGTCCATTTGTAGTTTTAGGGTTTTCTTGTGTATATTTTCACTTTTATGGAATTTCGCATAGAAATCCTTGTAAGCAAACTGTGGAGACCATGTTCAGATGCAGCATTCTGCGGCATCTGAACTGAGTCTGCGCTGTTTGCCTATGTCCCCAAAATGGGTTTCTAGTCTTGAATGATGTAATGATTTAAATAAGTTTTTAAACCCTTTTTATGTGCAACTCAAGGATGTTTTATTTGTTTGAAGCTGGCTAATCATGGTCATTTACAATGACAAAACTTTTGTGAGAAGCTTGCAGCCATTACTCATGATAATTTTTTTCATGCCGATAGAGCAATGGGGCCTTTAAAATGGTTATTCTAATGCACTAACAAATATAACGCGACGTCTGATTGGATAACGTCAAAAATTTGCGACAGTATATTCTGCGATATACTGTCGCAAACCCGACGTCATTAAGTAACGTCGCTTCTCATTGGCTAACGTTTGGTTTTACGTTGCTGACGGCGCTTGAAATGGGTGCAAAATAGTACATTATGAAAGGTGAAATGTCGCAAATTGCGTTTTACGGCTCCGCTAGCGCGTCGCCGTAAAACGAAATTTCCGACCATAAAATCGATGATTTACCTCCCCAAATGACAATTTTCAAGATAGTTATCCCCTAAATGTTCTCTGTATTGTTGCAGTAAGGAGTTCACCAACTTAATGCATGATAAGGAAACTGGTGCTACGTTGGTTGGCAGTTTTACAGTAGAAATTGGAGACCAGGATGAAGCAAGTATGTCAGGAGATATGAAGCTCTAGATTAGAGGGAGTACTAACTGCTATTTAGGGATAATTCTTGTTGAATCTAGAAATACAAATGTTGTAACCCTCATCTGAACCGCCTTGGTAAGGCGGTTCGTATGAGGGGTCACAACATAAGTTTTCAAGGAGAGATACCAAAACTTAAATCCCTCAGTTATCATCTAGTATTCACGCTTGTATAGAGCTCTGGCGTTTTATATAGTCCAAAACTTGGATCACATCATTGAGATTATTTGAAAAAGTTCACTGTTGGAAACTCAAGATTAATATGGTGACCCAAAAGCTAAACAGCCAGAAAATTAGTTTCCCAAATTATCCTTTAGCTGACAATCCCATTCATTTACTGTTTCCAGGAAGACTAATTTCAGCCATAGAGTTCATATATTGGAGATTTCAGGTGGCCTCAGACATAAACTAGGCACACTTGGCAAGCAGACTATTAGCTGTTTCCAACTTTGTGAGTTAGGGAGAATTAACCCCCATAACAAAGGGGTAAAATGAAAGATGCAAAGTTGCTGCCACTGAAAGTGTACAAATTCTCCAACATATGTCATACAGAGACTGTGATTTTGGATTCTAATGGACTTACATATGTAACTCGATGTCTGATTGGATAACTTCAAATATTTGCTACAGTATATACTGTCGGAAACCCGATGTCATTACATAAAGTCGCTTTTCATTGGCTGACGTTTGGTTTTACGATGCTGAAAATGTTTGCTATGGGTGCAAAGTAGCGCACTTTTAAAGCTGAAAAAGTGAAAAAGTGCATTAGAATGGGGATAACTGTGCTCAAAATTGTCATTTGGGGAGGTAAATTGTTGATTTTATGGTCACAAATTGCGTTTTACGGCTTCGCTGGCGCGCCGCCGTAAAACGAAATTTCCGACCATAAAACCGATGATTTACCTCCCCAAATGACAATTTTGAGTACAGTTATCCCCTAATTAAAGTCTCATCTGTCTCATGTTTCATTCAAGCTATATCATATTGAATTCTGAATGAGAGAGGGCAACAGCATAGATCCAGATGAGGCTGCACATTATGAGCCATCTTATTTAGATCTATGCTGTGTGCAAATCTGATGTTTTTATTGTTTGCTTATTAAATGTTAGAATGAAAAAGACACTCTCATTTTGATTGCTATATATGTCAATTTCAGTTCACATATGGGAATATAAAGGTGGTTACCCAGCCCTCAACGCCGCTACTGATATTTATAGAACAGATCAGGTATGACTGTTTACTGAAATTTTTCAGCCTAAAGACATTGCATTTACCATAATTCTTCTAATAAATGACCTTAGCCAATCTTGGTGGAAATAGCCACTTTTCCACAGAAATTAGTAGGAGTGGGAAGGGGGATGAGGGAGCTTGTATAAGAAAGGGGACATCCATTAGAAGAAAACAGCATGTTCAAAGTTAGGAGTTAAACAATTTCGAATGAGTCCACAGTTATTTAGGTTGCTATTGTTGCTAAATAATTCACTGTTAAAATGGTATACATTGTACTTGCAGGGGTACTTTTCTTGTAAAATTACTTAGTGTGAATCTCAGAGACAGTTGTTGCAGTTGAAAAATTGTGAATGAATTCACAATACATGTAATTAAAACTACTATATTGCTGATTTTGCTAAAATAATTTCTCTGTAGATACTGCATTTTTACAGGAAGTTTTGTTTGTGTTAATTCCGTGTGTGAATGAAGGACAGTTACATTATAGTACCTCTTCAGACACAGGAGAAATTAATTTGAGCCACTACACGAGAAAACCAACAAAGTGGCTGTGCACCCAGTGCAAACTCAGATCAACCTGATCATCTACCCAGTCTGATCAGAATCTTTGCTGCATGCTTAAAGGGTAGCTAAGGGTCTAAGCTACCTCCAAGCGGACAGTGAAGACACTGATCAGACTGGGCACATGCCCAGGCTGATCTGAGTCTGCGCTGGTCGCACAACCACATTGTTGGTTTTCTCGTGTCGCCGCTCATTTGGAGATTGTCATGAAATGAAAGTGACAGAGTTGCTTCCCTTGAAAATGTGCGCATTCACTTTGACACCAGTTAAGTTGAATATAATATTGTTGTTTTTTCAGGATTTCATAGATTTTCGAAGAAATCGAAATAAGATGTTACGGTCAAGAAAGAATCAGATCTTAATGTCCTTCAGTTTCTGGCCCGATATAACAGCTAGGGACGGACCTAATATCTATGAAATGAGAAGTTATACTTTAAAGGTAAAATGAGCCGTGACACGACAAAACCAACAATGTGGTTGTGCATACAGTGCAGACTAGGATCAGCCTGGGCATCCAACAAGTTCGATCAGACTCTGTGCTAAGCGCTTAAAGGGTAGCTAAGGGTCTAAGCTACCTCCATGCGGACAGCGCAGACTCTGATCAGACTGGGCAGATGCTCAGGCTGATCTGAGTCTTCGCTGGGCCGCACATGCCACATTGTTGGTTTTCATGTGCCACGGCTCAAATAATATTTTAGTACAATCAATTTTAATGGTGTATACAGAATAGAATAGAATAGAATCAGTCACTGGGTGGCATACCAGTCACACCATACCATAAGAGTTATTAGTATTTGCACAGGTAGGTTTAAGCAAACAGTGCAGACCTAAAGGAGCAGCCTGATCTGAGTCCACACTGTTTGCCATTCCATCTGTATCTTTTGGATACATAACTGCATTTTAAAAACTGTTTCAATTTTAGGACATCTACAGTAATTATTTTAGGTGTCCCAAGTTTTAGAATTTTTATGGTAAGTTTGTATAAGAATAGCAAGTGAAGTGAACACAGGGTATAATCGATTCCGCTAATTTTCGCTTCCTGCAGAGACTGTACTTCATATTTGGCTTACGCCGAGACTGTCCGCGAACTCTTGCTTCCTGCCGAGACTTTTTTACTTGATAAATGGCTTCCTGCCAAGACTGTCCGCGTGATTCTGCTTCCTGCCGAGGCTCTCGGCAGGAAGCAGAATCACGCGGACAGTCTCTGCAGGAAGCCATTTTACGAGGACAGTAGTCTCTGCAGGAAGCAAGAGTTCGTGGACAGTCTGGGCAGAAGCCAAATATGAAGTACAGTCTCTGCAGGAAGCGAAAATTAGCGGAATCGATTATACCCTGTGGTGAAACACATTTGAGAAAGGATAAAGCAATTAATCTTTGTGAATTAAGCATGCGAATGAAATGTGACTGTCCTATCCCAAGGACCCACCATTTGAGATACATGGGGAGACTAGCACAAGACACTGTATACACAGTTTTGAAGTTCTGTATTTGTTCAGCTGTTAGACAGGTTTTTAGCTCGCCTGAACGAAGTTCAAGAAGATCTGTTGTACTACCCCCGGCGTCGGTGTTAGCGGCGGCGGCGGCGTTATCAAAATATTCAAGTTTTACGTTAAAGTTTTTTTTATGTGATGGGCATGGCGCTGTCAGGAAAGCTATCCTGTACCGATGACAGGTCTTGTTTTCCCCTGCCATATCCGCCTTGGATTGATTTTACTATAAATGGAGTTTTCTTCTGCAAAACAAATGCAAAAGTGTAGATCTATCTTGAAAGATGGTTCTAGACTTTTAACAAACACCACTACCTCACATTTTAGATAACATTTGAAGAAAATATATATCACAAATTTTCATTCAATACTTCTCTTATCTGGGAATATGAAGCTTTGTGGACCCAGATCAGATTGCTTATAGTCGCAAGTTGACATTAAATCTGTGCAACAGACACCTTCTCAAAATGGGAAAAATTCTGAAATAAAACTAGAAAACGAGTTGTTGATACATTATAAGAAAGAAATGTCTTTTTCATTAAACAGTCAGGTATTTCCAGTCACTATTGTAGCCAAAACCTGGATTTCAGGAATTAATTCATATCTTTATAATTCACATATTTCATTTAAAGGGAAAATTCACATGAGCCGCGACATGAGAAAACAGGGCTTCCACGAACTTTCAAAATTTGGAAGTCCAGACTTCCATGGTATCAGATTTGGACGTATTGAGAGATTTTTTTGGAGGTCCGAAGTTTTTAGGAATGACTTATGCATAGTTATTTTTAACCCCCCCCGCCCCCCCCCCCCCCCCCCCCTCCTTACACGTCCCTCTCTCTCTCTCCCATACTGTAGTGAACTTTTTGTTCTTCGAAAGGAAGCCTGAGCATTTGCGCAGTCTAATCAGAGTCATTCCTGTTTGTTTGTGAACAATCAATACGCAAGTCCTCTGAAGACTCGCCGTTGCACTGTCTGCTATTGCATAATATTCCCTTTCATTGCCGCCAAATGGGCCGCGTCAGAAATACGGTGACTTACGGAACGCAGTCTAATCAGAGTCATTCCTGTTTGTTTGTGAACTATACGCAAGTCCTCTGAAGACTCGCCGTTGCACTGTCTGCTATTGCATAATATTCCCTTTCATTGCCGCCAAATGGGCCGCGTCGGTAATACGGTGACTTACGGAACGTATAATGACACGCTTCCACCGAAGAACTCGGTTGTCGCTAGGTCGATGTTCATTATTATTCATGTAAGATGCGAACAAGAAAGACCGGTCTGACTACTTAGTTGCGCTGGCTGATACGATTGTTAGTTATCGGTATGTGTACTGAGGTACCTGTCTCACGGTATGACACTGCGTACGGCACGCGTATACTCGCAGCGGCGTCTTTGATCTTTACATCAAAGGAGAAAACGTGCTTGACCCATAAACGTGCAGGTAATTGTATATCAACGCTACCGTATATATAATCACGTAGACCTTGATCAGAATGCGCTATTTCTGTGCACACTGTACGGCATTATTTTCGCACTGGGTTGCATGACGATATGACGATACAACTAGGAAATCGGCGAAATGGACGTTTCAGTATTCGTATTTTAATAGTACCATTAATCAAAACAATGTATAGTACCAGAGCGTACAACCATAACATGTCGGAAATTGCGACTAATAATATTAACAGTGTATCTTCGCTTTGAATCAACACTTTTCGCGGAAGAGGTTCGTATTCCTAAAAACTCCATTGACGACAGTATGGATCATGACAAGACCTTCGTTGTAAGGGCAAGCGTTAATATGAATGTTATGTTAAAACTTTGGATAGAGTTTGTCAATACATGCTTCAGTATTCGTGTGTTATGGATTCATTCACAAATTTTAGAAGTCGGCATAAGCCTTACACATACAGGTCAGTTACATTCTCGCGATCGTAAAAATAGATGGACACTTTTCATCCAAAAGCTCAGTCATCGTGATTTGCAGACTGCCGTTAGAGTTGAATCTACGAGTGGGCGTTATTTTGATAATCGTTTTTGACAGGTAGGCGGTCCGACATATATGTTACCTGGTTCAGTGCTCCATACGGACAATCTCGATTGACCCGTAGGCGGTCTTTTCGTCTGGCTGACACCTGCGTTAATCCGATTAATTATGACACGTGCTAGAATTTTAAAGACAGTGGCGATATTTTATACGTCGGGACAAGATCAAACGGCCGTATGTGACAATTATCGGGCGTATGCCAGACGCCAGAGGTCCTATTGCTCGACGTACGGGAGCAAATCCTGGGCGTAATATACGGCCATACGCCCGTTAACGGAAGCCCTGAGAAAACCAGCAAAGTGGCATGTGCCCCCCAGCAAAGACTCAGATCAGCCTGGGCATCCGCCCAGTCTGATCTGATTCTTCACTGGGCACACATGCCACTTTGTTGGTTGTCACGTTTTGAAGCTCATATTGCGATAATGTATGTTTTCTATCTGTAAAATATTTGTTTCTCTTTTCATTGTCAGCCAGGAACCATGATTGAATGGGCAAATAACTGGTAAGTTGAATAATCTGTTGCAGTCTAGCATTTATTGCTGCTTAATGGATACACCTTCAAGGGAAGTCACTATGTCCTGCAGTTGATTGCCTCCCTTGTCATAAGGGTAGTCTTAAGGTGTATGGCTACACCTCCATGTTTTAACACCATTTTTGTCTCCCCTGCAGCTTGCAAAATATGAGACCTATGTAATGCTTTTCTGGTATTATCGTTGGCATCAGAGTGGTAAACTTTTATCAAGTTTTCTTATTCAGCTCTGTTTGGTGACTAAGTACAAACTGGTGAAGCACTGCCTTTTGTGGAATTCTTGTTACTATGAAGATCAACTTTTTGTGACTTACTGTTTGCTTTTTTGGACAACAAAATCCTTCCAGATTGGGTCTACCTTGAAAGGAAAGAATTGTTCCTAAGGGAGCAAATTCTTTCTTTTAAAAGTTGACCCCCATTGGGACTGGCCATTAAAAATGAAAATGGTAAAGGTACTTCCCCTGAAAGTGTACCTATATTTTCAATGAAAGAATTTTCTGTTTGTAAAAATATTCCCCATGGATAAGAGACTCATGTACCTGGGATACAAATTCTATATCGCTGAATTTCTCTACCTTGTTAAACAAGCCACCATGCCATGTTGGTGTATAAGTTTACCTTGGAGTCATTTTTACGAAGGGGAATACATTTTCTGACTATATGGTTTGGTCCTTTGATGTTGAGCTCTTGCAAAATTGGGTCTGCTCTTAATGAAAATAATTTGCTCCAAGGGGGTGCAGAGTCTTTGCTTGAAGAGTTGACCTCCTTTCCTTTAAGAATTAACCCCAGTGGAGAAGGGAGGCAAAAATAAATGGCAGAGTTGCTTCCCCTGAAAGTATATGAATGTACCTTAAAAATATGTAAGCTACATCACATATAAAGGTTTCTTAGCTCATATGCAAACAGCAACCTGGGCATTTATACAGTCACAGCCTATACTATTCACACAAACTATACCATTTTTATTTGGTTACAAGACTGGAGTTTTCAGCCTCCAAAATCGAAGATCCAGATCCAAGGGTTTTATGAATTGTCGAAAGGAAAACATAACTCATATAGCAGAATTAATAGCACTCTTTTACATACAGTCAACTCCCGCTATCTCGAACTCTGATATCTTAAAATATCCCCTTGTTTCAGAGAATATAGTTTGAACACATTTCTCATTTTTCTTTAGATTTCAACTCCCGTTATCTGAAACTACTGATACATCAAAGTAAATTTTCTGGGACCAGAAAATATACTTTGAGATATCAGTAGTTCTGAATAAATTTTGACTTTGAGATATTGAGAGTTGACTGTATTTGGGGTCATTTTGGACTTTGGAGGGGGTGGAGGTTGGAATGTCCCTGTCTTATAGCCAGACAAATTTAGTACATGAACCATAAGATACGTACAGGCCAGCCAGTGGCTGATTGAACATTTTTCTCAAAGTCAATACTATTTGCTATAAAACACGCTGCTTTTCAATGCCCGGCTTATAAAATCTCCGTATATATTTTATTACTAATTTGCAGTGCAGTCAACCTTCTTTATAATGAAAGCTTTCTGCCCAAAGATATAGCTATTAATATGAATGATTGAAATTTTAGGGGAAGACAACTCTCCTTAAATATTTTATTACTATTTTGCAATGCAGTGAACCTTCTTTATAATGACAGCTTTCTATCCCAAGATTTAGCTATAAATGTGAATGATTGAACTTTAAGGGGAAGACAACTCTATCATTTTCTTTGTAGCTTCCATCCTAAATAGGCATCAACTCTTTGATAGAATTTGCTCCTCTAGGAGCAATCCTCCCCTTTTAAGAGTTGATTGAATTATGGAAGAGCATTGTCCAGAGAAGCAAACACAAAGTCACAAAAGTTGTTTCCCTTTGTATGGTGGAGTATTATGTAGGTGAAACTCCTTAATCAAATTTTATAAGTTATGGTGCTGTGGGCCCTTTTTATAAGGGGACAGGATTTTTTCACTGTGAGACTGAATTACTGTTATTGAGAATCTAGTTGCAAAACAAAAATATACTTTGTACAATTCAGGATGACATTATAAAGCATTTTGCTGTTTCATTAAGTACATATATCATTATAAAGAAGGTTGACTGCTGACGTGTCCGAAAATGTAGGATAATTTTATCTTGTTCAGTTAAACCATATTTATCCAGCTATAAGATGGAGGTACCATTTGCAAAAATCTAGATCCTCTTATAAGATGGACCTAGATATATGGGATTGTTTTCGAATAGACAAATAACACACAGCTGATTTACACATTTGAGCCACGACTTAATAAAACCAACAAAGAGGTTGTGCGCTCAGCGCAGATTCAGATCAGCCTGAGCATCGGCCCATTCTGATCAGACTCTTCGCTAAGTACTTAAAGGATAATAACTAAGTGTCTAAGCTACCTCCATGCGGACAGCAAAGGCTCTGATCAGACTGGGTGGATGCCCAGGCTGATCTGTGTCTGCACTGGGCGCACAACCACTTTGTTGGTTTTTCGTTTCCTGGCTCATTTGGGTAATTTTGGAAAGAAAAATCCTATTCTATAGCTGAATATATAGGGTAGTAAAAAGGCAACGGTCTCAGTGGGACTGACAGAATAATGGGATTGTTTGAGTTGCAACACACAAAAAGGGTGCTATGTAAATGATGTAATCTTTCTGAACACACCCTGAAGAAACAGGTCACTGCTCTTGCTATTTCGATCTATGACAAGTTGTAATTTTATCAAGTCATTTTTCAAAGTGTCGCATGTCTTTCTTTGGTTAAAGTTTCTTATATGATAACTAAGGTGCTATTAGGCAAGCTACCCTGTTCCGAGATGGGTCTTGTTGTAGCATTTGCTTTAACAAGGTGTGATGTAGGGATCCAGTTATATGATCATTTGTTTACTCATTTGTCCCCACTTACATTGACACTGGTGTCAGTCGAAGTGTTTACAAGGCAACTGTGACATAGCAGAGCTTCGGATAAGGAGTAACAGCGATAATTTTGGGAAATTTTCCTTATTTTTCCATAAAAACATATGTTGTGACCCCTCATTAGAACTATCTTGGAGAGATGGTTCTAATGAGGGGTCATAACATATGTTTTGTTCAGAAATAAGAAACTTTATTTCTGAAATCCTCAAAACACCATCATATCAGGAGCTCTGGACATAGCATCTGTAATAAAAATATTTTTATAAAAAGATATTGTTGAATTATTATTAAATGCTGTTTCAATATAGAGCTTTTAATTTTGCCTTTTTTTACTGCCTTGCCGTGTTTTGTTGAGGCAGTGTCTCAAGGCTTTCAAGCTGAACTGGTAGCTGGCCTAGCTTAAATAGCTTGCAGTGTTGCAAAAGAGCAGATGCTTTTTCATCAATTTCTTTCTCTTTTCTTTCTATAAACTATTTGTTGCTAGCTGTATGTCCGATAATTTTGTCACTTTCAAAAGAGAAGATGTAACTCCTCTTAGATCTGTACAAATTTGGAAAACTGCTAATGATGTGCTAAATGACCAAAAGTAGAGTCATTAAGAGGTTATAATTATATCACATAGCTCCTGATAAGGACTGGTTTCTGAGGATAATTCTGAGATAATTTTTGTCGAGCCAGCTTGCGGTCAGTGAGACTTAGTCGCCCGTTTGGTGTTGGTGCATCCGTCCATCTGTTTACAGCCATATCTTGAGTTTGGTTGACCCTAGGACCTTGAAACTTCATCACAATATGCCCCACCAAAATGTCAATTGGCTCCCACAATACTGGTTCACTGTGACCTACTTTCACGAAAAAGTACCACATATTTAGTTTTCGACAGCAGCCCCATATCTCCCTTATCATAGGCCCCAGAACATTCAAACTTCATCAGTGCATGCACCTTACCACTCCAGGTCACCTCCAACAAAACTAGGTCACTGTGACCTACTCTCACGAAAAAGTACCACATATTTAGTTTTTGTCTGCAGCCCATATCTCCCTTTTCATAGGCCCCAGAACATTGAAACTTCATCAGTGCACGCACCTTACCACTCCAGGTCACCTCCAACAAAACTAGGTCACTGTGACCTACTCTCACGAAAAAGTACTACATATTTAGTTTTTGTCTGCAGCCCCATATTTTTCTTTTCATTAGCCCCAGAACATTGAAACTTCACCAGTGCATGCACCTTATAACTCCAGGTCACCTCCAAGGAAACTAGGTCACTGTGACCTACTTTCACGAAAAAGTACCTCATATTTAGTTTTTGTCTGCAGCCCCATATCTTCCTTTTCATAGGCCCGAGAACATTGAAACTCCATCAGTGCTTGCACCTTACCACTCCAGGTCACCTCCAACAAGACTAGGTTGCTGTGACCTACTTTCATGAAAAAGTACCACATATTTAGTTTTCGAGGTCAGCCCCATATCTTCCTTTTCATTAGCCCCAGAACATTGAAACTCCATCAGTGTTTGCACCCTACCACTCCAGGTCACCCCCAACAAAACTAGGTCACTGTGACCTACTACCATGAAAAAGCATTTTCACTACTGTCAAAGCGCCAACAGGCTCGACATGCTGGCCACGGCCATCTAGTTCTTATTTCTTATCAAAACATATGTTGTGACCCCTCATTAGAGCCGTCTCTGCGAGACAGTTCTAATGAGGGGTCACAATTTATGTTTTGATGGAGAACTAAGGTAAATTATCCTGAAATTATCCCTGTAACCCCTTCTTATCTGAAGTGCTGTATGATCATGAAAAATATCTGCCTGCTTATGTTTTGAGTATCTTCAGAAGATTAAAAAATTTGCAGATGTTTTAAATTGATGAGAAGTTGCAGTAGAAGTTGATTTACAGCACATTTTAGTTACATGTACAAATTAACATGTGTAGTTAGTATATGTTATTTATATCATACAGTTTGTAATAATAAATATTTCTTGACTCTAAGGGCAAGAGGTATCCAACATCGGTCAGACTCAAAGCCAGTTTGTGGTCTGTTCGCGCAGATCGGTGAATTATACACTGTACATCACTTTTGGTGTAAGTGACTACTGCTTTGGAAGGGAGCTTTTATGTTATATACAATTAGAGCTCTAGATAAGAGGGGTATTTGAAGATAATTAAGGGATAATTTTCTTTATTTCTCGTTGAAACCAAATGTTGTGACCCCTCGTCTGAACCATCTCAACAAGACGGTTCAGATGAGGGGTCACAACATATATTTTTATCCAGAATTAACAAAAATTATCCATAATTATCACCAAATACTCCCTCGTATCTAGGGCTCTGTACAGTGGCATGCCAAAAGTCAGACCTGCTAAGTATATTCATTGATAATAAACTTAATAATATTCACCTGTGTGTAATATACAAATAGAATTAGTAAAGTATTGTACGGTCAAAATTGTACCTTTGATAAACATGTCATTTTCTTTCACTATTCATTTGGCATCCTTATAACTCATGTAAAATCTATTTTTTTCCTTTCTTTCTTCATTATGCAGAGGTTATTCTAATATAAAAAAGTGTGTGTTTTTTTGTTGTTTTTAAATAAATTAGAAAAGTTTTGACATCTTTTGGCATGCCACATTAGCTGTACATGGCTTTGCTGCTTGTTATAAGTAAAATGCTAGTGGATCTACATAAATTTCCTGGAATATAATAGTCCTATACTTTTGGCATGTTTTGAGCAAATATAGAACCTTGTTAATGAAATTCTCTATCATTAGACTCCTTCAAACGCCCCACTTTGGCTTACTGTATAATTTTGCTTATGATTCCGTCTAGTTTTGCTTAAGTCCTATATATTTTCACTATTTACCATATTTACATTGTATTTGGATATAAGATATGAGGTCTTCCTTTCTACCAAAATTATTCCAGATATGTAAATCAGATGTTTTCGGATTGTTTTGGAAGAACACCCCCCACCCCCGCGCCTGCACACACACCACACAGTTTCCTCCCCCTCCACCCAATACAGTTCTCAAGATGAGGGTACACCTGCCTGTTTTACTGCCATCTTTACAAAGGGAAACAACTTTGCCACTTTTTGGTTGCTTTCTGTGGGACAATAAAACCCTTCAAGAAGGTGGCTACTCATTAAGCAAAGAATCTGCTCCTACAGGAGCAAATTCTTTCCTTTAATAGTTTACCACCATTGAGAAGACGGCAAAAATGAAAAAATTGTTGAGTTCTTTTCCCTGAAAGTGTACCAATACACCTTAATAGTGTGCTTTTTGCGACTTGACATAATTTTGTTAAAAAATCACATTTTAGGCAAGCATTACAGTTCATATTTTCAAACAAGCAGGAAGGTCATACTTACTCTTGTACACTAGCAGCATTTTAATCTTTGCTTCAAAGAGCTTCTAATCACCGTTTATGTTGTCAAGTCATTTAGCATGCTTTCTTTCTCACCTCTTATGTTCATCTCAACCATTAAAGCACCAAAAAGCAGACGACAAAATTTACGTCTGCAAATTTTCAAAAAATAGTTTGTGTTCAAGCTACATCATATTGAGATTTCAAAGTTAAAATGGCAAACAGTGAAGTTCCAGATGAGGCAGCTCATTTTGAGCTGCCTCATCTGGATCTACACTGTTTGCAAAGTCACCTCTTTCATTATTCACGCTTTAAGGGTTAATCTGTATACATGTACTGCTAATGGTTCATCTGAGTATTTTCTGACTGGAAAGCATTGCAGACATGAATCAGGCCCGGAGGTTATAAAACTTGAGTACATTCTCAAACTCAAAATAAAACACACTGATTGGCTACTTCCGAGCATGTGCTCGGAAGCAGCCAATCAGTGTGCTTTATTTTGAGTTTGAGATTATACTCAAGTTTTATAACCTCGGGGCCAGGTTTTTCATGTGATAGTTTTGACTGAAAAAAGGTCTCAAAAATAGAATGTTAAAACAAATGTCATATTCCCTGTTTCTCTTCTTTATTGTAGCCTGGTAAGAACCCTATAGCTCAGTAGGTTAAGCACTGGCTTGCTGATCTAGCGGTCTCGGGAGACAGGAATCTTTTCAATCGTAAATGGGATTCCATTTTACATAGCCTTTCATTATCATCACCCATTGTCTTGATATGACTGAAATACTGTTGAAAAGGATATGAAATTGTAGTTCATCTATCCATCCATCTTAGCCAGGTAGTCTGTATGAAAACAAAATTCACTTTCTTAATTCTGGTTTGTTCAAAGAGAAAACATCTGTAAACAATTTGTGATGAGTCAGTAAATTAGCTTAAAGTAATTAGAAATATGTGCTTTTTACATAGCAGCGGCTTTGTTATCTTATAGAAAAATAGGTTGTCAGTTTAGTTGTGTTTGGTGGAGGATTTATGTTTGTCTAATATATTTATGACTTTCCTGTGACAGACTTATCTGAGGGTTCGCTTGGGGTAAAAAAAACAGTAAAACCATACTTTTCACTTAAAGCACCAACCATGAAAATACATGTTGCTTTCTAGTTGAATTTGCAAATGGCGTAGATCCAAAACAGGTGGCTCATTAAGAGCCACCTCATCTGGATCTACACTTTTGCTCATTTGTCATTGAATTCTCCATAAGATAAAGCTTGGATGAAACATTTGTTGACATAAATTTTGTTGTCTGCTTCTTTTCCCACTTTAAGGTTTAGGAGGCACAAATGGTGTAAACTTAGGTCATTCTGCTCTTTTATCCGACAAGCTCTAGAAGAGCAGTCTGATTAGGATCTTACCTTTGTCAGTTAGTTATGTTATGTAAAGTACAAACAGTGCCGACGACAAAATTTACGTCTGCAAAATTGCAAAAACATTTCGCGCAAACTATATCATATCGAGAATCTAATGAATAGAGGGCAAACAGTGTAGATTCAGATGAGGCAGCTCATTATGAGCTGCCTCTTCTGGATATCTACTGTTTGCAAATTATACTACCTCAAAATGGACTTGTTGGAATGTTTACTATAATTTTGGACAAATGTATCACGTTTTTTCTGTTCTTTTGTATTTTTCAATACTTCCCGAGTGATATAACTTTACTTTTGAAATGATGTCATGTAAACATGTTGAAGAAGGCAGTAAAAAAAAATTTTTTCTTTTTGCAGTTTGTAAGATATAGAAAATAGTGAAAATAGGGGAAAATTAAGGGAAAACTTGTGGAATTTTGGAAGGTTATCTTCAGGAAGCTTCCGTGTGGTAGCCCGCGATATCAGGACTGTGTTTGGAATTGGGAAGGGTGTGGTTGGATTTGGGATAAAAATCTGCCCAAAGTGGCTGACCTTGCCATATTGAGCTGAGGGAGAAGTTCAACTGTATTGAACATACAGGGAAATCCAAAAGCTTTTGAAATTGTACAAAACATCTTTCTGCCAAAGAGCTCTTGGCTACGCACTGATTAGTAGATCACTCTTATGCATTTCATCCCTAGTTAACAGCATAACATAATTTCAGCTTGTTGATAATCTCTATAGCTGTAATTTTTTTCAAAAATGAAAACAGAGGTCAGATTTTTATGGTGAGAGGGAGGCAGGGTGGAGAGGAGTGTTATAGGTTGCTGACAGTATGCAGGTAATCAGATAGACCTTACTGCTTGCTACAGCTATACATGTATACTACTGCTTTTTGCTGAAAATATTCTGAATCATTCTTATATCTTATAGGTGGAGAATCTCTTAACAAATGTCTGTTTTTTTCAGCATGTATGAGCATGTAAATTCCTTTCTCTACATTATATACGTAATCATTAACCCATTCTATTCAGGATACCCCTTTAGGGGTATCTGAGCAAACAGTTTGGATCCGGATCAGGCCCCACAAACCACAAACGTGGGGCCTGATCTGAGATCCAAACTATTTGCTGCCAAGACATCATTTCTACAAGAGTTAGACCAATATTGTCAAAATATTCTTGAATTTTGATGCAGACGACAATTTCAGCAGACGACAAAAAATACCCAGAATGCAATGGGTTAAGATAAACAGATGCTTTTAATACAGTCCTGCATATTACCTATAATGCATTTTGTTTGCAAAGGGCCCGGGGCATAGAATCACGACGAGAGAATAATGAGCCAGTTGGGGGATTTTTCACGCAGTTAGGAGAACAGTATGTTATTCATCATTTGTGGGGTAGGTACAGACAATGGCATGTCTAGTAGTTCTAGTGCTGCATATTTTAGTAGAGAAATTAAAGTAAAAGGACTGTGCATGGAGAGTTTAGCAGTAACTGAAACAGTTTGAGAGCTGTGGTATGAGAAACACACCGGGTAGGCGGCAATCTAAAACGCTCGTGCAGTCGACGAACGCGGATCAAAAACCATTAGAAACAGCATTTCGATTGCAAATAGGTGACAATTTGCAATCGAAAACGCTGTTTCCAAAGGTTTTTGATTCACATTAATCAACTGTTAAGGGCATTTTCGATTGCCGCATACCTGGTGTGAGAAAGGTACCTTCTTGCATGTAGATAAAGAAAGAAAAATATCATGTAGGCAATGCATTGGATGTACAGGAGCTCATATACCTGCATCTTGATGTCATTGGTTCTTCAAATTATGATATCATAAACACTATACAAATGACAGTTTATGCTGTGTTGAGTGTTGATGTAAAAAGCATAATATTTTAGTCGTTACATGTGTATGAAAATCTCAAATAAGTTAAAATTATAGTTTTTCGTATTCAGTCAAACTTAAATCAAAAGGTATGCAATGAAAAGTATCTGTCATGGTTGTGTGGTGGAGGTAGAAAAATCTGTCCCTCGGGATCACTGGTCAAGCCTCATGATGCCCAGCAGTGATCCTCTGGACAGATTTTTTCTATCTTCATCTCATACTCATGTGTAAGATAAAGGAACTAATAATTTTACACCCTTACCCAGCCCTTGGGCTTGCAAAAAGCAAAATGTCACAGTCATTGCTTTAAATGTAAAAGATGTCACATCACTCAGACTCTGTTGACAATATGTTGATTGTACAGACAATGATTTAATAAAGACGGCAAAAACTACTTTTAACTGTGTAAATAGCCACACATGTGTCATTGACCGAGTGGATTGCTTTAAACTAAATTGAAACCTCCCAAACACTAAAACTATACATTATAGCAAGTTCTATGTTTAAAATCAATTGTTGTAAATCACATGTGTGCAGAAAAAGTATCTGTCGTAGATGTAAGGTGTGGATATAAAAAAATTGTCTCACGGGATCACTGATGGGCATCACTTGGCTTGTGATGACAAACAGTGACCCTTGGGACAGATTTATATAAGAGCCGCGACACAACAAAACTAACAAAGTGGCATGCGTGCCCAGCAAAGACTCTGATCAGCCTGAGCACATGGCCAGTCTGATCAGAGTCTTTGCTTTGTGCTTAAAGGATAGCTAAAGGCCTAAACTAGCTCCATGCAGACAGCGAAGTCTATGATCAGACTAGGTGGAAGCCCAGGCTGATCTGAGTCTTTAATGGGCGCACATGCCTATTTGTTGGTTTTCTCGTGTCGTGGCTCATATCTGTAATACATATAGCATTTAAGGATAGAAAAGACTCAGCTCAGCTTGCTCAGTGGTGCAGTCTGATCAGTCTTTCCTATTTGCCTCAACAGTCTGTGGTTCATTGTTTTCTTTACATGATGGATAGAATAAACAGAAAATTGAATATTATGTATGTTGGTAGCTGTTCATCACTTTTTTTTGTAATTTTTTATTTAAATAAATGAAGTATATAATATTCAACTTTTCATCTCATGCTTTGGAGGATGATATTTAGATGAGTGAAAATTAAGAAGAATCGAAAGTCAGTTAAGAAGGATTTATGTCATGAGAAGTGAAGCTGCAGATGATCCTGTGCATAGGGACCCTGATGCACAGGCTGGTCTGAGTTTTTACTTTTTCACTGTCTTTCACTGTATTTCCAATAGAAATCCAATTACTGTAGTAATTTGGATATAAGACAGAGTTTTTATCCTTTTTGAAGGACCCTTGATATCCAAATCTGTCTTTTCTGCTAAAAGATGGGTGTTTCCCCTCCAAAACAATTCCAAAAATCTAGATCCGTCATACAAGAAAGATCTAGATTTTTTGGATTTATTTGAAAGAGAGCACCCATCTTATATCTGAATTACAACAGACTGGGTTTGAGGTTATAAAACTTGAGAATAATCTCAAACTAAAGCACACTGATTGGCTGCTCTGATTGGCTGCTCGGAAGCAGCCATCCGAGCAGCCAATCAGTGTGCTTTATTTACTCAAAATAAAGCACTTCGATTGGCTGCTTCCGAGCATGTGCTCGGAAGCAGCCAATCAGTGTGCTTTATTTTGAGTTTGAGAATGTACTCAAGTTTTATAACCGCAGGGCCTGATTTACAAATTTGGGGTAATTGTTGAAGGGATATCCTTATTATTGCTGAATAAATAGGTGTCTGCTTCACATTTCATCTTTTTTTAACTTTTCTATATAGGCTATGAAGATTTACAGAAGCGTAAAGAAACTAGAGAGTCAGCATGGAGTAAACCAGGCTGGGATGAGTGTGTTGCTTACACAGGTAAACAGTTCCATATGGTTTAAATTCACAGAAAATCTACTGTATGAATCCTAATAGATGCCCCCACTGCAATTACCGAAATTTCAAAATTCCAGGCATAAAATTTTCAGACACAGTAGTTGCTGTATAGTGGTATGCTCATCTCATTATCATCTATGAGGTCTTTCATACAAATTTCAGCCATTTTGGTGCCGGTGTAACAGGCCAGTTTTTCCCCCCAGTCAGTTTTTTCCCCGGGGAAGAACTGGGCCGGCCCGTTTCTTCCCCGGGGAAGAAACTGACTAGTCAGTTTTTTCCCCACCCAGTCAGTTTTTTCCCCACCTTGATTTTTTTTTATAAATGTTTTCATCAGTGTTGGGGGATTGGGAAAAACCTGGTTATACTATTTTTGTCTCAAAAGACTAACATTTACATAAAATTTGTGTCCTGATTAGGGTGGGGAAGAACCGGGCCGGCCCATTACTTCCCCACCCTGATAAAAATATACAACAAATTCTAATAAGCAAACAACATTCATTGATACTGGGGAAATCTTGCCAAGTCAATTCTTGCACACAGTACCTATAAGCTTAAACTTATCTTCCACAGTTTATTATGGGGTAAAAGAAAACTGCTTGGGGGTGGGGAAAAACTGGGCCAGCCCATTCTTTCCCCACCCTGATAAAGTTATACCACTAATTCAAATTAGCAAAACACATTCAAAAAAATACTGACTGTATGCAAGAATAATGAATATTCAATGGAAATACTGGGTGATTACCATCTCCCCCAACTTGAATTAACTAAAGATGAATGTTTCACTTTTTACTAAATGGAGTTATGGAAGAACTGCCAGAGGGGTGGGGGAAAACTGGGCCGGCCCATTTTTTTCCCCACCCTGATAAAATTATACCAATTATTCTAATAGGCAGAACACATTCAATGGAGGGTACGAAAAAGCTCCTCAAGTCAATTCTAAAAACCAGAATAAGTAAAAAATTATCTTATATAGTTAATTATCGAGTTAAAAAATGCTGCTTGGGGGGTGGGGAAAAACTGGGCCGGCCCGTTCTTTCCCCACCCTGAAAAAAAATACTGACTGTATGCATGAACAATGAATATTCAATGGAAATACTGGGTTGCCACATTCTCCCCAACCTTGAATTAGTTAAAGAAGAATGTTTCACTATTTACAAAATGGTGTTATGGAAGAACTGCTAGACAGGTGGGGAAAAACTGGGCCGGCCCATTCTTTCCCCACCCTGATAAAGTTATACCACTAATTCAAATTAGCAAAACACATTCAATGAAGGTAGAGAAAAGCTCTCCAAGTCAATCCTAAAAAACAGTATAAAGCAAAAATGTTTCTTTCACAGCCCCATTTCTAAATCCAACTATGAATTTCCATAATTATCACTTTTTAGCTCACCTGAGCCGAAGGCTCACAGGTGAGCTTATAGTATAGGCAGGCATCCGTCGTCCGTCGTCCGTCCGTCGTCCGTCCGTCGTCCGTCAATATTTTCAAACGACATCTCCTCTGAAACTACAAGGCCCATGGCTACCAAATTTCATGTATAGCATCTATAGGCAGGGGGAACCAATAATACTGTTTTTTATCCAAATCGCTTCAGAACTTTGGTTGCTATGGCAACTTAAAGTTTCCATTGACTTGTATGGGAAAAATTGAAAATTTGCATTTATTGCTATGTCACTGCAGATATTTTGACAAAACTTTAACAGAAATGTTCCTTGAGTATTCCTCTATCAACCACATGAACTTTATGTAAATTGCACAATTTGGCTGGTTGCCATGGCAACCGAATGATTAAAAATAGAAAAAATATTCAAAAATCATCTCCTCAGAAACTATGGAACCAATAAAGCTCAAACTTCACAGAAAGGATCTTAGTACTAGCTTCTATAAAAGTACTGTTTTTCTTGGCAATTGCTATAGCAGTTTGGTTGCTATGGGAACTTAAAGATGCCATTGACTTATAATGGCAAAATGGAAAATTTGCATTTACTGCTTTGTCACTGCAGATATTTTGACAAAACTTTTATGGAAATGTTCCTTGAATAGTCCTCAACCAGCCTTATTAAATTTATGCAAATTGCACAATTTGGCTGGTTGCCATTGCAACCAAATAGTTGAAAATAGAAAAATATTAAAAAACCATCAGCGCAGAAACTATTAGGCCAATAAAGCTCAAACTTTACAGAAAGGATCTTACTACTAGCCTCTATAGAAATACTATTTTTCATGGCAATTACTCCAGCAGTTTGGTTGCTATGGCAACTAAGAGTTTCCATTGACTTATAATGGGGAAAATGGAAATTGGCAATTTTTGCTGTCTCACTGCATTTATTTAGATTTTCTTTCTACAGAAATGTTTCTTGACTAGTCCTCTATGTTTTATATGCATTTTCTCCAAATCGCTGAATTTGATTGGTTGCCATGGCAAAATATAGGGTAAATTTTCGAAAAAGGAAAGAAGAAAAAATGAAAAAAATCTTCTGCTCAGAAGCCTTTTTTAGGGATGAAGCTGATATTGTGCAAACATGTTGATGACAGAAGCCTCTACATGAATTTTGTTTTATCTTCCAACCCCATAAGAACTTTGGTTGCTATGGCAACTTATAGTTTCCATTGATTTATAATGGGAAAGGTGAAGCCACGAGGAGGATGAAGCTGATACTGTGCATACTTATTAATAATATTAGCCTCTACCTAAAGTATGTTTCATATTATCATTGTCCGTGTGAACTGGTTGCTATAGCAACTTAAAGTTTTCATAGACTTACAATGGGGAAAGTGGACATTCGGTATTTATTTCTGTGTTAATGCAGATATTTTGACAAAAGCTTTACAGAAATGTTCCTAGAGTAGTCCTCTATCAGCCATATGAATTTTGCCCAAATACCTGATTTTGATTGGTTGCCATTGCAACTGATAGGCCAAATTTTCAGTTTTTTCTATTTTTTTTTTTTTTTTTTTTTTTTTTTTTTGACAAAGATCTTCTTCTCAGAAGCCATTAAGGGGGGATAAAGCTTATTTTTTGGATAAATGTTTGTGATATTATCCTCTACATAAATGGTGTGTTTTATTGCTGTTGTGCATGTTGTTTTGTTGCTGTGGCAATAAGTTTTTCCAACATGACCTCAGTGCTCAGGTGAGCGATATAGGGCCATTGGCCCTCTGGTTTCAAGGTGGGGAAAGAATGGGCCGGCCCAGTTTTTCCCCACCCCCAGTGCAAAATAACCAACCCCTATGGTAAACAGTGAAACAAAATTTGCTCCCCTAGCTGCTTGTTTCTGTGATATTAAGTAACCAATTTCTCCACATACCAGTTGTTCTCAAATCATATTACTTCAAATAATTAGTTCTTTGTTCTCAGGGTGGGAAAATAATGGCCGGCCCAGTTTTTCCCCACCCCCAGTGCAGAATAACCAACCCTATGGTGAACAGTGAAGCAAGATTTTCTCACCAGCTTGTCTCTCTGATATAAATTAGCTGATTTCTGTACATACCAGTCATTCTCAAATAATTTTTCTTCAAATAATGAGTTCTTTGATTTCAGGGTGGGGAAAGACTGGGCCAGCCCAGTTTTTCCCCACCCCCAGTGCAGAATAACCAACCCCTATGGTAGAAAGTGAAGCAAGATTTTCTCACCAGCTTGTCTCTCTGATAAAAATCAGCTGATTTCTCCACATACCAGTCATTCTCAAATCATTTTTCTTCAAATAATGAGTTCTTTGATTTCAGGGTGGGGAAAGACTGGGCCAGCCCAGTTTTTCCCCGCCCCCAGTGCAGAATAACCAACCCCTATGGTAGAAAGTGAAGCTAGATTTTCTCACCAGGTTGTCTCTCTGATATAAATAAGCTGATTTCTCCACATACCAGTCGTTCTCAAATCATTTTTCTTCAAATAATGAGTTCTTTGATTTCAGGGTGGGGAAAGACTGGGCCAGCCCAGTTTTTCCCCACCCCCAGTGCAGAATAACCAACCCTATGGTGAACAGTGAAGCAAGATTTTCTCACCAGCTTGTCTCTCTGATAAAAATCAGCTGATTTCTCCACATACCAGTCATTCTCAAATCATTTTTCTTCAAATAATGAGTTCTTTGATTTCAGGGTGGGGAAAGACTGGGCCAGCCCAGTTTTTCCCCACCCCCAGTGCAGAATAACCAACCCCTATGGTAGAAAGTGAAGCTAGATTTTCCCACCAGGTTGTCTCTCTGATATAAATTAGCTGATTTCTCCACATACCAGTTGTTCTCAAATCATATTACTTCAAATAATGAGTTCTTTGTTCTCAGGGTGGCGAAAGAATGGGCCAGCCCAGTTTTTCCCCACCCCCAGTGCAGAATAACCAACCCCGATGGTAAACAGTGAAGCAAGATTTTCTCACCAGCTTGCTTCTCTGATAAAAATTAGATGATTTCTCCACATACCAGTCATTCTCAAATCATTTTATTTCAAATAACGAGTTCTTTGATTTCAAGGTGGGGAAAGACTGGGCCGGCCCAGTTTTTCCCCACCCCCACAAAATAAAGCTAATAATACAACATAGTCATACAAGATTTCATACATGCTGGGACATATCTAATTTCATTAGTATGCATAAAAACAGGCATAAACCCCATTTCTTAATCCAAATATGTATTTCCACCATTATCACTTTTTTCAGGGTGGGGAAAGAATGGGCCGACCCAGTTTTCCCCCACCCCAATAAAATAGAGCTTATAATATAACATAGTCATACCAGAGTTCATACATGCAGGAACATATCAAATTTCATTAGTATGCATAAAAACAGGCATTAATCCCATTTCTTCATCCAACTAACTTTTTCCACCATTATCATTTTTGTCAGGGTGGGGAAAGAATGGGCCGGCCCAGTTTTTCCCCATCCCCAGTGCAGAATAACAAACCCCTATGGTAAACAGTGAAGCAAGATTTTCTCACCAGCTTGTCTCTTTGATATTAATTAGCTGATTTATCCACATACCAATTGTTCTCAAATCATTTTTCTTCAAATAATGAGTCCTTTCATTTCAGGGTGGGGAAAGACTGGGACGGCCCAGTTTTTCCCCACCTCCATAAAATAGAGCTTATAGTATAACATAGTCATACCAGAGTTCATTCATGCCGAAACATATCAAATTTCATTTGTATGCATAAAAACAGGCATTAACCCCATTTCTTAATCCAACTACGTTTTTCCACCATTATCACTTTTTTCAGGGTGGGGAAAGAATGGGCCGGCCCAGTTTTTCCCCACCCCCAGTGCAGAATAACCAACCCCTATGGTAAACAGTGAAGCAAGATTTTCTCACCAGCTTGTCTCTTTGATATGAATTAGCTGATTTCTCCACATACCAATTGTTCTCAAATCATTTTTCTTCAAGTAATGAGTTCTTTGATTTCAGGGTGGGGAATGACTGGGCCGGCCCAGTTTTTCCCCACCTCCATAAAATAGAGCTTATAATATAACATAGTCATACCAGAGTTCATACATGCTGGAACATATTACATTTCATTAGTATGCATAAAAACAGGCATTAACCCCATTTCTTAATCCAGCTATGTATTTCCACCATTACCACTTTTGTCAGGGTGGGGAAAGAATGGGCCGGCCCAGTTTTTCCCTTACCCCCAGTGCAGAATAACCAACCCCTGTGGTAAACCGTGAAACAAGATTTGCTCGTCTGCTTGTTTCTGTGATATTAGGTAACCAATTTCTCCACATACCAATTGTTCTCAAATCATATTACTTCAAATAATGAGTTCTTTGATTTCAGGGTGGGGAAAGACTGGACGGCCCAGTTTTTCCCCACCCCCATAAAATAGAGCTTAAATCATAACATATTATTACCAGAGTTCACAACTGCTGGAACATATTAAATTTCACTACTATGCATAAAAATAGGAATAAATCCAATTTGTAAATCCAAGTATGTATTTCCACCATTATCACTTTCTTCAGGGTGGGGAAAGAAAGGGGCGGCCCAGTTTTTTCCCACCCTCAGTGCAGAATAACCAACCCCTTTGGTAAACAGTGAAGCAAGATTTTCTCACCAGCTTGTCTCTCTGATATAAATTAGCTGATTTCTGTACATACCAGTCATTCTCAAATAATTTTACATCAAATAATGAGTTCTTTGTTTTCAGGGTGGGGAAAGAATGGGCCGGCCCAGTCTTTCCCCACCCCTCCCTAGTGAAGTATATCCCAACCTCTTGCTACACAGTGAAACAAGATTTTATTACCAGATCAGTTCTGTAATAAAATGAGCCATTTTTTTACAAATACCAGTTGTTTTAAAATCATATTATTTCAAAGCAGGAGTTCTTTGTATTCAGGGTGGGGAAAGACTGGGCCGGCCCAGTCTTTCCCCACCCCCATTTGTAAGAGCTCAATGTACTACTTCTCAGTAGCAAAGTTCCTAAATACTTGCATATAACAAATTTCACATGTATTCATAAAAAGAGTTTTTATCGCATTCTAAAGAACCTACATTATCACTCTTTTAGTGCGGGGAAAGTGTGGGCAGACCACTTTTATTCTACGCTTTCTAGGATGGAAATTTTAGCGATAAAATATCTTGCTGGGATTTAAAAAAAAGCTTTCAAAGTGTTTCCCCACTCAAAATGATAAAACAATACGCTATCAGAAAAATTTAAGGTGGGGAAAAAACTGACTGGGTGGGGAAGAAACTGACTGGTCAGTTTCTTCCCCGGGGGAAAGAACTGACTAGTCAGTTTTTTCCCCGGGGAAGAAATGGGCCGGCCCAGTTCTTCCCCGGGGAAAGACTGGGCCGGGGGAAAAAACTGACCGTTACACCGGTTGAATTCTTACATGTTAAAAATCACTTAATATTATTTATTGGAAGCCTTTTGGTGAGTGGCGGATTTGTAAATAATTCAGTTAATTATGCCCCCTTTCCTAAAATGCACTGTCCCTATGACATTTAGTAAGATTAATACAGTAACTGTAAGTTCATTTGGTGGAAACAAGGAGTCATGAATCTGAATAGTTGCATAAGGTAATGGTTACATACATTTGTAATTATCATGCCTCCAACTTCAAAGAAGTTGAGGGGGCATATTGCTTTTGGTTTGTCTTTGTGTTTGTGCGTGCAACCGCACATCTATTCACCATGCTTTTAAATGCATGCCATAGCTTAAAAAAAAGTGGATGCTAGAGATTTAATTTTACATATGGATTTATCATAAAAAGATAGCTGACCCATATTTTCTAAGTAGAAATATGATTTTTAGCGACTGACCCTCTTTGCGAAAATTGGAGGAGGTGGGGGAGGTCAGTCTGATTTCATAGTGACAAGTGTAGCCAATGGTATTGCTAGATTTTTATCGAAGATCCAGTAAACCATGTTTTAATTCTCTTTCAGTTCCATTGATTCGACATATGAAGTCCCGTATCTTGATACCAACACCTTTCTCTCCACTGCAATAGATCAGCCAGCCAACATTTGAGCTGGAGGTGTAGTTTCAAAGGGTCTAGAGAAAAAGGGACTACAGTTAATAGCTTTGGTGACAGTAAAAAAGATGTAGTCAATATGTGCTTCCATAGATTGATATGGGTTTGCACTGTTGAATAGAAACATTTGAAAGATTATGTCACATTACAAACAAGTTCTGTGCCTATATGGACCACAATGAAAGCTTAGATCTGCATGCATATTGTGAACCTGTGTGGGCTGATCTAAGTGTATTAGGCAAAATGGTACAGTTTTCCCTCTGTTTGTTCATCAGTCAGTATTTACCTCCAAATTACATTAAAAAACAGATAGCTATACATATGCAGATATTTTTATGAAGACTGCTGCACTCTTGGGGAGAAGGATAGTTTTGTAAAAATTCTCTCCTAGAAGCTTGATTCATCTGAAGTTCAGATTCTAGTTGTTCAAAACAAAATCATTAGTCAGGAGTCAGTAAGTTTTCTCATATACATAAAGTCTCCTTTTATTTTTTGGGAAAAAGGTGAGGAGCTTTTGCACTGAACTGCAAAAGCTCCTCACATATTTTTGACAAAATGGCAGTGTTTTGACATACAGTACAATTGAAAATGTAAGGTTTTCGTAACTAATGCTGCCGTTAGTTATAAACAACTAGGCCCTGGTACATGCCTGAATCATCACATTGATTTAACAACACCACATTTCCAACAGAATATAAACTAGATTATGACAGCTTCGGAATAATACCATATTTATGCTAAATGTTTTGACAAATATTCTGAAGTTTACAAAACTTAATCTGAATTGACTGATGGACATGTTCACAGTGGAACATAGAACAGTCCATTATATAAAAAAGATTGGTGTTGGAATCTTTATAGTAAAGTAGTTTTGTATAGCACAAACAGCGAATAAGTGCTAGAACCTTCATAGTGCTGAGAAAATAACCAGATAATTATCATTATTTGGGTGTGAATAAATATGCATTCTGTGATTTACTGTATAATGAAAATAACACAGGGCATTGGAGGTTAGGTAAACTAAGCTTGTATGACTGACTTTGCGTGAGTGGTCAGGTTGTGAGTCAAAATGTATATTTTTGTAAAAACACAATTTTCTGATATTTCATTTGATGGTATGAAATTTTCTGTGATTTTGCAGAAATTACCCATTATCAACTCCACTCGGTGACTGATAGGGCAACCATAAAATTCTAAAATTGGGACTCATAAAATAATTACCGTACTTGTCCTAGAAATGAAAGAGTTTGGTTTTACAATGCAGTAATGCTTTCAGAAGATACAAATGGAATGGCAAACAGTGTAGACCCTGATCAGACTGCTCCTACAGGAGCTGTCTGATCTGGGTTTGCACTGTTTGCTCAGACCTATCCGTCCAGGTACTTAGAATTTTTATGCCCCCAACTTTGGAGACATTGAGGGGGCATATTGGTTTTGGCCTGTTCATATGTCTGTCCATCTGTCTGTAATGCTTTTTGACAGCTGAGAAACTCAAGAACTGCTTATGCTAGGCTCTTGAAATTTCATTACAGTATTTACAGCTATTATGGCCTGTTTTTTGTCACAGGTGAGAATGTCAGATTTGTCATATTATAGTGTTGACATTGTGAATTTCACTTGAAATCAACTGTACAATATAAGACATATGCAGATCCGCAGCCATATATCATGGTAGACCAGAAGGGAGATTTTTTAATTTTGTGAATTCATCGTAAATAATGTAGTTACTGTTGTGTCATGCATTTATCACAAAATTTGTAACTCCAAAGTTTCAATGGTTGAATGACAGAGCTTTGGATAAGAAAGAGTGCAGTCAACTCTCGATATCTCAAAGTTGAAGGTCATCTCAAACTACTGATATCTGAAAGTAAATTTTCTGGCCCCAGAAAATTTACTTTTAGATATCAGTAGTTTGAGATATCGGGAGTTGAAATGTAAAGAAAAATAGGAAATGCTTCTGAACTACATTCTTGATATGAGAGGATACTTTGAGATATCAGTGTTTGAGGTAACGAGAGCCAACTGTAGTTTTACAACAAAAATATGTGAGCCATGACACAACAAAACCAACAAAGTGGCATGGCGCCCAGCGAAGACTCAGATCAGCCTGGGCATCCACCCAGTCTGATCAGAGTCTTCGCTGTGTGCTTAAAAGGTAGCCAAGGGCCTAAGCTATCTGTGCAGACATCGAAGACTCCGATCTGTTTGGGCAGATGCTCAGGCTGGTCTGAGTCTTCGCTGGGCGCACATGCCACTTTGTTGGTTTTGTCGTGTCGCGGCTTATGTGAGCAAGCCGACTGATCAGGATTTGTATTGTTTACCATTCAGGAAGATGGTAGAATGCATCAAACACAGTACTTATGCAGCTTTAAGATGTTGCTCCGTCTAAAACGACCCTAAAATTAAGATCCATTTTATATAACAGGATTCTTTAGGAGGGAAAAACCTCTGTTATTGCATAATTACAAAAGACGGATGGAGATATTTTGGGTCGGTCTAAGTGGGGGGGGGGGGGAACCCTGTCTTATAGCCAAATTATTACAGTTGTTGTGTCAGTAAGAACTAGGGTGTTTTAGTATATAGATATTACACAACGCATTTAGTATGTCTTTTTGAAATATACAAGGATTATGAGAAAACGGCAGCTACAATGATGTTGTTGAAGTTTTGATATATTATTAAATCTACCTCTTTAGGAAAAGGAAACTTAAAACCTGCACACAGCATGCATTGGCAAAGAGCAGATTTGGTTTTGATTTTAAATTGATTGAATTACATTGTAGCCAATACATGTTTTGGCAAAAGCAACTTTGGTTTTGAATTTTGCTGGATACATTTACATTTAAGCTTAAAAAATGCCTGACAGACATGTGTATTATGTTTACAAACCAAGAAACAAACTTGTATGTCCAGAAATTGGCCATCACTTGTCTATAGTACAGTAATTAAGCACCACTGTGTGTGTTTGCTGTGATTTTGAATCAAACAGGCTCAATAACATAGAGAGAGAGTGGGGTATTCTTAAAGCCAATTTAATTTGTTTGTAGATATGAATTTCAGTGCCTAACCTGTACAAAAACGCACAATATTTGATTCATGTTTATCATGTGTTATAAGTGTAAAATGGTATGTTTGCCTTATTTAATTAGTGTTTCAAAAGAGTTGGTGTCACACAAGAGATATATTGAATATGTTTATAAGGAAGAAAATTCTATGCATGAGTACTGAGCAGAGTTTACAATGAACAGCTAGGTCTTATAAATGTGTGAAGTAGCATTCTTGAAACACGTTAATAATGGTACTTGAAATTGCATCATGTCTGAGTTGTTGGCATACACGTAATTTAATAGTGACTTACGGTAGTTTTCGTAGAATAATTCTTGTGTTGCTGTATATATGCTTTTTGAAACCTGTTCTTGCTGGAATATGGTGTGGCTTGACTTGGTGCATATAAAAGAAGTCTTGAAAGTCTTGCAGACAAGAATTGATGGGGCAGGGGCAGTGAATTTGCATATTTTATGATATGTTTATTTCCAAATTCAGTAGAACTTCAATGGCTCAAACCCTGATGGCTCGTTAACCCTGCTTGACTAGAACTTGTTCCTGGGTCCCTAGAGGTTACTTTTTATAGAAACTAACCCTGGATGGCTAGAACCACCCTTGGCTGGAACTAATTTTCATGGTCCCAAGCCTGTTTGAGCCACTGAAGTTCTACTGTAAATTAATTTGAGCCGTGACACAACAAAAACAACAAACTGTCATGTGTGCCCAGCAAAGACTCAGATCTGCCCAGTCTGATCAGAGTCTTCGCTGGTGGCATGGAGGTACCTTAGACCCTTATTTACCGTTTAAGTGCACAGAGAGGACTCTGATCAGACTGGGTGGATGCCCAGGCTGATCTGAGTCTTTGCAAGGCATACATCCTACTTAGTTGTTTTTATCCTGTTGTGGCTCATTTCATTTTTAAGGGTTTAAGGTGTACGGGTATGTCTTCTTTTTTTCTGCCATATTTTTCAGGGAAACAACTTTTATGACTTCCTGTTTGCTTCCATAGATGATTATATCCAGCCAAAATCTCCTGAATATCCAGACATTTTATTAGGTAACCCGGGGAAGCAAACAGGAAGTCACAGAAGTTGTCTCCCTTCAAAAAAAAATAGTGGAAAAATATGGCAGTATATGCCATGCACCTTAAACCGACTGAAATCACACTAGATTTATTTTCTTTCATGTGTAGTGAGCAACAGTATGTAAAAGGATACTTTATTCTGTGTTAACCCTTAATGCGCCAAAAAGCAGACGACAAAATTTACGTCTGCAGAAATTTTTAAAAAATGTTTTGTTAAAGCTATATCATTTAGAGAATTCAAAGACTATATGGCAAACAGTGTAGATCCAGATGAGGTGGCTCATGATGAGCCACCTCATCTGGATCTACAGTGTTTGCAAATTCAACGTTTTTTTATTTTTGGCGCTTTAAGAGTTAAGACTGTAAAACTAGGTCAGCTTTGTGCTTCAGATTAGTCTGGTGGGTCAACATTGTGGTACCCTGATATGCCTATTTTTTTGGGGACACCTAAAATAATTCATTTTCCATTTGTCCCAAATGGAAAATTAATTATTTTAGGTGTCCCCAAAAAAGTAGGCACATTAGGGTATTCTGATGATGTTGCACCGGCAAAATGAAAGGTTATTGAAGTATCCGGTCTTAGCATGAAATGTGAAGTATCTTTTACCACAAAATGCTCAAGTTTGTGTGTTTGGAATGAAATTCAGTATTTTGTATTAAAAAGGTATGAAGTTGTTGAGTTGTAGATAGAGACATGAGTATAATGTAACAGTTTCATGTTAATAGATTTATTGAAACATCATCATGATGAAATGATTGAAAGTTAACTTTGATGTTCCTTTTTCTTGTAGTTCTTGATCTTTATGTTGTTTGTTGGAAGAGGCATTCACTTATCCAGCAAGCAAATAATATTCTGTTAAAATTGTTTTTCTTGAGAAAATAGCCACCAAACTGTGGCAGTGTGTATCCATAGACTTTTAGACAAATGGGTACACTTTCTGGTGAAGCAACTCTCATTATGACTGAAAGGCCTAGGTGGACTATGCAAGACAGAATTTGGTGTCTAATATCAGTATTTTGGACGGACACACGGCGCCAAGTGTGTGCAACTATGGTTACGTAACGTTGAGCCACTTGGGGAACGTCGATAAGAGAATTGAACTGAACTGAACTAATATCACACCTAAGGGTAAACATTTCCAGCAGGTCATAAAATTGAAATAACTAATTTAATTGGTTGCTTCTTGTGTAGAGACATCTACCTGGGAATTGATCGTCAGACAGTTTTATCAATAAGACAATCCATTGATATTGATTTTATCAGTAAGACTTCACCCACTTACAAACTTTAATCCTTTGTGGGTACAGGATCTAGGCCTTTAAGCCCCCCTTTACGATGGTGTCCAAAAATTGCTCCCCTAGGTGCATCATCCAACCTAGTCCTGAGACTAATGCCGTTACGTTCCCCTATGCTTCACTACGTGTTGTACGACAGAATACACAATGGCCATTTCGAAGAGGTGTACATCCAACCATCCTGGCAGAAATTTGTACTGTTCTTGTGTTACTATATTTACCCACAGAATCCCATTGTCGGGATCAGTTGGTACTTTCCATACTGATCTGTTGCAATATTTGGGGGAAAGTTGGGAACACTTCCATTCAGATTACTTGGCAGCTAACCTTATGCCTTGTTACTGCCATTTTTATGGCAAAAATGGATCATAATTACCCATTATTCCATGTGCCAAATATTGGGGATCAAACCAAGCTATTGCTTGCCTCTTGTGGACATGCTTAATGTGTATGGGTACACTTCCAGGTTTTCCCACCATTTTTATCAAAAACAACAAAAAAGATGATAATAATAATAATAAAGATGACTTTCTGTTTGCTTAAGTTTCCTTGACAACAAAGCCCTTCAATAAAGGGTCTACTCTTAACCCTATTGCACTCAGAATGGCAATTATGAGTGCAATAGGGTTTAAGGAAAGAATTTGCTCCTAAGGTTTTACAGCCTTTTCAACATTATTTTAGGCATATTAGGACAATGGGAGAGTGAGTATGAAAGGCTCTGTGCAATGAATCTCTCTTTAGGTTCAGACAGAATCTTACCTCCAGCTGGAGAAGAACTCTTGACTCTGTGATCTGAAGTCCCGAGGGCTAACCAAGCAGCCAATGGGTGAAAATGGCAGAGTTGCTTTCCCTAGAAAGTGTATCCATTTACCTTAATATCCAGGTACCTCTTCCATTTCTGTAATGGACTCTTCCATCTTCGAATTTGGACAAGTCTACTTATTTGTGGGGAAGGTATGCTGGGCCAAGATGCCTTTGGCATTAGGGGTCCTGCTAGTATTGGCTTAAGTTAGGGCAAGGCCTGCTATGCTTTCAGTAGGTATGTGATGGGGTTGGTCAGATAGTTTCTGTCCACAGGGAGCTATCCTGGCATTCTTATCTTTCTATTTCCCTCTGGAAGAATACTGTCGTAAGAGCCATTACCCCCCCCCCCCCCCCCCAGTCCCCCCACATAAAAAAAAAAAAAAAAAAAAAAAAAAAAAACATCTAACATGTCTTTGTCCTGGCAGCAGATGTTATACCAAACTGTTTGCAATTAGTGCACAGCCTGATCAACAACAAACAACACTTCTTGGATCACTCATAATTGATAGGTAGGTATAAAAGCTTAATAAATACCTTCTATAAATAGTCATAATTTTACAGCTCTGTACCATATTTCAACATTCCTGACAAAACAATAGTATTGTCAGGAATGTTGAAATATGGTACAGGCTTGCATGATTATATCATAGTCTTCAGTTGGCTTTAATAGTGGAGCAAATATGATTGCGTAAGTGGCCTAGAAAAGGGAGATAGTGGTCTACGGAGTGTAACATTTGTTTTCATATATCAAAATGATTGCCCTGGTCTGTAGTTTGAAAATTCAGCGTTTGCCACCTCGGCAAACCTTGCATAACTCTGTAGTGGCCAGTTATTTACGTTACCCCATTAAATTTTGAATATCAAAAATATTTATTAAAGTCAATAGAAAGTATGTTTAAACATTATAAATGTATCAAATGTCCATATTTTTTGAAGGAATGATTAATTTACTATAACTTAAGTTACTTCGGAAACAATTTCGAACTTTTATGTTGTTATTTTCGTGACAATATATAATGTACCCCTTGAAAATTTAAAATACTAACTTAAATCGTTGCATTTTACGAAAACTCTCTTACAAAATAGCCCAAACTATTGAATTTTTCTAATTGTCTAACTAACAACTTTCAATACGTTTCTAGCAAACCAACTTTGAGACCTCTAGCTTTTTTACTTTGTCAACCGTGCACTGTAGAACGTGGTAACACCTATTCCCTAATGGAGGGTGAAAAGTCATTTTCACACAATTATTTGTGCAAAAGAAGGCTAATAAGCTATTTAAAACTATTTTAAACTGACAAATAGGGTCTGTTGCAATAAGATCATATTAAACATGATATAAAGCAAGTGTGTAAAATTAGTTTTGACCTTACAACACATATTTTAACCAAAGTAACATACTTAACAGATTGTTAATGTTTGCATAAAACATCTATCATTCCGGCCAGGAAAACACTGTTTTGAAATTCTGACTTTTAAACAGCCAAATTGTGATAAACATGTGTTCTAGTTATCGTTGAATGAAATTTTTGCGTGGTGAAGTTGGCTATTCAGGCAGCAAACAGATGAGTGTTATTTACATGACATGCGAAGTCGAGATTGTCCTACAATTAGAAATAAGCCTTCGTGAATTAACCTGTGCATGGAACACTATTATTTTTTCATTAATATCCGAAACACATTAAAAACATCCACCTTAGCAAGATAACTGATCATAACATACAGTTTTGTATTCAGAAAGGTAACGTTAGTAACCGTTATTTGAAAACAATCCATGAGATTAACTGTTGCTACAGCCAAATGTGCCTAAGCCTTATTAGTTTGAGTTGAAATATTTTCAAAGCAGCACATTCGACTGGCTTAAACCCACCCCATGTAATTCATCCGTGACATTTCCGCGGCGTTGCATCCGTTTTGGTCTATTGATGTTATAGTTTGTGTTGTCCACTTACCAGTAGCCTTCAAAAAATTGTTTTTTTCTTGTATGTTTATTTGTCGTCAGTCTGATGTATATAGAAACAAATAGAAAATCGGTGGAAATAGACGATTTGTGTTCCAGGGTATGTTTGATTAAGGCTAGCTTTGTGGTCATGTGCATGGAATGAGCTGGATGTTCATTTGGCCACCCGTTAGTTTCCTTTGAGCATATGTCTTATTACTTTATGTTACTATTTTCAGTTTGGTGTTGCGGGAGAATCATGGCACTAGTTGAATCAATTCCTGATTGGAGACCTTTTATGTTGTTTATCTGTTTTGACCGTTTTGTATAAAAGCAATATATCTAACCGTAGTTCAACTATTTTGGCCCTACAGCATATATTTTAACTAAAGTAACGCACATAACAGGTTAAAAAGTAAGAGTTAATTTACTCCAGTGTAAATTGTGGCTACCGTGAAACACTTCGTTGTACTTGATTTAAATGGAAATTAAGTATTATCTGGTCATTTGGGATCATCTGGACTCATTCCGAGTCGATTTGAAAAAAAGGAATTTAGCTGAAACTGGTGCTAGGGTGCATTGGAAGTGTTGCAACATTACATTCCTGGGCGTAAACTTAGTAAAACCGAGGTTGTTATTTTGTTTGTTTTATTTATTTATTTATTGTTTTGTTTGTGATCCATTTCTTGTTTCCAGGAAATCTTTCTTTCTTAATTAAAATAATCAGTCCAGAGTTTAAGTTGCTTGGATACACTATCACATGAAATAATTCAGCAAATTTTACTTTAGCCCTTCTTCTTAATGGGAGTAAACTCTAAAAGAAAAGAATTGTCTACTGTAGGAGAAAAGTACATGTATTTCCTTTAAGAGTAGACAATTGTTTGAAGGTTACATTATCCACAGAACTAAATAGGAAGCATCTACGGAAGCATAACAAACTGAGGTGTATCCATTCAAAATTATACAGTATTATTTCTAAAATATACCAGAAGATCATGTGGAAGCAAGGAACACACACGAGAAAGAACATAGCAGACTCGGTTAATGGATTCCTTTCAAGATCTTTCACGGATAATCTGATTATGATATATTGTTATTACCTTAAAATCATTTGAAAAAATGACCTTTTAATTGAGTCAATGATGATCCACTTACTTTGACTCCTTGTTTTGGTATTTAAAAGGTAATGTATACAACATTTAAATGTAAATGATTTGTCAGATAGGAATTATGATTCTCTATGATATTATCTGTTTGATGAGATGCAGTAAGACGAAGCATTAAAAGTTCCCCAGTTCTATGGACGGACCCCTTTACTGTGAACAGGTTTCATATTAATGCTTGGGTGACTGGATGCAGAAAATAACCGCCTTTAAGTAAAACATCTAATACAGGCATAATAGTAATTCAAACTATGAATTAAATAGAAAAAAATTGTGGGTAATTATGTTTCTGTCTTGGCCTTTTCTTTGAGACTATGATTATTTAATACAACTGTATCAAATATACAAATCCCTTCAGAGATGAATGGCGATACTGCTGTTAGGTTAACATTCGGCACCTCAATATTCGCTTTCAACATATGCATTATACTTGAGGGCGGTTACCTTCTGCACCTTGTTACTCTACCATTAGTATGAAAACTTCCTAACAATAAAAGGGTAATTTGACAACTTGTTTGCTGTTGAATGCTGTATACGTTACCTTTTTGACCACTTAACTAAAGAGTCGAAGTTAGTGAATTATCTCTGACTCGAATTAAATGTCATTTTGATGATGATTTCATAGTAATAAAGTTACCCCCATTAGACATTGCGACCAAGATAGTCATAGTTATTTCATTTAACATAATATCCATTCACCTTAAAGTCTGGTGGAATGATAAAAGCTTAGCAAAATTATGAAGTAAGGTTCCCTGGCAGCAAGGAATGCATCAGAGAAAACAAAATTAGCAACCTTGGTTAAGCTGAGTGTGTGTCCAGCAATGCAATTTTGTAACAATGCCAATGCCCACTTCCCCACCCCCTGGCACCAGCTTCCGCTATTTCTTTTTTTAAACTGACTCAGAATGAGCCTAGATTATCCCAAACATAATTTTCAATTAGATGAGGTACGATGGAACTTTTCATGACAAGCACACGGAACTTTACACTTGCTGCAGTTGAATAAAATATCTCATACTTTTTAACCTGTTATATACGTTACTTTGATAAAAATGTATGCTTTTATGCCAAAAAACTTAAACGTTGGTTTTATATATTGCTTTAAATAGGAAAATGTTAACGCAGAGACAGTAGTGTAAAGGGCAGCAATCAGGAATTGATTCTTTCTGTGAAGGACTCCACTCGCAATACCAAATTGAAAATAGCAGCATAAAGTTATAAGACAAGTAGTTAGTCGATACAAGCCAAATAAACATCCAGCCATTCCATAAAATTATCACAAAGCTAGCCTTAACTTAACATTATTAGTCACACAAATGCCTATTTTCACCCATTTCTGGCCTTTTCTATATATAGCTATATATGGCAGAATAATGGCAAATCTGCCGATGAAATAACTGATTTTTGAAGATTACAGATAAGAGGACAACATAAATGATAACATCGGTACACCACAACTGATGCTCCGACTTGGAGCTGTCAATAATGAGTTACATTGGGTAGCATTAAACTGGTCTAATGTGCCTTTAAAAATGTTTTTATTTCAGCTTAAAATAACAAAGCTTACACATATTTGGCTGTAGTAATATTTAATCTCAGGGGCTGTTTGGAAATAAAGGTTATTAACGTTACCTTCCTGAGTACAGAGCCATAGGATATGATTAGCTGGTTTGACACTTTTGGTTTTGTTTAAATGTCATTTGGGTATTAATAAAAAATATATATATCAATATATTCCATGTACAGATTAATTCACAAATGCTTCATTTGAACCTCAGGACAATCTCAGCTTTGCGAGTCATGTAAATAACGCTGTTTTGTGTCAAAGTAAGCAATTAAACTCTTATTTTACAATAAATAACAACTACATGTATTGTCATCACAACTGTGCTGTTTAAAAGTCAAAATTTCAAAAAGATAATTTGTGGTGGGAATGATCTATGCTTTAATCAGACATTTTAATCTGTTAAGTACGTTACTGTGGTTAAAATATGTATTGCAATGTCATAACAAAAATGTGAACTGTTGTTTTATATCATGTATTACATGATCTTATTTCATAAGGGCCAATTTGTCACTTTAAAATAACTTGTAGCCATTTTTTGTACGAACAATTGTGGGAAAATGACTTTGCAGCCACCAACAGGGAATAGGTGTAATCATGTTCAACAGTATATATTTGACATAGTATAGAAGCTAGAGGTCTCAAATTTATTTTGTTAGAAAAGTATTTAAAAGGACAATTAGAAAATGGAAAAAAATATAGCTTTTTTATCACAAATTGTTTGTAAATGCAACAACCTAAGTTACATTTTAAATTTTTGAGGGGTACATAATATATTGTAACGAAAATAACAGCACAGAAGCTCTGAACTGTTTTCTAAGCAGCCTTATTTAAAGCATATTAATCATTCTTGCAGAAACTATTAATATTTGATACATTTATATTGTTTAAACACATTTCTTATTGACTTCAATAAATATGTTTGATATCTAAAATCTAAGGGGGTAACGTAAATAACTGGCCACTGCGACGTTATGCAAGGTTTGCCAAAGTGGCAAACACTGAATTTGATAACTATAGACCTAGGCGATCATTTTGATATACAAAAACAAATGTTACACTCCGTAGACCACCCCCTTGAAAGATAGCCCGACATATTTGCTCCACTATAATTGAGTGAGTGACCTTGAGTCCCACCGACACAAGGAAGCGTGGTTCAAATTCACGTCAGATAGATTGAAGAAGCGGGATATTGAACCTGCAACCCCTGGATTGGTAGCCTTGTGCCTTATCCACTACACTATGGCTGCTCCTAGTTCATGAATTAGAAGCAACAATGAGGAGATGTGTTTATATATAACAGCAGATTTATAAAAAAAAAAATTGCCTAAATGCAGATGGCTTCAAAATGTCCTTACTATAAAATCATCATGCGATCTCAGTCAACCGTAAAATGTAGATTAATACTCAATATTGATGATGGCTTTGAGATTTACTCTTCCAGATGTACACATGAACCAAGTTTCATGGCTCTAGCCCTTATAATGTCTGAGAAAATGACCTAAACACAAAAACTCGACAAAAAATTGCAAAGTCAGTCAACCGTAAAATCTAGGTCAAGACTCAATATTGATGATAGCTTTGAGATCTACTCTTCCAGATGTACGCATGAATCAAGTTTCATGGCTCTGTACCTTATAGTTTCTGAGAAAATGACCTAAACGCAAAAGTTCAACAAAAGTTAACGACGACGACGACGACGACGACACCGGAAAAGCAATACATATGTCTCGCCTCTGCTTCGCAGGCGAGACAAAAACAAAAACAAAACAGCATGTTCCCAGCTATACACATTTTCCCATGCAATGCATTTATGAAATTTCAGCCTCTATATCAATCTGTCTGAGAAAAGGAATAACTCAGTACACATATTCATCAGAATGGCTGACATTTCGTGTATTAACAGAATACCAAATATTAGCAGTCTGTGTGAAATAAAATAAAAGTTGAAAAAATGCCAGTCATCGAAGGGAAATAAACATGTTTACAAATTAGCTCAAAAGTTAACAAGAATTGTCAAAACTCACCTAATAGTTGGTGGAGTTAAAATGGGACATTTTAAAAAAGTGTCACCAATTTTATAGCAGTTCAGTAAGCTATGAAATATAGGTAGCTTAAAAGTAGTACCAAGCGGGCCCCAGTATCAAAATGACCCACTGCCCCAGGTATGATGCAAATTCATCATAAAGTTTTGGGAAATTTAAAGACAGGGGTGGTATTGTATAAATAGGGTTACATTCCTTCTGCAGAAGGTGCAGCCATGGATTCTTTCCGCTGAGCCACTTGGAGACTATTGTTACGAGAATTGGAACAACAGCAGAATCATGTAGTGTCAACGCCTCCAGTAAGCCAATGAAATTACCATATTTGATAATTCTGGTTCACTGATTGATAACTTCCTTACCTGTACAGGTAGCATAAGGTATGTGTTGGGAGTCAGCCTCCGACAGGAAAATCCGGTCTTTAAGGCAAAACCTGGGTAATAAGATAGCTCAGTGGCCTATAAATAGCATGAGGTCAGTAGCAGTGTCAGACTTATATTCCCAAGCATGATGCAAATCCATTCTGTATTGTAGAAGATATAAGGAAAATCATTTAACCACAGCGACCTACAAATGGTATGAGTTCATTCGTAGTGTCACGCTAACCCCACTATCCCAACTACAATGCAAATCAATTCAACAGTATTTGAGATACAAGGCAAAAATCACTGGACCATGAAATATAGTTATTGATGACATAATTATTCCGCAAAATGGGGTTGACGCTAATTCTAATGAAAAGTGAAAACAAAAGTCTGCATCACATATTCGATATTCGGTACCATATCTGGCGCGATTTCAACCCATAAATTGCATACGTGATAATGTGTCTCACGCACTTATGTTATCAGCTCGCCAGGTCTGATAACCTCGAAATCATGTATTTTGAATGGAGGGGCAGGGGGTAGGGCGTTGTCGTCGACGTAACATGTTAGATGACGTAAACCCCGTTTTATCTACCCGCAAGCCTCATCAGCTCTCGTGCTACGCCACAGCTCTTTGGCTGACAATCGGCACTCCGGTTGAAAATGGGGCAATACACAAATCAGCCTCCAATTATCCAAAGGCTGCAACGTCGCGTCAGGTAACGCCATGTAAACACGTTACAGCCCGGAATATGAATACGCAAGCCAAAAACAATGTTCAAACAGCAAGAGTGTTCCATGATTTGAGTAGGCTTCAAATAGCTATGCGCATAGATATTTATGCAAGAATATTCAAATAATGTCCACTTTGGTTCGAAAAAAGCTGCGTCAAATGCCATTTGATAGCCACGTCTATCGCCGTTGGCTCTAATCGCAGATCCTGTTACAGAAGCAGTATAGGGAAGTCATTCGCATCGTATTGCTCCAGATGCAGAGTGTTTGCAGTATGGCACTGTTCATTCATTCTGCGCCCGAGTTCATAATAGGGTGATAACTGCCTGTTATTACTGATCTTGAATGTACTGCATCTTTTCCATCAGATTTTTTTGTAAATCCGGTTTATAAAATGCAAATTAGGTAACAGAATTATGAAGATCCCGAAACACTCCTACACAGTGTCGTTATGTTGCTCCTGTGTCAATGTACCTGGTTATTTTTTGTCTAATTTATTTTCAATATAACTTTACTGTGTTTCATACGGAAAATCATCGATCCGTGTTACGGCAACGTTGAAAAGAATACATTCGACTACACATCAATGACCGCTTTTATTTACAAACATGTGTTGTGATAAAGATAAAGTATCAAACCAAACTAGGGAGAGAGTCGGGTAACTTCGGACAGTGGGGAAATTCTGACAGTGACATTTTTTCCTTTATATGTCAGTTGTCTGGAACTAAAACAAAACAATAACTGGCCAAACAGTGAAAATCCTGATGAGACGGCTCATTATGAGCCGTCTCATCTGGATTTTCACTGTTTGCAATGGTATTGCAATGGTATGTCCGAATTTACCCGCCTGTCCGAAGTTACCCGACTCTCCCCTATGTTAAGCTATACACTTTGTTAACTTCAGATGTAATTTCATCTAAACTCAAAGAGGTTTTGTTGATTTGGATTGAAAGCTACCAATTGTGAGATAGTGTAGAACATGATCAAATGGAAATTAGCATCGATTTGGGGGAAACTTTCAGCATGTTTGAACTAAATTGAGCACTGCTCGTAGGCACCATCTGGGTATTAAGCAGTGTTTGGGACAACGATTAGATTCCAAACACTTAAACAAAATACTTGATATTCTACAGATGGGTAACCCTACATTCAGACGGAGAATAATAAAAAAAAACAGGGCTGACAAACTCTTTAGCTCGCCACTGGAGCTGATTATATAGACGAGTCTTGTTATATCAAACTATCAGATCAGAATTATACGTCGCTTTGAGATAACATAAGTTTGCTAGAAGAACAGATGAACTGCAACGAATGTATATAAAATATTCGAGCCTGAATAGTGATCAGTACACTTTGATTTACGACGGTGTTTTGAGCTATCAGTGGTTGCCTTAGCGAGAGCAGTTATCACGGCTTTGTGATGAAGTTTGATGACATAACTGTTCTTCTAGGAGAATTCGGAAGATATCAGAAACAGCTTTATTTCCTTGTTTGTCTTCCTACCATCTTTACTGGATTACAGATGCTTTCCCCTGTCTTTACACTGGCAATACCAAAACACAGGTAAATTTGTTTGTTTTTTTTCTAGGAGAAACACGTTTTCAGTTGATTCCAGTATTTTGTGGCTCAATCACTTTGGGATAAATGAGCTACTTTAACCCTTATAAAAAGCGCCAAAAATTAAAATTGTTGCTTTGGCAAACAGTGTAGATCCAGATGAGGTGGCTCATAATGAGCCATCTCATCTGAATCTACACTGTTTGCCCTCTAGTGTTCGAATTCTCAATGTAATATCACTTGGACGAAACATTTTTTGAAATTCTGCAGACGTAAATTTTGTCGTCTGCTTTTTGGCGCATTAAGAGTAAAACGAGTCACTCCAACCAGTGATTGAAGGAATAAGCAGCTGCTAGCATATTTTAGTACCGCTCACGAAAAGACTGAATAAGACGAGCACAAGCCTGCTATTTTCGTTTCTGGCGTATGTTTGCATTGAAATGAATTATCTTATCTGAATTTGTTTCCACCTGAAGAAACAAGTCTACATCAGATGTGTATGTTCTCCCAGATTAAGGTTCCTAGCGCGACTCTTTGAATATATATTGTAACTCAAAACAGTTTGCAAAAATAAAAGTGCATGTATCTCGAAATGCTATCAATACATAGAACCAAAATGACAAAACGAGAGTTCGCCGGGCCGCGTAGCGCAATCGGTAGGGCACCTGACTCATAAGTCAGAGGTCCTGGGTTCGATACCCGGTCTGGCCACATACTTTCGTTTCTCCTTCTGCTGATTTAAGAAGGGCAGTTGTCAGTTACTGGTGAAAGTATGTGCACTTAGTACTGGTTAACCGCTTAGGAGGTCTAAGCCTGCCCAGGAATAGTGTGGTTAGGTTAACTGACAGTCCCAACATGACCGTAGTTGTTTACCGTGGACGTTAGACAATAACACAACAACAAAACGCGAGTTCATTTCTTTCTTCCATATTTCTGGTGTAAGAGAAGACACTCAAAACGATATTGACAACTAACTCATCGCCCGATCAATTCCATGGGGTTTTAGAAAAATAAAAAATGACAGTCTACGTCATGTGATACTAGTATGAATAGATTTACAATATGGTATAGTGTCCCGAACATATTCAGTCATTTCCCCCCTTCAAAGAAGGGCAGTTGTCAGTTACTGGCGAAAGTATGTGCACTTAGTACTGGTTAACCGCTTAGGAGGTCTAAGCCTGCCCAGGAATAGTGTGGTTAGGTTAACTGCCCGTCCCGACATGACCATAGCTGTTTACCGTGGACGTTAAGCATCAAATCAATCAATCAATCAGTCATTTCCCTCCTTTCCAGGTGTAAGATACCATCTGTCAATGACGATACATATGCAATACAAGGAGCGTGGCATGAACAGGTCATCAACCAGTCGATTCCATGGGTTCAAAAAGATGAGAAATGGCAGCTTTCGTCATGTGATATTTACATCATAACAGAGAACACAATGTTTGACAATTTATCAGCTCCTGTTAATGCTACCAGGAAAAGTTGCAATGACTGGGTATATGACAAGTCTGTTTTCCAGTCAACTTTTATTTCAAAGGTAATTTTTTCTTCACTTGCAGTATGTTGTTACAGATATGAATTATCTTAATCCGTTATTTGTGCCTGTGCACTTATGCTCTTTTCACCAAAATCACTAAAAACAAAGCAGTAATTTTGATCAGTTTAATTTTCTAATTCACAAAAACATTTAATTTTTGGTAGCAATTTTAAATGGCCTATTCTAAAAGTCAGCTAAACTTTAACTCAGAGAATCAAATTCAAAAGATCCTTCCACTCTGGTTCTCACGGCTTTTATACTCGCTAAATGCTCAAATGAAATGGATAAGCATTACTAATATTATCAGGAATGTTGGCTACCCTTTTCACTGAACACATAGCCAAATAAGGACATTGCATTAGTTCGGATACAATGATCAGAAATCATGATCATTTATCCTCATTCAAACTCTCGGATGACGTAGCCGAAATTAGGATACCTAGCAATTTGAATTGATCAATTAATACAAGTAGACAGAATTAGGTACTAAATTCCTTTAAATTAATTTTAACATTCAAGCAAAAGCAACAGTTATTAGACGAAGTCTGATAAAATCATCGTTGCCGCCAAAACTTGACTTGATCTCTGTATGGAAGAGCGCATATGTCATGGAATTGTTATTCACCTGTCAGAAGATTTAGTTACATTAAAAATGTTATTATTTGCATTTTGCATTTAGTTTTAAATATGTTTTTCACTTTAACGCTGTAATGATTGATAGAGTTAAGCACAAATGCCGATGGCTTGAGCAAAAAAAGATTCTATGGTGCGAAAAGTCTTTCGTAGTAAAAAAGTAGTAAGGCTGTACTCGGTGCGTAAATTTACCGGAACGGACCTAATTACCGGGTCGGACCGGAACGGACCCTTATTATTCATATTTCCAGCCGATTTTTGAGATATTATGATACAATCTACACGCGCAGATTAATTCAAGGCCCTACCTATGACTAACGTGTATTATCTTAACTTGCAACCCCTGATTTTGATTTGACAATATCTGAAAAGGACTATTGGCGAAACAAATGTCTGTCCGTCAGATAAATTGACGACTTATTGAAACATGATAATGGTGCTAACTGTACAATCGATATACAAAGTTTCCCTCTATACATTTAGACCACTGTAATGTTTCAATTTAAGGCTGAAACACAATAGCTCTACATATTTTCTATGGCTGAAATGTTGGTCATGATACTATGGAACAAAAATTCGGGAATTTTTGTGTTTTTCATTCGCTCCAAGTCTTGGAAGAAAGATAACCAGATTTTTGTATAAGATTATATGATTTTAAGATGAAACGCATATGCGTGGGGTATTAAGAGGCCTACCCATGGCGCAAAATACTCAAAGAGTATTTTGACTAATATCTCTAATTGATTTGCGCTAGATGGCATACAGAATATGTATTAATATTAAATAAGAGTTATTTAATATATCTACTGAAGATAGGGGAAAACGGGTCCGTTCCGGTGTCCGTTCCGGTAATTCAGTCCATTCCGGTCCGTTCCGGTAAATTTACGCACCCGGCTGTACTGAACCGGGTAAAATACAGTACCGTATCATCGGAAGCATATCGGAATGTACCGAAGAATGTCAATAATTTACGGACCAGTCTGGTTTCTCGCCATAGTGGATAACCCCAACATAAGGAAACTGCTAATAATATCAGACATATTTACAGCATTTTGAACTTAGCCAATTTTTATTTTGTTATTATGACATAGCGACAGGGTTTTGAACTTGGAATTTTTTCAATCACAGTAAAAATTTCTCATAGATACCCCATTAGATTTTGGTCCTTTTTTACATTTTAATTATTAAAGGCGTATAGTGTATTTAAAACATTGAGTGCAGATAAATTTTCGGGACGTATTCTGAAACCTTGCTTGCAGCCAGTTTCTTATTTCAACAGATATAAAAAAAATATATTATTTGTTTCAAATATGTCTTCTTTCACTTCGTCTTATATCTTTTTTAAAGATATTTCTTGTTATTGCTATAAAATGATATAAAAAGTGTGTTTGTTTTGTTTATTAAACTATTCCCTTAATGTTACAAAATGGCTCAACTAAGTCCCCATCAATATAAAAGAGGCAATTGTTTTTGCATCATTAATTGCTACTGGCTTCAAACATAACATTGATGATATAATGCTGCAAATTATTAAAGCTCAATAGATGTCCTACACTCCCCGCTCACCGCACACACACACACACACACACACACACACACACAGAGAGAGAGAGAGAGAGAGAGAGAAACACACACGCCTTTTGTATTGTTTTAACAACAATGAACTTCGGAATATATTATGTCAGTATTCTGTAATATTTTCAGTATTGTACTATTCAGAATATTCCTGTTAAGACCTAGGTATATGGCTTGCACAAAAGACTGGGCATGATGCCATATGCCTATACAGTCTTACAAATGTTGGTGTAGTGGCCGTTGTTCGAATTCAGTTTTATATATTGCCTCTCTCTCATACTATTTCTGTTTTGATATCTTCTATTTTTTCTGTCTCAGGAAAACCTGATCTGCGGCAAGGAGTTTGCACGTGCCAATGCTAATATGATTTTGATGGGCGGAGTTCTCTGTGGCGCTATCTTTGGTGGTATATTTGCCGACCTGTTAGTAGTATGTTTATCATTAAAACTGCGCAGCCTCCCTAAGGCACCTAATCTAAAAACAGAGGTACCTGAGTATTTGATTTTAATATCACTCTGTGGTATGGGATTGAAACACGCATGGGATTGAAACGCGGCTTATTTGAGTTTGGTATCGTTCTTTTATATACTCACATCCCTGAAAGACAGAATATTTGATATACATGGTATTGTTCTTTTAAGAGCGATATTTAAATTGCGTTTGAGGCACCTGAGCGAATAAGAAAGGTGGATCCTCGTGGCAATGCTGTCAATCCTATATGTTATCTTTCTGATACATGTTGGCTACATTTATTATACCCCCGACATACGAAGTATGTCGAGGGGTATATAGTTTTCGTCTTTCCGTCCGTTCGTCCGTCTGTCCGTTCGTTCGTTCGTTCATCCGTACGTAAGTTAACATTTGCGTTAAAGTTTTGCGTTAAGTTTTTTCTTTTGCTTCTGTTACCCAGGGCTTGTTCAGAGATGCTTATTATTTTAGCAGAGGATGAATACTAAATACTTTGGATCATCTACATGCTGCTGCTGCTGCTGTAAGGTCAAGGTCACAGACTTTGAAGTTTCTACAATAGTTGCGTTAAAGTTTTGCGTTAAGTACTTTCTTCTTTTATATTTCCAATATCCTTAGATGGAACCTTTTTATATTTGACTAGGGTTACTGTAAGGTTCATACAGAGTAGTTGACATCATTTGTGATGCTGCTGCTTATGAAAGGTCAATGTCACAGACTTGTATAATTGCGTTAAAGTTTTGCGTTAAGTTAAATTCTTTGCTTGTAATTCCAACTTCCTTTGATGAAACCTTTTGATATATGACAAGGTTTATTTCTATGTTCATGCAAAGTAATTGACATCATCTGGATGCTGCTGCTGATTTAAGGTCAAGGTCACAGACTTAAACATTTGTGTTAAAGTTTTGCGTTAAGTTTATATTCTTCTTTTTTATTTCTTATATCCTTTGATAGAACCTTTTGATATTTGACTAGGTTTACTTTTAGGTTCATAGCTGCTTACCGAAGGTCAAGGTCACAGACTTGTATATTTGTGTTGAAGTTTTGCGTTAAGTTTACATTCTTTGATTATATTTCAAACATCCTTTGATGAAACCTTTTGATATACGACTAGGTTTACTTCTATGTGTTTATGCAGATTAGTTTACATCATCTGTATGCTGCTGCTGCTGTTGAGTAAGATCATGGAAACAGACTTCTAGGTTTACATGTAAGTTTTGTGTTGAGTTGGTACTCTTTGCTGATATTTGTAATATACTTTGATGGAACTATTTGATAGGTGACTAAGTTTACTTCTAGGTTCATACCACGTATAAGATTGGTTTCATTAGGCGGTGGCGCTGGTCGGGGGTATACGTGAGCCCCTGCTCACTTGCTCTAGTTTGAAAAATATTTACATTATCCGTGCATTTATTGAAAATCCCTATAGTAAACCAATAGAACGTAATGTAGTTTATACTTCAATAACTACATTGGATCACGCGACGTTACATAACGTTTAGTGACGTCAAAATAAACCACAGTTCTCCAATCTGATTGGACGTAAGCGACGTTTCGACATCGTTGTTACGTCGTTGACGCTGTTTCGCTTTTAGTAGAAAACTGCGTAAAAGTGTTTTTCTGCTTCAACTGTAGCCCCTAACACAAATTGTGGTAAAAACAGAAGAAAAGAATGTAAATATAAGCAACGAACTTAATTTTTCTGGTGCTTATCGAGGTATAAACTGCACTGGGTCGCTAGCAAAGTTTACATGAAACCCTTTGGGGCTCACTTGCTTTGCACGTGACCCAATGTAGTTTTTACTTCGATAAACATCAGGAAATGAAATTCATTCCTTAAGCAGTGGGTGTTGGGTTTGGTTTTATCTGGTCGGACGGTAACATGGTTTACTGTGCTGTTTAAGCTTAATAAGTAGATGATTTAGCCTAGGAACATCGTAACAAAATGGTTATAAATATATCACAAAGTTGCTTATAAAAATGGTGTCGTATGTAGCATCATCTGCTAACAATGAAAAATCTAAATCAAGTAGAATGTGTATGTTTAATACAAACTAGACAAGTTAGAAATTTGCGACTTTCATTATGACGTTTTATACTGATAAAGGCTATAACTATTTTGTATTTGCGAAGCCTTCGCAGATATTTTCAAACCACATTTTATTTTTAGCCCTCGATGCTTTGTCCATATTTTCCACATTTTCCATATTTTCAGACTTGGCAGAAAAACAGCCATGCTTGTCGCGTCTTTGTTGCATGTTACTGGCGGATGCGGGTCTGCCTTTGCACCAAACTACGGATCATTTGTGGCCTTCAGGTTCCTAGTTGGCATGTCGAACATGGGTATCTTTTTGTCAACATTCGTTGTAGGTGAGCTATAATTTTAGTCATTAAATCAGCTGGCGTAGTAAGATTTTTGTTAGATCAGAGACATTGAAGGAATCGGAAGTCTCAGAGTGCAGTTTATGTAAGTTTACTAGCTCGACCAGACTGAATAAAACATTGGTCTCGCTTAACAATCTACCAATCAAACCAATTAGAGATAGCTAACAGGCAGTTTAAATAGTCTACGTAAAACATTTCTGTGTAATCATATGGTAAAGTGTGAATAATTAATGAGTAAAGAAATTTAATTCATGAAACAAGTATCTTATTTTTTACGCTCAGTGTTGTTACTTCATGTATAAAAGATACGAATCAAACATTTATCTAGATTCTTATTTATTCTAAGCTTTGATATTAGCTCTGTTCACCTCCAGGTTTAGCTGTGCGACTGAAATCACCAACAAACACCAAAAACTCCGCTACAGCCTGCTTCAGTAAGACACTTCGCTGTTCGCAATACATTTTACCGTATTTAGAAGAAATATATAAAAGGTTGCCCCACTGAAAGACATCAGTAAATGCTCTTTTTACCTCACCTGAGCACGAAGTGCTCAGGATGAGCTTTTGGGATACCGTGATGTCCGTCGTCCGTCGTACGTGTGTCCGGACGGATGGACGGACGTCCGTCCGTCCGTCAACTTTTGCTTGTGTACACTCTAGCGGGCACAGTTTTGATCCAATCTTTCTGAAACTTAGTCAGAATGTTTATCTCCATAAAATCTAGGCCAAGTTTGAAACTGGGTCATGTCGGGTCAAAAACTAGGTCACTAGGTCAAATCTTAGAAAAACCTTGTGTATGCTCTAGAAGGCACTGTTTTCATCCAAAAATCATGAAACTTTGTCAGAATGTTTAAGAAGGCATAGTTTTGATCCAATCTTCATGAAACTATGTCAAAATGTTTATTGTCAATATATCGGAGCCCCCTATGAAACTGAATCAGGTCGGGTCAAAAACTAGGTCACTAGGTCAAATCTTAGAAAAACTTTGTGTACACCCTAGAGGGCACAGTTTTGATCCAATCTTCATGAAACTCTGTCAGAATGTTTATCTTTATGAAATCTAGATCAAGTTTGAAATGGGTCATGTCGTGTCAAAAACTAGGTCATAGGGTCAAATATAAAGAAAACCTTGTATACGCTCCAGAGGGCACAGTTTTGATCCAATCTCAATGAAACTTTGTCAGAATGTTTATTCTTACAATATCCAGGCCAAGTTTGAAACTGGGTCATGTTGGGTCAAAAACTAGGTCAAATATTGGGAAAACCTTGTGTACGCTCTAGAGGTCACAGTTTTGATCCTAACCTAATGAAATTTTGTCAGAATGTTTATCCTCACAATATCTAGGCCAAGTTTGAAACTGGGTCATGTCGGGTCAAAAACTAGGTCAGATCTTAGAAAAACCTTGTGTACGCTCTAGAGGACACAGTTTTGATCCAATCTTTTTGAAACTTTGTCAGAATGTTTATCGTCACAATATTTAGACAAAGTTTGAAAGTAGATCATGTCGCATCAAAAACTACGTCACTGGGTCAGATATAAGAACGACCTTGTGTACACTCTACAGGGCACAGTTTTGATCCAATCTTCATGAACCTTTGTCAGAATGTTTATCCTCACGATATCCAGGCCAAGTTTGAAACTGGTTCATGTAAGGTCAAAAACTAGGTCACTAGGTCAAATTTTAGAAAAACTTTGCGCACACCCTAGAGGGCACCGTTTTTATCCAATCTTCAAGAAACTTTGTCAGAATGTTTATCTCCATAAAATCTAGGTCAAGTTTGAAACTGGGTCATGTCGGGTGAAAAGCTAGGTCACTAGGTCAAATCTAAATTAAGTTATGCTGCAAGAATCAGAACTCACATTGCAATGATGCCAGCCACAAACTCCTTGGAATACATCAGTTTCACCACAGTGAGATAATGATGCTACCATTCTATCATCTGTCTTTGCTTAGTTTAGTCTAGTTCAAATCCATCAAAGGAACTCAACATGAACGGGAACTTTTCGGAGAAGGAACTCAACATGAACGGGAACTTTTCAGAGAAGCGACTCTGCCATTTTCAGCTCACCTGAGCCTTACAGTATTGGTGTTAGCTGCCTTTGTCATCCATCCATAAACATTTTCAAACATCTCTGAAACCACTGGGAAGACTAAACTCAAATTTCATATGGAGCCTGCACATGGGTCAAAGGATTGAAAGTTCTTCAAATGATCTTAGTCACATGACCAAGGTGGCCGACATTCCCATGTATGGTAAAAACTCTTATAAATCTTTACCAGAGCCAGTGAACTGATCAATGCTCAGATGAGCGATTCAGGGCCACCATGGCCCTCTTGTCTTATTGCACATATGTATAACCGGGTATTTGACGTGGCCGCGTTTGGGCTTTCTATGCGAACACTCATTTCATTTTTCTCTCTTTTTTGAAGGAGTGGAGCTGGTTGGACCATCCAAGCGAGTATTTGCAGGCATTGTGATTGAGTTCTTCTGGTGTATTGGGCTGTATCTACTCAATATAATTGCCTTCTTTGCCAGGGATTGGAATACTCTGCAGCTTATAATAGTAGCATTTGCTCCTATGTTAATCGCTTATATTTGGTTAGTTAGTAGCAAATATATCTGATAGTCAAAGAACATTGTAGTTTGTTAGAGCAGAGGGGGGGGGGGGGGACGGTGGGGTGAGCAGACTCTTAATCCGGAAGCCATGGGTTAAAATCAGGTTTACGTGTCTCTGCCAAAGCTGTTCCATCCTCATTATCTGTGTCATTGATTAAACTTCTGTTGAAAGAGTCGTAAAAACTTCAAATTATCTATCCATGTTACAGTAGCAATCTGTCATGAAATGGCTCAGTCAAAGCGACTCTGCGATTTTCAAACTATGGATGTTCTCTTTAGGTCAGCTCTACCATTATTTTAATATTTAATAGGTTCAACTCTTAATGGAAAAATTTGGTTGGTTGGTTGTTTGGGTTTTAAAATCCAAACATCCCCATTGCGCACCTGCTGCAGAGACAGCGGCCCTTGCCCCTACTATTATTCAAATTAATAGGACGCCACGGCACTGAAGGATACCCAGCATCATCGCCCGACCCGACCATTCCCACTAATTGAAAGAACTAGTCCTTGAGGAGCAAATGCTTTCCTTTACGAGTAAACCCTTTTTGAGTCGTTTCATCCCTCAGAGAAGCAAACAAGAAGTTACAAACGATATGATGGAAAATTATCGCGCTTAACCCATACTCCTTAAATTAGATCTATAGGTGATATTGCAGCAGTTCTATTCTGAACGAAAGGTCAGTTACTGAAGCTTAGCTGAAATAGACTGATGACATCTAACTGAAAATGTGTCCCCGACGGCTTTGTTTGCCAACAGTTTCTTGATTTTAGGTATTAATGTGAATGGTGACGGTTGTCTTCTTAGTGTGTCCGTTTTAAATGAAATGTTGCTACACAGTTTGAACTAAGTATACAGTACAATATGTGACGGTCTTGAAGAATATATAACTGTTCTACTCCAACTGTTTCCTATACTTTAGGATAATTCCAGAATCTCCACGGTGGCTCTTATCCCGCGGTAAAATTGACGAGGCAGAGGAAATTCTCCAGAAGTGTGCCAAAGTAAATGGTGTAAAACTTCCAGAACCGCTGATAGACAGAGATATGCTTGATGAAGGCGAGAAACAAAGTGTTGTGAAAATGTTTACTTCGCCGAGGCTACTAATTAGGACCCTCATTATTTATTTAAACTGGTAAGCTTTGGCATTTCCTTTATAAATGAATCCCCGTCGTGTGACAGCATGTCATGAAGCATATGAGAGCTGTAAATGCTGAAATACATGCAATCTGATCAGATCAAAACATGTCACTTTTTTAGAATCTGCAAGATCTCATGATTGCATATATTTCAATCCGAATTTTCTCACGGACACTGCTCACATAAAGATAACCAGATTGTTTCAAATCAATCTTCTTTAAGTCTCTTCATTAGAAATCCTCTGTACAAATTGGGATCGCTCCAACCGAGGGTCGTGAAGAGACAAAACATGTAATCCGTAAAAGGCTTTTGCAACCCTCAAAGCATTTCTGAAGAGGTGAGTCGCATAGGGAACTTAATGCTTCAATATGGCGGAAACTACCGATAGCGACTTACGGGTTTATCCGGGAGCTTACCTGTTCAAATAATGTCGAGTGGTATATGCAATTACATAGAAATATAGTATAAAATGTGAAATTAAATACATATATGATATTACGACAATTTTTTATAAGTTATGATCATAAACTTCAGTCTTTGTCCGTTAATATGGTATAAAAATATACAAATTAACTTCATGTTTTGATACTTCCATCGGCTTTTGAAGTTTGAAGCTTCAGTCACATGAAATTATATAAGAATAATGTCGAAACTGCCCAAGAAGCTATGTTCAGCCTAAAATTTGAAAATGATCGGATTTTCTATAAAACTTTTATAAGTTATCACCACCTAGAGATTTTTATAAGGTTTACATTGATGTAATTCATTATGAAATAAGTATACTATAAGTTTCTTCCATCGATCTCTAAACATACAGAAAATCGCGTTTCGAAACAACCTCGCTCATAATAGTTTCAAATAGTTTAAGTCCAAATTCGCCTATATTGCTCAAAGGCTTACCACTTCATTTCTTGGTATTTGTGTTTTGTTTATGTATTTATATATGTGCTTTTATGATCTAACTAAGAAAGGAAGAATATTCATATTGTCTTATTAAGAAAGAAAGAAGGAAAGAAAGAATAAACGAATGAACACAAGAAAGGAAAAAAGAGAAAGAAGTCACGTAAATCCTACACGTGACCATCAAAAATGAACAGACAGTTAATCGACTACTTGTAGTTTTAAAAATCCTTTTATAAGCTAAAAAAAAAAAACTTTGCAAACCAATTACATGTTTTTTGGTAATGTTCGATCAGTCTATTAATTATTATCATTTAATTGCTAATGTTTGTTCTAATGTTTTTGATTGAAATTTATTTGAGTGTGGTGGGGCGTTTTTATCAGAGAAACCGAAATATGTTTTGTGTATCCCACGGTAGAATCTTAGAATCCATAGAATTATATTTTTGACTGGCAGATTTGCTCATTTATAATCAGGAGACACGAAGATACATATACTGTATTGCTCTCTTAAGATATTACTGTCGAAAAAAAAATAATGTAAGAAACTAAATCATGGTGAAGATTTTCTCGTAACCGTGGTAGTGTAAGGATAAATCGCTATGGGAAAAAATCGCTATGAAACATTTTTCTTGCAAGGCTATAAATTAACATAATGCAAGCTTGTCACTTTAATTTTATGACTGTTTTAGTGAAGCTAGCAAGGAATATTGAAAGATATTTTTGTAATTTTTTTTGTATTTTTGCTATAATATGAGTACTTACGATGATAAACCTGTGCACCTGCGGACACTTATCAGCCTCTGATATGTGCATTCTGATAAGACTGAACAATGTCTGATCTGTTTGCGCAAGCTGATCGGAATTTGTTGACAATATACAGTACAATTAACATACTTATAATTACACGAGGATTAATCGATTATCGATCATAAAATCCGATATTACCTCTAAACTGTTTTCGTAATTGTCAAACCGTTAAAGTTTGTTAAAGTCATCATGACTTGAACAAAAATAAATGCAAAAAAATCTAAAGCCGCAATAGTCAATTTATGGAATTAATTATGTATGCAAACTGACTCAGACCAACTTATGCACTTGCAAAACACTGGTCTGAGTTTATGATCAGTTAATAATTTGTCAATTTTAGTTGAATTTGAGTTTGTACATATCCTTACCCGTGTTTCTGCACAAACCAAAGTGATCCGAATTTCTGTTCAAAATATTTTAAACATGTGTTATCAAATCAGGCTGTGACTGTGCGAAAACCATTTAAAATTATCACGTGGAAATTAAATTGAGATAGTATTAAATGCAGTAAGAAATACGGAGAGAACAGTTGAAAGCTGCAAGGCACTCGTCAGCGTTCCGCCCATGGACAGGTCACTTTCTTTTCTGCTCAATGTTCAGAAGTTTCCTCATATGAGCCGCAATACAATAAGACGAACAAATTGGAATGTGCGCCCAGCGAAGACGCAGATCAGCCTGGACAGAAACCCGGTCTGAGCAGAGTCTGAACTATGCGTATAAAGGGTAGCTAAGACCCTAAGTTACCTCCATGCCGATAGCGCAGCCGCTGATCGGATCAGGCGGATGCCCAGTCTGATCTAAGACTTCGCTGGGCGTACGTGCACCTATGTCGCGGCTCATTTAATTGTTTGCTAAAGACATCGACTGAGTAGTCGCTGTCGGTCGGAAGGTGTGAAAATACAGTTGGTCACACGTCTTGTCAAAACAATGCAATTTCAAAATTAACACCTGCTAACGGCAATGAAGGTCAGAAATGGATATTTAATCCGAACGTCATTCTTGTGATTATTTTTGTATGAAACAGTAATTTCAGTCGCGTCGCAACAAAATCAACGCAGTGCCATAGCGCCCTGCCAAGACTCAGATCAGCCTTGGCAGCCGCCCAGACTAATCAGAATCTTCGCTGTGCGCTTACAGGACAGGCAATGGTCTAAGCTACGTCTATGCGGACAGCGAAGGCCCAGATCAGATGGGCGAACGCACACGCTATTCTGAGTGTTCGCAGGGCGCACATGCCAATTTGTTTTTGTCGTGGTATGGCTCATTAGTTTATCTATTTTTGTTCGCAAAAAAACAGAGAAAGTCAGACTAATCTTAAATTTCTATCTTTATTGTTTTAAATAGCGCAGCTTAGTTACATGCCGAAAGACACAGTTTACATAGAATTTTTAAACAGTTTTGTCAGTATATTTTGTATGAATAAAATATTGTTTAAACCAAACAGTTTTGTCAAAACAGAAAATCAAGAGAAAACGTTATCGTTCCTGTTTAGTAGTGTTTTAACGTCCCAGTAAAAAAATTTAGTCGTCGAGATGTTGCCTCTGAATTTGTGGGACTGCAAATATTGCTCGGTCTGCGATAAATGACACCCAGGACTAGCAGCTCTTGCACCAGGCAACCAGTCTATTTCGCGAGCCCCGATGGGCGGGGTAAAAGAAAAAAAAAGAAATGAAAAAGAATATGTGGGTGGATGGGTATCTGTATCAGGCTTAATCTTTCCATAAAGATGAGACCGTCAAAGGGATAGAAATATCATAATTTCATTATTATAAGTAATTTTAAGTTTTTGTTGTCAGAAACTAAAACAAACCGCTGTAAAAACTGACCAATAATCAGATTTATTTTCTCACCAATTCTTACGAAATTTGACCTAAATATCAGAGAGAGGGGAAAAAAAACGAGACTTATTATAACGAGAAGGAGCAACTGAAAAAGTAAATTGATTTGATCTGAGAAAAAGAAAATGAAAATCCACATTGTTAAAAATTAAAAATGTTTCCATCCAGCGCATTCGTAGTGTTAACACAGTGATAACAAAACCGGCTTCAGAGAAGTTCAACACCTGTCCTGGGATATGGACATCGATATGACATTCCAAATATCGATTAATGCCTATCGCTCCCCGGGTCTAAGGGAAATAACTGCATTCACATTAATACTCTCTCCAGGTAACAGGTAACCGATTATACTACTCAGCCCGCATTGAAGACATAAGCTCCAGTTGGTCTGAAAAGAAGTTAATGGACATGGGCATATTTCGGTTCTTATCTGGTATAATTGGAAAACGCCTAGAGCACTGTGCAGAGCTGCTTTCTGCTACTGTAACAGCACTCTAATGGATGTTTCGGATAAGGGTAAGGCTATATTTTTAACATATTTACACTTGCCACTGACTTCCAATAGGTGAACCCTTTAGAGCAACTAGCTTCATACACCGATGAAGGACAACTGATCATGTGACGCTGTCGTCAAGCGACGTCTTATGTAAACAAGCGTCTTGATTGGCTCTTGTAACGTTCGATTGTCGCCACATCAGGGCGATGGCTGTTTGATGTTGTGGCGAAACACGTCGTTACTAACTTTTCTTCGACCCATATTTTGCCTATTCTACACCAAATTACCACGAAAACGGCACAGAGAGGTTCACCAATAAAGTGTAAATATAAGAATAAAAATTAGATTTTTCAGCGTTCATCGTGTATAGAAGCCAGTGGTCGTCGCTAAAATTCTACAAGAAGCGCTTCGCGCTTCATTGAATTTTAGCTCCGCCCACTGGCTTCATCACACGATGAACGCTGAAAAATCAAATTTTAATTCTTAAATGTTTTTCGATTTCAGGATGGTTGTGAGTATGGTGTACTATGGATTGGGACTGAATGTTGGAAATTTAGACGGGGACATTTACGTAAATTTTGCCATAAATACCAGTATGGAAGTAGCAGCCTATATATTGTGTCTATTGGTGCTTGAGAAAATAGGTCGAAAGCTGCTGCATGCTGGGACTATGATATTAGGAGGCATGGCCTGTTTGTGTACCATATTTACTGTGCTGTACGCCAACGAGTGTAAGTCATCAAAGTTGTTAAATTATCTGTCATAAGTTTTAAACTTAAATATATGCAACTTGAAGTATCAGCAGATGAGGTTGATTGCCTCTGAGATTGTTAATTCTTCTGTTAGAATTCTTATTTTTCAGTGAGTCTATTACTCATACTGCTCATGTGCTGATTGATTTTGTCATATAACTTCTTCTTGCTCTTCATTCGGTGTCTTAGCTGTACAATACTTTGTGATAGTGGCAGTTCCCCTAACAAATTGCTTTACTCCTGACTGGATGTTAAAATTCAATAAATTAGAATATGAAAGTACATGCCTGACACACTTTTTATTGTGCTTTCGTTCCTAGCCAGGACTTAAATGAATTGCATTCATATATACGACTTCAATGCTTAGCTTTTTATCGCTGCATTAAAACCCTTAAAACTACTCAATATTACGTGTTACAGCTCTAAAGTGGATAACAGTTGTCTTGGCAAATATTGGCAAGTTTGGAATCTCGGCAGCATTTGCAGTAATATACGTTTGGTCTGCAGAACTCTTTCCTACAATGGTGAGAAATTCAGGTGTTGGTTCTAGTTCTATGATGGCTCGTGTTGGAGCGATGGTTAGTCCGTATATTGCTGATTTGGTGAGTTGGTTTCGTTTAACTATCCCCCCAACTTCGGAGAAGTTGAGGGGGCATATTGGTTTGGGCCTGTCCGTCCATCCATCCGTCTGTCCATCCATAACGCTTTTGGCAGTTAATAAGAAACTCAAGAACCGCTTATGCTAGGATCTTGGAAGTCTATATGTGGCATGTACATGAAAAATAAGCGGACCAGTATTTTTTTCCTCCACCAGACTTTTTGTTCAGGAGTTATGCCTCTTTTTTGACTTCGTCATTTTGTATAGGAACAAACTTGTGACCAAAATATCTGAAGAACAGCTCAAGCTAGGACCCTGATATTTAGCATACAGGTTTGGGCTAAGATGTAGATGAGTTGATTAACTTTGGAGCATAATTTATTTCATAAAGTTTTGTTTGAGTTATTGCCCTTTTCGGACATAGACATTTTATATAGGAATTACATTGTGACCAAAATACCTAAAAAACCGCTTACGCTAGCATGTTTATATTTGGTATACATTGTAGACCAAAGTGTAGATGAACTGATTAACTTGTTAGCATATTTTGTAAATTTTTGTATGAGTTAGTAACTTAGTCCCCTGTTTTGGATATAGGCATTTATATAGGAATAACCTTATGACCAATTTATATTTAACAAACAGTAACTGACTAAGGTGCAGATAAACTGATTATCTTTTGAGTATATTTCATAATTTTTTGTATGAGCTATTCCCCTTTTTTCGGACATAGGCATTTTATATAGGAATTACCTTGTGACCAAAATACTCGAAGAACCGCTTAAGCTAGCATGTTTATATTTGGCATACGTTTACAAACTAAGGTGAAGATGAACTGATTAACTTTTTAGTATATTTCGTAAATTTTTGATTCAATTATTTCCCTTTTTCTGACATAGGCATTTTATATAGGAATAACATTGTGACCGAAATATCTGAAGAACTGCTTAAGCTAGCATGTTTATATTTGACGTACAGTTACAGAACAAGGTTTATATAATCTGATTAACTTGTATTTTGTAATTTTTTGGATAAGTTAGTAACTTAGTCCCCTATTTTGGACATAGGCATATATATAGGAATAACCTTGTGACCAAAGTATCTGAAGAACCACTTAAGCTAGCTTGTTTATATTTTGCATACAGTTACAAACGAAAATGAAGATGAACTGATTAACATTTAAGCATATTTGTTAATTTTTTGGTTCAGTTATTTCCCTTTTTATGACATAGGCATTTTATATAAGAATAACTTTGTGACCAAAATATCTGAAGAACTGCTTAAGCTAGCATGTTTATATTTGACATACAGTTACAGAACAAGGTTTAAACGAACTGATTAACTTTTGAGCATATGTGTAAATTTTTGATTTAGTTATTCTCCTTTTTTGGACATAGGCATTTTGTATAGAAACAAGCTTGTGACCAAAGTATGTGAAGAGCCCTTTAAGCTATGATCTTTATATTTGACATACGGTTACAGGCCAAGGTGTAGATGACCTGATTAGCTTTATAGCTGGGTTGAGTTATACCTTTTTCTGACATACATTATGGAATGAACCTTCTTTAGAGGCAAGCATATGGTTGGGGGCATAGTGTTTCATAAACACATTTTCTAGTTATCCAGATTAACTTTTGGAGCGCCAAAATTGAAAGTAGTTGAATTTGCAAATAGCGTAGATGCAGATGAGGTGACTGTTTTTCTAATTTATTAAGATGCAGAATGCATACATTTGGAAGATGAGTAGCTGAATAAGTTACACTCATTTTTGTAACTTAATGTAGTGTAGATGATCCTTTCAGTTTGGTAGCAACATGTTACTAAATCATAAATATTCAATTCTCCAAATTTTCTTAGTACATAGGCGGGTAGTCTGATATTAAACACTCAATAAACGATAATCCTCATACGTTGTTGATTGTGGAATTTACTAATAATTAGTTATTATCATTATTGCAACAATTAAATCACTCATTACGATATACAATGTAACTAGACTCGCAAATTTGGAGCTTGCGGCGACAATTAGCGGAGACGCAAAACGCTCTTTTCGACCATAATAAACTAGCAACTGATCTCTCAAAATGATGATTTTCAATACAGTTGTCCACATTTTAATGCACGTTTTCACATTTGCACCTTTCAAAGCGTACTACTTTGCACCCATTTCAAGCACTACCAGAGAAGCGACGTTTTCTCATGACATAGGGCTTCCTACAGTATATCACATGAGGAAGGAATCTCTTTCATTGCGGTGAGGTGCGGACAGAAAAATCAGTCTCAAGAGGCTTGCTAAAATTGAGATTCATGAAATTTTGTTGCAAGCAAATCTAAATAGGTTTTATATAACCTTTTATTTGGTGCTCTTATTTTAAGAATATACATATTATACAGTTCTTGTTTTGTTCTTCTTAAAATCTGAAATTGGATGTATAGTTCCTCTTAAAATTGGATGGATTCTTGCATTAATTTCACATTTTAAGGAGAAAAGAAAAATAAAGGGAGATTAGTAAAATTTCGGGGAAACAGTGTTCAGCAAGGCAGTCTTAACATGCATGGCCCACTTTTAAAGTATGCACATATCGTTTTAGGGAAATTTGGTTGATGGACACATTGCAACAGCTTTGCCACTGATAATATTTGGTGCACTGTCGGTCCTAGCTGGAGTGGCATCACTGGCGTTACCAGAAACAAAAGGAAAAGTGCTTCCAGAATCTATTGATGATGCTATAGCGTTCGGACGGTATGATTTACTTGTAGATTTGGCATTCTTAATACTGAGACACCTAAAATAACAAGAATTCCGCGGAAAGCAGTGTCTCGCCTGCCAGCGCTTTGCTTAACGCAAAAACTCGACAAAAGTTTACGCCGACGCCGCCGACGACGACACCGGAAAAGCAATACCTATGTCTCGCCTCTGCTTTGCAGGCGAGACAAATACCATATTCGTTCTTGAGTGGTCCTCTAAAAGGGATCCCCATATGCCATACATCAAATACCTCATATGCCATAAACAAAGATGGGGTGGTAGGATGGGCGAAGCTAAATGCCTTGAAATTTTCGAAAAAAAAAAAACATATTCGTTCTTGAGTGGTCCTCTAAAAGGGATCCACATATGCCATACACAAAAAAAATAAATAGGCCTATATGCCTTAAACTATTTTTTCTATACGCCATATTTTATTTTTACCTCATATACCATAAACAAAGATGGGATGATAGGATGGGCGAAGCTAGATGCCTTGACACTTTCGACAATGAGGCGCCTACTGGCACTGGCCGAAGGTAGGGAAAAGGCTTTTTGTGCATTCAGTAGATACGGTATAGGTGTTGTTTGGATTTGTTTTAATCTCGTCAACCTGTCTTCCTCTTATTTCTCCCTCTGTCTTGCAGACTGCTTGATCTAGATTGAAAGACTTTCTCAAAGGGCAGTTCAACCAAACATCAATAATCAAACTGGGATAAACAAATAGCTGAACGACTTATATGCCATTAACAGAAAAATATTATTTTCATATGCCAAAATAATGATCAAACACACTTGCATTGTACATTGCACATTGCTGTCTCCCTCGCATAATAACTAGAACATGTTAATTTGTAAAGTTATTAGCCTTAAGAAGGCTAAAACTGATTGAAAGACATGTAAGTAATGCCTTATAGGAGCTGGTTTAGTGACGTACCCCACCCCCACCTACACACACACAGAAGCCAGCACTTTTTTACTTACCACAAGTCAAATATAATACTTCTTGAATTAGTAGTAAGACATGAATACCCTTACTGACCCTCTCTAAATTTCTTATTTTCATGACTTTACAAAGATCTACAGTTTAGAAATAAATTTCATTTTTGCCGTTCACGTAAGCATGAAAGCATGTGCAAAGAAAAAATCGTTCATACTTTCAAGAAGATCAGGAAAAGGAAATTATTCAGATGTATTTAATGAACTGGCAAAAACTGAATTTCAAACACAGACCATCTAACACATCTTTTTATATTGATATCGCATCAACCCCAACGTCATCGATACACTGTCGAGTGCTGACGCTCAGTCACGTCACTGATAAGGACGCTTGTTACAGATCACAACATTGCCGTCAGCCTCAATTCATGTCCACTAGTCGCGAAAAATTGTCTGAAAATTAACAAAGTAGCGATAAAATTTACGCGATATAGAAAATAGTTTTATGGGGTTATGGTATCTAGCTACGTTGGTGTAACTCAAGGGCGTAGCTACCAATACGCAAATACGCAGGTGCGTATTGAAATTTTGTCAAATTGACAAAATTTCAACACACACCTGAGTATTTTTATGCTGAAATGTTGTTAATTGGGCATAATTCTAATACTTATTGCCAACAGACATGAAAATTTGAAATATCTTAACGGCTAAACCCCTTATTATTGCCCTTAATGAGTATAAAACATGATTGTGCGTACTGAGTTATTGTCCCTAGCTACGCCCCTGTTAAACTGTTTAAAGATCGCGTATATTTTACAAAAAAGTCATGCTTCTGTTGATGTCAACGGTGTCAAATATCAATGAGCCGCGACACGAGAAAACCAACAATGTGGTTGTGCGCCCAGTGCAGGCTTAGATCAGCCTGGGCATCCACCCAGTCTGATCAGACTCTTCATTAAGTGCTCCAATGGTAGCTAAGAGTCTACGCTACCTCCATGCGGACAGCGAAGACTCTGATCAGACTGGGCGGATGCCCAGGCTGATCTGAGTCTGCACTGGGCGCACAACCACATTATTGGTTTTGTCGTGTCGCGGCTCCAATAATGACGTACCGCAGATTATCAAATATAGATGCAATTTTCGTGACTATATCGTTCATACCGTTCACATAATATTTTTACGCGAAAGGAAGAAGTGCACTAAATTTGTCGACGTCACGATTGAACGAACACCTCTGTCCACCTCTTACATACGTCACGTTGTGTGGTCTGACATTTGGAAGGATGAACTATATTGAGTTCTGAAGGTTCCTATAACAGTATAAGGCGTTGTATCTTAATGCAACAGCAATCTCATGCATAGGCTATGTCAAAAAGAATATAATTTGCAGAATTCTTGCTTTAAAATGTCATTTCCTAAATTATTTTTCTTCATGTGTCTTTTAGAGACGATCCAAACAAAATCCCAAAAGTTCAGTGTGAAAAATACACAAGCACCAGCGATGTTTCACTCGGAAAACACCAAGACAGCGAAAGTGAATCAGGAATAGACAACTTGGTATATAAAGGCGACCATCTCTAACACCAGTGGATCTTCTGTTCAGTGATTATACAAATGCCCAAAAGACAACCTTAATGTCTAGGCAAAACACGCCCAGCAGGCACACAGTGTTAAATTAACATTGAATCAGCGTTGATTTAAGTCGTGGCAATGAATCAAAGTTGATTCAGTGTTGATTCACCGCTGTATGTCAAGTCGTTTAATCAACATTTAATCAGCGTTGATTCAACGTCATGACGTTGATTCAATGTTGATTCAACAGTGTGTGCCAAGTGGGACCATCGTCTCTGCAGAACTCCACGTTCGTTCAAGTCAGCGTAGATGATTTACCTGAAACATACCGGAGAAGTCTTGTTGGTGCGATACAGATTCCTGAAAGAATATTTTACCTGTGTAGTGTCAAGGGATTGTCGTCTAGAACAAATGTAAAATTGTTGTTCAGCAGTCAAATAAATAAGTAACAACATATTTTGTGTTCCCATCTTTGCAAGCAAAATGTACTAAATCTATATTAAATGATGCATTTTTTTCTTAAATATAATTCCGCATCTATTACTGCTAATCATTTGGCTATTAGACGTGAAGACAAGAGGACCATTGGTCCTGTAGCTCACCTGAGTCCATTCAGCCTCAGTACTCTAGGGTAAGTTACCCTTAGGCAAATTGAACACATAGGTGGTGGTATCATACCTGTGTCCCTCAGGGTGGACAATGAAAAAGACAAAAATCATCAACCTGGCCCAAATTCCAACTGGTCCAATATTTTATGGCTGTCCTAGATACCTGCAAGTTTGAAGAAGTTGCGGTCAAAACTAAAGGTGCTATGGCCCGGACAACATTTTTCCCATTATAAGTCTATGGGACCTTTTTGTTGCCAAATTTGATCAAGATTGGCCAGCTACTTTAGCAAATATTAATGCTTAAAAGTGTGAACATACGACGGACCAAGCCTATACTATAAGCTCACCTTGTGAGCCTTTGGCTCAGGTGAGCTAAAAATAGCAACAGTGACCATGACCTTAGAAAGCTGAAATGCAAACTTGTTCAAGATATTGTCATACCAAACATTTGTGTGAAGTTAAATCAAAATCAGTCCATAAATAAAGGCCCTAGAGCGATGGCAAAGTTTTTCTAAAAATAGCCACTGTGACCTTGACCTCGACCCAAGAACGCTGAAACGCAAACTTGTCCAAGATATTGCCATACTTATTACTTGTGTGAAGTTAAATTGAAATTGGTCCATAAATGAAAGCGCTAGAGCTATGACAAAGTTTTTCTATAAATAGTCACTATGAACTTGACTTTGACCTTAGGATGCTGAAATGCGAGTGTATTCAAGATATTGTCATACTAAACATTTATGTGAAGTTTTAATCAAAATCGGTCCATAAATGAAGGAGCTAGAGGGATGACTAAGTTTTTCTAAAAATATCCACTGTGACCTCGACCTAAGAACGCTGAAACGCAAACTTGTCAAAGATATTGTCATACTAATCACTCGTGTGACACACGGGTTATCCCGAGACAACGGACGCGACAGAAGACAACCAACGCAGTTCGATTTGGTGACGTCATAGGACTACCTAAGGTAGGAAAACAGCGATTTTTAACCTTGAACATGAATACTTTTAAAAATATATGTCGGGTATAAACTACTGAGTGACATTTGGCATAAGCAATATGGCTTAGTTACACTTATGAAACCTGAATAGATGGATTGGTTGGAGTAAATTGGAGAACCATAATATTATTACAGCATTTCAAGTCATAGAATCGAAAACGTTCAGCTTTCACAATGAGCTGTCGAGTTATACATGTAATCCGCTCTTCGTCTATCAGTTGCAAGACGGCCTAGACATATTTCTCGTGCTCCGTTCTTAAGATGCTGTCTACAAAACAACTGACTCCTCTTTTCTATTCTATTCTATCCCTTAACCTTACTAGGTCGTTGGGGCACCACAGATGACTTCGAAACAATCCCTTTCCACATTGTCCTGTTTTCAGCTACCCTAGTTGAGCTGGCAAAATCCATCCCTGTCCACTCCTTGATATTGTCTTCCCACCTCTTCTTCTGTCTACCTCTTCTTCTTTTTCCTTTTACTGTGCCCTGTAGAATCATCTTTGCTAAACCGGAAGACCTTAAGACGTGGCAAACCACCTTAGTTTCCGTTTCTTGACCAGCGCCAGGAGTTCATCGTATTCTCCAATGGCTGCTTGGATCTTTCTGCGAACCTCCTCATTGATTATATGGTCCTTGTACGTAATGTTCAGTAACATTCGGTAGCACCTAATCTCAAAGCCTGCGTTCTTTTCTCTAACTCTGCTGTCAAGGTCCACGATTCACAGGCATACAGAAATATAAAAATGACAAGGGAACGCATAAGTTTCCCTTTGATCCAAGAGATATGTTGTTATCTCTGAAAATTGGTTTCAGTTTGGTAAGAGCTGAAGTGGCTTGTGCAATCCTAAGGAGAACCTCCCGTTTTGAGCCATCGTCTGAGACAACTGCCCCCACGATATTTGAAGCTTATTACAGTACCCAGCTTCTGCCCTGTTACCGTGATCTCCCTCTGGATGCCATCTGCGTTGTTTGTCATCAGTTTGGTCTTCTCAGCACAGATTTTCATCTTATACATTGTGCAGGTTTTGTCGAGACTTTCAACTAGGGTTTCTAGTTCCTGCTCTTCCTCAGCTAGAGCGTCTATGTCATCGGCAAACCGCAGATTGGTAATGTTTCTGCCGCCTATGCTAACCTGTCCGTCATGTTCTTCCAGAGCATCAGACATGATCCGTTCGAGAAAACTGTTGAAGAGGGTGGGTGACAGAAGTCATCCTTGTCTTACCCAAACTGTTGTTCTGAACCATTCTCCTGTGCTGCCATTCATCAGGACTGCACTTGTCGTATAGCTGCTCAATGTTGCGAACTAGATTTGCACTGATATTGTACTTCGCATGGCGGGCCATAAGGCTGCATGCCATACCCTACCAAAGGCTTTCTTGAAATCAAGGAAGACATGGTATTGATTCTGCTGACGTTGGAGATACTTTTAACACAGAATTCTGCTCTGTGGTGCTTCTTCCAGCTCTGAACCCATCTTTCTCATCTTAGTTATATTACTCATCTCATCTTGGTAATATTACGTTGACAAGATCGTGCTAAAGTTGACACTTATAGCCGCGTTTAGATGGACAAAATACACCCGGGTGTAAATTTGCAACTGGTGTGCAAAATGGTACCCGGGGTATATTTTGTCCATGTAAACGGCGTTTATAGGTAGAATCAGTCATCTTGGGGGTGTACTTTGTCCATCTAAAAGGTTTTAAGCAAAATCGGGGATGCCAATTTGCACCAGGGTGCAAATACAGGCCCGGGTGTATCTGTCCGGCTAAACACGACTTACGAATGGTTGTAACATATTTGTTTTTTGTTCACACAGCTGCACATATGCTGAAACTGTGTGAGAGCTGGCTCTTTACTAAGTGTAGGCTTGATTGACATGTATGCGAACGATGACGGCCATTCTTGACTACTTCCTACCGTAAACGCGGTTCCATTGCACACAGCTTTTCATTATCATCCTTTCATCGCCCTGATATGACAGAATACTGTTGAAAAGGACATAAAATCGAAAATTATCCATCCATCCATCTTGACTGCTGGACTTTGCACGTGCGCCTTAGTCATCCGATTATATTTCAGGCGCGACATAATAAATCGTGCTTTATGCCAGATGCGAATAACGAAGACACAAATTAGCCTGCGCACCCGCATAGCCTAAGCGTCTTTATTGTTCACTGCATGGATAGAACAAAGTCTCCAGAAGGGTCATGCCAAATAGCTGGCCTCAAACCAGCATGAGTAACTCTATTCTGGCTTGTGTCTATGCTGGTCGGAACTCTTGAAAACACCATATCTTATGAACCGGCTCAATTCTTTTCACTATGAGCTGTTGGTTTGTGTGACTGTTTGGATAAGATGGGGTTGGTTTCATTGGTTCGATAAGGTTTCTCAGAAATTCAAGTGAACGCTCTGGGAATAAGGCTTAGATGCTATTTTCATTAAATAAGAACCTTGTGAAGTTTATACATAGACAGTCAAACGTTCATGCACAGTAAAGCGTTCGCAAGTGTCACTCAGTCGCTGATTATTACGCTCCCTAAACAAGGCAACCTACAGCTTTGCCAGAACTACAGAACCATCAGCCTCATCAGTCATTCAAGCAAAGTCATGCTGAAAGTCATCTTGACTAGGCTTAAACCACAAGTCGAAGAGATAATCGCCGAGGAACAGGCTGGGTTCCGAGCAGGAAGGAGCACCACAGAACAGATCTTCAACCTTAGAATCCTGTGTGCAAGTATCTCCAACATCAGCAGAATCTGTACCACGTCTTCATTGATTTCAAAAAAGCTTTTGACAGCCTTATGGGCCACCATGCGGAAGTACAATATCAATACAAAATTAGTTCGCACCACTGAGCAGCTATACGACTAGGCAACAAGTGCAGTCCTGATGAATGGCAGCACAGGAGAATGGATCAGAACACCCTCTTCAACATTTTTCTCGAACGGATCATGTCTGATGCTCTGGAAGAACATGACGGAAAGGTTAGCATAGGCGGCAGAAACATTACCAATCTGCGGTTTGCCGATGACATAGACGCTCTAGCTGAGGAAGAGCAGGAACTAGAATCTCCAGTTGAGAGTCTCGACCAAACCTGCACAAGATATAAGATGGAGATCAGTGCTGAGAAGACCAAACTGATGACGAACAGCGCAGATGGCATCCAGAGGGAGATCAAGGTAAAGGGGCAGAAGCTGGGTATTGTAAGCAGCTTCAAATACCTTGAAGCAGTTGTCTCAGATGAGGGCTCAAAACAGGAGGTTCTCTCAAGGATTGCACAAACCACTTCAGCACTTACCAAGCTGAAACCAATTTGGAGAGATAACAACATATCTTTTGGGTCTAAAGGTGAAACTTATGCACTAACTTGTCATTTCCATATTTCTGTATGCCTGTGAATCGTGGACCTTGACAGCAGAGTTAGAGAAAAGAACGCAGGCCTTTGAGATGAGATGCTACCGAAGGTTACTGAACATTTTGTACGAGGACCATTTAACCAATGAGGAGGTTCGCAGAAAGATCCAAGCAGCCATTGGAGAATATGATGAACTCCTGACGCTGGTCAAGAAACGGAAACTAAGGTGGTTTGGCCACGTCTCAAGGTCTTCTGGACTAGCAAAGACAATTCTTTAGGGCACAGTGAAAGGAAAAAGAAGAAGAGGTAGACAGAAGAAGAGGTGGGAAGACAATATCAAGGAGTGGACAGGAATGGATTTTGCAAGCTCAACTAGGGCAGCTGAAGACAGGACAAGGTGGAAAGGGATTGTTTGGAAGTCATCTGTGGTGCCCGCACGACCCAGTAAGGTTATGGGATAGAACAGAATAGAATAGAGAGATGTTAGTACTGCATTGATTTCTCATTTGTATAAAATAGCAAGTGCAGGAATAGCAAACAAGCGGTTTCGATGAGATATTTCAATCACTTAAAAGATACGCGCGTATGCAGAGACCAGTTCAGATACAGCAAGATGTGTGCATCAAATGAGACAATACGTAATGCCGCACGGATCGAGTAGTGCCCACCTGCAAGCATGAGGCAAAATATGTTACTTACAACAATAGAAAAATAGGAATGGATGGGTAAGAGACAGTAGGGTATAGATTTTCTTTGGTTTAAAACTGCGTTGGTTGTTTCTGGCGAACCGTGTTCATTATACCTGGCCTAAAATGTGAACCGTGGTAAGTTGTTGACAGAAGAAAAGACAGTACCTAACTTCAAATGCTTATAATTCCATTCTACAAAGTAATTTATGATTTATCACAATTGGCATGTTTTCTGTAATCCCTGGTAGCATTGAAACTGTCGGAATCCCTAAGTCTGAACATTTGGTAAACCGTTCACCGCCCTCTGAAATAAAATATTTATTTATTTTTTTGCTTCGTCGCTGACATTTCAAAGTTTCTTGTCGCTTTGTTGATTGTGCTAGAACCCGGGATTTCTCGATGACATGTAGAAAACTCTCCCTTTTCTTAATATGGAAACCAGAAATTTCGATTCAGTCTAATTAAAGAGAAAATAAGGGAAAACGGCTACTCACACCTGTTTTCCGCCTTACCTGTTGAACTGCGTTAGTTGTCTTCTGTCGCGGTCGTTGTCTCGGGATAACCCGTGTGTGTGATATCAAATTGAAATCAGTCCACAAACTGAAGGAGCTTGAGCGATAACTAAGTTTTTCTAAAAATAGCCACTGTGTCCTTCACCTTGACCCCAGAATGCTGAAGCGCGTTCTTGTCCGAGATATTGTCATACTTATCACTTGTGTGAAGTACAATCAAAATCATTCCATGAATGAAGGCACTATAATGATGACAAAGTTTTTCTAAAAATAGCCACTGTGTCCTTGACATTAACATAAGGACGCTAAAACGCGAACTTATTCAAGATATTGTCATACTAAACAATTGTGTGAAGTTTCACCTAAATCGGTCAATAAATGAAGGCGCTAGAAAGATGACAAAGTTTTCTAAAAATAGCCACTGCAACCTTGACCTCAGAACGCTGAAATGCAAACTTGTCCAAGATATTTTCATACCAATCACTTGTGTGATATCAAACTGAATTCGGTCAATAAATGAAGGCGCTAGAGCGATGACAAAATTTTTCTAAAAATAGCCACTATGACCTTGACCTTGACCCCAGAACGCTGAAACGCAAACTTGTCCAAGATATTGCAATACTTATCACTTGTGTTAAATCGAAATCGGTCCACAAATGAAGGTGCTAGAGTGATGAAATTTTTTTTTCTAAAAACAGCCACTGTGACCTTGACCTTAACCCCATCATGCTGATATGCAAACTCGTTTGAGGTAATGTCATACCCAATACTTGTGTGAACTTACATCAAAATCGGCTAATAAATGAGGTAGCTAGAGCGATGACAAACGGTGAATATACGTTCATACATACATATGTACGGGACAGATCCTATATGCCGTCCACAACTTCATAGTGCGAGAGGATAATAATCCAACCGGGCCCGCATTCGAAAAGGTTCGAGATGTTTTAGCTGTCCTGATTACCTGCAAGTTACAAGAATTTGCGATCAAAAATGATGAAGCTAGGGCCCGGACAACATTTTCGCCATTATAAGTCTATGGAAAAATATTTTATCGCTCAAGGGCAAGTAACTCTTAAAAGAATGATCCAACCTGGCCCAAATTCGAACTGATCCGAGATGTTTTGACTGTCCTGGATACCTGCCAGTTACAAGAAGTTGCGATCAAAAATGAAGAAGCTAGGGCCCGGACAACATTTTCCCCATTATATATTTTATCGCTCAAGGGCAAGTAAAGTAACTCTGAAAAGAATGATTCAACCTGGCTCAAATTCGAACTGGTCCGAGATGTTTTGGCTGTTCTGGATACCTGCAAGTTGCAAGAAGTTGCGATCAAAAATGATAAAGCTAGGGCCCGGACAACATTTTCCCCATTGTAAGTCTATGGGAAAATATTTTATCGCTCAAGGGCAAGTAACTCTGTAAAGAATCGTCCAACCTGGCCCAAATTCGAACTGGTCCGAGATGTTTTGACCGTCCTGGATATCTGCAAGTTACACGAAGTTGCGATCAAAAATGACGAAGCTAGGGCCCGGACAACAGTTTCTCCATTATAAGTCTATGGGACCTTTTTGTTGCCATGGTAACCACAGTTCTAAACCAATCTGTACCAAAACTATATGCAATCAATCCCCAACCCCAACCATACTACACATAAAATTTGATCAAGATTGGCCAGCTACTTAAGCAGATATTAATGCTTAAAAGTGTGAACGGACGACGGACGACGGACCAAGGCTATACTATAAGCGGTAGCCGGACGTTTCGGATCCAAGACGTTTCGGACCCAAATATTTTGGACATTTCGGGCCCAGACCTTTTCGGACCCAAGACGTTTTGTACCCAGGAACGTTTCGGCCCCAAGACTTTTAGGACCCTTGTTAGCGGACGACCATAAACTGAAATAGTCTGCAACAACCAGTTATCCTATTTAGCAACGACACGTGGATAATAATGCAACTGACTAGTCTTATAAGGAATCGGTCACACTTCTTGTGCAACCCATTACCTGTTTGATCCGTAAAATGAACAGGGGTCGAAATAGTTGTTTTTAAATCCTATTTGGCTGCCTGATGAATTAATTTTTTGAAAAAAAAAATAAACGAACTGGTTTGGTATCTAAAGTCTACAAACTACATGCTTCGAGTAATAGCTATCACCGCGGAATTCCACGGCATACGTTTGTTTCTTCATTTGGTCTCCAAAACATATAACCTGCCGCACGTTTAGTAGGTTTAAACATATTTTATTGCTCATAAAGTCAAATACAAGCAATTGTCGGGCCACAAGTTCTAGCATTGACTATATCTCAATCGCATTGTTGGGCTGAAGTAAGTTAGGATCTATCTATCTATCTAGCTATCTATCTAGCAGCCGCTGTGACATTAAATGTGATCCTTTTTAGAAAAAAAAATGACAATAGTTTTCTGGATTTTTTAGCCATAGTGCACATGTTTAGGCTGCTAGTTAGAATTACTTTGCTTTCGCACCCATAACATATGTACAGTGGGAACGCAGACTCATCACATTTGAGTAAATCATTTTCTGAGCGGTCGTCTACGCACAAAGAAATAATCCTTTTTTTTTCGACGGAAAAAATGGCGGGAAATGTTGAACAGAATCAGTCCCAAAATAATGCTCGTTTGATAAGATATGCAGTCATAGTTTTCCAACGAACCAGATCAGATTGAACTTTGATGTTTTGTTATTGAAATCAGACGCATATCGGTACCTCAATGCAGTTTGCACACCCAAAACAACGATCACAGTTTGACAACCGTTTTTCAGAAACGTAAAACCCTACGACAGTACCCCAAAGTTATTTTGCAAAGAAAATCGTCCCACAAACCAAATTAGATGCCATTATAACTGAACGGTAGGTCATACATTCGACCCTTTTAGCGGGGTATATCTTCGGGAGAAAGTCTATTTTTGTTGAAAATCGATAATGAAGTTGGTCATTTTTACGTATACATGGCACGTGCGTTTGTCAACACACAGACATTTTTCAGCTGGATCGACTTGAGGAGACCAACTGTTTCTTCATTCATGGTATAGTAAAGCTTGTAATCATTTAGCATACAATGAATTTATTAAGATTTTGCGTTAGTCTGTCTGCCTGCGATTTTTTGGGCTTCTGAATTTAGGCTACACGCCGAGAACGAGAGAAAGCAAAACAAACACACTGGTCAACCACAAAATTCGACAACGAAAAACATTGAGTGATTGACCGGCTATTTAATTGATAGTGGGACACCCTAGATCTACTTTTTTTATTATTTAACAGCACATTTTCTGTGATCAACCTGCATAGTAAGACAAACAGGTCTGAGCAAGCAGTGTAGACCCAGGAGCAGTCTGATCTGGGTCAGCATTTTCCTTAATACCTGCACATTTTGGGTACACCATTTGTGGGTGACATAGATATGTTCAAAATGTAGGACTGCTGTTATCTTAGTTTTATGGGTAATATGGGTAAATGCTGTAACTGTGTGTGACATTTTTATGTAGAACTATTATTTGTTTTTGTTGTTTTCATAGTTTGCAGGGATTAAAAAGAAAGCCTACATACCTACTCTCCAAAAAAAAATAGGCAACTGCAAACAAAATACTTTTTATGCTTGGCCTGTGGCTGAGATGGGAGGGGCGGGGGAGAGGGGCACGAAGAAATATATATTCTGTAGAATTAAATGCCAAAAGTTACGTTTTAGCTTAAATCTCATAAGAAAATTAAAAGGCTCATATTGAAGTTATATCAATAGAAATGATACCATAAATTGAAAAATAAAAAAACATTTTTATATTTCCTTATTAATTTAATCCAACTTGAATGTTTGCAGCTTCTGACCAAAGCAAAGAAACCTGTAATTACTAATCAGTTATTAAGTTACTAGAGAGAAAAGCTTGATGACAGACAATAAATGATGAGTCATGACTGTAAAGGGATGCAGTTTAGTGCAGTTGAATGAGAGGTAGCCCCTTCCTGTCTATCTGCCCCCCCCCCCCCCCCCACACACACACACACACCAACCTATTAAAAATGCATTTTCACAGAGGATTTTATTGGCCAAATATTAAGGACTTTATTATGCTAGCAAGCTTTTTTTATATCATTATAAGTGCTTAAAATAATAAATGGGGCATACCCTGCTAACTGCTGGACCCTGCACTTTATGTGGAATGTTGCATAATGCTGTTTGTCCTTCTACATGTCAAGACTATGTTAGAATGAAAACAATTACACAATTCCACCATAAATGTTGCACCAGCATCAATGGGCTTCATATTAACACCTTTTGTGCCCTCTCATTAGAAGCACTCCAGCAAGAGCATAGATGGTTCTATTAATGGAGCACAACAAATGTTTTTATGGCTGAATAAGACAGAATTCCCAGAATTGCTATCATGCCCCAGCTGAGTCTTTGAAAATCATTATCATAAAACCATCACTTGTTGAAATGTCTCCAGATTTTTTTTTCTTATTATGTACATATGTTATAATTTATTTTGGATATTTATTTATTTATACTTATAGGGAAAACACTGAAGGGCAATGTCAGACTGCATGTGAATATTATAATTTAATCAGAGCTTTATACATTTAGAATACCTATATAGTAGGAATTTGTTCATTTGAAATTTGTGTTAAATTTTAACTTTTGATCAAAAGCAACTGTGATGAGACACCACAACATACATGATAAAGAATAACTCCACTTTGGCTCACTAGATATTAGCCAATTATTTTTCTTGTTTAATCATGTTTATATCTTACCATTATTCAACTTAAAGAATAGATTACCAAGTCCTGAGCCTTTGCCACATTTTTAATCAAGTTTTCTGGTTTGCTGGGCAGCTGTGCTTTTTATTTGTTTTGTTTTTGTGAGTGTGACTCAAAATCATATTAGAGAACACATCTCATTGAACTAAACTTTTTGAGAAATTCCCCATTCTCAATGAAAAGTTAAGGTACCATTCATTATAAATTATATAATTTTTGCATGAGATTTGCCCCTACTGATAGATTTCCATGAGATTTTTGGCAACAGTTAGAGCAAATCCCTCAAAACATCAGTGAGTATATAAACAAACTGTGGCATTTTAATTTATGAACCAAGGCAAGACCAAGGGCATTGCAGAGCTGTTAGCCCCCAACCCACCTGATGAGCTAGTATTTGACAAACCTGGCATTTCATAATAAACATGTATGTTGTACCCCTCATTAGAACTCCTCATTAAGGCAGTTCTACAGAGGGCCAAAACATATGTTATAAAAAATGCATACTGCAATTTTAATGCTTAAAAGCTCATTTAACAGTATATATGCTGCTTCTCAATGTTGGCTGAAATTATATGGAGTGTAAGGAGTGTATAGTGTATGTATGGCCAAGTCATTTTCTAAGCTTAAAGTTAAAACAAAATCTTCATTACTGCAATTGTCCTACCACTTTCACCATCTGACTGTGTGTCGAAATTGCTGGGAAAATCATATAGTACTGACCCTGATTGGACTGCTGTTTTGGAAGTAGTCTAACCCAGTTCTACACTGCACTTTTTATTTAAGGATTTAGTCATTGAAGTTTTGCAAGTATTTGTTATGGTTAAACATCTATTATATTTTGCTTAGTTTTTCATGTACAAGAGAGGTTAAAAGTTGTGTGTGTGTAGGAGTGCGGTGGAGGAGGGGGGAGGAAGGGTGGTTGAAGGGGGGGTAGAGGGGCCTTAAGTTGGGTAGGGTGATCGTGTGAGTTGCAGGAGAGGCTTTGAAATATTGGCACGTGCAGGATTAATTGGATGGCAAAATTACTTTTTCTAGCAGTACCTCTGATTTTGACCACAATGTACCGGTCTGAATAACTTATAAGCAAGTAAATGCGAAGGCTGAAACAGTTGACGCGGTTATGTAATTGCGTCACAACTGTCATAAATCGATCGATTTGTTTACAGTATGGTGTAGGCTACTGATTTGATTTGATTTACTGATCAGAATTCTTCTCCCAATCATTCTGAAGAAAGTACAGAAAAAATATTGTTGTATGTTGAATTACAAGGTGCGTTCCTCTTCGTGTGTCGGATTTCAGGATTCAAGAACGTTTCCGTAATGTTTGAATTATTACAGATTGTTTTGCTGTCTATCGATCAGGTAAAAAATCCGCCATTATTTCAGAAAATGAATAGGGTACCTAAACATTATTTTGCAAAGGAAATTGTCCCACACACCGAATTACTTAATTTTTATAATGGAGAAAGGGCAGACACCATGGTTTTTCATGGCATATGTCCGCCGACGGGAGAAAGTCGATTTATTTTGAAAATTGCTGTTGAAGTTGGCGGATAAGAGTCGTCTTTACATGATCACGTAAAACGTTCGATTGCCGAATATCTCGGTGTTTAGCTCTGCTCTTAAAGGCATGGAGAATTAAATTAAGATGTAAGGAATAAAGCCATATATTATTTTCGGCTATGTGTAGTTTGATTCGCCGACAAAGCATCACTGAAATTGCGACACGTTCGTCGATTGAATCTGAGTCTCAGAAATTTAGAATGTTTTTTTCGTTGCTATCTGTATAAAAATATCACTCCGCCATGGATACGCGTTCCCACTGGTATGTTTCATGGACATGCTTAAGGTATTTGAATTATTTGACGCGTCAATTCAGACTGACCAAAGTTTACCCTACTTCATATCAAAGACTGTTTTTGCGAAGATGGAGGGGTCTATCCAAGATTGTATGGCTGCAAAGGCCTCTCTGAGTCTTCGCAATTCGTACATGTGACAGGTTAACGCAATTCTTAACATTGGTTAACCTGTTCACAGACGCTGGCAAGGACGCTTACGCTAACGCTCACGCAAGGCTAACGCGTACTTGGACTACTACGCCGGGGGTATATAGTATAAGCTCTCCTTTGCATTCGCAAAGGCGCTCTATAAATCCATATTCTGACAATGTGTCGCGGTAAATGTCGTCAAAAACACTCCACTGTTTTCCCAGCTGTGTTGGCGGGAATCACTAGAAAGCCCGGCGTATCCACGGCACTGCAGGGACACCTCTTAGGTAAAAACACGGTACTTAAAGGCAGGATTTCTGAACCCCCCCCCCCCTCCCCGGTAGAGGATTAGCTACCTGTATGAGGCAGTAAGTGGGTGTGGCTTAGCTACTGTGCAGATTAGACCACTGTCCTGTTTTAGCTGATAAGAGATAACCCTCAGGCAATGTGTCATCTTGTCATAAAATTGGCTAATTTTTATAATATTGATTTGTATGCACATGAAAAAATAGTATGAAACTTGAAGGCTGTGTAACTTTATTGAGAATAATGTCATCAACGCAAATGTAGAATATTTTTGGTTTTACTTATGAGACAATTTTTTTTTTGTCAAAATGCTAATTAATGATGTTCTTAAATTAGTAAACCAAAAATCATTTTGTCTAGAGTTCAAACGTTTTCTTTCTTTTATGAAATTCGAGTAATAATAATCACTACTAATTTCACTGTAACAATAACTTTTATCTAAATTGATAGATGAGATTTCTATTTTTCGGTGATATAGATTTATATCAACAAAATTAAAAATGAAATCAAATACATATTGTGTATACTGATATGCTTTCATTTTTGTTTTTCAATGTATAAAAATTATCCAAATAAATTCTAAAAAAATATAATCATATTTTGTTCCTAATTATTTATCGTATCAAATCATTATCATTTTCCTAATTATTTATCATAGTTGCATGAATTCCTATGTGATAAAACAGCATAGTCACTGAACTGATAAGAACTGTCAATCATTTCACAGTTTAATACCCCAGCAAATGAACAGCCAACCATATTAGGGATAAATCTACAGGAGCTACTGTAGTTGTTTACCCTTTGGTGGCTATTGGAAAACTGAGAATAGGTAGCTAATTTTGCCTTTTATAGTCCACTCCTGCCTTTAAGCCCCGCTATGCCCCACGCTATCCTCGGCCCCATTCTTTCAAGAATCATTCTAGATCGTCTTTTTAAACACAGTGAATTTGTATTTTGGTATGTGGTATGGAACGTTTGTCTTTGTATACTTTTTTTCTTTAACATATCGAAAAGTTTCCGGTTTTTTTTTTATTTTGAACAAAGTCCTGTCACATTTGTCCTCTTTCCTCATCATTGGTTGTCTTAATGTTTAATCTGCATAAAATAATTACTATTTTTTTGGTTTCGTATTTTAATTTCAATATATACTTACGTCTTGAAAATCTCAAATAGAAACACTATCTTAAGTATAACCAACCAACATAAATAAAGACGTCTTGTTTTGCCCATTAGCATTTGTTTATTACTCATCGATAAATATCACACCTAAGTTATCGTGTATATTCACTAATCGATGGCGCGTGTCACGATTAATCGATGCCGCTGCTTACCTGGACTTTAGGCAGGGTGGATGTCTTTCAGATAGATACATAGCCAGGGACGATCGGGCGAAAAAATAGATAGATAGATAGATAGATAGATAGATTGTCAAAACTGAAATTTCATTAATGAACCTGCCGATTAGAAGCTCAGCTTTAATTTAAACTTTAGTTACTAACTCGCTATTTAGTTTCGCGTTTTATTATTATTAATATTATTATTTTTTATTATTTGCAGTAATATGGCTTCCAAGGTATCACTGTCAGTTTGGAAGTTAATATGTCCAAAACTGGATAGATTTTTTAATTCGATTTGCGAAAATTAGCAAACCCGAAGATGATACGCATGTAGTAGTGTATCATACCAATTTTATCCGTCTCAGATTATGAAAGCATTGCATTTACGTGCATCAATAATCTTTACCTTTGAAGTTAAGTCTAAGAACGTAACTATGTCTCTAAGTAAAGGAAAATCTTGGAATTTAACATTAACATAAAATAAATAAATAAATGAAAAGTAATAAAACGGTCCAGCTAAGTTTTTAATCTGTCATTACAGAAAAAAGCATATGGGCTGAAATAACGAGTCTGATATGAAGGCAGTGAGGATTTCTGTCTCTTTGTTCCTCGCAAGTCTGATTTAATATGAGAATCTTGTGAACAAGATAAAGAAGAATTTATCCTGTAAGAATTGATAATTAGTTCTCACTAACTACCTACTTCCCCGCTCCCTCCCTTACCACTCCCCCCCCCCCCCCCAAAAAAAAAAAAAAGAACAGATAAATAAATAATGATAAAAAAGCAACATAACTGCACACACATAGAATTCGTACACATAGGAACCACACAGCGGGTGTTATTGGACACTGTTGGACTCTCGGGGCATATAACTTGAAGCGGAAGCAGCACGCTTGCGCGACTATACCTGAAAATGTCCTACGTTTGCCCGACTTTTAATAGCATACGTTTGCGCGACTTTTCCCCCCAAAATATGCTAACGTTTGCGCGACTTTATCTAGGTTCGCCGATAGGTTGGATAAATCGAAAAGTCGCGCAAACGTATTGCGTCCCTTGAAACAAGCTGATAAAAATTAAAATAGGCAAAAAAGGTACATAATTTAAATTTAACAAACTGGGGCCGAAGTGACTAAGGCAGTGGGACCGAAATGACTAGGGACCGCCCTGACTAGGGGCCGAAGTGTGTTGAAATTTATTTTTAGGTGGTGCTGATATGCTTTGAGACCGAAAGAGAGAGAGAGACGCTAATAAAAAAATATCAACGGATCAAAATAAAATGTGTACCAAATTATTCTCTGTTTTCTAATTAAGAAAAGGAGTACCAACACCATATGTTTATTTTGTCCACGAGCGGTGATATGGGCATTTTTATGTTGAGATCACTGGTAAGATGTCAAAGAAACTGAAAAGTTTTAAAATAAAACTATGTCATCCTAGTCAAGTGCACAGCTGCTTTTTTTCACATATTGTTATTAAAATGCATCATTGTGCAACATTAGCTGTAACATTAGCTGTGCACTTGACTGGACTGACATACTTTATAGCCTAAATGCAGGTGAAAAAGGGTCGAAAATGACAAAAATCAGCTAAGTAGGGTGCCGCTATATGCACAGAAAACATACATCGCAAGAATGTAGAAAATTTGATTAAACATACATAGTTAAAGATTGTCTCCCTCGTTTATTTCGTGTTTTCAGGAAACAAATATTTTAACAAATTTTGTTAGACAATATGTAATAGTCTCATAATTAACCATACAAGTTTTGAGAAAATGCATGTTTTTCGATAAATGTGGAATGAAAAATAATCTTCAAATTAAAATGCAAATTACCTATTTCCTCACGGCCTGTAAAACGATCGCTTTTGGCCACGTGTGTCATGTGATCATGCACAGGCTGCATGGGCGTAGCTAGGAGCAATAAGATGATACGCACTATCATTTTTCATACTCTTTGAGGGTAAATATAGGGGCTAGACCCCTAAAATATTTCATATAACCATGTATATCGGCAGTTGGTACTTAAATTTTTTCCAGTTTATAAAATTTCAGCATGCAAATATGCAGGTGCGTTTTGAAATTTTGTCAATTTTGACAAAATTTCAATACGCACTTGCCTATTTGCCGTATACGTAGCTACGCCCTTGGTCAGGTATTTTTCTTATTCGTGCACGTGATTATGACGTATGAATAAATTATTTTGTCCAATAATGCGATTTCGAGCGTGGTCCGCGATCGTTTAAAAATTTCTTATTTTTTGTTTAAAGTCACTTTTAGCAAATATTACTACCTAAACTCTGTTTCAAATGTATGGTTAGATCATGTCGGAGGTACTGCATGAAATACTTCATCAAATCATTTTTGTTATTATTATCAAGGGAGTAAATCTTTAAAGTTTACACCACTCAAATATCATTAACAGGGGTTAAAAGATACAATTTTGAAAATTCATAAATACGGGGGCCAAATATGGCCTAAATCATTCCAGGCCCTTTGATATAACGTCATGGACATCGACGTTACTAGAACGTTAATTTATATCGATGATAGTATAAAATGGCTTGGAAATGAGAGCAATAGTCTCTATGAAACAGAAACAGAATGGAAACTGTATAGAATCTTAATTGCATATTACATTCATCTTTAGAGCTTTCAACCTTAAACACGAAAGACTGTAGACAGTGCAGATCCCGATGAGAAGCCTCGCAACAGATGCCAACCAGTAATATTTTCAACCATTGAGCTTTTTCAGATGTATAAATAGATGTCATGTGGGGGAATATGGACTAACGTTGGGCCTATTTTGTTTGTTTTATGAACAGATTACTTACATTGAATGTGTAGAGACAAAGGTACTTATCTTTTGACGATGTGCAATCTACAGAAAAGGACGAAATGGGACTGGGGACGAGGGACGAAATGTTGGGTCCGAAACGTCTTAAAACAGAGTCCGAATGGTCCCAGGCCAGGGTCCGAAACGTCTTGGGTCCGAAACATACGCAGGGTCCGAAACGTCTTGGGTCCGAAACGTCCGACATTCTAAGCTCTTCTTGTGAGCATTCGGCTCAGTTGAGCTAAAAAAACAGTTTTAGCAGAGCAACTGGACAAACAGGTAGTAATTCAAAGAGACTGCAAATATGAAGTATTAAAAGTACAATGCGCGATGATTCAGCAATGTAACCCAGCGATTGTAACGTACAAACATAGTGAAAATAAATGAAAGATAAATAAAGTTATAAACATATAACATTTTAGTCTGGCCCTTGTTCCTAATGAAGAGTTTTAGTCCGGCCCACGTAATGGCTTCACAACACTGAATCAACAGAATTGCACTGATAGTATTATGTCGGGTCCATCATTGAGTCTGATTCCCGACCCACGGGTTGCAGTTAGAGAGGAAGGGGAGGAAACTAATTAACCGTGATTGAATGAATAAGTAAGCGTGCAGCATTGCATTTATGTTAAATCCAATACGTTCGTATGGTATGATAAATTTGCTCAACTGATAAAAAATCAATCTTATTTACATTTTGTTTAAATTTCATAGACTAAGTCACCATAAAAATCTGGTTCCAAACCAGTGCGAAATGGCGTGGGCAGTTTTCATCTCTGTTTATAGACACTCGATAAAAGGCAATCTGATAGTAACGTTTCTTTGAATGGATTCACGATTTATTTTGCTTCATGAATGATCTTTAAGCTTAACTCTTTCGGCGACTTTGCAAACAGCGTATATCCAGATCAGCCGGCTCTTAAAAGAGCCGTCTGATCAGGATCTACCCTGTTTGCCATTCAAATATGAACTTAAAAAGCCTGATTTTATGAAAAATGTCTTTAGATTGTTAAAATTTCCAATTACAAATCTGTCGTCTGATGATTTGAGCAGACGAAAATTTGTCGTCTGAAAAATTTGGCGCCGAAAGAGTTAAATACAGATATGCACCCATCCTGTAGCTCATACACAATGGTAAAGGAGAAGTCAAACTGAATTTGTATTAATTTTTCGGAAATTATCAGTTTTTCCTCTTTAATCTGTGTTGCCGATCGACCACTATACTATGCTCGACTTCTCAGAGATTTCTATTTCAGTTTTCCTTCTCCAAGACTGCATATTTTCTTATGGTGGCATTAAGTACTTAGTATAAATACTGCAGCTATTCCCGAAATTGCTCTAAAGAATATAAATGATGTCGCCTGCTGGACTCATCTCAAGATCAACTACATCTGACTCAGTAATGTCTGGCTGTGGATAACAAGTCATTGGCACTCCAACTTTATTTATATGGAAATATCACATCAAAGTATGTAATTTGGCCTGAAACCGCACAAACCATTTCAAGTTCTTCGTCCATGTTCTCCAACATTATGAGCGGCACCAATTTACAAACAGGAATACCCACATCTGCCTCCGTGACCCATTTTATAGAACTTTCTTTTGATCCAGCACTAGTAAGCTAAAGTTTTTGTATTTTTAAATTATTAGCCTTAATAGTATATAACTTGTTTCAAGCTACACAACAGATCCGATTTTAAGAACGTCACAGAAATATTAGCTCTGACATCACTATCAGTATGTTTTGGTAATTTTAATTCGAAACATTCCAAGAAGTTGTGGTATTCAGAAATCTCCGTGACTTTAGCATGATATGTTGCTAAATAGAGGTGTCCACATTTTCCTGAGAAAAATGAATAATTGCCGTTCTTGTCTTCAACAAGCTGATAGGTGCCATCATCATACGTGTCAATAATGTTGGTGCTTTTAATCTTTGCAGATTTTGTGATGAAAGAAATAACATATTTAAAATGAATTTTATTTGCTTCTTCCGAAAATAGCAGTAATGTCTCTAGTCCCGAATCTACACATCTATATCCAATACAACCAATAATTTTTTAAATACTTGACGACGCTTGAGCTCCACTTGTGCCGTGCAAGCAAGGTATCACAAAAACATTGACGAAACATGTATGCAAGATGAGCCCTGCTGTTTACGTTTTGGGTTCAGCTTGCTTTTGATTGAGTAAAAAGGCTATATTTAAGCTTTTATCTTTCTGTTTATATGCATAAAAATGCACTCAAAGTATTTCTTTCTGTCGGAAAGGAAAACGTCCGTATAACCGACGTCGATTTTATGTATTCTATAAGTATTTATAGGTCGAAGGTCCGTTTTTTTCTGAAATTCATTTGTATACAAGGAATCATCCGCTGAAGATGTTACAACGAAATGGCTGCATTCGTTACAACTGTATGTACAAGTTTTCTTTTTCTTGATTTTTAGACATTTCTTCATTTTTATACCTTTCTTGAGTTAGAAATATTTATTATCAGTTACTGATGATTGTTTGCTTTCCTTCTTTATACACATGATAGAAGTAAACATTAATACATTTGTATTATAGACAGACCGAACGGAAGCTGAAGCAGTATCATCATCTTTTTATAGATCTGATAGAAGCCAAAAGAACTTCAGCAGCAGCACTGACACATGAAGTGGACGCTGAATCGGCCCGGTCGTCATAAAGAGATCTGGTGGTAACCAGAAGGAGTACGGTACCTGTCTGAATACTGTTTGGTCCAGCTTCCATAATGCACTCTGGCCTAAACTTTATACCTAAACCAGAAACACATCACCATGTTCCTTTTGTATGCAATTTAAGGATTGTTTAATGACTATTTTACTTGCTGCAATGCTGCTTGCTTCCAACTTCCAAAGACGTATGTCTAACGATAGAATCCTTCGAATTCGGATCAAATATAAACACTCTGCTTCTATGTAGCGAACATGCTTTGCTAATTCAAAATCTGAATCTGGCTTAAGCCTAAATTTTCGATTTTTGTGTGAATAACTTTGGAAATGTTTAAGCACTCACCAAAATCCTTTTCAACGAACTAACTGCCTTTTGCGAGAACTTCATGTTTGTCGGCCTCAGACGACAAACATGGCTTCGTTCAATAGCCTTATGTTCACCGAAGAAATCAACAATCTCTTTTACTTTTGACTCTGTTCGAACAAGAAATTACCTTGCCCCCCCCCCCCCCCCCCCCCTGTACAAAATCTGGAATACGAACGATTCTCGGTAATTTTAGTTTATCATATTGAAGCTTCTATCGTCCTGTGCTTGAACAAAATCTTGAAGAAATCCCTGACTAAACCGCTTGTGCACCAGGACATTGTCATTCTCATTTGTGCATAGTTCATGAGAGTAGTCTCTGTAGTGTGAGCACAACAGCATACAACAAATAATACAGAACAAATCTCTGACTTGACCTGGATGTTCTATATATTATCTCGCTGAGTATTTTGGACAGTTTGCTACGACTCCAATTATTGGTTCAACCGTGTGTGACGACGTCAGTGCACTGTGTGTTGGTTTGCATGAATCGCAGATCAATTTTTTTACTGTTCAAACATCGAAGCTTTGAATTATTCTTCTGGCTACAGAGGCCACATGTTTCAAACTCTTTCAAAACGTTTGTTATGTCTCCTTCTGCTCTGGCCGATTCTATGTCAGCGATCTCGGAAAGCAGTTTCAATATTGGACGTCTGCTCATTGGACATGGTGGAAAGTTGACTGAACACCATGATTGTGAATGATATTTCAAGCATTTTCGACAAAACACGTGAGAACAGTTCAATTGTTTGGGATGATCATAATACTCCTTGCAAATTGGGCATGTTGCTCGCATTCGTAGATTCTCAAGTTTATCTTCTTGTTGCGCGACATACAAGAAATTGAAATCCACTACATTACGGCCGCTCTTTGTTGGCTTTAAACCAACATCTGCTGTTTATAAGTTGGAAGTAACAATGAGAAGCTGCGTTCATAGATAATAGCAGATAATTCTTTAGCCTGAAGGCAGATTGCTTCAAAACGTTCTACAGCATAAAGTGAACCTGCGAAATAATCAAAAGTTAGGAAAAAGACAGGAAACTAAAACTGCGTTTGTAAAAACACCATGTCCCCAACTATACACTTTCCCATACAACGCATTTATGAAGTTGGAAAAATGCCAGTCATCAAAGGGATTTACAAAAATTAGCCCAAAACTTAACAAGAATAGTCAGAAGCACCTTAAGGGTGGCGGACTTTTGAAAAAAACTAACAATTTCAAAAAGTGCCACCAATGTAGCAGTTCACTAATCCGTGAAATTTAGGTAACGTAGAAGTAGTACCAGGTGGGCCCAGTATCAAAGTGACCCGCTACCTCGGGTATGATGCTAAGTCATCATAAAGATTTGGGAGATTTAAGGTGGTGATAATCACAGATTTGGGACAAAGACAAAAATCTGCATAAAATACCCAAAATAACACTGATCATCCAAAACTTAGCAGATGCCTTCTTTATGTTGTTTCTCATAATTTAGAATCCCAAAATGCAGCATTTGTTAATGTTAAAAAGTGTTTTTATAAGAGAAGATCAAAGGGTAATTTTCTGCGAATAAATCTGAAAAAATAATATCATTATTGAAAATATACTTAGTGCTTAGAGTACCTTGTTGCATAATGGAGAGCGTCCTAGCAATTATTTTTTCAAACTCTTTCAGACATTATCAGGCTGTGCAGATGAAAAAAGATGCAGACTGTGTCCAAATTTTTTTGTCAAAACACACAGGTGAGACAGGTGATACTATTTTAACAAGGTTGAACAATTTCATCTACACACCACTGATCATGTCAGTAATGTATTATTTATATTGTAGGTGTTAACATAGGTATGCTTGCCTACCCTATATTTAATAAATGTGTCCAGTGTACATTTACTTTGTACATGGTTGACATTTGAGAAAAAGCTACCATTTTCATCTGGTCTACATTACAATTTGAGAAAGAGTTGGAATAAATGATTGCTAGGACGCTCTTCATTATGCAATAATGCACCTTGAGCACTACGTAAATTTTCAATAACGTTATTATTTTTTCAGATTTATTCGCAGAAAATTTCCCTTTGATCTTTCCTTATAAAAACACTTTTTTTAAGCAGCATGTACGTCTGTTTTATATTCTAAACAGTAAAGAACAACAAAAATAAGAAGTCTGCTAATTTTCAGGGAGATACGTTACTTTTTTATGGTTTTATGCAGATTTTTACATTTACCATAAATCACCACCTTAAGGCAAACCACTAGATCACATGGATCATAAAATAAGTCATTGTCCTATAACTAGAATGAGGTCAGTTGCAATGTCAGACTAACATTCCTAAGCATGATGCAAATCCATTTGTAGTGTTGGAGATACGTGTATAAAGGAAAGCATTGAACGACACTGACCTTCAAATAGTATGAGGTCATTCGTGGTGTCAGTCTAACCCACTATCCCAACTACGACGCAGATCAATTTAACAGTATTGGAGATATAGGGCAAAAGCACTGGACCATGAAATATAGTTATTGATGAACTACAAATAAGAAATGAGTCACGTCACAACAAAAACAACTGCAAATAAGAAATGAGTCGCGACACAACAAAAACCAACAAAGTGGCATGTGCGACCAGCGAACTGACATCAGCCCGCGCATCCGCTCAGTCTGATTAGTCTTCGCTGTCCGCATGGAGCTTATTTGGCTATTTTTGTAGCGTACATGGAAGACTCTGGTCAGACTGGGCGGCTGTCCAGGCTGATCTGAGATTTAGCTGGGTGCACATGTCACTTTGTTGGTTTTGTCGTGTTGCGGCCCTACAATAATTCCGCGATATGGTTTTGACGCTAATCCTGCAAATGAAAAGTGAAAGCAAAACAAATATGCTTAACATATATTCGCGGATATTCGATTGCATTATGTTTCTCCCGCACTTAGGTTGTGAGCTCAGCCGCCCTGATAACCTAGAAATCACATATTTTGAATGTTGAAAAGTTTTCATGCCCAAGCGTTCGGTAGGGCATAACGTCGACGTAACGTGTTAGATTACGTCAATTGACTCATTTTACGTGGTATTAATTACATGTTTGTTTGTGCATAACTTCATTTTGGCTATTTTTCTGGAATAGACAGATACGAGGACTTTCTCCTACTTCAAAAATACACCTCAACAAAAAAGACGTTGAAAATTGAAAGGCAATTTGTATTTTACTCATGTACATGAGGATATATTCTACTTTGTCTGTATTCACTGTGATATTGAGTTTTATCACCTGTCCGTTACTGGGAAGTAATGGAGAGTTTTAGTCCGGCCCGTGTTCCTAATGGAGAGTTTTAGTCCGGCCCATGTAATGGAGAGTTTTAGTCTGGCTCATAGTCCTTTTTTTGAATGTGTTCTCTGCTTCTGAAGGAACTCTTTAAGATTTTAATTATAATGATCTTGAAAATACTGCAATCATTCCATCAGATCTGACGTAAATTCGGTTTATAAAAAAGAATTTTGATAACCAAATTATGAGTATCTTGAAACACTCCTACTCAGCGTCGTTACGTTGCTCATGTGCCAATAAACCTGGTAATCATTTGTTTATTTTTTCTCCTAATTTATTTTCAATATAACTTTACCGTGTTTCATACGGAAAATCATCGATCCGTGTTGACGGCAGCCTTGAAGAGAATACATTCGAATGCACTTCAATGACCGCTTTTATTGACAAACATGTGTTGTGATAAAGATACAATATCAAACTAAAATATGTAAAGTTATACTGTTGGTAAACATCAGATGTAATTTCACCTACATCTGGAATGAAAGTTCCCGCGTTTCAGTAGCATTCTGAATTGTGAGATAGTGTAGAACCTGATAAAATGGAATAAAACCTACATTTCTATTAATCAACCAAGACTTTCTTAGCACGATTTGGGGGGAACTTTCGGCGCGTTTTAGCACTGTCGTCCATAGGCACCATCTGGGTATTAAGTAGTGATTGAGACAACACTGAAGGTTATGAAATTAGCCCATGAACCCATCTGTCTCGAAGATCAGATTTCAAATATTTCAACAAAAAGCGTGATATTCTACCCTTTATTTAGTTGGAGGATAATGAAATCCGAACTGACAAACTCTTCAAAGCTCTCCACTGGAGCTGATTATATAATCGAGTCCTATTACCACAGGCTATCAGATCAGAATTGTTGCTTTGATATAGCAGACTGCAATACGAAAGCTGAAACATAGAAAATTTCCATTAAAACTTTACATTTACCGGTTCACTTTGACTTTAGACTGTGAAGCAATCGGTTTTGCGCTAACGAGAGTAGTGTGACCTGCTTTGTGATGAAGTTTGATGACATAACTGTTCTTCTAGGAGAATTCGGAAGATACCAAAAGCGGCTTTATTTCCTTGTTTGCCTTCCTACCATCTTCACTGGGCTGCAGATGCTTTCTCCTATCTTTACGCTGGCAATACCAAAGCACAGGTAAGTTTGTTATTTTCGTGAAAACAGAGTTTTAGAATTTATTTAACTTCACTATTGTGTGGCTTTTCTCACTTTTGGGATGGTAGAGCCTTTAGGTTCGTAATGCCTATTTAAAAGCCAGTACGATTAAAAATAAATCACCCTCCACCAGTGCTAGAGGAGATGAGGAACTGCTTGCACATGTCTACATTTCATTAACTGCTCACGAAGAGACTGAATAAAACACATCAGCTCTTTTCATTTCTGGTGTGGTTGTTCATTCAAATGACCGATCATCATTGTCCATGCCGGTCCGTTCTGGGGGCAACCTTTTGTGCGCTCAATGCCAGCTCGATGATTGGACTGGTGTTGGGCATTTTGGGGCTGCTCCTACTGTGGGCCGTGAGGGTCGGTTTTGTTTGTATTCGATTGGATAGCGGTTATGGTTAGCATAAAGTGATCAGTACTGGAGGGTATAAGCAAACATCAGTGAACAGGTCAGAACGGAAATCATGCACGACATTTCAATAAAAATCTTAAGAATTCCTTCAAGAGCAGAGAATACACTCAGAAGAAGCTACATGGGCCAGACTACGTAGTTTCGGCTATTAAAGCTTCATCAGTGACCCTAACAATATCTGGTGACGAAACCAGAGAAAAGCAACCTGTATTTTCTAGATTTTAATTGGGCAGTCGATTCAAAGACTGATTAATAAATCTCTTAAGAATTTCTCCAAGAGCAGAGAATACATTCAGAAGAAGTTATCAAGTTATTTAAAAAATGTTATTGCAGTCTGGGACATAGATTCAAATAAGTCCTTATACTTTCTTCTGAATCATTTTTGTATTGTGTGTGCTTGCGTTCGCTGTATTGTTAATACCAAATGACAGATCTTTTCTGAAATTGTTTCTACCTAAAACAAGCAAGTAACTAGCAGCTGTGTTTTCCCAGATTCAGGTTCCTGTCACGACTCTTGGAATATATACTGAAAGGACTTAAAAACTTCCACTTTTTAATTGCTGGCTGATGATCCTTTCACGAGTGACAGCGTTTAACGTTTTATGACAAAATGCTTGAAACTCATCAGATTTAAAGATTATGCAGTTTATTTGAATCATTTACTTAAATGACGTCAGTAAAAGAGCGTAACATCTCTGAAATGCATAAAGAGATGACGTTGTTATCTTATGCAACATTCTTTTAGACGATTTCTTCCTGTCTATATATATTGTTACGTCATCTACGTTGGTTTACAATTATGATTGCAGCCGATTCTGTCGCGCCAAACCTATTACGGAGACGGCGTCGACGTACGTTAACGTCATGGCCTCTGGTTTTTAGTTTCCGTTAGCTGCTATTCTGGCGGTCTTTAGAGCTTCCTGTAAACCGTGCAGTTCGTCCGAGATTGTAAATTGCCGTGATAAACTGATAAAATTGTCTCGCGACGTCACTTTTGAAATTACAGCATTTATCTGGCCCCAAAATCTGCACCCGTTTGCGATTCTTAGGCGCGTTAAGTGAAATAAAGCCACAGACCGACTTCAAACTTTCAAAGGGGGGGGTGCCTATAAGGCCCTTTTTTCTGCCCAAGAGCAAAATGTTTATTTTCAGCTGATGATTAGACTATAGTGTCCGCTATACTGAATCAATAGTGGTTAAGCTCCGTAAGCCCTACTTTTGGAATAATGGGGTTATTAAAGTGGGTGGGGTAAATCAACATGAACCAGGGTTGTCATATTATAAGCTATATTTCTCCTTCAAATTTAATTGCATTCATAAATACCTTCCTTTATAAGTTGGAGTAATGTCTTTGGTGACATCTTTTTCTCAAATTCTATCTCTTAAAGTAAAATCTTATGTCTGCAGAATTTCTTTAGAGACACTGTAAATTTTCATTAATTTTGGTACTTTGAATTCTATATATTCTACCATATCTCTAGAACCAATGGATGCCTTCTTACCAAACTAATATGGGTTCGTTGTTGGGAGAGTGCACACTGTTGATTAAATTTTGGTGACCTTGACCTTTGTTTCAAGGTCACAGTAAGACTTATATTGTCAATTTTAATGCAAGTTTTGGCCATTGTCTACACAGTAGCTCCTGAATTGATATGGAATTGTTCCCAAAGTGGCCTAAATTAAGCATTATGAGGAGTTACAGCACTAGTTATGATTAAATGGCCATGACATCATGGTTAAATGGCCATGACATCATCTTCAAGGTCAAGGTCATGGCTAGACTAGACAGAGTTTAATAATAGATTTCATCAATCAGGCGGCAGAAATGTACCAAATCTGAGTGTTTTCATTTGAAAATCAATGTTTAATGTGCACAGAATGACCTTGACCTTGGTCTGAAGGTCAGTATTAGCCAAACATGATGAAACAGCATTGGGTTAAACTTAAAGGTTAAAGAAAAGTCTAATGTTAAATAATGAACTTCTGAATGTATTGGTGACCTTCAGATCAAGGTCAAGGTCATTATATGCATATTAAGCATTGTTTTACAAAAAGAAACATACATATTTGTTAAATTTCTGCTTACTAGCTGTGTGAGATCTTTGGTTAAACTCTGTCTAGTCTAACCTTGACATTGACCTTGAAGATGATGTCATGACCATTTGATCATAACTAGTGCTCTAACTCCTCATAATGTTTAATTTAGGCCACTTTGGTCATGATTTCATATCAGTTTAGGAGCTACTGTGTAGACAATGGCCAAAACTTGCATTAAAATTGACATTATAAGTCTTACTGTGACCTTGAAACTAAGGTCAAGGTCACCAAAATTTAATCAACAGTTTGCACTCTCCCAACGGCGAACCCATATTAGTTTGGTAAGGAGCCATCCATTGGTTCTAGAGATATGGTAGAATAAATTGAATTCAAAGTACCAAAATTAAAGAAAATTTACAGTGTCTCTTAAAGAAATTCTGCAGACATAACATTTTACTTTAAAAGAAAGAATTTGAGAAAAATGTCACCAAAGACATTACTTCAACTTATAAAGGAAGGTATTTATGAATGCCATTAGATTTGAAAGAGAAATATAGCTTATAATATGACACCCCTGATTCATTCTGATTTACCCCACCCACTTTAATAACCCCATTATTTCAAAAACAGGGCTTACGGAGCTTAACCACTATTGATTCAGTATAGCGGACACTATAGTCTAATCATCAGCAAAAAAATAAAACATTTTGCTCTTGGCAGAAAAAGGGCCTTATAGCCCCCCCCCCCCCCCCCCATTCATTTGATATTGTAAATATTTCCTCAGAAATGATTTGATATTGTAAGAAAATATTTCCTCAGAAAATGGTATACATGAAGCGATTTATCTGTATGTAAACTGCACTAAAACATGAGGAAAACGTGCTTCTTCCTGACCGACTCGGTTGAACGATTTCAAATTTGTTATACTGACATAATCAGGTATATAATAATATACATGTAACTTGTTGTGAAATTTTGGCGGACCTAGCTGCATTCATTTTTGAGATATTCAAACATATAGGGTGGAAGTTTTTAACTCCTTGCAGTATATATTGTAACTCAAGACAGATTGGAAAATAGAACTGCAACGAAATGCTGTGATCTACATCAATACAAAGAACTACCATGACTAATGTGAATTCATTTCTTTCTCCCATATTACAGATTGGTGAAGATAAGGCAATGCACGAGGCGTGATATAAATAACTTGTCACCAATCAATTCCAAATTCTGCAGACATTAGATTTTACTTCAAAAGAAAGAATTTGAGAAAAATGTCACCAAAGACATTACTTCAACTTATAAAGGAAGGTATTTATGAATGCCATTAGATTTGAAAGAGAAATATAGCTTATAATATGACACCCCTGATTCATGCTGATTTACCCCATCCACTTTAATAGCCCCATTATTTCAAAAATAGGGCTTACGGAGCTTAACCACTATTGATTCAGTATAGCGGACACTATAGTCTAATCATCAGCCAAAAATAAAACATTTTGCTCTTGGCAGAAAAAGGGCCTTATAGGCACACCCCCCCTCCCCCCCCCCCCCCCCCCCCATTGATTTGATATTGTAAGAAAATATTTCCTCAGAAAATGGTATGCATGAAGCGATTTATCTGTATGTAAACTGCACTAAAACATGAGGAACACGTGCTTATTCCTGGCCGACTCGGTTGAACGATTTCAAATTTGTTATACTGACATAATCAGGTATATAATAATATACATGTAACTTGTTGTGAAATTTTGGCGGACCTAGCTGCATTCATTTTTGAGATATTCAAACATATAGGGTGGAAGTTTTTAACTCCTTTCAGTATATATTGTAACTCAAGACAGATTGGAAAATAGAACTGCAACGAAATGCTGTGATCTACATCAATACAAAGAACTACCATGACTAATGTGAATTCATTTCTTTCTCCCATATTACAGGTTGGTGATGATAACGCAATGCACGAGGCGTGATATAAATAACTTGTCACCAATCAATTCCAAATTCTGCAGACATTAGATTTTACTTTAAAAGAAAGAATTTGAGAAAAATGTCACCAAAGACATTACTTCAACTTATAAAGGAAGGTATTTATGAATGCCATTAGATTTGAAAGATAAATATAGCTTATAATATGACACCCCTGATTCATGCTGATTTACCCCACCCACTTTAATAACCCCATTATTTCAAAAATAGGGCTTACGGAGCTTAACCACTATTGATTCAGTATAGCGGACACTATAGTCTAATCATCAGCCAAAAATAAAACATTTTGCTCTTGGCAGAAAAAGAGCCTTATAGGCACACCCCCCCCCCCCATTGATTTGATATTGTAAGAAAATATTTCCTCAGAAAATGGTATGCATGAAGCGATTTATCTGTATGTAAACTGCACTAAAACATGAGGAACACGTGCTTATTCCTGGCCGACTCGGTTGAACGATTTCAAATTTGTTATACTGACATAATCAGGTATATAATAATATACATGTAACTTGTTGTGAAATTTTGGCGGACCTAGCTGCATTCATTTTTGAGATATTCAAACATATAGGGTGGAAGTTTTTAACTCCTTTCAGTATATATTGTAACTCAAGACAGATTGGAAAATAGAACTGCAACGAAATGCTGTGATCTACATCAATACAAAGAACTACCATGACTAATGTGAATTCATTTCTTTCTCCCATATTACAGATTGGTGAAGATAACGCAATGCACGAGGCGTGATATAAATAACTTGTCACCAATCAGTTCCAAATTCTGCAGACATTAGATTTTACTTTAAAAGAAAGAATTTGAGAAAAATGTCACCAAAGACATTACTTCAACTTATAAAGGAAGGTATTTATGAATGCCATTAGATTTGAAAGAGAAATATAGCTTATAATATGACACCCCTGATTCATGCTGATTTACCCCACCCACTTTAATAACCCCATTATTTCAAAAATAGGGCTTACGGAGCTTAACCACTATTGATTCAGCCATTGAATTGATATTGTAAGAAAATATTTCCTCAGAAAATGGTATGCATGAAGCGATTTATCTGTATGTAAACTGCACTAAAACATGAGGAACACGTGCTTATTCCTGGCCGACTCGGTTGAACGATTTCAAATTTGTTATACTGACATAATCAGGTATATAATAATATACATGTAACTTGTTGTGAAATTTTGGCGGACCTAGCTGCATTCATTTTTTGAGATATTCAAACATATAGGGTGGAAGTTTTTAACTCCTTTCAGTATATATTGTAACTCAAGACAGATTGGAAAATAGAACTGCAACGAAATGCTGTGATCTACATCAATACAAAGAACTACCATGACTAATGTGAATTCATTTCTTTCTCCCATATTACAGATTGGTGAAGATAACGCAATGCACGAGGCGTGATATAAATAACTTGTCACCAATCAATTCCAAATTCTGCAGACATTAGATTTTACTTTAAAAGAAAGAATTTGAGAAAAATGTCACCAAAGACATTACTTCAACTTATAAAGGAAGGTATTTATGAATGCCATTAGATTTGAAAGAGAAATATAGCTTATAATATTACACCCCTGATTCATGCTGATTTACCCCACCCACTTTAATAACCCCATTATTTCAAAAATAGGGCTTACGGAGCTTAACCACTATTGATTCAGTATAGCGGACACTATAGTCTAATCATCAGCCAAAAATAAAACATTTTGCTCTTGGCAGAAAAAGAGCCTTATAGCACCCCCCCCCCCCCCCATTGATTTGATATTGTAAGAAAATATTTCCTCAGAAAATGGTATTGCATGAAGCGATTTATCTGTATGTAAACTGCACTAAAACATGAGGAACACGTGCTTATTCCTGGCCGACTCGGTTGAACGATTTCAAATTTGTTATACTGACATAATCAGGTATATAATAATATACATGTAACTTGTTGTGAAATTTTGGCGGACCTAGCTGCATTCATTTTTGAGATATTCAAACATATAGGGTGGAAGTTTTTAACTCCTTTCAGTATATATTGTAACTCAAGACAGATTGGAAAATAGAACTGCAACGAAATGCTGTGATCTACATCAATACAAAGAACTACCATGACTAATGTGAATTCATTTCTTTCTCCCATATTACAGATTGGTGAAGATAACGCAATGCACAAGGCGTGATATAAATAACTTGTCACCAATCAATTCCATAGATTTTAGAAAAATAAAATATGTCAGTCTGCGTCAGTAATGTGATATTTACACATTGCAATATAATATAGTGTCCCAGACAAATTTAGAGTCATTTCTTTCCTCCATGTTTCAGGTGTAAGATTCCATCTTTCAGTGAAGATACATATGCAGTACAAGGGGCGTGGCATGAAGAACTCATCAACCAATCAATTCCATGGGTTGAGAAAGATGATAAGTGGCAGTCTTCGTCATGTGATATTTACATCATAACAGAGAACACAATGTTCGACAATTTATCAGTTCCTGTTAATGCTACCAGGAAAAGTTGTAATGACTGGGTATATGACAAGTCTGTCTTCCAGTCAACTTTTATTACAAAGGTATTTTCCCTTGCAGAATATGACAGAAGCAATACTTTTTGCACTATAAAGTGCTACTGAATTCAAACCTCTAATTTATTGATACCATGCTGCAAATTATCAAACCTGAATCTGAATAAATGCCCCAACTCCCCCTCCACCTCTCCAACTTTAGATTATTTTGACAATGTTAAAATTGCTTTTTTTTTCGGCATATATGCCATTGTTCTGCAGTATTGTATTCAGACTAGTCTTGTTAATTTCTCGACGTATACATAGATACATGAAATGTGCAGAAGGCTGTGCAGGGTACGATTGCTAATTGCACCTTGTCAGTGTCGATGAAATCCGTGTCTAAATCGTAAAGTCCATGCCTTAGTGTCACTAATCTATAGCTAAAATTTCTAGCTTGTATTATCAAAATCGAATTTCGTAAATGGGTAACCTTGACTATACCTGTAGCACCACAGCCGTCCGCCCTTCTCCGTGAAATACCCGAATGCATTCATCATAATCTATCAGCAACAACCAATTGCACTGTCCGTGGCGTAATGGGTAAAGCGATAACCACTGTGAACAAGGAGCATGGTATTTCATATGTGCATATCGTTGGCTCACTTTTTATTTATTTGTTTATTTATTCTTCTTTTTTATTTTTTCCTCCGAAATAGCATCACATTTCGGTTCGGACTCGTTTGGAATCCGAGGCGTTGGTGATGAAGTAAATATAACAGAAGACTGAGAATGAAAACTAACAAACTAGGCGATTCTATGTTGAGCCTTTACATACTGCCGCCATACATACACATGCTGTGGCCGGACGATTCTCTGTCATATAGACCCAGATAGTGTTTGCAAGCCGTTTTGTCTGGCAGAGCAGTGCTGAATTAATTTGGTTCAAATTCTTCGCTTTGGAAGGTCCATAAACTTACATATCCGACAGTGAAAAGAGCAAAGAACAGCCTCGGTGCATTAAGATCCTACTGTCTTTATAATGTTGCTGAGTAAAGAACCCATCATTAGACGATGAAAAGTCGACTAGGCCACTCAGGTCTTCTCAGAATGACAATTAATCCGTGGATCTTATTCCCCGCTCAGATAGAGATTCAGATACTGTCATATGTTGTGTTTCCAGCGGATGCTTTTTCACGCACAAAAACATACCTATTATTATTAGCCATTCAGTCATATATACTTCAGCCATATCATGTATTCAAAAAGATGTCATACTATTACAAGAAGAGGAAAATATAAAATAATAACGAAGATGAAAGAAAAAAAAAAGAAAATAAATAAGAAAGAATAAAATGAATAAGAACGCTATACGGGGCTCGAACCAATGTCCTATGACTATAATTCTCTTCTCTTCTGCTGAGTGCTGCTTCTATAAGCTGAACCACCGAGCTAAACCGAAACAAATCACACAGTTGTAAATTCTAATACATGAAGGTGTTACGTATGAGACGGAAAGAGCCGACTGTTTACGTGACAACCTGTAAATATTAAAAGTGCATTGACATGACAGTAAACAAAATTTGATCTGTAATACCTGTATGGTTTTACAGTTGTTGGTGCACTGGTCATGCATTGTTTAAATTCCACGTTTTATATACTCATTTGTATGTCTAATTCTCTCTCTCTCTCTGACTGGATCTGTTTTAATCAGTTCCATTTTTATATTTCAGGAAAACCTGATCTGCGGCAACGAGTTTGCACGTGCCAATGCCAATATGATTCTGATTGGCGGAGTTCTCTGTGGCGCTATCTTTGGCGGTATATTTTCTGATCTGTTAGTAGTCTGTTTATTATTTAAACTGTGCAGCCTTCCCAAGGCGCCTAATGTAAAAGCAGAGATCTCAGAATATTTTGATTATATCGCTCTTTAGAAACGAGCCTGAAACACAGCTTATTAGAGTTTGGCATCGCTCACGACAAAACCAACAAAGTGGCATGTGCGCCCAGCAAAGATTCAGATCAGCGTAGGCATCCGCCCAGTCTGAAAGTCTTCGCTGTCGGTATGGAGGTAGCTTAAGCCCTTAGGTACACCTTAAGCGCACAGCAAAGATTCTGATCACACTGGGCGGACGCCCAGCCTGATTTGAGTCTTTGCTGGGCGCACACGCCACTTTGTTGGTTTTGTCGTGTCGCGGCTCAATTTTGGTCTAGGTCCACCAGAACAAGTTTATAAAATATATCACACACATTTTTCGGACCATGGTGTCGTCTGTAATAGTATCTACAGACAATGAAGAATCAAAATCCAGTAAAGCGTCCAACGTGGAATGTGTTTGTTAAGAAATCAAGAAGTTAGAAATTTTCGACCATCAGTTTGCACAAATAAAGGCTATACCTTTACTGTAAAAATAATCCATTGATTTTAAGGGTAGACATACCTTGCAACCAGCTGCCAAACTTTTTACGGGCGCCCGTCAATACGGGGAGGCGTCATCGCGCAGATTAGAGACGGGTATTAATTTGGTCATGCAGCTCTTCAACACGATAAAAGTATTTTCCAGTGCGGTCAGTTTACATAGCTCTACCATATCGTGATTTCAAAAAAAGTTCTACAGGTAGACGCCCGTAAAAATAACGGAAATTGGACAGTGGCAGCTGGTTGCCAGGTGTTCTACCGTAAAACAACTGAAATGTATGACAGTGCACACTCTATTTTATGTTTGTACAGTCTTTGTAGATATTTGTCTATATATATTCATAATTTGTTCATATTTTCCACATTTCAGATTTGGCAGAAAAACGGCCATGCTTGTCGCATCTTTATTACATGTTGGCAGCGGCTTCGGGTCTGCATTTGCACCAAACTACGGATCATTTGTGGCCTTGAGGTTCTTAGTTGGCATGTCAAACATGGGGATATTTGTGTCAACATTCGTCGTGGGTGAGCTGTATTCTTTTTGCCATTAATGCAATAGGGAAGAGTCGAGCAACTTCGGACGGCGAGTAAATTCGGACACTGACATTGTTTCCTCTATATGTCAGTTGTTTGGAACTAAAACAAAAATTAACTGGCCAAAACAGTGGAAATCCTGATGAGAGATGAGCCGTCTTATCTGGATTTTCACTGTTTGCAATGGTAAGTCCGAATTTACCCGCCTGTCCGAAGTTACCCGACTCTCCCTAACTTCCAAACACGAAAGATACAGTGGTATCCAATTGGGTACATGGCTGGTTGGTGAGATTTCTATTATATTAAAGTCTTATGTCAGTTTATTGGCTGTACGAGATTGAACTGAACATTGGCGTTGCTTAATAATCAACCAGTCGAAACTCACAGATGGTTAAATTCACTGTAATCATACGGAATACAAATTTGTTAGCACGCCTGTACGAAACTACGGGGAGCTATTGTTGTCACCCTGATATCGGCAGTGACGTGAGCGTTACAATTTAAATCTTAATGACAAACTTTTTATGTTATGGGCAAGGCGCTGTCAGGCGAGCTATCCTGTTTTCGGACAGCTCTTGTTTAAATCAACCAATCAAAGCGTTTTTAGCGTATATCAAATAAGTTTATTTCTTATTACTTACTAACGTTAGCTTGTATATTTTTAAAAATAAATAAATTGAAATATGCGACTTAAACACGTTTTTTTTTTTATCTTAAATGCTTTGTTATTCTTCGTCATCTTGATTTGCTTCGTACCTGAAAATACCGACAAGCATCAAATCCCGGTCCAGCCTCTTTAAGACATTTCGCTGTTCCCTATGTACTTTATAGAAGATCTAAATATATTTGTAAGACAGAAGCAAACGCTCTGGCCCCGAGGTTATAAAACTTTTTCTGGGCGTAGAAGTTAAGAAAAACAGAAGTCATGTATAGTTTCTAAGCCTAGAAGTTCTATTATAGAGTTAGTCTAACTAGTAGTTAATGAGTCCCATTGAATTCAGAAATCGACGTTACGAGTTGTTACGTCAATATTGACCCAGTTAATGATAGGTTCCCCTCTTTATTTAAAAGTAAGTAGACTTGGAACCAATATTTCTTCTGGCCGGTTTACATCGCGGAATGATTATGTACAAAGTAGTTAGGTATTTTGTCAACGTATATAAGAAGTTTAAGACCTGAGTATCTCCATGTAATACATAAGTTAAGAAAAACAGAAGTCATGTATAGTTTCTAAGCCTAGAAGTTCTATTATAGAGTTAGTCTAACTAGTAGTTAATGAGTCCCATTGAATTCAGAAATCGACGTTACGAGTTGTTACGTCAATATTGACCCAGTTAATGATAGGTTCCCCTCTTTATTTAAAAGTAAGTAGACTTGGAACCAATATTTCTTCTGGCCGGTTTACATCGCGGAATGATTATGTACAAAGTAGTTAGGTATTTTGTCAACGTATATAAGAAGTTTAAGACCTGAGTATCTCCATGTAATACATAAATTTATATAAAAGACGATAACAGATATTTCTAGACTAATATGCACAGTGGAAGGAAAGTAAACGATGATTATTTGAGCGTATGTGTATTCCGAATTGGAAGAGTACTTCGGTCGACCACCTAGCTGATGAAATATCTCCGTATTTCTAGTTACATCGTTACGAGATTTGAACAACGTTATCTCAATATTCAATCGACTTTGATACCGCTAAATTATTAATGATCAAAAATAATAATTCAGTCCATGAAAGATGAATTTAATTGTTGAATTTGAGCTCGCATAACAAAATTTAAGCCGTGACCTAGATATTCGAGACCGTATCGGGACGTTTCGCGCCAGGGACGTTTCGTCCCAGGACGTTTCGTCCCAAACAGGCCAAAAACCCGGGACGATTCGTCTCAGGACGTTTCGACCCATATTCATTTAGATTTCATCGAGAGATCACCGTATCAAAACGAAAGAACGAATCTAAATACAAAATCCGATACATAAGACTGTACACTCATGATTCCCAATGGCTTTGACTTTAATGTTTAGTTCGTGAATTTATGGAAATTCAAACAGATTTCTCAGCCTAAAAAAACGAAACGCAAGGATTTGTCAGTATAAGCGGAAGTAAATGTCACCAATACGGCGGTTTGAGCTAAGTCCTTCGAGGATAATCCAGACAGTTACATTAGTTTTTCTTTTGTTTAATATATTATTAGAAAAGTATACCTAATATTGTATTAATATTTACAGGCATTGTTACTATATTGTACCGTTTGAAACAAGAGTAAAAGCTCTTTCAGTATGAAACTATTAAGTTGCAATCCATCCACACTTGGTTCAAAACTTCATTATTAACAGGATGGGGTACAAGGTAAATATTATATAAAGGTCTCATCTGGCCAAACTAGCTACACTTTTGACTCATCCTAATGTTGAAAGAGTTGTTTTGGGGTATATTGGTGAGTTCAGAGACAGACTCACTTAACACCGGCATAACACCTATGAACACCGGTCTGATTCCTACCTGCTTAGAGATTCATCCTGTATTACCCAGAAACTTATCGATGAATACCGGTCTGCTCAGACACACTCACCGCACTACCTAGAAACATGTCAATGAACACCGGTCTGATTTCTTATCTTAACTGCTTTGACACACTCACTGCATTAACTAGAACTATTTGGATGAACACTTGTCTGAAACCTTTCTTCTCAGACACACTGACCCCACTACTTAGAAACAATCTGATGAACACCGGTCTAATAACTTCACCATCCTACCTTAAAACATGTTGATGAACATCGGTCTGTTTCCTACCTGCTTAGACAAATTCACCGCATTACCTAGAAACATGTCGATGAACACCAGTCATCGACATGTTTTTAGGTAGTGCAGTGAATTGTCTAAAGAGGGTAAAATCAGACTGGTGTTCATCGACATGTTTCTGGGTAATGCGGTGATTATGTATAAGCAGGTAGAAATCAGACCGGTGTTCATTGACATGTTTCTAGGTAGTGGGCTGATTGTGTCCGAGCATGTCAGGATCAGATAAGTGTTCTTCAGAATGTTTCTAGGTAGTGCGGTGAGTGTATCTGAGCCAGTACATATCAGACATATATTAATTGACAGATTCCTACCTGCTTTGACAAACTCAGCGCACTACCTAGTAACATGTTGATGAACACCAGTCATCGACATGTTTCTAAGTAGTGCAGTGAATTGTCTAAAGAGGTAAAATAAAACTGGTGTTCGACATGTTTCTTGGTAGTGAAGTGATCATGTCTAAGCAAGTAGGAATCAAACCATTCTTCTTCGACATGTTTTAAGATAGCGGAGTGATTGCGTTGGAGCAGGTCGGTATCGGACAAGTGTTCTTCAAAATGTTTCAAAGAAGTGCGGTGGGTGTATCTGAGCAAGTACGTATCAGACATATATTAACTGACTGATTCCTACCTGCTTTGGCAAACTCAGTGTACTACCTAGAAACATGTTGGTGAACACCAGTCATTGACATGTTTTTAAGTAGTGCAGTGAATTGTCTAAAGAGGTAAAATTCAGACTGGTGTACATCAAAATTTTTCTTGGTAGTGAAGTGATCATGTCTAACCAAGTAGGAATCAGACCGGTGTTCATCAATATGTTTCTAGGTAGTGGGGTGATTGTGTTTGAGCAGGCTGCTATCAGACAAGTGTTCTGCGAAATGTTTGTAGGCATTGCGGCTAGCAGTGCGGTTAGTGTATCTGAGCAAGTACATATCAGACATTTATTAATTATTAATTGACATGTTTAGAGGGAGTGCGGTATAGTTATTTGACTGGTTTTCATCGATGTGTTTGCAGGTGGTGAGATGAATGTGTCTGAGTGGGTAGGTATTAGACAAATGTTCAACCAAATGGTTCTAGGTAGTGCAGTGAATGTATTTAAGCTGGTAAAAATCAGACTGATGTTCATTGACATGTTTCTAGATACCATAAAATCGAAAAAGTGATATCACAAAATATGTATGATTGAGTGATATCACAAAATCCAATTAGTGATACCACAAAATAGAATAAGTGATAACCCAAAATTGATTTTGTGATGACACGAGATCACAGCTACTTTGTGATATCACTAATTCGATTTTGTATATCACAACATCTATTTAGTGATGTCACATTCGATTTTGTGATATCACTTAATCGATTTTATGATATCACTATATCTATCGAGTTTGTGATCAGTAATTCGTTCCTAACTAGTGATATCAAGAAATCGATATTACAAAAACGATTTTGTGATTTCACTGAATCGATTTAGTAAACATAATATAACACATGGTTTATGACACTCAGGTGAGTCAGTGATAGCACATAATAGTTAGTGAAATCAGAAAATAATGTGATACCACATGTGATATCACATACTTGAAATAGTGGTATCACAAAATTGACATTGTGATATCACAAATTCGATTTTGTACGAATTAGTGATATCACAAACTCAGATTACTGATATCGCCAAATCAAATAAGTGATATCAAACAAAAATCGAATTTGTGATATCGAAAAATCATATCCACTTTACCTTTTGATATATATCCAAATCTGTATAGTGATATCTATGGCAAGCCATTTTACTAATCATAATGCATAGTAGATATCTTATATAGTAAATTAGATATCTAATATGCCAGTTAAGATATCTAATATAACATATAAGATATATAACATATAAGAAATCTTATATCCTCTATAAGATATCTGATACAGGATATATCTTATATAGAAAATAAGATATCTTATATAGGATATGAGTTATCATCTTATTTAATTTTTCATATAAGATATCTTATATAATATATCAGATATCTTATATATTAGATATCTTATATAGCATGTAAGATATCTTATATAATAAATCAGATATCTGATATATCAGATATGTTATATATTTAAATAAGATATCTCACATCCTATATAAGATAGCATATCTGATATCGATATCTGATTTACAAAACAGGATATCTTATATGTGATACAAGACATCTTAAATGCTATATCAGATAACATATATTGTGTTGCGTCTTATTGAAAAGTCAAATAAGATATCTTATATACCTATACTAGATATCTTATATAGTATATAAGATTCTTATATGATATCTTATATACGTATACTAGATATAGAAGGTCCCTTTGCACGCGACAATGATCAGCATATTCACATACTTCATTGTTTTTTCTAGTGAAATTATTTAATTCAGATTTTTATATACTAAGGCCCGATTTCACGTTAAACTTAGTACATGGATTAGCATTCGGAACACCAAAATTTTAAATTGCGCCTTACGGTAAAATAGACCACGGACTGGTTAATACGAGTTATAACTGTGACGTGAAATCGGGCCTAAAACCAATTGTTATTTGCATTTCAACTAACATAAAACTCATTCATCTTAATTTATCACTCAGTTTGTACTACGAATTTTGGAATTCAGAATTGTGAAATAAGAGAGGTAATTGGGCTATCGTAGGACATCGATACTTTTCGATTTTTATTGCCTTCCTTGCATTTTTATTTTGAATTAAAGGTGTTAGGTCCATATAGTTCAATTTAGCTGCACTAAGGTCTTTTTGCATATCTTTTAGTCTACATTAAACGTGGTCAATATTGTTCTGACTTACATGACCATGCATCATTCTTTAATATTAGTATATAGAGAAAATAGAGAAAATGAACAAAAGGTTACTCAGTTTATTTATTTATTTATTTTTCTTAAAATGCAAGTCTTAAGTCAAAAATTGTGTTAGCCTAATATTCTGCACTAGCTTACAAATCTTCTGATCAAAGATATGTTACTGTGGTCATTTTTAACAAAATTAATACATCCAAAAACTAAAGTTTTTTGCGTGGCTACATCGAAGTAAGATAATTTGTTGGGGTCGAAAACAACACGGAAGAAGCCTCATCAGTCTGCAATGAGATTCAAGTTTCATTTCAACAATCATTGCGACATTTACTTCTATAAACCTGCGTAAACTGAGAAGTAAAATCAAACGCCCAATATAACATGACATTTCATGTTATAGTTTTTCTTGTTCATTCTCAACTCAGCTGAGCATGAAATTTTACCTGCTACAATATAGGAAATTACTGATAAGTACAGTTTTTTATTGCTCAGTTTAGCTGGGTATGAAATTTTCTCTGCTTATGAATATAAAAATGCCAACATTAGTTGGCATTTTCATATTCATCAGCAGAGAAAATTTCATGCTCAGCTGAGTTGAGCACGAAAAAAGTTTTAACCTCGGGGCCTGTTCATACTGCAGAGATGTGTAACCGGCCTTTGACGTCGCCGCGTTAACTTAGGGGTTTCTAAGTGCTTACTGCTTTCATTTCTTTCCCTTTTTTAAGGTATGGAGCTGGTTGGACCATCCAAACGAGCGTTTGCGGGCATTGCGATTGAGTTCTTCTGGTGTATTGGGCTGTACCTACTCAATATAATCGCCTTCTTTGTCAGAGACTGGAATATTCTACAAATTGTAATAGTAGCACTTGCTCCTTTGTTGATAGCTTATATCTGGTAAGTAGTAGTTAAAGTACATTGTAATTCAAACTACCGTAGTAAACATAATAAACGCTTCTGCTCTAATGAACGCTGCCCTGCCTCTTTTTCGAAAATAATTATGATATTAAATTGTATGAATTCCTGTTTGCTTCTCTGGATAAGGTAGCTCTTTAAAATAGGTCTACTCTTGAAAGACAGAATTTGATTCTACGGTTAATCAGCTTGTGGATATCTATAATACTTTCTGTCATGCTTTAGATCAAGGAAAAGAAGTAAGAGCTATATTCTGTAATATCAGTAAAGCGTTTGATCGCGTTCGGCACAAAGGGCTTCTCTTTAAACTTAAACGGGTGGGTATCGATGGGTCTCTTCTTCGTTTGTTCACTAATTATCTCTCGGATAGAAAGCAAAGAGTTGTTATACCAGCGGCTACATCTTCATGGAGAAACATTAAAGCCGGAGTTCCACAGGGTTCCATTTTAGGACCACTTTTGTCTCTAATCAATATTAATGATAATGATATAGTGTCAGATATAAATTCGACAATTAAATTATTTGCGGATGACACAAGCTTATATAAGCCGCGACACAAGAAAACCAACAAAGTTGTTGTGCGCTCAGCACAGACTCAGATCAGCTTGGGCATCCGCCCAGTCTGATCAGAGTCTTCGCTGTCTGCATGGAGGTATCTTAGACCCGTAGCTACCCTTTAAGCGCTCAGCGAAGAGACTGGTCAGACTGGGCGGATGCCCAGGCTGATCTGAGTCTGCGCTGGGCGCACAACCACTTTGTTGGTTTTCTCGCGTCGCGGCTCATATTTGATTGTAGATACTCCAAACAATGCGGCAAACATCTTAAATAATGACTTGGAAACTATTCATAGATGGGCGGACACTTGGCTTGTTAATTTTAGCCCTTCCAAATTTGAATCATTATTGATATCAAGAAAAAACATCAGACTTGCTCATCCACCTTTGAAAATGAATTCTGAAAACATAAAAGAAGTTCCTCGCTATAAACACTTAGGCATATTTTTATCTAATGATGGCACCTGGCATCAGCATATTGAGTACATCTTAATGAAAGCATGGCAACGATTCAACATAATGCGAAAATTTAAATATTTACTTGATAGGGAATCCTTACAAATTATATATACTTCTTTCATCCGTCATATTCTTGAACAGAATGACTTGCAGATTCTGTCGCTGTGTTAATTAGTATCTGAGATATCGTAGGCACCAGGCAGCGATTATAGGCATCCCTTAACTGGACATTGCCGGAGTTGCATCTGCTTTTGCCAGTAGGGTGAGTGTACCCTTCTTTAAAGCAGATAGTGAATGTTATGTCATTGATAGAATTATCAGTTTTTATACAGCTATGTGATAAAAAAAAAACAGGGTTTCTGAATATTTTTTTATTATCATTTTAGGTGAATATCACCTTTCGTTTTCGAGATATAAAGCCAGTGACAGAACTTTTTGGATGATCCTCGTATTACCAGCTGCTCGGGTAACAAATGTTAAAGGGTGAAAAGTGGTGCCGATATTTGGCCATATATGACTGGGACAGCCTTGAAAATAATAAATGTGCATGAGCTTCCCTTATCTAATATGTCCCTGTAATTTCAGGATAATCCCAGAATCTCCAAGATGGCTCATATCCCGCGGTAAATTTGACAAAGCGGAGAAAATAATCAAGAAATGTGCCAAAGTAAATGGTGTAAAACTTCCAGAACTGCTGATAGACAGAGATACACTGGATGAAGGCGAGAAACAAAGTGTTGTGAAAATGTTTACTTCGCCAAGGCTACTCTTTAGGACCAGCATTATTTATTTAAATTGGTAAATGCTTTGGCATTTTATAAATGAGCCCCGTCGTGTGATAAGTGTCAAAATGCTTAGATATGCAGTCTGATCAGGACATAAACGTGTCACTTTGAGTATCTGCAGCATCTAGTAACTGTCCTGGTATATCTGCGATTGCTCTACCAACAATGCACAAATGCGCGCGCTGGTGTGAACAGGCATGTGTATATTTCAAGTCAAGTTTTCTCAAGGACACTGCGCAAATAAAGATTGCTAAATCGTTCCGCATGAACCAAAAGAATAAAAAACATATAATTTTATAAGTCTCTACAGATAGACTACTCGGTACAAGTTCCAAGGGTTGTGAAAATTCAAAATTAATCCCCCCCCCCCCCAAAAAAAAGCCTTTGCCATCTCAATGCAGTTCTGAAAAGGTGGGACGCCTGAAAGATAAACCACAAACATGGACGTTTTTCGCTTCTTACCAATCTGAGGAAGACGCTGTTCTTATAAACCACAAGCATGGACATTTTTCGCTTCTTACCTATCTGAGGAAGATGCTGTTCTGAGCTTTTTTTTGCTACGACACTAATGATCTAAACCATTTTGTTAGTTGGATGTTTGGGATAATGGTAAGGCTACACCTTATTGAATCTATTGTTTCATTTCAGGCTTGTCGTGAGTATGGTGTACTACGGATTAGGACTGAATGTGGGAAATTTAGATGGGGACATTTACGTAAACTTTGCCATAAATACCAGCATGGAAGTAGCAGCCTATATATTGTGTTTATTGGTGCTCGAGAAAATAGGTCGAAAGCTGCTGCATGCTGGGACTATGCTATTAGGAGGCGTGGCCTGTTTGAGTACCATATTTACTGTGCTGTACGCCGATGAGTGTAAGTCCTCAATGTTGTTTACTAATCTGAGATAAGTCATGACTTTAAATTATAAGTCGATTTATATGCAACTTCAGTGGCGTGGCTAGTGGCAATTACATGAGCCACACAATTGGGATCCATACATTTTTTGAGATTCATTCCTAAGAGCATGTTCGGCAAAACTACTTCAGTAAACTCAAGCAATACTCAGGTAAGATATGTACAAATGTATATATGTATGTTTACTCGGGCTACTCTGAGATATGTACAAATGTATATACATATCGGCTTAGCCAAGATAAAGTGGACACTTGTGTTGCACAAAGGTCAATTTTTAGAATCATTTTAATCTTTAAACTTCCATAAAAATTTGTAAGCTGTGACATTTGTGTGTAATATTCCAAAGCGATTTTTATGGTGTAGGCCCAATAAAAATGTTAGAGGCCGATATATTCTAGTACCGTTGTGGGGCTACGGACTATACATATCCAAGCATAACATACTGTTTTAAGACAGAAAACATTGTTTTCAGACAATCTTTACTGCTCATTAAGTAATGACAATCTGTCAACATCAAAATTTTGAGCCAAAGAATTAACTGCTTTTAGAAAAAAAATATTTTTATTAAGTTAGATTGCAAGTACCACTGAAAGCAGAAAAGAAGTAAAGTTTGCATTTAGCAGTATTGTTTAGACATTAGCTGAATGTTTTTAAAAGTTCTCTCACATGAAATATAGCGCTGTCTATGGTTGACATAGAAAGTATTGTTGTAATTACTACTTTTATGTCTTTATGGCTTGAGTTGCAAATTTTGGTCACAGCAGGGCTACGGACTATACAAAAATAGTGAACGTCTAAAACTGCACTTGGAAGAAATATTTTCACAGTAAACTCTAAAAATACAGTCTAAATTTACCATTTAGTGTTACTTTACAATGACATTTGCATTAGAATGAACAGAATACTTTTATTTTAAAACTAATAAGAGCATAGCAAATTGTTAGTCACTTTCTGACATAGCTTCTTCAAAAGGGCTTTCAGACCTTACTTTTAACTTAAATGTTTTACAATTTAATTGCAAATATTTCAGAAAAAAAATTAAATAGTTGTTATGGTTGTATAATAGGAGTAAACAACATATTATCAACTTCTTATTGACATTGTCCAGGGGCTACGGACTATACAAACTATAAGCAATTTGTACCATCAGTCCATGGTAGTCCTTACCTCAAGCATATTCAAACAGTATATGTTTAGCCAAGTCTATAGAAATATGCTGAAGTATAATTTGTAATCTGTTAGCAGTATACCATAAAAAAGAAGCCATGAAGATGGTCTAGAGACTATAACACCAAGTTAACAATTTAGCTCCGCTGACTGGGGCAATTATAATTGCCCACTGGGGTTTATACAAGAAAGGAAACAATTGATCAGAACTTTGCCAGTAACTGAAATCTTCAGTTGTGAGGCAGATATGAAATCAGTGTAAAAGTTATACAAAACGTTCATGATTCTGTCAAAACAACAAGCAGTCTCTTCGCATTGTCTGATAGTGCCTAATGTTTGTACAAAACTCAAAGAAAAGTCTGATAGAGTTTTAAAGTTAGGGAGCAGACACAAAGTCATTATAAGAAATATAAAATATAATTCTGTCAAAATCAGAATTAAGCTAAATGGTTCTTTTACTCTGCATATTGTCTAATAGCACTTTATACTTTTACAAACTTTCATGACGAAATCCTAAACAGATGTAAAGATTTGGGGCAGACATAATATATATCCTTTAGAACTTTGACCTCTGTGTAAGACCTTGACCTTTTTCAGACATTGTTAAAATGTTATGTTCTGCACATCATCTAAATAAGACGAACATTTGGTCCAGGTTTAAACAAATCTGCACAGCATCTTAGTAAGATGAACATTTGGTCCAAGTTTAAGCAAATCTTTTACAGGGTTTTGGAGATATTGAGTGGGAAAAGTTAATGGACAGAAGACAGACAGATGAACACCACAGTATAATTTGTCCTGCTACTGATGTTTTATATTTGTACTAAGTTTCAAATCAAAATCTTATACAGTGTTAATGTTACTAGGGAGCAGACATGAAATCACTACAAGAAATATACAAAGGGGCATAATTCTGTCAAAACTGAAAGTAGGGCTAGTTCTTTTTCTCTGTGCATTGTCTGCTAAAGCTTTATATTTGTACAAACTATCATGAAGAAATCTTTTAAAAACACTTCATAAAATATGGAGTGGACGTGATGCTAAATATAAAATTATATACCAAAAATACAAAGGGGAACAATTCCATCAAAACTGAAAGTATGGTAATGGTTCTTTTTCTATGCACATCATCTGATGGTGCTTTATATTTGTACAATTTTTCATGCAGAAATCTTGAATGTTTTACAGATATGGAACGGTAACAAAATGTTAGCGTTTGAATTTCAGCCGCTGGTAGACCTTAAACTTTGTCAGATGTTGTTAAAAATAGGTTCTGCATATTGTCTCAATGAGGCATACATTTTACTTCAGACCTGGGGTAATTGTAATCTGTAATTGTGATTACTTGTAATCGATTACAATTTCTGAGTAATCATGAAGTAATCTGTAATCGTGCATTTTTATGATTACAAGTAATCGTAATGTAATCAATTACATTACAAAATGGGCTGTAATCATAATTACTTTATGATTACATTTTGATTACTTTGATTCATTTTCAGAAATAAGAAAAGAAGAAAAAAAGGAAACTTGCTCTTCTTTTTAATAGTTAAAAGAAAAGACTTGTGCAAAATAATAACAGAAAGCAGTTGATTATTCAAAGTGTCTTGTGCAAAATAATAACAGAAAGCAGTTGATTATTCAAAGTGTCGTCAAACTGAATAAGACAGAGAAAAACTGATCTAAATTCTAATTTGTGTACAAAAGGCAGCAGACCAAAATAAGAAACTGACAGAATTCCCTTAAAACTCTTTTCGGGAGTAAAATTTAAGCAGTATCATAGTTATAAATATACTTTCTTTTACACATTTATGACTGGCAGACTCCTCAATCCTCATAAATTGGATAGTTTTTTTTTTTACATCTTTTTATACAAACTGTTAAAATTTTTATGCCAGCAGTGAAGATCTTGATCAAAATGCTGCATCTGAACATCTGATCTGGATGTGCAATGTCAACCTGTCTCTTTTTATGAGATGCTAGGCATTTGTGGGTTAATGTTTAAGGATAAATTTGTTATTATATAAAAACAGTGAGATTTTGGTACTCTTGAATGCAGGGTATTTCAGGTTAAGACTGGTAGCTGCCTTGGTTGACTTATATTTTTATGACTGATTGGCATGATTTATCATCTTTACTTTGGACAGGCAGGTTCAAGTGTTAAAGATGTTTTTCAAATATACTGATTGTTTTGTGTTTATTGGTGCAGAGTTGAACAGTGCAACTCAACTTATTTTCACACCTTCTTTGTGGACTGAGCTAACTAATACCTGTCTACTTTATGACACCTGTGTATTGCATACAACAAAAAGCCAATACTTTAATTCCTTTCTTTCTTATTTATGGGCCAACTTATTAACTTTGAATTTTTGCCAGACTAAGGGTGGGCAAGAAAAAGATGAAAACGGAAAAATGAAAAATATACAGTGATAGTTAAAATGTTTTGAAATTAATAATTTACAGGAAGTGTGTGGCCCCTTGCTTTGAAGGCTTTAAACTAGTCTTTCACAAGCAATTTTATGACATTGGAAACATATTTCTGATGTTTGAAATAGAAGGTAAAATAAGTGATAGAGAAAAAAATATTGAAGCATGTGCTTTACATTTAGGACCTGACACATAGAATTTATTGAATTTCCCAAACTTCATAAATAGCATACAGACATTGCACATTACATGTAACTGCAGATTGCTAAATAAAATTCGTTCAGATTAAAAAGTAAGTCAAGTTCTTTAGAAATTATTTCAGTCTTACCTATTAGCACACATGTAAGCCACCAATTATTTGCTGATTTAGGTAAAAATTAAGTCTTTTTGAATATTGAGATTTTGCACTATCACAGTCATGATCATACTGTACACTTGTATAATGTAATCACATGTAATCATAAAGTAATCATGATTACTTTGCAAAGTAATTGTAATTGTAATCAATTACATTGAGAAAAAAATGTAATTGTAATGTAATCTGTAATCATGATTTTAAAAAGTAATTGTAATTGTAATCGATTACATTGGCATGTAATCGGCCCCAGGTCTGTTTTACTTAAGTTTTGTTGTTGTTTTTTAAAAAAGACAGACAGGCACACAGACAGACAGATGGACAATGCCACAACATAATGCAACTCATCTCATGACAGGCAAAATGGTGATAACTGTTAAACAAATTTCAACTTGAAACAACAGGAAAACCTTAATTACTCTCAGAACTACTGTATGTAACTGTTTCACTTCCCTTGGAAACACACACAACTGTTAACTGTGTTTAAATATTTTCAAATTACCTGGCCAGTTTTCAATCACTGTAAATTGCACAACAGTGTAATAGGAAGACACATTTTAAACCAGGTCCTTGAACAAGTACTATTTGCACTACTGTGATTTTGTTGCTTGGTTGTTTCGGGTTTTAACGCCTCTTCCAGACAGGAATTCTGTCTATATCGAGCCATCTCCCTGTGATGTACTACTGTGACTTTGGGCATGATATCAAGTGTTTATCTGTCTTTGTCTTCCAAATTTCTTTTTCTAGGGACAAGTTTCATTGTTAACTACTAATTTCTTAACTTATCTGGAATGAGTAGTCACATATCTGAATATAGAGACGTACATAAAAAACTTGTATAGTCCGTAGCCCCTTTGTCAACCTTTTATGTCTTGAAACAAGTCAACAAGAAAGCATTATAAAACAGCCCAAAAGTTGTATTAAATCAGTCTGACAGTATGAAACTTCATTTCAAAATGCAATTTAACGCTATACTATTGCATTATGTGATGTTGTACATAAATATATAATCTAACACCTACAGTTATTAGTTCATCCACATTTCATTTTCTTGGAATAAAGCAGATACTTCATCATTTAAATGTCACAAAAGCTTTATCTGCTTGCCCTGCACAATCCTGATTTATTCTTACTAAAACCACAGCTCTAGTTTGCATATGACATCATCATAAGGTATGAATTTTGAGGGGGGCTACGGACTATACAGGGCTACGGACAACATGTTATTGGCTGTAGAATTTTGTTGCCGGCAACTAGACACTAATCACTTTTTGTGTAGCTGTTCTGTCATTGTCTGAAACTATAAAAGAGCTTATCATGTAGATAGCCAATGATTTGACTTTTATAGCACATGCTGAAATATGGGGCTACGGACTATACAAAATTAACATGATTTTGGCTAGGCTAGTAGACCTAGGTGGAGAGCATTTCATAAAAATGTGTGTGGTATTCATGTGTGATTGCATCTATTTGGTAAACTACTGATGATTTCTTAGTTTATTTAGCATTGAAAAGTAAACTTTCTAAATGTGGAATAACCATAGGTGAAAAACTGGAAATGCATAACAAGTGTATACATTTACATTTTTCCACATATCTTTGGCAGTTTTTATATGATTTTCATTCCGTAAAAAGTAATGTTAATTAGAATGGGGTCTACTTTAAAAGAACATCAATTTTACAATATCTGATCCAGTCCCTGTTTGGGTCATACATTTAAAAAATGCTTTCTTTTTCTTGCAACAGCATAACATGCAAAAAATGGTCATTTTTGGGCCTTTCAGACCAAATATTTTGTAAACTTTACCATGCAGATATATAAAACCATATATCACAGGAAAGCTCATTTGAAGTACTATTCATTTACACATATTTTAAGAAGATGAGATGTCTGTGATGCTCAGGATCATCGCATAACATGGGAAAACTTAAATTGTCCACATTATCTTGGCTAAGCCGATATGTTATACATACGTGAGGAATACCTGGATATAGCTCAAGCTTGCGTAAGTTATTAATGTACATATTTTCGAATAGTCCGATGAATACCTTTTTACCACTTGTAGGACTAAGGACACTTTAGAACCCATAAAGCTACTCACTGTTTTCCGTTACAGCTCTAAACTGGATAACAGTTGTCTTGGCAAATGTTGGCAAGTTTGGAATCTCGGCAGCATTTGCAGTAATTTTTGTTTGGACTGCAGAACTTTTTCCGACAAAGGTGAGAAATTCAGGCGTTGGTTCCAGTTCTATGATGGCTCGTGTTGGGGCGATGGTTAGTCCGTATATTGCTGATTTGGTGAGTTGGTTTTGTTTAATTATCGAATTAACCCTTGAAGCGCCAAAAATGAAAATAGTTGAATTTTCAAATAGCATAGATGCAGATGAGTCGACTCATAATGACCCGCCTCAACTAAATCTACACTGTTTGCCCTCTGCTCGCCAATTCTCAATAGCGTGAGAGAAACAGTTTTGAAATTTTGCAGACGAATTTTGTCGTCTGCTTTTTTGGTGCTTTAATGGTTAATTATCCGAATTTACCGTGCAATAAAGAATATGCTGGTAGCTGAATAAATTACGCCCATTTCTGTAATTTAAGGTAGTGTAGATGATATGAGCCGCGACACAAGAAAACCAACAATGTGGTTGTGCGCCCTGCGCAGACTCAGATCAGCCTGGGCGTCTTACCAATTTTATCAGACCCTTCGTTAAATGCTAAAAGGGTAGCTAAGGGTCTAAGCTACACTGTAAAAAATCTGAAGAAACATTACACCAAAAAAGGTGGCAGCTGAGCTGCCACCTTTTTTGGTGTAACATTTCCCCAGTGTTTTGAAGGTATGTTTGCACCAACATCTAAGTAAAGAAGCCTCACATTTGGTGTTAGAAAGCACCACTGAACTACAGGCAAGATTACACCAGTCGGGAAGTTCTACATAAAATTAGTGTAACTTTTCACTTAAATTTTTCAGATAACGTTACTCCAAAATTCTGCTGACTTTACCAGCCACATTGGTGTACACTTACACCAAATTTATAAAAGAAACATTATGCCTTTGGTGTAACATTACCCCAGTGTTTTGAAGGTATGTTTGCACCAACATCTAGGTAAACAAGCCTCACATTTGGTGTAAGAAAGCACCACTGAACTACAGGCAAGATTACACCAATCAGGAAGTTCTACATAAAATTGGTGTAACTTTTCACTTAAATTTTTCAGATAACCAGGCACATTGGTGTACACTTACTCCAAATTTATGAAAGAAACATTATGCCTTTTACTAAAATTTCCATTAGTTTTGAGGTAACCTTTCAACCATATTTTTTTGGAAAAGGTTTCACCAGAAATCTGCTGACCTTCCGAGATAAATTGTAGAATATTTACACCAAAGTCACGAACCAAACATTACACCAGTTACTATTATTTCCATCAATTTTGGTGTCAGTTTTTGTCAGCTGGATAAATTTTGTTTATCAAATCAAAGTCAAATCTGTTAATAAAATTCATCTTTCATTTAATCATATGATTATCTTAAGATATGTCTAATTGTCTACACTATATCAGTTCTGTCAAATACAGTCCAATTTCAAAATTTCAGCAGTGATTTTTTCACTATTTTGGGAATGGTGCCTGTGCCTATGGAATTGGGAAAAATCGTGTCATATTCTCATGAAATTCAGAAATTTCAGAAACACCTTTATTTAGTCTAAATTCTCAAGTGATGGGATAGGGGACATGATATTGAATTTGTGATACGAACATTCAATTAAAGCCATATTATCAGCCAGTTCGCTAAGGAAGCAAGTAACTTTATGCTTGTAAGATGGTCCCAAGAAAAAATGTTCGTGCAATTGGAAATTTTTCAACATGCAGTTGGAAAAAAAGGTACTATTTTGAATGGGGACTGGTGCCTTTTATGGGCACCACTTATATATAGAAAAAAATCACTGTTCCGTTAGGCCTAGTGTAGCTTTTATGTGAAAACAGCAATATGGATGCCACCTGTCCTCCCAATAAATTAAGCATCTGTCCATGCAATTGAACCCATCAGCCCACCCGCATGAACACATCTGCATATCCACATTTCCATCCTCAAAATATATTCCATTAGGCCCAGAGCAGCTTTTTGGTTACAACCGTAATATGGATGTCTCTCACCCTCCCAATAAAATACACATCTGCCCACGCACATAACCCATCTGGCCCACCCACGTGAACACATCTGTACATCCAAAGTATTCATTACATCCATATTCATTTATCACATCCATATTCCTATTCAGTAGCATTCAATTAGCAACATGACCTAAATACTAACAAGATCCGTGGTGGACACATTCTAAGAAATATTTTAATTTTATTTTTTACATTTTTATACAAATACATTTTTTTATACATTTTTATACAAATACATATTTTTATATATTTCTCATTCATTGTCTCATATCCACGCCGCCTGTTGGGGTCTTATTTCTTTCATGCAGACTGCAATCTAGCCCTTTGTCTATGTTCCATCTAGGTTCCATCTGCATTGGTTGATGCTATATAGCGAGCGTCGAGATTATTAAATTTTACGTCCCAACATACAGCGCAGCTACACCGAATAACATTTGACTATCAATTTGATAAAAATAATTTTTACAGTTCATTGATACATATTTGTAATACTCCTTTAACAGTGCACACATATGCCCCTCTACGCCCCCTACATGCCTGAGTATGTTTGCACCAGACTCATATTCAAAATTGCAAAAACAGGCACATTCAAATTCACATGCAACGGCATGTTGCATGTATATTCGACAATAATGTGTACATCCATATGCCTCCACCTAGTCTCTGCATGAGACACCTATACACACCAACAGCATTCCAGCACCAAACCCACATGCAGCAGTGCAAAACAGGCAAATTCAAATTCACATGCAATGGCATGTTGCATGCAAATCCGATTCTGCATCCCAACCGATACACCACTACTGCATAACAAAATTTACATCCACTTTTTTATAACAATATTACATCTATGGGCCTGAGCCTGAATTTAATTAAATAATGTGAGACACATCTCACTAAAATGTCAGACTCTTCTCACTAAGTGAGATTCTCTAAGGCTACATAAGTCAAAATGTAAAACACTTAATAGTAGAAAGCGTACTTCACATTCTGACTAGATTACACAATATGTACATCAGTTTTTACATGTAATAACTGTTTTCTTGTAATCCTCTATCAGCATATAGATAGTATTACGTCAAAGGCTTCAAGAGTCCTTGTCTTTTTAAACGTAACTTAAAACATTGTCCAAAAGTAGTGAAAGAAAGAGCATATGAGACATTAGTACGTCCTAAACTTGACAGTTCTTGAAACTCGCAAGATTAATGTAGTGGCCCAAAAGCTACACAGGCCAAACTTTCAGAGGCCCAAATTATCCACTTCGTAAAGTTCCCATTCATTTAGTATTGCCAGAAAGATAAATTTGGGCCTCTAAAGGTCATATTTTGGAGATTTCTGGTGGCCCGAGACAAAATTTAGGCGCATTTGGCCACTGGCCGTTTCCAGCACTGACTTGAATATATAGTAAGTTCACCTATTTGGAACTCTCAACAAGTGACTCAGATTAAACAAATTGAACAAGTTCAGAGAAACACAGCTTGTTTTGTGCTAAATAAACAATTTAACCGACAAACTCCCACAAGTGTCACTTCCATGCTAGAACAGCTTAACTGGCCAACCTTAAAAGACTGACGTAGAGCTTCTGACCTAGTACTCATGTACAAAGTTGTTTACTGCCTTGTTGCTGTACCAGTGACGTATCTCCCACCAAGATCCCCCAGGTATACTGATTGTATCCGGTTCATTCCGTATCATTGTAAATTGAATATAATCAACATTCGTTCTTTCCACTGATTGTGATTCCATGGAACCAACTCCCTGGATCCATAACCAACCTTCAGAGCCTGGACAGCTTCAAGCTGGCTGTCCAGCCCACATCAAGAGTGTAAGCCAAGGTAGATATGTACAGTGTATACATGTTGGACATTTTTACTTAACATTCACATCCGAGTTTCTTTGATTTGAAACGTCTGACGTTTAACCCTTGTCGAGATGTCTGCCTAGCGGATTTTGACAAGAATCCACATTGAAGTTGAAATTATAAGGGTGGTAACATCTTCTACCATAGATCTGTTACGAAAAAAAGAAAAATTTGATTTATAATCAATTTTTGTACATCAATTTTTACATGTGACAAGGGTGGTAACATTTTCACCCCCCAGATCTGTTACGAATAAAAGGAAAATTTTATTTATAATCAATTTTTGGTGAAAATCTGCGAAACTAGAATCTACAGTTCTACACACAAACTTTCAAGATGAACGAAAAAAAGTAAACAGCCTGGTCCCTACTGAAACTTCATGTATATTATAAATAGACCCTTTGTTAGTATTATATTTTCCATTACATTTTATTTTACGTCGTATTGTATTCCCTAGGCTTGTGAATGTTTATTTTATCTTTTACCCAACCATCGGCATCATCCCTATCATATATATATATAGGGCTATAAATGACTTGGAGTGCGATAAATGATTTTGCAGCGATTTTTGATACTATTTCCTGAGTATCTTGCGGCATTTCTATCTAAATAAATAAATTTAAATCAGATACATTATTTCTTTAACATTTTGTACAGTTCTTTTGGAATTGCAAAGGTTTTATTTTCTGTTAATGAAGCGCTAAGAGGCATCTGCAGTATCGTGACATCATACGTTATCGCCAGTCATATGTTATCAATACCTTCCTTTAGGTCACGAGATTTTCATAGATATTACGTCATTTGGTCATGTTGACCTTTGATCCTGTAGACTGAAGCTTTGCCAACAACTCAGTGAAAAAAAATCAAATAAACATGCTTAGAATCAAAGCAAGATCACTGTACTTACAATACAACATGTAATTTGTTCATTTTCACTTATATCCATATTTCTTGGCCATAAAGTCATTGAAAATTCCACTTTTGAAATTTCTGCAACTATGGACGCTTTCTAAAAATTCTTGTCTGTTTATTTACTCTATGGGGCTATAAACAGAACAGGCTGCAGCGAGTGATTGTGTTGGATTTCAAAAGTACGGAAGTGCAAACATACCATAGGTCCTTATCATACAACATAGGGAATTTAATTTTTTTTCTTGTTTTTAGCTCACACCTGTTATTGCTGCTGAAAAGCTACTTAGATTTTATTACAATTTAAATTCAATGTATATTTATTGTAGAGTATTCCAGGTGTGAACTACATGTACTAGAAGGTATGGGGAGTCTATCTGTTTCTAAAAAACGAATGATTTTCGACACCATGCTCTCAATAAATTTGTAGCAGTAGATCTATCTATTTTAGCAAGTCTTGACACATACCTTTTTCATTAATGGGTAATGTGAGCTAACAAAAACAAAGAAGAAAGTAACAGACGATTTTCGTCACGAAAATAACTGATTTTAATACCCCGCCGCAGATTTTGTTGTTACACTTACACAGCGTGTGTCAATTTAGATATGCAAATGAGTATCCATAGCATATGACGCACTATTTCATCGGTCAATTTCGAAGGTCATGTTTCTGGGTCAAGTAGCAAAACAGTCGACACGGAAAATGGCTTGTTTTCACCAAGAATAAAGAGGGAAAAGGCGAAGTTTCACGCATACAAGACAAATATGTGTTGACGTTGCTGTGGTGCTTAGAAACCGCGATACTTTATTAAGGTATCGATAACACATGAGCCCAGGTTATAGAATTCCTTTGAAAAACCATGTTCTTTAATAAATCCCTTTAATTTATATTTATCATGTTGTATGATGCGTTTTATCTACTCACTGAAGAGACACCCTCACAAATAATCCGATCAGAGAGCCAAAATCTCTGCATTTAACTCACAGTGTAATCGGTGGGTGGGGGAGGAAGATTTTCTCTTCCTAAGCTTCTAATACATTTATTACAAGCTGGCAGGGCCGTTCTGCAGTTGTCTTCGTTTACGCTCATATAGATCATTATTTTTTGTGATCAAAATGTGAATCTTACCGTTTAGTAATGATAATATATCGGTTTATTTATTCAGAACAAGCCGTCTGCGAAAATCAATTTGTTAACGCTGATTACGTCATTTATTTATTTCCGGTATGTTCGAGTCGATATTCCAGTGAATGAACCGCAACGGATAATTGCGAGTTTCGCCTTCCTGGGGTCATCTGATTCTGATTCTGTCAATAAAATAAAGGTGTCGCTATGACAAGACTAATGGAGAAGATAAAACATAATAGAATCTACCACTGCATGTTTAGCAGCAGGAAGAAGGCAAAATAAAGAAATTAACTAGATAGATTTAAAGGTAAAAAGACCAAGGGAACTAAAATGAAAGAGAGATGAACTAAATATTCTTACAGATTCTTACAGATCCTCTTCTGGTAGAAGGCCCTGCTCATGGGCCTGTTGGACCAGCTCTAATTCTTCATTATATTGTTTTAGGTCACGTCCGGTCAGTGCTTTGATGTCCTCTCTGTACTGGAATCTTTGTAGTTGGTCTCTCCATAACTTGTCGAGTCTAAGTTCAAATGTTCTTACTGTATTTGCCTCCACCACTCTATTAGGTAACCCGTTCCATAATTCCACTGTTCTTACACAGAATGAATATTTTCTTATATTTAGCCTAGGTCTTTTCTTAAATATTTTGTATCTATGACCACGAGTACAAGAATCTTGCCGCAACTGAATAAAATTTGAAACTTCGGGATCATATTTTCCAGACAGAATCTTATTTATCTCAATCATGTCTCCTCTTGTCCTTCTGTATGCCAGTGATGGTAGATTCAATATTTTCAGTCTCTCTGTATATGAAAAGTTTGAAAATCCTGGTATTAACTTGGTAGATCGTCTCTGTACATTTTCTAGTAAATCTATGTGTTTCTTTAAGTAAGGGTTCCAGACTTGGTTAGCGTATTCAAGATGAGGTCTAACTAATGAAGTGTATAGCAATTTAAAAGTTTTTTGATCATGACATTCAAATGTTCTCCGTATAACTCCCATTATTGAATTCGCTTTATTAACTTTTTCGCTGATATGTTTTTCAAATGAAAGTTTGTTGTCTATTACTACTCCAATGTCCTTTTCATGGTCTTTGAACTCCACACCCTTCTGTCCTTCTTTGAGATGATAAGTAACCATGTTGACCTCAGTACTCCCTATTCTTATACATTTACACTTTTCGGAGTGAAAGCATAATAACCACTTTTCAGACCATTCTTGCATTGCTCTTATATCCTTCTGTAAGTTTTCACAATCTTTAGTACAATATATGATATGATAGACTTTGGTGTCGTCGGCAAAAAGGTATGGGATACTTCCGTGCTTGATAACATCTGGTAGGTTGTTGATATACAACACAAAAAGGATCGGAGCTAAGACCGAACCCTGAGGTATTCCACTATCCACGGCCCTCCAGTCTGAGGATAATCCGTTTACTAATACTCGTTGCTTACGATTCGCCAAAAATGATTCTATCCATCTTGTATACACGTGTCCTATGTTATATAACTGAAGTTTATGAACCAAGCCTCCATGAGCCGGACCTTGTCAAAGGCCTTCATGAAATCACAATAGGCAACATCGACGGAACCGGCATTATCTAGTATATCAGTCCAATTATCTAACACTTGTATAAGCTGTAGTACTGTAGATCTTCCAGCTATAAATCCAAACTGTTTATTACTAAATAATTTATTCTTCTTCATATGATTTACTATGTTTTCACGTACTATAGATTCAAGAATCTTACATACCACACTATTAATACGAAATATAGTATCAATGAAAAACTATGCCAGACCTGTGACCAGTGCAATAGTGTCCACATGTGCCATGGTGTCGGCACTAGTAAGCACCCAAACTTGTTGCAATACTGCTAAATCTGCGTGACATATAACATATAATACATCTACATCTACATCTAACAGTTGAGTAACTTCTGTCACGAAATTGACCATTATGTTACTTTCAGTTTGGCGGATAGAAAGAAATAGTGGTGAAATTTAGGAAAGCAAGAAGAAAAGTAATTAGAAAGGCAGACGATAAGAAAGTTTCCAGGCTGCATTTTCATCCCTTCAGGTAGAACCAATCCGGCTATAGTAGCTGTCACTGGGTATGGTAGCCCAGCCGGCACAGCTTCAACCCTCATTAGGTTTTACTTACAGCTTGGCTGTAATAGAAGTATTAGAATACGGTCTGCCTTAAGCATTTTAATACCCAGGGTTACTTGTTATACTTAAAATGCTTTTGAATAATTTGTATCCAAATTACGAGTTTCGTTCCTCCATCGTGCAAATTAAAGCCAAATAAAACTTTAAACATAATTGCTACACAGCGTTTGGGGCATTTTGACAATAACACTACGATATACACGCTTATTTCATACTGCTTTAGATAGGTTACGCTACAGCTGGGGTAACATGTTTCAATAATAGGAGTATCGTTCATCAACGTGTTAACACTAAATATTTATTGTGCACTTTTAACACCAGAAGACTTTTAATGTAAGCACCGAACTAATGTAACGTTTCTATGAAAAATAGTCAAGGAAACGTTACACTTGAACACACACACGTTAAGCTCGGATTTTATCAGTTCAGCACCCAGTGTCACCTGACACTGATTTGCGCATTTTACACCGTACGTTGGGTAATTTGAATTACGGCTTAAGGAATCGTTTCTTCATCGTGTAACATCACACCAAACAGTGTCTGATGGTGAAATTAACACCTGTTTAATAAAAAAATATAACGCTGCGTTTGGCGAAACTAAACACATGTATGTTTACTTATTAAGCACCGAACTAGTGTAACGTTTCTATAAAAATAGTCAAGGAAACCTTACACTCGAACAAAGAAACGTTTCGCCCGGAGTTTAGAAATTCAACACTGAGTGTCATCTAACACCGATTTCAGCATTTTACACCGAACTTTGTGTAATATTTATTACGGTTTAAGGTATCATTTCTTTATTGTGTAACACTACACCCAAAAGTGTGTAATGGTGAAAGTAACACCCGTTTAAAAGAAAACATAACACTGCGCTTGGTATAGCTAAACACGAATTTTTTACAGTGATAAGCACCGAACTAGTGTAACGTTTCTATAAAAATAGTCAAGGAAACCTTACACTCGAACAAAGAAACGTTTCGCCCGGATTTCAGAAATTCAACACTGAGTGTCATCTAACACCGATTTAAGCATTTTACACCGAACTTTGTGTAATATTTATTACGGTTTAAGGTATCATTTCTTTATTGTGTAACAGTACACCCAAAAGTGTGTAATAGTGAAAGTAACACCCGTTTAAAAGAAAACATAACACTGCGCTTGGTGTAGCTAAACACGAATTTTTTACAGTGTACCTCCATGCGGACAGCGAAGACTCTGATCAGACTGGGCGGATGCCCAGGCTGATCTGAGTCTGTGCTGGGCGCACAACCACATTGTTGGTTTTGTCGTGTCGCGGCTCAATTATGCTTTCAGTTTTATAACTTCAACATGTCACTAAGCAGAACTAATCGAAACATTTTTCAAACTTTCTTGGCAGATAGGCAAGATAACAAGTACGCTCTGATTTTAAACACAGAATAAAGGATAGCCATGATAATTTCTTTGGATGTCATATTAACCAATAATTAGTTGGCAGGTTGGTTGTTTTGGGTTCAATGGCCCATTTAGACAGTATTTCAGCCTATATCGAGCCGTCCCCCAAAGAGACTGAGAGAGAGAGAGAGAATGGTTATTTATCTTAATTTTTAGCTCGCCTGAACGAAAGTTCAGGAAGAGCTATTGTTGTCACCCTGGCGTCAGCGTCCGCGTCCGCGTCCGGATTGGATGTTTTGGTTAAAGTTTTATTATGTGATGGGCAATGCGCCGCAGGCGAGCTATCCTGTACGCGGACAGGTCTTGTTGTTTACGGTGACACATTAGCCGAGATGTAAAACGCTTTATCGACAATGAACTTGCGACTCACCTCTCCAAATGCCACTTTTCAAAACAGTTGTCCACATTCTAATGCACTTATTCACATTTTCACCTCACAGGGTATAATCGATTCCGCTAATTTTCGCTTCCTGCAGAGACTGTCCGTCATATTTGGCTTCCGCCGAGACTGTCCGCGAGCTCTTGCTTCCTGCAGAGACTACTGTCCTCGAAAAATGGCTTCCTGCCGAGACTGTCCGCGTGATTCTGCTTCCTGCCGAGAGCCTCGGCAGGAAGCAGAATCACGCGGACAGTCTCTGCAGGAAGCCATTTATCATGTACAGAAGTCTCGGCAGGAAGCAAGAGTTCGCGGAGAGTCTCGGCGGAAGCCAAATATGATGTACAGTCTCTGCAGGAAGCGAGAATATACCCTGTGCACCTGTCACCTGTTTACTATTTTGCACCCAAAGCAAGCGTTACCAGAGAAGAGAAGCGACGTTTCATGATGATATCGGGGTCCGTACAGTATCGTGATTGAATATCTTTCATTGCTGTGAGGTATGCGCACAGAAAAATCAGTTATTTAGGTTACTGTTCGGCATCACGAGGCTTGCTCAAATTGAGAGTCACAAAATTTTCTGTCTTGAAAGCGAATCTAAAGAGGTTTAAATAACCTTTCTTTTAGAAATATCGTATACATAATATTATGCAGGTCTTGTTTTGTTCTTCTTAAAATGTAAAATTGGGTGTGTATTTCTTCGCCTACACGAAAGTTCAGAAAGACTTATTGTTGTCACCCTGGCGTCAGCGGCCGTGTCCGCGTCAGCTTCCGCTCCCGCGTCCGCGTGCGGATTGGATGTTTTGGTTAAAGTTTTTTAGAAGCCTATATCTCCTTAAGCCATGGACGGATTCTTCTGATACTTGTACTGTAGTTAGATATTGGTCAAACGTTTTACAGGGTACCACCCCCACCTCACTCAGTGACCTTGAGGTCAAGGTCATGGACTTAGAAAATTGAAGTTTTCTTGGACTGGATGTTTTGGTTAAAGTTTATTAAAGCCCAATATCTCCTTAACCCAAGTATGGAGTTGTTTGATATTTGCAATGTGGTTAGATGTTGGTCCAAAGTTTTTCAAAGTACCACCCTCACCCCACTCGGATACCTTGATGTCAAGGTCATGGACTTAAAAATTGTCTTTTTATGGATTGGATGTTTTGGTTAAAATTTTTTTAAGACCCATATATCCTTAACCCATGGATGGATTCATTTGATATTTGCACTGTAGTTATATAGTCCGACGTTTTACAGGGTACTACCCCAACCCCTCTCAGTGACCTTGCTGTCGAGGTCATGGACATAGGATTTTTTTTTTTATTTAAGTTTTCTAGTTGCATACTGATCCATAATGCTTGGCATAGATTAGGTTTACACTTGAACTGATGCTAGACACTTGTACGAGTTTTTACAAAATACTATATACTAACCCCACTGGATGACTTGAACAAGAACATGGGCTTACAATTTTGTCTTAAAGATTTTGGTTCAAATTTTATATTTACGAAGACATAATTTTACAGTGCCACGATGGAGTCAGTTGATACTTATACTTGGGCTATGTTAGATATTGGTTTAGGGTTTTGATACATCCTGCATCCCATCCCTCTCCCCTCCAACCCCACATCCCACCCCCTACCTATCAGTTCTTTGACCTCAAGGTCATAGACTTTGAAATTTCATATGGAAATTGTTTTTATTTTATTTTAAAACATTTCTGAGATACGTAGATTTTGTTTATAAATGTATTGTTATTATGAACATGCTTGCCTGAAGTTTTATGCAATGCAAGCCACAACACCATAGGGACTCTGCGATGGGCAGGCACCAGTTCAGGTGAGCTATGCTGTCAGGCGACAGCTCTTTTTGCATCTGATTTCACATTTAAAGGAGAAAAGAAGAATAAAGCGAGATTAGTAAAATTTCGTGGACATCGTTTCTAGCAGGGCAATGAGACTAAAGATGTATGGCTCACCTTTAAAGTATGCACAAATCGTTTTAGGGAAATTTGGTTGATGGACACATTGCAGCAGCTTTGCCACTGATAATATTTGGTGGACTGTCTGTCCTAGCTGGAGTGGCCTCGCTGGCTTTACCTGAAACTAGAGGAAAAGTGCTTCCAGAAAGTATTGACGATGCTAAATCGTTCGGAAGGTATGATTCTTCATACTGAGACATCTAACATAATTACCATATTCGTTCTAGAGTGGTCCTTTAAGAGGGATCCCCATATTAGTCCGGTGGTCTATGAGTGAAATTTTGGATTTGTGGGCACTTTCGCGGCATGACGGGCAACCGGGCTCATTGAAGTCAGTAAACCTACCTAAAACCATTTTGCCCGGTTGCCACCTCAACAGACGTCATATAAGGTCAAAATCGGGTCAAAGGTCATTTGGTGCATTTCTATATACCAGTCTGTGAGTGAATTATCGAATTAATGTGCACTTTCGCGAAATGAGAGGCAGCTTTGGCAAAGAATTATGTAAACATACCACAAAAGCTTTTGCCAAATTGCCGACGTCATATCTAAAAGATAACTGGGTCAAAGGTCATTAAGTACACTTTTGTATAATGGCTTATCATATCATTTATTCTAAAAGCAGTCTTTTGAGTTATCAATAGCCCATAGACCTGCCCCACCAATCTGAATGAGAGGCCTTCTACACTTTTTGTTTTTCCAAACATATATTACAACATTACATTATACCATTCTCTGCTATCTGACTTGGTGCGTTTGACAACTATCGTCAATGTAAATACGTTACCATATCAATCCGCTGAATTAGTATGTTGTTATACCTCTTATTCAAACGAATATTGAAACGTTTATTAATCTTGCTATTGACGAAAAGCATCGTGCTGCTTTTCTATACAATCATATAAGCTATCGCCTATAGAGCTTAACTGTTGCCTACGTTACCGAAGTTTTTTCCTGCAATTTAATGGACAAACATATTTCGGATGGGTTTACCATTTTACTGAAACCAGCTTATATTTACATTTTACATTAACGCAAATAAAAAGAAACTTGTGAGTGTATCAAACTATGCAGAAAATTACACCGTTACATACGTTACCGGGCATATCTACTAAAAAATTATAAACCAGAAACATGGCCATTGATATTATAAACAGCATTTTACGAGCTGGCACTACAAAGATCTACTTTTATCTTTAACAGATGAGGCGATGCTAAATATAGATGTTTGGTTATTAGAGCCTGAACAATGGTCTGCTAGGCAATTTTGTAGATGCCTGGGGCAGTATATTTGCCTCTTCTGAAGTATTCTAGTCAGTCAACTGGAACTCATAATTGAAAGTGACAATTTATCGACAGAATTTGAACTTGTTCTACCGTGTTGACAGAGAGCAAACTTAACTGAATAACAAATAGAACAAATATAACTGCCTCTTTAGTTGTGGTTTTGAGGTAGTCGAACAAGATAAAGATGCAGACAGAATATAATATGGAATCACATAACAGAGAGCAATGACTCTCAAGGGGCTTTGTCGTAGCCCTAATTTCTAAAACCATGTCAATATATCCTTTTTTCTTACCCTGTGCTGGTACCACAAACTTTGTAGATGTCTGGCAATACACTGTCTGGCACTGAATTCTACACATATTAATATAAAAGAAACAACTACCATGACCATATCTCTAGGGGTAGTTCGGTAAATTGAGCAGGTGCCACAGTCGATGCACAGGTTTGGCAGCGGCATAGGTAGGTACCATGATATATGCTGATGTCTTTCGATAGCCTGACCTGATATTACAGTGTTTACAGACGTGTCTAGTAGATTAAGATGGTACCTGTTTATCTATAGACGTCTTTGTAAAGCCTTATCTGCAGTGTTACGTATGTTACGAAATATGTATTACCACACATGGATATTAGCATTATAGGATGTGCGTTTATGACTGCCACTACAGTGGTATTTCTGCATATTGGCATGCTAATCACACAAGATGACTAGTAGAAGCATGAGATGGTAAAACATAGATTTCTTGTAATGTGCTTAGCCAGCACAGCAGTGGCAAACGTGATCTGTACTCTCGCACTACAGTCGCCTTTGCTGTTTTCACCAAATGCTTTGACTGTTATCACAACCTATTCAGACGAGTTACCTGAGCTGGTGTAACAGAAGGCCATTTGATGTCTGAAGCTTGCACTACAGTAAAGGTCTTGTTGTTACGAGCGCTTGAACAACAGTTTCCTGAAATGTTTCATAGTAGACTGTGTCGATGATTATGTCCCCATAGTGATTTGTAGTGTGACTAAAATATTTTCACCCCTACATAAAGTCTATATATATTAACACCTTGACTGATATCTAGTTTCATTTATTTATGATGTCATTACCGTTGACAAATGTAGTATTAAGATAGCTGGAGTAACAAAGTATAAATCTTGCCACTGGGAATGGCTGGCGCTATTTTTAATACAATTTTTACCCCTCCCCCCACCCTCCCACCTCCTTAATTCGTCTGTTCCATTTGCATTTATATTTTAAGCAACATATTGTTAAATATTTTACATGCACCGTATGCATATTCATATGCAGACACAGTTTCAAGTCAGTGTTATGCCCTTTTTTAAAGTTCAATAGATTTCAGGTACGATATTTAAATACTTCCAATAACATAAACTACACAGGCTAACGAAGTCAGTTTTAGTCCATTACATGGCTATGCAAAACAAAACATATGGTGACTTAGTTGTGAGGAGCAAATGTACCAGCTTCGAATGCATTATGAAACTTCTCAAGTAATAATGACGCACAAGGTTTGAATACAGCAGACTAGGTTTGATTTAATGTTTTCTTGAGAAATTCTGTAAAGTGTAAAACACGCCACATGCAACCTGGAGCATGTTTCATTATTTCAGTTAGCCTCTAAAAGCTAGATGTAGTCACTGGATTAAAACTAACTAAAACAATACTCTAATGAAGTTATGGGAGCCATCTTAGCAGCCTCCACAAAGCCGCTTAACGACAGGGTACTTATAAATGAAAGCATTTGATTTTTTATAATATGTAGTTTTCTCATATTTTTTCCATGCAAGTTATATGGTCATCAATCCCATAAGAAATGTATAGAAGAGGTGATTCAGACGAGGACCAACATAATGTCATATGGGCAATAGCAATACTTAGATCCGAGTTACTTTATTTGTTTCCCACAGACCTGTCTGTCTTAACGTAAATTACATGCGATGCTGTAACACTTATACAAAAACGTATATGTTTCAGTAGTTGAACAAGTTTGCTTGTATATCAGCAATGCCCTTTAGAATCAAAAGCATGAGGCAATGAGTTTCAAAATGTCGGTCGACAAGTTTCGATATTCTGGATTGTACATTTAAAATACTCCTGTATATCTGAAAACTTATTCTCGACATCATGCTGATGTGTATTGTATGTCTAAAAGTAGTTTACAAAATGAATTACTGTCAACTTTACAAACAAGAAAACATCTATAAACACAGAACATACATTTTACTATGCTTTTCTATTTAATTGAATCGCTTAATAGTAATTTAAATGACTAATTTACCAATTTGGTAACGTAAACTACATGCAATTGATTTATCTACATTATATTTTATCTGCTTCACAGCTCACACTTTTAAAGTTTTTGCATCTTTATGTGTAAACACCGTTACAAATAATTTATGGCTATTTTTCTGCATTAGATTTCAGATGGCAACTGTAAACAATTTATGTATTGTAAACAACACATGCTAATGAAGCCAACTATTTGTAATGTAAATGTTGAGCTAAAAATATACGATATCTTGCTTAAAAAGGTATGATTTACTAAACTGAAACGTGTTGTTCATATATTTATGCAGTGCAGTCCTCGATTTATAAAATATTAAAGTTAGCTCTATGAATGCATGTACATTCAGAAAAATAGGTGTACGGACGGACATATACACAGTCTGATTGAACAGAAACTGTTCAAGTATGCTTTACGATTGCCGCATGAGGTTTTAAATATGTTCAGCATTTAACTGCGGTGATATTTATACCGCAAATGTACAATAATCATTTTCAAATCAGTTTTTCGTGATTTTGCACTTAATGACCTTTGACCTCATTTATTCGGTACACAATGGCCAGTCAGGGTTGGCAACCGCCAAAAAATAAACGAGGACATATCGGTAAGTATTTTTAGCATGGTTGCCCATCATGCCGCGAAAGTGCCCACAAACTCATTTTCTAGAGCACTTATCTCGAATCCGCCATCTGACTATATGCCATACACAGAAAAATAAATAGGCCCATATGCCATAAACTATTTTTCTATACGCCATATTTTGTTTTTACCTCATATGCCATAAACAAAGGTGGGGCGGTAGGATGGGTGAGATGCCTTGAAACTTTCGACAATGGGGTGTCCTACTGGTACTGGCCGAACGTAGGGAAAGGGCTTGCTGTGCCTTCAATAGGTACGATATAGGTGTTCACTGTCTGGATCGAGATCCGGGACATCATTTTTAGGAAACGGAACAGACCACCAAAGATGGCGGATCATTTTACACACGCTAGGTAGCAGCTTCTATTTAACAACTTTCTCGCTATATATCGTACGCATCGGTTAAACAAGCCTTATCACCGAACGTAGAATATATATGTCCGTATAAAAAAGGCAGTGATGTAGCGAAAAATATACACATTCGCATGTATCGGCATATTTTCAAGTCTGTTATTGTTCAGTTTATTTTTGAAGTGGTGACCCAAATATTCTTTCGACTGTACTGTGAATTGTCATTTATATTTTCTTACCACTTTTATGAAATACGATGCCCAATTCAAGTCGGCTCTCGACCCCGAAAACCATGTTTACATCTCTTGGCTTGTTTTCGAGAAATATTCATTTACATTAGCCGTGTAATGTGCATTTGTCACCGGATCATATTCGCTAGTTTAACACAAAATGTCAACGGAACATCTCGCGAGTATGTTCCCGCGACAATGGCATATTACAATACAATCTAATAAAAATGAATAGTTCTCAAAAAAAAAAAAAAAAAAAAACAGCCTAGAGATTTAAACATGGTTTTCGGGGTCTTGGACTGAAATGAATTTAGCATCGTATTTTATAATAATAGTAAATGGTAAGAAATGCTTGTTTCAACATTCAAACTGAGATAAACAAATAACTGAAAGACTTATATGCCATTTCGAGAAAAATATTATTTTCATATGCCAAAATAATGATCAAAACACATTTGCATTATATATTGCATATTGCATATCATTTCTGGAAAATGCCTTTTCTGAAATGATTTTTCTTCTTCTTTCTTTCAGAGAAGATCCAAACAAAATCCCGAAAGTTCAAAGTGTTAAATACACAAGCACCAGCAATGTCTTATTTGAAATACCCAAAGGCAGCGAAAGTGAAACAGGACTAGACAACTTGGTATATAAAGGCGACCATCTCTAGCACCAGTGGATCTTCTGTTCAATGATTATACAAGTGACAAAAAGACAACCCGAATGTCTGGGCATCCACGACCAGCAGGCACAAAGTGTTGAATCAGCATTGAATTAACGTTGATTCAACGGCATGACGTTGCTTCAGTGTTGATTCACCGTTGTATGCCAAGTCGTTGAATCAACATTGAATCAGTGTTGAGTCAACGTCATAATTGATTTATCGTTTTGTGCCAAGAGGGACCATCATCTCTGCAGAACTCTACGTTCGTTTAAGTCAGCGTAGACGATTTGCTAGAACCATACTGGAGGGTTTTCATGGATGCGGTACTGATTCCGGGCAACATATTTTAACCTATGTCACGTTTCGAGAACAAATGGAGAATCGATGTTAAACAGTCAAATAGATAAGTAACTGTCAGAGAGTGGTTCCCGCCCCCCCCCCCCAACCCCACCCCCACCCCACCACCACCCCACCACCACCGAAAAATGGGGCTTTTAGAGAATTTGATGTAGCTATTGGTATTTCGCGGAATGAAACAGAGACATTTAGATATTTGACGGAATAAATCGTATTGGAAATGTATCAGTTCTTCAAGGGAGGTCAAAAATACAATTTATTTCGTAAAATAATATGCAAATTTAACAACCATATTCATTATAATAATCAATAATTACGAATTTAAGAAACCAGTATGGTGTGGTTCTTCCCGCTGAGCCACTACGGAACGTCGTTACGAGAATTGAAACAGAACAGAACAGACCGATTTGATTTCTTCTCATCGCACATTTTCATACACTTACATACGCAAGCAAGCTTAGCAGGAAGATGTACAAAAGCGCCGACAAGCGCGTGCTTAGTCCAGTTGTGTTTGATTTAGCGGAGCCACAGTCCCTGGGTAAGAAACCATGAAAGACCCATTACCTCGTATGCTGTGTTTTGTATGCATATGTACCTTTTTGCCAGTTTGATAAACCTCGGCTGAGACTGAAGAAGACAAATACAGACAATGCCTTCGTCCAATCCATTGGCTCATGTATGCACTTGGTGCGGATATCCTTGTTTATTAGATTGAAAATAATAATCGGACGGTCCCGATTGGAGTCGAGCGTTGACACTAGTCTACGCGTGCACGCACATATGAACACTTGTTTAAACACAACATTATACATGTACAAATTTGTGAGCACAACCATGTACACTCATAGCCTATTTTGGCTGGGACGAAACAGTGAAATCCCTACCTGTTTTCCAAAAAACATAAGAAAGACTGATGAACACATGTATGCGGTTGTAGCAGTTTTTATCCGGCGGTATTTTCGGACAGGTATCATCTTTGAACTTCACTATGATTATGATTGGGGTAGGAGAAAATTCCACTATGTAGCATGTTTTCCTGTAATTATATTGCCAGGGGAAAATCCACTTTAGAGGGGAAAACGGCTATGCAAAAACACGTATAGTAGATTTTCCCCGGGAAATTAGTCATATTTCCCGGGGAGGGGGCGGGGAATTCTACTGTATCGCCATTTTCCCGGTGGGAAATTCTACTATGGAAAAATCATTAACATTTTTCCGGGGGTGGGGGGGGGGGGGGGGTGGGGCACTACTAGAGGGGTAAAGCTCCTCTCTGACAGTTACAACATATTTTGTGTGAACGTCTGTTGTCAAGCAAACTGCAAATCCTCCCACACACTAAATCTATACGCTATGATGTTATTTTCTTTTTAAATTAAATTACATATCCATACTACTAATAATCAGATTTGGCTGTTAGACTGGGAGAAAAATCCGCTGTTAGCATAGAAACTTGCCAAACAAGTAGTAATTCAAAGAGGCTGAAGTTGTACACTATTCTATGAATCAGACCTGGGGCCGATTACATGCCAATGTAATTGATTACAATTACAATTACTTTTTAAAATCATGATTACAGATTACATTACAATTACAATTTTTCTCAATGTAATTGATTACAATTACAATTACTTTGCAAAGTAATTATGATTACTTTATGATTACATGTGATTACATTATACAAGTGTACAGAATGATCTTGACTGTGAAAGTGCAAAGACTCAATATTCAAAAAGACCACAAATCAGCAAATAATTGGTGGCTTACATGTGTGCTAATTGGTAAGACTGAAATAATTTCTGAAGAACTTGACTTACTTTTTAATCTGAACGAAATTTATTTAGCAATCTGCAGTTAGATGTAATGTGCATGCAATGGCTGTATGCTATTTATGAAGTTTGAGAAATTCAATAAATGCTATGTGTCAGGTCCTAAATATCAAGCACATGCTTCAATATTTTTTCTCCATAACTTATTTTACCTTTTATTTCAAACATCAGAAATATGAGTCTACATTGTTTCCAATGTCATAATATTGCTTGTGAAAGACTAGTACAAAGTCTTCTAAGCAAGGGGCCAAACACTTCCTGTAAAATTTATTAATTTCATTTTAACTATCACTGTATATATTTCATTTTTCATTTTTATCTTTTTCTTGCTCGCCCTCAGTCTGTAAAAGATTCAAAGTTAATAAGTTGGCCTACAAATGGGAAAGAAAGGAATTAAAGTATTGGCTTTTTGTTGTATGCAATACACAGGTGTCTTTAAGTAGACAGGTGTTACAGTTAGCTCAATCCACAAAGAAGGTGTGAAATTCAGAGTTGAGTTGCACTGCTCAACTCTGCACCAATAAACACAAAACAGTTTGTTTGAAAAACATCTTTAACACTTGAACCTGCCTGTCCAAAGTAAAGATGATAAATCATGTAAATCAGTCATAAAAATACAAGTCAACCAAGGCAGCTACCAGTCTTAACCTGAAATACCCTGCATTCAAGAGTACCAAAATCACACAGTTTTTACATAATAACAAATTTATCCTTAAATATTATCCCATTAATGCCTAGCATCTCATAAAAAGAGACAGGTGGACATTGCAGACCCAGATCAGATGCTCAGCTGCAGCATTTTGATCAGGATCTTCACTGCTGGCATAAAATTTAACAGTTTGTATAAAAAGATGTAAAACAAAACTATCCAATTTGTGAGGATAGAAGAGTCTGCCAGTCATAAATGGGTAAAAGAGTGCATATTTTTAACTATGATACTGCTTAAATTTTACTCCCTAAAAGGGTATAAAGGGAATTCTGTCAGTTTCTTAATTTGGTCTTCTGCCTTTTGTACACAAATAACCAGTTTTTCTCTGTCTTATTCAGTTTGAAGACACTTTGAATAATCAACTGCTTTCTGTTATTATTTTGCACAAGTCTTTTCTTTTAACTATTAAAAAGAAGGGCAAGTTTCCTTTTTTTCTTCTTTTCTCATTTCTGAAAATGAATCAAAGTAATCAAAATGTAATCATAAAGTAATCATGATTACAGCCCATTTTGTAATGTAATTGATTACATTACGATTACTTGCAATCACAAAAATGCACGATTACAGATTACTTCATGATTACTCAGAAATTGTAATCGATTACAAGTAATCACGATTACAGATTACAATTACCCCAGATCTGCTATGAATGCCTATGGAAAATTCCAGGCAGCTTGAAACTGACATACGAATTATGTTAATTGGAATTGATTTGTTTCCGAGCCAATTTGCAGGACACCGACTGTATGTAGGAAACAAGAACAAACCATAAATTTTAGCTGGTGATGTTCAACATGCTTCCTTGCCTTCAAACGCCCTCCTCAGCTAGAAAAAATCCTGTTATTATATATTCACATGTAACTCCAAACGTATGTTAATAAGATGAAAAAATATGAGCCGCAACACGACAAGACCAACGAAGTGGTTGTGCGCCCAGCGCAGACACAGATCAGCCTAGGCAGCCGCCCAGTCTGACCAGAGTCTTCGTTGTCCGGATGGAGGTAGCTTAGGCCATTAGCTACCCATTAAGCGCTTAGCAAAGAGGCTGATCAGACTGGGCGCACATGCCATTTTTCTGAAAAAGACTGCTCCTCCAGAACAAATTTCATGGTTGTAGGGAATCTCCTTCATAAAAATTAAGCCTTAGCAACAACATAGCAACCACTTAAGTGCTTTTATAAATACGACCCCAGATTCTATCCGTGTGATAGTAAATGAGTAGGCAATGATCAAGAACTAACACAATCAATTTCCACACCCTGGTCCTAGACACCAAATGGGTAAGAATCACAACAAAAAACGGCACGTTTTCAGGACATGGCTTATATAAGCAGTTTGCTTACTGTCAGATCCTGTGGCATTGTATTTTGTATTTATATATATTTGTGTATACTCTTGCGAATAAAATATTGTTTAAACCAAAAAACGGCATGCAAAGCAGAACAAGGCAAGCAAAAACCGCAAAGCTCTTCTCCAACAGGAGGCGGGGGTTTTGCGATTATTATTATCAAGCACAGAGCTCTTCTCCAACAGGAGGCGGAGGTTTTACGATTATTATTATTATTGCTATTATTATTATTCTTTGTTTTTAAATATTGTATGCAAAGAGCAATAGTGAACTTACTTTACGAATATTATTATTATTATTGTTATTATAATTATTATTATTATTATTATTATAATTGTTGATGCGAAAAGCAATAGTGAACCGATTTTACGATTGTCATTATTATTTTTACTATTATCATTATTATTATTATTATTGTTTGTTTTTATATATTGTATGCCAAAAGGAATAGAGAACCTGCTTTCGACATTACCTGACTGTCAAGCTTACATCATTTTTGGTTTTAATTACAGCTGGAAATATGAAGCATTTATAAGAACAACGCTAAACGATTCAGCTGTGTGACCTAGTACCTAGTAATTGTTGAAGGACTTATTGGAATAATGTATTAGTATAGTGAAACTAAAAGAAAAATTACTAATGAAGATATAGAGATATAATTTATATGTTGCTGTACCTTGAGTTTCAAATACAAGAAATATGTTCCTCGAGACTTGCAAATCTTATGATATAATTGTACCTTTAACAAATTTAGTTTGACAGATGCGCATTTCTGTATTTAACTTTTCCCCAAAAGTTTGAGAGGAAAAAAGGTGATGGGCGAGTTTAACAAATTTAGTATGACAGATACGCATTTCTGTATTTAACATCTTCAGTATCGCCAAACCCCAAAAGTTTGAAAGGAAAAAGGTGATGGGCGGGTTTAACAAAGTTAGTATGACAGATGCGCATTTCTGTATTTAACATCTTCAGTGTCGCCAAACCCCAAAAGTTTGAGAGGAAAAAAGGATGATGGGCGGGTATTGGTTGACAATGTACATCCCTCTCCGAGTCACACTCACTGGCTCAATTTGCGAGGCAGAGCAGCTGCAGACATCAGGGTCGGAGGTTATGAAACTTGAGTATAACCTAAAGCTCAAAATAAAGCAAACTGTTTGGCTGTTTCCGTGCATGTGCTTGGAAGCAGCCAATCAGTGTGCTTTATTTTGTGTCTGAGAATGTACTCAAGTATTATAACCTCCGGGCCTGGCAAAAGACAAACTCCTGCTGTCGCCCCGTTTGTTTACCTGATTTCAAGGTGCATTAAACCTTCTTATCGTTACCTAGCTCATACCGAGTTACACTACGTGTTCCTGAAAACAAGAAATTCAATCATTATTTGGAATATTCATCGGGTAATGAAACGAGTGGGGGGAGCTAATTTTCTTAAATTGCGAAGCACTTCATGAAGTACATTAACGACGACCGTTAGCTTCATAACTCGATGAACGTCGAAAATCAATTTTTTGATTCTTATTTTTATAATTTATTTTAAGCAGTTTTCTTCTTGTTACAACTGGTAATACAAATAAATACACAAAGTGGCTAGAACAGAAACATCGATGACCATATTCAGTCTGTTATTAGAACAGCCGAAATCATAGCTGGACGTCATTCGAACGACATGACGCCCAGTCACATCACTTGGTTAAGGGATTTTAGCAGCACGTGTAAATATTCTTTCTTCTGTAATATTAACATGTTTACTGAAAACGTCCTGAATGGTTGGATCCTTTGGAAACAAAGAATACAAAAATATAACACTCGGTTTCATTGAGTCTGTTCATGACTACAAATGCAAAATGCGACACTGGCCACACCCCTAACGCCGGCTTAAGCAGAACTCTATTTTCAAAAAAGACTTTAAACAAACCGGGTGATTCCAAAGGGAACACAAAATATATAATCTGCACTGTGATAAAGTGCGGGAGGACGTCTAACGTCAGCTGCAATTAAGAGAAATAATCTGAGTCTGAATATGTATATCCTGTGGAAGCAAAGAATACACCAGTAGATTCGGTTTAACCGAGTCTGTTCATGCCATTGAAATATTAGAAAAATGGCTTTAAGTAGAAAACTCGCGAATGTTGGATGAATTTTTGAAAAATGCTATTTGACACCACTTTGTAGAGCTTTCATGGAGACATAAAATAAAATATTTGTCAGTTTCATGTCAATGGGAAGCCCTTCGAGCTTCACATACATTCTAGTCTATCCCATAATCTTTCAAGGTCCTTGTGGCACAACAGATGACTTTACAATCATTCATTTCCACCTAGTCCTGTCTTCAGTTGCTTTAGTTGTGCTACAGTCGTTTGACCGGTATTGACACACGTGTGGTACAACATAAAATTTCAGTTATTCTTTGATTTCTCTGAACCATTAAATGTCTAAAAGCCTCTTCTCTAAGATATTATTTTCGTGTAGAAATTATTTTAGAGTCCTAGAGAAATGTTACGATAACCTAAAACAATAATCGGCATGACAAGACTGCCATTGGGTCCCGAGGAAATAAAATTCCGTGAAAGCAAAGTATTTATCCACCGGAATAGGCGATATAGGCTAATGGGTCATAAATTATAATAAACAAAGCAAACAATTTCATTTGCCTTCGGTATTTATCAGCAGAGATTCCTTATACAATGAGGAATCGACATATTTATATTTTCACCACATGTCATTTTACACAGATATTGTCCTTACCGTTTCTCACAATAGGTCTGAAAACGCGTCCAATTGTATTTCTAAATATGCAATGTTTACCAGTTTCAAACCCAGCTTTCGGTACCTTTAATACAGAAACGAAACCATTACTATATGTGGCTTTGACCAGTAAGTGTTGGTAAAAATGTCCATAAAAATATTTCGCCGAAACATTGTTTACCGTCGGAGATAAAATCGAAATACTTTCAAACAGGCGAGTACGTCGGAATAGGTCAAACAATTGTGGCAAAGTCCATCCCTATACACTCTTTACTATTAGATAATACACGCCTATGTTAAACTATAATATTGCACCTCTTCTTCTGTCTATTTCTTTTTCCTTTCACGTGCCCTGTAGAGTCCTCTATGCTATGCCGGAGGACGTAGAGATATGGCAAACCACTTCAGTTTCCGTTCCTTGATCATGGTCATAACCTTCAATTGCTGCTTGGGTCCTTCTGCGAACATCCTCATTAGTTACCTGATCAGTCTCCAGTGGCTGCTTGTATCCTTCTGCTGACATCCTTATTAGGTGCATGGTCCTTGTACATGATATTCAGTAATTTTCGGTAGGATCTCATCTCAAAGGCATGCGTTCTTTTCTCTAGCTATGTTGTCACAGGCATTAAACTAAGCAATTTTTACGACTGCATGAAAGCTCAATATTGTTATTTCAATTCTTAATCAAATTTCTATCTTTTTCTCAAGAATTCATCTATTTTCAGTAAGGTTGCTTTTAAGAGCTGGCAGGTCGTAAGTACGTCTCCCCATAATTCACAGGCCCAGTTTAAGTCATTTAATTTCTGCTCAAACCAGATGGCGTGGGCCTTTTTACATTTCTGCATGTGTGCTTCACTCAATAAAACCCAATCTGATATTGCGTTTCTTCGAGCGGAACCACGGTTTATTTGTTTTACTGTGTGCCTGATTTTTCAAGTTTAGACTCTGATGAGCGCCCTTCCTGTAACTAACTCAAACCATACATAATCTTTAACTATTTAAGTATACATTACATCATTTAATTCTAGTATACTAATTCTCTGAGATTTCAATTTTAGTTTTTCTGATCCACAATTATAAATTTTCTTACGGATGCATTAAGTACTTAGTATAAATACTGCAGCTGTTCCCCGTATTGCTTTTAAGAATATAAATGATGTCGCCTGCTGGACTCATCTCAAGATCAATTACATTTGACTCAGTAATGTTTGGCTGCGGATAACAAATCTCCACCAAGTCAATGGCACCCTCGCCATTTTTATATGGAAATATTACAACAAAGTTTGTATTTTGGCCTGAAACTGCACAAACCACTACGAGTTCTTCGTTTATGTTTTCTAACATTGTCATAGGCTTCAGTTTACAAACAGGAATACCCACATCCGCCTCCGTGAACCACTTTATAGAACTTTCTTTTGGTCCAGCACTAGTAAGCTCAAGTTTTTGTATCTTTAAAATATTAGCTTTATCTTCAAAATATGTATAGTATATACCCTTTTTCAAGCTACACAACAGATCCGATTTTAAGACCATAACAGGAATATTAGCTCTCGCATGACTGTTAGTACGTTTTGTTGATTTTATTTCAAAACATTCTATGCAGGTGCTTGAGTCTGAAATGTCCCTGACTTTAGAATGATATGTTGCTATATAGAGGTGTCCATATCGTCCTGAGAAAAATGAGTAATTGCCATTCTTGTCTTCAACAAGCTGATAGTTGTCATCATCATACCTGTCAATAATGTTGGTGCTTTTAAACTTTGCAGATTTTGTGACGAAAGAAACAGCATATTTAAATGGAATTTCATTTGCTTCTTCCGAAAACAGCAGTAATGTCTCTAGTCCCGAATCCACACATCTATTCCCAATACAACCAATAATTGTTGGAGTGCTTGACGGTGCTTTAGCTCCATTTCTGCCGTACAAGTAAGGTATCACAAACGCATTGACGAAACGTGTATACAAGATAAGTTCTTTTTTTAACGTTTTGGGTTCAGTTGGCTTTTGATTGAGTGAAAAGGCTATATTTAAGCCCTTATCTTTCTGTTTATATGCGTAAAAACTGCACTCAAAGTATTTCTTTGTATCTGAAAGGAAAACGTCCGTATAACCGACGTCGATTTTATGTATTCTATAAGTATTTATAGATCGAAAGTCAGTTTGTTTTAGAAGTTCATTTGTATACAAAGAATCATCCACGGAAGATGTTACAACGAAATGTCTGCATTCTTCAGAACCGTATGAACAAATTTTCTTTTTCTTGATTTTGATTTTTATACCTTCCTTGATTTTTAGACCTCTTTTGAGTTTGAAATATTTATTATCAGTAACTGATGATTGTTTGGTAACTGATGATTGTTTGCTTTCCTTCTTTGTACACGTTATAGGAGTAAACGTTACTACATTTGTACCATAGACAGACCGGACGGAAGCTGAAGCAGTATCATCATCTTTGACAGATCTGTTAGAAAAAGAAACAGCAGCAGCAGCAGCACTGACATATGAAGAGGACACTGAATCAGTCCGGTCGTCATAAAGAGATCTAGTGGACTCAGAAGTAGTACCTGTCTGAATACTCTTTGGTCCAGCTTCCGTACTACTCTCTGGCCTAAACATTATACCTAAGCCGGGAAACACATCACCATGTTCCTTTTGTATGCATTTTAAGGATTGTTTTATGACTATTTTACTTGCTGCAATGCTGCTTGCTTCCAACTTCCAAAGACGTGTGTCTAACGATAGAATTCTTCGAATTCGGAACAAATATAAACACTCTGCTTCTATACAGCATACATGTTTTGCTAATTCAATATCTGAATCTGACTTAAGTAAATCTACGATTTTTGTGTGAATAACTTTGCAAATGTTTAAGCATTCACCAAAGTTGTTTTCAACGAACTTACTGCGTTTTGCGAGAGCTTCGTGTTTGTCGGCCCCAAATATGGCTTCGTTCAATAACCTTTTATATTCACCGAAGAAATCAACAATCTCTTTTACTTTTGGCTCTATTTGAACAAGCCATTTCCTTGCCTCCTTTACAAAATCTGGAATATAAACGATTCTCGGTAATTTCTTTTTATCATAAAGAAGTATTCTATCGTCCTTTGCTTGAACAAAGTCTTGAAGAAATCCCTGACTAAACCGCTTGTGCACTAGGAAATTGTCAGTCTCATCTGTGCATCTTTCATGAGAGTAGTCTCTGCAGTGTGAGCACAATGGCATACAACAAATGATACAGAACAAATCTCTGACTTGATCTGGATGTTCTATACATGATCTCCTTGAGTATTGTGGACAGTTTGCACCAACTCCCATTATTGGTTCAACCGCGTGTAACGATGCCAATACACTGTGAGCTGGCATGCATAAATCGCAGATCAATTTTTTACAGTTCAAACATCGAAGCTTTGGATTATTCTTCTGGTTACAGAGGCCACATGTTTCAAACTCTTTCAAAAAATCCGTTATGTCTCTTTCTGCTCTTGCCGGCTCTATGTTATCGATTTCGGAAAGCGGTTTCAATATTGGACGTCTGCACATTGGACATGGTGGAAAATTGACTGAACGCAATGATTGTAAATGATATTTTAGGCATTTTTGACAAAACACGTGAGAACAGTTCAATTGTTTAGGATGATCATAAAACTCCTTGCAAATTGCGCATGTTGCTCGCATTCGTAGATTCTCAAGTTTATCTTCTTGTTGCTGCGACATACCTGAAATTGAAGAATGGCTGGTTTAAAGAACCTTCAGATGAACATGATATGTCTCACTGAGTCACTGAGATGTACACAAGTTGAAGAGCTTTTGTAACTTCCAAAATGAGCCGTCCAAACTGTGTTCTTAATTCGGATGTAATCAGCCTTGTGGTTATTTTGTGTTTTGTGAGACCAAACTCATGATACAGAACAAATCTCTGACTTGATCTGGATGTTCTATACATGATCTCCTTTAGTATTGTGGACAGTTTGCACCAACTCCCATTATTGGTTCAAACGCGTGTGACGATGCCAATGCACTGTGAGCTGGCTTGCATAAATCGCAGATCAATTTTTACAGTTCAAACATCGAAGCTTTGGATTATTCTTCCGATTACAGAGGCCACATGTTTCAAACTCTTTCAAAAAGTCCGTTATGTCTCTTTCTGCTCTTGCCGGCTCTATGTTATCGATTTCGGAAAGCGGTTTCAATATTGGACGTCTGCACATTGGACATGGTGGAAAATTGACTGAACGCAATGATTGTAAATGATATTTTAAGCATTTTTGACAAAACACGTGAGAACAGTTCAATTGTTTAGGATGATCATAAAACTCCTTGCAAATTGCGCATGTTGCTCGCATTCGTAGATTCTCAAGTGTATCTTCTTGTTGCCACGACATACCTGAAATTGAAGAATGGCTGGTTTAAAGAACCTTCAGATGAGCATGATATGTCTCACTGAGTCACTGAGATGTACACAAGTTGAAGAGCTTTTGTAACTTCCAAAATGAGCCGTTCAAACTGTGTTCTTAATTCGGATGTAATCAGCCTTGTGGTTATTTTGTGTTTTGTGAGACCAACTCAAAATGTTTCTGTTATTATTTATTTGTTTGTTTAACTATTTGTCTTTTGAGTGGAAGCTATTTTTTTGTTGTTGTTGCTGCGTTCAACAAGCTTACGATATGTCGGCAGTATTACATGTCCCAAATTAAATCAGTCTTTTCAAACTAAATGAGGAACTCACCTTTCATTGTAGAACAGACTGTTATTGCAAAGTTTAATACTACACGTATCTACTCAGACAAAATATAGCAGAAAATGAAACTGTGCATTGCAAAAAAAATGATTCGAGGGTGGTCCAAAACGTTTTGTCACTGGACACATAATTTGATCACAGACGTGCTAGCTTAGCGTATTTAATATCAGTCAAAAGAGCAATATTTAATAATCAGCTCTGGCAGTGTACATGTAATAATTCACTGTTTGGAGATCAGATGTAAAGTAGAAAAAAAAGCAACATAGCAAAAAGAGAAAGTGGTTACTTTAAGACATCAGCGCTCGAGATACCGATAGCTGACTGTAAAAGAAAAGTCGCTGAAATACTGAGAAGTTAAACACACAAACTCCCAAAGCTAATATCAAATTTCAGGACAAACCTGCTTATTCAGCTCCCACTGACAGACTATTCAGTATGGCAGGGAAAATCTTAAAGCCTGATGCAGGTTACGGTGGTGATTCGTGGTAGACACAAAATCTGAATAAAACCATAAAAAAGTTAACGTATCTTCCAAAAAGTTAGCAGACTTCTTACTTTTGTTGTTCTCTACAGTGGAGAATGAAAAAGAGCGACATGCTGATTAAAATGGTGGTTTTACCAGGAAAGATCAAAGAATAATTTTCTGCGCAAAATTCCCAAAATTTAACGTTGTTGAAAATCTATTTGGTTCTCAAGCTACATGTACATTATTTTACTAGAAAAAACGTCCTAGCAATTATTTGTTCCAATTCTTTCTCAAATTGTAAGGTAGACCAGTTGAAAACAGAACTACATACTAAGAAGAATATATAACTAATTTAATAAATGTTTATTTTTCATTAAACAACAAAAATATAAACTATAATATATGCAAATCTATGATTATTTCTGTAATTCAGAACAAGAGTGCATATTGTTCTTGTTACACCTCAAAATACAAAGCACCCGTATATTTTAGCCACCAAGTCATATTGACATGTAGAAGTACCTTAAACGCCTCGTTAACTAACAATTATCATTATAGCATGTTTGTACAGGCTGTGCTACAATGCGATTTCAGCTGTTCCTGTTTTCCCGTGTCGTTTTACTACTTTTTTGTTTGGTATATTGTTATTTTATTCATATTTTTTTTATTTATTGCGTTTCTACCTGTTAAATCGTGTCGTGTTACAAATGCCCCTGAATTAAGCTTTAACGACACGGAAAGTCAAAGTGAAATAGGCATTCTAATATTTTACTCCATTCAAATATTTCACTTCCTCGTGATATACATGTATAAAAGGATATTCTTTTACCTAGCTATGAGTGTTTTAGCATTATGAGTGTTTACTGAAATGATAAAAACACACACACAAAATAATTTAGCCTATCGTTTCAGTCGATTTTACATTTAACTGCTTGAAAGTTTTCAAATTAGGTTGTACAATTTATTTGTATCATTGAATAATGTCAGCAAAACGAGCGTTACATTTCTGAAACGCAGAAGGTGATGACGTTGTTCGAGAATTGCACAACCCGCAGGTTTGCACTATAATCACTGTGCGAGTCCGTCCGTCTGTCCGTCCGTTATCAGTAAGCGAAAACCATTATCAGTTAGCAAAAACGCTTATAACTCTTGAACCGCATGGGATAGTTTGACAAAATTTTGCATAATTATACATGTCAACATTGTCTAACGACTCGCATGCATAACAACCTTATTTGATGGGCGAGGCTTTGCTGAGCACAAGTTGAAAATTTACGGCCAACTACTGAAAATGCTCATAACTCTTGAACACCGTGGTAAATATGGTTCAAATTTTGTATGCTTATGTATTTTAACATAGTCCAGCCAGCGGCATGCAAAACAGTGACGAGACTTCACCGAGTATCAATTTGGCCGGTCGAGCTCTTTTATTGAAAATGCTCATAACTCTTCAACTGATCACGGTTATAAATAACTTGGCTAAAATCTTGGATAAGGGCGGTCAGGTTGACACTTTTATCTTGGACTTCGGGAAAGCTTTTGACACTCCCCTCATGAATTACTTAAATGGAAGCTATACGGCTATGGTATTGGTGGGAAGACTCTGAAATGAATAGATTCTTTTCTCTGTTACAGGCAGCAGCGTGTGGTGGTAAATGGAGTTGAGTCGGATTGGGCCCCGGTTTTGTCGGGTGTCCCCCAGGGCACCGTGCTTGGACCATTGTTGTTCTCGTTATACATTAACGAACAGAAAATATTGACTCGGAATTAAGACTTTTTGCTGACGACTGTGTTTGCTATCGTGAAATCAGAGATATTGAAGACACGGTGAAACTTCAGGAGGATATAGATCATTTAGGTTTTTGGGCAAGGAGTTGGGGCATGAGATTTCAACCTGTTAAATGCAATATAATGCAAATTACAAGGAAACGGATCAAGAAGATCAATGCTTCCTATACCTTAGAGGGAACGGTCCTCAGTAATGTAGAAACTCTCAAGTATCTCGGCATAACCACTGCCAATGATTTGAAATGGAACACACATGTCAGTAATATTTGCACAAAGGCTAATAGGACCCTCGGCTTCCTCAGACGTAACTTGGCAGCATGTTCACAAGATGTTAAGGAGTCAGCATACTAGGGACTGGTGCGTCCAGTCCTGGAGTATGGTAGTTCAGTTTGGGACCCTCAAAGTATAATTCTTCAAGATGAACTTGAGAAGGTGCAGAAAAGGGCAGCTAGATTTGTAACGGGAAATTACACATATGAAACTGGGAGTGTGACTGGCATTCTGGAGAAACTTAAGTGGGAATCCCTAAAAAAAGAGAAGGAAAGATAGTAGACTCATAATGCTTTACAAAGGTCTGAGGGGTGCAGCCAGTATACCCATGAATGACCTTGTTCCCCATAATAGGCGTACCAGGAATCATCATTCTCTGACATTTCAAACCCCATTGGCTGGGACTGACATTTACAAGTCCAGTTTCTTCCCCCAGACTATTAGAGATTGGAATTCCCTGGAAGATTCACTTATTTCTGCTGCTGAGGGTGCAGAGGATTCAGTTACTAAGTTTACTTCTCTTGTAAGGGCTGGGGACTAGCTTCCCTGATTCACAGGTCCTGGTGAATGATTGTCCTTGGACGTATCACCAGTAAACAATTCTGATTCTGATTCTGATTCTGACCGCTTGGTATATTTGCTTCAAATTTTGTATACTTATGTAATTTAACATTGCCCAGCCACTGGTATGCTAAACAGTGACGAGGCTTCACCGAGCATCAATTTGGCTGGTCGAGCTCTTTTATTGAAAATGCTCATAACTCTTGGACCGCTTGGTATATTTGCTTCATATTTTGTATACTTATGTAAGTTAACATTGCCCAGCAACTGGTATGCAAAACTTCTTATTGCACAACCCGCAGATTTGCACTATAATCACTGTGTGAGTCCGTCCGTCCGTTATCAGTTAGCGAAAACGCTTATAACTCTTGAACCGCATTCTATATTTCGATAAAATTTTGCATACTTAATTTTGCATCCTCAGAGATTGTTTTGCAATCAGTTGCCATTCTCTTGTCCCTTTGCATCAATCCTTTTCGATACCGTATTGAAGGTCAGGAGTTGACCAGCATTCGTATCTCGTTGTATAGCGGTTCCTTGCTTTTCGTTCTGTGGACTTCAATTAGACATAGATATGAATCGCGGGTATTTGTTATATCATTCCTTGTTCAAAAGGAAATTGTTATAAGCATATTTTCATTAGTCTTGTCTGATAACCGGTATGAGTGTTGCTTCTCTCTTGACGGTATCACCACCAATCAAACAACTATGAGTATACTAACAGGCTTAGAATTAATTTAACTCCCATGAGGCTGCATTCCGCGTCTTCTGTACGGATTCCTAATTCAATAAATGATTTTAAAACTTTCCAACCTTCAGTAAGAATAAGGCCTTTAAATTTATGTTCTTCCTTTTCAGTCAACCTCAATGGGGTATCAGATTTTAACGTTCTTCGCAATAACTCCCATGTTAGATTAACTCAAATTAAGTCCCCAATACTTCACAAGTATTCCAATCCCTTCAAAAGACCTGGAATGTATCCTAATATCTCTAAGTGCAATGCCAAGAGGTGTAATTGTTGTAAACATTTATGTACCAAATCTACCATTACATCATCTGTCAATGGTAGAACATTTTCAGTCGTCAATAATTCTGAACTGGACTGTAAATCGACTGATCTGATATACGTTTTAACCTGATAAACACAAAATTGCAACATGCAATATGTTGGACAAACTAGTCGTGCCCTTAAGAAACGATTTGGTGAACATTATCGTAGAATAAATTGATACTTTTCTTTATCAACATTTTAAACGTACAGGCCATTCTCCTGCTGACGTATCTATACAGCCAGCAGAGAAAATAATTTATGACACTAAATCATCCTCGCGTTTCCAAAATATAAAGAGACACGAGGTTGAATTAAAATGGATAAAATTGTTACAAACTGCATTTCCATTAGGGTTTAATGACAACATTTGTCAAGAAGGTAACATTTCGAAAATGCCTAATTTTGATGTATTTTCTCTTTTTGATATTCCAAAACGCAAGCATAGAAGTCATGGTTTAAGAAAAAATGGTAACATAAAACGAAAAAATACTGCTTTTAAGAAAACCAATACTTCCCTCAAAATTTTGTCGGAAATACTAAAAAACCAAGGTCGACCTTCTATGCTCTCATTTTTATGTTCTCTTCCGGTTTCTGTTAAATGCATTTTAGATAATGGGGCTAATAAGTTCTACGATAAGGGTCATCAACTGTACGAGGCCGCACTCCTGACAAGATGTTATACTCAACATGCTCTTCGTCCACTAATCGAATCTGAGATCAACCATAAAAGACATTTTCTCAAAATTCCTTTTATAAATAAAGGAATTGATTTTATTGACCTACAAAGTATTTTTAAGGATCGGTCTGTAACTGCATCGATCCCGGATTATTTCGTGAATAAGGAGCCAACTATCATATGTTATAAATATAACAAACCAATTAGAAACACTATATTTAACTTTAATAAACTGGTCTCAGATCTTGATGTTCACACAAATACACCCGATACATGAGATTATGTGGACTCCAAATTTATCTATCCTGCCGCTGGCCATGTCATTACAGGGAATCTTAATATTATTTCAGATTCAAGAATTCGTAACATTATTTCGAAGGGACCAAAATATAGATTTCCTAACCGTATTGATTTCAAAAAATGTAGGGAAGATATAGCCTGTTCTTTAACTGATTTTGGTAATCGATGGTGCAAGCGGGAACATGTTGAGTCTGATGCCTTAAAGGAATGGAAGGTGAACATTTTTAATGTAATTGATAAACGTATTAAATTCTATTCCCAAAACACAAATCTTTTGCCGCCTAAACCTAAATCAACATTCCGTCACCTGAAGTTGGGTATCCAGCAGTTTCATAGTAAGTACGTTCTGGTTCCAGCAGACAAGGCTGCAAATAACGTTGCCGTTGTTTGACGGTTACACTATATTAACACATTGAAACAAGAACTTGGCGGCACTAAGGCCTATGAAGAGACTTCAGAAGACGAAAAGTCTGTTGTCTTTAGGCACTGTAATGATATAGCCCTCAAGTTTTCTGTAAATGTAGAGGAACGGCAGGACAAGCTTCCTACGATGTACTGGTTACCTAAACTTCATAAACGACCATATAAAGCCAGGTTTATTGCTAATTCTAGTGCTTGTACCACTACTGAACTTTCCAAATTATTAACTTCTTGCCTTACCGCTATCAAAATTCATGTAATTAGGTACTGTGAAAACGTTTACGAACGGTCAGGAAAGTATTTGTTTTAGTCAATTAAAAATTCTACCGAGGTTCTTGATAAACTGAAGTCTAGAGGATATCGCGCGTCTAGTTTGTCTACATACGATTTTTCTACACTCTATACAACTTTGCCCCATAATTTAATAAAAAAGAAACTAATAAATTTAATTGAGACTACTTTTCAGAGAGAGGGTGCTCTTTATCTTGCTTGCAATGATAAACATGCTTTTTTTTTACTTCCGATGACCAAAAAAGGTTTAAAATGTGGTCTTGCCAAAATGTTTGTGATGCTTTAGTATATCTTCTAGATAACATTTTCACCAGATTCGGTACTAAGTTACACAGACAAATTATAGGAATTCCGATGGGTACTAATTGCGCTCCTCTTGTAGCAGATTTGTTTCTATTTTGCTATGAAAGAGACTTTATGATGTCTCTTTCTGATGATACTCAAGCTCATGTCATTGAAGCATTCAACTCAACGTCTAGATACTTGGACGACCTTTTAAATATTGACGACCCTCATTTTGAAGAAATGGTTAGTCAAATTTATCCTGCTGAATTGCAGTTAGATAAAGCAAATACATCTGATACCGAGGCCCCATTTTTGGATTTACATTTATCTGTTTTAGATGGATTTTTTTCATCTAAAATTTATGACAAACGCGATGATTTTGATTTCGACATTGTTAATTTTCCGTTTTTGGATGGTGATGTTCCCCGCACCACTTCTTATGGTGTTTACATTTCTCAGCTTATTCGCTTCGCTGGGGTGTCTAGTCATCTGGCTGACTTCAATGCTCGTAATAAAAGTTTGACTGCCAAGCTTTTACAGCAGGGGTATCGGTATCATAAACTTCGGAAAGCTTTTTCTAAATTTTATCGTAGACACTTTGAATTGGTTTCTAAATATAATAGAGGGTTAAGGTCACTTTTGCAACAAGGCCTATCGGAACCTGAATTTTATGGTGACTTAGTATATAAATTACGCAAAATCGTAGGGAAAACAGAATTTCCCGATCAATTTAAGAAAATTATCATACGATTTAAACGCATTGGCTATAACATAGATGTAATGCGACAGTCTGCATGCTTAGTGGTTAACCCAATCACGGTTGACAACTTTGCTGTCCTCTTTAATTGCACGCCGGTGGGTCGGGCTTCAGACTCTATGATAGCGCCTACATAAAGCTATATATTAGTTTGTTGGGGCCGGATGTTTGTCTGTTTCTTGGCCCACCGGGGTTCAACTGGTGGTCTTCTTTTGCTCCAGTACTCCAGTGGTGTTGCTGACGCCCCAGGGATCTCCAGGTGTCTCAACACGTTTTGGCTGTCGAGTCCTCATCCTTGCTTCATCACGGTCTTTTCTTGATCTTAATTGTTGACCGTGATGACTCTCTGATGAGTTAGGGGACCTCCATACGAACCGAACTACCAACTAATTGTGTGCACCGCAGCGGAGGGTGAGGGTGTAGGTTTGGGCCCAGTAAAACCGGTTTAAACCCCCAGTAGTTATTACTGACCGTCTCAAGGCGGTACTTTTATTGCGGTTTCATTTGTTTTATGTTCGGTGCTGTTTAATTTATTGTGTTCTCAGTTTAATCCTTCTATCATAAAAATAGAAAATAGGTAAAAATAATTGTTAAATGTTTTTCATATAATTTGCTTAGTCCGTTGTAACCCGTCTGTTGGTCTAAATAATTTAGTTCAATAAAGATAGCTGAGTTGCCATTTATTTGGGAAAGAGCTGCTGACTCGGCTTATCACTTGTAATTTATTGTCTGTTGGGATGTCTTTGTCAATCTTTCCCTTTGATGTTGGGGATAGGGTTTGGGATCTGATTCAGTCAGTTCCTGAAGTGTAGTTACTCTTTAAATTTATACATGTCAACATTATCTAACGACTCGCATGCATAACCGTCTTTTTTGATGGACGAGGCTTTGCTGAGCACAAGTTGAAAATTTACGGTCAAGTAGTGAAAATGCTCATAACTCTTGAACCCCGTGGTATATATGGTTCAAATTTTGTATACTTATGTATTCTAACATTGTCCAGTCACCGGCATGCAAAACGGTGACGAAACTCTAAACAGTATTGCACGACCCACAGGTGTGCACTTTAATGGCTGTGCAAGTCCATCAGTCTGTTTGTCCTTCCGCTGTAGTCAGTGAGTGAAATTGCTCATAACCCTTAACCACATGGTGTAGTTTGATAAAAATATGCATCATTCTACAAGAAATGACCAATTTCATTTCCGTTCATTCCTTCTGGCACCAGAAACTGATTATTCTACATTCACCACGGGTTGTGCACATTACCATCATTTGATTGATTTGTATGGCCTTCTGTGCTTTCTAGACGATTTGTTATTATTGTATTAAAATTGATTTTTCGTCCACGTTTCAATGCAGTACGTATATACTTGAGCTCCCATACAACCAATGCTTTGCATCCGGTCCTGGGTGAGATAACATGGGTGAGGTAAGATTTGTAGGTACAGGTGAAACACGCGGATATCCTTTTCTCGCCTACCACAGCGTACAGAATAGAGTCCTTCGTTTGCTTTCAAGACAGAAGCAAATCTTATCCCACATGTCTAACTGTATGGGATAAGCTATACGTGAATTCGTTCGAATTTCTCTTTGCTCAGTGGCTTTCCAGACAGAACTTAGAAACATTCCTTTTACACAATAATTGTCAATAAATAATCTGCCTTAAGCTTAGCAGCTATTGTGCCAGTTCTTTGGCTTCGATTTCCTATAAGAGGTGATCTTGTTAGATTTATGACGTTAGTCTCTAAGTCACTCATTAAATGACGTCAGATAGCTCGTTTTAACGTAGAAACAAACAGTCTGCCGAATAACCTTTTTAATATAGGAAGGTGAGAAAATTAATCATTCATTGATGTCCAGTGGGGATAGGGATCCCGACCCTTGGGTTGAGATCTCCATATCCCCACTGGGCATCAATGATAGACTATGTTTATCTGTGCAAGAAAATATTTGTCGCGACTTCTCTTCATCATCTCTGATATTTATTGGAAGCAGTTCCTCGTTTGAGTTCTAAGTGCATGTAACGTTACAGTTTACATACATTTTCTGCGAAAGCATTCCTCTTACAATATAAATTGATTTTTCATAGCTGAAGGCCGAATTAGGGATTAGTTCGGTGTGCAGAATTTGGGGTCGTATGGGAGTAACGTTATGACGCCTCGAAACAATTTTACGGATTATTTACAGATAGCTTAAACGACCGTCCATCGAGCCAGCCTGGGCCTACTGAGCTGTTCAAAACTTAAGACGTCGTAAGTTAACGAGACTTTAAATTTCAAACGTATTATATGCAAAAACACTGCCATTTTTTTCCGAAAAAAATGTAAGGAGCTTATGTTTTTCAGCAAAAAAATACGAGCGCATTTGATTGTATGTGTACCAGAAAACAACGAATCCTTGACTAACGACACCGTTAATCTAACGATGCTTTGATCAACCGGGCCCAGACGTCATGACGTTCACTTACCCGTCAAGTGACGTTGGGTTTTTTCAGACGGTGACGTCATGAAAATTGCAAAATGACGTCACCGTATGCTACTCCGGGCATTAACTTAAAGAACCGAGCGTCGGTCGTTAAAAGCGGTGGCTTTCTTCAAAATTAAATAGAATCCTCTAAAACGCTAAAATTGAACATTTTAAGAAGTTCTATGTTGAAAATCAAATGTTGTCAACAAAAAGGTATGCAAGAAAAAGTAGCTATCATGAGTATAAGATCTCGTCGAAGTTCGTTTCATAAAGTTCATATGAAATGGCCTCTCTAGTAAGATCCTCCATTTATGGTTAAAATAAGTCTATTGAAAGAAAAAGGTATAGACTGTGGAAGAAGTTAGCAGAAGAAGAAGGACATATGGTATTTGGTGACAAAACGAAACTGGACGAGAGAGGTTGCATGTATGATAAGCGAAATATTTTCAATGTCCCTTTGCAGCATTTTTAAGTTTGCTTGGAATTTTCGCAATACTCATTTCTCTCACAAAACTCATGATCTCAAAGGTTGGCGTTCGCTGCCTTCGAGTTTTGGATCGCTTGCCATTCAGGTTATATAAATTCCAGTCACCACTCGGGGAATAACAAGCTTGTGGTTCGAATTGGAGCTTTGCAACCCGTCGACTCGCAAACGTATTGTTTTTCTATTTTTCGAATCTCAAACGTCAACATGATTAATAACAACTCAGTGGGCACACAATGTTCAAAACAACATTGACCCAATGCTTATTCAACATTGAGTGATCGTTTGTTCAACATCTTTGACATTGGTTCAATTGTTTCAACGTTATGAGCTTGCTAATAGCTAGGGAAATTGAAGAGTTTTAATAACGTCCTCACTTTCGATCTTAAAATCCGAATACTTAAGAATTCTGAAACCAAGTCTGGGTTCGAGGTTATAAAACTTGAGAATAATCTCAAACTCAAAATAAAGCACAATGATTGGCTGGAAGCAGCCAATCAGTGTGCTTTATTTTGAGTTTGAGAATGTACTCAAGTTTTATAACCTCTGGGCCAGATCTCAGCTTTCAAATATTTTAAGGACTCCTGAGACCTCGAAGCTTTTGTTTACGAATCAGGGTTTCAGATGCCGTACTTTGAAATCGTAAAGCTGGCAAAATTGGTTCATACCAAGGAATCATACATGTATCCGTCGAATTTTAAAGCCAAGATGTCGAAAGTCTGTTTGAATACCAAACCCAAGCAGGCGATTACGAACGATAACTTGAAAATACTAACCTTTGGGCTCCACAAATCCAAAGGTACGTGCTACAGAATACCAAGCTTGTGACTGAAAGATCACGCTAGCCTCATCTCAAACGTAAACAAGATGAATGACACATTTTTCTGTATGTTCTTCTTATGAGCACAATGTAATTTCTTTCATATCATTAGATTACATTACAACACGGTCAATGATTATGTAAAACTTTTGAGGTGACTAGAAATGATTACATTACAACACGCTAAATTATAATGTTTAACTTTTGAGGCGACTAGACTGTATTGGTCGCATCCCATTACTCAATGAGAGTACTTCAAACTGTTCCGTTGTCTCATTCCATTCAGGATGTGCATTTATAAATAACTCGGTATGATTTTATCAAGTTGGATCATACTTTCTGGTCTATTGGATTGGAGAAATTGATCAAACATATGCCAAAGGTGGGAATCGAACCCAGGATACCCTGCATGAAACGAAAACACTCGATCAATCCACATTCCACCCAAGAAATCCCTCTAACAGAGGGAATAGATAGTTATCTATACATTCTTTATTCGCGAATAAACGAAAAACCCCATCGCATTCCCCCTCCCTCCCGGTCATTATTCTTTAAAGAATAGTGACTTCACGGTCAAGATTTTATGACCCCACGGTCATAATATTATGACTCCCCCACGCGAAGTAAAATAACCCCTCTCAAAAAATTGTGAATCCCATAGAATAACGACCCCCGTTCATTATTTTTAAAGAAAACTGACCCCCGGTCATGATATTATAACCCCTCTACGCTCAGTTTAATGACGATTTGCGGAGAAGAAAATAGCGACGCCCCGCTTCTCCCGTCCGCGCCCCTCCCCGACCCCCTCCCGACAATAAAAATAAAATTAAAAAAAAAAGTCACTCCGAGTACACCTTACGCATTGATAGTTCATATTTTATTAATTTCAGCCTGACGTTTTTTTAAATATTCCACAAGGTTAGCATATTTAAAAATGATAGAAAGGCTCGGCCGGTTTTTATGAACAGGTAGCCTGCTGGCACAGATTCATCGTTAGTCTGGGTCGCGCCATCAGCTTCACAGTATGAGCACCGCCATAGTGAGTCAGCCCGATACAATCCACAATGAGGTACATTTCTTGCGAGGTTGTCGCCATATAGCATTGAACTTTCCCTATTGCATTTAGAAATTTCTATAGGAGCGGGCGCCGAGCCTACTCCAGAGCTTGACACTTTAGTTACTAGTTAGAAGGGAGATAGCATCTCATCGTCTTCAGTAAGTGTGACTGTAAGTGTGGCTCGAAGAGGGATGCTAGTTGCCTGCCAAGACCTGCTCATCATCTTTTCTTTCAAACTTACACTGAAGAAGTTAAATACAGAACTGCGCGTCTGTCGCACTTAATTTGGTATTAAGGTGGTGATTTATGGTAAATGTAAAAATCTGCATAAAACCATAAAAAAGTAACGTATCTCCCTGAAAGTTAGCAGACTTCTTATTTTTGTTGTTCTTTACAGTTTAGAATACAAAATAGACGTACATGCTGCATAAAAAAGTGTTTTTATAAGGAAAGATCAAAGGGTAATTTGCTGCGAATAAATCTGAAAAAATAATGTCGTTATTGAAAATTTACGTAGTGCTGAAGGTGCACTATTGCATAATGATGAGCGTCCTAGCAATTATTTATTCCAACTCTTTCTCAAATTGTAATGTAGACCAGATGAAAACGGTAGCTTTTTCTCAAATGTTCAACCATTTACAAAGTAAATGTACACTGGACGCATTTATTATGTATCGGGTAGGCAAGCATACCTATGTTAACACCTACAATATAGATAATACATTACTGACATGATCAGTGGTGTGTAGATGAAATTGTTCAACCTTGTTAAAATAGTATCACCTGTCTCATCTGTGTGTTTTGACAAAAAAATTTGGACACAGACTGCATCTTTTTTTCATTTGCTCAGCCTGATAATGTGTGAAAGAGTTTGAAAAAATAATTGCTAGGACGCTCTCCATTATGCAACAAGTTACTCTAAGCACTAAGTATATTTTCAATAATGATTTTATTTTTTCAGATTTATTCGCAGAAAATTACCCTTTGATCTTCTCTTATAAAAACACTTTTTAACATTAACAAATGCTGCATTTTGGGATTCTAAATTATGAGAAACAACATAAAGAAGGCATCTGCTAAGTTTTGGAAAGATCAGTGTTATTTTGAGTATTTTATGCAGATTTTTGTCTTTGTCCCAAATCAGTGATTATCGCCACCTTAATACGTTTATACTTCAGCACACAGCAGGCATTTTAATTAGCTTCACACTCGTCCTGTCTATGGGCCACCCAGTAAGACTGTAAGATGTAGGTCCCTGCAGCAACCCTTAGTCTAGCATGGACTCGACTGGCCTCTCTCGTAGACCCTGTGATCACATTCAGTAGGGGTTATGTCTGTCCCGGCATGTGTAGTAGTACGGCCAATTAGTGATGTGTAACTATGTATAAAGGTTTATATAGGTTTATGTGTAAATATGGATATAGGTTTATAGAGTGTATAACTGACCAGTCTAACTGGTCCGGACCTTTTAGCCTAGTGGTTGTGTGTTTGCCTTATACTCTTGGGGTCGTGCGATCGATCCCCGGTCGGGGCGCTCGACGGAATTTTCTTTACAGATTTTTCTCCTCCTACTGCACATGTATGACCGAATGTTGAGGAACTGCAGAGGCCTAAGCCTTTCAGCTTCACCAGTAATCTTGCTAACACAGTATGTATTCATTGCATTTCTAACAATCTTCTTCCGAGAGTACTTGAAATTAATTAAAGAAGTTAATTTAAACAATATTTTATTCGAAGATTTTATACATGCATATGAATAATAGAGTGAAACAATACAGGATCTGACGGTATGCGTAACGCTTATATGTAAGTCATCTCCTGAGAAATTAAACAAGTTATGACAATAGCAATATGTGCAATGCTGATCTACCTGGATATAGTAGGGCTCACACCTTAGGTACATCAAGACACGGCACTGGAGGGTAGTATACACTCCAATGTGGGTAGTATGGTCTACAAAAGGCATTTTTTCACCGTTCAGTGTCCAGACATGTTCATTACCATTCAGGCTGGTGTCTTGGCTTTGGACGACTTGGCTGGAGGAGGAACGCTTCTGTCTTAGATCTACTGTTGTCAACCATGGTCATCTCCTGAGAAATTAAACAAGTTATGACAATAGCAATATGTGCAATGCTGATCTACCTGGATATAGTAGGGCTCACACCTTAGGTACATCAAGACACGGCACTGGAGGGTAGTATACACTCCAATGTGGGTAGTATGGTCTACAAAAGGCATTTTTTCACCGTTCAGTGTCCAGACATGTTCATTACCATTCAGGCTGGTGTCTTGGCTTTGGACGACTTGGCTGGAGGAGGAACGCTTCTGTCTTAGATCTACTGTTGTCAACCATGGTCATCTCCTGAGAAATTAAACAAGTTATGACAATAGCAATATGTGCAATGCTGATCTACCTGGATATGGTAGGGCTCACACCTTAGGTACATCAAGACACGGCACTGGAGGGTAGTATACACTCCAATGTGGGTAGTATGGTCTACAAAAGGCATTTTTTCACCGTTCAGTGTCCAGACATGTTCATTACCATTCAGGCTGGTGTCTTGGCTTTGGACGACTTGGCTGGAGGAGGAACGCTTCTGTCTTAGATCTACTGTTGTCAACCATGGTATGCTTGAGGCAGTCGGAACACCGCTCGGCCAATTCCGTGAATCAGCCCGAGCGGTGTCCCGACTGATGCGTGAGAATGTTAAGATAAGATAAGATTTGTTTAAAGTCGGCAATTTTCATAACAATACAACATAAGCTCTTGGTGAGCTTTTGAACCGACTGCTAAAACAAGAGTATATGAGCAACAAATGTAAAACAGCTGTAAGAATGAATAATCAGTTAGTAAGATGAAATTATTACATCTGGTGTGGTTGTCTGCATGTTATCAGACCCAAGTGTCTGCACACAATGCAAACAACCGTGTCAGACCCAACTACATGGCGATATAATATGACAATAAAATGTAGAAGGAAAACATAAAGCCATATTAGCACATTAAACATGTATAAGCACATAGGATAGTAAAGTAGCTTATATACTAGTCTGCTTAGCAAGGGCAAGATCATAAATTCAGAGACTTAAGACATTGTACTGGACGGTGTGGCTTCGCAGGTGGCAGCTCAATTACTAAACAGCAAGCTCCACTCCACCGTCGAGTCAATGTGCCTTATCTTACCCCCACAAAAGACATACAATGACCAACTAAACAAGGTAACTATAAAGCAAGCAAGTTAGTGCAACATTCAGAAATGGCAGCAATGCTCTATTTAGCAAGGGCAAGATAGACACAGATTTGGACATTGCACTGGATGGTGGTGTTTCGCAAGTGGCAGCTCAATTGCTAAAAGCAAGCTCACCTCCACCATCTAATCAGTGTATCCAATCATACCTCCATTAAATGAGCAGCTTTGATAGTTAAAGAAGCATAAGAACTACTACGACACAAAAACATATATATTCTATAAAAGGGTTATCCTTTGGAAGCAAGGATCACACCAAAGAACTGAAAACTGTCGAGTGTACAAGTTTCCCCTCATTAAAAGAGCATCTTTAATAGTTAAAGAAGCATAAGAACTACTACGACACAAAAGCATATATATTCTATAAAAGGGTTATCCTTTGGAAGCAAGGATCACACCAAAGAACTGAAAACTGTCGAGTGTACAAGTTTCTGGGCCAGACTAGCTAGTTTCGGCCAATTAGGGCCGACCATTTGATATATATTTTTTTTTGGGGGGGGGGGGGGGGGGGGGGTATATTTATCAAAAAAAATCCCTGTCTTTGGATATGCAAGAAAAAAATAAACTGGCTCGGGGGGGGGTATATTTATCAAAAAAAATCCCTGTCTTTGGATATGCAAGAAAAAAATAAACTGGCTCATAAGGAGGTTTAAAAAAATAATCTGGCCTCAAAAGTAAGTGAAAAAAATAACCTGGCTCCACCCAAAATTTCAACAACAAAAAAATATTGTCTGCAGTTAATTCCATTTGAATTGAGTTTTCCATTTGAATTGAGTTGTCTCTGACGTCTGGGGGGGGGCTGTGCCCCCCAGACCCCCATAGGTATAGTAATATTTTAATATTATCTACAATTATTGTTTTACACCAGCTGGCCTGCATGTGCATACATTTACAAAAACATCCTATACAACATTCACATACATGTATTATTGATCTGCCACATTACTGAGTAAATTTTTCCACTAAAACTGAATTGCAAAAGAGTCATTAGCTTATGGGAGACAAAGCCATTATGGCAAAATAAACTCTCTAAAAGGCAAAAGTCCTAAAATAAAAAACCCTTATTTTTATCATCATCCCTAGTTTTTCTCTATAGTTTCCAGTCTTAAAATTGCCATTAAAATTGGGAAATTGCTTTGGCTTCTGGGGGCGTTGCCCCCCAGACCCCCCCGCCCTTTGTTAACTTCTTAGCGCAGAACTTTCAGCCATTTTATTAACTAGCATTTCTGTTTTATGTGACTCTATCAGTAGGTATTTATCAAACTTTCTAAAGTGCATGTTTGGGCATATGGTTGGGCTAGAAAAAAACCCTTAAATTCCTGATGTTAGTAGCCCTAAAACTTTGCCAAAATAGCCTTAATTTTTGGCCAAGATATCCCTAATTTAAGGCCTAATTTTTTGCCAAACTCATACAGGGATGGTTGTATCTGTACCTTAGATGAAGAGAGTAACATGCCCTAGGCACTGGTTTGCAAAAGCAAGAGCCATGCCCTTAGCCTGGTTGAACACAGTATCATGTTCTTTTGGGAGAAAAAAAGGGTGTAAAAATTACTGATGTGGGTAAAATAAAAGGATGTTAAGGTCAAGTAAACAAGGATCTGATAGTTCAGCCTATAAAATTAAAAAAAAATAACCTGTTTGAGTTAGTTTGTAAAAAAAAAAAATAACTGGCTCCCTCAAGGTGAAAAAAAAGAAGTTGTTTCCAGAGGCCAGTGAAATAAAATGTCATGTCTCCATCAAGAATACCAGCCCCCCCCCCCCCCCCCCCAATGGTCGGTCCCCCCCCCAATGGTCGGTCCCTAAGGCCTCAACAGTGACCCTCAAATACTTTCAAAGTTCTACAATGAAATCATAATCCCAAAGCCCCCCCCCAATGGTCGGTCCCTAAGGCCTCAACAGTGACCCTCAAATACTTTCAAAGTTCTACAATGAAATCATAATCCCAAAGGACTAGAAAATAAAATCTACACTATGATGAAGGGCAGGGAGACTTTTTACGGTGACCACACAGTCCCAATCACCAGCTGTAGTGAAGTTCAATATATTCTATAAAAGGGTTATCCTTTGGAAGCAAGGATCACACCAAAGAACTGAAAAGTGTCGAGGGTACAAGTTTTCTGGGCCAGACTAGCTAGTTTCGGCCAATTTGGCCTCATCAGTGACCCTCAAATATTTTCAAAGTTCTACAATGGAATCAATGATCCCAAAGGACTAGAAAATAAAATCTACACTATGATGAAGGGCAGGGAGTTTTTTTACGGTGACCACACAGTCCCAATCACCAGCTGTAGTGAAGTTTAATATATTCTATAAAAGGGTTATCCTTTGGAAGCAAAGATCACACCAAAGAACTGAAAACTGTCGAGTGTACAAGTTGGCTAACTATGAAAATATATAAAGCGTTAAAACAGCTGAACAATAAAACAACATAATAGGTGCATATGATGCATCCATGATGTGGAGATAAACTGTTAAAATTTGGTATCACAGGCAGAGCAGGTGCAATTTTCCCATTCCACTGAGAAATTGCACAACCCGCTGGTTTGCACTATAATCACTGTGTGAGTCTGTCTATCCGTCCGTTATCAGTTAGCAAAAACCTTTATCAGTTAGCGAAAACGCTTATAACTCTTGAACCGCATGGGATATTTTGACAAAATTTTGCATACTTATACATGTCAATATTGTCTAACGACTCGCATGCATAACAATCTTATTTGATGGACGGGGCTTTGCTGAGCGCAAGTTGAAAATTTACGGCCAACTACTGAAAATGCTCATAACTCTTGAACACCGTGGTAAATATGGTTCAAATTTTGTATGCTTAGGTATTTTAACATAGTCCAGCCACTGGCATGCAGAACAGTGACGAGGCTTCACCGAGCATCAAGTTTGCCGGTCGAGCTCTTTTATTGAAAATGCTCATAACTCTTGGACCTCTTGGTATATTTGCTTCAAATTTTGTATACTCATGTAATTTAATATTGCCCAGCCACTGGTATGCAAAACTTCTTATTGCACAACTTGCAGGTTTGCACTATAATCACTGTGTGAGTCCGTCCGTCTGTCCATCCATTATCAGTTAGCGAAAACGCTTATAACTCTTGAACCACATGGGATATTTTGACAAAATTTTGCATACTAATACATGTCAACATTGTCTAACGACTCGCATGCATAACAATCTTATTTGATGGACGAGGCTTTCCTGAGCACAAGTTGAAAATTTACGGCCAACTACTAAAAATGCTCATAACTCTTGAACACCGTGGTAAATATGGTTCAAATTTTGTATGCTTATGTATTTTAACATAGTCCAGCCACTGGCATGCAGAACAGTGACGAGGCTTCACCGAGCATCAAGTTTGCCGGTCGAGCTCTTTTATTGAAAATGCTCATAACTCTTGGATCGCTTGGTATATTTGCTTCAAATTTTGTATACTCATGTAATTTAATATTGCCCAGCCACTGGTATGCAAAACTTCTTATTGCACAACTTGCAGGTTTGCACTATAATCACTGTGTGAGTCCGTCCGTCTGTCCATCTATTATCAGTTAGCGAAAACGCTTATAACTCTTGAACCACATTCTATATTTTTGTCACTGGGTGTAGGTAATTAGGTATATATACACTTGTACTGCCTTGTGGTACAAGCCGGTGTAACGAAGTAAAGTGACCCCCATAGAATAACGACCCCCCGGTCATTATTCTTCAGAAAAAGTGACCCCTTTTCTAAAAAATACTGACTCCCTTTAAAAAATAATGACCCCCTGATGATATCTATAAAATAGTGACTCCCCGGTCAGTTTTCTTTAAAGAATAGTGACCCCCCACCCCCACCTCGATCATAATATGATGACTCCCCATGAAGCAATGGTGTCTTCATATATGCTTATGGCATAAAGGCTGTTGTGTCCGGTCTGTTACAACTCTCTTGTTTGATGATGGATTTAAAAATAACTTGGCATAACTGTCAAGACGATGTGTCGCGCGCAAGTCCTAGGTACCTAACTCGAAGGTCAAGATCACAGAGATCGTGAAAAGATAATGGTGCCCTGCTATATGACTCTGGCAAACAGTATGTCATTTGTGTGTAGACTTTCAAATAACTGGAAACAAATGTTAGCCACATAAAGCCAATGTATTCCGTGTTAGAACTAACTAACAAACTAACGCACCCCCTCCAACCCACCCACCTCTACACACACACACACACACACACACACACACATACATCTTTCCCACGCAAAGTTAAATCGCTCCTCACGAAAAATTGTGACCGCCTAGAATAACGACCCCCGTCACTTTTTTTCTTTTGAATTTGACTCCGGCCATTAGTTTCTGAAGAAAAGTACCTAGAGAAGAATGATACTTATTTACATGCTAATCGAAATGACATGTGTGTGGTGAAGATTTCGTCAAATGTTCTTGAGTGGCACGAAAACAAATTTTCAAGAAATTTGTAAGCACTACTACTGCTACGATAGCAGCAGCAGCTGCACTAGCAGCAACAACATCAACTAGTATTACCAATAATAAAACTTGCAATAGTTAATAAACAGTTGGTTGTCGATTAGGTTGGGATTAATATTTTATAGTCATCATCGAGGGGGTTAACAGGAGTCAGTATCGTTTAGAACGGAGTCATTTTTTTCTATAGAATAATGACCGGGAGTCGTTATTCTATGGGTTCTTCATAGAATAACGACCCCGGTCATTATTCTTTAAAGAATAGTGACCCCCTACCCCTTCATAATATTATTACTCTGCGATCATAACATAATGATATTATAATCCCCCCAACCCCAACCCCCCTTAACCAACACACACACATACACACACACACACACACACACACACACACACACACATCCTTCCCAACAACATCAACAAGAATTACCAATAATAAAACTTGCAGTAGTTAATAATCAGTTAGTGGATTAACATTTTATAGCCATCATCGAGGGGGTTAACGGGAGTCAGTATCGTTAAGAACGGTGTCATTTTTATAGAATAATGACCAATGACCAAGGGTCGTTATTCTGTGGGATCCCCAGAGAATAACGACCCCCGGTCATTATTTTTTTAAAGAATAGTGACCCCCTATCCCTTCATAATATTATGACTCCACGGTCGAAACATAATAATATTATAAAACCCCGCCCCACCCCCCTCAACCTAAACGCACACATACATCCATCCCAACGAAATCAACAAGTATTACCAATAATAAAACTTGCAGTAGTTAATAATCACTTAGTGTTCGATTAGGTAGGGATTAACATTTTATAGCTATCATCGAGGGGTTTAACGGGAGTCAGTATCTAAAGAAATGGAGTCACTTTTTCTATATAATAATGATCGGGGGTCGTTATTCTCTGTGTTCCCCTTAGAATAATGACTATCAAGTGAGAACCAGTTGACCCCTGGCCTTGAAATTTGATACGTAGCATCAGGTACTCAAGTACTACCAACATTGTTCAAGCGATGACCTTGAAATGGCCTTGTCCTTTTTACGGCAAGGTCGAATTAGCGTTTTGGTGCTTTTATGTGGGAAAATGCTTGAACATAATATACTGAAAGGATTTAAAAACTTCCACCCATTCATTTTGAATATCTCAAAAATAAAAGCAGCTACGACCACCAAAATTTTACAACATATATATTCTCTTATACCTGATTATATCAATATACCGAATCTGAAATCATTCATCCGAATCGGTCAGGAAAAATCACGTGCTCCTCGTGTTCTAGGTACCGTTTACATAAGGATGAATAGCTTCATGTACACAGTTTTCTGGTGAAACATTTCTCTTACAATATCAAATTGAATTTTAAAAGTTTGAACCCGGTCTGTGGCTTTATTTAGCCTTCCGCGCCTAAATATCACAAACAGGCGCAGAGTTTTTGGTCAGAGAAATGCTGAAATTTCAAAAAGTGGCGTCGCGTGACAATTTTATATGTTAATTAAGGCAATTTAAAATCTCAGACGACGTGCACTGTTTACAGGAAGCCCAAAAGACCGTCAAAAAAGCACCCAACCGAGGTTAAAAACCAGAGGTCATGACGTTAACTAACGTCGACGCTGTCTCCGTAATAGGCTTTGCACGACAGCATCATCCGAAATGATACTTGCAAATCAACGTGGATGACGTCACAATGTTAAGACAGTAAGAAATGGTCGAAAAGAGTATTGCATAAGATAACGCTGGCATCGCCTTATTCATTTCAGTGACGTAACGCTCTTTTACCGACGTCATTTAAGTAAATGATACAAATAAACTGCGTAATCTTTAAATTTGATAAGTTTCAAGCATGTTGTCGTTAAATATTCAACACTGTCATGAGTGAACAGATCAGCAGCCAGCAATAAAAAGTGAAAGTTTTTAAATCCTTTCAGTATAGTACGGCAGATAGGCAGCCTATGAGAAGGTGCTACTGGTAAGGTTCTGCAAACATCTTGAGCTATATATCAGATTAATCGTTAGAATCTCTAGTTTATAAAACCGACTGATGACACCTCTGGTTCTGAGTACTAAGCGAGTTATCGCCCCTTGAATTGCTTCACCTATTTAATTGGGTAATATGATACTTAAATGGAAAAGAGTAAAAGAATCATTCATGAGATGGTACTTTGTACGATTTTTTATTTGTGTTCAGTTTGTAGCTTATTTACCGTATATGCGGTACTTATTATTTACTATTATTTTCATTTTGTGGCGTTGTGATATCGCGTTTACGTTGAAAATTGTTTTGAAAATAATTTTTTAAATTTCAGGTTTACAATTTTTAATGTTGACTCCATCAAGTCAAGATTTTGAAACAATGTCTGCAATAGAATAGCTAGTCTAGAACCTTTGTTTTATTTATAGATTATCAGAACTCTAGATTTCAGTACAGAGACAAAGCAACTCTGAGAAACATGAGTAAATACCCCACCCATCTAAATATGCATTGCAAAACTGGAAATCTTTCAGGCTGTTGCGGTTCAAAAAAGTAAGGTTAGGTCATATTGTAATATAATATACGTGACATTATAGAGCTGCACATCTATGCTAAGGCAAATAAAATTACTTCTAGCAATCTTTCACGCTTCAGTGAGCAAGGATTAATTTACTTGAAACAGTATTATACAGACAGTACCTCTACAAACCTACTTACACAGAGGACATGTTCACAATATTTTATCACATACCATTTTTTCGCAACACTTCTAACAAGCAATGGAAATGCAAAATATATCTCCATATGTTGTAAATAAGTGATTGTTTACCTTATAACATATTTATTTGTTATTTACATTTCAAGTGACCATACTGTGGGCAACACTGTTACTTTGTTATTTTTCTTTGCAAGCATATACATATTCATTGATGTTTTGATGAACTATTGGCATAGTTTTGACATCTTCAAGATTCAAGACATTGCAAAAGAACAGTTTGTCTTGAAACAGAAAAAAGAGAGAAAAATTACCCACTCACTAAAATGCATTAGAACCTGTATCCTAGTTATACCAGCCGCTAAATAAATGTAGGCCGGGCCAGTAGGATGTTGCCCGGCCATCCGACGAAGTTGTGTAGACCTCATTTTTCTAAGTGTCCTATATATGCAGAATATTTGCCTCTTTCTTGCTGCCTACTTAGTGGGGTTATCGAGGGTTCAGACTGTTAAATACGTTACCAATAGAAAGTTTACAAAAATTACTATGTTTTTAAATAAAAATGAAAGTCAGTACTCTATCTATAAATCGATATAAATTATTTATTTTTATATTAAGTGATGTAATTTAACACTTTTATTATTATGCTTAATTATTCTACAGTTAATAAGGCTGTAATATATGTCACCAGTTGATATGAATTTAAGACAAATACTAGATGGCCGCGGCCAGCATGTCGAGTCCGTTGGCGCTTTGACAGTAGTGAAAATGCTTTTTCGTGAAAGTAGGTCGCAGCAACCTAGTTTTGTTGTAGGTGACCTGGAGTGATAAGATGCATGCAGTGATGAAGTTTCTAAGTTCTGGCGGTTAAGAAAAGAAAGATATGGGGCTGACCTGGAAAACTAAATATGTGGTACTTTTTCGTGAAAGTAGGTCACAGCGACCTAGTTTTGTTGGAGGTGACCTGGAGTGGTAAGAAGCATGCACTGATGGAGTTTCAATGCTCTGGTGCCTATGAAAAGGGACATAAGGTGCTGCAGACGAAAACTAAATATGTGGTACTTTTTCGTGAAAGTAAGTCACAGTGACCTAGTTTTGTTGTAGGTGACCTGGAGTGGTAGGGTGCATGCACTGATGAAGTTTCAATGTTCTGGATCCAAGGAAAAGAAAGATATGGGGCTGACATAGAAAACTAAATATGTGGTACTTTTTTGTGAAAGTAGGTCACAGCGACCTAGTTTTGTTGGAGGTGACCTGGAGTGGTTAGATGCATGCACTGATGGAGTTTCAATGTTCTGGAGTTTATGAGAAGGACGATATGGGGCTGACCTAGAAAACTGAATATGTGGTACCTTTTCATGAAAGTAGGTCACAGCGACCTAGTTTTGTTAAACATGACCTGTATTGGTAAGGTGCATGCACTGATGAAGTTTCAATGTTCTGGAGCTTATGAAAAGGGAGATAAGAAGGTGCAGACGAAAGCTAAATATGTTGTACTTTTTTTTGAATGTAGGTCACAGCGACCTAGTTTTGTTGGTGGTGACCTGGAGTGGTAAGGTGTACTGATGAAGATTTAATGTTCTGTGGCCTACGAAAAGGGAGATATGGGGCTGCAGACGAAAATGAAATATATGGTACTTTTTCGTGAAAGTAGGTCACAGTGACCTAGTTTTGTGGAAGCCAATTAGCATTTTACTTGGGCATATTGTGATGAAGTTTCAAGGTCATAGGGTCTATCAAACTCAAGATATGGCTCTGGACGGACGGACTGACGTGCCAACACCAAACGGGCGACTATGTCTCACTGACCGCAAGCGGGCTCGACAAAAACTATACAAGACAAAATTGCATTAGTATTAGTATATTACTATTTAGGTCTAGGGACAAGCTTTATAATGGAAAAGTGGTTTCATTAAATTTTGTAGTTTACCATACAAAAACTGTTTAATACGTGTAATATAATTTTAATGCAATATTTATGAATATTATTCAAAACCATTATAATGATTTGAAATGGCGCTTACATGTTGAGATTCAAAACGTTCTCAAAGTATGACACTCCAAGAGTATCTTACGGAATTGATATTAATCAGATTGATGTAACTAACGTAAATAGTAACACAGCTTATGAGACTGTGATTTATGTTATCATAAAGAATAAGATTTACAGCACATAAAACAATAACTAACAAGTAAGAATTGGAATATATACTTTCAACCCTTTTAGGGTATAATTCTAGATTAGCTTTTATAAAGAAAAGGTAGATGTGATTTATCTTGTGTAGATTACGAGACAGAAACTTTTCAGAGTTGTTGCATGAATTCTAATGCAGTTTCGTAGTCACCTTAATATGTGAAATAATATTGACATATGAATAGGGAAATATGTTAAAATAATGACAAAAAACATTAAACAGAAAACAGATTACTCAGGTATATCTAGTTTGCTCACTAAAGCTGAGATTATTCAGATTTATGTAGTTTGCTCACTAAAGCTGTATATGCGCTCTAGATTTTATTGACTGTTACATTTATAGAAAAAAATGGTATCATTTGATAACCATACAACCTAAATGTATATGATAATATTTTTCTTTAGCCTTTTTTAAAATGTAGAATTAACTGGAGATAATGACATGATTATGACATCAACACTTTTAAAATGTGTTTCACGCATAAAATAATTATGAGCATGCTGTGAGTTACTTTTCTTGTTTCTTCTTGTGATATTAAATATATACACTCAAGTCATAAAACTGAAAACTGTCTGGCGACAGTTTTAAGTAACTGACGTGCTTTTGACTCAAAACGGCATTGGTGTAATTCAGAATTCAAACATGACAGTAACACATTATATATGTATCAGTCTTACAATATTTGATGTAATATACGTTAAGCGAGACTAGTATATGAGAGAGTATGTGTAACAAATTCTGAAAATAGTTATCCTGATTGCCCACAAAAACTGGGAGGCAGTTCTAATGTACATTCACAGTATATCATTTTATGGAGAATTGAGAAAGAAAGAGAGCAAAATCCCAAAATTATCCTTAAATTATCTTCTACCCCTTAATCCATATATAAAAAACTGTACACACACTTTAAAAGTCCTCTGATCAGTAACTCCCTGTTTGACAGTGATACAGTTTCAGACTACTCCAAGTCCTCTAGGCAACCATTTAATTACTTTATTTATAATATAGTTCCACCATAAAATGCTAAAAGACCACTTAAACAATAACAGTTTCTGTAGAGCAAAATACCATTTTGGATGCATTTCATTGTTACTCATATTCGGTAACGTATATGACAGTGCAAAGTTTTGCAAGTTTGATAGCATTTGTTTTTATTTAACGCTTATAAATGCATTAGTGGTCTTCATTGATTGTACTTACATGCTCATTCTAATCAGATTAAGTAATTTGTCCATTCTTGGTAACGTAGACAACAGTACGGTTTCTAATGCTTCATGAGACAATATTGATTTAATTCATAGGCTTCCTAGCATATTTCTACAACACTAAGATCTATGTCCGTTACTGTGTTTATTTAGATGAGAATATGCAAATGTCATTGAAATGATACAGTCACGTATATAACATGGGAGAAACAGCCAAACTGCCCAATACTCAGACAGTAGAAAGCAGGGAAATACTTTGTAGACAACGGGCTTTTAGAAAAAAGAACACGTTGAAAAAGTAACTCATAAAAGGAGAGGGAGATATTGGAGCTTGAAAATCTACTAGCTTTTATTAATGTATCATTCGATCAATTTCAACCGACAGATGGACCGACGGACGAACAGCTGGATGAACTGACAAGGACAGACGGCCCGAAGACAATCTTAAAGTACCGGATGGGACTGAAAATGACACCAGAGTATGCAACTACAACGCCTGTATAATCAGCGGCTAGTTTTGACCACTGTAAAGCTTGTCATTTTTGAGAAGTTGACTGCCAAAACAGTGTGAACACATGCTATTGACAAACCGACGTACGGACAGATGGAAAAATAAATATATAGAGCACATATTATCTAAATGAGTGCGAGTTAATATAAGTTACACATATATACTGTTTTCCAAGCATTTAGACCATTTAGCTGGTCTTAAAGTAGTAATTTAAGTAGATTTTCATCATTTATGTACGTTTTCTGTTTGACCGTGACCTTGACCTTTTGTACATGTAGAAATATATCTAGATAATTAATTCAACAATGAAATACCTTGTAAATTAGTTTCTGCATAAGACTTGACATATTTATTGTCGTGGTAATAAAACAGACAAATTCTAATATTGATGTCGAAAATTGTCAACTTTTGGTAATCAACGGTAATTAACAAACAGACGCACGGACAAACACTGTTCAATAAGCCATAATCGTTAAAAGCTTCTATGTTTAGTTCATTCCATTTGTTTTCCGTACGTACTACTGGAAAATGACAAACACTTGTCTTTAGTTGAAATAAATGGACATTTTTGACGTAGACCGACAAAAATTGTGTAATTTTGCTGTTTATGGGTACGTAAGTTTCAAGGGCCATAACTCTGTTAGTACTCAGCTGCGGCGATGTCATCAGCCGGATCCATACACTAGACATGCTGACAAACAATTTGGTGTATAGAACTTGATGTTTGCAGAACCTTACCAGTAAAGTCCTTAAGGAGAGCACTTTTGGGGCTCCGTCTGCTCTACTATAAGGGTCATGGAAATTAATCTTTTCAAATCTTCTGCACTGGAACCAAAAGATTGATGAACCTTAAACCTTGTATATAGCATTTGACACTGACGTTCTATCAGACTTATTCGAATAATGAGATTAGTTTGAGCTTGACCATTTTAACATCAAAGTCAAATTTTCTTTATATTAGAAACTGTTTAAATATATTTTAGAAGACTTTGGTATAGCCAATCTTAATGAGTATTTGAAGAATCTTAGTACCAGAGGTCAAGGCCATTCTTTGATCGTTTTTCTTCAGCTTCAGAGAGCTCTGTTAAACGAAACGACTGAGCTGATTGAAGCAAAATGTCACACGGAACCTCCATGAGTCAGGGAAACAACAGTTTGCTTGAACTGTTCTGGTCACATGACCGAGATGTCCGTTATGTCCATGTATCATAAACCTTTAACATTCTTCTTCTCCCAGACATCAAATGATATTGAAAATATGATATCCAGCATTTTGGGATTCATATACATGCAGTATCAGCTTTGTTCAAGCGACTAGTTTGATCTTTGACCTTTTTTTACTCTGATGAGCGATTCAGGACCTCATGGCCGTCTTGTTTTTCATTTCATAGAAATTGCTGTAGATTTTATGCAAACAATGAAGAAAATAACCAGACACGCATTTCTGCTGCGTCCGATCTTAATCTACACGTTTGCCTCTGTCCCTTTTTAAGGAGGCCAGGCTTAAATGGGTTATGTAATCGTATGAGCCATATACGTACATAGGTGCGTATAGTATACTCGAAATGACTTTATTTTTATTTTCCTTCCTTTATTTGTTTATAATTTTTGTACGGGTAGGTTGTTGGGGGGGGGGGGGGGGGGGGTGAGACGAGGTGACGTTCTTTTCAATTTCGCGAATTGTCATTCAACTTCGCGTACAGGGGTTATAATTTAATGACCTGCGGAAGGGGGATCACTTTTTTTAAATAATAATGACAGGGGGTCGTTATTCTATGGGGGTCACAATTCTGCGGGAGGGGTCGATTTATTACGTGTGTGGGGGTCATAATATTATGACCGGGGAGTCATAAAATTATGACCGGGGAGTCAATATTCTTTAAAGAATAATGACCGGGGTCGTTATTTTACTTCGTTACACCGGCTTTTATAGCGACGTGGTAGAGTGCTCGCCTTTTGATCGAAGGGTCCCGGATTCGATCCTCGGTCTGGGAGTTGAGATTTTTAAGAGTCCGTGACAAATGACGCCCAACGTAAAATCCAGCCTGACCCCTGTGCAGTAATTCCTCGAGCCTATTTCTATATGCAGCTCTTTAGCCTGGAACTTCGGGGACGAAGTCCAATTTGATGGGGGAGAATGTCACAGGGTGTAGGTAATTAGGTATATATACACTTGTACTGCCTTGCGGTACAATCTGGCTTTTATAGCGACGTGGTAGAGTGCTCGCCTTTAGATCGAAGGGTCCCGGGTTCGATCCTTGGTCTGGGAGTTGAGATTTTTAAGAGTCCGTGACATTTTGATAAAATTTTGCATAGTTATACATGTCAACATTATCTAACGACTCGCATGCATAACCGTCTTTTTTGATGGACGAGGCTTTGCTGAGCACAAGTTGAAAATTTACGGTCAAGTAGTGAAAATGCTCATAACTCTTGAACCCCTAGGTATATATGGTTTAAATTTTGTATACTTATGTATTTTAACATTGTCCAGCCACCGGCATGCAAAACGGTGACGAAACTCTAAACAGTAAGCACGACCCACAGGGGTGCACTTTAATCGCTGTGCAAGTCCATCAGTCTGTTTGTCCTTCCGCTGTAGTCAGTGAGTGAAATTGCTCGTAACTCTTAACCACATGGTGAGGTTTGATAAAAATATGCATCATTCTACAAGAAATGACCAATTTCATTTCCATACATTCCTTCTGGCACCTGAAACTGATTATTCTACATTCACCACGGGTTGTGCACATTACCATCAGTTGATTAAAAATTTAAATTTACTAAAACTTGTTGTAGATCTAAAATCATTTGGTAAAGAGTTCCACAGCACATGTGCAGCATAGCGAAATGAGTCCTTACCCTGCCTTGTCGTCCTGGCCTGGGGTACCTGTAAAATATTGTTATATCTAAAATTGTATGTAGTTTCCCTTTCGACTAATAAATCAGAAAGAACGGGTGGGGATAAATTATTTGAAATTTTAAAAGTATCAATGGCCATTGTTCTTAATCGTCGGACATGCAAGGCAGGTAAATTTGCTTTAGTCAGCAACTCATCATAAGAGCTGATAGGGTCCTACTAAAGACAAAAAATGACTATGGCCACCGAAAAGGACCGAAAAGAACCTTCGGCACCGAAAAGGAATTTTTGTGTGCCATTTTATGCTTTAAAACATTTGAAAAAAAAATATATACGGTAAAATATTTTATTTCTTAACATAATTTTCTAGAACATTAAGTGAAAAATGCCCTTTTCGGTGCCCGAAATTCGGCATTTTAGATATCCTTTTCGGTACAAGGCATCTCTTCACTGACCAGAAGTGGGGTCCTTTTCGGTGCTGTAATATTTTGTGAAATTTTAGGATGGAGATACTACAATTCATAAAAGTATTATTCAAGCGCTGATTAATATCATGGTGATATTAAAATTTCTCAAACATAGGTTTTATATGGCATTTAATAGCAAATAAAAGTCTTTTTCGGTGCCCGAAAGTTCTTTTCGGTCCTTTTCGGTGTGGTAAGTCCTTTTCTGTCTTTAGTAGGCCGGAGCTGACATAAGTTCCAGAGGAACTCAGCGCATTATTGGAAGCTGAAGATAAGATGAATATTATCTAAAGCTCTGTCCCTACCACGATTGGTGCTACAGTGTAGATACATCTGTTGTCCCTGCAACAATTCGCTCTTTTGTCTTAAAACTAAACCTGTCGGAAAAAAAACTTTTATACCACAAATAGGTCATACAAACCCCCATATATATAACCACAAAAATCTAAAATTAAACTTTTGTTTATTTCTCAAAGAACGCCACTAAAATCCAGTGGTGGGTTTTGAGCAGGGTGCGGTGGCCGAAACTACGTAGTCTGGCCCATGTTCCTACTGCTGTATGTATTCTCTGCTCTTGAAGGATTTTTTTCTTCAGATTTTTATTTTACCTCAATGCAGCTGGTGTTGTGCCGTGTGGCGGCCGTAAAACGTCTCCCCGTACATCATCCATAGTGCAGATTATATTTTATTTACATCCTTTGAGATCAGAGGATAGATTTGAGAAATCTAAAATTTGAGATCGATGTTGACTATTATTCTAGATCATCGTCTTTTATATCATTTGGACCCTTTTGAAATTGATCAGTCTTTGAATCGACTGTCCAATTAAAATTAAGAAATTACAGTATACTTTTTTTCTGGTTTCGTCATCAGATATTGTCAGGGTCACTGACGAGGCTTTATTAGCCGAAACTACGTAGTCTGGCCCATGTTCCTACTGCTGTATGTATTCTCTGCTCTTGAAGGATTTTTTTTTTTTCAGATTTTTATTTTCATACCCGATCGTTTTTTTTCGGCTAGTAGTCGTACCTTTTCAGAGAAAAAACAAATACGCAAATTTCGAAGCGCTCAATTTGAACTTCCGTAAACTTGAAGAAAGGCAGAAATTTGAGAAAAGAGTGAAAGATGATGTTTTCTCTCAGACTTTAAACAATCAACAAAAATAAATGGCTCAAAGTTAAAAATAAACTGTTGTTTACGTTAAGGTGTGGCTACACTTTTTTTTTTTTTTTCTGTTTTCCCTATTTTGCAAATGTATCCGAAAATCGGGGTTACTAGAATTACCGGAATCTACCTTATTACCGGAATATACCGGAATACACCAAAATATACATTTATATTAATATGAAATAGGTGTTACCTAAATGCGTGCAAAAGCAGATTTTTTTCTTTTTCAAAGCTGAGGGCATATCTAGGAGGTTTTAGGGATTTCCATTATGACGTAAATCTGGCGCATGCGCACAGAGCTGGCCGTCAATTCATCGGCCAGTACTATGTTTCACAGTGTAAAAAGGCAGATTTTTATTATGCAAAACTTAGTTTTTCAGTGTTAGTAAATCATAGTTTTCGAAAAAATAATGTGTGCCCGATTTGTAGGCTCCCCGAATGGAATTTCATGCATACACAGAGGTACATACCATGTCTGCACACAACTTTTATTCAACGTTTTGTGTCCGATGTGTAGGCCCCAAGAATGGGGTTGTCATCTTACAAAAAGTACATATCCTGCAGGAACACAACGGTAATTCAACGTTGTGTTCCCGATATGTAGGCTCCTAGAATGGAAGTGTCATGCATGCAAAGAGATAATTATCCTGTAGGCACATAACGTTGATTCAACGTTGAGTGTCCGATGCGTGGGATGTCATCTTTCAAAGGGTACATATCCAGCAGACACACAACGCTGATTCAATGTTGTAGGTCCTATTTGCAGATTCCCAGAATCGGGACGTCATGCATACAAAGGGGTACCCTGCAGGCACACAAACGTTGAATCAGTGTTTAATCAACGTCCATAGCCCGATGTGTAGGCTTCTGGAAATCCAAGAATGTTTCGTCCAACAGATTGTCAAATCGGGCCACAAGTTTTATGAAAAGTCCTTAGATGATGGTGCGTTGCCCGCGTTTGTCTTATGACGTCATCATGTATCAGGGCTCTCACACCCCTTTTTGGGAATGGGGCCGGGGCCTTTAGAATTGGGAAAAATAGCGTTGTATTGTCTAAAATTGGGAAAATTTTTATTGTTTTATGCGTGAAGTTTTCATTGTCAGACCAACACAACTTACATATGGTATTGTTATATTTTCAGAGGAATCCAGTCAGTATAAGCAGACATAGATCTAGCAGATAGTGAATCATAATAAACTGTATCAAATAATTGGGATATTAGATAAGAACAAAACTATTTTTGTGTTTTGAGCTTTTCTTTCTTTCCTTTGAACTGGCAACTTCCCTATCTTGCCACTCTCAAACTGGAGACAAGACTGGGACCTAGCAAAAAAAAATGTTTCAATATAACAACAGTATAACACTCTAGGTTTGAAGCATCTGTGAACTTAAGCATAATGTGAAGTTGAGAGAAAGTGGACTGTCACAATGCAGAACATGACAAAACTTTCAGTCCTGCAAGTACAAAACACCCATGGTATGTCACTATCACTATACTAACTCTTGGATGTCCGGGTAATCCTGTTTATGATTTTGGATATGGCCGAAAATGTCTGTAAAAATCGATTCAGGTACGAAACTCAAATACAGCAGAATCATCCACAATAGGTGAAACCTCCGATCAAATTTTAGCATTGGAAGGCTTTAAATTAAAGAATAAGTCAAAATATTGTTCACCACCACAATATTGGCCCTTGAAGCAAAGAAAATATTAAAATATTGCAGCGAAAATCGCTAGGCTATTCGCCCTCTAATGGAAGGGAAGTAACTCTAAGAGTATGGTAAAACCCGGTACCACTTTCCAGTAACAAAACATGACGATCGTGATTGAAAATGTAATCACTTCCCGATTTTTAAAGTTATAAATTATGGTTACATAATTAGTTTTAGGTGGTTTTAAATACATTTTGCATTGATGCAACTGCAGTATTCTTGGACCAAACAGGCTTAGTCAGATTGGGAATTTTCGTCTGGAATTGGGAAAAAAACATACTTTTTGGCATTGGGAATGGGGCCGAATTTCGGTCCCAAATTTCGGTGATCGAGAGCCCTGTGTATTGACACACTTCAAAACTATAGTCAACGCTGTGTTTGTAAACATACATTGACGATGCCAACGTGAAAGTGAAGCAAGTGTTTTAAAGGAAAATGTAGATGTATAGATCTACCAAGCTTAAGATAATTTACAACTACTGAATGACATTTGAATGGCTAAAGGTTCTTGCTCTGCATGGAAGTCATTGCACATCGAGGTATTTGGTTCTATTCACGAATTTCCGTGTCCTTCGTATTCCACATCGACCATGTTGTCTTTAAAATAGTCGCTTTTCGAAATATCGAGGTCAATTCTAATAGATGGCGGCCATCATATCCAATTGAATCGACGCACGAGATTAATGGCATGTGATTTATGACGTAGTGTCCCCTATTGTTACTTTATTTATCCTTTTGCTGATACACAGTTAAATCAGTTACCGTTTACTTATTTGGACTTCTAAGTTGGATTGACCGCCTTTAAAAATAAAACAAAAAGAAATAGATGTTGAAGAAAACTTTTTTGGTCACTCTCTCAGAAGCGGGACTTCGTCAAGGAAGGGCATGTGATCGAGGATGGCTCTCGGCTCAGTGTTACTTTGCATTACAGAAACGGGACAAATCCAATGTAAACAGCATAAGAGCGCAGCCATATTTGTCCAAAAGTTTTAAGCTGGAAGGTGTTGGATTTGCTCTTTGTGGAAGTAGCTTTTTTTTTTTAATGATGCATGTTATCTATAGGCGTGCAGCAGCACGGACGCGCTTCGCGCGTCCGCGCGCGTGAGCTCGCGCGTTGCTTTTGCACGTATCAAAATAAACTTAAATATTGCCAGAATAAATGAAATAAGTACCATTTCCATATAAGTATTATCTTTTTTATTGGTAGTGAGAATAAATGGACCAACATATGGGTATTAGATAGGTATCACTGTGCAGATTGCAAGCTGGTTTGGGTCTTTGTAGGGGTCGGTCACTTGCCAGCAATTACATTCAGCAAATATTAAATGACATATTTTAGATAAAATTATTTATATTCTGGTAAAAAAAAGTTTATTTCGGTAAAGAAAAATTTGTATTTTGGTATATTCCGGTATATTCCGGTGTATTTTGGTATATTCCGGTAATTAAATGTATTCCGGTATTTCTAGTAACCGGAAAATCGTTCTCTCCTGTCATAGGTCTATTCAGAAGAGTATGACGGCTGTACCAGTTTTCGGGGTATTAACATTTGCTCGCAACATAAAAATTGTGTGATAAACAAAAATCAAAAACTGATGGTCAGTGTATACATAAAAATATATGGTTGGAGGTTGTAAAATCGTGGGAGTTGTAAATTCGTGGGTGTTAGTAATTTGCATAATATTCTTGCGCAAAAGAAGTTTCACTAAGTGTTTATTCTTCCAACACTTAACCATGCATAAAGGTTTTATTTCATAACAAAAGCAAATGCCTAGAGCCTAAATTGGGAATAACACTTTAAAAAAAGTTTGATCAATTGTTTATATGCCTTCTTTTGCTATTTCTTTTTTTTGCATACCTGAAAAGCGGCCATTTTCTAACCTCAGATATCAGCCTGAGAAAACATTGCAATAATTTCTGATTTTGTACCCTCCAGTGAACAGTTTGTCCTAGTATGGGAGCAAAATTTTAATGCAAAATTGTTCTCTTATTTGATTATTATACCGGGGGTCCTTATCTGCTTTTTATTGAAAAAAAAAGTGTTATGTTTAGAGAGTAGGTTTGAATCTAGGCTCGCATTTTTTTCAAAGAAAAATGTTCTGTGCATACTGTTATTTTGTATTCAAGTGGATATACCCATACAGTGATACAGTGAATTTCAACTCGTTCTGTTCAAGGGCTATGACGCTACAGTTATAAATGTATTAGTTGTAAGAAAGTCAATGTAGAGCTTTATGAAGCCTATCTGAATGGATGTGTATCTTCCTTTAATCATTGATATCTGATATAGATTGGATTATCTATAATCTGTTTAAGACTAAAATGTTTCCAAAAGCATATATGCAACAGGAAATAATGAACAAGTGACCTGACGTGGGAGCGTTGATTTTGCTTCACGTGGCGGAACTCATCCACGAATTTACAACCCAGTGACATTTGCTATAAATAGATCACCCAATCACATGCGGATGAATTTTTTAACATTGAAATGATATTGCTTTGCATCAAAATTGTATCAGGTTATTCATCTGGTTTTGTGGTCTAATTATGTCATAAGAAAATATCAAGAAATTATTTGACATGTGCCTGTCACGTGATTTAGTTCTTATATCCACGATTATACCACCTTCGAGGCTATGTTAAGTAATTTGTAACTTACATTTCATGTCCGCATGTCGCCATGTTTACATACTTGATCAACTCCCCACAGATGCTCGGCTGAATCTGCTCCCCAAAACTGCCCCAGTTTTCGGGGTATGTTAAAGAAGTGGCCTTCAAAATGCATCAGCTGCAGATCCTAATGATAACAACTGTTTTGATGAGACCTACAATTCTTTAGAATGTAGAAACGATCTTTGAATTATCAGAAAAAAACCCTCATAATTGATAAAACACCGTGTAATCTTCGTCAGTACTTTCCATAAGCTTTACAGTGTTTCCAATATGGCCGCTTCCACGGTCACTAACGACGACGTCATGGATGACGTCACAACTAACGTGCTGTCGTGCGTTAATTGATGAAACATACTGATTCAACTTTCTGTTTGCAAAAAATAATCATCTTTAGAGGTCTCTGAGAAGAAAGCGGTATAATCTATCATAATACCCCGAATTCTGGCGCACCCCGAAAACAGGTACATGGACCATAACTGCTTTTGTGAGACCTAGGGATACTGTACCGTACCTAGAGTCACTTCCTATCTTACAATACATCAACATCTACAAATTAGGGTCCTACTGAAGACAGAAAAGGACTTTTGCCACCGAAAATGACTAAAAGAACTTTCGGGCACCGAAAAGGACGTTGTAAATGCCATTTTATGCAATGAAAATGTATGTAAAAATACATAGAGTACTGAGTAAACTATTTTATTTCTAAACATAATTTTCTAGAACATTAAGTGAAAATTGCCCATTTCGGTGCCCGAAATTTGGCATTTGCAATGTCCTTTTCGGTACATGTCTTCCCTGACCAGAAGTGGAGTCCTTTTCGGTGCTGTAGTATTTTTGTGAAATTTTAGGATGAAGATATTACAACTCACAAAATAATTGTTTAAGCGCTCGCCGCTGATTAATAATAATATCATGATGATATTAACATTTCTAAAACATATGTTTTATATGGCATTTAACTGCAAATACAAGTTCTTTTCGGTGCCCGATATTTCATTTCGGTGGGATAAGTCCTTTTCTGTCTTTAGTAGGACCACTTACAATAAAGCCAATGTGTTGGGGAACTATCTATCTTGAGCAACCCGAAAACAGGTACATCGACCATACTACTTTTATTTTATTTACACAGCTCCAGATGAGAAGGGGTAACATGGTTAATTCAGAGATATTTTTTCTTATTTCTCAATGAAAACATGTTGTGACCCCTCATTAGTATCATCTCAGTGAGACCATTCTAATGAGCGGTCACAACATATTTTTATGGAGAAATATGAAAAATTAACCCTAAATTATCCCTGTTACCACTAAGGCACTTTTTTCCTGGAGCTCTGTACCACAGCATATTTGTTTTCAAAATAGGGACATAGGTGCAAGTTAAAACACCGTCAGCTATGGATGACACAATCGAGCAGAGAATTGAGATCCTAGATCAACTCCTACAGAAAACAGTGGAATGTGACGATGACAGTGTCTCATTGTCTCTGGTTGCTAGGGAAGGACTGCTTGACTCACTTCTTGTTCTCTACGATGAGTGCCATGAAAATCTGCTTCACAGTAATAAACTGGTGGCTGCCTTTGTGAAAAAATGTAAGCCATTTTATGTTTTAACCTGCTTTAGGCAAACTCCTGTTTTTACGCCACAGTCTCTGCGACAGAAGGGAGTAGGGCTGGGAGGAGTAGAGATTTTGTACCCGTGTATCTGAGTCTCTTTTACCTGAGTACCCGTTACCATTGCATTTTGAGCATTTTCAGTTAGCAGATATAGGATTACTTCAGAAAATAAGTAGGGTATCTGTTATTTGCACATGTGTGCATTGATAGGATATGATAATGTAGAAATCTCCTTGCTATAATGTTAAAAAAATGATTTTGCAATACCGGGTATATGATTGCAATTTATTCAAGACAGTCAATCTATAATCTGCTCTGTTTGCTTGGAATTCTAGTGAAATAAAATATTTATACATTAAATGAATAAATATTTTATTTCACTAGAATTCGAAAATAGATATAATTTAAGTAACAGGTAGTAAATATATAGCCGCGTAATTGGTCTACCCGACCCGAACTCGGGTACCCGGGTACTCGTTCCAGCCTTAGAAGGGAGGCATATTAAAATTGCTATAGAGGAGCAAATTTTTTCCTTTGAAAAGGGACGCAAAAATGAAAATGGAAGAATTGCTTCCCCTGAGAATTTATCCTGTCACCTGATTGTAACCATTGATCATGTAGATGTAAGCCCTCTCTCTAATTAATGTATGAGTACTTAGTAATTTGTAAAGCTCATCCCTGTGCCCCTTAAGTAGGGGCTGGTGTGTTTTCTATTCCTTGTTTGTTTTAATTCATATTTGAGCCATAACATGATGAACATAAATATTACTTATTATTTTCTGTTTATTATTTCTATTAGATGCTGGGACCATAGCAGAAGTTAGACGTTTGAGAATCAAAGCGTCAGACTTTGAGGTTAAGGATGTGATTGGTCGAGGACATTTTGGTGAAGTTCAGGTTGTCCGAGAGAAGCATACTGAGACAGTGTATGCAATGAAGACCTTGAGAAAACAAGAGACACTAGCTCAGCCTGAGGTTTGTTCATAGAGAATCTAACATGAATGGCCATGTATTATCAAAATCTATGAAATATGCCTTTGGCTTATTTGGCTTGGCTTGTTTCATATTTCAAATGAAATGGCCAAGAAAGAATGTGAAATATTGTTAATCTTATGACCCTTTTACGTTGCATTTTTCTCACAGAAAGCTGAAACTATCTTCAATAGTAAAATAGGCTTTGCAACTTTTTGCTATATAACTAATTGATATGGTGTGCATAATTACATGAGCCCTAACACAACAAAACAAACAAAGTGGCATGTGTGCCCATCGAAGACTCAGATCAGCCTGGGCATCCACCAATTCTGATCATCAGTCTTCGCTGTCCGCATGGTGCTTGCTTAGATCCTTAGCTACCCTTTAAGCACACAGTGAAGACTGTTATCAGACTGAGCAGATATGCAGGCTGATCTGAACCTTCGCTGGTGCACATGCTAGTTTGTTGGTTTTGTCGTGTCGCGGCTCACACGATTTTATTGTCTCACCAGTCATTAACAGGTAGTAAGACATAGTTATTGCTTTTCTGGTAGCAGTGATGCCTTAAAATTTTATCCACTTTTCTGCTTTAGCTCTGTCAGTAGTATATGAAGCCCTTTGTGGTAATTTGCAATAAATGAGACACTACGTTCTGCAGAATTCTCATGGAATGATGCTATGACACTGCTTAGTCATATGATAATACAGGATCCTCTGTACACCAACTGTTAGACCAGTTCTTTGTTGTAGAGAATTACTACTGAAGCAAAGCTGAAATTGTTAGTTCCCCAGTCCGCAAACAAAGTTGGAGTCACCTGGCTTAAAGGGGTACAAAAATACAGCACACAGAGTTTTTCTTTTCCCTTTTTTCATATATAAGGCGTATGAAGTTAGTTGAGGGATAAATAGTTTGTGCCTTTCCAGCTGTTTGTTTCTGTGTTTCATGCATCTGTCTGTTAACAGTTGCATTAAAATTGCTGTACCTTAATCCTTATCATGGTGTTCCATGTCGGTGGAGATTTGCATTAAAATTTTTATGTTAAGTTTAATGTTATTAAGCAGTGCCATTTGCTCTTGATATATATTAGCCCCTGCTGAAAGCTCTAAATTTTGAGGAAATACCCCTTACTACAAGTGGCTACAGATAGAATATATAGAGGACATAGGCATGAAACAAGATCAAATGAAAGTTACTCATACTTTTAAGTGCTTTCTTTTACTTGTCTCCTTTTACAGTTATCATTTTTTGACGAAGAAAGAGATATCATGGCCAGAGCAACCAGCCCTTGGATCACTAAACTGCACTATGCCTTCCAAGATGCACATACGCTGTACCTTATCATGGAGTTTCATGCCGGTGGGGATCTACTCTCACTTCTTGCCAGGTAAACTGTTACTTGATAATAGGCACATTTGTTCAGAGCATCCCTAGCTTAACAAAGTCTTTAGTCAAGTGTCTGTTAAGTCTTCTAGTACCCATAAAATCAATTGTCTTAATATTTTTTGCTGAAATAGTTGCGAGGAGCATTTGCCCTGAAAAAGCTCCTCATAATTTTTTGGCCAAAAATTAAAGTGTTTCTGTGTACAATATGTTTAAAAATAAAATGGCTGGTAAAGTAACAATGTTGTTAGTTTTGAACTTGGCCCTGTTGTTCAAAACTAATGACGCCATTAGTTAACAAGACATCAACTTTTCAGACATATTTTACACATAAACACTGCCATTTTTGGCCGGAAGAACGTGAGGAGCTTTTGCAGAGCAAAAGCTTCTCTCATTTTATCAGCAAAAATATGAGCATTCTTGACTTTATGAATACTACAAGACTTAAAGAATCTTTGACTAACGTCTTTGTTAAGCTAACAATGCTTTGAACAACTGGGCCCAAGGCTCTGAAGGCTAATTAAGATGTATGGGTACACCTCCATGTTTTTCCACAAATTTTACAAGGGGAACAATTTTCAGGACAGAGTTGGCTTCTCCTGAAGGTGTACCTATTTGCCTTAACATAATATAGAATCCGACTATTATGTTACAGTACCTTATAGCATGCAGGTGGTAAACATTCAAGCTGTACCTAATGCGAAATTTGCAGGATGTTAGGTATGTTTACGAAGAATCACAGAATTGTGTTGTTGTTTTTTTTTGTGTCATCGCTTTGTATTGCAAAACAATATATAATTGTCTTGCTTGCCATTAAAGAAAAATTGTCAGGTAGTTAATGCAATAGGCTTCAGTCAGAATGTCATGGGTTCGAATCTGCACAGCCCCTTGACTGAAAACTTTCTATGCATTCAGCAGTAACTTGAGTATAACTGAGAAGCATTATACAAGGATCTACTTACCATGGGTTAATTGATTGATTTATTTTTCAGGCATGATGACATATTTGGTGAAAAAATGGCAAGATTTTACCTGGCAGAGATAGTTCTTGCCTTGAATGACCTCCATATCATGGGTTATGTGCATAGGTAAGCTTTAAACTTTTTTTCAGATGAAAAAAAAAATGCGTTTCTAATTTTAGGTAGCTACTTTTGGTACATGTAGTTTCTAAATCATCGTTTGTACATTTTCAAAAAGTATGTCTTGTCAAGTGCTCAGTGTAAAAGAAGCTAGTTGTGCCATCACATATTTGAGCTGTGACACAACAAAACCAACAAACTGGCAGGTGCGCCCATTGAAGACTGAGGCCAGCCGATGTAATCAGGGTTTTCACTATGCATAAAGCTAGCTTAGATCCTTAACTACCCTGTAAGAGGCACAGCAAAGGCCCTGATCAGATTTCATGAATGTCCAGGCTGATCTGAGTCTTCACTGGGTGCACATGCCTCTTTGTTGGTTTTGTCGTGCCACGGCTCATATTTTTCTTTACCTGTCTCTGTGAATATGCAAACAAATACGAAAACATAAAACATGATAACATGTCAGAAGCAAGATTAGGGTTCCAACACCCAATGTCAAGGAATACAGCACAGATGGGTCTGTGGTTGAATCATGCCTCCATTAATACTCCTAAACCTCTGAAGGGCATTTGAACTTCACAGAAATGGAAAGCAAAATGAGAATGTATGTCATGCTGGAGATTCAGGTTCCATGCCAATGGTCAAGGTCACAACCAGGGTTCAAAGGTCAGTTTTTAAGGGGCCTTCAGGGCATTTGAAACATACTGTCACATTTCTTGTTTTGTCCTTGCTTTTATTCTTTAAATGTTTTTAACCTCTTTCTTGATTTCTAATCTATTATTTTTCTTGCAGAGATCTAAAGCCCGAGAATGTTCTGATAGACTGTGAGGGTCATATCAAACTGGCGGACTTTGGTTCAGCTGCCAAGCTATCACCTGATATGTTGGTAAGTCACTAGCAGGTCCTTGTGTCACCTTTAGGTGAATAGGTATGCCCTTATCAGGGGAAGCAACTCTGCCATTTTCATTTTTGCCTCCCAGGGTCCCTGTCTAAATGGGGTCAACTCTTAAGAGAAAGAACTTGCTCCACTAGGAGCAAATTCTTTCTTTTAAGAAGTAACCCCATTTTGGAGGCTTTTAGCGGCCAGGGAAGCCAACAGGAAGTCAGAAAAATCTTTTGCAAAAATAGTAATAAAAGAAACCATTGAGGTGTACCCTTATGCCGTTATATCACTCAGGAGACAGTTCTATTTTGCTAAGCTGTTAGAAACAGATCCACCGTAACGAATTTTTTTGGAAACAAGTAGCTGTGTGAAGTTCGTGACATCACTTGCATGTAGCATGAGTTATATGGCTACTAACAACTGACCCACAAACAGTGATTTATTACTCAGCAAATCAGCAGAGGTACGGAACTGTTTTGATTCTGACACATAAAAGCTAAAAAAAAAATGCATTCCTTTTATTCAAATTCACCCAGATATTCTTCTAGCAAGCAAATAGTAAGCTAAGAATCTATACAGTTCTTTTCAATGCTTTTTTATTCGAAACAGTAGCTGCAACAGATAGACGTGAAGAAAACATGGTCTGATATCCTAATTTTTGGCAACAACATCAGCTATAAGCTTTCTGACAAAACAGTGATATATTGCAGAATAAATTGGTATTTTTCCATGTAGTTTTTAGCCTGTATAGAACTGTGAATCTATGGAGGAATATATATTCTGTCAAAATTGAAGAACTGATAAAGGTTATTTTGAAAAAAACTTCGTAAGGTTAAATACCTAACTGGGTGTCATAATCAACATTATCATATGACGTCGCTTTTATTCAGTGGATAACGCTGTGTCATAAAAATCGTATGACCACACACTTAATAACACTGGCGTGTACATGTAACGTCATTGACAATGGCCATATCAGCAATGTGTTTTCTTTGTGAAATAATGTTTATTTTGAAGGCGTTAAAATCCTGTATAAAAGATCATATAATAAACAGAATCTTACACTCTCTAAACTGTGAGGTAGAAGAGCCCACTAGGTATTAATGGGTTAAATAGAGGATCTTACACGAGTGGTCATTTCTTGCTAAAACATCATTTATATACATGTAAGTTATCATAGCAATCAGCTGTTCAAGTAAGTGGTCTTACTGTAGAAGGGGAAGCGATGCTACCATTTTCATCTTTGCTTCACTTTCCAGTGGGAGTGTCAACTCTTATAGGAAAGAATTTGCTCCACTAGGAGCAAATTCTTTAAGAGTAAACCCCTTTTAGGTAGAGTTTTGTCATCTGCTGAAGCAAAAAAGAAGTCACAAAAGTTGTCTCCATTTGAAAAACTGGTGGAAAAGCATGGGGTATATCCATACACTTTAAATTTTACTTGCAGGTTTCATCTAAAATGCCAGTTGGAACCCCGGACTATGTCTCCCCAGAGCTCCTCAACTCCATGAACAATGATCGTCTATCAAACAATTACGGCCGTGAAGTAGACTGGTGGTCATTAGGCGTTTGTATGTATGAGATGTTGTACGGCAAGACACCATTCACAGATGAAGGAGGTTCTATGGTTGCAACATACTCTAATATCATGAACTATAAGGTAACTGACAGAGCACTTTAGGTTGGGAGAATATTTTATGCTAATTCTTTAACAAATTTTGTCTGTTTCCAGTAAACAGAATGTGAAACATAAGTCTTCAGTGTTCCAGGTAAGAAGAGATAACAGGGATAATTTTCCATTTTCTCATTAACTCATCAGTTGTAACCCCGAGACAGTTCTAATGAGGAGTCCCAACACGTTTTCATGGTAAAATAAGAAAAATTATATCTTGAATTACTCTAAAGAACCCACCTTACCTGGAATTCTGGGTATTACTTTTCCAGCACCATACATGTAATTGTCTAATTTTTCTGGTTTAACTCTGTTTTATGGCAGTGTGCAGACAGGAGACATAGCATTTCATGGCTTGTTTCTTCTTGAAAACATGTATTTTGACTTTGTGTTAGAACTAACTTGCTGGCAAACATTGGTATTTGACCTTGATCTATGTTATTTAGCTCAGTTCCTCAGAAACTATAATGCTTGTGAGATCATATGTATGCATGGAGAATGGATACTAAAGCAACCATCAGTGTTTCTAGTATGGTTTAGTGACTTTATTAAATGAATATTTTCTAATAATTTTCCCATTAACCATAACATAAGCTTATGGTTAAATAATCAGATGGATCCCAGATTCTGCAGAATTCTTACATTATCAGGAGATATTTCTGATATTGCAAGCAGTGATAGCACTGCTCCATAGGAGCAGTTAGAACTAGGTCTGCACTGTATGCTTCGGAACTTGGTTTCAGTAATTAGTGTAAATATGATATTAAGTGTTTATACAGTATGCTTTATTTATTTAGTCAAAAGACAGGGCTTTATGCCTCCAAAACAACCCAAAAATCTAGATCCATCTTATAAGATGGATCTAGATTTTTGGGACTGTTTGGGAAGAGAAAAACACATCTTACAGCAGTATTACACAAGACTGTAAGGAGCGGCGATAGTGCAGTGGATAACACACTGGACTGCCAATCCAGGGGTCGCAAGATCAATCCCCTGCTTCTACAGACTTTCGGATGAGACCTGAAACCGAGGTCCCGTCTCTGTATGACCTAGTTGCTGGTGGGACGTTAAACCTGAGTTCACTCACTCACTCACTCACTCACTCAAATAATATAGTACATGTATTTCTTCACCTAGAATTGTCTGAAGTACCCACCTACGTCAGCGGTATCAGAAGAGGCAAAAGATTTGATTGGTCACTTACTGATAGAGAAGAATAAAAGACTGAACTGTGTACAGATCAAGAACCATGGTTTCTTTGGTACTGTTCAGTGGAACAGTATGAGAAAAGGTCAGATTTTAGTTTTTGAGCAGTTTAAGTCATTAATGCCCAGTGCTCCATAATGTGTACCTTTGCAAATAGTGTAGAGTGAGTCTCAGAGCTCCAAAAAAGAAGGGGTAGCATGGATAATTCCAAGGTTGGCAAAATGCCGGCAAATATGAGTATTTTCCATGCCGGCGGTATTTACCGGTAAATACCGGCAAATACTGGTAAATACCGGCAAATACTGGTTGATTGAAAGGACCAGTCTGGAATTTATACAGTAACCTACACTCAAAATCCATAGGGGTATTTCAGTTATACTGGTCAACTGACTCAATATTTAGACTGAAGTTTAACAATTGTATCAACTAATTTATTTAATAATTTATCAAGATAGTGAAATTTGAACTTTGTTTTAGGGGAAAAATAGCCTGTTTCATAGCCGAACATTTCTCTCTGTGGGCACAGAGTCGTGGAGCTTTGGCACTAACTACTGTTTTGCAGTCAATACATCTTGCACTGGTCTTGTTGTCTTAGTAAACACCAGCATAGGCTCTTTTGGCTTATGGTGAATAGTAGTTTGGTTATGATGTGTGATGGTTCAGCTTTAGGACTGATTATGACAAATTATTATCTGACTGCTATAAACATGATAAATGTATTCAAGAGTTGAAGCCATACTATAGCTCAAGCCATACCTCGATGTACTTCACCATGACTTAATGTCTAACTTTTGTATAAACCAAAAAAAACATTCAGACAATTTCTTGTTTCCATCTTTGCCCAAGCAATACTCTGCCCCCTTAAATAAACATTGTCTTGAAACTTGTTGTTTTAATAGTTTGGACATTGTCTAGCAAATTGGGTGTCACAGGTCACTTAGCCAGGTGCACAGGTGAATTTACCTGTAATTTCTCACCTGTATTTTTATGCTGTTTAATAAGTGGAATCAAGATACTATTCAATTTGTCAAAATTTTTGTCTTAAATCCACATTTTGGCTGTTTCAACCTGCTTCATTTGTGAAACATTTTTTTCTAAATGATGATAAACTTATATATTTAATATAATAATGAACTAAAACATCATAAAGTCATTTAGTTTGAATATATATTATTTTAAGTTAACCAAGGTTGGCAAAAAGGCGGGAAATACTCATATTTCCCAGGACGGCGGGAAATACTGGTAATTCCCGGGAATTACTGGTAATTCCCGGGAATTACTGGGAAATTGGTCTCTCTCCCCTACAAAGTTCTAAATATGTTCTATAACAGCCATAAAACTATATATGCAAAGCAAAAAATAATTAAACAGCCCTTTATTTAAACATCAAACAAGGATACAGATAAAATATTGTCTAGATCTGCATATGCAATTAAAATATTTTCTTATATGAACTGGATGAGGATGAGTCTGCATGTACAGTTGTCTCTGTCTATCAAGTAGTTGTTACAACACACTGAGATTAGAAATTCCTACAGTAATTGTCACCTGTCAGTTGAATCAAGACAATTCAATTATTTTTCACACCTTCAGTGGTGTTTGGTCATTACTTACAACAGGAAGCATAGTTGTTGTTATGACTTTTTTAATAAAAGTTTATTTTTCATTCAACAACAAAAATATAAGATAGATATTCCCTTGAGAAGCCCTTGGGGAAAAAAGACATTACAGGACTTCATCAGTTAACCTTTGGACTACAATGTCCACACATCATTGTCTAATTAATCAGACGAAAACTCAGAGATACATGCAAGAAACTGGAACATGGTACACACTCTTTTTTTGTGAAATAGTTGTGAATCTATGCCCAGGTTTGAAGACCCTCACAGGGTTCTGTCAAATTGGGGTAAGGTCAAACTTAAGAAAGGATTAAGTTAGCCTACAGAAAGCTATGGTCTTTAGCAGTGATAAACCAGCATGGGTCAGCCTAGAGGAATTAGAAGGAGAAATTCTCTCCTTAAGCTGACTGGCTTCTCTCTATTTCGAGCTGAGTGAGAATCAAAGTGTATTAAACACAGACATGTGTAGAAAATCCAAAATTAATTCTCCTTGTCTGAGAACCTAAGGAGGCAAAAATGTTTAAGTAAAACAGCAGCTCAGATTAGTATATACATTTGTATGAGAACCAAATGATAATAAGATTTTGAGTTTGAAAATACAGTGTTGCAAAACTAATGTTAAGTGATTAAAGAAAGGATTTTACAGTTTGTTATTTTTATAAATAAGAATTTTAAAGGCAATTTTCTTTGAAATCATAACCTTTGACACAACCAAGAATCATCTGCTGTGTCCTCTAGCATGGACCAGTCCTGGAATTTACAACTTTATTTGCATGATAAGAATATAAGGGATAACAAATATGTGCTATCAACTTAAATTTAAAGAAATGTGATAGAATATTTTGAGAAAAATAGCTCTAAAAGTTCATATTTCCCAGTATTTCCCACTTTGGCCAAATTTGGAGTATTTCCCAGGACGGTAATTACCGGTAATTACCACTGGGAATTCCCGCCACCGGTATTTCCCGGCCAACCTTGAAGTTAACTTGGTTTTGGTTTTAAGAAGATTTAAAGGTGAAAAAGTTCAATCGACCAGTATTTGCCAGTATTTTCCACTTTGGGAGTATTTTCCAGACCGGTATTTACCGCCCAATCTTGGATAATTTAGATATAATTTTTCTTATTTCTCAATGAAAACATAATGTTGTTGAGACGGTTCTAATGAAGGTCACAAAATATGTTTATTTGCAAAATTATCCCTGTTACCCCTTCTTATCCAGATAAGAAGGGGTAGCATGGATAAGTCAGAGATAATTTTTCTTATTTCTCAGTGAAAACATTTATTGTGACCTCATTAGAACCGTAGAGACGGTTCTAATGAAGGGTCACAAAATAAATATGTTTATATGGAGAAATATGGAAAATTATCCCTAAATTATCCCTGTTACCCCTTCTTATCTGGAGCTCTGAACTGTCTGACAGCACATTGATTGACATTTGATCTTGGTCCACCGTATTTCTTTTAGTATAAGACAGAGGTTAATTCCTTCCAAAACAATTCCAAAAATCTAGATCCATCTTCTCACTCTATATGGAGAAAAAATCTCTTCAGAGCAAAAAGAAAGGGGAGGTTCTTTTCAAAGAGCTTGAGCGATACCATTGATGATATGAGCCATGACACAACAAAACCAACAAAGTGGAATGTGCTTCTAGTGAAGACTCAGATCAGTCTAGGCAGCTGCATAGTCTGATTAGAGTCTCCGCTATGCACCAGGCTGATCTGAGTCTTTGCGTGGCACATATGCCACTTCGTTGGTTTTGTCGTTTCTTGGCTAATATTGTGATATATACTCTGATGATGCCTTATATATTATATTCAAAGTCAGTATTGATACTTCATGATGCTTGAATAATGTTCTTTAACGTGTAAGTTGGCAGCTTCTAATTTGTCTATTCTTTGGTGTGTTCCTTGCTTCTAAAGGATCTTACTTTTCAAAACATATTGTAAAGAGTGAGTGAGTGAGTGAACTCAGGTTTAACGTCCCACCAACATCGAGGTCATATGGAGATGGGACCTCGGTTTAAAGACTTATCCGAAAGACCGGAGAAGCGGGGATTCTATCTTGCGATCCCTGGATTGGTAGTCGGGAGTGTTATATTGTAAAGAATTAAGTGGTGAACACCTACTTATATGGCACAAATTTGGAAGAGTTTATATAAAATGTAATCCTTCAAGCAGTGTGCTAAAAACTAAAAGATCCGCGACACTACAAAACCAACAAAGTGGCATGTGCGCCAGCTAAGACTCAGATCAGCCTGGGCATGCACCCAGTCAGCTCAGACTCTAACCTAAGCGCTTTAAGAGTAGCTAAGGGTCTAAGCTACCTCCATGCCGACAGTGAAGACTGATCAGACTGGGCAGATGCCCAGGCTGATCTGAGTCTGCGCTGAGTGCACAAAAACTTTGTTGATTTTGTCATGTAGCAAGTGTGTAATTGATGTTATTTTCTGGCAATACCTAGCTCTAGCCTTTGGTGAAAATACAGTATGTAAGAGGCTGTCACATAAAAATGTTTGCTTATTCAAAAATGAAAGTTCTTTCTTCATTATTGTTACAGAAACTCCCCCATTTGTACCTCACCTGGAGAGCCTCGACGATACCTCCAACTTTGAAGAATTTGAGAAAATAAAACATCCTGTGCCCCTTGAGGACCCCAGAAGTCAACGAGAGTTCACTGGAAGGGACCTGCCATTCATTGGTTTTACATTCATAAAGAAAGACAGCAAACTGAAGTAAATTTATAAACCTATTGTAGTTTTCTCAAGTGTACCAACATTTTATTGAACTAGAAAGTAAAAAAGTAGAGGGCTTCTGTTTTGCCTCAGTTTAAAAAAAACATACAGGGTTGCCAGGGTCAGGGAAAGCATATAGAAAATGATTTTTTTCCAGGTCCGGTAAAAGTCCGGGAATTTTGTGGTTGGCCAGGGAAAACCCGGAAAAACACTTGACAAGTCAGGGAAAAGTCAGGGAATTTGAAAATCTGTGGGAACAGCAGTCTTCAGAAAATATACTTATTCTCTTCAAGGAGAAAGGATGACTTTTCTTTTGAGATGGTCATGGCGTATCTACCACCTCACTGGGGGTACTTTTAATGGAAAGAATTTGCTTCCTGGTGGGGGAGCAAATTCTTTCCTTTAAGAGTGACCCCGTATTTCCAAGTATACAGTTAATAACACTGTTGAAGAGAAGAGTAACAGTAATTTTTAAATCCATAAAAAGCATATGGAAAACTGTAAAATGTCAGGGAAAAGTCAGGGAATTTTTAAGTGGACAACCCTGAAATATACACTTGCTAGTATCAGATTGAGTATCTGCATTGGTTTTAAGGTTTGTGTTGTTGTTGGTTGCAAATGTTATACCTTTTAATGTATTGAGATGGGTTTTATCTTGAGTTATACATGTAGGATTTTGTTTTTTTCTCTTTGTGAGTGCAGTGGTTCGAAGCCATATATAAGCTGTAAATAAATATGCATTATGTACAGAGGCATGACCCAATATTGTGTTAAGTGTACTTTTCTGGGAGTGTCATAAAGCAACCATAATAGATCTGTTGAAGATATTGGTAAGTAATTCTCTTCCATAAATGTATTTCTTCCAGAAAAGAAATGAGCATGAAACATGACACGATTACAGAGAAAGGAATTGGTATTGACACATCCATCAACACAAGACAGAAGCGGCGGTCCACAAGTGTAGACGTTACATTAACTGTTAAGATAGAAGAAATAAAGAAGTTACGAGAGAAGTGCAATAATTTAGAAGAGTCTGAGTGTAACTTAAAGGTACGTTTTGACTATACCGTAATGACCCTAAATATTCGGACAGACAGTTCTGAGCAAACATTATAGACCAAGATCAAACTGCCTGAAGTTTGTTCAGGATCTACAATGTTTGCCATTCACATTCATTTAGATGCATAAACGTGTGTAAAATCCACTTTCTCAGAATATTCTAACAATAATTTAAACGACTTGCGGGTGTCCGAAATTTTAGTGTCATTATGGTATTGTCATATCCATATGAGCCACAACAAGACAAAACCAGCAAAGTGGCATGTGCGCCCACTAAGACTCATATCTGCCCAGTCTGATCAGAGTCTTTCCTATCCGCATGGAGCTAGCTAAGACCCTTAGCTACTCTTTAAGCACACAGCAAAGAGTCTGGCCAGACTGAGCAGATGCTGAGGCTGATCTGTGTCTTTGCTGGGTGCACATGCTACTTTGTTGGTTTTGTCGTTTCGCAGCTCATATGAAAAGTCAATATAAGTGGGATAATTCGCAGAGGTTTTGGGATATGTTCTTTTTAGCTCGCCTGAACGAAAGTTCAGGAAGAGCTATTGTTGTCACCTTGGCGTCGGCGTCCGCGTCAGCGTCCGTGTCCCCGTCGGCGTCCGGATTGGAGGTTTTGGTTAAAGATTTCTAAAGACCTATATCTCCTTAACCCATGTTTGATACTTGCACTGTAGTTAGATATTGGTCCAAAGTTTAACAGGGTACCACCCCCACCCCACTCAGTGATGTCAAGGTCATGGACTTAGAAAATTGGGAGTTTTTTGGACTGGAGGTTTTGGTTTTTCTCGCCTGCGAAGCAGAGGCGAGACGTATTGCTTTTCTGGTGTCGTTGTCGGCGGCGTCGGCGTAAACTTTTGTCGAGTTTTTGCATTTAGGTCATTTTCTCAGAAACTATAAGGGCTAGAGCCATGAAACTTGGTACATGCATACATTTGGAAGAGTAGATCTTAAAGCCATCATCAATATTGAGTCTTGACCTACATTTTATGGTTGACTGACTTTGCAATTTTTTGTCAAGTTTTGCTTTAGGTCATTTTATCAGAAACTATAAGAGCTAGAGCCATGAAACTTGGTTCATGCTTGCATCTGCAAGAGTAGATCTCAAAGCCATCATCAATATTTAGTCTTGACCTACCTTTTACGGTTGACTGACTTTGCAATTTTTTGTCGAGTTTTCGCGTTTAGGTCATTTTTTTAGAAAATATAAGGGCTAGCGCCTTGAAACATAGTTCATGCATATATCTGGAAGAGTAGATATTAAAGCCATCATCAATATTGAGTCTTGACATACATTTTACGGTTGACTGACTTTGCATTTTTTGGTCAAGTTTTCACGTTTAGGTCATTTTCTCAGAAACTTTAAGGGCTAGAGCCATGAAACTTGGTACATGCATACTTCTGGAAGAGTAGATCTCAAAGCCATCATCAGTATTGATTCTTGACCTACATTTTACGGTTGACTGACTTTGCATTTTTTGTCAAGTTTTCATGTTTCGGTCTGTTTATCTGAAACTGTAAGGCCTAGAGCCATGAAACTTGGGACATGCTTTCATCTGGAAGAGAAGATCATCAATATTGAGTCTTTACCAACATTTTACAGTTTACTGACTATGCCATTTTTTTCAAGTTTTCAGGTTTAGGTCTGTTTGTCAGAAACTATAAGGGCAAGAGCCAAGAAACTTGGTTCATGCATACATCTTTGCTGATTTAGCTCTATTTTGTGACAAAGCCCCAGCAGGTGAGACACCGCATTCTGCAGAATTCTTGTTTAAGCTATATATCTCCTTAAACCATGGATGGATTCCTTCGATACTTGCACTGTAGTTAGATATTGGTCTGAAGTTTTCCAAGGTACTACCCCCCACCCCCCTCAGTGACCTTGATGTCAAGGTCATGGACTTAGAAAATTGTCTTTTTATTGATTGTATGTTTTGGTTAAAGTTTTTTAAAGACCCATATCTCCTGAACCCGTCAATGAATTCTTTTGATATTTGCACTGTAGTTAGATATTAGTTCAAAGTTTTACAGAGTACTACCTCAACCCCGCTCAGTGACCTTGATGTCAAGGTCAGGGACTTAGGAAATTTTTGTCTTTATTGAAGTTTTCTAATTGCATACTGATTCATAATGCTTGGCAGAGATATAGTTTACACTGGAACTGATGTTATCCACTTTTTTGAGTTTTTAGCTCACCTGAGCCATAGGCTCAGGGTGAGCTATTGTGATCACCCAGTGTCCATCGTCCGTCGTCCGTCGTCAACAATTTCCTTTAAATGACATCTTCTCTGTAACCACTAGGCCTAGGGCTTTGATATTTGGTATGAAGCATTGTCTAGTGGACCTCTACCAAGTTTGTTCAAATGGTGGCCCCAGGGTCCAAAATGGCCCTGGGGCAGGGGATCTTGGGTTCAAAACTAAAAAATACATAAAAATCTTCTTCTCCAGAACTGCTTGGCTCAGATGCTTGAAATTTGGTATGTAGCATTGCCTAGTGGTCCTCTTTCAAGTTTGTTCAAATGGTGGCCCCAGGGTCCAAAATGGCCCGGGGGCAGGGGATCTTGGGTTCAAAACTAAAAAATACTTAAAAATCTTCTTCTCCAGAACTGCTTGGCTCAGATGCTTGAAATTTGGTATGTAGCATTGCCTAGTGGTCCTCTACCAAGTTTGTTCAAATGGTGGCTCCAGGGTCCAAAACGGCCCTGGGGCAGGGGGTCTTGGGTTCGAAACTAAAAAATACTTAAAAATCTTCTCCACCAGAACTGCTTGGCTCAGATGCTTGAAATTTAGTATGTAGCATTGCCTAGTGGTCCTCTACCAAGTTTGTTCAAATGGTGGCTCCAGGGTCCAAAATGGCCCTGGGGCAGGGGGTCTTGGGTTTGAAACTAAAAAATACTTAAAAATCTTCTCCACCAGAACTGCTTAGCTCAGATGCTTTAAATTTGGTATGTAGCATTGCCTAGTGTTACTCTACCAAGTTTGTTCAAATGGTGGCCCCAGTGTCCAAAACGGCCCTGGGGCAGGGGGTCTTGGGTTCGAAACTAAAAAATACTTAAAAATCTTCTCCACCAGGACGGCTTGCCTCAGATGCTTGAAATTTGGTATGTAGCATCGCCTAGTGGTCCTCTACCAAGTTTGTTCAAATGGTGGCCCCAGGGTCCAAAATGGCCCTGGGGCAGGGGGTCTTGGGTTCGAAACTAAACAAGCAAATTCAACGAATTTATGTCCCCCGCCTTGGAAACTAGGTCTCCACTGTATATACACTAAGCGTTTGAGCTGGAAAAGCAGCTAAGTTAAAAATGTGAAAAAAGTAATAAAAAAAATAATGTGAGGATTATATCTAAACCACATGCATATCTTCAGACGGTGATCAAAACACCTGTGAAGTTTCAAAGGAATGGGCATAAAACTGTAGGAGGAGCTGAACACACAAGGTACCCATAATCTATTCACTTTGACAGTAAAAATGTATGAAAAATGGCTAAGTTCAATTTGCGAAAAAAAGTAATAAAAAATAATGTGAGGATTATATCCAAACCACATGCATATCTTCAGACCATGACCAAAATACCTGTGAAGTTTCAAAGGAATCGGCATAAAACTGTAGGAGGAGTTGCGCAAACAAGGTACCCACTATCTAGTCACTATGATAGAAAAAACGCCTAAAAAATGACTAAGTTCAACTTGTGGAAAAAGTGACAAAAAATAATGTGAGGATTATATCCAAACCACATGCATATCTTCAGACCATGACCAAAACACCTGTGAAGTTTCAAACGCATCGGCATAAAACTGTAGGAGGAGTTGCGCACACAAGGTACCCACTACCTAGTCACTTTGATAGTAAAAACGCCTAAAAAATGACTAAGTTCAACTTGTGGAAAAAGTGACAAAAAATAATCTCAGGATTACATCCAAACCACATGCGTATCTTCAGACCATGACAAAAACATCTGTAAAGTTTTGAAAGAATCGGCATAAAACTATAGGAGGAGTTGCGCACACAAGGTACCTACTACTTTAGGGGGACGGAAGGACGGACGGACGAAAGGACGGAAAGCCGAAAACTATGTCCCTCCGCTTTTCTTCGAAAAGGCGGGGGACAAAAATACTTAAAAATCTTCTCCACCAGAACTACTTGGCTCAGATGCTATAAATTTTGTACGTACCATTGCCTAGTGGTCCTCTGCCAAGTTTGTTCAAATGGTGGCCCCAAGGTCTAAAGTGGCCCCGGGGCAGGGGGTCTTGGGTTCGAAACTAAAAATACTTAAAAATCTTCTCCACTAGAACTGCTTGCCTCAGATGCTTGAAATTTGGTATGTAACATTGCCTAATGGTCCTCTACCAAGTTTCTTTAAATAGTGGCTCCAGGGTCCAAAATGGCCCTGGGGCAGGGAGTCCCAGGTTTGAACCATATAAATACATAGAAAAATATTTAAAAATCTTCTACTTTAGAACCCCAAGGCTCAAATGCTTGAAATTTGGTATGTAGCATTGCCTAGTAGACCTTTACAAAGTTTTTTTCAAATGGTGGGCCCAGGGTCCAAATTGGCCCCGCGACAGGGAGTCCTAGGTTTGAACCATAGAAATATATAGAAAAATATTTAAAAATCTTTATCTGCAGAACCACTTGGCTCAGATGCTTGAAATTTGGTATGATACATTGCCTAGTGGTCCCTTACCAAGTTTGTTCAAATGATGGTGCCAGGGTCAAAATGGTCCTGCCCCAGGGGGTCCTGGGTTTGAACCATAGAAATACATAGAAAAATATTCAGAAATCTTCTTCTTCAGAACCACTTTGCTCAGAGGCTTGAAATTTAGCTTTTAGCATTGCCTTGTGGTCCTTTACCAAGATTATTCAAATGATGGCCTCAGGGTCCAAAATGGCCCTGCCCCAAGGGGTCCAGGGTTTGAACCATAGCAATACATAGAAAAACATTAAAAAATCTTCTTCTTCAGAACCATTTGAAAATGGTTGCAAACTATCTGGTTTGTTCAAATTATGACCCTAGTTTGACCTTTAACCTTTTTGCTCAGGTGAGCGATTCAGGGCCTCTTGGCCCTCTTGTTACAAAATACTATATACTTACCTCATTTGTTGACCTTTAAAGTCAAGGTCATCGACTTAGAATTTTGTCTTAAAGATTTTGGTTAAAGTTGTATATTTATGAAGACATAACTTCACAGTGCCACGATAGACTCAGTTGATACTAATACTTGGACTGATGTTAGATAATGGTTCAGGGTTTTGATCCATCCTGCCTCCCCCCACCCCCTACCTAAGGTTCTTTGACCTTAAGCTCATGGACTTTGAAATTTCATGTGGATTTTTTTTTATTAGCTCACCTGAGCCAGCGGCTCCGGGGGAGCTTATAGGCCGTCGTCGTCCGTCCGTCGTCCGTCCACAATTTCAAATGACTTCTCCTCTGAAACCGCTGGGCCGATTGTAACCAAATTTCATATAGAGCCTCCTGGGACCTTAGGAACGAACAATTGTTCAAACGGTCCTGGTCACATGACCAACATGGCCGCCATGACCATATATGGTAAAAAACTGAAAAAATCTTCTTCTCCAGAACCAATAGGCCGATGGCCTTGAAACTTGATATGTAGCATCGGGTACGCGAGTACTACCAAGATTGTTCAAATTATGACCTTGGGTTGACCTTGACCTTTTTTACGGTAAGGTCAAGTTTGCTTCCTTATGCTTTTACATGGCAAGATGCTACAACAGAAGATACCTTGGAAACTGTTGAAGATTTTGGGCTAGAAATTGGTGTCTACAGTCATCTTAATGACTACATGAAGATTTACGAGTACAAGAGGTCAAGGTCATTCTTTGACCTTTGACCCTGAACTCTCATATTTTGATAAGTTCTAACAATCTCCTCAAAAGCCACTGGGCCAATTGAAACCAAATTTCATATAGAGCCTTCGGGGGTTTAGGGAACAAAAATTTATTTATACGGTCCAGGTCTCATGACCAACATGGCCGCCATGCCCATATATGGTAAAAACCTTTAAAAATCTTCTTCTCCAGTACCAGTTGACCGATGGCCTTGAGACTTGATATGTAGCATTGGGTACTTGAGTACTATCAAGATTGTTCAAATTATGACCTTGTGTTGACCTTGACCTTTTTTACGGCATGGTCAAATATGGGAATATGCTAGGACATGAGATTTCATGATAAGTTTTGAAGATTTTGGCCTAAAAACTGGTATATATAGTCATCTTAATGGGTACCAGAAGATTTGTGAGTACAAGAGGTCAAGGTCATTCTTTGACCTTTGACCCAGAACTCTCATATTTTGACAGTTTCAAACAATCTCCTCAAAAACCACCGGGCCAAATGTGACCAAATTTGTTATAGAACCTCCAGGGGTCGAGGGAATGAAAAAAATTTCTAACGGTCCTGGTCACATGACCAACATGGCCACTATGCCCATATATGGTAAAAAGCTTTAAAAATCTTCTTCTCCAGAACCAATTGACCGATGACCTTGAGACTTGGTATGTAGCATTGGGAACTTGAGTACTATCAAGATTATTCAAATTATGACCTTGTGTTGACCTTGACTTTTTTTACAGCAAGGTCAAATATGGGAATATGCTAGAACATAAGATTTCATGGAAAGTTTTGAAGATTTTGGCCTAAAAATTGGTTTATACAGTTGTCTTAATGAGGTCATGAAGAATTATGAGTACAAGAGGTAAAGGTCATTTCTTGACCTTTGATTCAGATCACTCATATTTTGACATTTTTAACCATTTCCTCAAAAGAGGAAGGGCCAATTGTAAACACATTTCATATAGAGCCTCCAGGGGTTAATTGAATAAAAATTTTAAACGGTCCAGGTCACATGACCAACATGGCCGCCACTACCACTTATGGTATAATTCTTTAATATTTTTCTTCTCCAGAACCAATACACCTATGGCCTTGAGACTTGGTAAGTAGCATGGAGTACTAGAGTACCACCAAGACTGTTCAAATGGTGACCTTGGGTTTACCTTGACCTTTTTTCGCGGCATGGTCAAATATGGGAAAATGCTAGAACATAAGATTTTCGTGGAAAGTTTTGAAGATTTTGGCCTAAAAATGGTATATATGGTTGTCTTAATGAGTACATGAAGATTTATGAGTACAAGCGGCCATGGTCATTCTTTGACTTTTGACCCAAGACTCATATTTTGACAATTTCAGACATGATAAGAAAAAACCACCTTGCCAATTGCCCAGGTGAGCGATTCAGGGCCTCATGGCCCTCTTGTTTTAATTTTATTTTAACACTTATTTCTGAGATAGCTTTTGTTTATAAACGTGTTGTCATTACTGACATGCTTGCCTGAAGTTTTATGCATAGCAGTCCACACCACCATAGGGACCGTCGATGGGCAAGCACCAATTCAGGCGAGCTATGCTGTCAGGCGACAGCTCTTGTTTATAAATAGCCAGAACAAAAGGTCTGAAAAATTGTACCACTGGTTAATAACATTTGGTTGAGCTGCGAAAGGTTTCCAAAATCTAAACACAATAAAGTGTATGACTGGCACCCATTCAGCAACTCAGAAACAGAACAAAATAGAATGCAAAGAAGGCCATTTTGAAAGTTGAAAGTCCTCTGACTAATACAATTAAAAGCCAAAGCCTGAAAAGGGTGGGGTTGACCCTAGGTACTGTTTACTTTGGCTCTGTATTCAAATGGGCTACCAGTTTTCCTATTGGTCAGCACAGATTGAGCCAATTAAATATTGGCATTTAGTTACTGTAGCATTGGCGATAGAAGATTTGCACTTCATATTAACTAACATTGGATTTGATCCTAACTTTCAGAAACAAGTTGAGCAGCTGAGACTGAAAGTTGAAGATAAAGAAGAGATGGTGTCGAAGCTGACGCTGGAAAGTGAGGCGTACCAGAAAGATCTTGAGAACTATATTGCCAAAACTAATGTAAGTCCTGTCAAAACTTATGTAAGTGCCAGGAGATGGCTTTTAACTTATTGTGAGATCCTGATACTGTACATTATACATGTGAAATGATTAATAAAATATTGTTTAAACCAAAACCTCTGTAAGTGCCCTCAAGTCTTTGTAAGGGCTCACCAAAATCAGTTTCAGATCAACTTTATCAACATGTATCAGCATTCATCCACAATGTGTTTAGGGGCGTGGGCAGTGTTAGAGCATCATATAACTGCATATGAACAAATGATTTGAAACAGGTACATGTACCCATTTACTGCTGGGTTGACAGAGAGAGTTTTCAAGTTGTTGGATGACTTAACTAAAAATTGAACCCACAGTCTCATGGCGACCTTCTGCGTCATGTTGTAGTCGCTCTAGCCATTCGACCAAGGCACATGTATAAATGAATGAAACCATTCAACCAAGGCACTTGTATAAATTAATGTATAAGAAAAGTGCCTCTCCATAAAAGGAATTAATAAGAATGAAAAAGAAAAGTAAAAACAAGTATCACATTCCATAATTTATTTCAGCGTTTAAGCAAACAAATTGAAGTGATGGTTGAAGAGCGAGATTCAGTAGAGAATAAGGCGGAGCAGTTTGTTGGTGAGCTGAGTGACATGAATTCCCAGGCACGGCAGTTGGAAGAAGAGATCTATAAACTCCACATTGAAGAGCTACAGGAAGTGATCTCGCAGTTGGAGGAAGAAAAGGCATCCCTGGTGCGGAAGACAGTGCAGAAAGAAAATGAGACGAAGTCGTACAAAGAACAGCTGGATGCTAGTCAGAAAAATGCATCTAAACTACAGTTTAGATTAGACAAGGTATTCTTTTCCTAATGTATCTCACGACTTTTTGTAATTAATAAAGAATTATTAACATGATACACAAGGCTGATAGTTATAAACCACTTGTAAATCATGTTTATTGTTCATAGTAAGATAGGACCCCCAGTAGCTCCGGAGGTTAAGCGCTGGCCTGTTGATCTAGCAGTTCCCGGTTTGATCCTTGCTGTAGGTGGAAATCTCTTCAATCGTAAACAAGGCTCCATTGCACACAGCCTTTCATTATCACCCACCCATTGTCCTGATATGACTGAAGTACTGTTAAAAAGGACATAGAATCGTGAGTCATCCATCTAACCATAATAAGATAACATTGCATATTTTGTTATATATTTTGTTACCTTGGATAGTTTTTAACCCTATTGTTCTCAGAACAACCAAAACTCTATGGAGTTTTGGCCATTTTGAGTGCAATAGGGTAGAAGGGTAATCTGCATTCAAAGCTATCAGAGTTCATTTCGTACCTGTTTTCTGATTCGTAGCAAGGTAGGGCATATAGGTAGGGTACGTGTAGCATTGTTGGGGTGGGGGATTGACTGCATAAGGTTTAAGGGCAGATTGGGTTGGAACTCTGGTTGCCATGGCAACATATAGCTCCCATAGACTTATAATGGGAAAAACTTCAAAAATCTTCTTCTCTGAAACCATGAGGCCCAGAGCTTACATATTAAATATGTACCAATGTCTAGTGGTCCCCTACATAAATCCTGCCAACCATGCCCCTGGGGCCCAAATTGGCCACGCCCCGGGGGTCATTAGCTCCCATAGACTTACAATGGGAAAATCTTAAAAAATCTTCTTCTCTGAAACCATGAGGCCCAGAGCTTACATATTAAATATGTACCAATGTCTAGTGGTCCCCTACATAAATCCTGCCAACCATGCCCCTGGGGCCCAAATTGGCAACGCCCCGGGGGTCATTAGCTCCCATAGACTTACAATGGGAAAATCTTAAAAAATCTTCTTCTCTGAAACCATGAGGCCCAGAGCTTACATATTTAGTATGTAGCAATGTCTAGTGGTGCTCTACATAAATCCTGCCAACCATGTTCCTGGGGCCCTAATTGGCCACGCCCCGGGGGGTAATAGCTCCCATAGACTTACAATGGGAAAATCTTAAAAAATCTTCTTCTCTGAAACCATGAGGCCCAGAGCTTACATATTAAGTATGTACCAATGTCTAGTGGTCCCCTACATAAATCCTGCCAACCATGCCCCTGGGGCCCAAATTGGCCACGCCCCGGGGGTCATTAGCTCCCATAGACTTACAATGGGAAAATCTTAAAAAATCTTCTTCTCTGAAACCATGAGGCCCAGAGCTTACATGTTAAGTATGTACCAATGTCTAGTGGTCCCCTACATAAATCCTGCCAACCATGCCCCTGGGGCCCAAATTGGCCACGCCCCGGGGGTCATTAGCTCCCATAGACTTACAATGGGAAAATCTTAAAAAATCTTCTTCTCTGAAACCATGAGGCCTAGAGCTTACATATTTAGTATGTAGCAATGTCTAGTGGTGCTCTACATAAATCCTGCCAACCATGCTCCTTGGGCCCAAATTGGCCACGCCCCGGGGGGTATTAGCTCCCATAGACTTACAATGGGAAAATCTTAAAAAATCTTCTTCTCTAAAACCATGAGGCCCAGAGCTTACATATTTAGTGTGTACCAATGTCTAGTGGTCCCCTACATAAATCCTGCCAACCATGCCCCTGGGGCCCAAATTGGCCACGCCCCGGGAGTCATTAGCCCCCATAGACTTACAATGGGAAAATCTTAAAAAATCTTCTTCTCTGAAACCATGAGGCCCAGAGCTTACATATTTAGTATGTACCAATGTCTAGTGGTCCCCTACATAAATCCTGCCAACCATGCCCCTGGGGCCCAAATTGGCCACGCCCCGGGGGTCATTAGCTCCCATAGACTTACAATGGGAAAATCTTAAAAAATCTTCTTCTCTGAAACCATGAGGCCCAGAGCTTACATATTTAGTATGTAGCAATGTCTAGTGGTGCCCCACATAAATCCTGCCAACCATGCCCCTGGGGCCCAAATTGGCAAAGCCCAGGGGTCATTAGCTCCCATAGACTTTCAATGGGGCCAAGAGCTTATGTATTTAGTATGTTGCAGTGTATGGTGTCCTCTACATAAATCCTGCCAATCAAAACCCTGGGGTCCAAACTTGCCACACCCCATGGGGTCATCGAATCCTATAGAATTGCAGCCTGTTTATTAGCTTACCTGAGCTGGAAGCTTACATTTTATAACTCAGGTGAGCGATCGTTGCCCTTGGGCTACTTGTTTAAGATTTTCCCATTGTTAGTCTATGGGAACTAATGACCCCCGGGGCATGGCCAGTTTGGACCCTGGGGGCATGGTTGGCAGGATTTATGTAGGGGACCACTAGACATTGCTACTTGCTACATATATACGCTCTTGACCTCATGGTTACAGAGAAGAAGATTTTTTTAAATTTTCCCATTGTAAGTCTATAGGAGCTTATGACCCCCTCGGCGTGGCCAATTTGCACCGCAAGGTCATGGTTGGTATGATTTATGTAGAGGATCACTAGACATTGCTACATGCTACATACTTATGCTCTGGGCCTCAGATTACAAAGAAGAAGATTTTTCAAGATTTTCTCATTGTAAGTCTATGGAAGCTTATGACTCCCGGGGCATGGCCAATTTGGACCCCAGGGGCATGGTTGGCAGGATTTATGTAGGGGACCACTAGACATTGCTTCGTGCTACACATATAAGCTCTGGGCCTCATGGTTTCAGAGAAGAAGATTTTTTAAGATTTTCCCATTGTTAGTCTATGGGAGCTAATGACCCCCTGGGGCATGGCCAATTTGGGCCCCAGGGGTATGGTTGGCAGGATTAATTTAGGGAACCACTAGACATTGGTACGTACCAAATATATAAGCTCTGGGCCTCATGGTTTCAAAGGAGAAGATTTTTTAAGATTTTCCCATTTTGAGTCTATGGGAGCTTATGACCCCTGGGGAGTGGCCAGTTTGGACCCAAGAGGCTTGGTTGAGAGGATTTATGTAGGGCACAACTAAACATTTCTACAGGCTGTATATATAAGCTCTGGGCCTCGTGGTTCCAGAGAAGAAGATTTTTGAAGGTTCTTAAGCTATATAGCTATGTATACACGAATGACCCCCTGGGGCGTAGCAATTTGAGCCCAAGCGGCATGGGTGGCAGGATTTTAGAAGGGGATCACTAGACATTGATACATGCTATATATATAAGCTATGGGCCTCATGGTTTCAGAGAAGAAGATTTTTTAAGATTTTCCAATTGTATGTCTATGAGGGCTAACGACCCCCGGGGCATGGCCAGTTTGGGCCCCAGGGGTATGGTTGGCAGGATTTATGTAGGGGACCACTAGACATTGGTACATACTAAATATGTAAGCTCTGGCACGCCTGGTAAACTATCACAGGTACCTCCGGCGGAGGTACCGATAAAAAGTTGTGACAGGCACCTGGAGCTGCCTGTGACTGTCCAAAAATGACAACAAACGGTAGGTATTCCTCTTTTTTTAACAAAATATAAAATAACCAGGGAGTTTATTAAAAATCAAAAAGTGCTATTCGACCCTCATAGACATAAAGTTTTGTCACACATTATATCCCCCTGAACTTTCCATATTAACCAAAGATACGACCTTTGAAGTGGCTTCGATGTCAACCCACAGTACTCAAAACATAAAGAATTCGGCCGTTTTTGGTCTTAAATGCAGTGATCTTGCATACGAATCTGTTTTTCTCGGCACACTGGTGTTAAGGTAACCTCCTTGCTCAAATAGAAATGTCGATTGACTACAAATAAGGCTTGATTTTTCAAAACAACAGCTGGAAGTGCCTGCAATGGTGTGGAGGTGCCTGTGATGTAAGCAAATATAGTGAAAATCTGAATAGTTATTGCGGCTGGAAATATTGACATCTTCTCTAAACCACTGCCTGGAAAGAATCATTCATTCAACGTCCTATTATAATGCGTATATCATGAAATTCCATGTTCAAATTTCTAAAACACCATCTCAAAGAGTTATTGCCCAATTTGTTTCCGCTTCTGTTAGTCAAACATTGACGAATTTCACATAGTTGCTGAAAATTAACTGCCCACTTCAGTGTTAGAATCGTTATGAAATGTGCGCTTAAATCAGAGTCAACATTTTGTGACTGGTGATGACTGTGATCGGGAGGTGCTGGCTGTGAGTCATTCTAACTCGTCAGAAATTGTCGAGGTCACACGTCATGCCAGCTACACGTATGGTGTGTCAAACTGTCAAATTTGCCGATACCCGTCAACAGGCATACACGTACATGTATCTATAGTGTTGATCCTTTTGGTACCTCGCATGTGTTGCTCGCATGTGTCGTATGACGCTCGCTGTATGTGTTAACTTTGTGGTAAATGGAGTGATAGGTGCTACAAGTGATTCAGTCTGGGTAGTTTTGAATTGTTGGCGCAAGAATCCATATACTTCCGTAAGGCCTACAGATTACATCATCGGCAGGTGACATGTTCTCAATATTACACCGTTTAGTATATTGAAGTGATCGGAATCTTACTGTAAATAACGTTTAATTCTAATTCTCCGAATAGCCACTGCATCAAATTTGGTAACAAAAGAGCACTTTTACTACATAAAAGTCGTCTTCTAAAACGTTGTTTTTGCAAACGTTTCGAGTAGCTAGCATGGCCTGTGACCTCGACAGTTTCTAACGATTCGGAATGACTGACAGGCAGTCATCACCATTCACAAAAACGCTGCCTCTTATTTAAGCGCATTTCATAACTATTCTAATTTCTAACACTGAATTAGGCAGTAAATTTTCAACAGCTACGTACAACTCGTCAATGTTTGACTAACAGCTATGGAAACAAAACCGACAATAACTCTTTGATGATCTGCTTTGGTTTTGAGAGCAGAATGTAGAATCTGATTGTATAAGTTCTAGATCATTGTCTGTCGTTTTAACAATACTATGCTTGATATTCGCATTATGATAGATAAAATTGCGACGTTGAATGAACGATTCTTTCAAGGTAGTGGTCTAGAGATGAAGAATATCAATATTTGCAACCGCTATAAATCTTCAGATTTTCGCTATATTTTCTTACATCACAGGCACCTCCATTCCGTCGCAGGCACCTCCAGTTGTTTTTTTACCGATCCAGCCTTATTTGGAGTTTATCGGCATTTATATTTGGGCAAGGAGGTTAACTTTACGTCAGTGTATCCAGATCAACAGATTCTTATGCAAGAAAAGTGCATTTATGACCTAAAATGACCGATTTGTTCTTGTTTTGAGTACTTTCGACTGACCCTAAAGCCACTTCAAAAGTCATATCTTCTGTATATATACTTAGTAAAACAATTGAAGGATATTAAATTTTAATCCTATTTGTGACTTTTAATGGAATATATATCAAATTAAATGTGCATGCATGTACTTGTACCGGGTGTATGCAATCGATGCACAGGATTAATTAACGTCACGCTACAGTGGTTACTGTATGGTACCATTCCAAATGTACTGACCCCCTGCTGCAAAAAATCACAAACAATTAAAATTGAGTTGAAACCTCCTTTTTAGCAAGTTATTCAAATAGGCAGCTTGCCTGATCATTTAAGCGCTTCTTACAATAATTTGATGCCAACTATTCTGCTGCTGATCAAGGCTATACTAAAGAATATCCAGGACAGTGAGTAGGAGTAGTCTTAATTCTTCAAATTTGCAAATGTGTCAAATGTTTTTATTGTGTCATTAATGTTTTGTGGGAATGATTGCCTCCTTACGGTAAACCATTCAACTCCTTAAAACTGTTATTGGCAACAATATAGCGATAAGTACGCATGTTTGTGAATTCATGATGTAGGAGCTATTCTATTTGAAGCGGTACTGTACTGTAACCACTTAAGCGTGACTTTAATTGGCCATTCTTTTAATTGTAGATAACCCGATACTATTGAATGCATGCATATTGAAATTTGTAAAGATTTTGTTTTAAGTAAAAATAATCACAGAATTTTAATATCCTTCAATTGTTTTACTAAGTATATGTAAAGTTCCCGGGGATATACTGTGTGACAAAACTTAATGTATATAACGGTCGAATAGCATTCTTTGATTTTCAATAAACTCCCTGGTTATAATGTATTTTATCAAAAAATACGAATACCTACCGGTTTTTGTTTATGTTTGGTCCGTCACAGGTAGCTCCGGATGCCTGTCACAACATTTTATCGGTACCTCCGCGGAGGTACCTGTGATAGTTTACCAGGCGTGTCTGGGCCTCATGGTTTCAGAGAAGAAGATTTTTGAAGTTTTTCCCATTATAAGTCTAACGGAGCTTATGACCCCTGGGGAGTGGCCAGTTTGGACCCAAGAGGCTTGGTTTGCAGGATTTATGTAGGGGACCACTAAACGTTGCTTCATACTATATGTATAAGCTCTGGGCCTCATGATTCCAAAGAAGAAGATTTTTGAAGGTTCTTAGGCTATATAGCTATATATAAACAAATGACTCCCTGGGGCGTGGCCAATTTGAGACCCAGGGGCATGGGTGGCAGGATTTTAGTAGGGGATCACTAGACATTGATTCATGCTATATATATAAGCTATGGGCCTCATGGTTTCAGAGAAGAAGATTTTTTAAGATTTTCCCATTATAAGTCTATGGGAGCTAATAACCCCCAGGGCATGGCCAATTTGGGCCCCAGGGGCATGGTTGGCAGGATTTATGTAGGGGACCACTAGACATTGATACATACCAAATATGTAAGCTCTGGGCCTCATGGTTTCAGAGAAGAAGATTTTTGAAGATTTTTCCCATTATAAGTCTATGGGAGCTATATGTTGCCATGGCAACCAGAGGTTCAACCCAATCTACCCTTAAACCTAATGCAGTCAATCCCCCACCACAACAATGCTACACATAAAATTTGATCAAGATTAGCCTGCTGGTTTAACAGATATTGGTGTTTAAAAGTGTGGACGACGACGACGGACGACGTACCATGGCTATACTATAAGCTCACCTTGACAGGTGAGCTAAAAAATCTGAAAATTGAGACACCAAAATTAAGAAAATAATGACTGTAATTTCCCTGAAAAAGGGACAGTTTGATTTTTGACATTGCAGACATGCACCCAAAAGATGCAGGTGGAATGGTAAACAGTGTAGACCCTGATCAGACTTCTCAGACCTGTCTACCCTATACACAGACAGTTTACAGGATTACAATTACTGTATTATTCCTATTAAATGCTCCTGCTCTAATAAACACCCCCTGCTAATTTTCGGAATATAATGTTGTTAACTTGCATAAATTCCTGTTTACTTCTCTGGATGAGGTAGCTCTTTGAAAATACCTCTACTCTTCAAGGAAAGAATTTGTCCCTCTAGGAGCAAATTCTTTCCTCCAGGAACAAATTTGTTCCTGAAAGAGTTGACCCCTACCACTGAGAAGGATGGCAAAAAAATAGTAAAGTTCTTTCCTTTGAAAGGTATACCCATTCACATTAATACTGTTTATTAGAGGTATTTTGGCAGTGGCTGATTAACTAAAATTTAGTCTTTAAATAACACTACTCTTTCGTAAAATGCAACAACCCCAGGGGGTTTAATAGGATTAACATGGTAACCATTATACAAAGTGTTAGATTTTAAATGTGTTTGACATTCAAACTTATAAAAATTCTTTACAGAAATGAAAAGAATTCTAAATCATTTTGGATTTTAGGTCAAATTAGGGAAGCAAGTTTTGCATTGGGAATAGGAATTCAATTCATTGAATTCAGCCAATAGGGACACTTGGAAATGCCCTGAAGATATACTGATATTTGTCTCTGATTGTGTTTAGGAGCGTAGAAAGTCTCGAGATGACCAGAAGAGAGACCTAGCATTGTTAGAGAACAGAGAAGACTTGTGGCGGACACAGCTTGAAGATAAGAACAGTGAAATTGTGGAGCTCAATAAAAGAATTAGCGTAAGTAATGCAGAGTTTGACCACAGATCTTAGTGTATCAGTGCTTCAGATAGGGTGATTATAATGAGGGGCCCCAACCTAGAAAAACTGACAGAAAGATGTCCGTTGCGCATGTCAGAAGCAGTGTAAAGGTGAATGGGTACGTTTTCAAAGTAAGCAGATCAGCTGTTTTCATTTTTGCCTTCCTCCTGAACCTCCCGACTGGCTGAATGGGGACAGTGAGGGGTGGGAGGGGAGTGTGTGTGGGGGAAGGGGGAGGGGCGGTGGAGGTGGGCAGTCAGCTCTTAAAAGAAAAAATGAGAAAACTCTTTTCTTTTAGAGTTGTCTCCTTTGTGGAGAGGCTATGTTGTCCAGTGAAGCAAACAGGAAGTCTCAAAAGTTATTGCCCTGTGTAAAAATTGTGGAGAGGAAAGAGTTGTACCCATACACCTTGAATGTTGATTTTTATTAGGTAACTACACTGCTCAAAATATTTAAAGGAGCAGCAGTATTTTCCCATTGACATTACTGCAACTTCTACCTAGTTCAACTGCCCATAAATCTGACCGCCAGTGAGCAAGAATACCTATCCTTTTGCAGCATTTGAAGAAGGATAGAAGTTCAAGACAGCAAGTATTTCAATACAAATGATGTCCTGCTCATTTCCATGTAACAAATTTTGCAATTTTCGAAATTTCTGAAATTGAGGCATTTTGCTGGAAGTCCTATAAATGCTCATGAGCTTCATTTCAAAGTGATCCTTTCAAACGGGTCACCTTATAAGATAACTAGTTTCTCAGACAGAATGAACGTTTTGATTTCGGTTGAAATTTTCAGACTTTTCACCTGTTCTGAAAATTTACAAACTTTTACCAAAATTCCAATTTTACAAAAATCTCTCCATGGACATTGGCAGGACACATACTAAATCAAAAATTGTGCCATCAGTAACATCGACCGTCTTTGAAAACTGGCAAAATAAATGGAAATTCCATGTCTTTGTTGATCGAAAATAAACGATCTCAAAGTGAAGATGCATTGCTCTGTCATCTATGGAAGTATATTAGGTGCTCCTTTACATAATTTGAGCAGTGTATTAACGTTGTATATAAAAGATAGCAAAAAACAATTGTTTCTTTATATTTTCATATTAACATTGTGTATATACATGCTGACTCAGCACACTGGTAGCTTAGCAAATGGTAGCACACAAGGGGGACTATTAACTTGACTGATTCAGATAATTTAGTCAAAGCTTTTCAGCAACTGTTTTTAACAGTGCCTGACTAGAAAATCCCAAATGCAGTCGAGATAATGCAAGAACTTATGATGGGGTTGCGGCAGACACAAGGAAATCACAGGCTTGTTTTCAGATAGTTAGTCTCCTGCAAGGCTTGCCGAGCATGAGGCTTAAATAAACTGAAAATGAGCCTGAGATTTCCTTGTCAAGGCCTCAACACTATCATTGATTATTTTTTTCTCATCCACTATATTTCGATAAAACAGAATATCTATCAAATGCTGATCCTGTTGTTCAGGTGGTACTATATACTTTCAGATAAGTTTCTATTATTGATGGTTCTGTCATGTTAATTTCATCTTCTACATGCACTTTACATGACTGTCAACTAGTCAGAAACTTAGAATGGCATTTGCTGCACAGCAATGGCTGTCAATTTCATATTCTGCATGCAATTTGCATGACAGGTAGCAAGTGGAGTTATTGAAATTTACAGGATTAGCTGTACTAAGCAATGATCGATAGATTGGCATGGCTTTCAGAGCTTAGGCTGAGACAGCAGGACAAGATACAAAAGTCTTAATCAACTCTAGAAAAGGATATTCTTGTCCAGTGGGTGAGTATAGCCCTTCATGTACTCTACTCTGTACATGTGACAGCCTATGTTGTTTATACAGGAACTTGAAGACCTTGTTGAAGCTTACGAAGGCCAGGAGAAGGAAAGTATGGAGCGTGAGCAGAAACTTCGGGAGAAACTACGAGAAACAGAAAACAAAGATGAACATGACAATCAAGTGGTAAGCCTTAACATTTTATTACTGTAAAACAGAAGTTTTGTGAGACTTCTGTTTTGTTCATGAGCTTCCTTTGCTGGTACATTTAAAGCTGTTCAAAATAATGTTAGTCTAATGCAAAATGAAAGAGCAACATCTACCATAACAAATAAGGAGATCCAGTAGTGCAATGGGTTAAGTGCTGACCAGCTTAATTAGTGGTGTGGGTTAGATTTTTGCTGGAGTTGGAATCTTTTCCACCATAAATGGGGTCCCATTGGGTACCACCAAAGAAATTTAATACCCACATACAAAGAAATGATAGTACTTTTTAACCCCTGAATACCAAAAATGAAAATAAGTTCCCGGTCCTGTCCCTGGGTGAACTGTTTCCTGAGCCTTAAGAAAATTTATCATATGACGTCGCATCTGAGAGTGTAATAAAGCCATGCATTAAAAACGATAATCTACTAGTGGATTAAATATGCAAATTACGTCGTAACGTTATGTGTTGACGTCCATAAAACGTCGCGCTTTCTAATGGCAAAATCGTGACGTTTTAGCGCAAAATTTGCTAGTAAAAAGCGATTTTAGTGTCATATGATAAATAGAATCTTGCATTCATGCTCCTGTATTTATTGAATTTATTAAACTCGTTGGTGAAAACGATAAGATGCTCGGCATAGCCTAGCATCTTATCTTTTTCTCAACTCGTTTAATAAATTCAATCATGTAAGATCCTCTATGTAATTAAGGTAAATGGAAACAATTTCAAGAGGAGCAGCTCTGCCATTTTAATTTTTACTTCCCTTCTCAATGAGGGTTAACTCATAAAGGAAAGAGTTTGCTCCTCTTGGAGTAAATTCATATGGTTTAGACTTGAGCCCTTTTCTGAAGGGTTTCATTGTCCCGGAGAGTGGCTGTAGTGTAGTGGATAACACTTAGAACTACCAATCCAGGGGTCGCAAGATCAGTCCCCTGCTTCTCTGGTCTTTCAGATGAGACTTTAAACCAAAGTCCCATCTCCATATGACCTCGTTATTGCTGGGACGTTAAACCCGAGTTCACTCACTCACTTCATTGTCCCAGAAAGCAAATAGGGAGTCACAAAGTTACCTTTCTCTGAAAAAAAAAATGGCACAAAAACATAGAGGTGTGTCCATACTCCTATATGATAATTATGGGATAATCACCATATTTATTCATAAAAATATACCATGTGTTTGATTAAAACCACCTTGCAGAGTTCAGTATTTGTTAAGCTAAAAGACAAAGTTTTTCCCCACCAAAACAATCCAGAAATCTAGATCCATCTTTATTAAGATAGATTTAGGTTTCTGGATTGTTTTGATAGGGAAAAAAAGATTCTACATCAGGGGTAGTGCCTCTGTCATGTAGCCGAATAAATATGTTAGGGTTCAAATGAGGTGTCATAAGATGTGTTTAAACTGAGAACGTAGCAAAACTATCACAGGATTGTCATTTAGAGCAGTGTTATCTGGGGACTTTGCATTAGAATTTTTATGTCCCCCCACCAAAGGTGAGGGGGGACATATTGTTTTCAGTGCGGATCCCGTCGGCGTCGGCGTGACAGATTCTTGTATGCGCGATATCTCTTGAACCAATGGATGGAATTTCACCAAACTTGCATGGATATATCATTGGGACAAGTGTAAGAGCTGATTAGATTTTGGTGACCTTGACCTCATTTTCAAGGTCACAGGAGGACTTAGATGACAATTTCTTGTATGCGCATTATCTCTTGAACCAACGGATGGAATTTCACCAAACTTGCATTGATACATCATTGGAACAAGCGTAAGAGCTGATTAGATTTTGGTGACCTTGACCTCATTTTCAAGGTCACTGGATGACTTAGATGACAATTTCTTGGACCCAATTTCTTGTATGCGCATTATCTCTTGAACCAATGGATGGAATTTCACCAAACTTGCATGGATATATCATTGGGACAAGTGTAAGAGCTGATTAGACTTTGGTGACCTTGACCTCATTTTCAAGGTCACTGGAGGACTTAGATGACAATTTCTTGTACCCACTACATCTGAACCAATGGATGGAAAATCACAAAACTTGCATGGATACATTATTGGAACAAGTTTCTGAGCTGATTAGATTTTGGTGACCTTGACCTTATTTTCAAGGTCACTGGAGGACTAAGATGACAATTTCTTGTACCCACTACATCTCCTGAACCAATGGATAGAATTTCACAAAACTTGCATGGGTACATTATTGGGACAAGTTTTTGAGCTGATTAGATTTTGGTGACCTTGACCTCATTTTCAAGGTCACTGGAGGACTTGGATGAAAATTTCTTGTACCCACTATATTTCCTGAACCAATTGATGGAATTTCACCAAACTTTCCTGGATACATGATTGGGACAAGGTTATGAGCTGTTTAGATTTTGGTAACCTTGACCTTATTTTAAAGGTCACTGGAGGACTAAATTGGCAATTTCTTGTACCGTAAATATCTCCTGAACCAATGGATGGAATTTCGCCAAACTTTCATGGATACATGATTTGGACAAGTTTAAGAGCTGAACAAAATTTTGGTGACCTTGACCTCATTTTCTAGGTCACAGGAGGATTTAGATATGTGAAAATTTCGCTAAAATTGATGAATCTCTTTAGCCTTTTGCTTGATTTCCACTTTACTTTCATAGATATACCTATGGGACAGTCTCAAGAGTGTACTGTGTTTTGATGACCTTGACCCCATTTTCAAGGTTAAAAACTATCTTACAAATGCATATTTTTCTCTCTTAAAAAATGAGATATCTTGAACCAGTGGATAGATATTCATCAGACTTGCATGAATGTATCATTGTGACAGGTTTAAGACATGTTTATGAGTTGGTGACCTTGACCCATTTTTGAAGGACATAGTCTTCTATGTAGGATATCTTTAGAACCAGCGGATGGATTTTGTCCAAACTTGCATAGATATTTTATTTGTACAGGCTTTTTATTCATTAGAGTGATGGGAAATGGGCTGGTGGGGGGACATCAGTTTTTCTCTGAAAAACATTTCTAGTTCATTTTCTTTTGAAGGATATTAGAGTGCTTGTTAAGACTTCCTCCCCAGAGAAGAGAGACAAGTGGACGTCTGAAAAAATTAAGGTAATTTCATAGATTTTTCAGATAGCAGGGGATTTTGATGATAACAAAACACAAACAAAAAACTTGGATTGTAGTCCTTGTTTAGAACTGCTTTGATTAAGGCAGCTCAAATGGAGGGTTCACAGTTTGTTTTATGTGGATATGTCAAAAGTGATCCCACAGCCATCATTAAAACACCCTATCATTTAGAGCTCTGTTTGTTTGATATTGACTGCTTAATGGTGGGAAAAAATCTGTGTTGTATGAAACAGTGTTGTTACAGCTTGCCACATTTTCTTTGTCCTTCGTTTCCTTATACTTTACATACCAAAAGTACAGAAAGAGATTTAGATTTAATTTCTGAGTGTAGTTGTGAACATATGTCACCTTGATAAGTGAAGAAGGTGGATGGTAGAATCTGATGGCAGCAGACACTACAAACATTTATAAACTTTATTCAGACAGACAGTATAGGCCCATTTATAAGGGAAGTCTGAAAAGGGTGTAACCTGTTTGCTGTTTAACCAGGATTTTCATAAAGTATTCGCTGAAGGAAGATAAATTCAAAGCTGGGAAAAGTATTGGAATTAGTAAGGAATAGATGATGTTTTAACACTAAAAACACCAAAAATGAAAATAGTTGAATTTGCAAACAGCATAGATTGAGGTGAGGCAGCTCATAATGAGCTGCCTCATCTGGATCTACACTTTTTGCTTTGTAGTCTTTGGTTTAAATATATTTTATTCTTTTTAGAAATTGTAACATACATACATATATATAGATTACAATACAGACTTGGGATAAGAATGAAAGCTGGGCTCTTATAGAGTTCTTCTCCCTGTAGTCTTTGACTTATGTATGGATGGATGAAAATATGACAAGTTTACGTCCTTTTCAACAGTACTTCAGTAATATCAGGACAATGAGAGGGTGATATTGAAAGGCTGAGTGCCAGTGCTTGATGTACTGAGCTACCAGGGCTCCCTCTAGTCTTAGAATTCTCAAAATGATATAGCTTGGTTGAAACATTTTTTGAAATTTTGCAGATGTAAATTTTGCCGGCTACTTGTTTGGCACTATTTAATGTATATACATTGGGCAGGATATAAATGTATTACAGGATCTAGAACTTAAGATGGAACAGTACAACATTGCCAAGTTGGCATGGCAACAGAAGGAGGAAGAAATGAAGGATGCTATTGAGGTAACCTCTTCCCCCCCAGCCTTGTAGATTCTGAAAACGAACTATACATGTCCCAGTGTTCATTATGCCCCCGCCATTTAAAATGGGGGGGGGGGGGGGGGGGGGGGGGCATATAGTATAACCCCTGTCCATACGTACGTAGCATAAGTACGTACGTACAAAATGGTTTCCTTTCAATATCTTTTGAAAGCATTTGTGTATTGAATTCATATTTCATACACAGCTATATAATCATAAAATACAGGTCAAGTTCGATGTTGGGTAAAATCCGTCTATTATTGTGGGAGTTATGGCCCTTTTTCGACTTCTGTTTCTATGAGAAAATGGTTTCCGTTCGATATCTTTTGAAAGCATTGGTGTATTGAATTCATATTTTATACACAGGTATATAATCATTAAATACAGGTCAAGTTTAATGTTGGGCAAAATCCGTTGATTATTGTGGGAGTTATGGCCCTTTATCGACTTCATTTCATATGAAAACAGGGTGGCCACAAGCTCTGGAAAACAGGGAAAATGATGAAAAAAAATCCCTGCAGGGAAAAATCAGGGAATTTGAAAATTTGCTGAAAATCAGGGAAATATTAGGGAATTTTAAAAATTCCATTTTGATAACATGAAACTTTTCAAGCAGGTATCATGGTTACTGATGGTTTCTTTCTGCAATAAAATAAGTGTAAGTCTCCTTCTGACAACTGTATGATATACATGTAGAATTTAATTAAGTTTAAGGGGTATAGTGCGAAGTATTGAATAAGCATTTTCCTTCCATAGGTTTCGAACTTTGTATTGAGCATTTATCTGAAAGCAATGATTTGTAAAAATCTTAATACAATAAAAGAGATTTTTCTGTAGTGGAGAATTGAAAAACAATCTAAATTGAAATATGAATGTCCAGTTTGTGTGGTTACGGTCATGTGTGTTACATAATTCAGTATTGCATGCTTCTCTGAATTAGCATTGTATGCTTACCTACTTATTTTCTTAAAATTATAAAGCTATTTTTGAGCTAACAAAAAGTAGTTTTAGGGAAAAAAAACCTGAAAGTATTCTATGAGCAGCAAGTTTTCAGCTACATTTATATGCATGTGTTAATTTACTTTATGGGTCAAATAAAGTATAAAATAATGTGTATGGTAGACTGTCAAATAACCAAATGCTGACATCAAATGATTCTTGATGCTAAGTTACTGACACTGTAATTTGATGAAAAATTAAGTATAATTCCATAAAGTGTTAAGTATTGTTTGTGCCTCTAAGTTCAGTTCTAAGTAATTTATACACCAGAAATGTGTAAGTTATAGAACATTTTACACCACAGACATTTTGTATTGTCTGAAGTCCTAGGATCATCTTGTTAATAGTTTAATAGGTTTCAAATGGTCTTTTTATTGTCTTCAGGACTCAACTTAGGGCTCCAGAAAGGGAGAAGCTTGCTGAATATCTTTGAGAAATATGGCCCAAACTTTTTGTCTTCCCTTCTTTTCCATACATATTAGCTTTTAAATTCTCTGAACTGAAACTCAGAAGGAGGAGCATTTCTTTTTGGCTCAATTACCCTCAGGCTGAGCCTTGGTCTGTGTTTGCAGAACACTGCTGTTAGCTTGGAAATGGCAAAAATGTTTAGACAGTCTACCATGTACCAAAAAAAAAAAAAAAAAAAAAAAATAAGACATAATAAATGATTAAAAAACATTAAAACGGTAATGTTTGTAACATTCATTTGGAGGTGAAGGTATGGCTATGAGGGAAGGTTGGAGGCCATGTAAGTATTTGACCAATTGATTTTCGTTACCATATATAAGTAAATTGAAAATTGTTAACATTATAAAGGCATTATTTATCATAGTTTGAGGGGTTTTTTTTTATTAAAAATGGAGATACTTTCTGTCATAATGACTTCAAAATGAAGGCTTTTGTGACAGTATCAGGAAATTTTATCAGGGAAAATCAAGCCAGATCAGGGAAAAATCATGGAAAAATCAGGGAATTTGATTTCCAAAATTTTGTGGCCACCCTGGAAAAACTGGTTTCCGTTCGATATCTTTTGAAAGCATTGGTGTATTGAATTCATATTTTATACACAGGTATATAATCATAAAATATAGGTCAGGTGCGATGTTGGGCAAAATCTGTTGATTATTGTGGGAGTTATGGCCCTTTTTCGACTATATCTTGTATGAAGAAATGGTTTCCGTTCAATATCTTTTAAAAGTATTGGTGTATTGAATTCATATTTTATACACAGGTATATAATCATAAAATACAGGTCAAATTTGATGATGTCCAAAATCCGTTGATTATTGTGGGAGTTATGGCCCTTTTTCGACTTCATTTTGTATGAAAAACTGGTTTCCATTCATTTTCTTTTGAAAGCATTGGTATATTGAATTCATATTTTATACACAGGTATATAATCATAAAATACAGGTCAAGTTCGATGTTTGGTAAAATCTGTCGATAATTGTGGGAGTTATGGCCCTTTTTCAACTTCATTTCATACAATAATGGTTTCCGTTTGTTAGTTTTTGAAAAGTTACTTGTTTCCGGGCTATTTCTTTTGGCAAGTTGCGTGGCATCCATTACTGTGATAAGATACAGAATGTTATCACATATCACAGTCATGACACCCCCCTCCTTATGGCCCTTTTTCAACTTCAACTTCATTTCATACAATAATGGTTTCCGTTTGTTTGTTTTTAAAAAGTTACTTGTTTCCGGGCTATTTCTTTTGGCAAGTTGCATGACATCCATTACTGTGATCTTGGCATCCATTACTGTGATAAGATACAGAATGTTATCACATATCACAGTCATGACACCCCCCTCCAAGCCAGCCCTCCCCCCCCCCCCATCCATTACTGTGATAAGATACAGAATGTTATCACATATCACAGTCATGACACCCCCCCCTCCAAGCCAGCCCCCCCCCCCCTTAACTTATGCTGCTCATGTTTTCTTCTCTGCTGCTGTATCATATATTGTAGCCATTTTTACCAGATATGCTGTTTGTCATCTGTCTGGAGTTTGATTAGAAGACTACAGATTTCTTGGGTTTGGAAATTTCACCATTGCAGAGGATATCAGTGTGGGCCATTTCAGGAGCCTTTGGGCCATTTCAATCATTGAATACAAAGCTTTCTGGTTTAAATCTCAATTTAAGACTGTCGGTGACAGCAAGCATCTTATGACAGATCAGGAACAAATAATTAAACGGGCCAGTGCAAAACATATTAATTGTTATTTATCTTGCGAGTGCACACAAACTGAAATAGTTACATGGACAGGGATTTTTCTGCACCCATAAGCCTATGTGCATGTCATTTCAGTGCCGTAATAGATAAAAACGTGTCCGTGGGGTAATCTGGAATGAACACTGATGCCCTGAACAGACCTGAGTATTTATGTTGGTTGGTCTGGGCATGTACAGATAACAAATACCATCAAATAAGTACAATTATCGTATGACGTCGCATCTGAGAGTGTAATAAAGCCATGCATTAAAAACGATAATCCACTAGTGGATTAAATATGCAAATTACGCCATAACGTTATGCATTGATGTCCATAGAATGTCACGTTTTCTAATGGCGAAATCTTGACATTTTATTGCAAAATTTGCTAAAAAAAATGCCATTTTAGTGTCATATGATAAATAGAATCTTGCATGCGTGCTCCTGTATTATTGAATTTATTAAACTCCTTGGTGAAAACGATAAGATGCTCGGCAGAGCTCGCATCTTAACTTTTTCCCCAACTCGTTTAATAAATTCAATAATGCATGGGAACTCATGTAAGATCCTCTATGTATCTTTCATGGGTGTGGGGTGTGGACATAAAAATATGTAACAAAGGTCACTGTTCAGCATCACAAAGCTTTCCAAGTTGTTATGTACCCCAGTTTTAAGGTGTATGAGTTCATTGCCATGCTTTTCTTCCACTTTTATGAGGGGAATTAACTGGTTTCCTGTTTGCTTCCCTGGGTGATGTGGTCCTTCCAAAATTTGAAAATGGGGTCTACTCATAAAGGAAAGAATAATTTCCCAAGGGAGCAAATTCTTTCCCTTATGGTCCCAATTGTGAAGGGCAGCCAAAAATGAATATGGCAGTGTTGCTTCCCCTGAAAGTGCACCTATTCACCTTAAGATATATGTAGTAAGTAGAGCAATTGTTTATGTTGAAAATTGCTGTCCATTTGTAGAGACTAAAGTCTGAAATAGAAAACAAGAAACTGCTTGACAGGCTGTCCAGTCAGACAAAGGAAACTTTGACCAAACAAGTTGAGCTCTACCAGTCTGAGATAGCTGAACAAAGGGAGAGGATTAAGGTATCAATGTAGTTAGATACATGCGCCGCCACATGACAAAACCAACAAAGTTGCATGTGTGCCCAGCGAAGACTCAGATCACCCTGGACATCCGCCCCGTCTGTTCAGAGTCTCGGCTATTGGCATTGAGATAGCCTAGAGCCTTAGCTACCCTTTAAGTGGATAGCAAAGACTCTGATCAGACTGGGCGGATGCCCAGGCTGATCTGAGTCTTTGCTGGGCCTACATGCCACTTTGTTGGTTTTGTTGTGTCGTGGCTTACATGTTACATGTACTTTCACATGAGAATTTATGAAAGTGGCACTTTATTTACTGTGAACAAGTGTGTTATTAGGAAAAGGTTATTTGATAAATGGAAAGAAAAAAAGAATAATAAACATTTATAAATAAATATATAAATAGATAAAAGAAACAGATTGGCAAGAGTTGCCTCATTCATAACAGCACTGTGTGCAAATTTTTTAAGTGTTTGGTGTTTTGGTTGCAGTTTAAGTTAGTAACAGCAAAGTATGCTGTTTAGCAATGATTGATGAAGATGGTTTTTAGGGATTTGAATGTATTTGCCATTTTGAGTCTGAACGATAAAATTCAGTTTATCGTAAAATTCTGAAAATTGGGACACATAAAATAATTACCATAATTGACCTAAAAGTGGAGCAGTTTCGTTTTTAATGCAGTAATGTCCCTAGATGTAGATTCAGTCTTGTTTTCAGCAATACACCTCTCTATTATATATAAATCTTATTGAAAAGTAAAACTTGCTTTAAGAAGGAGACTTGGATTAGTTTATATTAGGTGCCTAAAAGATGCAGGTGGAATGGCAAACAGTGTAGGCCCTGATCAGACTACTCGTTTGGAGCAGTCTGATCTGGGTATGCACTGTTTACTCAGATCTATCTGTACCAATGCTTAGAATTTTTATGTACATTTATTTGATTTTCAGGTTCTTCAGGAGAGTGTTAAGATGGTCATGTCTGAGAATGATGATGAGAGGTCAAGGACACAGCATAGACTAGAAAACAAAGTCAAGGTAACAGATGAATGTTATTGTTGTTTTATTGTTTTACATCCACAGTAAAGACCTATGTTCATGTCGGGACTGTCAGTTACCCTAACCACACTATTCCTGGGCAGGCTTAGACCTCCTAAGCTGTTTACCAGTACTAAGTGCACATACTTTTGCCAGTAACTGACAATTGCCCTTGAATCAGGGGAAGGAGAAATGAAAGTATGACTGGGTAGGTGAGTGAATGAGTGAGTTTAATAGTATAGCAAACAAGATTCAGACCACAGGCAGATGCTCTGGAATTACGGTAGCTTTTCTTTTGCATGTGAAGTTCTGCAGCTTTAGGCTTTTTTCATGTCAAAACTCAGATTTTAGCAAAGGGCTGGGGCTGAAATTTGATTTGTTTTGCAATAAAACAGGCTGTTTGATTACATTTGAAAATGTGTCACGTCTAGTAAACTGGCAGTTTCATTTCCACATGGAAATATCTAAGCCTTCCCCAATGTATGCCAAAATATAGCAATGCTGCATGACTCATTCATGTATGCAAATCATATTCGTACAAATTTTCAGCTGTGTTAAAGACAGACTGGTGGAGTTAAAAAAAATACTTTTAGTATACTTTACCAGAAGTACTGTTGTTTTGTTGCAGGAGTTAGAGAGTCAACTTGACAAATACCGAGATGAGAAGAAATCACTAATGTCTGATGTGAACAAATATCAACAGGAATCTAACGATAAACACTTCAAAATCAGTGAACTAGAAAGGGTGAGTTCCTTTGTCTGGTAATGTTGCATTTGTCTTAGTTTATTGTCTCCCCTTTGACTAGCAGAGCAGAAGACATTGATATAACTTTTGTGGTGTCAGGAGCATTTGCAGCAAAAAAGTTTGTCAGTCTTGTAGGTTTAGCACCATTTTATGACAGTGTATGACAAGCAAGACACTGTCTTTCTCGGATTTCTTGTTTATGAATGTTAGCTTGATCTTTTAATTTGAGAACATGTATATCCCAAAGTTTTAGCAGAGAAATTGATTTAGCACTAGAACAATAGGGCCAGTTTGTTTGTTCATCATGAATATAGCTGGAAAGAGCTAGTGTACAAAGATCTTTTGTTGTGACATAATTGTGTAGTTTGCTTACTGAGGAAGCTCGCTCCTGTTTACAACAATTGGGAAAAAGCTCTGTTTCAGAGAAATATTTGAGCTGTTCTGTATATATATCTTAATGTGTATAGATACACCTGTTTTTTTCCCACCATTTTTACAAAGCTAAACAACTTTTTGACTTTTTGTTTGCTTCCCAGGGCAAAGAAACCCTTCCAAAGAGGGGTCAGTCCTTAAAGGATAGAATTTGTTCCTAGAGGAGCAAATTCTTTCCTTTAAGAGTTGACACCTATAGAGAAAGGAGGTAGAAAAGGAAATGGTGTGTTTGCTTCTCCTGAAAGTGTACCCATTTACCTTAATTCACTTTATCATAAAAATTACTGTAAAATCACCATGATTCAGGTAAACAATTTGATTCTTAAAGACAAATATTCCCTACTATATGGAACACACCCTCAGTCTTTATTGGTTTTATGACCCTGTTATTACCTATGCGAGAAATAGTATTTTGTTTGATGAAACAGCTCTGTCACTGGACTGTTGCATAACAGGATTATGAGACCCAATAAACAAGAATATTTGTCTTTAAAGCGCCAAAACATTTTGGCTTAATTTGAAAAAATGTTATAGGATATTCAGAATTCCAAAACTTAAAGGCAAACACTGTAGCTTCAGATGAGGCAGCTCATCATGAAGCACTGATCAGGATCTAAGTTGTTTACAAATTTATGCCTGCTAAATTCTAAAAAATGTTTGCCCAATTTATAGGATTTTCAGAATTCAAAGAGCCCCGGTAGCTCAGTAGGTTAATAGCTGGCCTACTGATCTAGCGGTCCCAGGTTTGAGCCGAGCTGGAGGTGGAAATCTTTCCAACTGTAAAGGAGGCTCCATTGCACACAGCCTTCCAGTATCATCCTCCCATCATCCTGATATGATTACAGTACTGTTTAAAAGGATGTAAAAAGGATGGAAAGTCATCCATCAATCCATTCAGAATTCATAGATTAGAAGGCAAGCAGTGTAGATCCAGATGAGGTGGCTCATTATGAGCCACCTCATCTGGATCTATGCTGATTGCAAATTCAGCTGTTTTAATTTCTGGCATGTTAAGTTTTAATACAGGCTCTGTCTTTTTCTGCTCTTTTTTTCACAGACCAATACAAGACTGACATCGAAGATAGAGAGACTAGAGAGACAGTTGGATGAGTCAAGAGAAAGAGAAGTTGATATTAGACTGAGAAGAAATCAGACATCAGATATCAGGTTAAGTGTTAGGTGTTCTCAGGTCACAGGTTTTTGGTAAAACCAAGACTCTCTTATCTAAAGGTAGATCCTGAATAAGATATGTTTATGTGGTGAGGATGGGAGACAGATCTTCTTTTTATGCATGCCCGAGGCTGACGCATTGTCCGTCAATTAAAAAGTACACTTTTATGGGCTGCATAATGGGCACAATGGTATATATTGCATGCAGTCTATCTGTCTTTTCTATTCACACATGTTCCATAAAAATTTTAAGTATTGGGACAGAAAGGTCTGAGCAAACACTGCAGGCCTGGATCGGATTTCTCATCTGATCAGTGTCGACCATCTTTGCTGTTCCATAAGCTTCTTTAGGACACAGTACTGCTTAATAAAACCAAAACATTCCGTTTGTAAAGCAATGATGGTAATTATTGATGATAGAGTCCATATTGAATTCTTACCTTGTTACTACCCTAACAGTGGGAACGCAGACTCATCACATTTGAGTAATTCATTTTCTGAATGGTCGTCTACGCACAAAAAAGTAATCCTTTTTTTCGCTGGAGAAAAATGGCAGGAAATTTTTGTCAGAAACAGCCCCAAAATAATGCTCATTTGAAAAGATATGCAGTCGTGGTTTTCTGAAGGACCAGATCACAATGAAATTTTATGTTTTATTATTGAAATCAGATGCATATCGGTACCTCAATGCAGTTTGCACACCCAAAACAACGATCACAATTTGACAACCGTTTTTCAGAAAATTAAAACCCTAAGACAGTACCCCAAAGTTATTTTGCAAAGAAAATTGTCCCAAAAACCAAATTAGATGCCATTATAACTGAACCGTAGTTCATACATTCGACCGTCTTTCAGCGAGGTATATCTACGGGAGAAAGTCTATTTACGTTGAAAATCGATAATGAAGTTGGTCATTTTTACAGCACGTGCGTTTGTCAACACACGGACATTTTTCTGCTGGATCGACTTGAGCCAGTTGAGGAGACCAACTGTTTCTTCATTTATGGTACAGTAAAGTTTGTAATCATTTAGCATACTGTGCATTTATTAAGATTTTGCGTAAGTCTGCCTGCCTGTGATTTTTTGGGCTTCTGAATTTAGGCTACACGCCGAGAACGAACGAGAGAAAGCAAAACAAACACACTGGTACTCGAGTAAACCACAAAGTTTGACAAACGAAAAACATTGAGTGATTGACCGGCTGTTTTTTAATAGTGGAACAAGAAAGAGCAAGCGGAATGATAATAAATATTTCAAGTGAAACCTACATGCTTTAGTCGAATTACGGACAACTCGCCCCAAGACAACTCGCTCCACAAAAATCTCGCCCCAAGACAAGTCGCCCCTCCTTCAGGTGACAACTCGCCCCACATTCTGAGACAACTCCCCCAGACAACTTCCCCCAAGACAACGCGCCCCACATTCTGAGACCACTCGCCCTTCTAAAGAATTCTGTCCCGGACGACGCCCCCCCCCCCCCCCCCCCCCCCCCCCCCTCCCTCAACACACACGTACCCTTTCAGAAGGCATCCCACAAAAAATACAAGAAACAGCTTGCTCTTACTCATAAATCTGTCAAAACCCTGTCCCGTTAGGCGCTAAGGGACCGACCATTTGATATTCTAGGGGGGGGGAGGGGGGGGGGGGGGGGGGGGGCCTTTGGATATGCAAGAAAAAAAAATTAGCTCATAAGGGGATTTAAAAAAAATCAGACATCGAAAAACAATGAAAAAAAAAAAACTGGCTCCACCCAAAATTTCTTAAGAAAAGTCTGCAGATAATTCCATTTTAAGTGAGTTTTTAAAATGTCACTGGCTTCTGGGGGCGCAGACTCCCCATATTTATAGTAATGTTTTAATATCTACAATTTATTTTTTACACCAGCAGCATCCCCCCCTCACCCCCCACCCCCATACACATATCATATGTTCATACATTTTACCAAAAAAATTCTATACAACATTCACATACATGTATTATTGATCAGCCGCATTACGAAGTAAATGTTTCTACTAAATAAAACTGAATTGCAAAAGAGTCACTAGCTTGTGGGACACAAAGCCATTATGGCAAAATAAACACTCTAAAAGGAGGCAAATTCCTAAAAAAAAAAAACCTTTATTTCTTTTATCATCATTCCTAGTTTTGCTCTATTTTTTTCCAATCTTAAAATTGCCATTAAAATTGGGAAATTGCTTTGGCTTCTGGGGGGCGTTGCCCCCTAGACCTCCTTTGTTAACTTCTTAGCAAAGAACTTTTAGCCATTTATTAACTTGCATTCATTTATAATGTGACTCTATCAATAAGTATTTACAAGTAGCACATCACACTTGTGTGATAGGCTCTTGGTATTTATCAAACTTTCAAAAGTGCGAATAAAAGCATACAGGGATGTTTGCATCTGTACCATAGATGAACAGGGTAACATGCTCCAGGCACTGGTTTGCAAATGCAAGCTAACCCATGCCCTTATTCTTATGATCGGTCCCTAAAGGGGACAACAAATACTAATAAGCATTAATGCATGATTTTAGCATGCCTCCCAGCCACAGTTTGATAATTACTCTGCAGCTGCAGAACCCTCAAAACCTCGCTGCTCAGCCCCTGGGTGTACCAGGTTATCGTTGAAGTGCTTTGGGTATTTAATGTATTTACCAAGGTCCACCCATTCACAGCCAGGGTCACGGCGAAGCTCTTCCTTTTTTTGGGTGGGGGGTGCACAGAGGTGGGGGGAGGGGGCGAGTTGTGTTCTGCATCGGGGACAAGAACGTAGATATTCTAGTAAGGTGAGTGTCTGAGAATATGGGGCGAGTTATCTTCTGAAAGTGGGACAAGTTGTCTTCTAAAAGATGCAGTTGTAATGACAAACAGCGTAGATCCTGCTTCGGGATCTATCGCACTTTCATCGCACTTTAATCACTTTATTCATCAAATGCGGTAATTTTCCTTGAAGGAATATGGAGGCTTCAATTCAATTCATTTCAATTCAATGTATAATTTAACATTGATTCAACATTGACTCTCAACATTTTGCTATAACAGGTTTACCCAAGGGAAGTCAGTTTCTGTGCACAAGGCAGTAAGTATCTGCCATATTTTTGAATAAGTGGGTAAAATTTTACCAAACTTCCATGGATATATCGTTTGGACAAGCCAAATAGCATCTTTGCAAGTCAAGGGTACTAAGGCCACTTTGTTTCTTATGTATGTAAGGAACAAAGTGGTCTTAGTACCCTTGGATTGCATAGTGGTCTTAGTACCCTTGGTTTGTAAAGATGTCTAAAAAGTTGATTAGGTTTTGGTGACTTTGACCCCATTTTCAAGGTCACAAGAGGCCTTAGACTTGACCTTCTGTGGTCTGCGTCAGCATGACAATTTCTTGTACCCACAATATTTCTTGAACCAATTTCACCAAACTTGCATGGATATATCATTAGGACAAACATAAGAGCATAATAGATTTTGATCACGTTGACCTTATTTTCAAGGTCTTCGGAGGATTTAGTCTACATATGTGAAAATTTCACTAAAACAGTATGCTGTATATCTCTTCAGCCCCCACTTTCAATCTCTTCAGTAAGGGAAAAAAAGGAGACTGTGTTTGGCAACACATGGGAAGAAACTCATGCAGAAAGAATTATAATAGTGATTTGAGAAGTAACTTCCCTTATATTGAACTGGCTGACGTACCATAAAGTCTCTAAAGATTGGAGTGAGTGAACTCGGGTTGAACGTCCCACCAACAACGAGGTCATATGGAGACGGGACCTCGGTTTAAAATATACGAAAGACCGGAGACGCGGGGGATCGATCTTGCGACCCCTGGATGGGTAGTCCGAAGTCTAAAGATTGGAATTAAGCATAACTGTCTTAAAACTGATGTTTGGTTTTTCACTGCAGTAATGCGTCTAAAGATGCAGATGGAATGACAAACAGCGTAGATCCTGCTTCGGGATCAGTCCGACCAAGATCTGAAGTGTTTGTCTCTATATTATCTTACTTTGTATCGAACTGCCCAAATGTACTCACGAAAACGCTAGAAATAGGCTAAAACTTTTGCGAATTTGTTAATGGAGTATTGAGGCTTCAGTTCAATTCAATGAATAATTTAACATTGATTCAACACTGACTCCCAACATTGATTCAGCATTGAATGTCTGCTGGGCCTTTAATACTTCTGTATTCCATGTCAGTCCATTGGCTATCACCCCATGAATGCCATAGGGCCTAACCTATTTTGAGTCGACATTTATTAAAGAGAAAGTCGACTGATCAAGTAAATTTTACCGGCGAGACTCCACTTGGCAGCTGCGCTACCGAGACTCTTTGGACTGTGGGAGTCGGTATGAGCCGAACAAGAGTTGCAAACAAAGTCTGGTTTCTAGATTCAGACTCTAGAATGGGTTGAGTTTTCATACGATTTCTAGAATGAGGAAATTACAAATTTGTAGATCTTTGTAATCGTGTCTGATCCGTGTGTTGTCGCTGATGACATCACACCAAAAACACACATACACATACTTTTCGATATTTGTTTTATATTTGACCTGAGAAAAGGTGCAGACTTGTCAAAGCTGCCAGGCGACAGAGTCGATTCCCCCTACCCCCCCCCCCCTCCCAACCCACTCCGCCTCCCCGTTCCTCTCACCAACCAGCACACCGGGCCTGTACGACGGAGAGCGGAGGGTGCACCTCCCATAACCGAGCAAATTACATAAAAAACATGCAGTTTTCTGCCAGAAAGCGAGTTTACACCCCTAAACTAAAGCTCTAAAAGTGTCCTTGAAATCTGGATTTTCTTAACTTTCTTACCCCCTTTAACCCACCCAACCCCACCACCCTAGGGCACCCCTCCCCTCCCGCCACCTCCCCACTCACACTGAAATTCGTTCCAGCCACACCTTCTTACCCTCCGCCCCTAATCCCTTGGCAAAAGTATGTGTACGGGCCTGCACAACCATTCCATTTGATCCTTCAGATGTAGGACCCATTAAGTTTTCTCTCCCAAAGTGAAATTTCACGTGCTGTCTTAATTGAATAGTTGTTTAGTGGTGTAGCGATATTTGTCTTGCTTTAATTTTTCAAACAGGGTCCCGCGATATAGCATTTGAAATATTGGCACACTGGCTGTCAGCCGACTCACAAGTTAATATCAGTAATACAATCAATTTACTGTTTACGTCACAATTTCATGACGTAACCAGCACTACTGAGCTAGCTTCCTTGTTTACAAACTCTGCGGGTGGGTATGGAATTGTGGTTATTTGTGAATAAAATATAAAGATAGACTTCTGTCATGCATTGTATTTTAATAAACATATTTGATTTAATCGCGCTTGGTATTCTAGCAATACATGGAATAATGATTCTCTCGATTTTGTCGCAAACGTTGAAATGCATAGCCGGGCCAGTGATGTAAACACTGTTGTCCGCCATTTTGTTGAAAACAACAACAACAAATTGCGTAGAGTACCCGAAGATTATTTTGCAAAGAAAATTGTCCCAAACACCGAATTACTTGATTTTTGTCACAGGGAAAGGGCGAATACCATGGTTTTTCATGGCATATGTCCGCCGGCGGGAGAAAGTCGAATTGTTTTGAAAATTGCTTTTGAAGTTGACTTAAAAAGTCGTCTTTCGACGATCGTGTCAACTGCTCGAATGCCGAGTATCTCGGTGTTCAGTTCGGATCTCAGAGAACTAGGAAATTAAACTAAGATGTAAGGAATAAAACCGTGTATTATTTTCGGCTGTGTGTAGTTTGATTCGCCGACAAAGCAGCACTGAAATTGCGACCCGTTTGTCGATTGAATCTGAATCTGAGGAATTTCGAACGTTTTTTCGTTGCTATCTGTATAAAAATATCACTCCGCCATGGATACGCGTTCCCACTGTAATAATCCTAGATATTGTGAGTAAAATACATGAATAACTGCAGACCCACTAAGAAGCAGTCTGATCTGGGTTTGCGCTGTTTTGTCATTTATGCCAGCAACTTCTTCTGATGTTTGTTTCAATTTTGTTTTATAGGATAAAATTAGCAGAGGAAAGGGTGGCTGATATTGAACAAGAAAAGGTAAAATTGGAAGCTCAACTTGTTGAACTTACTAAATCTATGGAAGACATTAAAAGCAAAGAGTCTGATATGGACAAAATATCTCAGGAACTCTGTGAAACGCTCAAGAAAGAAAACTCTGCTCTTAAAGCAAAGATAAAGGATGCAAATAGAGAAAATTTAGATCTTAAATCAAAGATGAACGAAATTAGCAGTAATGTGGATAAATTTGAAAGACAAGTAACAAAATGTGAGAAAAATATTTCAAACTTAGAAGAGGAGATTGTTGCTAAAGATAAAGAATTAAAAGATTTGAGAAAGTTGAAATCAGAAAAGTTAGGTCTTGAAATTACTATAAAAGACTTGCAAAAGGACCTTAAATTAAAGGATGAGGAAATTAAGAAAGGAGATGAAAGTTCTAAAGAACTAATAAAATTGAGAAGAGAGAAAGAAAATCTGGAAACAAAAATCAAAAGTTTGGAAAAAGACATTGCTGATTTGAAATCAAAGCAGGCTACAACACAAGTCCGCAGGACATCTCAATTGGAGAGTATTGAAGATATGAAACAAGAAAAACGGTTCATGGAGTCGAGGATATCTACGCTACAGCGGCAGGTTGAGCAGGGAGACAGTAAGGTTGTGGACTTGGAGAGAAAGGTAGCACAGCTTACTAAAGATAATGAGAAACTGAAAGGTAAATTTGATTCACGTTTACAACTTCATTGAGTTTGAATGCTGATTAATGTTTGTTGGTATGCGTCTGCAGTGTTTATTCTAAGATTTTTTTTGACTGGGGTCGGGCCCTAGGGTCCCTGCTACAGAAAAAAAAAATGGGGCAATGACAGAAAAACATGCACCATAGAAGATCAAGATGACATAACTCACCATGGCTTCTGATTTGATGACCCCATTTACCCGGCTTTCATAGGGCGCGGACTAGAATGAGCACGGGCATCTGTATGATATATGGAAGCACCCACAAAATAGAGGTTTAGAGTATATAGAAATCATTTATTTTAATGGTATATGATACCACACACACAAAGTAGAGGTATAGAGTATGTATTAATTGTCTTAGCTAGAGAATATCACCAATTTGGACAGAAAAAAATGATGCCATTGAAAGTAAAATTAAGTGGTTATTTCAAAACTAAAATATTGTAGAACAGAACAGAACTTTATTTTGTACAAATATCAAACTTGAGTTTACATCATTGATTCAAATCTAATTGCATTAATACTGATTAAAATCCCATTTCAGAAGTGTCAGCAGAAATAACAACATTAAAGAAGGAGAAATCTAGCCTTCAAAATGAAATGAAAGAGATCAGAATAGAAACTGAAAGAAAACTTAAAAGACAAGCTGAACAGAACAGAGAGACACAGAGTGCTGAAGAAAAACTCCATCAGGTATAGTATAATTTATTAAAATTTTGAACACCAATGTGTCTTACAAAAATGGCCTTGGCAGACAGTGCAGACCCAGATCAGACTGCTCCTGCAGGAGCAGTCTGATCAGGTCTCCACTGTATGCAATTCATTAAAGTTTTTTTACACCCAGTAGTTAGTTGCACAATAGAAAAAAGACAATTTTGATGCCAAACATTTTAATGTTATAGTACAATGTAATTCCCCTTTAGAGGTTTAGGAGGGTGCTGCACCCTTCTGCTTTTTGGCCTTACCTTTCTTTCTTTTGACCTTACCATTTTGCCCTCCCTTTATGGAAGGTATTTTCATTAATATTAATGTAATATTTTGGCAATAGGCAGCTTTCTGTGAGTCAAATATTTATATCTCTCTGCAGAAACAAGGTGTTTATCCTGTTAGACAGTGTTTATACCCTTAGTTATATGGTCTTAGAAAAAAAAAAGCTTAAAAAAAGTGCTCTTTAGAGAATGTGTCACATGCTTAAAGTGCCCTTATTCTGGCCAGCAAGGGGTGGTACAGTGGTGCTGGGTATAACTGTCAGTACCTGGGCATCCTACTGATTTGGATGATAGTAGGGCAAGGGCCTACTGTGCTTGCAGTAGGTGCGGGTGGGGGTTGTATGGACATTTTTTCTCTCGTCTTTCATTTCTCTCTTCTTTCTCCCTCTCTTTGGGAGACGGCCCGATATAGACTGAAATACTGTCTCAAAGGGCCGTTAAACCCAAAACAACCAACCAGCCAACCAATCTGGCCAGCACCGTACCCTTTTTCTAGGCTAGGGGAAACACTATGTTACTGAATTTTGGTTACTTTATGTCACTCTTCTTTACAGGAGAAACAGAAGCAAAATAAAACGCTTGATCAGCTGCAGCATGAACTGAATGAGTCTAATCTGGCTTTGAGTGAAGCTAGGTCAAGCCTTGCCGCTACCCAGAGACAAGAGAAACAGACACGGAACTTCCTAGAATCTCAAATACGAGAACTTCAGCAGAGGATATTTAAGTTAGAGGTATGTATGTTCTGTGACAGAATTGCAGTTAGATAAGATTATAACTCAGGATATTTCACTTCTCTTCTCCATTAAAATATGTTTTGGCTCCTCATTAGAACCACATTAGTAAGGGGGGCCTCAACATTTTATTAAGAACAACAGAAACCAGAAATATCAATATTACCTCAGAAATATTACCAGAATCCACGCTTGCTGGATCTGCCTTTGCCTTTAAGGTGCAAGGCTGCAGTCCATGATATATATTCCTTCAGTTTAAGCTCACCTGAACAAAAGTTCAGAAAGAGCTGTTGTTTTCACAACAGCCACAAAGCCCTTCTAAAATGGGGTGCACTCATAAAAGAAAGAATTTGCTTCCATAGGTTTACTCTCAAAGAATTAGCTCTGGGGGAAATTCTCTCCTAGAATAGTATTTGCTTTCGTCTATGGTAGCTCTGACCTCAAGTGGGACTACTCTGAAAGGAAAGCATTGGCTTCCTACAGAGAGCATTTTTGCCTTCAGAAATAGCCCCCAGTGAGACATACTTCAGGGTTGGAAAATCCTTAAATTGTCACTCGTCCTGCATCACAAGATGTATAGTGAAAGTAATAAGTTAACTTGGCTGTACTGAAAAATTCTTCTCGTCCTGTAGCTTGAGGCACTCGCCATGGCGAGCGGACAAGTGGATTTTTCCAGCCCTGTACTTGGCAGAGTGATGTCCCTTGGAAGTGTATCAACTATCTCATATTGCAAGAAAATAGAGAAACAATTCATAAATTTTTCTGCAGTACAAACATTTCTTGAATCTTATTCTTGATAGACTTAAAGTATTTGAATGTCTCATTTGAAAGAAGAGAGAAAGAGAAAATAAAATAAAGAATGAGAGAAAGAAAAGAAAACCACATCACAAAGTTTTAGAGATTTTTTACAAGCCATTTTGCTTTGTGACAGGACAGTAAAAGCTTTAAAGTAATACGGGTTATTTAGTGTGCCCCATGATGTATAATTCAGGCTATTATGTATAATCGCTTTACAGGGTTATAACTGGTATTTTTATGTTACAGAAGGCAAGAGGGGCTGCAGAAGATGAGCAGGAAAGTTGCTCCTCTCACACAAAGAAGGTACGCAAAGTTTCTTTAGTTATGTTGTTGATGGCTTATATTTTTCTATTGCTTAAACCTTTCACCGATACTTTTCTGAAACTTTTCGTCATCTACACTCCCTCCTCCTCCCTCACTCTCAAGTATTTAATGGCAAACCATGCAACTCCATATAAGACTACTCAATACAGCTCTGACAGTTTTCTTGTAAAATTTGCATATAAATCCGGTAAAAAATAAACTTTTGAAACACTCCAGAATTTTGCTTGAAATTTTTTATTCTATACACAGTATGTTTTAATTTATTCTATACACACTGTGATTTAAAACCACTTGTAAAATTCCTTTATTATACATAGTTGTGTAACAGTTAAATTGGCTTTCCTGGAAACATGCTGTAATCTCTGTAAAAAATAGGCAAGATTTTGTATTGACAGGGATATCTGTTTTAATACTCTAAAAATACATTTCTGGTTTAAAGTTCTATATCCAATTGAAAGTGAAAGATTCTTTTGGTTATGCCATGTTCGTGACTACACTCCTAATGCTCTGAAATTCTGTATAAAGGGCTGCCAGAAACCCAGAATCATTTAATGATCTATTTAAACCATGCATTTTTGTTATTATTGCAGTTGACGACAGAGTTGGAGAGGGAAGTTACCTTACTGAGGTCTCAGAATGAAAACCTTTCAAAGAAACAAAAGGTACAATATTTGAGCCACGACACGACAAAACCAGTAAAGTGGCATGCATGCCCAGTGAAGACTCAAATCAGCCTGGGCGATGGCCCAGTCTGATTAGTCTTGGCTGTCGGCATGGAGGTAGCTTAGACTCTTTGCTACCCTTTAAGAGCACAGCGAAAAGACTCTGATGAGACTGGGCGGATGCCCAGGCTGATCTGAGTCTTTGCTGGGCGCACATGCCACTTTGTTGGTTTTGTCATGTCGAGGCCCATTTGTCCTAGATATGTATACCCTATGTAGGCTTCTACAGTGGACATTACTGTGTTCATATTCAACCAAGTTTATTGTCTTCTTTGCCATCAGCAAAACGAGACATAGGTATTACGTTTCAGTGGCGTAAACTCTGGTCAAGTTTTCTGGTTTTGTGACAATGGGCAGCCAGACGAGGCATAGTATTCTGTGGAATTTTTGTTGTCCTATCACATGATTTTATATAAAACTTGGCAAAGACTGAAAATGATGGTTGGCACAGTCAGGGGAAAACACATCTGGGCCCAGTTGTTCACAGCAGCGTTAGCTTAACAAGCTCATTAAGAGCTCAACTCGTTAAGTGTTTTATGACTTTATAGCCAAATACACTGATATTTTTTGTTGAAAGTATGTGAGAAGTTTTTGTGAAAAGCTTCTCATATTTTTTCAACAAAAAATATTGGTGTATTTGAGATATTATCGTTTGATATTCTAATGTCTCGTTAACTAACGAACTTGTTAGTTTTGAACAACCAGCCTCTGGAAAATTATTTTTTCCTGGAAATTCTGTGATTGGTCAGGGAAATTTGGAAAGGTTTTTAGAAGTCAAGGAACTGGAAAATGAATAGCCATGGCAGTCTGAGGAAAATGTACTTATTCTGCTCAAGCCAATTGGGGGGTGGGGGGGGAGGGGGGGGAAGATATACTTTCTGGGAAGATAATCCCTGCACAGACACATGTGTCTCCCTCCTCATTGGGTATTACTTGTAAAGGAAAGGATATGCTCCTGTGGAGAAAATGACTAAAGTTGCTTCCCCTGAAAGTGTACCTTTTCACCTTAAGACAAGATTTTATTTTTTACAGGAACTAGAAGACAGATTGTCAGCACAGCAACGTGAGAAGTCGGCCAGTTTAATGGAGAAACAGCTTCTGAAAGATAGCCTAGCACAGAAAGAACATCAATGTGAACTGGAGACTCAGGTAAGTGATATTGCCAGCCCTGTCGCTCAGTATTGATTCACCTCATCAGCAATGTGACAGAGCAGTGGTTACCTGTCCTTGATCAGTGATTTTTTTACCCTTTCGTCATTCATCCCAGACGCATAATTTGGCAGGGTGACGCTAAATTTTGATTTAGTGCAATTCTGGAAAACACAAAAATTTCCTAACAATAGTTCTACTTTCCTTCTTGATGTTTATTTTTCTTTCCGATAAACAAAATATACCACCAGTGAAAAAGATATATTGACAGTACACGGTAGTAAGTAAGGCTTTGTAGCCCGGTGATGCATAATAATTACCATTTGGGAATCCCAGCCACAGTACACAGTAGTAAGTCAGGCTTTGTAGCCCGGTGATGCATAATAATAATTACCGCTTGGGAATCCCAGCATACACCCATTTTCAGATAACATGTCACCTTTTGTGCATTACATTTGACTCTCTTCCATTCAGTTGCATAAATTACCTGTTGACTGACATTAGCGTTGGTAGCAACAGGTTTTTAGCTCCGCCTAATCATGTAATTGTTCAATCAGAAGTTGTATAAAGCCACTAGATGTTGTAAACATGATAATGACCCTTTATGTAACCGCTTGACTTTGGCAGCTGCTTTGATGTTTAAAACTGGAGCACCGCTGCCAAAGTTTTGGTTTAGCTTCTCATGTTATCAAATGAAAATACAGTTTAATTCTAAGCTGCACACTAGATTTTTTTAATATTTACCTCACCCACTTTGTAAGTTAGAAAAAATAGCATTTAAAATGAGTGATGGTGAGAATTTGACTGGTACATGTGCTATTCACTTGTCCAGCAACGGCTTTTATCGGCTCTTGTAATAAAGTCTAATATTTTGTGTCAAAGGCAACATGTCAGATTTCCAATGAAGCTTTTTGCATAAAAAAGTTTTGCATATGGAAACAGTAGTGTGGACTTTGCTTTGGTCATTTTCTTAAGTTAAATTTTTATGTTCAGTTTTGATTTGCATATATCGTCACCTTAATTCCATAATGTGGTAACTGGCATTTTGTTTCATTTGAGAAAAATGAGATCAAAGATTTGGAGCCTAACAGAGAACATATAGAAACAACATTATGAAACCTAAATTAACTCTTTTCTGTTGAGTGTTACAATGGTTTAAACCACTTGATCATGTAGACCTTGATCCCATGGTCACAAATACTTATACATATCTTAAAAACTGAAAACTTGAAGTTATGACATTATGGAATTAAGCTATTCACACTATTGGCTTGAATAATTCATAAAACTTATGTTCAAGAGAGTATCAGTACATTCTCAGTACACTACAATGCAGCAAGCTCGAAAAAGTTTTATCTATTGGCAGAAAGTGGAGAAATTCCGTGCCATATGTAGTGAATTAGAAAACCAGATAAAAGATTTGGAGGCCATTCAAGAGGAGAATGAATCAAAACAGGCAGAGTGGGAAAAAGTTAGGTAATATACCACAATATCGAAGGTTTCATTTGCACTCAAACAATGAGTCTTGAGAGAAGAACTAAATACGCTTACATGTATGCTTTCGTCCTAATCCTATTATTTCTACGTATAGAACAATATTGTTATTGTCTTAAATGTTAGAAAATAAAATATGTTTAAACCAAACAATGAGTCTCTAGGGGAGCACTAAAAGAGCCGACAGATAAATTGGTTGAATTTGCTGACAGCATAGATCCAGATGAGGCGGCTCATAATGAGCCGCCTCATCTTGATCTCCACTGTTTGCCCTCTAGTCTTTGATTTCTGAATATAATATAGCATGGATAACTCATATTTTTGAAACTTTGCAGACATATATTTTGTCGTCTGCTTTTTGGCACTTTAAGGGTTAGGATTTCAGCAGAAAGTTTTCTTCCGACTGCTGTTACTTTAACAGGTACTGGGAGTCAAACAAAACACTCCAGACCAGCCCTAATTGAATAAAATCCAGTATTTTTAATTCTGAGTATTTCTGAAGAAAACATTGAATTGTGAGTGATTATTGACCTCATTTGTATTTAATGAAATGAAATAGAAAAAAAAAATTCTTACATGACATTATTTGAGAGAGTTAACAGATGTTATGAAAATACCAATAAATTATGAGCCGCGACACCACAAAACCAACAACGTGGCATGTGCGCTCAGTGAAGACTCAGAGCAGCCTGGGCATCCGCTCAGTCTGAGCAGAGTCTTTGCTGTCGATACAAAGGTGGCTTATACCCTTAGCTATCCTTTGAGTGCATAGCAAAGACTCTAGTCAGACTGGGCAGATGCCCAAGCTGATCTGAGTCTTTGCTGTGCGCACATGCCACTTAGTTGGTTTTGTCATGACACAGCTTGTATGGTAGGCACTAGTATTGATGAACATCCATTTCCTGCATGCAATAATGTTGGTGAAGAAGCATGTCACATGGTTTTGAAGCTGTCACACATTTCTTAAATCCTGCTCAATTATAGAATTGTTCTCAAATTTTATTTTGTTGTACATGTAGCATTGTTGACACTTAATGTGTACCATGCCTGAAAATAGTTGAATTTGCAAACAGTGTAGATCTAGATGAGGTGGCTTATAATCATCTGGATTTGCATTGTTTGCCCTCTAGTCTTCGAGTTTTCAATATGACATAGCTTGGACAGAGTATGTTTTAAATTTTGCAAATGTAAATTTTGTCATCTGCTTTTATGGCTCTTTGAAATTGTTTTTCTTGACTTTGAATTATTGTACTGACAGATGGACTTTTCACATCAGCCAACCAACTACATTGTACATCTGTAATTCACACTAATTTGTAGTCAGAAAAAAATCAACTTCTCGATATTATATGAACTCATAAAGATTATTTATGACATACCTATCAATGAAACACCCTTTTGAACTGCCTGTTTTTTAGCCATCTGATACAGAAAGCCATATCAAACTGACATTTTCTGAATCCATAGCACTATCCCTTTAAAGGAGGCTATTTCTGAGTTTCAGCTTCAGGTACATCATTTTTACTTTCGTTTCTCCTTCCGCTGATTCAAGAAGGGTAGTTGTCAGTTACTGGCGAAAGTATGTGCACTTAGTACTGGTTAACCGCTTAGGAGGTCTAAGCCTGCCCAGGAATAGTGTGGTTAGGTTAACTGACCGTCCCGACATGACCTTAGTTGTTTACCGTGGACGTTAAGCATCAAATCAACCAACCAACCAACATCATTTTTAACGTGCATCATAGTAACGAGAACCAGAGAAATGAGACTAGTGATGTAACCTGAACAAATACATCAGAAGCGTGCCACCATAGTTTGGTAGCGTTTGTCTTACAATTATCTACATAACTCTGCCGCCCAGGTTTGAATCCAAGTCGATGTATTAGCGCTGGCAAGTAAGTATGGTTGGCTATCCCCTAAGATATATAATAAACAAATTATTATGATAGTAACTTGACCTGGGGTACTGTATCAGGTCTCTAGGATGAGCTTATACCATCGGATCACCCAAGACGCTAGTAACTTAATCTGGTGTGCTGTATCACCTCTCGAGGAAGAGCTCATACCATCAGATGATCAGATGGTATGAGCTCTTCCACTTGATGTGATACAGTACACCAGATCAAGTTACTATTATAATAATGTGTATGTTTAATACAGTATGCTATATATTTTTGTGTAGAACGACATATGAGACAGCTGTCAGTGAGAGAGAAGCTGAAATTGAAGGAACCAGTCAGAAATTGAATAAACTAAAGGAAGCCAGGTACATGATTTTATATCTTCACTAGTCTCTTAACTGGGCCATTAAACATAAACCATCAATCAAAAGTGGCTGTTGTAAGAAAGGGGTCTGATATTCAGAAGTTATCACTGTTACCATTTATATTGGGGGCTATTCCATGTAAAAGTACCTCCCTGGGCAGAACCGTAACGCTTTCTGAGGGAAACGACCAACAAAACTGTAATTACTTTTTCTCTAAGAAATGTTAGTATTTTCTAACTTCAGCCCCCAATACCCTAACTTTTATAAGTTTCCAGTCCAGCCCCTGCATGCACTTTTCATGGAACAGCCCTAAGACACTAATCCTTACTCTCTTAAATTTTCTAACAGACTTTTCAGTGTCTGTAGACATTTTTGTCAGAGCAGGTTTGGAAGACCCGCTTAGCTGCAGTCAGGCTGAAAGTCCTGAAAAATGAAATTTAAGCCTCACAGAGGAGTACATGTATTTCACATTTTATCATACATGTATGATGTCTGAGAGTGTTATAAAGCCATGCATTAAAAAGGATAATCAACTAGTGGATTATATATGCAAATTACATCGTAATGTTATGTGTCAACAAACGTCGCATTTTCTAATGGCGAAATCTTGACCTTTCAGTGCAAAATTTGCTATTAAATATAATGAGATTTTAGTGTCATATAAAAAATAGAATCTTGCATGTGTGCTCCTGTATTATTGAATTTATTAAACTTGTTGGGGAAAAGTGATAAGATGCTTGGCATAGCCTCGCATCTTATCTTTTTTCCCCAACTTGTTTAATAAATTCAATGATACAGGAGCACACATGCAAGATCCTCTATTTAATCAGCATCATCTTAATCATTGCTGAAGTAAAATGTAACAATCACATAAAAAGGACAGGGCAAGTATTACATGCAGTTATAGATGATTGTTACTTTTCATGCTATGACTGTAGTGAACTTCAGGGCCCAGTTGTTCAAAACTAACGACGCTGTTAGTTAATGTTTCGCTAAAATTTCAATGTTAATATCCCAAATATGCAAATATTTTTATTGAAAAAAAAAACATCAGTGTATTTGATTGTAAAGTTGTAAACACTTAACAAGTTGACCTCTTAATGAGCTCGTTAGGCTAACCGTGCTTTGAACAACTGGGCCCATGAATTTAGTTTTTCCTTTGTTGCTAGAGATTGGCTCCATATTCAAAACTGAAGCTGTTGACAGCCCAAGAATGACACTTAAATGACCTTGACATTCCCAGAATTCTAGGAACATTAAGTTCATTTTCTTGTCGTTACACCTATATTGAAGCATTTTGCAACATTCTGTTGCAGACAAGCCACCCAAGAGATGGCCCACACTGTCAAACAGCAGCTACAGACAGCCCAGGCACAACACAAAAATGACCTTGACCTTCTGAGGAAACAGGCGTCTGCTGCGAAGAAAGAGACACAGAGATATCAGACATTGGTAGGTTGAGAGCTCGGGCTTCCTGTTTGTGCAGTTACTACTTAATGTTGTGCCTAGGAGCCCTGGTAGCTCAATGGGTTAAGCCCTGGCCTACTGATCTAGCCACTGAGACCCGCTTGAGGCGAGAATCTTTCCTACCGTAAACGGGTTCCATTGCACACAGTCTTTCATTATCACCGTCCCATCATCCTGATGTAACTGAAATAATGTTGAAAAGGACGTAAAATCGCAAGTCATCCATCCATCATCCACTTAATGATGTGGAAAAAATATGGTTGTTTCCGTTTAAGCTGATAAAATATAAAAATACCTAATTCCTTTGTTGTTGTATATGTATTACTTGGGAATGAATTAATTTATTCCATAAATGGGACTTTGGCAAACAGTGCAGACCCAGATCAGACACTGCAGAATGGGGCGTCTGATCAGGGTCAACACTATTTGCATAAGACAAAGGGGTATTTCTCTCTAAAATAAGATCAAAATAAAAATAAACTAAACCAGACACCCCTTAATTGACAAATGGACTCATCCATTTAATAAGGATAGACGAGTCCACTGGGCATAAATGGGTTACCTTTTCAAAGTGTGAGACATCAGCACGATGCCTCACACTTTGAAAAGGTAACTCATTTATGTCTCGGACAGACACTTGGCGCCAGGTGTGTGCAACTATGATTACATACTGCTGAGCCACTTGGGGAACGTCGTTACGAGAATTGAAAAAGAACAGAAGTGTGAGGCTTGATCCTAGGCTCCTGTGTGTTTATAAATTTAAAATAACCAAAAAGCATAGAAAACTTCATGATGGGGGCTTTACAAAGGCACTCTTTACTTTTCTGTTCATAAGTTGTAAACAAGGTTTTCTGACGGAAAACTCTGGTTATTAAAATGATGACGGTAGGAGGGTTGGCAAGTGGTTGTACCGTAGGGCCTCAACTTTTCTTTTCAGGATCATTACTAAATATATTTCAAAATAATTCAGGAAGTTTTCTCCATTGACCTTTATTGTTAAATCATTTCTGCTTTGTAAAACTCAGTAAAATTTTTGAAATATTTTATTAAAAAAACAAAAAAGAGAGAGAGAGAGAAAAGAAAAAAAATTGGATCTGAGGAATAAAAGATGGCAGTAAGTTGTATAGATTAAGACATTTATCATGGCATATTTTATACTTTAACACCAGGTGACAGAATTTGAGAGCCAGCACTCCAAGTTACAGACAATCGTGGACCAACAGAAGTTGATTATAGACAACGATGCGGAAGAGAAGAGAAAACTGAAAGAAGAGGTATTTTAGAAATTTTTGGATTTTTAGCTTGCCTGAACAAAGTTCGGGAAGAGCTATTGTACTACCCCCGGCGTTGGCATCAGCGTTGGCGGCGGCGGCGGCAGTGTTAGAAAAATGTTGAAGTTTTACGTTAAAGTTTTTTATGTGATGGGCAAGGCGCTGTCAGGAGAGCTATCCTGGCCCTGTGACAGGTCTTGTTGGATATACAACAATTATACAATCAACTTCTGCAGAGCTCTGAGATAACAGTAGTTTTAGTTGCTGGAGTAGCTTCTCTGTGTGTAGTGATTAGCACTCAGGGTCCAGTTGTTCAAAGCATCTTTAGCCTAACTAGCTCGTTAAGAGGTCAACACATTAAGTGTTTTACGACTATTACTAAATACACTGAGATGTTTTGTTAAAAAATGTGAGAAACTTTTGCAATGCAAAAGTTTCTCACTTTTTTTCAACAAAAAATATTGGCATATTTGAAATTTTAAAGTTTGAAATTTTAACGAAACTTTAACTATGTCGTTAGCTTTGAAAAACTGGGCCCCAGACTTCGGATCACAGTCACTGGTTTGAGTCCTGCTGGAGGCCAGATTCAGTCTGAACTTTGACTGCACTTCATTGTACAGAGCGCTTCATAATCATCTCCCCATCACCCAGATATGACTAAAAGACGTTTGAGAAGGACATCAAGCTGCCATGTTAGCATCTTAAAGTTACTGGAATGCAACACAGTCACAGTATAGGACTTGAAACAAAAATATTATGCTTGAACTTTGATATAAGCGGGCAATTTGTGATATCAGTAAGTAAACTATATTTGAAAATGACTGTTTTATTGGGATATTGCCAGTATTGATAAAATAATATTCAGTATGTAAAAAATATACATAGCCCTTAGACCTTTCCATATTTTGAAAACTACATGTATTCAGTCATACTTGGCTTAAGCGAGCACCTGTGGTAAGCACAAAACTGCTTGCTTCATTTAATACTGGTCAATTTATCCTAAAACTGCTATTCTGGGATAGGAGATTTTGACCTTTTAAGACAGGGCTTTGCTTAATTGATGTGGCCTTTAGCAAACATCCAAGGGAAAGACAAAATCTTCTTGTTTAAAGCAAGTGCTTGCTTACTACTTGTCAATTTATTCTAAAACTGTTTCTTTGGGATGGGAGATTTTGGCCTATTAAGACATTTGCTCTAATAGAGGTGGCCGTTAAGACCAACTTGATTTTTAGCTCGCCTGAACGAGGTTCAGGAAGAGCTATTGTACTACCTCCGGCGTCGGCATTAGCGTTAGCAAAATGTTAAAGTTTTACGTTAAAGTTTTTTTATGTGATGGGCAAGGCACTGTCAGGCGAGCTATCCTGGCCCTGTGACAGGTCTTGTTAAAATTTTTGTTGTATAATATGACTTAATGTCCATGGGTACACTTTAAGGATGAACTCTGCCAGTTTCATTTTGGCTTCCCATCTCAGCACAGATCAACTCTTAAAGGAAAGAATTTGCTCCCTGGTGAGCAAATTCTTTCCTTTAAGAGTAGATTTCATTTGGAAGAGCTTTGTCGTCCATTAAAGCAAACAGGAAGTCACAAAAGTTGTTCATCTTGGCAAAAATGGTGAAAAAAACATGATGTTACCATCCACCTTAAGAGAATTTGTGTACATTTCTTGTTTTGTTTCAGATCAGCAAAATCTTAACAGAAAATCAAGATAACCGATCGGAGAACATCAAATTAAGGAGAAATCTGGAAGAAGCTATTGATAAGTTTGAGCTGATTTTCGGAGAGAAAATTGATCTGGAAAACTTCACAGAAGCTTTACAGGTATGTGCATGTTAAAACTTATGGCCTGTAATAATCAGAAATTTATATTCATGTATTTGGAAAAGGTTGTATTTATATATGTAACAGTGTATGAAGTCTATTTCAATTAAACTAACAGGTTAACAGGTGTTTTGATTAAACTGATTGCCATAATTTTGATAGCTACTTTACTGTGCCTAAACTTTGGGACGCCTAAAATAATTAATTTTCCATTTGGGACAAATGGAAAATTAATTGTTTTTAAGTGTCCAGCTATTTAAGCATATTATGGTACTTTAATATTTAGAATGGCAGTCAACAAACAGTTTTTGAACATACAGACTAAAAACTTCAGTCAAAAGATTCATACACAGCCAGTGACCAATGCAATATGACTGTCTATTTTGTTGTGAGAATATCCAAAGCTAGGTCAGTTAAGCTTATAAGCAACTATGGCAACAATACATGTTTGTTATATGTTTTACTACAGGACCTTCACCGTGATTTTTCTCTCTCTATAAGTGGTGCCCATAAAAGGCACCAGTCCCAATTCAAAATAGTATCTTTTTTTCCCAACTGCAAGTTGAAAAATTCCCAATTGCAGGAAGAAATTTTCTAGGGACCATCTTACAAGCTTAAATTTACTTGCTTGTCTAGAGAACTGGCAGATATATATAGCTGTAATTAAATTTAAATATTATATATTCAGTATCATGCCCCCTATCCCAACACTTGAGACTAAATAAAGGTGTTTTCTGAAATTCCAAATTTTAGGAGAATACTACGCGATTTTTCCCAATTGCTTTGGCACCGGCACCATTCCCAAAATGCTGAAAAAATCACTGCTTCAATTTTCTTTTTTCTTGAGAAGTAGAGATTTGAAAGCCAGTAGTACATGAAAGTTCTATGCTATTATATAAAATATTCTGACATATTTTCTTGAGAAGTACAGATTTGAGAGCCAGTAGTAGAAGAAAGTTCTTTGTAAGATGTTTTGTGACAAGGGCTTTTATTTTTTGAGAAGTATAAATTTTTAAGCCAATTGTACATGAAAGTTCAGTGCTAAATGTTTTATGACAGGGTCTTCACTTTCTGGAGAAGTATAGATTTGAGAGTCAGTTAGGCCAACAGATGAAACTGATTGACTATCTCCAGGAGTTATGGACTGATGGCAGGAAAAAGAAGGTGCGTATGATAGGTTTGATTTATCATCAGTATAATTGAGCCGCGACAGGAGAAAACCAACAAAGTGGTTGTGCGCCCAGCGCAAACTCAGATCAGCCTGGGCATCCGCCCAGTCTGATCAGAGTCTTTGCTGTCCGCATGAAGGTAGCTTAGACCTTTAGCTACCCTTTAAGCCCTTAGCGACGAGACTGATTAGACTAGGCTGATCTGAGTCTGCGCTAGGCGCAAAACCACTTTGTTGGTTTTGTTGTGTCACGGCTCATATATTTTTGTCTCACCTGTGACTAGCACAAGCAAGACATAGGTATTACTTCTCTGGTGTCGGTGGTGTAAACTTTCATTAGGATTTCCAATTTAGCTCTGTTTTGTGAAAATGCACAGACAGGCAAGACGCTGCCTTTCATGGAATTCTTTTTACATTTTCACATGTCTAAAGAGAAGGTTATTTATAGTGAAATTTGATGAATTGGGGCTACTAAAACATTTCGTGTTTTACTGAAACTAATATCATTTTGTGCTTAATTGTAACAGTTTACTGTTAATATTGTTTTGTTTAAGAAATAGATCAGCTGTAGCAGTGAATTGTTTTGAGTAATAATTAACTGTTTGGATATCAGTTGTAAAGTAGATAATATCACGAGCGTGGAGTGTGAGTGATATATCTATTTACAACTGACCTCCAAACAGTGAATTATTACTCAATAATTCAATGCTAGAGCTGAACTATTTCGATTCTAACACTCAAAAACGCTGAAAGAGTATTCTTTTCATTCAAATTCTCCCAACCTTCCTAGAAGCGTGTTCATTCTCCTGCTAATATTCTTAACTGTATCTAAGATAAATGTATATTTTTACGGCGATTTTAGAAAGAAAAAGAGACGTTACACCATCTTACGTCTCAAAACGTCACAAAATTATGTCAGTATTGCCAGTGACATCAGCAATTAGACTCACGCGCTTCGAAACAGTGAATTGTTGCAGAATAAAATAAGGAAACTTCCCATTGCTTCTATAGGCGCACTGTGTTAGAATACCTCATTCTTAACTTTAACAGTTTTATGGACTGCATAGATACACAGGTTTAAGTCCTTTAGTGGTTTAAGGTTATGGATACACTTTCAGGGGAAGCAACTTTGCCATTTTCATTTTTCCTCCCTTGTCGATGGGGTCAACTCTTAAAGGAAAGAATTTGCTCCTCCAGGAGTAAATTCTTTCCTTTGAGATTAGACACATTTATGGAAGGGCTCTGTCCTCCAGGGAAGCAAACAGGAAGTCACCTAAGTTGTTCTCCTTTGTAAAATGATGGAAAAGACTTAGGGGTACCCATTCACCTTAAATCCTAATTTAGTTGTTTTTGAAGCATCTATTAGAAACAGAGGCAATCAAACATTTAATCCTTCTTAAATTGTCGTTGAAGTCTGTCAGAAAAAGCAACTTAGTTAGATTTTGAGTCCTACATTAATGTTTTTTAGCAACTGGAAAAACTTGAAAAGGTAAGATACTAAATGGTATCAGGGTTTTATACAGGAGCTAGTATTGAGCTGCAACATGAGAAAACCAACAAATGGCATGTGCGCCAAGTGCAGACTCAGATCAGCCTGGGCATCTGCCCACTCTGATAAGAGTCTTTGCTGCCTTAGACCCTTAGCTACCCTTTCAGCACGTAGCGACGACTGATCAGACTGGGCGGATGCCCATGCTGACCTGAGTCTTTGCTGGGCGCACATACCACTTTGTTGGTTTTGTCATGTCATGGCTCATATATGCTTTGGTTATGGATGGCTTATTTTTAGCTGCTAACACACAAAAAGATTTTCAGTGATCTGAAATGTTGTAAGATCTGTTTATTTTATCTGGATGTATAGAGTGAGTGATTAGATCCAGGTTTTATCCTTTGCATTGCTAAATGCAGAGCCCTAGATAAGAGGGAGTATTTGATGAAAAGTGAGGATAATTTTTCTTATTTCTCATTGAAACCATACATGTATGTTGTGACCCCTCATCTGAACTGTCTCATCGAGACGGTTCAAATGAGGGGTCACAACATATGTTTTTATGCAGAATTAACAAAAATTATTTCTAATTATCTCCAAATACTCCATCTTATCTAGGGTTTTGTAAATGCTTCAGTTTTTGAAGTCTTAGGTGCTTTAGCTTGAAATAAAAATATTTAGTATTCAACATCTGTAAAATGTTCCATCACCTCTAAAAAAATTTAATTGTAATTCAGCTCAGACATTATTAGAAAATACTGAATGACAAGAAAACAGTTACTGCTACTATTACACGTAACTATCAATTTGTAGATTCCTTCTGTTATTCTGCTTTGCTATCACACCAAACAATTTATTTCCAGCTTCAAATTGTTTTAATTGTCCAACAGTGGAAATGCTTTATTTTCATTTTTAAGGTCTGTAATCATGTGACTTAATATTGGTATGACGAAACGGGAGGCTTTTTACAAATTTATTCTGTGGTAGATTATTAAGGTTATAATTTTTAGCTTGAAAGTTTTTCAGAAATATTGAGCTGTTAACGTGCCGTCCTTTTCAGTGGGTGCAACTCTCAATGGAAAGAATTTGAGCCGCAATACTGGCGAAAGTATATGCACTTAGTACTGGTTAACCTCTTAGCAGATCTAAACCTGCCCAGGAATGATGTGGTTAGCTTAACTGACCATCCCGACATGACCATAGCTATTTACCATGGACATAAGCAACATCACAACAACAAAACCAACAAATTGGCATGTGCGCCCAGCAAAGACTCAGATCAGCCTGGGCATCTGCCCAGTCTGATCAGATTCTTTGTTTTCTGCATAGTGCTAGCTTAGACCCTTAACTACCCTTTAAGTGCACAACAAAGACTGATCAGACTGGGCTGTGCCCAGGTTGATCCGAGTCTTTGCTGGGCGATAATGCCACTGTTGGATTTGTCATTTTGTGGTTCATTTACTCTTGGAGGAGCAGATTATTTCTTTTAAAGTCCCATTGCTCTATCAGTGGAAAATATCTTGTCGTGAGGTATCAAGGCAAGCTTCTCACTACAGTTTGGGCATTGTAAATGACAGTGATTAGCCAACTTTAAATAACTCAAACTCAGGTTCCTGATAAAAAGTGTTGAAAAGTTATTTGTGTTCTTTTAGTTGGCAAGTAAAATGACCTACGTTAGATATTAATAGCTTAAATAAAATGGTAAAAATACAATGTACAGGTTAGCAGCCCTATCCATTGTCCCGCTTTTGTTTGTATTGCATGGCCTGATGGGCAACCAGAAAAGGTAATGGTATTTTGGGGATTGATTGGTCATTTTTTAAACGGTTCTCCCCATGCATTTTGCAAGGTATATATAGCTCAATACATGCACATCAACCCAAGTTTTATCCCCAAACATGAGTGTTGAATCTTTTTTCATAGTGATTTGAGTGAAGAGGTTTTACGATTGGTAGGACTATGGAGACTACAAGAGTAGACCTCATTTTGGAAGGATATCTTCATCCAGGAAGCAAACAGGAAATCACAGAAGTTGTTTCCCTTTATATAAATAGCAGAAAATTATGGTGGTGTGCCCAGACCTCTAAATGTTCGGATGGATTAAAATATTCAGTTGGTTTTACTGTTGGAATATTTAATACTTTTAAATTTTAAATTCCATAATTTTGTATTGTGACAGCAATCAAACAGTTTTTGAGATGTGGAAACTAACTATAATTTTTGATACTAATAACAAGTGGTAAGGTGAAGGGGGGTTCCTACCAATATTAGTAGTAATACCAATATTAGTAGTACTTATGAAATATCAGTTGTGTAAATTAGGAAACATTTGTGACTCTTTTATTTCAGATGTGAAGTTTCACAAGTTTGAAATCACTGCTTATGACCATATCAAGCCAAAAAAAAAAAAAAAAAAAAAAAAAAAAAAAAAAAAAAAAAACCTTAAGAATCCAGAATTCAAAACTTTGTGACTCTTTCCATTAACACAAATTTTGAGTACCCTATAGAGCTTATGTATTGGGACACCTAAAACTATTAATTTTCCATTTGTCCCAAATGGAAAATTAATAGTTTTTAGGTGTATTTTCCATTTGTCCCAAATGGAAAATTAATAGTTTTTAGGTGTCCCAATATTTAAGCACATTAGGGTTTAGTTTAAGCATATTTTATTGCTATAAGTGACAAGCAATGGGGTTGGGCCACAAGTTCTCACAACATTAGTTACGGCCCGCCCCCTACATCATAAATTAACAGATATAAATAAGCATAATAATGACAGCAAGCGAACATATTCATAACATAACTATAAACAGTACCAAATGAGAAAAAAAAAAAACCTAGCTATACAAAGGAGTCTTGTCAGGTGATCCGGGCCAAAACTTGGTGGGAATTGAGACGATGGTGGCTATGTGTATACATATACATGTATGTATATACCAGCCGACTATATATATAGCTGAAGCTAGTCCTAAAATCGCTTTGAAGATTTAATAAACTTATGGATAGCCTTAAAAAGAAGTATGTTGTTTTCAGTACCCAATTCTGGTTTACCAAATAGTACAGTGTCAGTACTGAGAGGGTGAAAATTTCTTGTAGCGTTAAATAACAATAGCCTCTCCGTAATGTATTTTGGGCATCGAAAGAAGTAATGTTCAGCATCTTCTATTTCATTTGAACAGGAACAGGTAGGGTCAAGTGTTAAGTAGTTTGTAAAGAGATCGAAATTTAAATTGCTACATTTGTTACGTAGTCTAGCATGCAATACAGATATGTATCTAAAGCCATACAAATAATAACTTGGAGTTGCAGAAACATTCGTGTATATTTTCTTAGTATTCAATTTAAAACTTGTAAGTGTGTTTATTTCTCTCAGATTGGTGTCGATCGAGTTCCATAATGAAATTGACGAGGGAATACATGATTTTCGTGAGATTTCTGTACGGGTATAAGGTATAGAATAATTATTTTGATTTCTAAGTGGATAATTAGAAACATTTCTAACTAGTGGTGGGATAAGGTCACTTATATAAGAAGGGGCTAAATTATTATGGACTTTATACATAAAATTTAATTTCTGTTGACGCCTCCTTTCTTCTAATGAGACCCAACCACATTCACGAAAAAGGAATGCTATTGATACAGATCTAGTTAAACCCGTTACAATGCGCGCGGCTTCATTTTGAATTTTGTCTAATAGATATGAATTCTGGGCTGAGCAGCCATCCCAAACAATGGAAGCATATTCTAATATAGGCAATAGATAAGAAGTATATATCTGATTAAGTGCTTTTCGACTAAAAGTGTATTTAAGTTTACGCATTATTCCAAGGACTTTTGAAGCTGAAGTTATAATATTATCGATATGAGCAGTCCATTTACCATCGCTACTAATAGTTAAACCAAGGTGTTTATGGTTTTCGACAAATTTTATTTGAGTATTGCCAAACGTTAGGCGGGGCAATGTATCAAAATGCCTTAAGGTGAATAAAACTGCTTCGGTTTTGTTAGGATTAAATGTAACTAGCCACTGGCTAGCCCATGCAGATAGCAAACTAAGGTCGTGATTTATAATACCATCAATATCATGCAGGCTAGTGGCTGAGTAATATAGAGAACTATCGTCGGCAAACAATCTTGTTAAACTAAGGAGGGACTCAGAAATATCGTTTACATATATCAAAAATAATAAAGGGCCCAGTACAGATCCTTGTGGAACACCAGCGTTTAATATTTTAGGAGAAGAACTACTTGCTTTCAGCACAACCTTTTGTTTTCTGTTGTCAAGGTAATTAGATATCCAGTGTAATAAGCTTCCGTGTACACCGTGTTGTTTTAATTTAAACAATAAACCTTTGTGCCAGACCCTATCAAAGGCTTTGGAAATGTCGCAGAAAACCATACATGAAAACTGATGGTTGTCAAAGGTCTGACATATACTATGGTAAATATCAATAAGCTGGAATACTGTCGAATGGTTAGGGAGAAAACCAGACTGATATTTATATAACAAATTATTTGCATAAAGATAATTATATAAGTTTTTAAAGACAATACGTTCTTGCAATTTACTGATATTACTCAATAAAGCAACTGGCCTATAATTTGACGGCGATGTCTTATCACCTTTTTTGGAAATCGGGATTACATTCGATTCCTTCCAGGGATCTGGAAATATACCTTCGGAAAAAGATCGGTTAAATAATAAAGCTAAAGGTTTAGATATAGTTTTGGATACTCCTCTCAACATTCTATTACTTATACCATCATTTCCATTCGCCTTATTTGGATTAAGATTTTCGATTAATAGTTCAATTTCGCTTTCAGAGCAACTAACAGTAGAAATATTTTGAGGCGTCTTGCTTTGAAAGATAGGTAACTGGGAGTTTTGGTCATTCACACTAGATATTGAGACAAAGTAATCGTTTAAACACTCAGCTTTTTCTGTGTCTGTATAATAGTAATTTAAATCACCGGTGTCTGATAATGTACATAAAGGCGGAATAGATGAAGACGTATTATTATCTTTAACAAAGTGACGAACTACTTTCCAGAATTTTCTTTTATCGTTATTTTGAAAGTCGCAAACTAATAGTTCTAAATTATTGTAAAATTTTTCTTTAGCGTATTTTATTTGATTATTGACTTTGTTACGTGCTTTTTTATATTTATTCCAATCTGAGGGGTTTCCAGATTTCGCTGCTTTTGTTTTAAGTCTATCTCTAATCCTAGAAGTGCTTCTTATTACGGAATCGTACCACGGCTTGTCATCTCCCCTCACTATAACAGTTTTAAGTGGGATACATGAGTTAACAAATTCAAGGAAAATACTATTAAAGCATAAACAAGCCTCGGTTACGGTTCCATTTAGTAAACACGACCAGTCAAAATTTCTTATTCTTTGATTTAATAAATCAAAATTAGCATATTTGTATTGCCAAACGGTTCTTTCAAAAGACTCATTTAAATCGTAAAAGAAAGGTAATGTAATATAGGTTGCGCTATGATCACTTATAAAATTTGGCAATTTTATCGTGCCTTTATCGACAAAACTCATTTCTTCGGGAATAATAATAGGGTCTAACAGTGCTTGTTGCCGGGTTGGTTCATCTATGATATTGTGGAGAGAATTTAACATTAAAACATCTTTTAGATTACGCACATTTTGGTGATATAAGTCTTCGTTTAAATCTCCAACAATGATAATATTCTTAGATATTTCTAATGCCTTTTCAATATTGAGATTCAGCTGCTCAAAAAAATTAATATCTGAAGTACGGGGACTGTAAAAGGTTCCTAATAAGTAAATTTCTCTATTAACCTTAATTTCTGTCCAGACAGATTCATTACAAAATATTTCAAGATCTATACGCCGAGAGTGCAAAATATTTGACATGACATAAACCAGTATACCCCCTCCATGGCAAGTACGATCTTTTCTATATGGTGGGTCAAACTTATTAGAAAGTATTAAGGAGTCCATATTTATATTGACATCAAGATGTGTTTCACTAAAGCAGAGTATGTCAAAATCCAAAAAAGTGTCTTGTATATATTCGATTTTATTTCTGATACTTCTAATGTTACTATGAATGATAGAAAGGGTGTTAATTCGTGAATCTGGTCCCGGGTTACGTTCAATATCACCAGCTTGTAATAAAAGTAAACCTAAAATCAATATGACATTTATATTAATTAGCCAATCATTGGGAATAGATGATAAAAAACGACATAATTCTGAAAGTAACTTCAACAACTCGATTATAGGACCAAGTAGAGAGTCGACTGGTAACTTAATTCTACAACTAGAGCGATATATGATGCCACCGCTGTGAAACAGACCAATGCAAATACGCCATTGTTGCAATCCGTTATCCATTCGGCTTCCTCATAAGATCTTCAGTCCACGTTAACTGCACCTGATCTGCATCACACCGGCACCATCTGCCCAGATCACCCGACAAGATTGGAAAGTAAGCAGTATATACAAAAAAAAGGTGGAGTGACAAAAACAAAAGAAACAAATTAATGAAAGCAAAAAACATATGAAAACACAAGACTAGTTGGCGTGTAAATTTGGAGGCAAACTTGTCGAAAAGCAAACAATGTAAAACAAATCTCACCGGGAATGTAGTTTCGAAATACCACTGTAGCAGCGCTAATTCGGCGCCGTGACGTCGAATCAACACTGGTACAGGGACACGTCGACGCCACGCTTCCGATGAGATTATTCTATAATATTTCTACAAGTATCTTCCACAGCACAAAACAAAATAGGGGTATATTTGTATTTAATTGAAAAGATTCGAATTTTAACGGCTCTTGCTAAAAAAAAAACAGAAAAAAGTTGATACACTTAAGAGCAAAGGGGATGGGGATAGGAATTTATTCAATTATCATAATTGACAGCAGGTAACATGCGCAGAGAAAAAAAAATACGGCGGGGGGGGGGGGGGGGGGGGGTGGGGGGGGGGGGGAGGACACACTGGATCGTCACTAGGAGAGTGGGCGGATGGATCGTCACTAGGTGGAGTAGGTGGCCACACTAAAGCGTCACTATAATAAATAGGAAATTTCACCTCACAAATCGATCATAACATGCCAAAATAAATCATCGATTAACAATGCACACATTTAAGTATAAACATATCTCAATTAAATCAAAATCACCACCTCATTTTATTGACTCAGACTGTGTGTAAACTAAAGAAAAACCATTACCCTTCAGCCAGTTGTACAGAGTATGTGTCACTCGCTTTGTGCTCGTGACACATCCTCTCCACAGCTGATCTCTCAAGAAGCTGAAATCATAGCTTTTTTCAGCCGGATCACGGGATAAGGTGGCCGTTCAATATGTGGGCAGCGAAGAGACAACAACCCTTTAAACTTTCACTGGGCAGTTTGACCATAGACATGGTGTCCACATAACCAGCCCAAGAATTCTTGAAATCGGCAAACAAAAACTTCATCAAGTACGTTGGCTGCATAAACAAGGCACCTTATCCCGCGAAACTACTGAGCAATTATCCGCGGTTATACGATAAAGTGCACTAAGTATATAGCCAATGGAGCTATTGTATATGATCCAAACATCCAATAGCAATACTCTACACCTGTTTCATTTGCATACGTAAACAGAATAGTATACGGTTATGTAGTGTAGCTACCAAGCAAAGTCGAAACTTAGAAGAAAAAAAAAAGAAAAACATTTCCGCGAACGAAAATAAAATCAACGTACTCAATGTGCTCAAACAACGGGGCGCCTAAAAACCATCGATCTTCCACTTGGGACAAGTGGAAAACCGATGGTTTAAGGCGTCCCAATACCTAAGCACATTAGGGCAAATATTTTAGGTAGCTAATTTCCTACGGAGCCGCATGAGGCGAGTCACGTGACAAGACGAGCTGCGAAAATCCAGACCAGTTCGGTGTGGGTATTCGCTGCTTTCATCCCTTTTCTCGAATCTTCGTCCATAATGTGCAGCGCGAGGACTCAGAACAGCCAACACAAATCCTCTAGCTGAGACCATTAATCATACCCAAACTTGGCCCAAGGCATCATCCCATGAGGCTCAAATAATCCACCACAACTCGAAATTCGAATACTCAGCCCAAAGAGACTCCTCTTCGTCAGCAATTACAACAAATAATCAGTTGCCTGACATTATCAGTCGTTCTTATAACACAAATCAATAAAAAATAGTTAACCTCGCAGGTAAATCAGTGTTTTCCAGATCTTGTCCAAATGGTATTTATGAACGATAACTCAAGCACGGCACGTGAAAAGGTGTCGAAGGACATGGGCAGACAGTGAAACCCAGATCAGCGTGCGCACACTGATCTGAGTTACCCTGCCCGCATGTCAAGTCCACAAATACCCAAAGGCCATAATGTGAGAGGAGAAAGCACAGATCAGCCAGCGCAGATGCGCAAACTGAACCGCGCGTTCACCTCCCACATATAGTTCAAGACACCGTTTCATGCGGCACTAGGGAATCGACGTATTCATATTCCTGCGAGACACAAAATTTTGTCTCAAAGCCTTGAATTATACGAAAATAATCTGGTGACTTCCTTTGTCAGATATTACGGGGAATTAAGTTCTACACACAATTTTTTCAAGCACAACCTTAGTAAAACGATACCTAGCAAATAAAATACAAACTGCCGCATGAGAAGACACCCAAGGGCGTGTGCGAAAAGCGAAGAACGAGATCAACCCGTAAGATTGGTCCCAGCTTTCATTGTTCGAACAAAATAGTCCTTGAGTCCTAAGAAATCCACCAATAGACATGTGAAGGCTCGGATCACCCTGCACAAATGCGCAGGCTGATCCGAGCCTTCGTAGATCGCACATTACCCAGGCGCCGTCTCACGCGACGTTTTTGTTATATCAAAACAAGATGTTATATGCACGAAATTCACATTGCCAGACATCGTCTCAGCCTTCTGCGAGTTCCATCATCTCTGTACTGAGCTTCTGTTCAGCTTCCGCTGCACTGTTCAAGATAAATGGTCTACTTTCAATAGATTTTTTAACCATCACCTTACCGTTCCTTGTCCAAAAACTGTCAATTTTGCGCGCCTTTTTAAGCGGGAGTAGTGTTTTAACTATTTCGTGATTTAAGGCGGTCAAATCCTCTGTTACAAAGGTTTTGTCGGGATTATTTTTGAGTTTCGACTTGTTAGAGAACACTCTGGCTTTCACCTTATAGCTCGAGAATTTAACTAATATTTGACGTTTGCTGTTCCTACCAGCTTTACCCACTGGATGGCACCGCTCAATGTCACTTTCGGATATTTTTTCATTTTCTGCTAGAATGCTGGAGTTGATATATCTAGTCACGGATCTTGTCAGCTCAGACTCACCCATATCTGAATCAATGTTCAAATTATTAAACCGTACAGAGTTACGCCGACCATACTGCTCTAGGTTATTGACTTCCATCTTCAGGGAGTCCAGCTCCATGTTGAGATGCTGAACTTCACATTCGAGGTCATCGATGATAGACTTATTGGCATCGATTATCTTCCCTTGTTCTGAGATTATATCATTCTGTTCTGCTATTGTCTTGTTTTGATTATTGATGGTCTCCTTTAAGTCTCTATTAGATTTGAGTATTTCACTAAGTATTGATGACTTTACCCCTTCAATAGCCGAGGAAACAGCTGACTCAATTGATCGCTCAATTAGGGGACTAACCATGTCATACAGAGTAGGAGTGATTGTTTTAGTAAACGACTTATCACTAAATGTCATTTTCACCATTTCAGGAAACGACTTTGGCTTGTCCTTCTTTCTTTCCTTACGTGATAAACAGCTAATATCAGGCATTGAATTCTGTTTTTTCATAGGATTTAGCTGTAGGGGTGAACCCTTCCGCTTCTTATCAGTATCCCTATTCGAGGCTCCTTCATTATCCCCAATTGTAGCGCCTAGATTCTCACTAACTGAAGCTCCTTCGTCACCTTCATCACCCTCACACGCCATGTATTCAGAATCACTAGCAGCCATTTGTATAGTCTATAGTGTACAGTATACTGAAATATACTTCAAGTTAGATTCGATCTCAAATTCGAATCTAATCTAATCAAATCTAGGATAACAGATTATGATGAATTGATATAATGTTAATCAGTTCAGTCACATTTAGATTGTTTGTAATCCAAATTTAATTCAGTCCAGTATCAAATCACGAGTCAACGGATAATACTACAACAAAGACACTGTTCGTCTGTTCATATACACTTGAATCATAACTCACTCACCCATGTATTTATCCATGTATGTCCATGTATACTGTGTATAGTCCAGTGTTGTCCAATATTTCACGTCACAAAATACCCCATTAAAGTTAATATTTTGACTTATTTAGCACTTTGAATGAATGATTGTTCCCTTTTGTTACATATTATCTAATATTATGTATAACATTTATATTAAAACCGCATATTTCCAAATTTACAGTCACACGATTCACTATCGACCCATCTCGCTTGCCGCCATTACATACTCTTAGGTATTAGGTACATTAGGGTATATGCATTAATAATAAATTTTTCCAATTGTCAGTGCTTCTGTTGCCTCACTTCAGGGTGGCAAGCTGTTTGGTAAGAACAAGGATGGTGGACCTGCTAGCTCAATTCTGCCCTTGAATGACCTTCAGACAGCTCTGGAGAATGAGAGAAAACGTAGTAATAAACTGCAAGAACAGATGGACAGGCTGAGGGCAGAAAACTTGAAACAGGCTAATGAGTGTAAGTTATCAGTTATATTCCCAGACAAAATGTTTTGCTTATATCTTCATGAGAACGTAAATTGCAAGATATTCAAATTAGACCAGTTTTTTCTTCTTTAGAAATAAAAAATATCTGACAAGCTGTGTTGTAAATTTAAAATAGTGCATTCTAAAACATTGTGGCAAACAGATTAAATTTTCATGGTAATAAGAAAATTCTGTGGTAAAGTTTAGATGTTTTATAAATGCAAAATAATAAAATACATGTATGAAAAACTTGTATTTACAGGGAAATATTTGCATTTCAAGATGCCACAAGGTAAACAGTGATGGAGTATTGGTGGCTAACTTTAATATTGTATATATAAATACTACTTACAATGTAATTTGTCATAGAATTACCATATCTAACAGCTTTAACTTACCCTGTTTTTGTTTAACAGTATTGAAAGTTAAAACCACTCTTCGAGAGAGGATGGCACAAGAACCAGCTACCATGACACCGAAGATAAAAGCTGCTGTTCAAGTTCTAATCCATTCACCGTCCAGTCAGAATGGCCCTTCTGCCTTGCTGACACCAAGTACCAAAAAGTCAACTCGGATGTTGGCCCCACCGATGCCTACCCCGCAGAGGATGCATCACAGGATACCCCACAGATTTGTGAATGGGCTCAATACCAGAGCGACAAAGTGTGCTGTGTGTTTGGGCAGTGTGCAGTTTGTGAAGCAGGCTGCTAAATGTCAAGGTCAGTACATTTGGACTATAGCTTGAAGGAGTTCATATAGATATATATAGGAGCGTTGGTAATATACCAGATAACACGCTCAACTACAAATCCAGGGGTCACAGGTTCCATCCCCACTTCTACGGTCTTTGGAATGAAACTTCAGTGGAGGTCCCATCTCCATATGACCCTTGTTGGTGAGACATTAAACCTGAGCTCACTCACTCATATAGATATGATTGTTAAAATACATGTTTATATAAATACAATTATAGAAACTGTCAAACCTTTATGAAGGGCTCAGGCAAAGGAAGCACCAAAAAGTGGCTTCTTAGGTGAATGAGTACTGTAAGGGTTAGCAACCTTTCCAGTTTTGTTTTTGTCTCCCTTCTTAATGGAAGTCAACTTTTAAAGGAATGAATTTTCTCCCCATGGTGCAAACTCTTTACTTTAAGAGCAGAGCCTATTGTGGAAGAGCTTCTTCATCCAGGAAAGCAAACAGGAAGCCACATATGTTGTTCCCCTTTCGTAAAAATGAGCTGCAACAGGACAAAACCAAGAAAGAGGCATGTGCCCCTAGCAAACACTCATATCAGCCTGGACATCTGCCCAGTCTGATCAGTCTTCACTGTGCGCTTAAAGGGTAACTGAGGGTCTGAGCTAGCTCTATGTTGATGGCAAAGACTTTGATCAGACTGGGCGGATGCCCAGGCTGATCTGAGTGTCTGCTGGGCACACATGCCACTTTGTTGTTGGATTTGTCATGTCGCAGCTGAAATGGTGGAAATCATAGAGCTGCAACCATTCACTTGAAGAGAAGTGATCCTTAACAAAAGTTCATGTGCACTGTATTTTGCTTCTCGGTACATTAAAATGGTGGTTGCGTAAGACAAATGACCCCTAAATAGAGAACCTTGTGAACAGATTTGACTATACCTCTGTATTTAATTGGATCATTGTTTTATAATTTTCATTCTTGTCTTTACATTAATTGAATTAACTGGTTTGGTTATGCTTATCATATGTCATGCATATGAGAGGAGTCGACTATTAGAATCTTACACAAACGTTTTTCAGAGTGTTCACTGGTGTGCCATCCCAAGTGTGTTGCTTCCGTCCCTGACACGTGTGGTCTGCCGACAGAGTATGTTCGTCATTTTTCATCCATGATTGACAAACACGGACAACATATTGGAAATAGTCCATGTGCACCGACAGATGATGAAAAGGACATGATCAAGATGCAAGGCTGGATGAAAGTTAGAAAGTAAGAAATACAGTCAAGGGTCAGAAGTAATTCCACAAAAATATTTTCCCATAGACTTTAGTGTATTTACATGTTTACATGAAAATTAATTTTGGCAGTTCTCCTTGGCCAAATAATTACTATGATTTAAAAGCTAAATGAACATTGCAATAAACATTGTTTACAGAATTAAATTCTGCCCACTCAGTGTTAAGATACAGGTTGTCAAATTTAGTGGAAATTTTGATCTCAACAAGTTTCCATTTACATTAATGGGGACTTCACGAAAATTCGGACCAAAAAAATAAAACAAAAGTTAAAGTCATGCTTTTTAAGTGTCTGTTAAACGACTGAAATGAAACAAATATATTATATGTATTATTATCATGCATATTCTGCAAAATTCACCTGACAACAGGGGTATGAAAACACATTGTGATATCATGTCACTGTAGAACAGCGCTTGCGTGAATGTTATCAGGTCATGCCTTTAGAAGGGATCTCTGAAGACGATTGGCTGTATACTGACATTGGCCGTGATACCAGTTTTCGGTTGAATGATGTCACCGACTTATGTCATAACACATTCTTGACGTCAGCAAGTTTGAACAAAACTGCGTTTTCTTTTCATTTGTTTGAGTCTCTTTAAATCTTAAAACTTCTAATGGTGCATGATAGATAGAAAACCATGTAAGTTTCTTTTGATATCAAGTTTATCAGGCTCTACCAGAAACACGTCGGACTGGCTTGGCAAGCCTCGCCATTCCTACGCTGTTTCTGGTCTCGCCTGATAAACTTGATATCAAATTACACTAACATGGTATTCTCTATTTCTTTTACATGTAGCTTTCTATGAGTATCAAACCAAATTAATTACAACCTGCTCAACAGAAGTGCCTAAATACAATTTCCAGTAAACAAGAAAATACACTGAAGTCTATGGGAAAATTGATTTTGTGGAATTTCTTTTGATACTTGACTGTATTACACACACTTTTTACACAATTTCGCAAAAACACCTCTATTTTTGGTTGTTTTGAAGTGCATTTGTGCATGTGTGTGTAGGGGTGGGGGTGGGGGTGTGTAGGGGTGGGGGGGGATAATTCTGAGAAAGTTTTTGCTTCTTGTTCTTTATGGTCTTGATAAGGCAGTTCTGATGAGAAGGCACAACATGTTTTTTGTCTTGAAAGAATATCGTAATGTGCTTGAATAATTGGGACAGCTTAAACCATTAAACGGGTTTAGGTGTCCCAATACTTAAGCACTTTAAAATGAAAAATAACTCAGCATTACTAAGTACGGATAGGTTTACAAACCTGAGTTGGTGTAGAAATATACAAACATGAATCAGTGTAATTTACAATATAATTTGACAGTAAACAGACATACAGAATGGGTTTATAAATTTTCTTTGCACATGTAGTGAGAGAAAGCCTTTAAATACAAGGCCACAGACCATCTGGGTGTCTTTTCTCCGACTAGCAGTAGCAAGTCATAGGTATATCTTTTCTGGTGGCATCATCAACATCATTGATGATGCCACCAGAAAAGTAATACCTATGTCTTGCTTCTGCTAGTATCATCTGTGACATTGGCAACTTAATCTTTGAACAAGTTTTCTGGTTAAGTTTTTTTTTTTTTTTTTGTGATTTGCAAGCGTTTTTGCACATCAATAAAATCTCAAAAAATGAATTCTTTAGAAAAAAAAATGCATAAATTATAGAATCCTCTAGCCTGGAGTACCACATTTCAGTGAGCGTGTTTTGATACCCAGAAATCAAGCTCATGTTAGCTGTCCCAGACCATGGGCAAGACAGAATTTTCTAGCTATGCTAAAAATAGAACAAACTCTGTCTTATAGGTAAGAAAATGTGCAGACAGCCAAGATACCGCCTTACATGGACTTTGTCTGTAAACATTTCTAGTTACATGTTACATCATGATTATGTTCCAAAATCTTTGAAGGACTGGTAAACAGCATGGCTGGGAGAAACGCTGGGCTAAAATGGAAGGAAACATACTACTGTTGTTTAATCATGAAACAGATGCTAATCCTGTTGACACATTTGATCTCAACCCTCCAGAGACTGACGTGACTGTCCACAGTGCTGTTAGTACGGCAGAATTACCAACCACTGCAACTACAGACTTGCCGTATGTTCTAAGGTTGGAGCATGAGCCATTGACCACTTGTTGGCCTGGAAGGTGAGTGAATATTAAGATGGCTGCCCAAGTGAAAAATTTATCATCATATTTCTTTGGTTAGGAGATGAGGTTGTTGTTTTTTTCCTTCCAAAAACAATCCAAAAATCAAGATGTCTTAAGGTCAAGAATACGTAAATGACTGGCGCAATTAATTACGTGCGTCGCGAAGGACGTTACGTCATGAAATATTGCTTTGTCAGTGTAATTTTCAATATGGCAGCCCCATCGGACATTCAATAATAACGTCAAACATGGGGAAAACGGAGTTGTTGTCATTATTTATTCAAGCCCTTTGCTGATTTTGCAATCTACTTTTTTTCCCTGTATTTTTGAAGTTATTTTATCAACATAAGAGTATTCATACAAAATTAATGAGAGAGAGAGACTGACAGACAGAGTTTCATGTGTGTAACAATTTAAGGCTGGCCGGTTACATGTTCCCTCACTGCTTTCAGGGCTCACAGGACTTTTCAGACACACATATGAAAAACGGAGCTTATCTTTCTCCTTTCGCTGCGTTATCCTTTCCTGATTTGTAAAAGCTGCTGGCTTGACAAAGAGACTTTTCCAGTCGCTAGCTGACCGACCCCGAATTCTAACCCGCAACCGTCTGCGTCATAACCGAACGCCCGCGGCGCCGGTAGGATCGCGCTCGAAATAATTAATAAACCAAGTAAATGTATGCCAGCTGATTTTAGAACTTTATGGGATCGGAATGTAAATATTTATTATAATGCCGATTTTTGCGATTTAATACACATATGATCACATATCTATCCTTTCTGGACATCGAAATTTTTGTAATAACAATGTATTGAACCACTCTTATTTCAAATTTTCGGCCTTAGGCCTTCTTCAGGAAATTTGGAAACAATTATTTCAACTATGTGGCATCCATTTTGAAACCATGATATTTGCATCAGTTGACAGGGGTGACGTCACATCATTTCCTGTAAAGTTACTAAGTTGGCGTAACGTCAAATGACGTGACGTCATTACCCGCCAAAACAGAGTACAAAACCACTATTCCAACATGCCATGGATATTAAGAGCAGAAGAACAACTCACACTTAAAATCGAAATTCTTGTTTTATTACAAAATAACAATGATACAATATTTCTTCCACTTGTTGTATGTCGTTGCCAAAGATATAACGGGCCTCTTACTCACACCGCCCCTACGGCCACTAGGCTACAAGCAGTCTTTATCTTTACCTATCCCACCGACGGTGGATTTGGAAGCTGACCTTGTAACTTAACATCATCTCGATATGACTGAAATACTGTCCAAATGTCATTTTTATCTGACTACCATGAGCCACACCGACAGAACACGAGTCGTCAGTAATAATGATACATGCACATAGATCAGCCTGAACATACGCACAGACTAATAAATCTCTTCGCCGTCCCTCACGGAATCATTGTACCAGAGGACAACAAAGGCTCTGGTCAGGTTGGGCGGGTGCGCACACTGATCTGAGCTTCCGCTGACCGTATATGCCCCAAAGAACCCATTTTATCATGGCACGGCGCATTTTGTGATTTAGGGTAACGCAGTTTTTGTCTCGCCTGCGAAGCAGAGGCGAGACATAGGTATTGCTGTTCCGGTGTCGTCGGCGGCGGCTTCGTCGGCGTAAACTTTTGTCGAGTTTTTGCGTTTAGGTCTGTTTCTCAGAAACTATAAGGCCTAGAGCCATGAAACTTGGTTCATGCATACATCTAGAAGAGTAGATCTCAAAGCCTTCATCAATATTAAGTCTTGACCTACATGTCACGGTTGACTGACTTTGCAAGTTTTTGTCGAGTTTTTTGCATTTAGGTCATTTTCTCAGACACTATAAGGCCTAGAGCCATGAAACTTGGTTCATGCATACATCTGGAAGAGTAGATCTCAAAGCCATCATCAATATTAAGTCTTGACCTACATGTCACGGTTGACTGACTTTGCAAGTTTTTGTCGAGTTTTTGCGTTTAGGTCATTTTCTCAGAAACTATAAGGCCTAGAGCCATGAAACTTGGTTCATGGGTACGTCTGGAAGAGTAGATCTCAAAGCCATCATCAATATTGAGTTTTGACCTACATTTTACGGTTGACTGACTTTGCAAGTTTTTGTCGAGTTTTTGCGTTTAGGTCATTTTCTCAGAAACTATAAGGCCTAGAGCCATGAAACTTGGTTCATGGGTACGTCTGGAAGAGTAAATCTCAAAGTCATCATCAATATTGAGTTTTGACCTACATTTTACGGTTGACTGACTTTGCAATTTTGGTTGCATTTAGGTCTGTTTCTCTGAAACTATAAGGGCTAGAGCCATGAAACTTGGGTCATGCATTAATCTAGAAGAGAAGAGCTCAAAGTCATCATCAATATTGAGTCTTGACCTACATTTTGTGGTTGACTGACTTTGCAATGTTTTGTCGAGTTTTCAAGTTTTGGTCTGTTTGTCAGAAATTATTAGGGCTAGAGCCAAGAAACTTGGTTCATGCATACATCTTTGCTGATTGAGCTCTGTTTTTGTGACAAAGCGCTAGCAGGCGAGACACCGCATTCCGCGGAATTCTTGTTTTGTTTGTTTTTTATGTGCGGCTCAGTCGTGTCGGCTGCAGTAACCATATTACTGTTAGAAGTATGCTTGCATTTTTTTTACTAATTTTTGTCTAAGACAGTCTGAAAAATAAATTCTTTCTCTTAAGCCTCGTTCACGTTCACGCCACCAAAATTTCTTTGTCACAGAATCTTTAACAAAGAAAGTTTGCCAAACATTTTGCATTAACACGGAGCAAATTATTTGTTAAAGAAAAAAGTGGCATGTAATTTTTGTCAAATAAACTTTGGCAAGGAAATATTTGCTGCTGTGTTCACACGATCGAACATTATTCGCCAAGGTTACCTGGACAAATAAACTTTGCACGTGTGAACGGCCAACCATGCCACATTTTCTTTGTTAAATATACTTTGTTCAAAATCAAACCGATTTGATTATGAGCAAAGTTTTCTTTGCTTATCTCCATGGCTAGTTTCTCTGTTACATATTCTATGGCAAATTTTCTGTTCACATGGACAATTTTTGGTTGTCATAAAAACTTTACCATATAAATTTGGCAATGGAAATTTGCCATATTTTTTCATTCACCCGAGCAAATTTTACTTTTCCAAACCTACTTTGTCACAGAAACTTTGCCTGTGTGAACGAAACTTAAGGCATTCATCATGAGAACCCTATTAGTCCTCATCTTTCCGTATTCTCATAACGCTCTTAGCATGTCTTATTACGTCGCCAGTAAACGATTGCAAGGTCGCTTATAAATGACGTCGCGGAATGGCGTAAATTTATACATACCTATGCTTGCTTAGCAAGCGCTACTTGAAAAACGAACTCGGTAGTCAAGGACTTTTCCTACCTTATTTTAATCGACAGATCCTGTGACATAAAATATCAGTTTTTGAAAAAAATCTATGTACCGGTAAACAAGCTGTGTACGTTTAAATTTTAAAATCTGATTTTTTTCATCGCATTACCATTGCCGTCAATGGAAACGGCCTCAAAATTTCATGTTTTTCAATCTGATCTAGTGACTAAACGAACTCGGTGACCTATCTTTTTTATGGCACAGTTCGATGTAACACATGAAAAGGCACCCCTGTGCAAAATTTAAAAAAATTCTATGTATGTGCCATTTACGTATTCTTGACCTTAAAAGACAAATCCAGACTTGGGATGGAAGTCAAAACCAATTTTAAAGCAGAATTTCATAAGAATGGTTTAGTTATTTGAGGTCATTCTAGAGAGGGAAAAAAACTGCTTTACAGCCAAGTAAATATACGGTAAATATTTATTCCTACGTCTTTAGTCATTGTCAGGAATTCTTCTGAACAAAATTTTTCCAAAACATGAACATGTACGTGTGCATGAAATTGCTTCTTTTAGTAAACCAACCTTTCTGTGCAGTTACTACTGTAGGTATATAAGTTAAATGGATATACTGTCGGGGAAGCAACTCTGTCATTTTCATTTTTGCCTCCCTTTCATTTTAGGCCAATTTTTAAGTGGAAGAGTTTACTTTCATAGGAGCAGATTCTTTCCTTTAAGAGTAGACCCTATTTTGTCATCCAGGGAAGCAAACTGGAAGTCACAAAAGTTAAATTCTTCATAGAAATTGCGGCAAAACATAGAGGTGTAACCATACACCTCAAACCTGACACATATGATATTTCAAAATATATAAGAATATAATATTATTGACACCCTGGCACCATTGTGCATCAAAAATGAAGTCCTGCTCATTCATCTGAGTGTTGTTTCTAAGGAAGCCCATGTTGAAAGGGGAGCCCAAGTAGCTCAGTAGGTTAAGAACTGGCCTGCTGATCTAGTGGTTCTGGGTTCAAGACCTGCTGGTGCTAGGAATCTTTTTAATCATAAATGGGGTTCCATTGCACATAGCCTTTCATTAACACCCTTCCATTGTCCTGATAGACTGAAATATTGTTAAAAAGGATGTAAAATCGCAAATCACCCATCCATCCACGTTGAAAATGAATGGGTACACCTCCATGTTCTGATGCCATCTTTACAAAGGGAGATAAAATAAGTGACTTCCTATTTCCCTTTACTACTAAGCCCTTCAAAAAAGGGATCTACTCTTAAAAGAAAGAATTTGCTCCACTAGGAGCCAATTCTTTCCCCCATTGTGAAGAAAGGCAGAAATCAGAATGACAGAGTTGATCCCCTGAAATGGTACCCAGTTGCCTTAAATCAGCTGTTATTGTGAAAATTTCATGTTTCTTCTTTTATCGTTCCCAGGGTGTTATATCTAATGGCAACAGATTTCCTAGAGAAGCAGAGGTGGGTGGCTTGTCTTGAAGCGGCCATAAAGAATCTCCAAGAAATAGATGCCACCAAGAGAACAGTATGAGAATTTTAAGTTTTGTGGATCAGATCAGAGGCACTCCTAATGATGATTTTTTGGCTTGTGCATCAAATTATATGTTATTACCTCTCATTAGAGTCCATCTGGTATGCTGTGGCCCTCATTACCGTATAAATTTGTACACCCAATAGAATTACCATAGTTTAATACTTGAAAGAAAATGGAACAGTTTGGTTTTACGGTGCAGAAATATTTCCAATCCATGCACATGGAACGGCAAACAGTGTAGACCCTGAGAAGACTGCTTTTGGAGCAGTCTGATCAGGGTCTGCACTGTTTGCTCAGACCCATTTGTCCCAATACTTAGAATTTTTATGATACGGCACACAGAATTTCAGATACAGTTAAGACCTGTATTAGTAAGTGACTAGCAATGAGCCAGTGATCGGTTGTGATCCAAAATCAGGGCCCAGTTGTTCAAAACTAACGACGTCGTTAGTTAACGTGACGTTAAAATTTCAAACGTTAATAACTTAAATATGCCAATATTTTTTGTTGAAAAAATGTGAGAAGCTTTTGCATTGCAAAAGCTTCTAACATATTTTCAACAAAAAAAAATTAGTGTATTTGGCTATAAAGTCGTAAAACACTTAACGAGTTGACCTCTTAACGAGTTGTTAGCCTAACGATGCTTTGAACAACTGGGCCCAGGTGTTTTAGGTGACCAATTGCAATCATCCCTTGCAGAAATCACCTTGGTTTAAAAGTGAAAATCAGTATATTACTTCGAAAAATACAATACTGTGACAGAAACAAGCTTGTAGACTTTTTGAAGTCAGTCCTGTGACTAGCAGAAAATGAGACTTCGGTTTTGCTTTTCTGGCAAGTGCATAAACTTTTACCGAGTTTTCTGGTTTAGCTCTGTAAATAGTATAAGGGCCACTTTGTGGCAATGCAAAGGGAGGCGAGACATGGTGTTCTAAAGACATACTGTGATTTGATTGGTTTTAACTTGACTGCCCGCCACTAGTTGTCAAACCCAAGGGTAGAACAAGAATTGCTTGCTTGACACTTAACCTTTCTTGTTACAACCTAATTTGCAACAAAATTGCTGTTCTGAGTTGTAAGGTTTGGCCTCTTGCACCAGTTTGCTAAATCACAGGTGGTCTTTAAGATAGGTTTGACTGTATTTTGACTCTCTTTTACAGAAAATCAAAGCTACTAGTTTGCTTGAACTAAGTGGAGATAAACGACTGGAGTTGAACTGTTCTCTTCTTCTCAGCAAACAGGTAATAGAATTTTTATGTGCATCTTTAAGGTTAATAAATACAATGAGTATTAAAGCAACTCTGTCATTTTCGCCTCCCTTCTTATCTGTTTAAGAAGTAGACCTTTTTCAGATGAGAACCAAGTCTGTATTAACTCTTTCGGCGCCAAAGTCGCAAAAATGCGACTTTGCAAACAGTGTATATCCAGATCAGCCAGCTCTTAAAAGAGCCGTCTGATCAGGATCTACACTGTTTGCCATTCAAATATGAACTTAAAAAGCCTGATTTTATGAAAAATGTCTTTAGATTGTTAAAATTTCCAATTACAAATCTGTCGTCTGATGATTTGAGCAGACGAAAATTTGTCGTCTGAAAAATTTGGCGCTGAAAGAGTTATAATAAGAAGTAGACCTTTTTCAGATGAGAACCAAGTCTGTATTATATAAAGGTGAATGAGCACACATTTTCATTTTGCCTCCAATCTAAATGTGGATCAGCTCTTAAAGAAAAGAATTAATTTGCTCCTCTAGGAGATTCTTTCCTTTATCATATGACGTCGCAACTGAGAGTGTAATAAAGCCATGCATTAAATGCGATAATCCACTAGTGGATTAAATATGCAAATTACGTCGTAACGTTATACGTTGACGTCCATAAAAACGTCGCGTTTTCTAATGGCGAAATCGTGACGTTTTAGTGCAAATTCTGCTGATAAAATACGATTTTAGTCTCATATGATAAATAGAATCTTGCATTCGTGCTCCTGTATTATTGAATTTATTAAACTCGTTGGGAAAACCGATAAGATGCTCGGCAAAGCCTCGCATCTTATCTTTTTCCCCAACTCGTTTAATAAATTCAATAATACATGAGCACTCATGTAAGATCCTCTATTTACAGTAGAATCAATTTTGTAAAGGCTTCCTCACACAAAAAATGTTCCTTTGCAAAAATAGTGGAAAATGTAGTGGTATACCCTAACATCATGAGGAAGTAGTAAAAGTTAACAGTGATCAGGATTCAAAAAGATTTACATTCCTTAAAAAAGCAATGTATATAACAGATAATATTGCTTATTACAGCTTTTATTGTTCTCAGATTGAATATGGTATGTTTATATTTGGCAGTTAACCTTATTGGGGGCAGATGAAGGTCTCTTTGCTGTCAACATTCACAGAGAACCACCTGTTGTCACAAAGCTGAATACTTTTGAAAGTGTTCATCAGCTCAAGTATATACCCCACCTGAATTTGATAGTCCTGGTAACAGGTAAATTTCTCACAGAGTTGTTGTCACACAAGATTTGTATATATTGTAATTTTATTATCACGATTCTTGTCACAAAACTAACACTATCGTGGTGTTATAAGGACAACATTTGATGATAATTAATAGTCAAAGAAAACTTGCAGACAGAAAACAGCTATTAGCCAATAATTAATTTTGATTAAGTAGTTTTAGCCCAATAAAAACAGCTGGCAATAAAATAAAGCTTTCACTTTGTATTGATCCACCCATCTTTTTTACAGTATGTATATGCATCAAATACATTTGTACATGCACAGTAAAAAGTTTACTCATTTACATGTACTTGCTAGTAAGGTGAAATTTTCATTTTCGTTTTTCACTTTTACATAGGCAAAAACAGAAATCTGCTAACGATTGACAAGAAGTTGATACAGTTGCGGCTGGGACAATCGAAGGGTGACGAGACTCAGAATGTGTATCATGAGGTTGTAGAAAACAGCACTGGGTGTACTGTGTTTGACACTTTGGTATATGGGGATGCTGTCTACATGTGTGTTGGAAAGACTGACAGAATCACAGTCATGAAGTACAATCCAAACTTGAAGAAATTTTGTATTAGAAAGGTGAGAGAAGTCATCGTGTAACAAATACTCTTGGCTTTAGATAGTGTAGATAACAGTTTATTGGATGAAAAAGATAGTGACAGGGTATTATGTTATACCCTCCTTTGTCTATATGTCTGTATGTGGACACTTGGTTTCCAATCAATAACCAACTTTCTTCAAACTTGATATGTGTAATGGTCTTGGGAATACCTTGTTAGGGGTTGTTATTAGCAAATTTCTATAATTTCTCCGTGTAGCGCAATCGGTAGGGCACCTGACTTATAAGTCAGAGGTCCTGGGTTCGAAACCCGGTCTGGCCACATACTTTTGTTTCTCCTTAAGCTGATTCAAGGAGGGCAGTTGTCAGTTACTGGGGAAAGTATGTGCACTTAGTACTGGTCTAAGGAGGTCTAAGCCTGCCCAGGAATAGCGTGCTTAGATTAACTGACCGTCCGGACATGACCATAGCAGTTTACCATTGACGTTAAGCATCAAATCAATCAAATCCATAATTTCTCACAGAGTTACGGCACTTTCCAATGTCCAGAAAGGATTTTGTTTATGTCTCATTTAAAGAAAATAATATCATAGACTACAGTCTTGCAACATCTTTTCACATTCAGATCAACATAGTTCCAAAGAATTGATTTATTATTTTTTTTCGTAGGAACTTTAATGTGTATCCCATTAAATTTTATGTGATATATCAGCTAGCTAATTCACATAATAAACCAAACAAAAATGTAATACTCTGTCCAGATATTTTTAGTGAATACAATACAGTAGAACTTCAATGGCTTGAACCCTGATGGCTGGTTAACCCTGTTTGATTAGAACTCTTTCCTGGGTGCCTAGAGGTCACTTTATATAGAAACTAACCCTAGATGGCTACCCTTGGCTGGAACGAATTTTCATGGTCCCAAGCCTGTTTGAGCCAATGAAGTTCTACTGTAGTTCATATTTGGTTTAAACTGAAGTTTATTTGTATAGACACATATTACAAAACAGTGGTAAGAGAAATTACAATATTATCTAAGTTATACAAATGGGATTCGGAAGGTAGTCATTAAAATTGTACAAGTCTGTATCCCATTACACAAGTCTGTATCCCAATGGGATAGTTCATATTTGAGCCATTGACTGCTGATCACAAATTTTCTAAGTATTTGGACAGATAGGTCTGAGCAAACAGTGTAGGCCCAGATCAGACAGCTCCCTAAGGAGCAGTCTGATAGACAGCTCCCTAAGGAGCAGTCTGATCATGGTCTTCACCATTTGCCATTTCATCTGCATCTTTTGGAAGCATTACTGCAATGTAAAACAAAGCTGTTTCATTTTTAGCTCGCCTGAACGAAAGTTCAGGAAGAGCTATTGTTGTCACCACGGCGTCCGCGTCAGCGTCCGCGTCCGCGTCGGCGTTCGAATTGGATGTTTTGGTTAAAGTTTTTTAAAGACCTATATCTCCTTAACCCATGGATGGATTCTTTTGATACTTACACTGTAGCTAGATATTGGTCTAAGGTTTAACAGGGTACCACCCCCACCCCACTCTGTGACCTTGATGTCAAGGTCATGGACTTAGAAAATTGGTGTTTTTTTGGACTGGATGTTTTGGTTAAAGTTTTATAAAGCCCAATATCTCCTGAACCCATTGATGGATTCCTTTTATACTTGCACTAAAGTTAGATATTGGTCTAAAGTTTTCGAAGGTACTACCCCCACCCCCCTCTGTGACCTTGATGTCAAGGTCATGGACTTAGAATATTGTCTTTTTATTGATTGGATGTTTTGGTTAAAGTTTTTTAAAGACACATATCTCCTGAACCCAGAGATGAATTCTTTTTATATTTGCACTGTAGTTAGATCTACAGAGTACTACCCCAACCCCGCTCAGTGATCTTGAGGTCAAGGTCAAGGACTTAGGAAATTTTTGTCTTTTTTAAAGTTTTGTAATTGCATACTGATTCATAATGCTTTGCAGAGATTTAGTTTATACTTGAACTGATGTTAGACTCTTTTTTGAGTTTTTACAAAACACCTTATACTTACCCCACTGGGTGACCTTGAAGTCAAGGTCATCGACTTAGAATTTTGTTTTAAAGATTTTGGTTAAAGTTTTATATTTATGAAGACATAATTTCACAGTGCCACGCTGATGGACTCAGTTGATACTAATACTTGGGCTGATGTTAGATAATGGTTCAGGGTTTTGATACATACTGCGCCCCCCCTCCCCTCTACCCGTCAGTTTTTTTACTTCAAGCTCATGGACTTTGAAATTTCATTTCATTTTTTTTATTCTAATTTTATTTTAAGACTTATTTCTGAGATAGCTTTTGTTTATAAATGTGTTTTCATTATGGACATGCTTGCATGAAGTTTTATGCATAGCAGTCCACACCACCATAGCGGCTGTGTGATGGGCAAGGACCAATCAGGCGAGCTATGCTGTCAGGCGACAGCTCTTGTTTGGACAACCACTGTTTTGGCGGCGGCAGCGTAAACTACTGTTGAGTTATGGCATTACGCTCTGTTTTGTGACAATGCACTGGCTGGCAAGACAATGCATTCGGTGTTTGAATTTTTATGGAATTTATTCCAGGACCTACTAGTATCAGAGCCGTGTAGCTGTATATGTATGGCTGACAGTTTTGCCATCGTGGGAACAGACAAGTTCTACCAGATCAAACTGGATCATCCAAGTCTTGAGGGTAGGTACTTGTTTACTTAGATTTTACTAAAGAAACCTTGGTGATGTGTCAGTAGTAATAGCATCTACCTAGCACCCATATGATTAATTTACAGGGCTGCCACGGTAAGAGGGACAAAAATCTAGAAAATGTAGCAAAAGTAGACTTCAGGAAATGTACTTGTTCTGCTAAAGAGGAAAAGATATCCATGCACAGAAGTATCCATCTTCTACCTCACTGAGGGCTACTCTTAATGGAAAGAATTTGTTCCCCCTGGGAGCAAACTCTTTCCATGAAAGGTAACCACCAATTTTCAAGTGATACCTTTTCACTGTTGAAGAAAAGAGTATAATGCACTTTTGGATATGTTAAAAAACAATGGAATGCTGAAAACATTACGGAAAATTGGGAATTTTGAAGTAGAGGAGGAATGGCAACCTTGTTAAATTTTAGAATTTGAGCAACTAAAATCTACTAGATCCTTAAAAATTAAAACTTTGATGCCTCGGACAGTCTTACTGTTTATGGTCTAGCCTGTGACCAGCAGATAGACTGTGACCATAGAAAGTGAAACATAGATATTGCTTTTCCAGGGTCAGCATAAACTTTTGTTGAGATTTCTTGATTAGCTCTTGTTTCTGCGACAATGGGCAGACAGCAAGATACAACATTATGAAATGTTTGTTTCTTTAATGCACTTAAAATCATTTTGTTTAAAAGTATACTCCCTCGTATTTCATTATCAAATGACCTCAAAAGAATGAAATGAATTAGTTTTATGCAACACAATTAAGAATTGTGCAAAAAGTCTTCAGCCAAAATATCTTTGGTACGGAGGCAGAGACGATATATCATTGCGAACCCTTCTTGAATATTCACGAATATTTTGTCGTCATAAATTGGTTGACTCCCAAATAGGAATAGAAAGGCGTTTCCACAAGCATGTTTTGAATTTTATGAATCGAAGAATAGACAACAATTGAATTAATCTCTAATCCGTACACGTGAGTTCTTTTCAGCTAATAGTCCGAAGTCGATAAAAAGAAAGGGCTTAAAATTATTCATGATATATCTTTACCCTGATTAACTATGATTACTGGGCGTATCCGGTAATCATTTTTGGCGGGAATGGCGGTCTGCTATTCCCACATTTTTATATATTTTCTTAAATTCTCCTACTTCCTACTTCCAGTGACCGTCACATATTAATTTGACAGATAAAAGTACTTCTACTACAAATCATTTTTATGTCTTTGATGCAATTTTCCAGGAGAAATTTGAAATTTAATAGAAACATATTGCAGCGTATATCTTTAAATGAGGTTTGTGTTATATCTTGGCTGATGTTATATTTACTTTAGCATTTTAGCATAACTATATATTCATTAAAGTTCTATTTTGGTAACTTTAAAAAGAATGGATACACCTCCATGTTTCCATGTTCATTTTACGAAGGAAAACAACTTCTGTGACTTCCTGTTTGATCTCTTAACTCAAGCGAAAAACCATTTACTTGAAGAAAAACCCTCAATGAAATCGAGGACAAGTTCTTTTTGGTAAGAATGACAGCCCATGGAATCTTTCCCTTTCACTTTAAACTGTCAGAAAGTAGGGCAGCCATAGCAAATTATGTTGGTTCACATCGGTTCACTCCATGTCTTGCAAATTTGTGACTTCATAAATAGATTGCTGCCAAAACATAAAACAAGGGAAAAAAGATTAGATTTTACAGCACATATTTTAACCCTTAAAGTGCCAAAAAAGCAGACAACAAAATTTACTTGTGCTAATTTTCAAAAAATCGTTTTTGAAGCCAGTAAAAACGCAACTTTCTGGTTTTGGCCTGCATAGGAATTTATGACATTAACACTGCTTTATCAAAGAAATCAGGGTGTTTATTACACTAGTTTTTAACAGCAGTATTGTCGGAATGCTGACAATGGTCCAGTTAATGAGGACTGCATTTGCATCTAAAGGGATGTAACTCCAACTTTTATTGAGGCTTAAACGAAATTGACGTTTAATGAATGTTTTCATTAACGTTTACACTGGCTTGTTTCGGCTAAATTTTTCAATGTCCTCAATAACAGTCCAAAGTCTCTGCACGCATGTTGTTTTCTTTAAAATTCCAAGACTACTGCCTGCGTAAATGCCAATGGAAGTTTGTGTCTTCAAACCGGAAGTGCTTGTAAAGGGTGCAATTATTTGGACAAATACTGATACCAATTGTATTAAGAATTCAAAGAATAGAGGGCAATCAGTGTAGATTCAGATGAGGCAGCTCATAATGAGCCACCTCATCTGGATCTATGCTGTTTGTAAATACAGCTATATTCTTTTCTTATGATTTAAGTTTAAATGTATTCATCATTTTCAGACTTTGTGGACAGTAAAGACAACTCACTGGCCTTTGCGGCATTTGCTGCTGCAGCTCACAGCAGTTATCCTCTAGCTGTAATACAGGTGTCACCACAGGGCTTGCCACTAGAGTTCCTGATTTGTTTCCATGGTAATTAGCAAAATTTTAGAACTTCCTCGACAAGGATTTCTTATGAAGGATCAGAACAAATATTTTAAGAATACCAAAAATTCAGATTATTCATGAATTACCCTTAGGCTTTAAAGCACCAAAAAAAAAACCAGACAACAGAATGTCTGCAAAATTTCAAAATTTTTGTTCAAGCATTAGTTTGGGAATTCAAAGACTAAAGAGCAAACCGTGTAGATCCAGATGAGGAAGCTTATTATGAGATGTCTCATCTGTATCTAGGCTGTTTGCAAATTCATCTATATTCATTTTCGGGGTTTTAAGTGTTAAAGTGCACCTTATCTGGAGCTCTGCATGTCATGACAATATCATACTACTGCCTTGTCTACACAAACACTTTGAGGTCAGATGCATTACTGTTATCTGTATTTATTGTAAAAATTCTGAAAATTGGGAAACCTAAAATAAGTACCATAATTGTCCTAAAAATATATAGAGGATCTTACATGAGTGCTCATGTATTATTGAATTTATTAAACGAGTTGGGGGAAAGATAAGATGCGAGGCTATGCCGAGCATCTTATCGGTTTCCCCAACGAGTTTAATAAATTCAATAATACAGGAGCACAAATGCAAGATTCTATTTATCATATGACAATAAAATCACATTTTATTGGCAAATTTTGCATTAAAACGTCACGATTTCGCCATTAGAAAACGCGACGTTTTTATGGACGTCAACGCATAACGTTACGATGTAATTTGCATATTTAATCCACTAGTGGATTATCGATTTTAATGCATGGCTTTATTACACTCTCAGATGCAACGTCATATGATAAAATGGAGTAATGCATCTGCAGATGGAATGGCAAACAGTATGGTACATGTATTTTCATTTCTACTGCCTCTTGGCACCTTGGAATATGTCCATTTTTGGCTGCCTGCCTGCATTAAACAATGATTGATTATTTGAAACAGTCAAAGCTTTCAGAGCCTAGTCTGAAACAGCAGGCCAAGATAGAGTTGTCTCAGACAGTTCTAGAAATGCTATGTCTGATGGGTGAGAATAAAGATGCCCAGATGAGAGCAGTTTTTTGAAGTGTTTTCATGTACTTTCAGAATTTGGTGTTTATGTTGACAGTAAAGGCAGGAGAAGCAGACCAGCCGATATGAAGTGGAGTTGTCTGCCCTTATCATTTGGTAACCATTTCATGCCTGTTTCTTTTGATATTGTAAAAAGACAGAAAATTGGCTATGCTAATTGTGTGTAAATTTTTCTTGCAGATAATAATAGAAATAATGCTTGCGCCAATTTTTGTGTCGGGGAAATTAAGGATTCAGCTACTCATAAAGAATTTGCTGTCAAGAGAGCAATTTTGTTTAAGGTGTATGTATACACCCTCAATCATTTTCCACCATTTTTAGCTCGCCTGAACGAAAGTTCAGGAAGAGCTATTGTTGTCACCCCGGCGTCGGCGTCCGCGTCCGCGTCAGCGTCCGCGTCCGGATTGGATGTTTTGGTTAAAGTTTTTTAAAGACCTATGTCTCCTTAACCCATGGATGGATTCTTTTGATACTTGCACTGTAGGTAGATATTGGTCTAAAGTTTTCCAAGGTACTACCCCCACCCCCCTCAGTGACCTTGATGTCAAGGTCATGGACTTAGAAAATTGTCTTTTTATTGATTGGATGTTTTGGTTAAAGTCTTTTAAAGACACATATCTCCTGAACCCAGTGATGAATTCTTTTTATATTTGCACTTTAGTTAGATATTAGTCCAAAGTTTTGCCGAGTACTACCCCAACCCCACTCAGTGAACTTGATGTCAAGGTCATGGACTTTGGAAATTTGTTCTTTATGAAAGTTTTCTAATTGCATACTGATTCATAATGCTTGGCAGAGATTTAGTTTACACTTGAACTGATGTTAGACACTTTTTTGAGTTTTTACAAAACACTATATACTTACCCCACTGGATGACCTTGAAGTCAAGGTCATCGACTTAGAATTTTGTCTTAACGATTTTGGTTAAAGTTTTATATTTATGAAGACATAATTTCACAGTGCCACGATGGACTCAGTTGATACTAATACTTGGACTGATGTTAGATAATGGTTCAAGGTTTTGTTACATGCCTACATGCGCCCCCCCCCCTTACCGCTTAGTCTGACCTCAAGCCCCCCCCCCCCCCCCCCCCCCCCCCCCCCCCTAGTTCTTTGACCTCAAGCTCATGGACTTTGAAATTTCATGTGGATTTTTTTATTTTAAATTTATTTTAAGACTTATTTCTGAGATAGCTTTTGTTTATAAATGTGTTGTCATTATGGACATGCTTGCCTGAAGTTTTATGCATAGAATCCACACCTCCAAAGGGACTGTGTGATGGGCAAGCACCTATTCAGGCGAGCTTTGCTGTCAGGCGACAGCTCTTGTTACAGAGGGAAACAACTTTTGTGACTTCTTTGCTTCCTGAACAAAGAACAAAGAAGCCCTTCCAAAATGGGATCTACTCTTAAAAAAAGAATTTGCTCATAAGGGAGCAAATTCTTTCCTTTAAGAGTAGGCCCCTATTGAGAAGATAGGCAAAATGAAAGTAGCAGAATTGGATTCACATACCAGGGAAGCAAAAAGGGTGCTGTTAAAGTTGTCTCCCTTGTAAATGGCTGCCAAATTGTCAAGTTTTGTCCCTCTTAGAGATGAAACTGTTCTCCAAAGTTCAAATAGCAGGAACGCAAAGGTGAGGGTTTGGTTCACAATTTCTAAAATTTGGTAAAGTTCAGACCATTGGGTACCTTTGCTTAGAATTTATTTTTTGATTTGCCTAAACAGCCAGAAAAGTAATGAAAGCACTACTATAAGTGGGATGCTTGTCAAAAAATGACACTCTAGGTAATTTACTTTTTTATGTTAATATGCAAAGAAGAACAAAGTTGAAAATGTGGAGTAAATTTGTCAACAATATTCCTTTTTATCTTTGTTTAAATCAATATTCTTTTTAATATTTGTTTAAATTAACTTTTCAATGTCTTGCCAATTTTAGCCTACAGGGAACCATTCCTATATGTGACGTACTTTAACAGTGTGCAGGCTATTACAGTTCCTGCTAGCAAGGAAGAAATAAGGTATGATTTGTATGGCTGTTTATTTTGTTTCTTAATGAATTATTATAGATTTGTCTATGTGGCTTACAGTTGTGTGGGACTCTGCCTTTGCAGACCTATAGAACCCTGCCTCATTAGAGTTCCTGTATACTGAACAGAGATAAAGAAATGCAACACATGTTGAACTGCATTATTTTCTGAGTTCGAAATGCTATTCAAGTATGATTTCATCAATATACCCCAACCACATTCTGCTTAAGAGAAAACAGAAATTCCATTGCACACAGACTTTCATTATAACCCTTCATCCTGATATGCCTGAAATACTGTTGAAAAAAAATAAAAATAGCAAGTCATCCATCCATTTGTAGAAAACAAAATGTCAGTGTCATTAAAATAAACCCTTTCACAAACTAAACTTGGTTGAATTTGAGAATTGGTAAGTCTTGCTGCTGACTAATTGTTCGTTTGGAAACTGACACAGATTCAATATTCAGTTTGGTGAAACCAACTGACTTTCAGTAAATATTGATTTATCGGTACATCACTAATGTACTGGCATTCTGTCTCTGTCCAGAGACAACAATGATCTTCCTGCACTTTTTTAGCTCACCTGAGCCGAAGGCTCAAAGGTGAGCTTATAGTATAGGCAGACCTTCGTAGTCCGCCGTCCGTCCACCATTTTAAAAGGTCTTCTTCTCCGAAACTGCTGGGCCGATCAAAGCCAAATTTTATATGGAGCCTCCATGGGTTGGGGGAACGAAAGTTTGTTCGGGGTATCTGGGTCACTTGACCAAGATAGCCGCCACGCCCATATATGGTAAAAACCCTTCAAAAATCTTCTTCTCCAGAATCAAAAGGCCTGTGACCTTGAAACTTTGTATGTAGCATCGGGCATGCGGGCCCATCATAGTTTGTACAAATGATGACATTGCCATGACCTTGACCTAATTTATGACATGGTCAACTTTGGTACCTTAGGCTTTTATATGGGAAAACACTTAAACAGTGGATTTCTCAGAAACTATTTAAGTCTAAGGTACAATACTTGATATACATGGTCAATTAAATAAAAGAATGAAGATATTATGTCACTAAAGGTCAAGGTCATTCGGTCCGGCCATCTGTCGTCAAGATTTTCAAACATCTTCTCCTCTGAAACCACTTGGCCGATTGAAGGCAAATTTCATATGGAGTCTCAGTGGGATGGGGGAATGAAAGTTTGTTCGGTGTATCTGGGTCACATGACCAAGATGACCGCCATGCCCATATATGGTGAAAACCCTTCAAAAATCTTCTTCTCCAGAACCAAAAGGCCTGTGACCTTGAAACTTGGTATGTAGCATCGGGCATGCGGGCCCATCATAGTTTGTACAAATGATGACCTTGCGATGACCTTGACCTAATTTATGACATGGTCAACATTGGTATGTTAGGTTTTTATATGGGAAAAACACTTAAACAGTGGATTTCTCAGAAACTATTTAAGTCTGAAATACAATACTTGGTATACTTGGTCAACTAAATGAACAAATGAAGATATTATGTCACTAAAGGTCAAGGTCATTCGGTCCGTCCATCCGTCGTCAAGATTTTCAAACATCTTCTGGCCACATACTTTCGTTTCTCCTTCCGCTGATTCAAGACGGGCAGTTGTCAGTTACTGGCGAAAGTATGTGCACTTAGTACTGGTTAACCGCTTAGGAGGTCTAAGCCTGCCCAGGAATAGTGTGGTTAGGTTAACTGACCGTCCCGACATGATCTTAGTTGTTTACCGTGGACGTTAAGTATCAAATCAACCAACCAACCAAACATCTTCTCCTCTGAAACCACTTCGCCGATTGAAGCCAAATTTCATATGGAGTCTCAATGGGATGGGGGAACGAAAGTTTGTGTGTGGGGTCTGGGTCACATGACCAAGATGGCCGCCATGCCCATATATGGACAAAACCCTTCAAAAATCTTCTTCTCCAGAACCAAAAGGCCTATGACCTTGAAACTTGGTATGTAGCATTGGGCATGCGGGCCCATCATAATTTGTACAAATGATGACATTGCGATGACCTTGATCTAATTAATGACGCGGTCAACTTAGGTTTTTATATGGGAAAACGCTTAAACAGTGGATTTCTCAGAAACTATTTAAGTCTAAGGTACAATATTTGGTATTTATGGTCAACTAAATGAATAGCTGAAGATATTGTGTCACTAAAGGTCAAGGCCATCCTGTCAGCCTGTCTGTCGTCAAGATTTTCAAACATCTTCTCCTCAGAAACCACTTGGCCGATTGAAGCCAAATTTCATATGGAGTCTCAGTGGGATTGAGGAATGAAAGTTTGTTCAGTGTATCTGGGTCACATGACCAAGATGACCGCCATGCCCATATATGGTGAAAACCCTTCAAAAATCTTCTTCTCCAGAACCAAAAGGCCTATGACCTTGAAACTTGGTATGTAGCATAGGGCATTCGAGCTCATCATAGTTTGTATAAATGATGACCTAGCGATGACCTTGACCTAATTTATGACATTGACAGCTTTATTACGTTAGGCTTTTATATAGGAAAAAGCTTAAACAGTGGATTTCTCAGAAACTATTTAAGTCTAAGGTACAATACTTGGTATACATGGTCAACTAAATGAACAAATGAAGATATTATGTCACTAAAGGTCAAGGTCATTCGGTCCGTCCATCCGTCGTTAAGATTTTCAAACATCTTCTCCTCTGAAACCACTTCGCCGATTGAAGCCAAATTTCATATGGAGTCTTAGTGGGATGGGGGAACGAATGTTGGTTCCCAGGATCTTGGTCACATAACCAAGATGGCCGCCATGTCCATATATGGTAAAACCCATTCAAAAATCATTTTCTCCAGAACTAAAAGATCTATGACATGTAAACTTGGTAAGTAGCATTTGGAAGTTGGGCCCATCATAATTTATACAAATCAGGGCTGTGCATTGAGTGTGACCTAATTTATGGCAAGGTCAATTTTGATGCATTAGAAAATGCTTAAACAGTGGATTTCTCAGAAACCGTTCAAGTCTAAGATATGATATTTGGTATTTATGGTTAACTAAGTGAGCCTATGAAGATATTATATTGTTAAAGGTCAAGGTCATTCTTTGGCCTTTGTTCAAGGTCACTGTGATTCTGTTGCCTGTCAACATTTTCAAACATCTTCTCTGAAGCCACTGGGCTGTTTGAAGCTATATTTCATACAGAGCTTTACTGGGTTAAAAGAACCAAAGTTTGCTGAGCTGGTCATGGTCACATGACCAAGATGGACACCATGCTCATATATGGTAAAACTCCTTCAAAAATCTTCTTATCCTGAATCAAAGGCACAATTACCTCGTGGCATGGTATGTAGCATTGAGAACTTGGGCCCATCATAGTTTGTACAATCATGATGGTGCATTGGCCTTGACCTAATATATGGCAAGGTCAACTTTGGTATATTATGCTTTTATATGGGAAAATGCTTAAACAGTTGATTTCATGGAATTTTTTTTAAGCCTAGATATAATAATTGGAAAATATGGTTAGCTAAATGAATACATGAAGACATAAGGTCATCAAAGGTCAAGGTCATTTTTTGAACTTTGTTCAAGGTCACTGAGATTTTAAAATTAAAATATGCACACCTTTTAAGTTACTGGTTTCAAATTTGTAACGAATGAGCAAAATGACAAATTGTGTCTGTTGACAGAAGGTGTCAGGGGAGCTACAGGACCATTGGTCCTCTGGTTTTATGAACTTTCATATATACTGTATAGGTGTACACTAACTGAAACAAATTTCATCCTGTGTCTCCAGGGGCAAGCAGACTTCTGTGGACCTCTCATGTCCGAGGTACCTGGGAGCAGCCCTCAATTCTGGCTGTGTGTTTGTGGCTGCCAGTACGGGAGTGGAGACAGAACTTTTCAGTCTGAAGGGCAATGATGGCACCACTATTGAATATATGGAAGATAAGGAGAATAGAAAAGGGTAAGATAACTGAATAATTGAAGAAATTTGTTCATATGACTCAGATGGTCTCTTGTTTTAGAAGACATCCATATGCTATGAAAGATTGCATTTCTTCTGTAGACATTCTATATGTTCATAACTGGGACAAAGGACTGCCCGTCCTCACAGTTTTTAGGACACTTGATTTCACGTATGCTAGAAGTCTTAACAAATTAGGAGCGGCTGTAGTGTAGTGGATAACACTCCGGACTACCAATCCAGGGATCGCAAGTTCGAACCCCCGCTTCTCCGGTCTTTCGGATGAGACTTTAAACCAAGGTCCCGTCTCCACATGACCTCGTTGTTGGTGGGACGTTAAACCCGAGTTCACTCACTCACTTAACAAATTGTTGACTTATAACTTCATTATGCTGTTATGCTTTGAAGGCTGGGCCAGATAGCTTGACTCATTACCCTGGTTAACTGTGTATATACAAGCCAATGAAAAAGAGCTGTTTCGAAACGAAAAAAGAGTCATAGTTACCAAACGACCTGATGACCAGGTCATTTGATAACTAGGACACTTTTTTTAGCTCGCCTGTAGGAGTGTACAGGAAGAGCTATTGCACTACCCCCGGCGTTGGGGTTGGAGGCGTCGGCGTTAGCAAAATTTAAAGTTTTACGTTAAAGTTTTTTAGGTGATGGGCAAGGCGCTATCAGGCAAGCTATCATGTCCCACTGACAGGTCTTGTTCATTTCGTAACAGCTCTTTTTATGCCCCCGTGACGATAGTCAGGGGGCATTAAGATTTGCCCCTGTCTGTCTGTCCATCTGTCTGTTCGTCACGCTTTATGGGATAGAGTTTGTGTAATCAACTCCTCCCACAGTTTTCAATGGATCTGTTTCAAACTTTGCATACATGTTGGTGACATATTGAAGATGTGCATGTGGATTTTTGTTGGACCTAGAATTAATTTTAACAGAATTGCGGCCTTTTGAACTTAGTCATTTTAGGCAAATTTTTGCATTGTAGGGTATAGAGTTTGTGTAATCAACTCCTCCCACAGTTTTCAACGGATCTTTTTCAAACCTTGCATACATGTTATGGACATATTGAAGATGTGCATGTGGATTTTTGTTGGACCTAAAATTAATTTTGACAGAATTACAGCCTTTTGAACTTAGTCATTTTAGGCAAATTTTTGCATTGTAGGGTATAGAGTTTGTGTAATCAACTCCTCCCACAGATTTCAATGGATCTTCTTCAAACCTTGCATACATATTGTGGACATATTGGAGATGTGCATGTGGATTTTTGTTGGACCTAGAAATAATTTTGACAGAATTACGGCCTTTTGAACTTAGTCATTTTAGATAAATTTTTGCATTGTAGGGTATAGAGTTTGTGTAATCAACTCCTCTCACAGTTTTCAATGGATCTTTTTCAGACTTTGCATACATGCTGTGAATGTATTGAAGATGTGCATGTGGGTTTTTGATGGCACTAGAATTAATTTTGACAGAATTATGGCCTTTTGAACTTAGTCATTCTAGGGAAATTTTGCATTGTAGGGTATGGATTTTGTGTTATCAACTTGCTCCACAGTTTTCAATGGATCTTTTTCAAACCTTGTCTACATATGGTGGACATATTTGAAGATATGATGAGGCATATTGATAGGTCTAGAATTAATTTTGACAGAATCACAGCCTTTTTAACTTAGTCATTTTGGGCAGTTTTTTTCATGGCAGGTTATGTTTTCAATGGATTCTTTGTAGGTGCTTTATGGATATATACATATCATGTGACAGGCGCTGCACGGGGGCATCATTAGTGTCTTACAGACACAATTTTCTAGTTCTTTTTGTAACATCCTTGAAAACATAGTTAACCAGGTGTGCTGTTGAAACAAGTATTCCACAGAATGCTATGTCTTGCCTGCGTGAATGCTGTCATAGAAACACAACCAAACTCAAAAACAGATATCTGGTATAGGTTATAACCTAAGACATATAGTGACACAGTTGCTTCGAGTTCCCGTCTTTCAGATGTAGGCATGATCCCAGTTCCATTACTCTTGCCTAAAAATAGTTCTATAGAAACAGTGCTAGACGAGAAAACTTATAAGTAATTTTGAAAGTCAGTGAACCTTAAAATATGATCAGGACCTAATACTGGTGGTTAGGTTAAGCTTCCCTTACCCCAGACAACTGAATGTCCCCAAATAAACTCTGTCTTGTATGAATTCTGTACAAGATGGGTAGTTTCCTTCCGAAACAATTCCAGCTTATATTGATGGCTCTAGATTTTTTCGGTTTTGAAACAATCCCAAAAATAATACTAGATCCATGGTATATAAATATGGATCAAGATTTTTGTGCTCGTATTTGAAGGGGAAAACTATGCCTTATGCCTTAGCTGAATAAATGTGTTAAATCTCTTGTTTTGCAGCAGCAGGTCAAATACCAACAGCATGAAATACGGAAGCCAGCGGTATGTGAGCCCCAAGAAATCTGGGTACCAGACTACAGTGAGGGGAAGTAACTCTAACAGTTTGAGAAGAGATTTGTCTCTAACTTCCATAAGCAGCAATAGCAGTGCATCTTCATCTTCAACTGTGTCTAGTTTACAGTCAAATGTGTAAAAACGGAAATACCATAAAAATTCTAAAGATTGGGACACCTAAAATAATTACTGAAATCATCCGTAAAAAGAAACCGTTTGGTTTCTCAGTGCAATAATGTGTCCAAAAGATGCAGATGGATTAGCAAACATTGTAGACCCTGACCAGACTGAGTCTGATCTGGATCTGCATTGTTTGCTCATTCCTGTCTGTCCAAGCACTTTGAGTTTTTACAGTAGATATACTCTGATTACCAGACTTTTGTGAGGGGAAGCAACACTAATGGTTTAAAAAGAGAGTTGATGGTGATACATCACATGCCAGAAACTGAATCAGAAATACAATCTGCTGAATGAATTTTGTACGTTAATTGTGTCATTGTGTTTTAGAAAGTATGTAGCTACTGTTAAGTTATGCTAGATGACCAGTCCTTTAATGATGTACATACTTTTTACTGACCTATACCTCTATAGATTGGACCAGATCTCTTAATACATTTGTAGAATGTAATAGAATATATTCTAGGTTCACAGTCTCTGGTTACTTACACATGTATTTATGTCCCCCCACCAAAGGTGAGGGGGGACATATTGTTTTCAGTGCGGATCCCGGGCGTCGGCGTCCCTGTGACAGATTTCTTGTATGCGCGATATCTCTTGAACCAATGGATGGAATTTCACCAAACTTGCATGGATACATTATTGGGACAAGTTTAAGAGCTGATTAGATTTTGGTGACCTTGACCTCATTTCAAGGTCACTGGAGGTCATAGATGACAATTTCTTGTATGCGCGATATCCCTTGAACCAATGGATGGAATTTCACCAAACTGGCATGGATACGTTATTGGGACAAGTTTAAGAGCTGATTAGATTTTGGTGACCTTGACCTCATTTTCAAGGTCACTGGAGGACATAGATGTTAATTTCTTGTATGCGCGATATCTCTTGAACCAATGGATGTAATTTCACCAAACTTGCATGGATACATCATTTGGACAAGTTTAAGAGCTGATTAGATTTTGGTGACCTTGACCTCATTTTCAAGGTCACTGGAGGACATAGATGACAATTTCTTGTACCCACTATATCTCCTGAACCAATGGATGGAATTTCACCAAACTTGCATGGATACATCATTTGGACAAGTTTAAGAGGTGATTTGATTTTGGTGACCTTGACCTCATTTTCAAGGTTATATCATCTATGAAGGATATCTTAAGAACCAGTGGATGGATTTTCTCCAAACTTGTCTAGATATTTTACTTGTTCAGGCTTTTTATTCATTAGAGGGGATGGGAAATGGGCTGGTGGGGGGACATCAGTTTTTCTCTGAAAAACATTTCTAGTTGTTACTTATTTCCTTTATTGGCCACATATTTGTTCACTCTTTCATTTGAAGTTCACTGTGGCATTGACAGTTCACCATAAGCTGCTGTAACGTAATTTCGTAGAAGACTGGTGGAAATTTTTCGTACCATAAACTGGGTTACATTGCACAGAGGCTTTCATTTTCACCCTCCCATTGTTCTGATATGAATAAATAGTTAACCGTAAAATTGCAAGTCATCCATCCATCCAGAAGCCTGGGTAGAACAACCTGTTATGGGCTAGTTTATTGCACTGCCCATGTCAGATTCAGATTCAGCTGGAACTGGAATCCTTCACACAGTAAACAGGTTCCATTGCACACAGCCTGTCGTTATCATCTTGATGGAGCCCCAGTAGTTCAATGGGTTAAGCACCATCCTGCTAAGCTTGTGGACCGGGTTTGAACCCTGCTGGAGGCAGAAATCTTTTCAACTGGAAACAGGGTTTCATTTCTCACAGCCTTTCATTAACACCCTTCCATTGTCCTGATACGACTGAAATAATGCTGAAAAGGATGTAAAATCACAAGTCATCCATCCTTCTATTTCATTATCATCTTGCCATTGTCCAGATATGCTTGAAATACTGTTGAAAGGACGTTAAACTCATTTAAAAGGCAAGGCCCTATAAGGGCAAGTCATTGTCATCATCCTCATGTTTGAGTCTCTGCATTATTCAGTTTATCAGTTTTAGCAGACATGTGTTTGAAAATCATTTTAATAGGTGAGTTTTTAAAAAAAAAAAAAAAATATTTGAAATTGAAAAAGGATGGAAAGAATTTTTCGTCAGGTGTTCATTATAAAATGTTTGTTTTCTGTCATATTTTTGTGCCGTGATAATTATGTTTATTTGTTGTGTCATATATAGGGCAGTGTGTGTTGTATAGTCTTTTCAGTTTTGACATAACATGTTTACATGCCTTATAAGATGCAGGGGGAAGGGCGCCAGGGGTCGGGGTTCTCCTTTAAAAAGGACCCTAAATATCTAAATCTGTCTGGTGTAAGTCTGCTATAGGATGGGTGATCTGTTCCAAATTGATTCTAAAAATCTAGATCCGTCCTATAAGATTGATCTCAGAGTTTCTTTTTGCAATCCAAAAATTGTAGATCTGTCACATATTTTTGGGGTTGTTTTGGAAGAGAAAAGCCCTTGTCTTATGACCAAATAAATAAGGAAAATTTTGGATACCATAAAATTCTAAAAATTGGGACACCTATAAAAATTTGGCATACAGATTTGAAAAAAGTCATTTGACTTTCTTCTGAATCCCATTTGCATAAAATTTTATGTTTAGAAATATATGTAAATGTATTAATGCTTATGCAAATAAAAAAATAAACCAAACAATTATCGTTATTGTCCTAAAAATAGAACAATCAGATTTTACAATGAAGCAATGCATCCAAAAACTGTAGATCGAATGGCAAACAGTGTAGACCCCAATCAGACTGCTCATAATGAGCAGTCTGATCTGGGTCTGCACTGTTTGTTCAAGCCTATCTGTCCCAATACTTAAGGTAAAATTATTACGGTACACCTACTGTTTCTATAATGGACTATTCAAATTTGGACAAGTCCATTTTTCATATCGGGTAATATTTTGTAAAAATTCTAGCATATTGTGCAAATCCTGTTCTAAAAGCAATATGATCTCTCTCTGCAATGCTTGTCCCAAGGCATTTAGTGTCCGAATATGTAATAGCCACATACCCAGCGCTTCAGATAAGAAGGGCTAACGAGAATAATTTAGGGCTACTTTTCCTTTTTTTTTCTGTAAAAACATATGTTGTGACCCCTCATTAGAACCATCTTGGAGAGAGGGTTCTAATGAGGCATTACAACATATATTTTCATTGAGAAATAAGAAAAATTATCTCTGAATTATCCCTGTTATCTTGAGCTCTGCATACCAATATCTAGGTATAAACCTCTTTGTATGGTATCATGAAAATCAAAAAGATTGAGACGGTCTCATGAGAAAGGTGCAAAATATAACAAATTGTTTTGCCTATTTTGAAATAATCCTGTTTTAGATGGTTTTAATTAGATCCCATAACATATGATTTTATGAAAAACTTTATGACTTTGCCTGTACTGGAGTTTTTACAACATAACTGAACACTGATCAAAATAGAAATGGTTCTTGGTGTAGATTAGTAGTTCTAACTATTCCAAGCTGCACTACTCAAATACCTTATGAAAGGATTTTTACCATAAAAGATGTGAGTAGCGCTGTATATAGCTTTAATTAGATACCTTAGATAAGCTTGTAAATTTTGTTTTCTTGTCTCCATATTGTATCAAAGTCATGAATTTGTCTAATTTATACTCAGTGATTTCAGTACCCATGATCCATGAAATACTAAATTAAGGTGTATGGGTTTTTGACATTTTTTCAAAGGGCACCAGCTTGAGAGACTTTCTATTTATTTCCCTGGGTTACAAAATCCTCCCAAAGAAGGGTCTTCTCTTAAAGGACAGAATTTTCTCCAAGAGGAGAAAATTCTTTCCTTTATGAGATGACTCCTATTGAAAAAGGGAGGCAAAAATGAAAATGGCAGAGTTGTTTCCCTTGAAAGTGTATCTATTCACTTTTGATAAATATTGCAAACAATTTAGCTTGCACATGCTCACATGCTGACAGGCTTTTCCTTTATAATACTTAAGCCAAACTGTTTCTTCTACCCTGAGGCTGAAGTTATAAAATCAAACTGTTTCTTCTATCCTGAGGCTGAAGTTATAAAATATGATTGGGAATACAAAAAACTATAATTACATGCATATGTTTTTTGTTATTATTTCTTCCCTATGACTTGAATTGACCTATTACATTCTGGACCTGAGGTCTGTACAAGATCAAACTAAACTATAATTAGCTTGCCTATGGGAAAGTTATATGAAGGGCTGTTGCGCTACTGTTGGTCTTCATTGATAATTAGTTGTGAAAACTGAAAAGGGTAATTAAGCCATGTACATACAGTAAACACTCAAATTCGCCTGCACATTTGCGTAAACTAATCAGTCTATACCTGTCGCTTTTTAGATTCCCCAATATTCTTATCTTAGATTGTTTATACAAAAAGGGATGACTCTGGTCAGACTGCTTGGTAGTGCAGGCTGATGTGAGTCTTTCCTTTTAGCACATGTTATAAGGCATAATTTCATTTGACATCAATCAAATGATAAAGTTTCATTTTGATTCTTAAACTTTTTCAAAAGGGACAAAAATAAAGCATTGTTAATTTATATGTCGGTCCTGAAGATTAATATTTGGCATCACGAGGCTAAGCCTTGAACTTTGTACACCAGTGCATATGAGCTGCCATTAGAGCAGTATGGAAAACTTAGATATCCATCACCCTCGTTTGTGATGGCTAACCATTCAATTCAAATGAAATAGTAGCCTAGCCACTAGGCGAAGAAGTTATATCAGTCAGCTTTTCATTATCAGACTAGCGCTAGTCTAATGAAATAGAAATGTAGGTATGGCAAATATATATCGTTTACCACAAGATGGCAGCACAGGACTAAAGGATGATGTGATTGGAAGTCATAATTGGAGCCGTGACACCAAAAAACCAACAAAGTGGTTGTGCGGACAGCGCAGACTCCTCAGCCTGGGCATCCGCCCAGTCTGATCAGTGTCTTCGCTGTCCGCATGGAGGTAGCATAGACCCTTAGCTACCCTTGAAGTGCACTGCGAAGACTCATCAGACTGGATGGATGGCAAGGCTGATCTGAGTGCGCTGGACGCACAACCACTTTGTTGGTTTTTACGTGTCCGGGCTCTTTGTTTTTCACTCTAGCATGATGGCTAAGTAGGGATTTGAAACCACAATCCTCTTATACTTTTCTGACATAAAACTGGTTGAAGCCTCTGCCTAACTGAGATAATAGACAAGCAAAATAAACGAGTAAGCATTGCATATGTTCAATATAAACATTCCAGATGAACTTTCTTCCACTGAAGTGAAGTCAAAACACACAGATATTTAAGTTGTTTGGTCCATGTTTATGTAACAATCTATATTTGAGCCGCGACATGACAAAACCAACAAAGTGGCATGTGGGCCCAGCGAAGTCTCAGATCAGCCTGGGCATCCGCCCAGTCTGATCAGAATTTGCTGTGCGCTTTAAGGGTAGTTCAGAGTCTAGGCTACCTCCATGCCAACAGTGAAGACTCTGAATGCCCAGGCTGATCTGAGTCTTCACTGGGTGCACATACCAGTTGTTGGTGGTGTTGTGTCGCATATATATAGAATGGTTGTGTTGAAAAGGTTGTGATAAAATATAAATGTACCTTTACCAAATTTAGTGCAATACCGTAATTTTTCCAATGATTTGAAGTGAAGCAGCCACCCATGTTGAAACAATATCGTATTGCCACTGATAGAAGGTGAAGCAGGCTAACAATATTGAAACAAAATAATACTGATGTGATGTGAAGCAGGCACTCTCTGTCGAAATAACATCAAATTGACTTTGATGTGATGTGAAATAGACACACACTGTTGTAACAACATCATATTGACATTGATGCGATGTGATGCAGCCACTTTCTTCTGAAACAACTACCTACTGACATTGATGTGATGTGACACAAAATGTTGAAACAACATCATGCCAACAATAATGTGATATTAAGCAGGCACACACTATTGCATCATCATATGTGAAGCAGACACACAATATTGAGAAAACACTCTAAATAACATCTAACAGACACGGATATGATGTGAAGCAGGCAAACACTGTTGAAAAAACATTATACTGACATGGATGTGATGTGAAGTAGGCACACACTGTTGAAACAACATCATACTGGCACTCATATGCAGCAGGCTTAAATTGTTGTAACAACACCATTTTGCCACTGATGTGAAGTGAAGCAGGCACACACTGTTGAAACAACATCATTTTGCCACTGATGTGAAGTGAAACAGGAACACTTTGTTGAAACAACATCATTTGTCATTGATGTGATGTGAAGCAGACACACACTGTTGAAAAAACATTATACTGACATGGATGTGATGTGAAGCAGGCAAACACTGTTGAAAAAACATTATACTGACATGGATGTGATGTGAAGTAGGCACACACTGTTGAAACAACATCATACTGGCACTCATATGCAGCAGGCTTAAATTGTTGTAACAACATCATTTTGCCACTGATGTGAAGTGAAGCAGGCACACACTGTTGAAACAACATCATTTTGCCACTGATGTGAAGTGAAACAGGAACACTTTGTTGAAACAACATCATTTGCCATTGATGTGATGTGAAGCAGACAAACACTGTTGAAAAAACATTATACTGACATGGATGTGATGTGAAGCAGGCAAACACTGTTGAAAAAACATTATACTGACATGGATGTGATGTGAAGTAGGCACACACTGTTGAAACAACATCATACTGGCACTCATATGCAGCAGGCTTAAATTGTTGTAACAACACCATTTTGCCACTGATGTGAAGTGAAGCAGGCACACACTGTTGAAACAACATCATTTTGCCACTGATGTGAAGTGAAACAGGAACACTTTGTTGAAACAACATCATTTGCCATTGATGTGATGTGAAGCAGACACACACTGTTGAAAAAACATTATACTGACATGGATGTGATGTGAAGCAGGCAAACACTGTTGAAAAAACATTATACTGACATGGATGTGATGTGAAGTAGGCACACACTGTTGAAACAACATCATACTGGCACTCATATGCAGCAGGCTTAAATTGTTGTAACAACACCATTTTGCCACTGATGTGAAGTGAAGCAGGCACACACTGTTGAAACAACATCATTTTGCCACTGATGTGAAGTGAAACAGGAACACTTTGTTGAAACAACATCATTTGCCATTGATGTGATGTGAAGCAGACAAACACTGTTGAAAAAACATTATACTGACATGGATGTGATGTGAAGCAGGCAAACACTGTTGAAAAGAACATTATACTGACATGGATGTGATGTGAAGTAGGCACACACTGTTGAAACAACATCATACTGGCACTCATATGCAGCAGGCTTAAATTGTTGTAACAACACCGTTTTGCCACTTATGTGAAGTGAAGCAGGCACACACTGTTGAAACAACATCATTTTGCCACTGATGTGAAGTGAAACAGGAACATTTTGTTGAAACAACATCATTTGCCATTGATGTGATGTGAAGCAGACACACACTGTTGAAACAACATCATTTTGCCACTGATGTGAAGTGAAGCAGGCTTTAACTGTTGTAACAACATCATTTTGCCACTGATGTGAAGTGAAGCAGGCACACTGTTGAAACAACATCATTTTTCCACTGACATGACGTGAAGCAGGCACAAACTGTTGTAACAACATATTATCAAAACTGATGTGATGTGAAGCACACACACACTGTTGTAACATGTCATATCGACACTGATATGATGTGAAGCAGACACACACTGTTGTAACAACATAATATTGGCACTGATATGATGTGAAGCAGACACACAATGTTGTAACAACATCATATCGATACTGATGTGATGTAAAGCAGACACACACTGTTGTAACAACATCATATCGACACTGATGTGATGTGAAGCACACACACTGTTGTAACAACATCATTTTGCCATTGATGTAATGCGAAAAAGGCACACACTGTTAGAACAACATCATTTTGCCACTGATGTGAAGTGAAGCAGGCACACACTGTTGAAACAACATCATTTTGCCACTGATGGGAAAAGCAGGCACACAGTGTTGAAACAACATCATTTTGCCACTGATGTAAAGTGAAGCAGGCACACACTGTTGTAACAGCATCATTTTGCCATTGATGTGAAGTAAAGCAGGCACACACTGTTGTTACAACATCATTTTGCCATTGATGTGAAGTAAAGCAGGCACACACTGTTGAAACAACATCATTTTGTCATTGATGTGAAGTGAAGAAGGCACACACTGTCGAAACGACATCATTTTGCCACTGATGTGAAGTGAAGCAGGCACACACTGTTGTTACAACATCATTTGGCCACGGTTATGAAGTGAAACAAGCACACTATGTTGAAACGACGTCAATTTAACAGTGATGCCAAGCATATCAAAATGATGGAACAACAGTATATTGACATTAATGTTATGTGAAGCAGGCTCACTCAGTTGAAACATCATTTTGCCACTGATGTGAAGTGAAGCAGGCACACACTGTTGAAACAACATCATTTTGCCATTGATGTAAAGTGAAGCAGGCACACACTTATGTAACATCATTTTGCCACTGATGTGAAGTGAAACTGGCACACACTGTTGAAACATCATTTTGTAATTGATGTGAAGTGAAGCAGGCACACACTGTTGAAACAACATCATTTTGCCATTGATGTGAAGTGAAACAGGCTCACTCAGTTGAAACTACATCATTTTGCCACTGATGTGAAGTAAAGCAGGCACCCCCTGTGTAAACGACATCATTTTGCAATACATGTGAAGTGAAGCAGGCATACACTGTTGAAACATCATTTTGCCAGTGATGTGAAGTGAAATAAGCACACAATAGTGAAAAAGCATAAATTTTACAGTGATGCAAAGCAGAGACAACATGTTGGAACAACAGTATATTGACATTTATGTTATGTGAAGCAGGCTTACTCAGTTAAAACAACATCATTTTGCCACTGATGTGAAGTGAAGCAGGCACACACTGTTGAAACAACATCATTTTGCCATTGATGTGAAGTGAGCAGGCACACAATTTTGAAATAACATCATTTTTTCACTGATGTGAAGTGAAGCAGGCACACACTGTTGAAACAACGTCATTTTGCCATTGATGTGAAGTGAAGCTGGCACACACTGTTGAAACAACATCATTTTCCACTGATGTGAATTCAAGCTGGTACACACTGTTGTAACAACATCATTTTGCCACTGATGTGAAGTGAAGAAGGCACACACTGTTGTAACAACATCATTTTGCCACTGACCACTGATATGAAGTGAAGCAGGCACACACTGTTGTAACAAAATCATATTGCCACTGATGTGAAGTAAAGCAGGCACACACTGTTGAAACAACATCATTTGGTCATTGATGTGAAGTGAAGCTGGCACATACTGTTGTAACAACTGTATTTTGCCACTGATGTGAAGTGAAGCAGGCACACACTGTTGAAACAACTTCATTTTGCCATACATGTGAAGTGAAACAAGCACACAATGTTGAAATAACATTAGTTTGCCATTGTTATGAAGTAAAGCAGGCACACACTGTTGAAACGACACCATTTTGCCATTGATGTAAAGTGAAGCAGGCACACACTGTTGAAACAACATCATTTTGCGATTGATGTGAAGCAGGCTCACTCAGTTGAAACAACAACATTTTGCCACCACTATGATGTGAAGCAGGCACACACTTTTGAAATAACATCATACTGTCACTGATGTGAAGTGAAGCAGAAACACACTGTTGTAACATCATTTTGCCATTGATGTGAAGTAAAGCAGGCACACACTGTTGAAACAACATCATTTTGCCATTGATGTGAAGTGAAGCAGGCACACACTGTTGTAACAACATCATTTTGCCATTGATGTGAAGTAAAGCAGGCACACACTGTTGAAACAACATCATTTTGTCATTGATGTGAAGTGAAGAAGGCACACACTGTCGAAACGACATCATTTTGCCACTGATGTGAAGTGAAGAAGGCACACACTGTTGAAACAACATCATTTTGCCACTGATGTGATGTGAAGCAGGCACACACTGTTTAAACAACATCATTTAGCAACTGATGTGAATTGAAGCAGGCACACACTGTTGAAGGAACATCATTTTGCCATTGATGTGAAGAGAAACAAGCACACAATGTTTAAACAACATCAATTTTACAGTGATGCAAAGCAGAGACAAAATGTTGGAACAACAGTATATTGACATTTATGTTATGTGAAGCAGGCTCAATCAGTTGAAACAACATCATTTTGCCACTGATATGATGTGAACCAGACTCACATTGTTGAAACAACATCATTGGTGTGTTGTAAAGCAGGCACACATATTGAAACAACATCAATGACACTGATTTGATTTGAAGCAGGTACACACTGTTTAAACAATCTCATACTGACATTGATGTGTGCTGCGGGCACACATCGAGGAAACAACATCATATTGACATTGATGTAATATGAAACAGGCATATAATCTTGAAACATCATCATATTGACACTGATGTCAAAGGAAGCAGGCACACAATGTTGAAATATCATATTGATGTGGTATAAAGCTGCCAAACACTGTTGATCATGCTCCATATTGCCACTGATTTGATGTGAAGCTGGCATGCAATGTTGGCAACGCATCATATTTACATTGATGTGATGTGATTAGAAGCAGACACACAATGTTGAAACAACATCATAATCGCATTGGTGTGATATGAAGCTGGCATACACTGTTGAAAGAGCCTATTTTTTCTCTGATATGGTGTGGAGCAGGCACACACTGTTGAAACAACATCATATTGATATTGATGTGAAATGAAGTAGGCGCACAATGTTGAAATGTCATCATATTGACATTGATGTGATGTGAAGTTGGTACACACTATTGGAACAACATCATACAGACACTGATGTGATGTGGAGCAGGCACACAATGTTGACACAACATCATACTGACATTGATGTGATGTGAAGCAGGCACACAATGTTGACACAACATCATCCTGACATTGATATGATGTGAAGCAGGCACACAATGTTGACACAACATCATACTGACATTGATATGATGTGAAGCCGGCACACAATGTTGACACATCATCATATTGAAACTGATGTGATGTGAACTGGATATATACTGTTGAAACATTATCATATTGACACAGATGTGGTGTGAAGTTGACACATAATGTTGAACAATATCATACTGATATCAATGCGATATGAAGCAGACACATAATGTTTAAACAGCATCATATCAAAATAGAAGCAACATTGTATCAATGTTGATGCGATGATTCAGCTTTGTGTGCCTGCTGGGAATACTTAATGGGTTTTACAGTATACATTTTTATTCATATGGAGTTTATGCTCACATAATATTGTAGTGTCCATATGATATGCATACTGCTGACAAATTTTATCTTCCAAATGTTGTACATCTCAGTACTGGCACAGCATGATCCCCCCCCCGCTACCCCCCCCCTCCTCCCTTTTATTTCATGCCCAACTGCTGATAACATTGTGTGATGTACAATCACAGATGGCTTACTTGAAGATGATTGGTGACATAACCATAAATTGGTGATAAAAGCCTGGTCGTCCCCTGAAGTGTGAGCTCCACCACTTTGACAAGGCTACTTGTTTGTCAAGGATGCGACATATGACCAAAGATCGCTGGAGTCAGATTTCCCAGAAAGAACAGAGTATATGCCAGTCCTGTCTCCTGCTATGGTTTAAAATACAGACTCCATAGATTCAACTGATAAGACTGTTCATAGCCAAAGTTCGCTTAACTGGAAAACCTTCATCTGCCCACTAGTTTTGTTGGGGTTTTTATTTTACCATCTTGTGGTCTGGCAGTTTTTTGTGTATCCTTTTTTTTTTTTTTTTTTTTTTTTGTTTAGCAAGTATCTATCATTTAGCTTCTCGTCCTCAGTTGTATGAACAGTGAGCCAAGTCTGGAATCGGCACGGACGCTATACTACTAGTAACGATCACCCTGCAAATAGTCAAAATCCAAGAGAGGCTACTCTAAATGACAGTTGTGTAAACAAACTGGTTATTTCAGTCGCATTTCATCATTTTTAGCTTGATAAATGTCAGCATTACGCAAAATCTTTACTATTCTGAAGTTAGAACTCATCAGCAAAAGCTCTTCTATACCGAAAAGACAATATTCAGTGAAAAGACCTGTTTCTTCCAGAAATTTTTCTACTTCCAAGTACACCAGGAAAATGAGCAGCCCTATCAGTAGTGAAGGTTTCATCAATATCGGTGATTACAGTGTCTTTGCACGGTCGATTTCAGGCTTGGAAACAACTGTTGTTGTTAAAAGAATAGCTGACAAGTTTACTGTGTGTTTTGATATGGGTGTGGCATGTCGACAAAACCTGAACTGTGACAGAGTATTTATAAGGTGTGTTAGTTTTGTGCTGCATGGTTTCATTAAGCCCCAGAAAAGTTGTTCAGTCAAAGTGTCTTTAGAACTGAATATATGTGGATTGGAAAATGGCGCATAGCTCATGAGTGTGAAATATTTAAAAGACTAATAAGCTGACATGTATTTTAATAAAGTATGGAATCACAATCATAGATTAGGGGGTATTCCGAGCCTTCTCTGACCACAGGTCATTGACTTTTTACCCCACAGCAAAAGACGTAAACAATGGTTGGAAATCCAGAGTTCTATAAATAAATACACAAAAGCTGGCTACTACAGCAAGGCTGTAGAAGTGTTTATATACCTAAACCCGTTACATTTCTCCCCCTTCTTCTCTTGACTTCGTCTCTAAGTCACCAACTGCTCCCATAGCAGACCTGAGGACGGTGCCTATGCAATACAGCCAGGGAAACCTTTCCCTGTAAGCCTGGGTCCAGAGTTGATGATGATGTCATCTCCTATACCACCACTGCCACCACTTGTGTAACAAGTCTTGAGCCTACTTGGCACTCTACTTGATGATATGATTACAATATATATAGCTATACAGACATAGATATTAAATTTTCCTTTAGGCTACTTTGCCAACAGATTAGTTATGATAATTAAAGTTATATTTATAAATGATTTGAGCCGCGGCACGACAAAACCAACAATGTGGTTTTGCGTCCATCGCAGACTCAGATCAGCCTGGGCATCCGCCCAGTCTGATCAGAGTCTTCGCTGTCCGCATGTAGGTAGGTAAGACCCTTAGCTACCCTTTAAGTGCGTAGCGAAAAGTCTGATCGGACTGGGCGGCTGCCCAGGCTGATCCGAGTCTGCGCCGGGCGCACAACCACATTGTTGGGTTTGTCGTGTCGCGGCTCATTTCACAATGAGTGGAAAGTTTAAAAGAATCATAATAAAAGTACTTCAAAAGTTAAATTACACAAAGAAGTTCAGTGGTCAGCCTGAGACTCCCTGTGTCTTAGACCTATTCCAAACCTTAAAACTAGAAAGGTCTGTTTTCGAACCAGCATTTTCAAACTATCCTCAGACCTGAGACCAATGTCTCAAACCTAGCCTGAGACCAGTGTCTCAAACCCAGAGCTCTAGATAAGAGGGAGTATTTGATGATAATTAAGGATAATTTTTCTTATTTCTCATCAAAACCATATGTTGTGGCCCCTCATCTGAACCATCTCGACAACCGTCTCGTCGAGACGGTTCAGATGAGGGGTCACAATATATGTTTTTATGCAGAATTAACAATAATTATCCCTAATTATCACCAAATACTCCCTCTTATCTAGAGCTCTGAAACCTATCCCGAGGCCAATGTCTCGAACCCCTATCCTGAGCCCAGTGTTCCTATCCTGAGACCAATCTCGAACTCTCAACAAGCTCCAGGGATAATCATTTTGATTGTGATCCAAGCAGCTAATTACTATATTTAGCTCCTCTCTCTATGACACAGAGCATCTAAAGAGAACACAGGTGTACTGTTATACATTTAATTCGGCTTAAAATCCCAATTGTTGACATTTTATCACTTTGAAATATCTGGATAAGCTTTTAGATTTGATGTGAAATGTCTGCTTGCCACAGCTCAATTCACTTGCTTCAGTGCAAACTTGCGCTTAAATAGTGAGCAGATGGGGGTGAAAGGGGAATGGGGAGGTAACCCAAGTTCAGAATTGTCAGTAACCCATTAATTCCTGATGACCCATAAAAAAGACATTGACGAGCAGGTGTCTGATCAGAGTCAACAATTTCCACATTAAATAATGCATTTTTTTTTTACTTTTTAGCTTGCCTGTATGAAAGTACAGAGAGCTGTTGTTGTCACTCTGACTTTGGCATTGGCGTGGGCGTCACACTTGAAAGTTTTACGTCAAAGTTTTTTTAAACTTCCAAATCTCAATAATCGCTGGCCAGAATCCTTCCATATTTGGAATATAATCATGTCATAGCATATTCTTCTATTCTGTAACATAATACCCCAAGGTGAGGCTTTGGGGTGGGGCTGCGGGGTCAAAAATTAGGTCACACTCACTTTAAAGTTTTACGACAAAGATTTTCAAACATTCATATCTCAGCAACCACAGGCAAGAACCCTTCCATATTTGGAACATCATCATATCATAGCATAACCTTTCATTATGTAACACTAGACTCCAGGGTATGACCCTGGGGTGGAGCTTAGAGGTAAGAAATTAGGTCAGATTCACTTTAAAACATATCTCCTTTTCTCATGAATGGATTCTTTTGATATTTGCTCTTTAGTTAGATATTGGCTCAAAGTTTTACAGAGTACCTCCCCCACCCCACTCAGTGACCTTGAGGTCAAGGTCATGCACTAAGAAATTTGGGATACTGGCTTGAGTTTCACAAAATACTACCCCCAACCCATTGGGTGACCCTGAAGTAAGGTCATTGATACAGAATTTTAACTTAAACTTTTGTTTGTAAATATGTTGACAATTCATGGCAGGGCCTGACAAATCAAAATTTGATCTGCTTGTCCGGTACATAGATTCTGCTCCGAAACCCTGAAATTTTTCGGTTTTCCCTATATATCTTATACATCTTGCTGGGCAAGTAAGAAAATATTTTACTTGCCCAGCAAAAAATTTAACTTGTCCCGGGCAGCCGGACGATGGATTTGTCAGGCCCTGATACATGGCCATGCTTGCATGAAGTTTTATCTAGTGCAGGCCATAGCAACAAATGCCTGAGATGGGCAAGCACCAGTTCAGGCGAGCTATGCTGTCATGCGACAGCTCTTGTTTTTATTTTTTGTTAATTTAAAACAATTTAAATGAACGAGAGCCAGGTAGAAGAATCCATTTATCATAAATGCCATTTGTGGGTTAAAACTTCCTTTATCTTGATCTCTGGATAAGAGGGGGTATTAAGGATGATTCAAAGATCACAGGGTATAATCGATTCCGCTAATTTTCACTTCCTGTGCTAGACTGTCCGTCATATTTGGCTTCCACCGAGACTGTCCGCGACCTCTTGCTTCCTGCAGAGACTTCTGTATATGATAAATGGCTTCCTGCAGAGACTGTCCGCGTGATTCTGCTTCCTGCCGAGGCTCACGCCGACAGTCCCGGCAGGAAGCCATTTTTCGAGGACAGTAGTCTGCAGGAAGCAAGAGTTCGCGGACAGTCTCCGTGGAAGCCAAATATGATGGACAGTCTCTGCAGGAATCGAAAATTAGCGGAATCCATTATACCCTGTGAAGATAATTATTCTTATTTCTCAACAAAAACATAATACATGTATGTTGTGACCCCTCATTAGAACTGTCTTGCCGAGGGGTCACAAAATATGGTTTTATGGAGAAATATCCAAATTATCGCCAAATTATTTATCCCTGTTATCCCTTCTTATCTGGAGCACTGCTATCTTGATCTCAGGACAGTCTTAGCATTCCCAGATTGGAGTCTAACAATGCATCGGTGCTGCAGACAAGAAGTTCTTATTTTTCCATAAAAACATAGGTTTTGACCCCTCAGTAGACATGCTAAGACAAGTTTTAAGGAGGGGTCACAGTATATGTTTTTCATTCAGAAATAGGAAAAATTGTCCCTGAATTATCCATAAAACTCCATCTTATCTGGAGTTCTGAATGCATTGTTGATAAAATTAAAAAAAAAAAAAAAAAGAAGAAGAAGAAGAACATGAATCTACCCAAGAACTACCGTAGAAGTCAATCAATAGTTGAAGTCAGAAGCCTGAGCACTGGGTTTGTCTGAAGCTTGATATTGTCCTGTTTTTCAGTCATGGTCACATGGATCACATCTCAGCAGTTCCACAACATGTGGCGAAAAGAAATCTGTATGGAATGAAGATGGCAAAATACTACACTCCTCCCCATCTCACAGAAAATTTAAAGAAGATCTGTGAACTGTTTCATAAAGTGAACGACACTAGTGATGCACTTGATAAAGTTGATTTGACGGGAGTGAAGCCGGGAGACAGTATTGAGGCAAGTACCACGAAGATTAAAAAAAATTAGGACACATTAAATAATGACCGCAATTTTCCTTAACAAGGAGCAGTTTGCTTTTGCAATGCAGAAATGCATCCAAAAGGCTGCTCCTGATATGGTTCTGCACCTTTTGCTCAGACCTGTCTCTCCAAATATTTAGAAGTTTTATAGTATTTCTCACAGAGTGGTTCTTATTTGTCTAATATCAGAGCTCCAGATAAGAGGGGGTATTGAGGATAATTCGATGATAATTTTTCTTATTTCTCAACGAAAACATATGTTGTGACCCCTCATTAGAACCGTCTCAATGAGACGGTTCTAATGATGGGTCACAAAATATGTTTTTATGGAGAAATATGGATAATTATCCCTGAATTATCTCTGTTACCCCTTCTTATCTGGAGCACTGGAGTCTATATTAAATTAGCCCTTGTTATAGTTAAGCTCCCACAAAGTTTGCTCCAGTGTTTGCTGACAATTTTTTTTTTCTATTTGTAAATTTCCAAGTTTGGTATTTATCTTACTTCTAAAAAAATCCCTTTTTCATTTGGGGACAGCACCAAAACACTTCAGATAAAGCCCTGAGCATGTCAAAGCTACATTTATACTAAATTATTAAAGGTCACCGCTAACGTTTGAAATCTTACCTTAAGAGACCAAGTTGAATTTACCTTTATCATATGACGTCGCATCTGAGAGTGTAATAAAGCCATGCATTAAAAACGATAATCCACTAGTGGATTAAATATGCAAATTACGTCGTAACGTCATGCATTGACGTCCATAAAACGTCGCGTTTTCTAATGGCGAAATCGTGACGTTTTAGTGCAAAATTTGCTAATAAAATGCGACTTTAGTGTCATATGATAAATAGAATCTTGCATTCGTGCTCCTGTATTATTGAATTTATTAAACTCGTTGGTGAAAACGATAAGATGCTCGGCAGAGCCTCGCATCTTATCTTTTTCCCCAACTCGTTTAATAAATTCAATAATACATGAGCACTCATGTAAGATCCTCTATATAATCCAGGCCCATACACAGAACGGGTGCAGAGGGTGTGAAGGCACCCCACTAATTGGGCAAATTATTTCAAAATCATTCAGTTTTCTGCCAGAAACTAAGTTCACACTCCCCTAAAGTTGGCCTCAAAATATGTGTTTTCTTCACTATGAAAATTTCTTAAGATTTGCACCCCCTTTTTCAAAAATCAGCATACTGGTCTGTAATCAGAATTAAAGGCCCTATTGCTCTATCAGCATGAAATATTTCATGGTGAAGTATCACTGCAAGCTTCTCACTTCAGTTTCGTCATTGTATAAGATCATGATTGGCCAGCTTTAAAAAAATTAAACTGTCCTTGAGTTTCTCATAAAAAAGATTTTAATAAATATCTAGGCCATTTTTGTTGGCAACTAAAATGACCCACTTTGGATTTCACAAATTTCATTACATGGTAAAAATACAAGGTGCAGGAGGTAAAAATACAAGGTACAGGCGTTAAATAGGAGTAAAAATACAATGTACGGCAAGGATCCCACTCATTGTCTCGCTGCTGCGTAATTTCATTGCTCAAAGGAGAACCAGAAACAAAAACCATATTTTTATGGAAAGACTTGTCATTTTATCAAAAAACCTGGTTCCTCCTTTTTCGCCAGTTATATGATACAAAAAAGCACATCGACCAACATATCATCAATTCGGAAGGCTGTACCGGTTTTATAATGATTTGTGCTTCGACAACTTTTACCACTGTTGGGACTATGGAGACTTTAAGCATTTATTAATTTCAGCTGTATAAAGGCCATTTTATGATACCTTTCAAAACAGTTCATCGAGTAGAAAGTCAGGGCTATATTCTATACAGAAAGACAAAGAAGTTGAAAGCTGAATACAGAGACTTACCAGGGCAGGAGATTGGTGAATTAATAAGGAGTGGTGTTGATGCACACAACGTAGAAACTACACCAGAGGTGGCATATACAGGTAGGTTTGTGGTAAAAACCAGCTCAGGAGGGCACAACATTGTTGAAACAATGTTGTAACAATGTCAGTGCAACATAGAGCTGGGCTGATATCATCATAATACGAAGATATTTCAGGCCCGGATTTCGACCACAACTAGGTGGCGGGGCTGCTTCTGGACAACTGGCGGGGCTTAGTGCCCAAAGAAAGGGTCCATGATTAGGGTTCCAGATAAAATAGGGTGTTTGATGAAAAATTAAGAAAATATCATGCTTACCTTTAAATATATATTATGGCATCTCACTGGAATTGCCACAGCATATATGAGCCGGGACATGAGAAAACCTTTAATATTTTTCTTCTCCAGAGCCAATATACCTGTGACCTTGAAACTTGGTAAGTAGCATGGAGTACTAGAGTACTACCAAGACTGTGAAGAATTTCAGACATAAGAAAAAGCCACTTTGCCAGTTGGTCAGGTGAGCGATTCGGGGCCTCATGGCCCTCTTGTTAAGATATTTTGGTCACAAGCTTATTCCTATACAAAATGCCTATGTTGGAAGAAGGGGAACTACTCAACTGAAATTTTATGAAATAGATTCAGAAGTTAATTAGTTCAGTTACACCTTGAAATGTAACTATGCCTAATATCAGGATCCTTGCTTCAGTGGTTTTTCAGATATTTTGTTCACAAGGTTGTTCCTATATAATATGACAAAGTCAAAAAAGGGGCATAACTCCTGAACGACAAGTTCGGCAGAGGAAAAAAGTACGGGTCCGCTATTTTTTCACGTAGCTGCCACATATAGAATTTCAAGATCCTAGCATATGCAGTTCTTGAGTTTCCCAGCTGCCAAACAGCATTACAGATGGACAGACGTATGTACAAACAGGCCCACACCAATATGCCCCCTCAACTTCTACTACTTGAATATGGGAGATTGTTGTAGAAAAGCTGAGATGGGTGTTTATTCGGTTGTAAAACCGGTTTTATCTCTTTTCACAACCTGAAAATTCTGGTTCCATCTATAAAATGGAGCTAGATTTTTGGGATTGTTTTGGAAGGAAAAAACTCATCTTATATCAGAATGATACAAGATCGATTTAGATTTTTTTGTCTTTCTGTAGAACTCCAGCCCCTGTCTGAATAAATATGGTATGCTTTCTATGTTTCAGGTGATACTACATTTGAAGTATTCCAAAGCCAAGACTGTTCTCCACCCACTGATTTGTTCAAGGTGAAATTACTAATTATGGAAGCAACGTATATAGACTTGGAAGACAGAAAAGACATGAAACAGCAGGCCAGGGACAGAGGTCATACACATTTGCATGAAATATTTCAGAATGCCGAACTATTTCAGAATATAGATAAAATACTGTTAATTCATTTCTCGGATAAATACCATGTAGAGTATATACAGGATCAGGTATATTCAAATGTACCAGAGTCACTAAAGGACAAAATCATAATTAATGCTAAACGAAGGACTTCATTTTGATATGTTAATAAAAATAGGTCAGAAGTTCATATAGGCTCATAACTCAGGGATAAAGCCTAACCACTGGCATTAAAATCCAGTGGAATCCAGTAGATAACAGGAAATACTGTCATCCTGTTGCAGTTAAAATTTGTTTGAATATATTTTACAAAACAAACTGTTGTCACAAAAACACGTGCATTTGTTTGTCTAAAGTTTCTAACCTTATTTAACTGGTCAAGGCGGTCAATGCTTATTTTGACTGACATTTGCTGACAGGTCAACTAACAGGCATAGTTTCTGTATGCGCATGTTCTTTTATCAAGATATTTCTACTTAAAGCAATATGCCGGCTGAAAATAACCCATTCCATTAATTATTTAAGATGACTACTAACTTTATGTTTTTTGCCTTTCAGAAAGCTAAAACACGTTTACCTGTTCATTTAGTGTGTAAACCAAGTTGAGTATGAATCATAAAAATATACATGCTCCTGTGTGTATTGATATTTATCAGGTCACAAAAAATGATACAGGCTAACAATAAAGCCAAAACTTTCATTTCTGCTTGTAAATGAGTTCTGAAGTGAATGGCAATCAGAGTTATTTAGTGGGTTTACAAGCATAAAAAACTCTGTACAAAGATTTTGAGAAAAAAATGAAAATTTGGGCAGCAATACTGCTTTAACACATAAAGGGCCAAACATGGAAATAGCTGAATTTGCAAACAGCGCAGATCCATTGATGCAGCTCATAATGAGCTACATCTTCTGGATCTACACTGTTTGCCCCCTAGTCTTTGATTACTCAATATGATATAACTTTAGTGAAACAATATTTGAAATTTTGCAGACAAAATTTTGTCATCTACTTTTTTGTGCTTTAAGGGTCAAATGATATGCCACGTCATCTGTGAAATGTGCTTAAACACCTAAAACCATTAACTTTCCATTTGTCCTGAGCTGGGACACCTAAAACCATTAATTTTCCATTTGGGACAAATGGAAAATTGATGTTTTCAGGTGTCCCAATATTTTAGCACTTTGGGGTAGATTTTATATTGAGAAATACATTGTGTACAGATCACATAGTGGAAAATAGGCACTCATTGTTATTGGTTCCTCTGCATGCACTGTACTATAGGAATGAAGTTTAATTTTGTCGTTTTTTACTATGTTTAAACACTGGCAAATTGCTTACGTCGGAGCTGAATAAATCCATAAAAATCACCTATATTTCTTAATTCTGATTGGCTCTTCAATATCTTCAACTTGTCGACTGTATTGAGTACATTAAGGTGGTGATTTATGGTAAATGTAAAAATCTGCATAAAACCATAAAAAAGTAACGTATCTCCCTGAAAGTTAGCAGACTTCTTATTTTTGTTGTTCTTTACAGTTTAGAATTCAAAATAGATGTACATGCTGCTTAAAAAAGTGTTTTTATAAGGAAAGATCAAAGGGTAATTTTCTGCCAATAAATCTGAAAAAATAATATCGTTATTGAAAATTTACATAGTACTGAAGGTGCATTATTGCATAATGAAGAGCGTCCTAGTTATTTATTCCAACTCTTTCTCAAATTGTAATGTAGACCAGATGAAAACGGCAGCTTTTTCTCAAATGTTCAACCATGTACAAAGTAAATGTACACTGGACGCATTTATTAAATATAGGGTAGGCAAGCATACCTATGTTAACACCTACAATATAAATAATACATTACTGACATGACCAGTGGTGTGTAGATGAAATTGTTCAACCTTGTTGAAATAGTATCACCTGTCTCACCTGTGTGTTTTGACAAAAATTTTTTTACACAGACTGCATCTTTTTTCATCTGCTCAGCCTGATAATGTGTGAAAGAGTTTGAAAAAATAATTGCTAGGACGCTCTCCATTATGCATCAAGGTACTCTAAGCACTAAGTATATTTTCAATAATGATATTATTTTTTCAGATTTATTCGCAGAAAATTACCCTTTGATCTTCTCTTATAAAAACACTTTTTAACGTTAACAAATGCTGCATTTTGGGATTCTAAATTATGAGAAACAACATAAAGAAGGCATCTGCTAAGTTTTGGAAAGATCAGTGTTATTTTGAGTATTTTATGCAGATTTTTGTCTTTGTCCCAAATCAGTGATTATCACCACCTTAAAAGCAGACCCTGAATAAATAGTTCAGAGTTTCTTCTTCAAGGGGTTTATTGCTGTGTAAGCCACCTTGACTATTTAGACTGCACTAAATTAGCACTAGAATGTGGAGATGGAACTATTTTTTAAAATGTTTTCTATTCATGGATATATATTATTACAGTATTCCAAGTATAAAGGACATTATGCTCAAATAATCTCAATTAGGGATCTCACTGCGGTGGGTTTGAGCTGCCATCAGTGCACAAGTGAGCTGTGACACGACAAAACCAACAAAGTGGCATGTGCGCCCAGCGAAGACTCAGATCAGCCATGGCATCTGCCCAGTCTAATCAGAGTCTTTCACTGTCCACATGGATCTAGCTTAGACCCTTAGCTACCATTGCTGATCTGAGTCTTCACTGGGTGCACATGCCACATTGTTGGTTTTCTTGTGTCGTGGCTCGTGAGAAAGCCGCATTCTACTTGGAGAAAGTCAGGTGGGTTTTTCCCCCAGGAGTCTGGCTTACTGAATAACAAATATTGCAGAACCTGATCCGTCTGCTTGTAGGAGCAGTCTGATCTGGGTTTTTGCATTCAGTTTGCTTGTTCTTACATTTCTGTCTCAATACTTAAAATTTTTATGGGACTCTTTGACATTTCCACAGAAACGGAATCAGGATTGAAAAAAATACAAAAACACAGGATCATTTTGTATTAGAGACTTTTATTAAGTGGATACAGTGAAAACATTATGACAAGAATGGTCTGACTGAGTGTGTAAAAGGGGAACACAATCACGAGAAATTTCAGAACTCCAGATAAGATCGTGTTTTAAGGATAATTTGGAGATAACTTTCTAATTTCTCAGTGAGAACTTGTTGTGACCCCTCATACAAACCGTCTCAGTGAGACGGTTCTTATGATGGTCACAATATGTTTGTATGCAGAAATATGGAAAATTATACCTAAATTATCCCTGTTACCTCTTCTTATCTGGAGCACTGTAAAATTCCCAGCTCCTGAAATGTTATCAAAATTTAGGGAGTGAAATTTCTTCATCCATTTAAATATTTAATGGGTCTTATATTGATTCTTGATAGAGGTTAACTTCAAAAGATCCCACTTACCCTTACAGCACCAGAAACATAAATACCGGTACTTGAATTTGCAAACAGTGTAGATCCGGATGAGGCAGCTCATTATGAGCTGCCTCATCTAGATCTATACTGTTTGCCCTTTAGTCTTTTATTTCTCAATATGTTAAAGCTTGGATGAAACATTTTTTAAACTTTGCAGATGTCAGTTTTGTTGTCTGCTCTTTTTTGGTGCTTTGAGGGTTAAACATTAGGACTACCATACCAAGATCATTTTGGTGAAAACCCACCACAAATGGTTTATAAGGAAATAAACACTTCCTTTTCTTTAAAATGTTTGCTTCATCGGGAGTGTAGCCACTGAAGCCAGCAATCAGGTACATGGGGGGTAATACCAATTTGGCTACCAGTGCTTTCCGCCAAATCTGTACTATACAAAGTGGCTTTCGACCAAGAATATGATTGTAAGCATTACCAATAATGGTAAATGTGACTATTTTTAATTGCTGTCGACTGAGCTGATACTGCTGTCAATTGTCTCAGTCGACAGCCACTTTTGCATGTATGGTAATTGACTAGCTCGGTGGAAAGCACAGGTAGGCAAATTGGTATTACCACCATGAGGTATACAATCTGATCATGAACATGCACTATGAAATAGTTTTTCTTCTTATCATAAAAACATATATTGTAACCCCTCATTGTCTCCTAGCAAGCCAGTTCTAATATGGGGCTGCCGTATATATTTTCATGGAATAAGAACGTGAAGTTGTCTCAGAATTACAATTGTACCCCTTGCTAAATATTCTGTGGCTGCAAATGAACAGAGGCCAAGATAAGATATCTGAAGATAATTCTGGGATAACTCCCTTATTTCTCCATTTAAACACATGTTGTGACCCCTCAATAGATTCATCTGAGACGATTCTAATGAGGGGTCACAGCATATGTTTAAATGGAGAACCAAGGAAAATGTCTTAGAATTATTTTCAAATACTCACCGATGAAACGGAAAATGTGCAAGCATGCAAGATGATACTTATCCACAAAGGCTAGCTATACCTTCATTTGAGCCGCAACATGACAAAACCAACAAAGTGGCATGTGCACCCAGCGATGACTCAGATCAGCCTGGGCATCCAGCCAGTCTGATCAGAGTCTTTGCCGTCTGTATGGAGCAAGCTTTAATTCTTAGCTACTCTTTAAGTGCACAGCAAAGACTTTAATCAGACTGGGCAGATGCCCAGGCTGAACTGAGTTTTTACTGGGCACACATGCCACTTTATTGGTTTTGTAGTGTCATGGCTCAAATTATGTTCTTTTTCAACTGATCATGAAATGGACAAACAAAAAAAAATTGTGTAAATGACAATGAAATCATTGCACTTCTTCCAGGATGACTATAATGAGGGCTGTAGATAATCTACCAGATATTTTTTGGTTATAAGATAGGGGTTTCCCCCACTAGAATGACCCCTAATATCTCTATCTGCTTTGTATCATCATCTGCTAGAAGACTGGGGGGTTCTTTTCTAAAACAGTCTCAAAAATCTAAATCTGATAAGATGGGTCTAGATTTTTGGGAATATTTTGGAAGGGAAAACCCCAGTCTTATAACCAAATAATTTCTATACACTTGTCTATCTTCGAATTTGGATATTTACTTATTTAAAACAGAAGAAAAAAGATTAAGAAAACTGTCAAAAAAAAGTTAAATTAAAAAGTAGGATCTTTAGAGCTCTCATCAACCATGAGTACAATAACAAAGAATAATTATAAAGAAAAAAAATCTTACACAAAAACCTTATAAAGCATAACAAATCTCAAATAAGTAAAACTGACAGACAGACAAATGGATGATTCTTGTAATACAGATTTATGGATTATGGATTTAGAGACAGAGTATATATTCAGTTAGCTGCTAACATAATTATGATGACTTGATAACTCTAAATGTAAGGGTACACCATCATGTCTTTTCGGCCATTTTTGCAAGGACAGACAATTTTTGTGCTTGTCTGTTTGCTTCCACTGGATGACAGACCCTTTCATAATGAGGTTTACTCTAAAAAGAAAGAATTTGCTCCCCTAGGAGCAAATTCTTTCCTTTAAGAGTAGACCCCATTTGGAAGGGGAGTAAAGAACAAAATGGTAGGGTTGCTTCCCTTTAAAGTGTAACCCTTTAAACTAATCAGATAAGTCAATAACTACATGAAATATACAGCTTATTCACTTTATTTCACAATTACTCCTCATACACACATATAGCACTTAAAATGGCATGATACAAAATAATAAACAAATCAAATGTTCACATATGCAAATTATATAAATAGGATGAATATTCACATATCATCATACATACAAAGTAGGCAACATACTAAAGCTTGGTGGCAGTAAAGTGGCTGAGTGTTAATGTCTATACAGACTGACTGATTTGGTTTTTAATGTTACCAGGCACCACAGGCAGGTACAGGCAATGCCTTTACAACACGATCATATTTTTAACATTGAGATTCAGCAAATTCAATACAACCAACCCAGCTGGCACAAAACATTGAATCAACATTGATTCAATGTTGATTCATCCCTGTGTGCCCAGTGGGAAGCTATTAGAGCAAATGAATAGATGTTTGTATAAAACATAATTTCTTGCACTCAAATGTATAAATACTTTCAAACTACTGGACATTATCTGTGTTGTGAGTTGAAATACACAGCATATATGCAAATTCCTAGAAAAATGATATCATAATTATTAAACTCTCATCTTGTGAGGTGGCGAAGTTTTCTTTTTTTTTTTTTTTTTAACTGTTATAGCACATCTTGAATGGTGTCTTGTTGACAGTTACAGAGCTCTAGATAAGAGGGGTATTTGATGATAATTGAAGGATATTTTTTTTTATTTCTCATTGAAACCATATGTTGTGACCCCTGATCTGAACCGTCTCGTCGAGACGGTTCAGATCAGGGTCACAACATATGTTTTTATGCAGAAACAACAAAAATTATCCCTAATTATCACGAAATACTCCCTCTTATCTAGAGCTCTGCAGTTAATACATCCATGCAGAATAGAATACATCATCATCATAAAATACCATGTACTCTGGCAAGTTATGCAAGATCTTTTATACCTAAACATACTCTTTTATACATGTACATGTACTAAGAAATATTCACAACCTAAATACATGTAATATTATTTTAATGGCACAGTTTATTTCATAAGTAGTGACCCAGTGTTTAAACATATATATAAGGTTGCCCTCCAAATTATTTGAGTCTTAGGATTTTATATGATTTCTTTATTTGTGTAAAATTATTTGGTCTTATTAGTAACTGTATATACTGTAAGTAACATTAAAGTCAGTTTGCTGCCTTCTGAAAAGATTTCATTTTTACTTTTATGAACATACCATTTTCTGCCTGCCATTAGCCATTGTGACATTTACATGAGCAGAGCTCCAGATGAGAAGAGGTAACAGGGATAGCTCAGAGATACCTTTTCTTATTTCTCAGTGAAAACATGTTAGACCATTCATTAGAACTGTCTCTCGAAGACACTTCTAATGAGTTGTCATAACATATGTTTTTAGGTTTTAGGGGAAAATAAAAAAAATTACTCCTAAATACACCCTGTTTCACCTTCTTATCTGGAGCATAGCTGAGTATTGTTCTGATTGTATATTTGATATTATAATATTACTGATATGACTAACATTTATGATGAAAACTATGACATAAATGCTGTACAGGTCCAGGGGCTGTATTTATAAAACAACTTAAGTCGTTGCTATGCTGTTGCTAAGGCTGAATTTCTATGAAAGAGATTCCCTACAACTATGAAATTTTCTCTGGAGGAACAGTCTTTTTCAGACTGTTCCTCTAGAGCAAATTTCATAGTTGTAGGGAATCTCCTTCATAGAAATTTCACCTTAGCAACAGCATAGCAACGACTTAAGTTGTTTTATAAATACGGCCCCAGGGTGCCAGACATGGCGAGGCTTTGATGATAATTACAGGACATTTTTTTCTTCTTCATAAAATTGTACATTATGTTTTCTAAGAAGACCTGCCTGATAAATGATAGAGCTCCAGATAAGGTTGGGTTTTGAGGATAATTTTGTAATAAGTTTTCTTATTTCTGAAAAAAAAAAAAAACTTGGTTCTGACCCACCACTAGAATTGTCTCTGCAAAATGGTTCTAATGATGGGTCACAAGTTATGTCTTTATATAGAAATAAGGAAAATTATCCCCATATTATCATCTGGAGCACAGGAAGAGCGTAATATACATTTTTATGAAGAAAGAAAGAGATAAGAACAGCATTTTCTTCAAAAGCCGTCTGTATCTGGATTTCCAACTTGTTCCAGTTGTTCAAAGCATCATTAGCTTAATGAAGTCATTGGTAAATGATTTATAAGTCTTCCAGTACATGTAATCAGGGGCGTAACTAGGGGCAGTTTCATGATACGCACAACCATGCTTCATGGTCTACTAAAAGTGGCTGAAATACTAGCTTTCCTTTCAAGAAGTAGTGTTTTTGTGCACAATGCGTTTGAAAATATAATCTATCGTTGACCAACAACCTCACTAGTTCTGAACAACTTGGCTGTGGTTGCAAAATGATAAAATGATGATGTTATAGACAGATCTTGTTATATGCTATACAGAAAACAGTTACTGGATTCGATTAACATAAAACTAATACATATTCAGTTTGGATTTTTCTGCTGAATTAAGGTTGACTAGATTGGTAGACAATGATTGTCTAAAAGGATAGAACGTACATGTATTATACATAGGTAACATACAACTCAAAACAAGTTTAGTATCATTATTAACCCATTCATGCCAAGCATCTCATCTCGGCCCCTTCCCTTTTTGAGACTAGCAGAGTTCTCATAGTATGATTCTGTTTAATTTACTTGAAAAGTTTGAGCCCTGGTCCAAAAAAAAAGGAGTCTATGACTGCTAATTTGGAGCCAGTGAGAACCCAGGGGCCGTATTCATAAAGCCACTTAAGTCGTTGCTATGCGGTTGCTAAGGCTAAATATCTTTAAAGGAGATTCCCTACAACTATGAAATTTGCTCTGGAGGAACAGTCTTTGTAAGACTGTTCCTCCAGAGCAAATTTCATAGTTGTAGGGAATCTCCTTCAAAGAAATTTAGCCTTAGCAACAGCATAGCAACCACTTAAGTCGTTTTATGAATACGGCCCCTGAACTGTTATCATACTAAGTTCCAAACTGAAGGTCATTTTCAGTTTTACTGGATTAATGCACATATTAATCTCTGGTAAGAATATATGAGTACATAAAACAATACAGTACAATTTTTAAGTTTATATTATGCATATACTGAGTAATCTCTGTTTTCCTGCTGCAAATAGTTGTTGCTATTACATTTTGTTACAATAAATGAACATTTGAGTTAAAATCACTCTAACAATATATGAACACCAGATGGGCAGCTGGGTTTTAATAACAATTCTGGGATAATTTTGAATGTTTGACTTTTTTGCTAAAAATAGAAAATACACTGAAGTTTAATTTTAAAACTGTGTAGATCCAGATGAGGTGGCTCATGATGAGCCATCTCATCTGAATCTACACATTTTGTCCTCTTGTCTTTGAATTCTCCATAATTTATATAGCTTGGATCAATCATGCTTTTTTAAATTTTTTCAAATATAAATTTTGTTTTCAGCTTTTTTGGCTCTTAAAGGGTGACCTCTCTTCATGACCTCTCTTTTGAATCACCCCACAGAGATTGTTCAAATGAGAGTACACAACAGAATCATACTTTTTGTGGAAAACGAAAGAAATTATTTCAGAATTGTCACAAAATATCTGCATTATAAGAAGTTCAGGACACACATATACTTTTCACTAATAGCAGTCCAATAAAACACATTCTAAAATGTTACATATAACATAAAATCATGTAATGGCATGTACATATATAAACGTGGAACAAAAAATTATAATATTGCACTTCAGATCTGCGTATATAATTCTTACAAAACATAACTTACAAAGGCACCTATATTAAGTTGGTAGCATTTAACAAAAATTTTCTGCATATACCCTAATGTGCTTAGATATTGGGAGACCAAAAAACCATGAATTTTCCATCTGGTACAAATGGAAAATTGATGGATTTAGGTGTCCAATTACTAAACCACTTTAGGGTTGATACACACATTATTGTAGGTCCCTCAGGGGTTTTGGGGAATATGGCTGAAGATTTAAGGGACAAAGGGACAATTGCTGGAACACTTGGGGAACAAGGAGACATCTGCTTAATTTACATATTCTTAGGGAACATCAACAAACATTAGTAAAACTAAGGGAATATTGTCAAATCTGTCAGGGACCTGCAGGAATCTGGGGATCCAGAGTGGTCTGGATCTACATTGTTTGCCCTTTTGTTTAGAATTCAGGGCCCAGGGGCCATATTCATAAAGCCACTAAGTCGTTGCTATGCGGTTGCTAAGGCTAAATATCTATAAAGGAGATTCCCTACAACTATGAAATTTGGTCTGGTGGAACAGTCTTACAAAGACTGTTCCTCCAGACCAAATTTCATAGTTGTAGGGAATCTCCTTCGTAGAAATTTAGCCTTAGCAACAGCATAGCAACCACTTAAGTTGTTTTATGAATAAGGCCCCAGCTGTTCAAAGCATCATTAGCTTAACAAAGTCATAAGTCAAGCATTTCTAGAAGGCACAAAATCAAGTGTGTTCATACTTTTTGCTGAAAAAATGTGAGGAACTTTGCACTGCAAAAGTCCCTTACAGTTTTCAGCCAAAAATGGCAGAGTTATTGCATACAATACTTTTGAAAATTTCTTGTCTCGTTAACTAACGACGTCTTTAGTTTTGAATAACCAGGCCCTGGTGTTACATAAGCCTTGTTTTGCTTCTTTTGATGGGTCAGCTTTAGATATTTAGGGGTGAAAGTTTGGCAAGTTATTTAAAGGGCTTTGGGATTCATGTATCTTTGTTTTCTACACTTATTTGACCCACGTCAAAAGAAGATGTGTCCGAAATCATCACATTTTCAAACAGGGAGGTCTGACCAGGAACTTCGTCAGCTGCACACAGTCTTTTCATACCGTACATGTGGTAAGTTTCGCAGGTTCAAATTTTGGCAGTTAAGGGTCAAAAACATAAACATTAATTTTTGCGATTTTTAATTTTCACGGTTATCAACATGCAGGAAAAGTAAAATTGCTTCTTTTTCAGTTGAGCCAGTTCTTTCATCAACCTGCTGGTGGTCCGCAGGTTACTGAAAGAACTGGCTCAACTGAAAAGTAGCGGAATTTACCGAAGCAAACAGAAACAAAATATACAGACACTGTTTCTACTGAAGATATTTTGTAAGAAACGTGAAATTATTTCACGATTTTAATATTCACGGTTTCTAAGTTACCGCAAAATACCCCGAAAATTATCGCTTATAGGGTATTCAATACAACAAACAGAAATAATTCCCAATTTGCATACACGAGAAAATGAATCTACGACTTTGACCTGGTGCATTTGAAACTGAGGGCCACTACTGTAATTTATAATATAGCCAACATTCTAAATTTTGGCTTTGGATATCACACATTAGGTGCTATTAAAACTTACCAAATGTGATTGTCAGTGTTAGAATGATATTTTAGCTTTCATGTGATTAGAATTACTCATGAGTGTTTGTTGATGGTTGATCCCAGTGTCTTAGTCCCCATCCTGAGCTGTCTACAGCTGGGCTAACTGTTTGTCTCACAAATTAGGGACATGTTTGTCTAAAAAATTAGGGACATAAAATCCATGTGCAGAGATTAAAAACTTTGTGAGTTTTTGATAATAAGAGGACTGATCAAGCAAAGAGGCTCTATGGCTGGTGATCAGTAATCTGCAAAACTGTAACTCGTAATTAATTAACTGGGAAAAAGTACTCATATTTTTTTGTCTCCCATATGAATAGCAGAAAGTAAGACAGGCATGATAGCTTTTCCCGCAGCATTGCTAGTATTGACAGCATTTACTTTTGTCCAAATTTCTTGTTTAGATTTGTTTCTGTTAGAATGCCCAGAGAGATAAGATACAATGTTCCGAGGAATTATTGTTGTACTTTAATTTGTATTTTATAGTGTACTTAAGGACAAAAGTTCTGCACAGATGTTAAATTAATATCCATGAAGAACTTTTGTCCTTAAGTATATTATGGCACTATATTACTTTGTCATATTTCACCCTGTTTTCTGCTCCCTTTGATAATGATATGACTGAATTACCAGAGCTTTAGAAAAGAGGGAGGATTTAGTGATAGTTAGGGATATTTTTTGTTTATTCAGCATAAAAACATATGTTGTGACCCCTCATCTGAACCGTCTCAACGAGAGGGTTCAGATGAGGGGTCACAACATATGGTTTCAATGAGAAATAAAAAAATTATCCCTCAATTATCATCAAATACCCCTCTTATCTAGAGCTCTGACTACTGTTAAAGAGAGCCATAAAACCCAAACCTATCCTAATTTGCACCAACATCAATGGAAACAAAAATATAAAATTACAAATAAAATTAAATTGGTAACACAAAAATGCATTTTGTCTGTCCCTGAATCTTTACTGGCATGGCTGTCTTCGTCTTCCGACTTGAAAAAGCCTTTATCAGGATCTGCATTATACTGTATGACATTTTCTAGTTTTAATTTGCCATTCTTACACCCAAATATTTTTCCTATTGGCTTTGGTGATTTCTTTCTCGCCCGCATTTTGTTGTCATAAAATTCCCAGTATTGGTCCCCTTGGAAGAAATAAGTTTTGCCTGGAAAGAAATACAATTAGTAATGATTTTATCAAAGAATATTAATTACGCTTCATTAACTGTAGGTCTATTAAAGTAACAAATAATATGTATGTATGACTTTAAAAATTTCAGTGTAACATAACTTTTTTTTTCAAAGCAACATTACTCCAAATTGATTGTAAATTTATTTATGTAATTATATTTAATCAGAGTAAGAGGATAATAAGTTGAGCTGTGATGCGAGAAAACCAACAAAGTGGTTGTGCGCAAAGCACTGACTCAGATCAACCTGGGCTTCCACCCATTTTGATCAGACTCTTCCCTAAGCGCTTGAAGGGTAGCGAAGGGTCTAAGCTAGCTCCATCTGGACAGCAAACACTGATCAGACTGGGTGGATCGCCAGGCTGATCTGAGTCTTCACTGGGCGCACAACCACTTTGTTGGTTTTCTAGTGTCGAAGCTCAATTGATAATGACCTGAATATAGGCCAGTGCAAAGAATTATCAATGACAAATAATGCCTTTAGGCATGTTTATCTGGAACATATCTGGATACAGGCAGTTATGCCATTTCTATCCAATTAAATCTAACCCAGAGCACTAGATAAGAGGGGTATTTGATGATAATTGAGGGATAATTTTCTTTATTTCTCAATGAAACCATATGTTGTGACCCCTCATCTGAACCGTCTCGTCGAGATGGTTCAGATGAGGGGTCACAACATATGTTTTTATTCAGAATTAACAAAAATTATCCCTAATTAACACCAAATACTCCCTCTTATCTAGGGCTCTGTAACCCACACAATATTAACTCTGAGAAGAATGACAGTATTTTCTTACCATCCCAATGCTGAAAAGCAGAATCAACTGGCACGGGGATATTTCTCCAGATATGCATATCTCTTGGATAATCATATTCTATATAGTCCTCTTTGCCATTTAACTTCCAATACATATCACCGGTTATAATATATGTCCGTTTGTTAAATCCCCAGACAAATACAGCATCCACTTTCTTAACGTTTTCACCAATTCCAAGTTCTGTTATGTGTCGACCCTCTTTTGGAAAATTTGGTAGCATATGGTTACCAGCAAACACCCAAAATCTGTTACCTGCAAAATAATGTACATACAAAAGTACAAATTACTCTACGCCATCACACAAGTATGACAATCATGAGCCACCTCACCTAGCTCTACACTGTCTGCCCTCTATTCATTGGAATTCTCAATATGATAAAGCTAGGATAAAACACTTTCTGAAAGTAGACATAAATTTTGTCATCTGCTTTTTTGGCACTTTAAGAATTAATACAGATCAGTTTACTAGTACACCAAAAACTTGATTATATGTTTTGCTTTACAAGACGAGTGAAGCTACAGTTTTATAAATATCAAAAACTCCATTTATTCACAGAGCTCTAGATAAGAGGGAGTATTTGATGATAATTAGGGATAATTTTTGTTGATTCTGCATAAAAATATATGTTGTGACCCTGAACCGTCTCGTCGAGACGGTTCAGATGAGGGGTCACAACATATGGTTTCAACGAGAAATAAGAAAAATTATCCTTAATTATCATCAAATACTCTCTCTTATTTAGAGCTCTGTATTCAGTTATAAGACAGATTTCTTTTCCTCTCCAAAACAACCCCAAAATCTAGATCTGTCTTATATGAAGAATCTAGATTTTTAGGGCTGCTTTTGAGCAGGAAAACCCATTTTACAGCAGAATTAGTAAAGCTAATATTTTGGGTAATTTTGGAAAGAGAAAAAAGCTTGTCTTTTAGCCAAATAAATTGGTAATAATCATTTATCATTATGAGGCTTTACAAAATTGCAAAAGTTGCAGCCACAGAAATTTAAACATTGATTCAAATGCACTTGTAAGTGTTACGTGTTTCTAGGAGTGTAACAATACATCGGACTATCGATGTATTGCAATAGTAACTCGGCCGATAGTACTGCATCGATAGTAAAGTGAGACATCGATGACTATCGCCGATAGTGTTTTGGACTATCGATAGTTTCGATAGTCTCCTACATTACAATTGTTTCAGATAATTTCCACTGTTGCCTTCTTTCTGTAAAGCGAAAGTGAGCGGGAGACTGTTTGTACAAACATGGCTTCCGTTAGCCGACGTATGGCTGTATATTACGTCTGGGTTTTGCTTCCATACATCAAGAAATTTCACCTATGGCGTCTGGCATACATTTGATAAGTGTTACATACGGCCGTTTGATGTTGTCCCGACGTATAAAACTCCCTACTGTCTATGAAACGTTAACACGTGTCATAATTAATCTGATATACAGAGCTCCAGATAAGGGGCATTTTTGCGATTTTGATGCAAAGAAAATGGGAAAAAACGCCTGCAGTCCCAAACTAATTCCTCAAGAATTGCGTTACTCCCTCTTAAAAAGGAACTGACGTATCATGAAAAAAAAATGGAAGCGTCATTTTAGGCATAGGAGTTCTTTCAAATTCCAGAAAAATGAATTCGCTCAGCCGCCACTGATAATAGTCCAGTGCCGAAACAGGTCACAAAGATCAAAGCATTTCGATCAGCTTTTGATGTCAAAGATTTAGCCGCTAACGGCACGTGCCGAAAGGTTTACTTATTATACCTTACTGTCTGTAAGGTAGACTCGGCTCAGCCTGCGTGTCCGCGGCGCCTGATCGTACGCACACACATGTATATACGAATAATTTGAAATATGAAATTTAATTTGTTTAGCGGTGCAGTCCGGTTTTGGTTCAGTATTTTCGCATGAAGCTAATCCGCCGAATACCGCTGGACAGACGAATTATATAATAATCAGAAGACAGACATTTTATACGTATTTTCTGATCAGGCTGCGCAGGTATTATTTCTAACTCGCGCCTACTTTTTTTGTCAAATCCTCTAACGATGTTCCCCAGGAGGCTCAGCTTAACAAATTCGTGGTTGCACACCCTAGGTACTAAATCTGTCTGTCCGTCCCATAGTATTCGAATTCGCAATATGTGCACTACTCGGTCCAGCTGCGAATGTCTCAATCGTAACACACAAGATAATCGAAAATTGTTTCTGCTGGCCCGCGAATGTACGGTTATCTTTCTGAAACCATTTTTTTTTTTGGTGAGACAGCGTACATGTTTTCCCGTTTCAAGATTTACGATGCTCACATATTACCACGTGGTTATCAAGCAGACGATCTGCGCATGGCGTCATCAACCGGCCAGTCGCGTCTATATGCTAGTTCTATATACTTTTTCCGCGTTCACACTGCGCAGACGTTTTCCGGCTTTTCGAATATACGCAATGTGCGTTCCCCGATAAGGCTGCGCTGACGTAATACGGTAGCAAGAGCTGAGCTAGTCGCATGTACACTTAGTCTCTTGCTCCATCAGACTACTGAGACTTGACAGCCGTTTTCCGCTGATGGCTGATCGGAATTATTTTTTTTTTCTATCTTAATTTCAACAGTGCGAAAATAATGCATTCTGATCAGGTCTACGCAATTATTGAGCACAATACTAACGGCAGCGTTGATGTGCAATAACCTGCTCGTTTATGGGTCAGACATTGTAGAGATCAAAAGAGCCGCTATAAATTGACTTTAATTGTCACGCGCAGTGTATCCATGAGACGGGTATTAAAAGGTACCTGGTTGCATACACCGATAAATCAAATCAGCCTGCGCAAACCTGTCTTTCCTGTTCACATCTAACAGTAATCATGAGCTCTGTACCTAGCGACAACTAAATATTTTCAGTAAATTAAAGCCCTCACGCTCTCCATTAACAATGCGGCTCATTTCTCCCAGCGGTAATGGACGGGGTGAGTTTACCGTTAATAAGCAACCGCAGAAACTTGTTAAATCCTCAGTTTTCAGAATCCTCAGGATTTTTGGTTTGTACATACAAACAGAACAGAACAAAACTTTATTCATGTAGGTAAACATGTCTGGTCACACATAGGTGACATATGATATTTATACAAGTGGCAAGTAATATTTACGAAAAAATAATATTATTAACAAAAATGTTTCAGCTTCTTTCAGCTGATTGTTCAACATCTCCAGATGCACAAACCATTCAGGGAAGACAAAATCTGCTATAGACAGATAATGGTTCATAGCCCCGGAGAATTCAATTGGCCATTAGAACACATTTGATCTCTTTGGCCAATCAGATGAAACCACAAATGATTGAAATGAAAGGTATGAAATGTAGGGCTTTATGCATAAATATGCCAAACCAGTGCACATTTGAAAAATAACTAGAAACTGTGTTTATGAAACACAATGATAGATTAAACTTTGCAGATGTTAACCTCTGTTGTACACATTTTATACATACAGAAAACAAAATGGGAATGATACCATATTCATTATTTCCTCCTTAAAACAAGAATATATTTTTCAAACAATAGTATCGCAATAGTATTGCAATAGTAGTCCACAATAGTAATAGTATCGCAATGGTACTTCTTGCAATGTCAATACTATCGCAATAGTCATTTTTGGACTATCGTTACATCCCTACGTGTTTCGTGGTGTCTTATTTGATAATGTCAAAAATTATACTGTCAGAGACCCGACATCATTATAAAAAGTTGTTTCTCATTTAGCTAATGTCTGGGTTTACTCTGGTAAAAGTGTTTTCAAGGGATGCAAAGTAGTACACCTTGAAATGATAAAATAAGAAAAAGTGCATGAGAATGGGAATAACTGTATTCAAAATTGTCATTGGGGAGGCAAAATGTTGGCATTATGGTCGCAACTCCACTCACACGTTGCTGTAAAACCCAATTTCTGACCAGAAAACAGATGATTTACCTCCCCAAATTACAATTTTGAATAGTTGTCCCCTAAGTAATTCGCTACTGAATAGGCCATATTATGGCCTATTCAGTAGGGAATTACTTAGGGGACATAAATACGTGTATAATGCCAGCCAGAAACAAAGACTTGAATTTAGGTAAATACCTTTGAAGAATACAATTTTGCCATCTGTCCGTTCGTAAATAGCATCAATCCCATCATCAGGTAAATTGTACCAGAATTTGTGAATCTCTGTTGGATCGCCTCTTATACCATTTGTTCCTAACCGCCAAAATTTCTGCAAATACAGTAAACATTCTAAATATAGGGACACCTAAAATAATTACCGTAAATAATTGTCCTAAAATGGAGCATTTTGATTTACAATACAATAATGTGTCTTGATGGTGCAGATGGAATGGCAAACAGTGTGGACACTGAGCAGACTGTACAAAGAGAGCAGACTGTTCAAAGAGCAGTCTGAGTCTGCACCGTTTGCTCAGGCCTTTCTTTTCCAATACTTAGAATTTTTACACTCGCAGAGCACTGAAAAGTAATACTACTAACTATAATCAAGTAAGACAACTCTGTAGGCTTCAAAGCAGGTTTTGAAAATTGAATTATGTTTCTTGCCATTCGCAAGGGATTTGGCTGCCAAAATAGTTTCATATGGAATGACAGAAAGATAAATGGATAATTAGGAGTTTTACAGTCCTTCAAACAGTATTTCAGTTAATCTGGTCTGATGGGAAAATGGATTAGGTTATGCAGATAATATGAGCTCATGTCAGAAAAAAAAAAATGCACCGAGAAGTACATGATCCCACAACAGTCCAGGAATAAAAATTATTCCAGCATTCAACTGTATCTTCCCAGGTTTCTCTTTTTCTAGAAATTATACAATTGAGAAAATGAAACTTATTTCTCGAATAATGTTATTTACTTACTGAGCCAATGAAAATGAAGACTTCTTTTCGTATGACAGTGATAGCATCAATTGAATGAGTACAGAGGATATTTTTGTCGTCTTGATCTGGATAATGAGGTCGGCGTGTAACTCCCCGGTCCCTATCCCTGTCCCTGTCGTGTGGGTTCACTGTGTATCCAGGTCTGTCAGTCACAACAGGGCGATATGTTGGTCTTGGAGTCACCGGGTCAGGGATGTAGCCTCCAGTTTTGGATCCTGAAGTATCCGGAAATGAAAACTGGTCACGTTTTATTTTTGATGAAATGAACCTTATGGCACATATAAAAAGAAGCCTCATGTCTACACAGCCTTTTTTGGACGGACACACGGCGCCAAGTGTGTGCAACTATGGTTACGTACCGTTGAGCCACTTGGGTAATGTCGATACGAGAATTGAACAGAACAGAACAGAATACACAGCCTTTTCCTCAAGCTGACCCGAGTCTTCTCTGTTTGCGCATGATGAAAGGTCCATTTTCATGTGTCTTAGGTCAAATTTTTTAAAACACCTCAAGTGCCAAAATGAAAATAGTCCAATTTTAACCAGCGTAGATCCATAATGAGCCACCTCATCTGATCTACGCTGTTTGCCATCTAGTCTTTGAATTCTGAATACATTGTACCCTGGAGGAAACATTTTTTTTTAATATTGCAGACAAAAACTTTGTCGTCTGCTGTTTAAGACACTTTAAGGGTAAACTGTGTACACAGCAGTGTTGTTAAAATGTACTCATAATAAAAAAATATCGTTTTTATTAGCTGGATAGACCACATACTCCCCTTCTTCCCCTGCCCCGCCCACATACGCACACACACATACATCTGCGTCCATCGTCCATCACTAACTTACCATAAAGGGACTGGATTCCTGCCACATCATCATATGGTAGTCTATACCCCGGTTGGTACTCTTGATACCAAGGGTACATCAGGGCTTCTGTGTTGCTGCTGTGGGCCAAGCCGAGGGCGTGCCCGAACTCATGGGCGGCAACCATGAATAAGTCCACACCTGAAACATACAACTGCTTATGTAATAATGTAACAATTATGCGATAAATTAAAGGGTGTAAAATACAAATACACTATGTATGACGATATTAGCCCGAAATGAATAACACTAATATTTTCACTCCCCCCCCCCATACACACACACACACAGACGATAAAATTTCGTGATGAGCCGCCTGGAGCAGGTTTTGCTTCTTTTCTGTGGCCACCCTTAAAAAAACATGTGTAGGCTGGCTGTATGAACTGGGCACAGACACTGAATGAAATATAGGCGGATGACTGATATAACTTCTTCGTCTAGTGGCTAGGCTAATAAGCTGGAAGCATGGCTTGCAGAAACTGGTGGGCCTATTTGCCAACTGCATGCCGAGAACGTTTTGCGCACAGAAGCATTCTGACTTAAGGTGCTGTGATAATTATAATTTTCAAAATGAGCCTTTAACCAACTGTCAGGCAGCGGGCTATCTGAGCTTTTGCAGTTTACATGTGCCTTTAGACAGATTTTCATGAGGAGAAAATTTCAAATAATCTAGGTCAGTAGCTAAAGGATCTCACCATCTGTTCAGCCATGGCTCATTGCTATAATAGACAAGCCAAGTCAGTTTCCGCTTGTTGAGAACACTTGACTACCGTAATTATCAAAAATATCGGGAGAGAGATGCCTGAACAAAACGTATAGACCCTGATCAGACTGCTCTTAGAGCAGTCTGATCAGGGTCTGCACTGTTTGGTGTTTTGTCGGAAATCTTGGGCACGCCATCAGCTTCTTAAAATGTAGGTTAATTACGGTAATTCGTCAAGGCATACGCTGTTTAGGGTAGTAATGGTATATGACTCAAACTCATTTATAACAATGAAACTCTATGCATGAAAAAAAAAGCTGCTGGGTGATATGTATGGCGGGAATTATGCTTTAAGATATGTACCATGTCTTGAAGCACATTCCGTCTACTGCACTCCCCTCCCCCATGCCCCCTCCACCGAGGCGGCTCACGCGCCCCCATGGCTCACTTGGCGGTGTATCATGTCTTGCAGCACATTCCGTCTACTGCACTTGTTGATTCGTTGCATTTGTGGTTTATGATTGCATGCTTCCTGAACCACAAATGATTGATTGACTGTTTTGTTGCTTAACGCCCACGGTAAACAGCTATGGTCATGTCGAGACGGTCAGTTAACCTAACAACACCATTCCTGGGCAGGCTTAGACCTCCTAAGCTGTTAACCAGTACTAAGTGCACATACTTTTGCCAGTAACTGACAACTGTCCTTCTTGAATCAGCGGAAGGAGAAACGAAAGTATGAGGCCAGACCGGGTATCGAACCAAGGACCTCTGACTTATGAGTCAGGTGCCCTACCGATTGCGCTACGCGGCCCGGCTGAACCACAAATGAAGTAATTATTTGATTTGTGGGAGTTATCATTTGTGGGAGTTATTTCATTTTTGGTTGTAACACTAGGCATTTTATTTATTAGAATTATTTTGGCCAGATATTGCTAGCCGGAAACAAAGATTACCTTCGGTAGAATTTAAGGTCCAGGTTTCGTCGTCATCGAAATGAGTGTCACCTCCTCTGTCGTCGCCGGGAAAGAACGCATGCGCAAGCACAGATCCTGAAAAACGAACAAACGAGCCATGAGACAGGTATATAGTAATCTGAACAGCACTCGTTCAGATCTAGACTGGTCATTGTCTTATTACAATACAGATTTATGAGGGCTATTAAAAAGGCTCTGGCGCGTTTTCCTTTCTCACGTTCAACTTCGTCAAGGCATTCCGCTTTTTAGGCCATATGGTAATGGTTTATGACAAACTCGTCATACGGGGAGGGGGTCTTATCGAGTATCCGAAGTAAAGGTTCAAACGTGGGTTCATCTTTCAGAGTCCATAATGCCGATATGCATTGCTGTTCGTATGTGCAACAAGAAACCTAATTTTCGTGTTGCGGTTGAACAGGTTGCAGGAAAAAAAAACATTAATTTTCAGAGTATCGTTTCCACGAAACAAAAGTGCAAAAACTATTAATTAAGTCTTTTTTCCCAAAGCATCCTGTTTGCGAGCATGAATTTCACATATTATGATTGCCAATCATATATAGATATTGTTCACTCATTCCATATCGAACTATTACTTTCACTCCTATATGGGAGATAAGCACATATTTTAAGTCTTTAGCAGAACAAGTTGCCTCCCATACAGCTAGACCATCGCCACGCATCGGCATACACTCTCATATTCATCATTTTCATACAACAATAAATAATTTTTATTCATGAAAGGGTCATAAACAGCTATCAAAATTTAAGGCATGTAGGGAGAAAAAATCCTTAAAACAAAATAAAAATCAAAATACCTTTCCCATCGAAAGGATACCCGTCATGATGATATTCAACAGCAAACTGGATCAGAATATCAGCGTCAGAGTTGACAACTTCCGTGAACGTCAGTGACGTCACGTCACTCCACACTTTGAAGGCTTCTATGATGGCACGACGGACGGCAGCAATGCTCATATCTGGTGTATAATTTAAAATTCTGAAATGAGAAATAAGGACGAACTTATATTATACATTGTCAGTCTTATGTTTATGTTACAGTTTAGTTTGAACGAGACTCCGGAAAAGCAGAATTCCAGCATACGGGAGTTTTTTTTTCCTATTTATTATCAAAATATAATCCTTAAACCGCTTTGCTTTGATCGGTGGACAACACGGAAATACTGAATACGGACCGGCGTGCAACAGAAGGACGGGTGGACAGAGGAGCGGCCAAACGCACTGAAATACCAATGAAGACCATAAAATACTGCAAGACTGAACTTTGCCACCGCCTCAGCAAGAGTCTCAGCTAGAGGCTGTTACATTGCAATGTCTGCAAAGTAACCTTATTTGCAAGGCTGTAAAATTTCTATCTCTCAGGAAGAACTATCATCGTGATTCTCTGTGCATGTCACTTTTTCCGCTCTGAAAATATGCACTCAATGCTGTTTCTCTCCTACGCTCAAATCTCACTGTGCATTTTAACAAAACTGATATTTATCTGGAATCGTGTTGTATGCCATGACGTCATATCGAACTTCTAAGAGCAAAACATTGTTCGTCTCTCCACAACATAATCATGCAACGATTAAGACATTTATAGCTATCACAAATCAGAACTCTGGCAGTTGATACAAGAATAGGGGCTTTTTGTGTCGATGGATATCAAACTGTCAGAATATATTTCTGCTGCTGATAATAAAACGCTAATGTGGATATTACACGGCATTCGAAGAATTTGTAGGTGGAAGAATGGTCGATATTTAGATTTATGGTGTTTGCCCGTGTTTTTCCTTTGCAGGTTATTTTCAGCCATGCACACAACAAAATGTTTATTTCAACTCGTCAAAATGCACTTACATACAATGTACATTAATATAGAAAGCCGTTCATGGTTATTTGTCTTTCTTAGGGTCAACTATAGAATCCACGACTTATTCTAACAAAGTTACTGCCTTCTACGTACTTGTCAGGGAGAGTGTTGCAAATACAGACCAGAGGACCATTGGTCCTGTAGCTCACCTGAGTCTATTCATCCTCAGCACTCAAGGATAAGTAACTCTAAAGTAAATTGTACAATATGGCCTAATCGAAAAAATTTCCTTTATGTTGCCATGGCAACGAATAAAATTCAGTGATTTGGACAAAATTAATATGAATCATAGAGGACTACGTGAGAAACATTTCTGTAGAAAAAAAAATCCAAATAACAGCAGTGAGATAGCAAAAATTGCGGATTTCCATTTTTCCCATTATAAGTCAATGGAAACTATAACTTGCAATAGCAACCTAAGTACTGAAGCAACTGCCATGAAAATCAGTAATTATATAGAGGCTAGAACTAAAATCCTTTCTGTAAAGTTTGAGCTTTATCGGCAACATAGATTCTGCAAAAATGATATTTTAATATTTTTTTCTATTTTTAACCATTCGGTTGCCATGGCAACCAGCTAAATTGTGCAATTTGCATAAATTTAATAAGGATGGTTGAGGACTACTCAAAAAACATTTCAATAAAAAGTTTTGTCAAAATATCTGCAGTGATACAGCAATAAATGCAAATTTTCCATTTTGCCATTATAAGTCAATGGCAACTTTAAGTCCCCATAGCAACCAAACTGCTACAGCAATTGCCAAGAAAAACAGTATATTTACAGAGGCTAGTACTAAGATCCTTTCTGTGAAGTTTGAGCGTTATTGGTTGCATAGTTTCTGAGGAGTTGATTTTTGAATATTTTTTCTATTTTTAACCTTTCGGTTGCCATGGCAACCAGCCAAATTGTGCAATTTACATAAATTTCATGTGGTTGATAGAGGACTACTTAAGGAACATTTTTGTAAAAGATTTGTCAAAATATCTGCAGTGACAAAGCAATAAATGCAAATTTTCAATTTTTCCCATACAAGTCAATGGAAACTTTAAGTTGCCATAGCAACCAAAGTTCTGAAGCAATTTGCATAAAAAACAGTATTATTGGTTCCCCCTGCCTAAAGATGCTATATATGAAATTTGGTAACAATGGGCCTTGTAGTTTCAGAGGAGATGTCGTTTGAAAATGTTGACGGACGACGGACGGACGGACGGACGACGGACGACGGATGCCTGCCTATACTATAAGCTCACCTGTGAGCCTTCGGCTCAGGTGAGCTAAAAATCAAGCCTACTACGTTTAAGGTTATCTGGTCCATGTTGTCATTTAGCTTTCTTCTTCAGATTTGGAATGGTATATAATATGTAATGCTTTTCCTCTGATTAGTTAACTGATCACTGTTATATACACTGTAGAACAAGGTTAAAAGAATGATGACATTAATTAATTGGCTTTCAAAACACATTTAGTTGTCATTTAACTAATTTTTAAATATTTATCTGGATATCTATGCTACAAAGAAAGACGACAGTTGCACAAGAAAATGTCATGTCGCAGCAAAATCAAAAAAATTGACAGGCGTTTAGCGAAGGGACGTCATTTATTATTGTGTAAAAGTATCATTCGGATTTTTTGAAGAAAAGAGAAACTGTCGAAACGGTAAAATCATGTATTCAGTCGTACTGTTGTGATTCCTTAACTCTTGTCACAAGACTGTCGCTTTGTTATCAAAAGCAGAAAACTGATAATTTTGCTCGTATCATTATACAGGCTGGTGAAACTGTCAAGAGATATTCATGCATTTTCTTTTAAATTTGTCAGTTTGCAAAATTTCAAAAAGAAAAAAAATATATAAAAAACAATAGCCTTTATTTTTTTCGGAGGACATTTAAGACTAAATGTATAATATTTATGACGCTCAGAAAAGCTAATAGTATCCTATTTACACTAAATATTTGCAAAATATGTCTGAGCAAACAGTGTAGACCCAGATCAGACTGCTCCTTACCCAGATCAGACTGCTCCTAAGGAGCAGTCTGATCCTTTTGCAAAGTCAGGTTAATAAAATATACCCTTATGAAATCAAATGGACTTTTACCCGATTCTACGATGGAAGATCTAGAAATGGCAGACACGTTCTAATAATTACGGCAAAAACGGTATGCACTTTTCAGAAACATTGTTATGAATATATGAATCAGGCAGTTTTCAGAGACGTATTGAAGACGTGGCAGAATGACTAAGAGCTTATTACTCAGCAAACCACTCTTCTTGAGAAGAACAATGCCAATGCAATTGTACGAGCCGCGCACCGGAAAAAGGACATCGATGCATTTCCGATTCTTGAAAGCCATCGCTAAAGAAGCTCAATATCCTGTGATAACGCAGCGCTGCTAAATAAGCTAGCGTAGACTCAGATTAGTAAAAACACTGACGCAGTCCGGCACGCGCGTTTACTGCTGTGCTGCTGATTTTGCTAAGTACAATCAAAGCAGACGCTTAAAAAAACAGAACTGCGAGTTTTCATTTCAATTACACGTATTTCCTCCCGAATTCAACGGAGTCATCTTAATTCTTTGCAAACAATACATTTATACAATAGTCTGCCATTTGAACTGTTTTCTGCAGTCATGGAACCTGGCACTAAAGCCAGCCAAAACGATTCAGAACCTGGCAAGATGCACAGAAATGAAAATCATAGTTTTTTTCTCTCCACTTATTCCCTAGTTGCACTAATTACCGAGAAATGCTACGTCAACAGTTAATACATGCTAATTCTGTTGCAAATTGCATCCGCATTTGTGTCTGTATTCCTTTCACACAAAATACGAGGGATGTTCAGGAAGTTCTGATTCTCGCCGCATAACTTCGTCTAGCGACATGCTGGGGACAAATGCTTTGTATGTATTGAAAGCACTACATTTTTACTTTAAAGATACCAAACACTATACAAAGATACATTTCCTTATGAAGATACAGAGACGTTCTCAGTTAAGCTGTGCCATTAGCTATTATTTTTGTCCTTCGTATTACATTTCTTTAAATTACAAAATAACGGTCCTATTTACCCTCTGACAGGTAGCCCTCTGTCTAAAGAAGTAGATAAAAGTACCAAGACATGCATGCGTTTTGTTAAACATTTTTAACACTGGTTCGAGATATGATACCCTGGTTTAAAAGGCGACGTTTTTAAATGTCGCAATATTGCCGTTCCATAGATATGAACGCCGCACGGCTAAAAAAGATAAATCGCTGCTTAAAATCGAGTTCCATTATTAAATTCAGGTGATTTCTTATATATTTCCCCGCTTAAACAATACCTAAAGGGTCGTTTTTGTTACGAAATGAGACTGGGAACAAATGTCGCAAATTTTATGTAACCTACGTCACAGCGGTAAATTTATGATACATGTATTAACTAAAATGACCCAGCATCATAAGACTTACAAGATCACACGAAGAAATATGTGTTCCTCAATAGTTTATATCATTTGTGCAAATTTGTTCCATTTTGTATATTTTACTCGACTTCAAAATACATTACCCCGGCATTTTTCTGTAAGAATGTAACCTTACGTCACGGGCTTTTTTTAAAACTGAGCAAAGCAATCGCTCTGAAACTCATGTGCAAAATCCTGCCTAGTAACAGCTACAAGATGGTGTGCTTAGATTTCATGCACTGAAACATTAAACGGTATAAAAACGTTAAAAAGTGTGTACTGTAACCTACGTCACACGTAACCTACGTCACGACGTCACTAAGACCACGTTTCGAAAGCGTTGACGTCATTTGATTCAGCAGCGCTTCATAGAAAACCCCTTTCTTCCAAAAAAGCAAAGAAAAACATTTTAAATTGAAACTAGCCAAAATAATCAAATGTCAGTCGATTAGTAAATGTGCAATGCTACGCATGTTAAAGAAATCGTATGCGACATCGTTCTTCAACGTATCTAAATAACGTTATAAAATAATTGTTAGGGTGTGTCTCTAAACATGGTTGGTATTCCATAATCTGAAACTATTATCTGAAAATATTTTAAAGCTTTGAAGCAGATATAATGAGCATTATGGTCGTGATTTTTTCTTGTTTTCTGGCATGGTTGTATATATGGCCATTTTTGTCCGCGAATGGCCCAGCTTAACTGAGAACGTCTCTTCAACGAATTTTATCAGGCCCCAGTCATACCAATGGGTTAAGTTCATATGTGAATTTATTTTCTGTATGCCATTCAAATCAAAAATCATTGTAGATACAAAATGATTTTTTGTCAGCTTTTGTCAGTCGTTGCCTTCAATATTCATTTAAAAGTTAGAAGTGTAGCAAACGTTACGGATTCATTCCTTGCAAAGCAATGCGCAGTTCTTATGACGTTATTGAAATCGATGTCAACGTCATTTTTGAAGATTGCAGCAACTTCATTTCGTATATCACTTGTAATTTTCGACAATTTCGAAATGGACCATGCAAAAGCTCTTCCTGCCAAGATTTTGAATGCTAAGGCATTCATTTGTTTTCGTTGCAAAATTATGAATGCTTAAGTACAAAGGGGGAATTCGCTACTACATAAAATGCAAATAATCCAAATTCACGGAATAGTATGGAACCTAGATCAAATATAATTTCCGCGATATTTACAGGCCACAGTGCCTGGGGAGTGTGTTTAAGTAGCAATGATGAAAAAAAAATTAAAGACTGGTTGTATATGAATTATGACATTCTACAGTTGAAAGATTTCAGTGGCTGTAGGGTATACCTCTTTCAAAGATGTTAAAAAATGTGTCCTTTAGAAAATATACACTATGTTTGCATAGTTGTCCAGACATATCACAGCTTTATATATTTTCGCTATCAGAAGTTCTGTTTTTATGGTGCTTACCTAATTATGACGTGACAATCAGAACTTTCTGAACATCCCTCGTACTACAAATTTTACGCAAGACTTTTTACCGTACTACACTCGGTGTGCAATCATTATTTTACACCTGGAAATAACTTTCCTGGAAATAAGTTTCTCACGTGCCGCTCATTTATCGCATGTAAAGTATTAATTACTAGCAAAACAGTAAATATATATGAGCCGCGACGCGACAAAACCAACAAAGTGGTTGTGCGCCCAGCGCAGACTCAGATCAGCCTGGGCATCCGCCCAGTCTGATCAGAGTCTTCGCTGTCCGCATGCTAGTAGTTTAGACCCTTAGCTACAGTTTAAGGGCTTAGCGAAGAGTCTGATCAGACTGGGCTAGAGCCTAGGAAGATCTGAGTCTGCACTGGGCGCATAGCCACATTGTTGGTTTTCTCGAGTCGCGGCTCATATGCTGCTGAGTGTTTGCTCTACTGGAATAGTTAAACGGAATGAGCACGCAACCAGGAAAAGGGCATTATTGTTGAATTTTGTTGAGGTGGCCATGAAGTTTTATCTTCATACTGACCGACTGTTTATTCAATAACATCTCTTGGTTAAAACCATGACACATGAGGCATTGTCCACAAAACGTGATTTGCTTCTGAACCAATGAACATCCCTTAATTTGCAGATTAGAATATCAACACGATACATGCAAAAGGTTTTCGACGGCGTCGTTCTTAAGACGTCTGAATTGGGGATAATATCAAGTTTATTACAAGCGAGTAAAAGTATTTCCGTATTTTCCGAGCCTTGGCAAGCAAATTATTAGAGTCTGAAAGGAATACTCACATCGAACTCTGTATCACATCAGCGGTGAAACCCAGTAGAAACATAACGTTCAAGCAAAGTCATTGAACGTGACGTTACATGTAAAACCGAGGTTCAAATGTATTTGTTTAAGGAATGAATTTCATTTTTCTGAGGTTTATCGAAGTGTAAACTACATTGGGTCACGTGCAAAGTGAATGAACCCCGAAGGGGCTCATGTAAACTTTGCTAGTGACCCAATGTAGTTTACTTTTCGATAAACATCAGAAAAATTAAGTTCATTGCTTATATTTACATTCATTTCATTTAAATCTTTCATGAAAAATCTTATATAAGCGCTAAAATTGAAGCAGTAAAACATGTAAACGCGGTTTTCCTGCTAACAGCAGGACGGCATGCATGACGTCATGACGTTGCTGACGTCCAATCAGGTTGTACAATGCCATTGTTTATTTTTACGTCACTGACGTCGCGTGTCTCAATGTAGTTATTGGAATGTAAACTACATTACGTTCCAACGGTTTACTATAGGGCTTTTCAGTAAATGCACCAAGAATGTAAATATAAAATTACAACTTGAAAGCCAGAGCACAGAAAATTTTTAATCATTTCAGACATCGCAGTGAGACAGTGCTAAAGAATAGCTCTATAAATCTCAAAGCAGCAGTCAGTCTATTCTCGCTCAAGATCCCTGTGTATGTTATTAAGGAAAATGATAAGATCTTTCTTTTACGTAATTGATTTAGCTTTATGAGTTTGCACTGACAGAACACTATACACATAGAGCGACAGTTATGATGATATTTTGGCACAAAACTTTGGATAGCCTTGGTTCTAATTATACCTCATTGCAATGTTAGTACCATTCTCAAAAGCTAACATCAGTTGTGAGAAAACCATCTGTTCCTCAGAAACTCGCTTAGAAACTTGGAAGCAAGCCGGAGATTTTGAGCATTACTTAGAGACTGATAATGTTCCATTCAGTTTGAAAATATATCGCTGCTTGCTCTAGTATGAACATTAGGCTTAGTTGATATTGAAAGCGCTAAAAAGCAGACGACAAATTTACATCTGCAAAATTTAGAAGAAAAAAAACATGTATCATATTGAGAATGCATACAGTTGAGACAGTGTAGACCCAGATGAGGCGGCTCCTAATGAGTCGCCTCATCTGGATACGCGCTGTATTTTCGTTTCTAACGCTTTAAGGTTATTAACAGACCTCTCAGTTTTACTTGGCACCACAACCCGGCAAAATACTGCCATTAAGAAACCCTTACGACATCAATTGATATTCTGTCCTTAATTTAAGATAATTTACTTGGTCGTCATCATAATTGCGCTATTGCATGAGAACAAAAGATTAGTCTTTAATAATATAAAGCTGTAAAATGAATACACAAGGAATGTTTTGTTGTTCTTGAAGATCTAAACTGAGTCATTGTCCTAGTGTTTTTAGTTCTTGGTATATGAATTTTCAGTATAGATCTTTAGACCTATAATATCATTCACCACATACACTTTGATTCTCTATTTGAAATCTAGCTGTCGCTACTAGGCTATTTTGACATGAAATTGTCTGAAAATGCCCAAAAGAACAAAGCGATACTCTGAAGGCACCGTCGAGTGGGAAGGGCAAGTGCACAACGTGCTTGAACGCCTACAGCCGCCGAACGCACTAGTGCCACCCAGCCCCTATGTGCTCAGTCCTGGCCGAGTCAGTTTAAGGAAAAATGACAAGTCAAGGCCATGGACACTCTGATTTAATGGCCTTTTGAGACCGTATTTCAGTCAACACCGAGCCGTCTTCCAGAGAGAGGGAGACAGAATAGATTGGAGTGGCAAGAGAAAAAATATCCAACTAGCCCCACTCCGTATCTTATTGCAAGCATAGCAGGTCCTTGCCCTCCTAAAAGCCAATATAAGTAGGAAGCCCGAATGCCGGAAGTTTCACGGCATCTTCGCTCGACCCTGCCACTGGAAATCGAGCCCAAAGTCCAACCGGTAAGCTATCCGCCCTGGACAACAAATGCTATGTTTGAGAAGACAAAGGCGAAGCATGTATAGTTGTTGTAAGTTTGAGATGATACTCTAGAACAAAGACATCCTTGATGAGCCGGCTAGATCAAAGAGCCATTTTGAAGAACCCGGAATATATGTAGCTTCCTGCACTTGATAATTTAGCAACCACTTGTTTGAAACAATGGATACTGTACAAAGTAGCAGTGACTTAAAGCTTAAGGAAGACTTCCCAGTAAAAATTCTAAGTATTGGGACCGACAGGTCTGAGCAAACAGTGCAGACCCAGATAGGAGCAAATTAGCGCCTTGTTTAAGGTACTGGCACTTGTAGAGTAACTCGGTTCACATAGGCAGACTTGTGCAATATGACAGATTAGTGAGCACACACATGGTCAATTGTTTTCCTTTGGCAGACGTATCGTGATGGATGGGTAGATTTTACGTCCTTTTAAACAATATTTCAGTCATATCAGGACAACGGATGGGTGATAATGAAAACTGTGTGCAATGGAACCCCGTTTACGATTGCAAAGACGCCCGCCTACAGCGGGGCTGGAATCCAGAACCGCTAGATCAGCAGGCCAGCGCTTAACCAACTGAGCTACTAGGGCTCCTAGATGTATCGTGAGTGGACCCAGAGCAGGGCGGGTGAGTGGTGTTCTGTGATATGTGATATCAATAAAATTCTGTAGCTTACCACAGAAGTGGATTCCACGCAACTTTCCAAGAGATATAGCCCGGAAAAAAGTAACTTTTCAATATGAGACCTGGCCCGAATCAAGCATTTTGTCATCAAAAAAAGAAAAGAAAGAAGATGAAGTTGAAAAAGGGTGATAACTCCCAAACTCCCATAATACTTTATGGATTTTACCCTAAATCGAACTAGACCTATATTTTATGATTATAAAGCTGTTTTCAAATATGAATCCAATACACTAATCTTTTTAAAGATACTGAATAACAAACGGACACCAAGTTTTTGTACAAAATGAAGTTGAGAAAGGAACTCTCGTAATAACTGGTGGATTTTACCCAAATCCAAACTTGACCAGTATTTTATGATTATATACCTGTGTATAAAATATGAATCCAATACACTAATCTTTACAAAAGAGATCGAACGAAAACCATTTTTCTTACGGACGGGACGAACGGACAGCGTTGATACTATATGACCCCCACCCACCCCACTGAAAATGGCGGGGACATAAAATGGCAGAGTTGCTGACTCTAAAAGTTTTAATTTACCTGAAAGCCTGAGAGACCGCAATATTCACAGAACGCATTTTTCACACGTGTGTGATGAATACGGTCGTATCCTTCACATTTTGCCAGTGTGACAAATATGTTCGGATTTTATTGCGATTTTCAATAGAAACGCATTTTTCACAGATACGCAAGGGAAGCTTCAGAATGAATGAGTTATTATTCCTTTCCAGCTACAAGTATGAGTTGAGCCCGAACTGCACTGAGCCTTCCGCTCTTAAAGAGTTTATAGGAAAAGCATTCTCTGATGTCCTCCGTCCGTTGCCAGACGTCGCCTGTCAACACCTCCGAGCTATTATATCTCTTAAGCGTCTGGATCAATCTCAATATAGCGCTCACAAGGCTAGGGAACCAGGACATGTCCTTTAAGACCGTGATCTGCTTGAGATTTTGGTTGATATGGCAAGTGAAATACCCTGTAGACTTATAATTGTTAGACCAGCCTAGCTTCTTGAAACTTGCAGATAACTAAGACAGGCATTAAATCTTAGACAAACTGACAACTGTTCAGATCCGACCGATAATGTCGAAATTATGTGTCCCCACGATTGCCGATAAAGTCTACTGGTATAATTAACCTTATGACAAGTCTAACACCTTCCTTCTTTGACTTCATTATTTAACTGGTAAATTCCTTTCCAAAAGATAAGATATCATGCAATACTGCTTGAATTTTTTAGCACTTCATCAATTTTTCGGGGCGAAAAAACAGAGTTTGACTTAGACATGATATCCATTTCGACCAGGGTTTGAATTTGTTTGGGTCTAGATGTGATCTGGAGTGAATTCAAGAATTCTAAGTTCATTCTTAATTACATCCCATATTTTATTACCTGGTCTCTGGTGAAAACAGAACTGTGTCCCCAGTTTCGAAATATACATAATTTGTGGGAACATGTTGATTTTGGCTCATCCGTTCGTCCGTCCGTTCGTGATGCTTTATATTTGTACCAAGTTTTCTCAAACTACCTTTTAACATTTTGAAGCGGAAACGATTCGTGACGGGCAGACAGGTAGACAACTATGGGAAAACGATGTCTTCCCTCCTTTTTTTCTCCAGATATAGATTTCCCCCACGAAACCTTATACCAACACGCAACTGAATATACTAATACCATTAACCTTGGTGCAGCCTAGGGGACTGTTACGAAGAAACTACCCCGCAAACGTTTGTATTTGAAATGCCTAATATTGCACAGGAATACCGCAAGGTCCCCTCCCGCTGGATTATGGCACCGCCCAACTGTTAGTGCTAGAAGCTGTGCACTACAGCTTATGTCATCAGCATACACGTGAATTAAAACCAAACAAGGTAAAGGTTTTCCATATTCTTGTGGCCGTAGGGACATTAGTTGTTTGAGCCTTCAGTGTCTAAGGCAGAGGTTATGAAAGAAGGAGCCTATCCCTTTCTTTTCGTAGCATTTACCCTTCTCTAATTCGAAACAGGTACCCCTTTACTGCTGGGAAGACAGAGTGGGTTTTTCAGTCGTTGATCCGACGGGAGACTGGAACCTGCGACCTTCTGTGCGGAAAAGCAGAGCAGATTTCTGAGTCTTCTTTTTTGTTTACTGTACCATTTTCTATCTACTATAACTTTCGTAATTTCAGGGTTGTAAAAATGTCAAGAAGTGAAAGATGCGTTTTTGTGATATTTTGTCATATTTTAGGGGTGTTGCGTGCGTTTGGAAAATTACGTTTTCATGGTACATATCGAACGCAAATTTCACAGATATGTGAAAAATGCGTTCGAATTCTGTGAAAAATGCGACCGGATTTGTCACACAAGTGAACATGTGAAAAATGCGTTCTGTGAATATTGCGGTCTCACAAACCCGGTAACGTTATATTTTTCTAACTTTCATTGTCGGCCAAGATTTGAAGCATTAAACTTAGGGAGGGGGGAGGGGAGGATAGCTTTCAGGTAAAGTTTTAATTTACCTGAAAGCCGGTAACGTTATATTTTTCTAACTTTCATTGTCGGCCAAGATTTGAAGCATTAAACTTAGGGAGGGGGGAGGGGAGGATAGCTTTCAGGTAGAGTTTTAATTTACCTGAAAGCCGGTAACGTTATATTTTTCTCACTTTCATTGTCGGCCAAGATTCGAAGCATTAAATTTAGTGTGTGTGTGTGTGTGGGGGGGGGGTGGAATGGAACATTATGCCATTTTTTTTCTAGTACACGTATACGAAACAACAAAAACCAGTATTACATGATGTACCCTTTGCATGGGCTGCATTTATCCAGACCTGGATCCAAGTGATGGGGGACGAACAATGATAATTTTGAGATAAAGTTTCTTAATATTTGTCATAAAAATATGAGACGCGACACGAAAAAATCAACAAAGTGGCTGTCCGCCCAGCGCAGACTCAGGTGAGCCTGGGCATCCGCCCAGTCTGATCAGAGTCTTCGCTGTGCGCCTGGAGCTAGCTTAGATCCTTGGCTACTCTTTAAGCGCACAGCGAAGACTCGGATTATACTGGGCGGATGCCCAGACTGATCTGAGTCTTAGCTGGGCGCACATGCCACTTTGTTGGTTTTGTCGTGTCGCGGCTCATATGTTGTGAGCCCTAATGGTATCCGTTTCATTAACCTGTGTATGATCAATACTTCCTACTTATTTTTCAAATAAAAATTTAGTAGAAATGCATTACGTTACTGTTTTTTGTTGCCTCGTGCATGAAAACAAACTAATGCCATTATAACAAGTATAAGCTTTCACAAAAAGCTTGCTTCACCGTTAGCATTAAATTTTACCGAGCACCTTTAACTGACATAGATTATATACTGGTGGACCTCACCTAAGGATTGCTTTGGAAATTACAAAGTGGGCGCTGTGGCGTTCAGAACAGAACTGCTCCGAATCCAAACTGCATATATTGCAGAAAAAAATGTGTGAGAGGTAGCAAAACTGTGCTGTATTGTTTTGACAGATCAATGGCAGAATCTATTTAACCGTCAAGTTTGCATCTATTTGAAATACCAAGCACACACACTGACTAATTAGTTGATATTTGGTGCGACAAAATATTATCAACAAACTAGGATTCACACTGTTTTGCGAATACACATAGGCCTATACGTTTCCTAGTTTTCGTTGGCTTCGATGATTGGGATTCACGTTTGTTACTCAGTACAGCACATGTATAGCCATGTTTCACTTTTAACATGTGGTAGGCATTAGGGAAATTAGAGCAGGCAAGAGGATTTTAAATTACAACACAGCAACTGGCTTGGTCTGTGTAGAAAAAAAGTAATAACTTTAACAGATGTCTGAATGCTGGTGTGTATGATGAGGTGAGTATGTTAGACTAATGTATGGTTTGGCTGAGTAGGAATAATGTATAATGCTTTCTTTCTTGACTGTTGATTGTTGTCGTATCAGAGAGTCACCAGGGTTTAACAAGCAGTAGACCGTCGTATCTATTTTTCTTTCTCTTTCTTTTCCTTATTTACTGTGTACTGCTACATCTCCTCGCTGGTAAATAACTGATGAACCCATCCAATTTTAATCGTTCAAACTTTTGAGCCAAACAAAATTGTTATGTCGTAATATGAACAGCCAACTACAAGGTACACGACAATACAGTCGGACGATGACACTAAGAAACGATGTATCGCCATATGTCATTGACAGTGTTCCACATACGACAGGGGAAACAAGGATTATAAGATAATTTTCCAGATTTCTTCATAAAACAGATGCTGTGGCCACTATAAGCCGAGACGGTTCAAATGAGGGGTCACAGTATGCTTTTGTTGAGAAATATAAAGTGTCCTCAAAACCCCACCTTATCTGGAGTTCTGCGTTGCGTGTGTCGATGCAATGTCATGAGGTCACATGCACACTGAAATGACTAAGAACGGCGTTGTTTCAAAAACGTAGGCCTATTTGACTAACTACATGAGCTACTTTACCAAAAACCAAAACAGCAATACAGCCACCATATGCACACACAAACAATCCATCGAATATGGAAGCTGTAAAAAAGCCCACATTGTACAGGCCTGTGGAACTCCGTAACGCTAACAACTACTCTGTCTCGCTGTATTCCGTTGAAAGCACGTGCACTTGTCCTCATTCAAGCAGGTTGTGATGATGTCAATTACATCGCAACCCAGCTGAACAAGGTCAAGGACACATGATATCATGTTGTCTCCAACTAAAAGCAACCTAGAAACCGGAAAAGGCAAATCGTGTGTCCACAGATACACATACTATATGCTCCAGCCTATGGAATGTCCCTTGAGTCAAGGATCAGATAAGATTGTTATGGTTAGTTGTTAACTAGCTTATAATAGCATAAGAAAACAAAAAGCGCAAATACAGCTTGTAAAATTCCTAACATCAAACAGTTTGACCACTGTTTGGCAGCAGGATGCCACTTAAGCAACAGCTACAGCTGCTTATCAGTCATCTACATAAACAAACAATTTCATGCTGAAAAGTTCACCAGAATTTGAACTTGTAGTCTGTGGACAAAAGTGCACAACAAAATCAAGGTCAAGAACAGCAGTTCTGGGCGAAAAAGGGCATGGAACTGACTAATGTAAACAGCGGATCAAGTCGTCATATTTTAAAATACAAGAGTACAATGAAGGTTGAAAAAATATCCGAAGTTTGCACGGAAGAAACCAAAAGCCAAGGTGTCATCCAAGTGCAGTCGTTAATGAAATGACGACGCATTTTGGTTTAAAACGCATTTTCAGGTACAAATTCATTAAAAGTCATTATGTGTCAGACTATAAGCCATTGTTTTTGTATTTGTACTACTTTTTGATGTCTTAATTATCAAAACAAGAAAGCCAAAACAAAAAGCAAATTAAGTTTACACAATCCAATAAATCTGACATACTGAAATATATGTCAGATCGTAAATTCATTTCAAGGAAACTCAAAATCTAAACAAAAACCTAAATCCACGATAGAAGATCAAAGTTGACCTAGTTCTAGTTGGATTAAACCCAGATATAAGTTCAAGGAGATGCACCCAGTAGCGATAGTTTGAAACAGGCACTGATTTTAAAGATAAGAACACTAAAATTAGCCCAAGTATTGGAACAATTTGAACTAGCACTTTTTAGCGATGTTTTAGCAAGTATTTCTTTAAAACCCTGGAACGGAATAGGTTTGAATGAATGGGATGAGCTAGAAGTTTCTCCCATAGCTTTGGATGGTACTCTTACGGGAAAGAATTTGCTCTCGTAGAGGGAGAAAATTCTTCCCTATAAGAGTGCCATCCAAAATATATGGAGTGAATGGCACTGGCGGTAGATAATCTTGCAATCCATTCCATGCCATTCCCATTTCATATTGGAAACTATTCCCCAGCACAATTTTGTCCCAACACTTAGAAATTGTTGAATTTTAATAAATAAAACAAGAACCAAAACAGAACACTTAGCATGCTTAGACACGTGTCTTTAGACCTTGTAAAGATATGGCGAAATGCGTTATGAAATAGCGATAGGTGAATTTGATTATAAAAAAATGTCAAAAATGACATTATTTTGTCCCTTAACTGTTTAAATACAAAAAAAATCCGAAAAGTAAACTACTTGAAAGCCAATCATAGTTTCGCCCTAATACCTTATCCAAGACACAGAAATTAACAAGCAAACAGAAACATCAGTTATAATTCCAACAAACTTCTATCTATATAGTCCATTATCAAAATTCCCTCTGTGCCGCCAAAACGCAAATACATATCGAGCTGCGTGACATCCATTCCACGGCGACATGTGACTTCGTTCCAAGGCATATGCACTCCACGAGCCACTGCGTGTAAGTATATAAATTGCGAAGTTTAACGACGTATTTATTCACTGGGAGCTACTTGAAAGATCAGCCCAGGAAACCACTTTGATTGGTTATGAGATGCCACTTTCTTCAAATTTCTCACACTTAAAAATCTACATGTGGGACGGGACATGTGTAAAGGGACCGTATCGGATGTACAATCAGTCATAGCTCAGACAGTCTTTGCAATTGCTCAGACTGAGCACATTCCATAAATGTCCCTGGATCCGACAATTGTTCGGGAAAATGTGGAAATCTTTGCTCAGACTGCCAGGAAAAGAAGCTGATCCATGCCTTTGTTGTTCGCATATGCTGTAAGATACATTGCCACGTGACGCGAACCATGTTAAGAACTCTAGATGACTGCCGTACATGCTGTCTTGCTCACAAATTACCGCCAGGAAGATATTTCCACACTATGTTTTTGGCCCTTTTTCCATACTATGAAAGGGAAAACACAATTCTGATCGTATGGAAAATAAACTAGAATTTAAGTAAGAAGATATTACAACTGAGCTTGTCTCATTTTCGTTACTGAGTAGTCGGCCGCATCAAGTATCCTTTTCAGATTGACATGTAAACCACGAATGAGCGTAAGAGAAACATTCAAGCTGCCCAGATGAATGGACCTTATGGCATGTCGAAGCGCATCTCATATTTTATATTTTAAAGACCTTTGCTTAATTGATGCGTACGGTGTGAGCACGTGGGTACGAGCGCCGATTGGCACCAATGACGTCATCATCACTTGCTTCCCAGCCAATGCCGTTTTCATATAGAGGAAAAGGGTGGAATACAGAGGCAAAATATCTAGGGAATACACAGGCTGATTGTCCAGGCTGAAACCACATTCATGAACCGCTACCATAACCAGCACTGATATGGGAGCAGTCGCTCTGCCATATTGGAATAACACGCATTTGGTAGATTTCCTCGACGCTCGATCACTGATTTACTCTCTTAGCTGCTTCAGTAGGCTGGCATAGTTTTCCGAAGTTTTGAAGGTTGTCAATAAGCAAAACAACTTCTCAATCTCAAGAAAATAAAGACATCATCTTATCAGCTGATGTCACAGTTTTGCCTTCTTCGGAAGAGGTGAGTGGGATGTTTCCATTGCTTCGATCGCTGTTTTGTTTCTGGCTAAAAGTGATGGACCCATTTCTCATCGGTCAATGAATCCCAAACAGCTTCACACTTTCTCGTAGAAATGGAAGACATGTTTATTTTATGACTTAATAAATCTATGTTTCAGTATAATAACTGAAAAGTTGGTTCTTAATTCCATTCTATAGGGTTTGTTAAGACATCAGTCAGTCTGCCTCGACAGGGTCGGAGCTGTGCTCAGTTTTTATCAGGGTCCAGTTGTTCAAATCATTGTCAGCCTAACGGGCTTGTTAAGAGGTCAACTCGTTAAGTGTTTTACGACTTTATAACCAAAGACACTGAATTTTGTTGTTGAAAATATGCGAGGCTTTTGCAATGCACAAGCTTTTTACATTTTTTTCAACAAAAAATATTGGCATATTTGAGAAATTAACATTTGAAATTTTAACGCTCCTTAACTAACGACGTGGTTAGTTTTGAACAACTGGGTCCAGGTGTTTACAGAGACACAAGTATTAAGGATACCTGCCACGCTTTTATTGTGTCCTCCTTCGAAATAAAATAACTTTGCAGTGTGTCTACCGTATACCAAATGGTGATGCAAACTTTTTTTGAGTAGTATATTCTAAGGAAGCAGCTGCCGCATAAATCATGATGAAAAGTAAGTAGTTCTGACACGGGCCGTCATGAATGCAGATCCAGGTTCAATTTCCAGGTTTTGTTATGAGAAACAACGAAACATACATGACCCAGCAGCCACAGACAATTAGCTTGATGAAAACAATCAGCTGGCATACTTATGGTACCTGAATTTATGTTTTCACTGACCAGAGGGTGCCACTGAGATCGGTCTGAAAACATCGTGTTCAACTCAAAATTTGGACCCTATGTGGATGAATGTGGTCAAACCGTTTCATAATTGCAAAACTGAAGAAAGTATAATATGTATTTTACGTGCAGCAGATAAACCAATATAAAGCTATACAGCTATGCAGAGCAAATGACACAAGGTTACAATCTAGAGTACCTATGAGTTCCAAACTGGCGTACAGAAGCAAACGAGTTCCATAAAACTACTTTTGTTTCTGTTATACTTTTAATCACTATTTCTTTGACTGTCCTTAAAACTGGGGGTTACGGTCGGGCGATGGAGCTGGGTAGCTTTCAGTGCCAGGGTGTCCTATTAATTTGGATAGTGGCCGACTGTGCTTGCAGTAGGTGCGGGTAGGGGGTTGTTTGGCTATTTTTTCTCTCGCCTATCATACCTCTTTTCTTCCTCCCTTTCTCTGGGAGACATCTCGATACACACTGAAATACTGTCTCAAAGAGCCGTTAAACCACAAACAAGTAACCTTAAAACTGTCTACAAAGTTTACTACATGAAAACCCAAACTGGGAGGCATTTCCCTGTTATAATTATGATCACTTATGATATTTTCCTACTGTCGTGCATACGCCACATTTATGAGTGAGGGTAGCAACAGAGGGTGGATGGCGGTGGAAGACTTTTGTTCTGTTTCTTACTTATTCACTAAAACATACGACTAGCAAGGCAGGAGGATACATGGTCTCAAACGATCAGTTGTCGTACTACAACGTTTAAGTGTCCTGTTTCCTGTAGATACAGTATTAATAAGGACCTAGAACAAGTGCTAATAAATAAGAAATGCGAAAAATAGGATACAGGGACGATTAATGGAAAGCCATGTATACTGATGTAAAAGAGTTTTAAGGGCTGCCATGTCGGGTAAATGTAAAACAGTCACGCTTTGTTTATTGTTTGAGACGAGCAATTGTCTCTTTAAGTGTTGTCAAAGTGTTGTCAAGTTGACACTAAGTGTATTAAGTATTAAAGAGCCAAAAATGAAAATTTGTTGAATTAGCAAACAGTGTAGATCCAGATGAGGTGGCTCATAATGAGCCACCTCATCTGAATCTACACTGTTTGCCCTCTAGTGTTCGAATTCTCAATACGATATCGCTTGGACGAGACATTTTTGAAATTCTGCAGACGTAAATTTTGTCGTCTGCTTTTTGGCGCATTAAGGGTTAAGTATTAAAATCTATCTTTCCAACAGCTTCAGTTCTCATTATTCTCTTTATTTATTTTTTATTTTCTTGAAAAAAAACATAAATTCATAAGCCACGATTCAGTTTATTTTTATTTTTTTCAAAGGTACGATTGTTCACTGTTTTACATGATGCATTGTATAGTAAGGCCCTCCCTAACCCTTAAAGCGCCACCATGACAAGTAGAGGACATAAAATCCACGTCTGCAAAATAAAAAATTATGTTTCGTCCAGGCTATGCCATATTTGGAATGCAAAGACAGGCTATGCCATATTTGGAATTCAAAGACCAGAGGGCAAACAATGTAGATTCAGATGAGGCCTCCTCTAGATCTGTGCTGTTTGCCCATTCAACTCTGTGTGTGTGTGTGTGTGTGTGTGTGTGTGTGTGTGTGCTGGTTAACCCCTCCCGAAGAAAGATTATATATACAATTCAAAAAGTAACCAGCCATGCAGTGGAAATGAAATGTCTTTCCACTTCCCATGCATGGCTTAGCTTGCTACTAAAAACCGTATGAAAATTTCAAAGTTCTTTCCGACAATCTATGCTTAAAGTTCACTTTTTCATACCCCAAAGTTTTACTGATATACCGTGTTTATGCAATTGCGTTATGAAAAAAAAAATGTCTCATTTATGGATCTGAGGGAGAGAAGTTCAACATTACAGCCAGTCTCCCTACAGCTGGGGTGTTAAGGGGGGGGGGGGGGGGTGTTGGGGGCGGCGAAGATGCCTTGAATCTTGAAACCGTCCAACTGCTATTGGCTTGTGGTAGGGCAAGTGCCATCTTTGCTTTCAGTACGGGCGGGATGGGAGTTGGTTTCACCTATCCTATCTTCCTTTTCTTTCTCACTGTCTCTGAAATACTGTCTTACCAGGGTTGTTAAACCCAAAACAACCAACCAACCAGACCCAAAAGCCGTTCCTTGGCAGGTAAACAACACAATATAAATGGAAAACTGTTATCACCCCTAGTTATGTATGTACAAAGTCGTTACGAAACGAAAAAGAGCTGTTTCTTAAAACGAAAAAGAGTCATAGTTACAAAACGACCTGATGACCAGGTCGTTTGGTAACTACGACTCTTTTTCGTTTCGTAACTGCTCTTTTTCGTTTCGTAACATCCTTGAAAACATAGTTAACCAGATGTGGTTATAAAGCATTGTACATCTCGCAAGTTGTCCTCATGATCCCTTAATGGACGGACACTCGGCGCCAGGTGTGTGCAACTACGGTTACGTACCGCTGAGCCGCTTGGGGAACGTCGTTACGAGAATCGAAACAGAACGGAATAGAAGTGTTGTTACTTACCGGAATGTAAGATTATTTTTCTCCCATTTGGACGGAGCTGTGACAAATCTTTTCTTTCTTCTTTTTGTTAATTTGTTTCTATCTTCATCCGGGACGCCACACCTGGGTCTAGACATCAGTTGTAATGTCCGTCTGTCTATCACACCAGTTTCGGGTATATGTCCCCATCTTTGTAAATTCTTTAAGGCTTTGATAAAATCGTCTTTGGACATTAGGTTCCCTGTTTCTTGTGATGGCCCGGTCAAGTATCCAAACTTCCCAAGATAGCCCTGAAAAGAGAAATAACCAAGTGTATGGCAGGCCAAATGAACACGTCTCCAAACCTAGGTTTGGGCGTTTAGAATATCCCGTCCTAGGTTTCGTATCTTTATACCTAGGTATAAGAATTGAAAATATTCACTTCAAGGTTTCATATTTTCAAACCTATGTTTCAGCGTTTAAAATGTTCACTTTTCAATCCTAGGTTTTGACCTTTCAAAATGAGGTTTCGAAATATTTATTTATTAAACCACGATTTAAAGTCTCCATAGTCCTATCAGCGGTAAAAAAACGCCTAAACTCAAATCATTGTTAAATCTGTTCAATCTTCACGTTTGGTAATAAAGTGTAGGTTGGTGTGCATATATTGTGTCATATAACCGGCAAAAAGTAGAGAAAACAAGTTTTAGAAAATAACAAATCTCTCCACAAAACACAATTTTCTTTTCTGGTTTCCCGTCTAGCAATGCTATAAAAACATAGGTTTGATAGCGATTGGGACTCCACGCCTGTACTTTGTATTTTTACCATTTTATGAAATCGAAAGTAGGTCATGACCCAAATAAGTATTAAAAACCCTTTTTTGTGAAAATCAAGGATTTTTTTTAAAAGCTGGCTTATCAGGGTCATTTACAATGACGAAACAATAGTTAGAAGCTTGCAGCGATATCTCATGATAAAAATTTTCATGCTGATAGAGCAATTGGGCCTTTAAAAACTAGCACTTCAAACCTAGTCCTTGGTTCGAACAGATATTGTGCGCATGGCTTGCCGTACCTCTGAACAGTGACAACTCTCATGGGGATTGCTGTTTGGGCGACCAATATTCTTGTCTGAATTAACTCTTTAAGCCCCAGTGACGCAATTAGCAAAATTTGCAAACAGGGTAGATCCTGATGAGGCGGCTCATAATGAGCCGCCTCATCTAGATCTACACTGTTTGCCCTCTAGTCTTTGAATTCTCAATAGAAAAATCTCTGGACAAGGCAATTTTGTAATTTTTGCAGACGTAAATTTTGTCGTCTGCTTTTTGGTACTGAAAGAGTTAATGGAAGCGCTACCACAATGAAAGAACTTCAATTCAAAATGACGCAGCAGTTTGGCATATATTTCAACAACAGACAATGATTATTGTAGTCCTGTGTGTGCTTGTCTCGGAGAAGCAAGATGGTAAGCAAGATGGTATCTTGCTGGGTATTTCCGATGCTCTGACGGTGCTGTATTTTCTGGTTGGTTGAGTGGTTGATTTGGGTTTAACGGCTCTTTATGACAGTATTTCAGTCTATACCGAGCTGTCTTCCAGAGAGAAGAAGAAAGAAAAGAAATATGATAGGAGAGAAAAAAATATCCAAATAACCCCCACCCGCAACTACCGCAAGCACAGTAGGCATTTGCCCTACTATTATCCAAATAAGTTGGACGCCCCGGCAATGAAAGTTACCCAGCACAGTTGTGGTTTGAGTCACACTAACTCCATGTTTGGAGTCATTTACATCTACTTTGTGGCTGGGTACAGGAACTTCTTCAAAATTACATTGATGAACTCTTACTTTCTCCCAGTAGTGTATCAAAATCCTAGAACATAAATATAATCCTGAAATTAATATATTAAAGGCCCCATTGCTCTATCACCATGAAAAATTTTATCATGAGGTATCGCTGCAAGCTTCTCACTATAGTTTCGTCATTGTGCCGTGATTAGCCAGCTTTAAACAAATAAAACACCATTGAGTTTCACATAAAAAGGGTTTGAAAACTTATTTGGGTAATGGCCTCCTTTCGACTTCAGGAAGTTGAATAAAATTAGTATTCATGGTAAAAATACAATGTACAGGCGTCACTATCCCGCCTATGTTTATATAGCATTGCTGGACGGGAAACCAGACCAGGAAATTGTATTACCGCATTTTTTATAATGATTTGAGTTTAGACGTTATTAACCACGGATAGGACCATGTATCAAGGCAACCGTTACCATAAAAATCCTTTGACATACTAGTTCAATCTATATGAACCGATTTATGGCTATTTTGACACGGTCTGCCATATCGTAGATCATGTACAAAAGTATGAGATGACCTGGGGTCGTATTTATAAAACGACTTAAGTGGTTGCTATGCTGTTGCTAAGGCTACATTTCTATGAAGGAGATTCCCTACAACTATGAAATTTTCTCTGGAGGGACAGTCTTTTTAGACTGTTCCTCCAGAGCAAATTTCGTAGTTGTAGGGAATCTCCTTCATAGAAATTCAGCCCTAGCAACAGCATAGCAACCACTTAAGTCGTTTTGTACATACGGCCCCTGATCATTCTCTTTCCACAGACCAATGACAACGGCAAAACACGGAAGTTTCGAAAAAATATACAAAGGTAACATCAACACCTGGATGGTTGGAAATGAACATTATTAAAGATTGCTGTGAAACAAAATAAACATTCTGTCGATTTGCTTGATTAATACGTGATCGGTATCGTGCCAGTTACCTCAGGCTGGGTCGACGCCCTCTGTTATGTATATCTTATCTGACATCAAAAGATAAACTGGAATTGGTGATAATCAGAGAATCCAAACAGATTAAGTTCTGAAAAAAATATCCCTTGGAAACAGGTAAAATAAATTCCGAAAGAAGATCGTCGGGAAACAGAAACTAGCAGACTCGGTTTAAGTGAGTATTCATGTGCAGTAATGTCCGCCACCTAGCACCAGCTTCAGCGAAACTTTATTTTCAAAATGACTCGGAATGAGCCCAATGTTCCCAGAGGACAAGACAATATATTATCTGTACAGCCAGACTTCACAAACTGCAATGAATATTAACAAATGCATTGAATTTATAATGTAAGAGTCTGAAAATTATATATTTGAAACAAGAAAAAACAGCAACAAGGTAGCTGGAGCTATTGTAAAAATTTTCCCAGCATGCCTGAGACCTGTCTAAGATGAACAATACGGTCCGAGGTTTCGTCTCTTGCACATCACCATGTGACTATGACATCACCTGCCGTTTTGATGCTAACAACCACTTCTGACCATGGTTAAGAAACGGAAACTGAGGTGGTTTGCCATCCGAGTTAGGCCACATCTCATGCGGGTACAGTGAATGGAAGAGAAGAGGTGGGAAAACAATCAGGGATGGACTTCGCCAGCATAACTCGGGAAGCTGAAAGCAAGACCAGGTGGAGAGAGTTTATTGCAAGGTCATCTGCGAATACATGGCTATGGGATAGAATATAATGTAATTCCGAAATCCTTGATTTCCTAATTCTAATATTTTATGACTTTCATACATGTGACAAAATAGGGTATATGAGTTTTTCACGCCGAACTATCAACCATCTCGTCGTCTCTTAAAACTTTCAAAGTGTAGCAGCAATCTGCTTCGTTCGCCATTCAACAAAAGTCTGCCTATTGCTGTCTAGAAATGAGAGCCTATTAAAATCATACATTTAATTTTGTAGCGTCCAATTTCATGCAATCAGAGTGCGGAGCAAGAGGCAAAATTACGGATTATGCTAATCGAAACCTAGCAGTACATGGGTAATGCGGTGATGAATTCTGTTTTCGGGTTACAAGATTCGGGCAAAATGCACATGCTGTGACCACCATGCGCACCTGCGCAGGGTGGTCTGAACATGCACAGTTTCGCATACCTCTTACAAACAAGGTTTCTCAGGACGTGGCGGATATTTTCGAAAAGTCACGGATTTCATCATGAAACTCCATGTAAACTTAATTAACAAAGAGGAATCTCTCCAAAACACAATGGAGAACAATCTGCGTATTTCCTAAGTGAATCCTTTTCAAGGGTTATAATCTTTTAAGGAAATCTGCAAGATGCATCCTCTTTGTTTGAGATAGTGTCATCATTAAGGGTCCTCAAACAATTATATCCTGTTGATGGTGTTAAGGATGTTATGTAATGTATCGTGTTTAATGGTCGTGAAAGGTGAACTCTGTCCATTGTTTTATTAATTACATTGATACAAGACAATGATGATGGATGGTTTGGGTGGAGGGAGTTACCGATAACATTTTGAAGTCCTTCTAACAGTACTTCTTTTATGTCGGGCTTACGGGAAAAGGAAAGGGATGTTCATGAACACAGAATTCTAATTAAACTATCCAGAGAAGCCAGATTGGAGCTCGCAGTCTCTGGACAACATGTTCGAGTCTTTTGAGTCAACCAGCGTACGCCAGAGATGCAGAAAAAAAGGAGTAGTATATAATTTCTTAAGTTTTACATAAATACATACGTCTCAGCGAGGCAGTTTTAATGTGGGTCCGCATTTTTTAGCACAGAAATAAGTAAATTGATGTTAACACCGTCCACACAACCTCAAAGAGCCATTACTGGAACCCAAAACAACCAACCGCAACCTTCCATACCATTATTATTGACGATTTTTTTCTCAGTTGGCAATATTACCGTGGCGAAGATGGGATGATAGAGGGGGGGGGGGGGGTATGGTGGGGTTTCAAGTTATCCAGCCGCATACATTTTTTCTTAATAAATACTAAGTAATTTAAGTAATTATAATGAACGGTTCGGTCACATGAAATATTCTACTACATTGCGCCACTTTTACAAAGGGAAACAAGTTTTGTGACTTCCTGTTTGTAACCGTCTATAACCAGGCTTGACCCAAGGCTTTACCCGAGTATGTACAAAACATATTCTGCAAGCCGTTAGTAAGGAGCATATGAAGGGACGCTTAAGGAAGATGGATACACTTTCAGGGGAAGCAACTGTCATTTTAATTTTCACTGTTTCCCATCTAAATGGGGGTCAACTCTTAAAGGAAAGAATTTGCTCCCCTAGGAGCAAATTCTTTCCTTTAAGAGTAGACGCCTTTCAGTGAGAGTTTCGTCGCCATGAGACGCACACAAGAAGTCACAAAAGTTGATTTCGAGTCTCTGTCAAAATATCAAAATGGTGATGAAATATGGAGGTCCCCATAAGCCTTTATATTGTTTACTAACACATGTATTTTACATACCAATTTTTCCACTGCATTATGCCCAAGTGATATATAAACTTTCACCAATAAAAACGTTAAATGTTTTAATACAAACATCATTCTTACTAATTATCACTAATTCTGTACTTATATACTCAATACATTGTACATGTACGATTAAACAAAGAGAAAATATGGCTGAAGACTTGTGCAAGGTGCCATTGCTCAGGTAAGCCTGCGCATCCACGCAGTTACATTGTAGATCAATGCTGAATATCGCTTCAAAAAGAATTACTTTTTGTAAACCATCATTTATCAATATTCAGTTATTATATTGTTTGACTTTGAAACAAAAAGTTGACAAAAAAATTGGAAGTTTGTAATTTAAAACTGCAAGATCCGTAACTTTAAATCGTTTGTCTTTGGAATTAATGTTTCTAATTTTCAAGAGTACAATACTGTAGCTAAGACTGGGATATACATTTTACCAGACTCGTTAACCTTAACAAATTATCACTATAAAAACAGCATTTAGGTTAACAATCAACTGTCTAGAATTTCTGGAGCGATGTACATAATTATCATCGAAAAATATATGATTTTATAAAGATTATTCACTATTCTGTGCCGTTTTCCGCTGTAATGAACATTATTTATAATGGAAGCATACTTCATTCTACTCATAGAAATGATTTAAAAAGGAAGTAAAAAAAATCAGACAATGGTCATAATTGCAGACTTAGTTTAATCACTTTAAGTCAATATGTCGTGTCTAATAAAAATTCAAGTATGTCAACAATATGCTTCCGTATATACAATATTTTAGCTGACATAACTCTTGTAATTGGAGTCACTAAATATAATTGCAGTTATATCCCTGTCATCGCCAGGGGCGTAACTAGGGGCAATGTCATAATACGCACAACCATGTCTTGAAGGGAAAGCTAGTATTTCAGCCACTTTGGTAATTGGTATTGAAATCTTGTCTAATTTATAAATTTTCAGCATGCAAATATGCAGGTGCGTTTTGAAATTTTGTCAATTTTGACAAAATTTCCATACGCACTTGCGTATTTGCCGTATAGGTAGCTACGCCCTTGACCGCAAAGTCATATGATGCGAGAGGTCGTGGCATGGTTCGAGTCCCGAACTTGTCACCCCCCCCCTCTTCCCCTCCCCGTCATACAAACTTTCTGTGACATTTTGTGAGAAGTGTGGGTCCACGGGTTGGTCACAGACATCAAGACATGCTTTGTTTGTTCTAAGACTCCTCAAAAGTATTTCCCATGTTTCTGGTGTAAAAGCATTTGAACTCAATATTCATGATGCTTCATGCATTAAGGATAATATTTCAGAAGTAAACGATCGACCATAAATGTAAATGAAAGAACATATTTTGGTCCCAAGAGCCGATATGCACTTTACCTAAAATTATACAAATGTTGGGACGCCTCATTGCCCTAAGTTTCTTGTAACTAGACTTTGCTGTCTGCCAATACATGTATGTCGGAAAGTGCTTTCGGAATGGCATACTTTAAAGCTCTGGACTGGAATGTGTTGGAATGGGATGGAATAAATGAGATAATCTACAATTTGCTCGGTACTCCTATATGAAAGAATTTGCTCCCTCAGAGGTAGCAAATTCTTTCCGATATGAGTAGCATCCCAAATCATGGAAACGAAGTGGAGGAGACTGTCCCTGCAGTCCGTGCAGTTCCATTCCATTCCATCCCATGTTTTAAACTATGCCTCTCGGAATGGTTTGATCTGGGTCAACACTGTTTTTTGAAACTTTTAGGGTAGCCGAAAACTTGAAAATAAATTAAGTTGCAGAATAACAGCAGCACGATATCTGCATAATAATAACTGAAAATGAAAGTTCGTGACGAAATTAAGATAAGGAAGAAATGAAGATATCCTTTAAGTGGCTGAAGAGAATAAAACGATAATTAAATAAAGATATTACACCCTTCGTGCCCAAATAATGTTTCAAGAAACAGCATGATCAGTGCCTGCAGAGCCTGCAATGCCTGCCTTTTACATCATATAGGCTGGTGGAAGACTTTTCATTATAAAGAAGCCGGACGATTAACATCACGGTGAGCCGCGACACGACAAAACCAACAATGTGGTTGTGCGCCCAGCGCAGACTCAGATCAGCCTGGGCATCCGCCCAGTCTGATCAGAGTCTTCGCTGTCCGCATGGAGGTAGCTTAGACCCCTAGCTACCCTTTAAGCACTTAGCGAAGAGTCTGAAGTGACTGGGCGGATGCCCAGGCTTATCAGAGTATGCGCTGAGCGCACAATCACTTTGGTTTTCTCGTGTCGCGGCTCATGTGTGTCCGGATGGCTTCGGATATCAATGGGGGTCAAACCAAATACGTACTCCTCTAAGAGCAAATTCTTTATTTTAAGAGTAGATACCTTTTTGGAAGTTTTTACTTGTCTACAGAATAGACAAGAAGTCAAAAAAGCTAGTCCTTTTGAAAACCATATATCTAAAAGTGTGCGGGGAACATGTTGGAGGGGTCATGGAATGGATTTCATGACCCCTCCAACATGTCCCCCCCCACACACTCCCTCCTTTAGATTGATATTGGCCCCCACACTCCCTCCTTTAGATTGATATTGGCCCCCCACACTCCCTCCTTTAGATTGATATTGGCCCCCCCACACTCCCTCCTTTAGATTGATATTGGCCCCCCCCCCCCCCCAAACTCCCTCCTTTAGATTGATATTGGCCTCCCACACTCCCTCCTTTAGATTGATATTGGCTTTCGTGCATGTAGAACCTTCATTCAAAAGATGTCTATACTCCTAAGGGAGCAAATTCTTCTCATCTGTTGCATTTTAGATCCATCGTCGAATATGGTCAAGGTATTGATAATGTCATATAACGTTCTGCGAACGATTAGGCTGAAATGAAAACAGTACAGACCATGATTAGTCGGCTCCCAGTCTGAAATTGGTCTACAGCGCAGGCGTTTCTGTCCGAACAGTCGGAAAACAAGGGTAAAGTAGTAATTAAGGGAAAGAGTGAAGTGTCTGAAGTGCGTACATGCATGTTGACAAGCATTCTTAAATCCGCCGGATGCTTTGGGTCCTGAATCAACAAGATAACAGAAGGGGTCTTGTAATAAGATAAACGAGATAAATACAGCTCTCGGTACCTCCGTAAAGTGTTTCGAACAACTAGGTTATTTGTTCTTTCGTTCGTTTTCCTACTTTAATAATAATGATAACAATAATGCTATTGCTATTACACTACTACAACAATCTAAAGTAATAACATATCAAGCCGACTCCCCGAGAAATCCAAACAATCTAATCTGCCACCTGCTACAAGCACACCCGGCCCTTGCCCTACTATTAATCTACTATTATGGATAATAAAAGGGAAGGCCGGCTGTGCTTGCAGCAAGAATAAAAGTAGGACAAGAACCTGCTGTGCTTGCAGCAGATGCGGGATGGGGTTGTTTGGATTCTTTCACCCTCTTTCAGGGAGACGGCCCAATAGCTTGGTTGGTTGTTTGGGGTTTAACAGCTCTTTAAGACAGTATTTCAGTCTCCCAGAGAGAGGGAGAAAGAAAAGAGATGTGACAGGGGAGAGAAAAATTGTCCAAACAATCCCCTACCGCTCCAGCGGAAGCACGGAAGGCCCTTGCCCTGCTATGACAGGATTACAGATTAGCAGGACGACCCGGCACTGAAAGTTATCGAGCACCATCGCCCGACCATGACCATCCCTGACTCGATAGAGACTGAACTATTGTTTTAAAGGTCCGTTAAACCAAAAAAAATTCAGCCAACCAAGGAACACTGAACATTGGACGGCAAAAATTGCACGTGCTTTTATTGACCTTTTCGTGCCAAGCTGCAGTAGTTTCAATGTATTCCAAACCTCCCATGGTGCCAATAAAATGATAATAATTAATGTCTATAATCGATTGCCCCAGTTCCAGATCAAAAGGATCTTCTCGATTAACGCTCTTCCGATAAATTTTTCTATTAATCTATATTTTCCTCATTAAATATACGAAACAATATTCTTATATTGCAGGCTCCGTAATAAAGACAATTAATGCTTTTTTTTCAAGACACGGATATCCACCATGATGGTTTGGCCACACCTCAAGGTCTTCTGCCTTCAGGCTTAGCAAAGACGAGTCGACAGGAGACAGTGAAAGGAAAAAAGAAGAGGTAGGCAAAAGAAGAGATGGGAAGACAATATTGAAGAGTGTACAAGGATAGAATTTGCAAGCACAACTAGGGCAGCTAAACACAGGACCAAAAGGATTGTTGTAAAACGTCTGTAGTGCCTCAACGAAGTTGCAAAGTTATGGGATAGAACATAATATAAATGCAACGTTGTTGTCTATTATTTTGCGTAAGCCTGAAGAAGCAACGACCAGAGTTGGAGATAATGGCTTAACTGTTAAAGCGCCAAAAAAAAAGCAGACGACAAAATTTATAGACTATACTTCTGAAAAATTTCCAGAAATTTTTCGTCCAAGCTATATTATATTGAGAATTCAAATCGGCTCATGAGAAAAATTTCGTCCAAGCTATATCATACTGAGAATTCAGATCGGCTCATTATGAGCCGCCTCATCAGGATCTACGCAGTTTGTAAAGTCAGCTGTTTTCGTCTATGGCGCTTAAAGAGTTAACTGGTGACAATTCTGGGATAGCTTTTGCTCTTTCTCCATCAAAACATATGTTGTGACCCTCTATCTGACGGGTAGGGGTAACAATGTACACATTATGCAGAAATAACACCCTTATCACCAGCTTTGCAGTTACGATCAAGTACTACGTTTTATCCTAGCAAACAAACTGTCACAAGTCAAAATACACATGGTTACATTGTACCCACAGGGACTCGGGTCATACGGTTTTCTCTTTGATCCACTGAAAATACTTATCGGGATGTACCGGGTGGTTATTTAGAGCTCTAAATAACCACCCCGTACATCCCGATACGTATTTTCAGTGGCTCAAAGAGACAAACCGTATGACCCGAGTCCCTGTGATTGTACCGCCATCCCGTGGTACCTCAACCTGAGGAATGTACCAGACCGCAGTCCAGGGGTGTAACTAGGGGGAATTTCTTTATACGCACAACCATGTTTTATTCTCTGTTTCTTGAATGGAAAGCTTGTATTTCAGCCACTTTGGCAATTCTTGTTGAAATCTAGTCTGATTTGAAAATTTCAGCATGCAAATATGCAGGTTCGTTTTGAAATTTTGTCAATTTTGACAAAATTTCAATACGCACCTGCGTATTTGCCGTATAGGTAGGTACGCCCTTGCAGTCGGACCATTTCATCAGAGCTACAGTCTCACGGGCTGCAACAGTACATGTAATACTTGTTATACTTTTATCCAAATTATTAACATGCAAGGATGAAGGATGACTTGCGATTTTACATTTTTTAACATTATTTTAGTCATATCAGGACGATGGGTGGGTGATAATGAAATGCTGTGTGCAATGGAACACCGTTTACGATTGAAAAGATTCCCGCCTACAGCGGGCTCGAACCGCCTAGCAACAAATAGATTGGGTAAATGATCTGGGTGTGAACTCCAAATTTCCTGTCACCGAAGGTCGCCGGATGGAGGAGGTCCCAGGGTACAAAACAATATACTGATACGATGAGCTTCAACCACAATATTAATAGGTTAACAAGTCTGCATTCCATTAATTATATATGGAGATGTTCTATACTGTACAGACCCTACTGTGACCCATTGTCTTCAATTAAGATAATGTCTGTGTAACCATTGGCCTAATTAAGCTTATTACTCTTATGTTGTGATGCCAACAGGTGAAAATGGTCTACCATGGTAACTCCTTAATATTGGAACACCTTGCCACAACCTGCAAAAGGTAAATTTTACTGTAGCCTTGTGGCCGTAGGGCAGTTTGTGCTAGAGGCCAACCATATCTTGGGCACAGCAGATGAAAGATAGAGCCCATCCTTGCCTTTACTGCCTGTTAGTGACCTTACCTGATCCGAAAAAAGGGTACTTATTTACTGCTGGGCTGACTGATAAAGTTACTCAAATCACTCAATTCAGGCTTTAAACAATGCCCATCCCGAAGGTGGGAAGTGGGTGGTGTTACAGTAATCCCCAATTTCATCCCATCAATTCCATTCCATTCCACTTCCAGGCTTTAAACCATGCCCATCCACTAGGTGGGAATTAAGGGATGGAGTCACTCACTGGTTACTTGATAAGCATGTCCGTCTGCCAGCTCTGTAAAGTCACCCATTTTGACATGCTAGTCATCAACCAATCATACCCTTTTAGAGTGACCTACATTTGAAAACACCCTTGATGAGTGGCCACAAAATAAAAAATCATACCCTTTTAGAGTGACCCCACCCTCCCTAGAAATTGTCCTCTTTTAACATGCAAAAAAGAAATTCTGTCCCAAAACGAACTGGACTTCCTTTCCAAACTGAACTGAAAACATTCTAAGTTTTGGGACAGACCTTAACTGAGTAAACGGGCTCTCACGCAAACTATACCCTTTTTACCAATTTGGTGATTTGGATACCCTAACTGGGTGATTTTAACAACTCAGTCAACTTTTTAAGAAATACTCTTTCACTCAGATTTTCGGACGCTTACCAAGTAAACCACTGAGTATCCCCAATACCCACGTCGACTTTCCAGTGTTCAGCTCGCCGCTCATACAGGTATGCCAGCTTGTTGTTATGAGAATTTTATATTTAGCCAGACAAAGTGCTTCATTAAAATTTAATCTGACAGACTGGTTATCATCACATCTGGTCGATGCCTAAAATAGGCAGAAATAGCTGCACTTTAATGTAAAAGTGGATGTCTAGATCAAAGTGGCCATGAAGTCTCACAAATCACGCCGAAACCCAGATATGGTGATCACCCCCCCCCCCCCCCCCCACCCCTCATCCCCCCCGAAACCTCGGATCCCAAATATGTAAATAATGTATAGTCAGTAACTCTATACTAATATAGCTTAACTTACATTTCATCTTATAGTTTAACACATACATATAGTTTGGGACAAAAGCAAACAGTACAGACCCAGTTCCGACGCCACAGAAACGTTGTCTGATAAGGGTCTATGTACTGTTTGCAATTTCTATGCCAAATACAATACAAATAAAAACATCCACCAGAAACTCCTAACACTATTACAGGATATACTTTGTTCCCCATGAGAGGGGGGGGGGGGTCGGGTGGTGCGATGGTGCTGTTTATAACTACCAGCGCCGGGGCGTCTTTCTGATTTGGAACACTGTAGCGCAAGGGCCTAGGGTGCTTGCAGTAGGTGCGGGTGGGGTTGTTTGGACATTTTTTCATTTCTCTTCTTTCTCCCTCTCTCTGGGAGACGGCTCTATATAGACTGAAATACTGTCTCAAAGGGCCGTTAAACCAGAACAATCAATCAATCAATCAACCCTTTGAGGGAGTACCACCCAATGTTCTGGTGGAAAATTGTATCCAATTAAATGCAGATGATCTCCTTCATTCCATTTCATTCCCAGTTTTAAAGTTTGCCTCAGTTTAATGCATCTTTGGAGATCTGATATACTAGAACATTTGCTGAACTTTCTAATTTGCTTATGATAAAACAATAAAGATAATGAACTTTTATTATGGTGCGGTGTAAGTTTCAAACGGAATTGGGAACCTCACGGTTGAGTCGGACCAGAGTACTCAAGAGGTGCATATGCAAAGCTATGTTATTTCAATCCCTTTGAACATGTTTGAAAGGTAAATGGGTTGGTGTAAGAACAATTAAGTAACATTTTCAAGAATTAACAAAACTGCCTGAAATTAGATTAACTCTTTCGGCGCCAAAGTCGCAAAAGTGCGACTTTGCAAACAGCGTATATCCAGATCAGCCGGCTCTTAAAAGAGCCGTCTGATCAGGATCTACACTGTTTGCCATTCAAATATGAACTTAAAAAGCCTGATTTTATGAAAAATGTCTTTAGATTGTTAAAATTTCCAGTTACAAATCTGTCGTCTGATGATCTGAGCAGACGAAAATTTGTCGTCTGAAAAATTTGGCGCCGAAAGAGTTAAAGAAAAATATGCATAAATCACAATAAAAGGTTAAACGCATGTTGTTCAACCATAAGATAGTCGTCATTGCATGTGAGGTGCAAATTAAAAGATCATGCTCTTATCTGCGCTTGTATTGCATGGAAATAGAGCACACTTCAACCACAAATTAAAAAGGCCACACACAAATAAAGACTGTATTAATATCTCATCTGCTCCTACCATAAATACTTTATGATTCTCCTAAAAACATACATTTAACTCTCTCTACATCAAAGTGCCTGTTGTTCATGTTCCGTTTCTTCGGTAGTTTTGAAAAACGTGACCATTAGACATTGGAAGTCAGTTAGTCTAAAGACTCTATGCTAAGGGAAACAAGGGTACAAAACTAAACTGTAAGAGGACAAGGGATAGATTCTAGAATACCTTGGGAACATGAATTCATGCATATGCATTTTCAAGAAATAATGATAACAATGTGCTTTCTTTTTTGGAAAATGTTGTCCAGAATCTTCATGGAGCTGGGCAAAAGGTATGCCATTGAAAGACTTTCAGCCGTTCGACTTATTTGGAAACGTTGGCCTTTCCAGGTGTGGGGGCTGGGGCGAAGATGTAAGAAAAACAAGATTCACCATCTAACGACATACTTTAAAACATAAAATGGAATGGGACAGGTTGACAAGGACAGTCTCTTCCACTTGCTTCCACTGAGTTGGGATGACACACTTGGAGAAAGAATTTGATCCCTCCTCTAATGGAGCAAATTCTTTCCTGTAGGCGTCCCATCCGAAACGCTGGAAGCAATTTGTAGCCAAAGGAATGTAAATTGACACGTCCATTCAATTCCTACCAATTCGATTCCAGGTTTCAAACTACTAGTATGCCGCAGAAAGCATTGCAAATGAAGCACTTTACATTGTAACGCGTGCTATGCATAAAATACGTGAGCCTGTTCCGAAAATCAAACAACGAAAAACCAAAAACTGAAAAGTCAGGAAAACATTATGCCAGAGAGCTCAAACATCTTGAAGATGGCTTTGGCACGGACTCAAATCCTACTGCCATACTTTCCACATAATCCTGTACCGCTGATAGCATTTAGGTAGAAAACGATAACAAAAGATAACTTTTATGTTCATTCGATCAACAACTGGTACAGATCAAAGTAATACAGCCATAAGATAAAGGAAAAGTTGTATGGAACAACAATAATCGCATTACATTGACAAGAATGCCACTGATGGAGCCAAAAGAGACGTAGCTACACAATAAGATTGTTCCTGAGGCCCTACAGGCCCGTCATCACACAAGAAGTTATGCGTAATATAAAAGACATAATGCTCATTTAGCTCTGAGCACCTACAAGACCCGTTACAAAACAGATTTAACCCTGAACGCCAAGAGTACCTTTAAGAGCTCCATGAGTACAAAAGAAGTTGCATTGAGCGCAAACTGGACAGGAGTTATGAAAGAGTTTGCCTAAGAGCTCCTACACGACCATAGGTACGAAACGGCTTGCCCCTGAGCACCAACAGGTCCAAAGTTAACACTGAGAGAGACCTGAGCGCCAATAGGACCGTAGAAGTAAAAGTAGTCTGGCTACTGACTCTATGTTCAATATATTCCCTGCAAATCTGACCACCAGAGTAACATACAGATTCGACTGGAGCCAGGCTAATGTAAAAGTGGATGTCCTTCGCACCAGCAGGACCGCAGTTACAAAAGTGATTGCCCCTGTACACCAACACGATCGCAGTTACAAAGATTGTCCAAGTGCAAACTGAATCGTAGTTACAAAACAGATTGCCAACTGGACTGTCGTTACAAAAGAGGTTTTCCCTGAACTCCTACAACACAGTAATTACACGACATTGCTCTCAAGCAATAAGTAAGCTACATTGTATGTCGCTTGTTGCATCCAGCATTCAGTCTATCTAGTTTGAATCTACGGTCTTGTCGGCACTCAGGGATAAACTCGTTTGTAACTACGGCCAGCATGGCACTCAGGGATAAACTCGTTTGTAACTACGGCCAGCATGGCACTCAGGGATAAACTCGTTTGTAAATACGGCCATGCTGGCCGTAGTTACAAACGAGTTTATCCCTGAGTGCCGACAAGACCGTAGTTTAGCATGGCCGTAGTTACGGCCGTAGTTACAAACGAGTTTATCCCTGAGTGCCGACAAGACCGTAGTTTCAAACTAGATTGTCCCTGATGCTTTATAAGAGATCAGGGGCAATGTTTTGTATGACAGTTATCCTGCAAAGTTTTTTGTCTGACACCTGTTGATGATAGGGACTTCAAAACATGGTAAATAATTATGGCGACAGTAAACTGACTGCTGGATGCAACAAGCGTAAATAGCTGTGTAAAATATAAACACAGTGCTGCCGGTAACAACCTAAACTGAGGGATTACCTGTTATTCACAGAATATGGGCACCACATTCGTTTTCATTAATTGTTATGACAGGTAACAGTAAACATGTCAAAGTTATAAAACAAAAATAAACAAAACATTCGAGGAAAAAAATAGACAAGGCTAACCAATTTGAAGTTTAACAAAAAATTTGCTGTGATCCGCCAGCTTAAAAGCTCTGAAGCCAATGTTTCCGAGCTGAGGTTATTACCCTAATTCTGTTAATTAGGTATTGTCTTTGATATCTACCGCGCAATTGTCTTAGGTTAAGATATGTCAGCTTTAACTTTTTTCATTACCATAAAAATCTGAAAATTGGGACATCAAAAAAATAATTACCGTATCTGTCCTATTTATGGAACAGTTCGGTTATACATCGCAGTAATGCATCCAAAAGATGTATGTAGAATGGCAAACGATATAGACCTTGATCAGACTACCTAAAGGAGCAGTTTGAACTCAGTTTGAACTGCTTGCTTCGGCGTATCTGTTTCAATACTTAGATTTGTACATTTATGTTTTATCTTGCAAATATATGGTTACCTGGACCTCTGGACTCCACCAAGTTTGTAAACATTTTAAATGTAGAACGGCTTTTATGTCGTCCTGGTGGACTCCTCGGAAGCATATAAGTATCTCCGTCTTAGCAAGAAGATAGGGTAAAGTCGAGTAAATTCGGACAGCGGGTAAACTCAGACAGTGACCCTGTTGCCTTTATATGTCAGTTGTTTGGAATGAAAACAAAATTGACTGGGCAAACAGTGAAAATCCTGATGAGACGGCTCATAATGAGCCGTCACATCTGGAGTTTCACTGTTTGCAATGGTATGTCCGAATTTACCCGCTGTCCGAAGTTACCCAACTTTACCCTACCTTTTCTCGTTTCGCAGATTTCAAATTATAAGCACAACATATCAATAACTGTCATATTGCACCGTATTTGACTGGAATTGCTCTTGTAATGAACACTCCTGTGTAAGTACATCATCGATGCTAAATCAATAAGTCTGATAGTGCAAAGTATTCATTACATATTATTTAGTGCTTTATCAATCCCATTATTGAACACAGGGTATAATCGATTCCGCTAATTTTCGCTTCCTGCAGAGACTGTACATCATATTTGGCTTCCGCCGAGACTGTACGCGAACTCTTGTTTCCTGCCGAGACTTCTGTACATGATAAATGGATTCCTGCCGAGACTGTTCTGTACATGATAAATGGCTGCCTGCCGAGACTGTCCGCGTGATTCTGCTTCCTGCCGAGGCACGCGGACAGTCTCGGCAGGAAGCCATTCCTCGAGGACAGTAGTCTCTGCAGGAAGCAAGAGTTCGCGGACAGTCTCGGCGGAAGCCAAATATGACGGACAGTCTCTGCAGGAAGCGAAAATTGGCGGAATCGATTATACCCTGTGTACACTCATCGATGCAAATCTTCTTCTTCCCGTACAGTACAGGGCCCACTCTGATTCTGATCAGAATTCATTAGTGTACCCGTATTTCCCGTCAAAACGGACGACCAAGCATTGTGAAGCATGCTTGTAAGAAAGCTCCCGACGTAACTTTAGCAGACATTATTGTATCCGACACTTTTAAGTCCGATAAATGGGTGTTCATTTCAATTTCATCTGATCAGAACCTATTCTATTCTATTCTATTCTTTTCGAGGACCTCAACTATGCAACAACTCTGTGGTGATTTTTTGTGCCGTTTGGAAGCTCAAGTCATAAGAAGGCAAGGGGTTGGGGTGACATGTCTCAGATGCTGAGATTGTGAACAATATTAAAAAAATTGAGCCGCGACACGAGAAAACCAACATAGTGGTTGTGCGCCCAGCACAGACTCAGATCAGCCTGGGCATCCGCCCAGTCTGATCAGAGTCTTTGCTGTCCGCATGGAGGCAGCTTAGACCCTAAGTTATCCTTTAAGCGCTTAGCGAAGAGTCTTAGCGGATGCCTAGGCTGATCTGAGTCTGCGATGGGCGCACAACCACTTTGTTGGTTTTCTCGTGTCGCGGTAGAAATGCATCCGCTTGTGCCGAACGCGCATGCTCAAGCTGATCTGAGCTGTTCCTCTTCGCGAATGCCGTAATTTACCGTTTCATGCAATGTCACTCATTTTAATGTTTTATTCATAAAGTACGCGTTCATATAGGATGAAGCATTAATTTTCTTAAAGTGACATGTTTTTACATCCTTAAATGCTTTAAAGTATGAACAGAATTTAAAGACATAATATCATTGATAAAACATTAACGAATATTTCATCAGAGTAGCACCTGCAAGGTACAACAGAACCTGAATGAAATACCGCATTTCTCTTAAATATTCGTTCAGCAGGTCGGAGCAAACAGTGTAGACCCAAATCAGACAGCCCCTTGAATGTATGGTCTTTGTGGTTTGGCAATTATTTGGCATAGCACGATCCCTAGATACCCGAAATCTTAGCACGAGATACCCCGTAACGGCCAAGGTTTACACTTGGTGTCGTGTTAAGTGAGATAGAGCATAGTTCGTCCGCCTGTACGGAGAGATAATCCACGAGCTTTAGCGAGTGGATTATCGGCCGTACAGGCGGACGAACCAAGCTTTATTACATAATATCTCTTCAGACAGGACTGTCACGCCTGAGGAAAGCGGCGCCTGCCACAGACAAGGTTCGGCTTTTCCAAAATGTACGGGTAATACGGTTTTTCGCAGGTTAACGATATCATCTTTCTGAAGAGCATTATCTTCGCCAACATCATCAACCAGGTGTGAAAATCGAAATGATATGAAAAGTGAGAAAATTAAAACCATTCAAATAAAATGAGATTCAATTGTCGCCGTGTAGAATAGATCAGAAAGAAACAGCCTCGGGCCGAAATGAGTGCCCGTTTTCCAAACACCAAAACAAAGGACTTCGGCAAAAAAAAAAAAAAAAAAAAAGATTTAAAATCTAACTGCTGGAATAATAATATGCAGATTCAATGATGTAACGAACTCATTCCAGCCAGCTGAATATTGGTTGACAGCATATTTTTCATTCATGATTTTGAGTGTCTGTCAGTCAGTCTTTTTATATGCATAGTAGCATTAGAATAAAAAATTATCTGTCCGTCTTTTTATATAAATAGTAGCATTAGAATAAAAAGTCTGTAATAACAACTGAAAAAGCTTGGTCCACATTTTCTTTATATACCAAACCCACTCTTATTAAAGGCTCTGGTTTCGTCCTTGGCGCCTAGTTTCTTGCACGTGCAAATTGTTAATTCGTTGTGCGGCAATTAATTCTGTTGGTGCTTTTTAGTTATACATTTTCTTAAGTTACCATCTTCAGCAAGACTATCTAAAACGTAATGCACTTTATATGAAAATTGGTATATCTCATAAATATTCATAACAAATTAAACCCTAATTATGCACAGACAGCCTTAAATCAATGCCCCATTACGTAGTGCACGATATTATTCAATTACTTAGAAAGCGACACCAACTGAATCGGTATACACCGACCACCGTAGCACACCGTCGTTAAATACGGCAACGAGGAACAAAAACGATCAGGATTGTCTTATAAGGGTAAATTCCTGTTCTGGTCTTTAAAGTGTATGGAGATCTTTCCTTTAAGAGTTGACCCTCATTCAGGAGAGAGAGTTGGTTGGCGTGAGTTTAACGGCACTCTGAGACAGTTTTTCAGTTTATATCGAGCCGTCTCCCAGAGAGAGGGAGATGTCATAGACGAGAGAAAAACTATCCATACAACCCCACCCGCGCCCTACTATAGTCCAACCTAGTAGGCCGCCCCAGCACCAACAGTTATCCAGCACCATCGCCCGACCTCACTACCCCCACAGAAGTGAGGGAAAATAAAAATTGCAAAGCTCCTTCCATTGAAATATACCCCTTTTGTTGTCCGTATGCATACTGTTATTTTCATCACATGCACTTGATGCACAAAGGCTGCACAGAAAAAACAAATCATCAAAAGAAACAAAAAAAACATGGTTCATGAGAAAATTAACAATAATTAATGCAATCCTATTGAAACATCATAAGAGCCCACTTGATCGAAAGCTGATGCCATTGTATTTAATAACTTGTCAGCTTCCTGTAATTGTTTGCAGTAAAGCTGCAGGAAAGATTTGAGATCATCTTCGAATATTGGGATAATGACACTTCAAGTTGGTGATCAGATGAGCATTTAAGCTGTCACGGTACTCCCATTCATGCAATATTTCATCTCGATGTAAAGAGCCCTTGCAAAAGTTTCTTTCCCGAGGTTTGACTATTCTTTCGTAAGAAGTAAATAAAACGTACTTTTATTTCCTCATAGGATGTATTACAAAATAAAATCAGTTGCAACTACATATATCCTCCATAACTTTATTCTGCGGTAGCACTGTACAGGAAAACTGAAAAAAAAATGCAATTTTGTGAATGAACTCTCTCTCTCCCTCCCGCCCAGTAGAAAGGAACAGTACAGCCAACATGTATGTTTTACTGGGAAGGTTAGTTGGTTGATTTAATGCTTAACGTCCACGGTAAACAACTAAGGTCATGTCGGGACGGTCAGTTAACCTAACCACACTATTCCTGGGCAGGCTTAGACCTCCTAAGCGGTTAACCAGTACTAAGTGCACATACTTTCGCCAGTAACTGACAACTGCCCTTCTTGAATCAGCGGAAGGGGAAACGAAAGTATGTGGCCAGACCGGGATTCGAACCCAGGACCTCTGGCTTACGAGTCAGGTGCCCTACCGATTGCGCTACCCGGCCCGGCTTTACTGGGAAGGCAGCAAACAACAACAACAACGAAGTTCAAACGGACAAAGAACCAGTATTAATCAGTATTGAAAGAACATCGGAGTCTCTGTTGTGACCAACTATATATGAGCCGCGACACGAGAAACCAACAATGTGGTTGTGCGCCCAGCGCAGACTCAGATCAGACTGGGCATCCTCCCAGTCTGATCAGACTCTTCGCTAAGCGCTTAAAAGGTAGCTAAGGGTCTAAGCTACATTCATGCGGACAGCGAAGACTCTGATCAGACTGGGCGGATGCCCAGGCTGATCTGAGTCTGCGCTGGGCGCACAACCACATTGTTGGTTTTCTCGTGTCGCGGCTCATATGTATATTTATGATGTTTATAGCAGGTTGGCATGGAATTACGCAGTTCTTATAAGTGTCAGTTTTGATCATGTGTCAGTGCAACATCAAAGATGGAGGATAAAGTTATATGTGCCAACCCCATGTCAAGCATGTACTACAAAACTCCACAAAGTGTTGGACTTGGTGTTATGGTGCTCATTGTGAACAAAAAACATGAGCCGCGACACGAGGAAACCAACAAAGTGGCATGTGCGCCCAGTCTGATCAAAGTCTTCGCTGTCGGTATGGAGGTAGCTTAGAAACTTAGCTACCTTTTAAGGTCGCTGCAAAAACTCTGATCAGACTGGGCGGATGCCCAGGCTGATCTGAATCTTCGCTAGGCGCACATGCCACTATGTTGGTTTTGTCGTGTCGCGGCTCATATTATTCCAAAGGTCTTTTGTAGATAGTTGCACCAAATTAACTTGCCTATTTCTTAGTGCAGTGTACTGATTTAGCCTAGTGTTTCAACTGGAAAGTGCGTCATCAGTGGGTATTGTAAGAAACTATTCATAAACATGACTGCAAACATAATCAGCATGCACTCGTACTTATAGTTTCTTGCTTTACGAATTAAAGGAACAAAAAAGGTTACATAGTAACAGAGAAATGATCCATTTACGTTTGGTTGTTATGACTTCCTATGTATTTTATTTAGATGTATAATTTAACAAATAAAGATTATTCAAAAGCATCAAAAACTAAATGAAAAGACAAAAACTATTATAAACTATATAATCTAACAAAATGTTTACACTTGCCACTTGTGAAGAAGCCAGTGGTAGTGGCTAAAATGCTACAAGAAGTGCTTCGCGCTTCATGGAATTTTAGCTCCGCCCATTGGCTTCATCAAACGAACGCTGAAAAATCAAATTTTAATTCTTAAATTAAGCCGAAATCATATACTGTTTAGCGATGGTCTACTGGCCTTATATAATATCTCAAACCATGTGATTTTTGCTTGATGCCATTAAAATATATATCATACCAGAACGGATACAGCAATATACTATCAAGGGGACTTTTTACTAAATACGCTTCGATTCGGTCAATATGTGGCTTGCAGATTCGTAAAACTGTACATACGCCACAAGTCAGTAATATTAGCGTCAGTAATATTATCATATATATAAATGTTAGAAGGAAAACGTTGCATCATAAACGGTAGTAGGCTGTCGTATTGCGTTGCTAGGGCCTGACACTTGTGTGAAAATACAAAGATTCATGCAGCCATTCAATATATACTTAGTAAAACAATTGAAGGATATTAAATTTGAATCCTATATGTGGCTTTTAATGGAATATATACCAAATTAAATGTGCATGCATGTACTTGTACCGGGCGTATGCAATTGATGCGCAGGATTAATTAACGTCATGCTACAATGGTTACTGGACGGTACCATTCCAAATGTACTGACCCCCTACTGCAAAAAATCACAAACAGTTAAAATTGAGTTTAAATCTGCTTTTTCGCATGTAAATCGCATGTGCAGCTTGCTTGATCATTTAAGCGCCTCTTACAATATTCTGATTCCAAATATTCTGCTGCTGATCAAGGCTAAACTAAAGAGTATCCAGGGCAGTGAGTAGGAGTAGCCTTGATCCTTCAGATTTGCAAATGTGTCAAATGCTTTTATTGTGTAACTAATGTTTTATGGGAATAATAGCCTCCTTATGGTAAACCATTCAACTCCTTAAAACCGGTATTAACAACAATATAGTGATAAGTATGCATGTTTGTGAATTCATGATGTAGGGGGTTATTCCATTTGGAGCGCTACTGTAACGTAACCACTTAAGCGTGACTTTAACTGGACAGGCTTTTAATTGTAGATACCCGATACTATTGAATGCATGCATATTGAAAATTGTAAAGATTTTGTTTTAAGCAAAAACAATCATTGAATTTTAATATCCTTCAATTGTTTTACTAAGTATAGTTAATTAAGCTCAGTGCAAAACGCAATACAGATCATTTTCTGCATTTGTAAAGCGCTTCTGGTAACGTTTTGCAAGCTGTTAATCGTAATATCGTGCGTTGTCAATCTGCCAAAGCTCGCGGACATGCAACAGCCTATTCATAAAATGCTAAATTCAGTCGATGGCATTGTTATATCACAATTTCAAGCATTACAAAAAAAAGAGAAAAAAGTTACGAATTAGAAACTGAAGTTTCAAAGTATATGGAATCATATATCATAAAGTATATATCTGTTTAACACTTTAAGCACCCGTGACGAAAATACAGTGTAAATCATAATGAGCCGCCTCATCTAGATCTACACTGTTTGCCCTCTAGTCTTTGAATTCTCAATATAAGATGTCTTGGCAAAGGCATTTTTTTTTATTTTTGCAGACGTAAATTTTATCGTCTGCCTTTAGGTGCTTAAAGAGTTAAAATCAAACTATCAATTCGCAGAGTGTTGAAGCTGAGTAAATGATGCCAAGCGACTTTCGGCGAAACCGCATACTAGGCTATACTCATATTTGCTTCTGGTACACCAACGTGAATCATGATTGTGTACTGTTTGGGACCTCGGTATCTATGAAACCATGAATGGTTTCTTCTCTGATCAGTTATAGTGCCTATTATAGCTTCGTGCTCTGGGATCTTTGGCCAGAGCAACCAACTAGAACATGGAGCTGTGTTGTTTGCCTATTATAGCTTCGTGCTCTGGGATCTTTGGCCAGAGCAACCAACTAGAACATGGAGCTGTGTTGTTTGCCTATTATAGCTTCGTGCTCTGGGATCTTTGGCCAGAGCAAGCAACTAGAACATGGAGCTGTGTTGTTTGCCTATTATAGCTTCGTGCTCTGGGATCTTTGGCCAGAGCAACCAACTAGAACATGGAGCTGTGTTGTTTGCAGCCCCCTTGTTATGCCCTGGCTTTATTTGCATAACTAAACGAATTCCGTCTAAATTCCTTTAACAATCTATGAAAGTGTTCGAGTGGACCCACCTTACGTTGTTTTAATGTTGATTCAACGGTGTGTGTTTGCTGGGTTAAACATGAACAAAATTTGAGAAATTTTGCCCAATCGATTAAGGACAATGGATAGGACACACATCTTTCAAACCCAGTTTCATATTTCCTAGGAGGTATAAAACCAACCGCATGTTTTGAAACATTAATTAATGAGAAATTGTACCGACATTAAGGGTTTTGAACTTTAAAAACTTCAAATGACCCCTGAAATGATCTTATTTATCAAATAAATTGACTCTTTCTGCGGTTTGTTTTTCAGGTAACGTCAACCACTGAATGAAATTTTATCACAAAGACAATGTCGTATTAAATGAAACATAGCTTTTGACATACCATAAAAATTCTAAGCATTTGGGCAGATATGTATGAGGAAAGAAGTGCAGACCCAGACATGTTGCATCCTTTGGAAGCATTACTCCATTATAAAAGCAAACTGTTCAATTTTAGGGCAATTACGGTATTTATTTTAGTTCCATTTTGTTCATTTTAATGGTAAAGATCCTCAGAGAGTACAGAACGATTCTGCGAAGGCTATATCTAAGATTCTGACAAGATGGTTATGAGAACAAAATAATTGTAAGCAGCTACAAGATCGTTCTGAGAGTCTACAATGTTGATCTAAAAAGATGCTTCCGAAATACACAAGATGACTGAGCAGCTACATAATGGTTCTGAGAATCTACAAAATTCTGTAATATGCATCTTCAAAGGTGATTAGAGATACAAGATGACTTTGGGCAGCTATATGATCGTTCTGAGAATCTACAATATCAATCTGAAGATGATTCTGAGCAATTACAAGATGGTTCGGAGAATCTACAATACCATTCTGAAACGATTCAGAAATTTGAGAAGATCTGACAGTACTGTGCAGCTGCTCAGAAATATTATAAAGCGAGAAGGTAGAGACAAAATACAATGCGATTCGAATGGTATAAATTGATTATTGAAACTTACAACATATAGTTTCACTCGTTTGGATCGGGATTGAATGATTTAAGCAGTGGAATCGTTCTGAGGAGAATCATGAGATAATCAGCAGACTCCTAATGAAACAAATTGGTAACAATCTTTGTAACAATAAATCACTGCTATCTTTACTTACTATGCATTAGAGAACAATTATTGTGGTACAGGTTATTGTGTTCCAACTGTGCTTTACTGTCTTTAATAAGATAATGAATGGCAAAAAACGATGTCTGGAACTGATTTCTCTCTTTATGTCAGGGTTGCAGTGTTGGCACGGGTAAACCGTTCTAAAATAATGATGCACTTCGTATCTTGCGTACATTAAAACTTATGCGGGGTACAACAAAACGCGAAATTCGCGACACCATCATCGAAAGCAGTCATGTTTACTTTCAAGTCCCCGTCTGTTTACTTTGTTCATTTTAGGACTTCAACAGCTAACGGACATTCAGCGCCAAAAATGAGAATGAAACTAGATCAATTTGCAAGTAGCGTAGATCCAGATGAGTCGCCTCATCTGAATCTACACTGTTTTCCCTCTAGTCTTTGAATTCTCATGAGGTGATATAGCTTGGACGAACCGGGTTTTTTTATTTGAAACTATTTTGGCATCTGTTAATTTTTTTTTCTTGACTTAGTGCAAAATTTATTGATTCACCATCGGTATCAAGCTGTTCTCTCATTACGAGCTTTCACTACTGCATGACACAAGAGGTGTCAGATTGCGCTATTATTTATTCATTTTTTTTATTTTATGAAGTGTCAATATGTCTGTCCGATACTATGAATGTTTCTAACCTCGGATGCAGAAGAGAAATGAAAAGGGTAATTTTTGAAGTTATCACTTTATCCAGAATGAAGAAGGAGTAGCAGGAAAATAAGATTTTGGTTCCTCACCGAGTTCTTAAATATTTGGATTTGTTTATACTCATCCCGGCCTCGCCAAGATCTAGTATCCCATCATCATAGTGGTGGCATATCAATCGAGCGGACGTCATGTAAACCGTTGTCTGTACTGTACCAAACTGACGGTCAGAGATTTCGCCAAATGCGCGGAAAACTTTTCATGTATTCTTCAGTCACAGAGCAGGCACTATACATCTTGATAAAACTTTTCTTGATCTACATAATACCCTAGATTCCCTTAAACCAAACCCAAACCATGATATTGCAATGTATTGGGACGCTTTTAAAGATTCACTTGCTATTATAATGAAACTGCATCTTATCATATGACGTCGCATCTGAGAGTGTAATAAAGCCATGCATTAAATGCGATAATCCACTAGTGGATTAAATATGCAAATTACGTGGTAGTGTTATACGTTGACGTCATAAAAACGTCGCGTTTTCTAATGGCGAAATCGTGACGTTTTAGTGCAAATTCTGCTGATAAAATGCGATTTTAGTGTCATATGATAAATAGAATCTTGCATTCGTGCTCCTGTATTATTGAATTTATTAAACTCGTTGGGGAAAACCGATAAGATGCTCGGCAAAGCCTCGCATCTTATCTTTTCCCCCAACTCGTTTAATAAATTCAATAATACATGAGCACTCATGTAAGATCCTCTATTTAAAATTTATATCTTAATATTCAAAAAGACGTCATCTAGAGTTGTTGCCCGTACAGTTGTTGCCCGAATTGCAAGGCAAAAAGCGCAGATCCCGATCAGACTGCTCCATGCAGTCTGATCTGGATCTCCACTTTTTGCTCACATGTCTGTTCAAATACATTTCATAGTAATGTATCTATATGAAAACACAGTGTGTGTCTATCACGTAATATCAACAAATTCAAGTACCTAGCACATTAAAGCGTACTTCAGTAATCAGAAAATGAGAGATTATTCATGTATTTGTGTTACCATTGAGAAAGGTACTTGAACTCCAAAGATCTGGGAACGCACGGTTATTTTACTGAAAAAAAAGTGGGTAACGCAGCGAACGAAACCTGCCAACTTCAACCATACGTCAGGGCATGCAATCCCTCGTAATAAGCAATGTCTACGCTAAGGAGCTGAGTACGTAAGAGAATAGTTTTGCCCCCGTGTAGGGATCCACTCGCTAATGCTGGTGGCTAATCTCGCACAGGCGCACGAACCATCGTATCAATCGCATCTTCAAAAATCTGCCAGTACATTCATACGTATACATTTTGCATCCCTTCCCAGTGGAAATCGACTTTAAGAAAAGATAATGGGAAACAATTGTTCAGCAGTCGACTAAAATTTCGAAGTAAGGTAGCAAATAGGCAGTTACGTAGTTGGGCCCTTTTGCAACATATCCATTCCACTGCATGGCACTTCTTCTTCTAAATATTCGAACTTGCCGTAGAAGCATCGGCAGGTCCACTAACTTGGGACTTGTGCCCTTTGAGACAGTATTTCAGTCTATATCGGACCGTCTCCCAGAGAGAGGGAGAAAGAAAAGAAAAATGAAAGACGAGAGAAAAATGGACAAACAACCACCACCTGCACCTACTGCAAACACAGTAGGCCCTTGCCCTACTATTATCCAAATCAGTAGGACGCCCCGGCACTGGAAGTTACACGCAGCACCATCGCACCACCCGACCACCCCCAAATCGGAGACGTATACAGCCCAGTCAGTCAATACAAGCTTTGAAAGCGAACAATGTGTGTCTTTTAGCGGACAGGCAGCTTCCAACCACTTGCAAATCAAACTATCAAATGCACATAACAGTCGGAAATGTATGAGGAAGTGACCTTGAAAACATTTTTTTCTTCCTCAACCAATGATCTGCTGAATGTTTTATGATCGAACCTACTGAGTGGACTACTTGAGAAATCTGAGCGTTAAAGGGCTTCTGAGAGCCTGATATCAATTCAAAGAATAATAAGAAGAATCATTCTTTAAACAATATGCTCATTATTGATAGTTTTATCCTTTTGCAAAAAGGATAAAATTATCATTAAACTATCCTTTTGCAAAAAGGATAAAATTATCATTAATGAGCATATTGTGTAAATAAATGAAGACGGAGCAAGAGTGTCAAGTGAAACATCTGCTTCCGGTCACATGGTGTTGGAACCTAGGCCAAAACACACACAAACATGTGCTGCTTGAAGACTGAAACACAACAAAGCTTGGGTTTCAGTTTAAACATGTTCGACTTGAATATACGTCCAAACCTGGTTTAAAGGCAGTCATGTACTATATTATCTTTATCATTCACTATACTTTCGTCATTGTAAACTACCGCTTACGGTCGCCAAATTCAAACAAATAAACCATTCTTTATTTCGTATAAAAAAACGAGTGGCCTTTTTGGTTATCTTCTTATGTATGGTAAAATACAATGTACAGGCAAGGTGGAGCCTTTTTTTCATTTGCCAAATTAGGAATATAATCAGCTACATCAAACTCCCCCCCCCCACACACACTTTTTGCCATTTATATGTTATATGCCTACCAACAAACATATTGTCATCAAAACAGAAGAAATACATATCATTATAGATGGGTTATGGCGGCTAAACTTAAGTGGGGTCTCAATTTGTTTTCTGTATACTGAGCAGCAATATTTTAGTGCAATATTTTAATAAAAATATAAAGATATCTCGCATGTTCAGCTATCGCTGTATGTCATAAAAGTAATCAGATTTTTGCAGGAACGAGATAAATATAAACACATATGAGATATGATATCAAAGAACACCTTATTCAAGGATGATATTTTCAAAGAAGAGTTTTTTTATATTGAAGACATGAGCATTACTGCACAAAATTTGCTGCAAAGAGAATGTACGTCAACGTATTAACGGAACATCTAACGCACTATGAGGTTGTTTGTTGGTTGTTTTGGGATTTAACGGTCCTTTGAGACATTATTTAAGTCTATCAGAGAGAGAGAGAGAGAGAGAGAGAGAGAGCCAACAGCCTCCCGCACCTACTGCAAGCACAGTAGGCCCTTGTCTTACTTTTAGCCAGTAAAAGCAGGACGCCCCACAGACGCCGAAAAACTACTTCACGGTACCTCTGCATGGGATGTTGTTGGTGCTGAGTACCACTAATGGGTCAGCAATATTTCAGCCCATATCGAGTCGCTTCATAATAATATGACACAGCGAACTAAAACAAGAAGTTGCTGGGACTCGGTAGCCGGTCACAGAATTGTATTTTCTACACAATGTTTACAGACTTAGAGCGCCATAAAATGAATAAAGTTGAATTTCCAAACAGTGTAGACGTAGGTGAGGCGGCTCTCTGGATTTACAAGGTTTACTTTCTTTTCTTTGAATCCTCAATATGATATAGCTCGGACGAAACATATTTTTTTTTTTAAATTTGAATAGGGTCGAGTCGGGTAACTTCGGACAGCGGGTAAATTCGGACATTCGTACCATCGCAAACTGTGAAAATCCAGATGAAACGGCTCATAATGAGCCATCTCATCAGGATTTCAGTTTGCCCAGTCAATTTTGTTTTAATTCCAAACAGCTGACATATAAATGAAACAATGTCACTCTCCGAATTTACCCGCTGTCCGAATTTACCCGACTTTACCCTAAAGCCTGCCACTGTGGCACATATAGAAGTAGGTCAGCAGCTTGTGAATCATCTCTTCAATAATGATTTTGATTTGTTGCCATATGTTAATAAAATTGAAGATGTTTGAGGAAATAAATTGATATCGACAGCCAACTTCATTAATATTTAATTTCACGTTGCAATTATCACACATGGCTAATGTTACTGACTGCGTGAAACTGGCAATATCACGTGATATAAGACTTACTGGAAGAATTCTAGATAAGTCAACTGTTCATGTAAGGTTTTCATAAATATTTCTTGTTAATCCCTAACTTTATTGTGGACAGCATAAAGTAGCTTCAGTCAAGAACAGTCAAGAAAAGTATGTTTATGTTTTCAATGTATATAACTTAACTCTTTAAGTCCCAGTGACGAAATCAGCAAAATTTGCAAACAGCGTGGATCCCAATGAGGCAGATCATAATGAACCGCCTCATCTAGATCTACACTGTTTGCCATCTAGTCTTTGAATTCTCAATATGAAATTTCTTGGACACGCATTTTTTTTTTATTTTTGCAGACGTAAATTTTGTCGTCTGCTTTTTGGTACTGAAAGAGTTAAGCAAAAGAGCGGGCCAGCGCTAGTGCCAGTCTGTCTAGATCTTCCGCTGTTAGCCACAGCGTCTTACGGCGACGCAAGTAACCAGAATATAGTTTTCTGAAGAAATATGTGTCGGCATTTGCAAAATAAGCAGTTGCAAAGCGTTTTCCTCATCTGCTTCATACACAGCATGCAGCATAGCACCGATTCTGCAACACACCGTATTTAAGTATGACACGTGCTCGCCTACTGCATTTACAGCATATAGCCCGAGGCCCCTATTGTTGTAACACAGCTCAATAAGTTCAATTCAGGTGAGAGAACCTGTCAACTGGTAATGGCATCGATTTAATTTCTGCTTTATTCTTTGTCTGAATCATTCACTGGAAATTGTGGCCTGTTTCTTCGATGAAGTAAAAGGTGCGAATAAAATGTTTGTCTCACAGAAGCATTTGAGCCGCGACACGACAAAACCAACAATGTGGTTGTGCGCCCAGCGCGGACTCAGAGCAGCCTGGGCTCCCACCCAGTTTGACCAGACCCTTCGTTGAGTGCTCAAAGGGTAGCTAAGGGTCTAAGCTACATCCATGCGGACAGCGAAGTCTCTGATCAGACTGGGCGGATGCCCAGGCTGATCTGAGTCTGCGCTGGGCGCACAACCACATGGTTGGTTTTCTCGTGTCGCGGCTCATTTAGAGAAGCAATGTATATGGCTCTGGTACTTGCCGAAGCCATAATATGGCATGCATAACATGACATCAAGGTAAAGTAGTTAGGCAAAGTAGTTAGCAATAGGCCAGGTCATCGTCAACATCGTTGAAGAGGTGTATGAAGCCGCATGACAGACATGTAAACTAGTCGTTTTTCATGAAAAGATGGCTCATCTCCGTATGCTATACGGGTTTAACAATCGTACACTATACTAGACAGAGCACCCGTGTACTCTGAGGGCTATTTATGTCCAGTTTAAACATATACAATGCAAACTATGGGTTCTAAAACATAGCATATTGGCTAGTCTATGAAATTTCACTCAGGGGGAAATTGCTGTAATATCGCGGTGCTGCTTGACCCATTGCGACATGAAATTAAGTCTTTCATAAATATTCATTTCAAATTAAGTCATTTTACTAACAGGCGACATGAATGAATCGACACTTATGCAGTCAGGGAAATTACTGGGATTTTTCTAAACGTTGACGCTGTAGCAACACAGCTGCATTTTAAGGGCCACTCGAAAAATGTAGCTGAGTCGCATCAAGAGAAATCTTATTTGGAACAGGAAGAAATGGTTTGGGCAAGCTAACTGAAGAAAATAATTAACTGAATTAGTAATTACAAAGTATTAAGCACTTATGAAGTCACGAATTCCGTGTCGGTCGGAAACCAGATAGGTACCTCTGGACAAGTAATCAACCTGATCGGACTGAACGTTATTGCATTCTAATCAGTCTGAGACTTCCACTGTGTGAGCATCATATGCAAAGGGTCATAATTGCAAAACACTTCCGGCAAAAAATAAGAAAATCATTACATATCTTAAGCCCATGTCATAGAAGGCTTCAAGCCTACCAAGTTTCTCTCATACATTTGAATGCACTTGGCATGCTGGACGAAGGGACACTATTTTAAAAGCAGCAATATTACTTCTATGATGTGCTTACGAAGCTTGCCAAATTTCAAACGATTCGGCTTAAACTTTAGCAATACACTAGAGTTGCAGCTACAAGAAATACATTTCACACACATACACACACACGAACACACGCGCACAAGTAATTGCTATTTTATCATATAGGTAAACAACTGAAAGGAACCGTCCTTCATGACCCAATTTGGGAGTGCACCTTTTCGAACAGTTTCTGTTTTTTCAATCAGGTAGATTAGTTCGTGTTTAATTCATAATTTTATCCGAGGTCCTGTTACCAATGCACTTAAAGAACTGACTGCCATGAAATGCCAGTCTCCTTTCCGGCGTTCCTCTCCTTGGAAAGTTTTAAATAAATAAGAATTTGCGTTCTCTAGTCTTGCATTGTTAGGAAGGCAGATCGTTCAGTACATTCTTAAAAGATCATCAGTCCTATCCTTACATGTGTTACACACACTGTTTAACTTTAAGAAGAAAATAATCTAGTACAGTTCGTTACTTGAGTGCATGTGCTGTCAGAAATATTTCTGTATGTGACAAAAATCTCATTGCACCTCTTCATGGTGATGCCAAGGGGTGAGGCTCACTGACATGCTATCATATTGAATAATCAGTGAGGAGACTTACCGTTATCCATCACGCTTATTTGTGATGGCTAACCTATGGTTTCAAATAAAATGAAGGTATGGTAAACCACAACATACTATACCACAACATACAACAAACTAAGTTATATAGTTACCATAAGACGGCACCAAAAGACGGAAGAATCAAGTGTGATGGGAAAGCATAACCAGCGTGATGGCCGAACATAACAAGGGCGATATGAAACAGCTGACGCGAAGCCGGGTGATGACAAAGTTGAGTGCCAATATTAAAGTTAAAGCATTGCTGATGCACTTTATTTTGATGATTTTTATGTAATAGACAAAAAAACTCTTATTTTTCTTCGACAAATACACATTGATATTTTACGTTGTTTGAGCTATGATTGGTTGTGCTGAACAAAATTAAGCGTAAGCAGGTCGTGCTTAACAGGTCAGCGGTTTCGAGTAGTGAACTGAAATGTGTAAGTGTGATGGATATCCAGAAGTCTCCAGACTGGTCCACTGAGCAAGTTGGCGGATAAAACCCAGGACTTTCCGAAAGCCTGCGCCTGCAACCCGACCGTAGGTATTCAGACAAGCAGAACCGGAGGTCGACCTCACAGCACCGGGGTAACCGAAAGCCAAGCAAATGTCCTAAAAACTACAAGGTTCCGTGAGCTGAATCTTCTGGGCATTTGTTTTACATTCTGTTCTGTAAGCTTTCTGTAGAAATTCTCAATGTGAAATATGATCATAACATGTATCGCTTGCTCAAAGGGAAATGTTATTATCTTAATAGACAATCAAATCTACTATAATCCCAAACAGATTACAAGTAATGAGAAACCATTGAGGCGGTATTTGGTTCAGAACATAAAAGTGAACTGAATAAAGCAACAATGGTTGGCTGTAGCCCTTGGTCGATACGAGCAATATCAGCATGGTTGAGGGCGGTGGGGAATGGACATAAGATAGTAACTATGGTGCATATAGGGTACAGCTCTACGTTTTTCGCTTGTTTTTATAAAGGGGAACAACTTTTGGGACTTTCTGTTTGCTTTTCCGCATCATGAAGCCTTTTCAAAAAAGGTTTTACTCTTTAAGGAAAGCTCTTCCCTTTTAGAGAAGACTCCCATTCAGAAGGGGGAGGGGGGGGGGGGGGAATGGTGGAGTTGCTTCCCCTGAAAGTGTATCCAGGGAGAGGCAAATTTGAAAGGAATTCTGCTGCACGGACTCGAACATAGTTAATTCTTCTCATAACCATATGCTGCATATAGGCCTACATTAGCCATAGATTCGTCGAGGACTGGTTGGCTGCTTTGGTTTTAACGGCTCTTTAAGATAATATTTCAGTCTATGTCGAGCCGTCCCCCAGTGAGGGGAAGAAAGAAAAGAGATATGATAGGCGAGAGAAAAAATGTCCGAACAATCCCCACCGCACCTACTGCAAGCACAGCAGGCCCTTGCCCTACTATTATCCAAATTAGTAGGACACCCCGGCACCGAAAGATACCCAGCACATTCACCCGACCGCAACCACCCTCAATGACAGAGGCATAAACACTTTCTGTATACGGATCATCATAGTCTTATTGTATTAAGGTGGCTGGATACACCTCCACCGTCACCACTTTCAAGATCTTGTGACATAATATGCTTTGTCATATTGTTAAACATCTTTTACGGCATCTTTCTTTAATACGCAGCCAAATAAAATGAAGATCCTCGTTCAAAAGAATGGGCTATTATTGGCTCAATAAAAACGAGATGGAAACTAGAAATTACGGAGATAAAATCTTGCAATGGAGAACAATAAAAAGAAAATTAGTCTAAATAGACCTTTTTATGACATAATAGCCAAACGTTTTCTCTGATTGCTAATATTATTTGTGGTACAGACTAACAACCCATTTAAGTCACCGTATTCATCCTAAATATTGTGGGGGTCGGGGAATGGTGCTGGTTATAACTTCCAGTGCCGAAGCGTCCTACTTATTTGGATGAAAGTATGGCAAGGGCCTACTGTATTGCAGTAGGTGCGGATGGGGGTTGTTTGGACAATTTTTCTCTCGTCTGTCATCTCCTCTATCTGGGAGACGGTCCGATATAGACTGAAATACTGTCTTAAAGGGCCGTTAAACCCAAACCGACCTAATTATTGTCACAGTACTGTCTGAGCAAATTGCGACAATCTTCTTCTCGTGCAGACGCCAAAATATGATAGTTGTTTGTCTCGGAATAAATAACCATTTGAGACAAAATTTCAGTCTATTTGAAAACCAAAACAGCCACATCACGCACCTACTGCAATGAACGGGGATTCCACGTTATATTTTTATCCGAGATTAAAGTAACAACTATTCTTCGATCTGTACATTGTATTTTTACCAAATTGCTATGTAAATAGATCTACTTCAAAAGCATTTCAGATACAGCTACGAAAGTGTAGTGAAAATCTTGCGTGAGACCTTATCTCGAAATGGTACATGCATTTATATAGCACACTGAAAGAGCAACAACGGCCAGTTTGGAGCCGGAACCATGCTCCATTCGAACCTAACATTGTTGATTCAATTACAATCGAACTGTCTTCAGGGAGCAGTCTCAACAGCTGTCACCGAATAATCTAAGGTCATCGTACCAATAAGATGCACTTGTATAATGCAGAGATAATTGGTGTTAATTAACTTGACACAAGTTTGGTCACTTGACGCCATCCTCAGCTTGTGGTCGGGACAAGAGGTCGTGTTTAAAGTTGTCAGCTCAATGTTCACCGCATGACTCATTTAAGGTGTATGGAGGCACCCCGCCAGATTTCCCCGCCATTTTATGAAGGGGGATAACTGTGTCTACCTGTTTGCTAGTTTGGATTACCTCCCCTCACACGCCAGCGTGTATCATATGATGATGTAGGTTATGCAATGCACAACTACCTGTTTGCTTCCTTAAAGTCTCCATAGTCCTATCATTGGTAAAAACGTCTAAACTCAAAGCATTGTAAAACGCGGTGCAATCTTCACGTTTGGTAATAAAATGTTGGCTGATGTGCATATATTGAGTCATATAACTGGCATAAAGTAGAGAAAACACGTTTTTGAAAAATAAAAAATCGCTCAACAAAATACAATTTTCTGTTCTGGTTTCCCGTCTAGCGATGCTGTATAAACTTCGGCGGGATATTGATTGGGACTCCACGCATGCACATTGTATTTTTACCATTTTATTCCACATAATGAAATCGAAAGTAGGTCCCAAATAAGTTTTCAAAACCTTTTTAAGTGAAACTCAAGGATGTTTTATATCATACAGCTGGCTAATCACGGTCATTCACAATGGCAAAACTATAGTGAGAAGCTTGCAGAGATACCTCATGATAAAAATATTTCGTTCTGATAGAGCGATGGGGCCTTTAAACGATGAAGACTTCCGAAATGGGGTCCAGTCTAAAAGATAAAAATTTGCTCCTAAGGGAGCAAATTATTTCCTTTTAGACTTGATCCCCTTGAAAAAGAGGCAAAAAATGACGAACGCATAGCCATTCACCCAAAATGCAAAAAGAGCTTCCTGTGTAGTAGAGGTAATGGGTCAGAGTGGATGCGGAAAAATACTTATAATTTTCGATTTAGAGACTACATTTCTTTAATACATGTAATTTAGGTCTGGTGCTCTGGGTTGGCCAGTGATTTAGGGGAAGACGTGGGTGGGGGAGGGAGAAGGCGCAGGGGTGAAGAGAGAAGTGAGCAGCTCTGTGTTTGGGTGAGTTATGCAGTGAAAGACTAAACATATTGAGGGGCACTGTGTTGAGGGGTTTCTATGTATCTTTAAACAGTGAACAACCAGCAACGACAATGAAATTATCAAGGCTTTACCCTCTCTGCCAACACCAGAAACTCTGCACACACATCTGCTATAGAAAAAAATCTTCATAAATGATGTGACTAAGGAAGTAATTTTATTACTAAGATGTTGCGTGAGCCAAATGTCTTGCAGCAACTCTAGAGATTAAGTGAGATAAATAATAATCTCTTTACCTGTAAAATACGATCAACATGCTTACGGCACAGATCTCAATCGCTGTGTTTATGTTTTCTGACCGAGATGAAGATTGTTCATAAGATAACTCTGGGATAGTTTTGTTATTGCGCAAAACCTATGCTGACGTTTAGAGAACTTACTTAACGACAGAGAGAGAGAGAGAGGGCAGGGGGGGGGGGGGGGGGGGGGGGGGGGGGGGGTTAACGGCCTCTGAGCAAATCAGGAAAGACGAGAGTATAAAAAAACCAAACCCTCACCTGCTGCAAGCATAGCAACGTAGCAGGATAAGGAAACGTGTGAAGAGAGGCAGAGAAAAAGAGGGGGTTGGGGAGGTGTATATATGTGTGTTTGTGTGTGTGTGTGTGTGTGGGGGGGGGGGGGGGTTATATGTCTAGCATGCACGTCGTAAGTAGTGACCGATTTGATGTCCTCTTTCAATATGATATATACATACGTTGTTTATAAACATACAAAAAAATCTAGGTCAGCGATCGAAATCATAATAAAACATCCCTTCACACAAAAATTAAAGTAAACACAGGGTGTCAAGTGTTAAATAAATATTTAACAGCGGATGTTACTTACATGGGTGTCTGCTCAAGAGTATGTACCGTAACTACCCTAGATACTGCGACAAAAATTACAACTTGTAGACACAGATCAGACTAGGAACCGACATTATTCGCTCTTATTTCCCCGTATCAATTTTCTTCGCGGGCTCAGCTGTGCTATGTATAAAGACAGTTTTTAAGAAAGAAAGAGTATGTCAGCTACTCAATCAAATGGGGTGTCATCCTGGGGTGCCAAGAACATCATAAACCATAAACATGATAACTAGCAAAATGGTTGCTGCTGAGTCTGCAAGATATTTATCAGAGCTCAAAATATGGAGATTTTTTAGGATGATTCTGAAGTAATAAGCAGTATGTGTTCAAGAAAACATAGGTTGTGCCCTCTTTAGAACCGCCTCGCTGAGGCGGTTCTAATGAGGGTCACAGTGTATGTTTTATGCAGAATAAGATAAGTAACTGCAGAGTTATCACCAAATTCTTCCATAATCTGCAGCCCTGATATTATACACAAGTATCAGTATATAATTGACAATAATACACCATTTTCTTGACAATGCCAACAATTTGCACTAATGAATTCATCAAATTAAGTAGCCATTATACGAATGTGTTGTTGATTAGAGAATAGCAAAGGGGGATAACTCACCACGGCCCGATCTTCCTGCTGCCTGTACCACTCACTAGAGCTGTAGGAGGAGCCTGGTGGCATACATCCAACATTGTTTATAAAACATAAAATAAATAAGTAGAATATCACAGCACTGTAGCTTTGAACCCTTCCTAGGGTTGAGTGAAATGTACATTTGGGGCCATTTTGACCCCTCTCCGGAGATCTCTTTGAGCTATGACACATTTTTAAATCACAGATATTATATGTCCGTTGTAGATTTGTTTCTTCGTTAGTTCTCGTCCTAAATTCTTTCATTTTATCACTTTTCTTTAAACCACAAATCTTATAATTCGATTCTCCTGTAAGAAAATTCAAAATAAATAATGCTTATCTTATTTTGCAGTCCATGTATAACATGCACCTGTATTCAGGTTTTACTTACATACCTTTAATTTACAATCTTTAAAATCTTTTGACATATATCATAATACCTGATAGCTTGAATCATTAAAACTAACATTTTGAGTTAAGCTCCCTTCAATAGAATATCCATTACTATTGTGTATTAGCTAGCCGTGTACTATCCAGTTTATTTCTCGTTTACATATCATACCCAATATTACTCTCTATTTTGATGTATCATAAAGGTAGCCTACAGAGAAAACGCACACCTATGCCAACTAATTTTGGCTGGCACTGCCTGAAAATCTCTGTGTATTCTTTACACGCTCTGTGTATAGACTAGAAATAAGCTCTCGACCAATGAAACACTTCAATACGATATATAGATTTTATACTGGCAGCGCCTAGTGCAAGCTCTTATAGTCACAGAACGGAAATAGTGCTTACAACTGGGATAGCTGACTGTTTTTCTAAAACAAAAACGTGTACGTAGAGCCACCGAATTACCTACCTAACTGCTCATTAAACTTTTTATGGGGGCAAGAACAGGCCATATTTAAAGATTGCACTATGCGCGTGTAAAGATACCTTGATATGAGCCACAAAACGAGAAAACCAACAATATGGTTATGCGCCCAGCGCAGACTCAGATCAGCCTGGGCATCCGTCCAGTCTGATCAGAGTCGTCGCAGGCCGCATGTAGGTAGCTTGGACCCTTGGCTACCCTTTGAGCACTTAACGAAGAGTCTGGTCAAACTGGGCGGATGGCCAGCCGGAGCTGAGTCTGCGCTGGGCGCACAACCACATTGTTGGTTTTCTCGTGTCGTGGCTCATATATTAGCGAACAGCGAAGGCTCCTATTTGTCTGCTCAGCTGCGCTGTCTAAATCTGTCTTTTCTATTCGCATGAAAAAAAAAATAAAGTAAAGAGTAAACACTGGTCAGTTTGCACGCGTGTGCTGACTGATTTACAGTGAAAATATACGAAAAGTTGAATTTGCCAACGGGTAGATCCAGTTGAGGCGGCTCATCTGGATCTCCACTGTTATATCCTTCTTTGAATTCTCATAATGGTATGCCATGGACGAACATTTCTTGAAATTTTGCAACGTAAGTTTCCGTTCTCTGCTTTTTTTCGGCGCTCAATGTACGTACATGACTTACGGTTTCTTTTCACGCGACGCCATTCGGTTATTTTCATGAAACTACCCGGCATACACGTAATGTGATACGTACGTATGTCTGTGGATTTTGATCAGTTTCTGGTTAAAGATATGTACAACTTGATTAAAAAAATATATATGATGCACTCGTGCTTGTATATAAACTGATTAACGTTTTTGTGACAATCATTAGTTTTCATATTACAATAATCTAAAGGAAATACGACAGTCAAAAGTGAATGGTTCAGTTCCTGAAAACAGATTGTTTATCATTTTTAGTCATATTTGACTCAAAATATTATGATTACCAGCAGGTATTAACTTTTGATTGATAAAATAAGTCCAATAGTTATCTGACGTAGGGTCACCAAAAAAAAAAAAATAATAATAAAAAGAATAACTAAATAAATAATATAAAAAGGAAAAATAATAATTATACAATATATAAAGGATTAAATGATTGCAATAATAATGATAATAATAATGATAATAATAATAATGAAAAAAATATACACTTATAACAATTACAATAATAGAAAAAAATCTCACTCAATAAAACAAGGATAAAACAAAATGATGACAAAAGTAATATTAAGGGCATAATGTCCAACGCGGAAAAAACTGACATTCTTTTATTACATACTGCATGTCTACTTGAGATTTACTTATTTAGTTCTTTGATGTTTAAGCATAAGCGGAAAATTAATAACTGGATTAAAGCCACTTTTGACTTTTTTTCCTTCCTTCCCTATTAGTCAACTTGGGGTTTGTTGACAATCCCCTTTTCTTGAAGTGGGTGACTCTTTTCACCCTTATTCATTTGCATTTCACACTTCAACGCTTCACTTGGCATGCGCGACTGGTTTTGCCAGGGCTTCAGGTAAACTAAAACTTTTTGGTGAATAACGTATGTAGTTCGGTCTGATTAGAATCGCCTCGCTTTGAGCGAGGCGGCTCTAATAATATCCATCGACATGGGAGAGAAACCACATGATGTTTTGTGGTAAAATAAGAAAAACACAAAATCTCATTTATCCATCCACATACTTGATTTTTTTTCTCGCGTGAAGCTGGGATTGCCCTATATAATTGTAGTAACGGCTGTTTTACTGTTACTTGCTTTTGAGTCATTTGATGTAATTTGCATAAATCAATATAATCATAATAGCTGCTACTGGGTCTCCAGAGATGACAAATATAGTCAATCATTTTCACGTATTGTATTTTTGCTAAATACTCGGAGGGCCAGTCTGTAAAGGGTCTTGCACTGTTCACTCTACTTCTATTAAAAATCCATTGAAAGCCACTGCTAGTCGCTCCCTTCTCCACCCACCCCCTCCTCGCAAAAGCCATAATTTGTAGTATTAAAAAAAGTATTGTAGAAAAGCAGTTAAACTACCGTTCGGCAACAACAATATATCGTTTCCCGCGCTCATTTAGTTACAATGCATGCCTGTAGGCCTACTGCAAGAGGATATGTGACCAGTACAGACTTATATCAGCCTCCGCACCTGCACAGATTGATATTCGTGCATTGAAAATCTACAGCAAGCTTGCATTACATAGCGCACCTTTACAGACTGGTGTGGGCAATCGTCTGTCTTTCACCATTTTTATTCTTCCGCCATAAATTTTGAGAAAGAGTCGTTCCGCCCATTCGAGAAAACATAGGTTTGACTTAAAATGAAGGAATAGAATAAAATGAAATAAATTACATGTATTTTCACCAGACTGAATCTGATAGAATGTATTCTTTTTATATATATAAATCAGTTTAAGGGTGACGCTTTTGCTCGAGAAAATGCGTCTGATAGCTATAGCGAGGGCATAGATGAGCCTGCGTGTTCGCATAGTTTGATCAGTCTCATCTGTTAGCACAAGCATATCAGGAATCTATAAACTGAAAACAAATACCCTAATCAGACAGTGTGAATTCTCAGGCTGTTCTTGGTCATGGCCGTCAGCAGCTGCGACAAGGCATTTTAAACGTCATCCGGCATTTACTCGATAAATTTATTGTTGAAAATTCTTGAAGTATTTTTTTCACCCAGGTTGTTAAAGCAGCAATAAATCACATTAGTGAACAAAAAATAAAATAAATCCAACAATTTTCATTCATGTATCTTGCACTTCCAAGTTTGTAGTTTTGTATAAAATACATAAATAGATAAAATAAATTAACATAAATCTATCACTTTGAATCCGTAATGATTATATAAGCTGGCTTTTCGCGGTATTTCTGAGGAAATGTTTCGCTATTTTTCCATCAAACAAATGATATGACCTGTCATTAGAACTGTTTCGACGAGGCAGCTCGAATGCAAGGTCGTACCATATGAGCCGCCACACCACAAAACCAACAAAGTGGCATGTGAGCCCAGCGCACTCAGATCAGCCTGGGCATCCACCCACTCTGATCAGACTCTTCGCTAAGCGCTTAAAGGGTAGCTAAGGGTCTCAGCTACCTCAGTGCGGACAGCGAAGACTCTGATCAGACTGAGCGGGTGCCCAGGCTGATCTGAGTTTGCGCTGGGCGCACAACCACTTTGTTGGTTTTCTCACGTCGTGACTCAATTATATTTTTAGACGCCTTAATGGACATTGTTCTAAAATATTAAAAGTTTCAAAACCCCTCTTTACATCAGCAGTTTTAACATCATATCAGTTATTCCAATATTCTATAGCAAGTTCATCAGCAGTTTCTGCATGATCATATCAGTAATATTCCAACATTCTATAACAAGTCCACTAAAATCCACAGATTAAGGCAGTGACACCTCGAACACTCACTGAAATCACTTGATTCAATTAACTCACAACATAGGAGATCATCTGATTCAGAACAAATGTTCGGTTAAGACCTGTGTTGCTTTTATAAGGGTATTGGAGTTAATTATTCTCTTCTGAACTCTTCTGCGGTTATACAAAGTATGAGTCAGATGTTGCCTTTGGCCCAAGGGCCAAAGTCCGACATTGTTGCTACCAGATGTCAGTTAAAGGTAGAAAAATGTCGGGCAAATTATCTCATTAAGATTTGCATAGAATAAATAAAACATAAACGAGAAAAATGAAACAAATAATAAAAGTATTGTCAAACGGTTGGAAAATAAATAAATGAATAAATGCAATAAAATAAATAAAATAAACAAATAAATAAATCTCTAACGGGGTAACAGTTAGATAAATTTAATATTAGGCACAATTCATAGTGAGAAATAAACTATGCTTCTAGAAAAATACAGTTCGCTCTCGTAATCTCAAACACCGATATCTAAAGTACCCTCTCATATCAAAGAACTTAAACCCCTGTCACACCAGAGCAGAGTTCTCACGGCGATCCCACGGCGTCCAAGCAAAATGCAGAACGCCGAGGTGCGCGCAGTACGATCGCAAGCATCACCGCAGCAACGCAGTGGCATCGCCAGTAGACGCTGTGGGATCGCATAGAACGCCGAGCGACGGCGCGCACTTTGAGCATGCTCAAAACAAACGCCGTCGCTCGGCGTTCTAATAAAAGCGCAGTGGGGTCGCCGTAAGGTCACAACAGCAGCGCAGTAAAGTCTCCTACAACGCAATAGGAGCTCCGCGGGCGCGCACAAGGGTCGTTGTGCAAACGCCGTGGTCGTCGGTGGCGTTTGCACGGAGATTGTACGGCGTTATTTGAGATGTCACTGCGTCTTTAACGCGCTTATACAACGCGTCTACGGCGCTTATACGGAGTGCAATTTATTGTACTGCGCTCTTACAACGACTGTAAGAAGCTGCCATGGCGATAATTGCGCTCCCTTGGAGCTTTTACCGCGCCCATCGGCGTTTGTATGACAAAAGCAAACAAAATAGATTAAAAAATGGGATATGTAAACAATTATGACAAAAGCAAACAAAATACTATAAAAACGAGATATGCAAATAAGCATTCATTTCACTATGTCCGACGTATGCCAGCAAGCTAGACTCCTGCTTGCCCATATGCAGGTCCAGCAGTTCCAAAATGCTGCAGACGCTGTTCACATCATTCTTGGAAGACGACGACGGAGGAGGGCCCAAAGGCTTAGAATGCTTTGTGTCCGACCATGGCTGGAGAAAGCTAGACGGTTTCAGCATGGCCACTTTCATCGTCTCATGCCTGAGCTGCGATATGAGGATCCTTCAAGTTACTTCAATTACCTCGAGTGCCGCCCGCAAACGAACGTCTTCAACATGCCGTCAGCGCAGTGCGAACGCCATGAAAGCGCAGTGCATGCATTGTGAGCGCCGTGAAAGCGCAGTGAAAGCGTCGTGAGAGCGCAGAGAATCGCCAACAAGAACTCCGTAGGAACGCCATAGAACGCCATGCGAGCTCCGTAGCAACGCCTTGGTCGCTGTCAGGACGCCGTGACAGGCCCCTTTTCACAAAAAATATAAGGGTTTTCTTGCGATCTCACGGCGTTCCGGAAAATTAAACAACTCCGTGCTAACGCAGTGGAAACGCGGCTTGGTGTGACAGGGGCTTAAGTATAGATACATTTATTATTTTTCTTTACATTTCAAGTCCTGTTATCTCAAACTACGGGTATCTCAAAGTAAAATTTTCTGGTACCAGAAGATTTACTTTTAGATGTCAGTAGTTTAAGATGAGATTTATCTTCGAGGCATCGAAATGTGACTACATGTATTAAGGAAAATAGAGAGGGGAAGCAACTGTTATTTTCACTTTTACCTTACTTCTAAATGGGAGTCAGCTCCTAAAGAAAAAAAATTGCCCTTGGGAGCAAATTCTTTCCAGTACAGAGTCTAGTAATAAAGGGAAGAATTTGCCCCTCAGAGCAAATTCTTTCCATTCACAGAATCTAGTCCTAAAGGAAAGAATTTGCCTCAAAAAATTGCCCTTGGGAGCAAATTCTTTCCAGTACAGAGTCTAGTAATAAAGGGAAGAATTTGCCTCTCAGAGCAAATCCTTTCCCTTCACAGAGTCTAGTCCTAAAGGAAAGAATTTGCCCCTTAGAGCACAGTCTTTTCTTTAACAGAGTCTAGTCTTAAAGGACAGAATTGGCTTTTGAGAGCAAATTCTTTCCTTTAAGACTAGACTCTGTTAGGAAGAGTCTAGTCTAAAAGGAAAGAATTTGCTGCTGGGAGCAAATTCTTTCCTTTAAGACTTGACCTCTGTTTGGAAGGGTTTCGTCGTCAAGTAAAGCAAACAGGAAGTCACGAAAATTGAAAAAAAGAAGAAAAACATGTCGGGGTATCCATACACCTTAAGATACAGACAGCATCAGATCTGAACATGGACTATTAAGCAATTGAGAGTAGCTGGGAAGCTGGAGGAGCTAAAGCAAGAGGTGACGAGATATCAGTTGCCTTGGCCTGTGTGAGATGCGTGAGAAAATCATTGGATAAGGCCAGCCCTGGACATCTATGTATATACAAGGGTTGTTACGAAACGAAAATAAGCTGTTACGAAACGATAAAGAGTCATTGTTACCAAACGACGTGATCCAGTCGTTTGGTAACAATGGCTCTTTTTCGTTTCGTAACAGCTCTTTTTCGTTTCGTAACATCCTTGAAAACATAGTTAATCAGGTGTGGAGTCAGACATAGATGAAGGGTACAAAGTCGACGCCAGTGGAAGAGATAACAGGAATAAACAAGGTGTGAGCTTTCTGGTATACTCGAGAAATTAGTGATGTTGTGACCCATCTCCAGCAGACTCACTATTATCCGCGTGGGAGCATCACCGTCATATATGTGTTCCAACAAGTTGACACGGCGATGAGAAGAAGAGGAGTTCTACCACTGACCGCAGACTGTCATCGACCAGACTCCCTAAAATTGATATCTTACTTGTACTGGAGTCGGAATGCACAAGAGAAAGAGCCTGTTAGGCATGTTAGGCACATGCCATTGAAATGGCGTCGTATTGATGCAAAGTCATGGCAGAGAGACTTCCTGCTAAAACTCAAGTGGGAAGGGGCTTTTTCATTCCGAAAAACACTGCTCTTGAATATTGGAATTCACCTGAAAATTAATCATCTTAAAAATAATTTTCGAGGTAAAAAAAGGTGAAATTGTAAACTGTTCACCACCTTATAATCTGTTTGAGCTGCCTCATTGATATTCGTATCGTCTCTTTTGCCGTCATAATCGAACGTTCAATTTTTGAACTTCTAAATTATCAAATAACTTTTAGTTTGAAGTTCCAAAGAGGTAAATATTGGCTGATGGAATCAGTTAAACTAATAGCAAATGTCCAAAATTATTTTTTCTTTTCTTTCATATTTGAAGCATAAATGGTTAAATTTTAAACATAATAAATGGTTAAATTTTAAACATAAATATTTGTTTAAACTTTAAGTTCAGTTTACATGCTTGCCAGTTAATCAAAGTGGATACAGTGGTTTTAATTCTTTTTAAGAAATATCCGACAGTGATTATTTTCGCACAAAACTTATACAAAACCGTTTACAGTTGACTGTCATGTGAATAGCCAGAAAACGTAAAAGGACCGAATAGGGCTACCTTCGAATACAGCAACCACGTTAGTTCTATTCGGAAGAAGCCTACGAACAGAGATTCGGAGTAGCTCTATTCATACGAATAGAGCTCTCGTGCTGAAGAGTATCTGTATTCGGAGCATGACATGTTTTACTCCGAATAGAGCTACCCTGGGCTTGGTGATCCTAAATTACAAAATTTGTGTAGCAGTAGCCGTATTCATAGCGACGCATGTTTGTCAACGACTGCAGCTACAGAAATACGGTAGCTGTATTCGTACAATCAGAGCTAACGTAGCTGTATTCGAACGTAGCCCTTTTCGGTACAACGTGGTTATTTACAGTAAGATTTCAACAAAATCCACCCTGTGAAGCCCAGACCATTCGTTTATATTTCAATTGTAGACGAAAGGTTTAGGCAAAATTTTGTGGCTTGTTGAAATTGGACAGTTTAGAACACAGGGAAGACATTTTATATTCTAGTATATAGGATTTCTTATGGATTTAAATAATCTGCAATTTTAGTGAAAACAAAATACAAATTTTCCGAATCAGACTATTTGTAAAAGAAGTATATTTCAGATCCAGTAGAGCCGGCATGACAGAGCGTACGTTTCAAAAGACTTTTGCAAACGATTTTAACCTTAAACATGTGGTTTGACAGCTTTGTTTGCAGAGTGCTCACAAGTTGGCTCATGCTAGTCTCTCATTTACAGAGCTATTTCCCTATATAGGAATAGAAATCCCTGTCCTTTGTCTGCAACTCCTTCTTTGTTCCCTGGATTGATTTGAGCATTATACAGATTGTCATATTTATATATAGATGTGCATGTGATTTTTGAATTTTGATCTGACTATCTCTGACAGAGTTGTGACCCTTGCTGACTGAGATATTGTGTTTGCAACTCCTGCCATTTTTGTTGGATTTATTTTTAATCACGAACTTCAAGGTGTTTGCTGTTTTGAACAAATACCATATATGCTTTATTACATGTGGCGAAAATTGATGTTTTAGTTACAATGTATTGTTTTGCATTCATGGTTGCAAAATAGATATACAATGAAATCTGCTTGGCGAACACACACAAACGTTTTCATCTGCATTTGTAAAAAAAGCCTATATATTTGTAGCCATGGGCACAATGCCTGCACCCGCGGGCTTTACAGCCGTGGAATGAATTACGCAGTTGCTATATGACATCAGTTATAATTGGCAGACAGGCTGTTGCATCATTGTAGCCTCGTTTGTACGCAATGAGCTGATGATCGAAATTCAGTTCAAAATGAATGGCATTGTTAGCTTATTACTCACATATATCTTAAAGGTGCATCTTAATTAAAAAAAAGGAACATAATTTCATTCATGGTCTTGCCTGCGGAATAATTTAGTGTTGTAAGTTCTCAAAAGTTAGATCTCTGGAAGCAAGGCATGAACCAAAGAATAGACCATACAGTGAGCACCATTTTAAGGTGATTGGGACACTTTCAAGGACAGAACACTGAGCCCGATTGTTGTAAAAGTCGTTAGCTTAACGAAGTCGTTAGTCAATGATTTATTAAGTCTTCTAGTACGCATAAAACCAAGTGTGCTCTTAATTTTTCAGCAAATCTTAGTGTTTTTGCTTATTTGAAAATATAACATTTCGACTGATCACGTCATTAGTTTTAAACAACCGGGCACGGGTATTTTTAATTTTGCGCCCCACCCCTTTCCAATAGAGTTCACTTCTTAAAGGAAAGACAAGCCTTAAAGGAAAGATTTTGCCCCTGAGGGGTGGTCGGGTCGGGCGATGGTGCTGCGTAACTTTCAGTGCCGGGGCGTCCTACTAATTTGAAAAATAGTAGCGCTATGACCTGCTGTGCTTGTGGTTGGTGGGGTGGGGGTTGTTTGAACATTTTGTTCTCTCCTCTATCATTTTTCTTTCTCCCGCTCTCTGGGAGACGGCTCGACGTAGACTGAAATACTGTCTCAAAGAGCCATGAAACCAAACCAATCAAACAAACGACCAATCCAATAAGAGCCATTGTTTCCGTTTAGCAGATAACCCCTTTTTGGTGAAGCTTCGTCATCCAGGAAGCCACAAAATGTTACCAACATATATAAATGTAACATTGAATATAGAAATGTTTGGCTGAATTTCTTTATAGGTAACAAGGGGCGGTATTACTTCTCCAGCCCCTCTCAGAATTGTCATTTGTCCAAATTAATAATGTGACGATTGTAATAATAGGAGCATTATGCTGAAATTTCAAAAATTTTAGTATACTACGAAAACGGAAGCTCACCTGGTTTCTACAGCAAATGACGGGAAACAGTAAAAAACAAATAAAACAAAAACAGCAACAACGAGTAAAAAAAGACTAAAAGTCTACGAGCCCCTCCCCAAATATTACTTAAACCACATTATTAAGCCATTTCTTTACTCAGTTAAAATAAAATATTGAGTCCAGTCTAATTTTTCATTTTCGACGATAACATAAAAATGTTGACTTCCTAGCAAATGTCTTGAAATCATGTTTGCATAGCACTTTGTTGTGAATTACAGCAAAAGTCCATTAGTTAAAGTAACAAAAGCATAAACTGAATTAAATGCAAATAAAGTAAGAACTCTTAATATTGAAACAGTCACGCTTGAAAAAACTGTGCAGACCCAGATAAGACTAGTCGTATGGGGGCTGCCCAATCAGGGTGTACGGTGGTGGACGACTAGCTAACAGGTTTCATACTACATCTGTTGATAGGGCAGGTGGACCTGATGGATACTTGCACCCAGTTATAAGTGGCTTATAAAGCGCAGAAATGAAAATAGTTGAATTTGCAAACAGCGTAGATCCAGATCTGCATTGTTTGCTGTCTGTTTGATTTCTCAATATGAAATAGCTTAGGCGAACTATTTTTTGAAATTTTGCAGACTCTGCCTTTTGGCGCTTTCAGGGTTAAGATGACCATAAGACCATGTATTTGCTCTCTAGTCTTTGAATTCTTATAGTCCGTAACATTTTTTCCTTTTTCTTTTTTACAATTTTGTAGACTTAAATTTTGTCGTCTGCTGTTTTAGCGTTTTAAGGGTTCATATGTCCTAATACATAGAGTCATTACAGTGATTTCAATAAAGCATATGCTGCTGAATAAAATATTGATTTAATGTATTTTCAGAAATGATTTCCAAGACATCAGTCGGCACCTGATACATGCTAAAATGGTTACCTAGGCAACAATGGAATCAATGTTTCCGGTTGAGTGGAGATAATAGAAAAGAATTGCAAATCAGCTTTAAAGAGAAACAATGCAACACTTTTCTATATGGGATGTGACTAGTGCTAAATCATGCCGTATACATCTATCATGTGCGAACAGCGAAAACTCAGATGAGCCTACGCATCATGGATGCTTAGGCTGATATTAGTCTTCGTTGTTCGCACAATCTATTTTTTTTTCTCAAGGAAAGTTTTCAAAATGTAGTTATAATAAAAATGACGTGCTGTAAGTCGATTAGATCAAGTTGTCGCCCAGATGAATGTAATTTCGGAACAAAGAGATATTCCGCAAAAAGATTACGAAAGGAGATTGTCAGGCGCCCATATGTCCAACCCACGCCGCATTAAGAAAAAAAAGTCATAGGAATAGAAGAGAAAGGTTCATTTATGAGATTAGAAGAAAAGTTATTAAAAGTTTTGATTATTTATGTAACATGTCGCGTTTTCAATAAAAAAAAATGGTGTACGTTTTGCAAGCTTGGGCACACAGAGGCCACAAAACATTCTATCATATTCTATCCCATAACCTTGCAAGGTCGTTGGGGCACCACAGATGGCTTCGTAATGACCCCTTTCCACCTAGTGTATCATTGTGTATTTTTTAATACGTTACTCTCATGCATATTAATTTGCTGCAATCCATATTTTCCGCAAGTTTTAAAACCACAAACCGTTCTGAACTGATATTTTCAAACCACAAACTCTGAACTGAAGCTTGGCATGTCAGTAAATAGACCCCTGAAGTTAAACTTTTCTAAAATCTATCTCATCAAGTAAAGACAGGGTCTTACCAATGCAACTATTGTCTGTTTGTGTTTCATATCAGAAATAAGACATGAAAATGTAATCAAACTTGACATCTGCTGTGTTCAGTACATTAACACTGTAAAATTAGTATGAATTAATGGTATTCATTCCGGAAAAAAAGATCTTATGGAAACAAGGAACACATCAGAGAAGCGAAATTAGCAGTCTCGGTTTAATTGAGTCAGTTCATGTGCAGTAATGAAATGTTGCTACACTGCCCGTGCTCGCTAAACTCTATGATCAAACTGTATCGTGGTACAAGTGAGATAGAGCATGGTATGTCCACCTTTACAGTCGGTAATCCACTCGCTGAAGCTCTTGGATTGTCTCCGTACAGGGGACGAACCATTCTGTTTTACACATGTACCTCAATGAGTTCATTTAACAGGTAACTGAATATAATTGCAACAGTTCATTAAGTTTTGTCGTCGGTACATAAGATCCCGCGCCAGACAGAAAAAAATGCTAGTAAAACATAAATGGTTTGATGGAAAAACTATCTTTATCTCTCAAAAGAATCAGCGAAACGAGAAAACAATGTTTATATTATGTAATGCCAGAAATGTGTCAAGTTATGTCTATATTTATAAAAGTTAACACAGGTTAAGACTCTTCCAGAACTTCACAAGAATATATTACATTCCGCGGTTACCTATTGTGTTTTCCAGTGTCTGGGAAGGCAGTTAGAAACACCTATGAGGATTCTAGTTGGAAATGGGAAGATAGGTTCAACTCAAAAGGATCCAACAGTCTAGCTTTCTCACTATCTAATTCTATATGGTGTAATTTTGCGGTAAAATACCTGGCAATTGGTTGCCAGGCCAATAACCATAAAATTAGAGGGGACAGTGTCCTATTTTTTTTAATTTCTACGTTTTAAAGCAGTGCTTTAATTCCGCATTTAATTTCTTTAGACAAAAAGTTAAATGCAGAATACAAGCAAGGATTTAACGCAAAACAGTTCAGTTCAGCCATACTCCATTTAAAAACTGTCCCGTAACTGCCTGGCAGCCAGTCGCCAGGTATATTACCGAAAAAATTACGGGATTTTTTAAAGAGTATTTATTTGCATAGACTGGGGGATTAAACTTTATTCCAGATGCAAAGGGTTTTTATATTTATTATTGCAATTTTATTTACAGTGTTCCTCAAAATTATTGAGAAGTTTTCGCAAAGTGTAAATTAAGCATTGGTAGTTGACATAGCATGTACAGACTTTATGGCTTTGGTTACTTAGTTAACAACATCCTTCTGTGAATTTTTTTTAGCATACCAGTATCACTAATATGTTTGAATCACAAATGTTATCTCCCCTTTAATTGTGCCACCCATAGATTTTTTCTCCAACTAGAAAATTATGTACCATTACCAAATAAAATCAATATGTATGAAAAACATAATGGCACCGCAAGTGATTTCTGAATGGTTTTCTCATCTAATAATAACGTGCTGGCGAACTACAAAGGAAATTTTATGTGAGCTTGTCAGCTGTAGATACTGCTGACTTTTAAACATGAGACTTCATTTCAAAAACGTTCCCAAAATTCGGAAAAACTACAATTTTGACTGAGGGTATGTTGCTCTGATTCAATCTCATTTTACACATCTCGACAAAAACTGCAAACAAGTCATAGTTTAGTAAGGCAATTTAAACGTGCTAAAAGAGATATGAGTTTTGATATGATGGTGAACAATGGAGAAAATAAACTACATGTATTTCACTTAAGATTTCCAGCAAAGGTAGTATAGCAAAACAAAGTCGAACTCAAGGGGCATAATTTTACAGGGGTGTACCATTGCCCGTATTTACCTGACACTGGTACAAGAAAATGCATCATATTGTCATGTTTGTTTATCAAACTTGAAAATGAGGTTCTTTTATTGTATTTTACTCATTTGAAATATTGTTGAACATGTATGGCTAGAAACTTTGTGCGAAAATGCAATTCTCAATAATTTTGAGGAAAACTATATTCTGTGTTTGCCGATACTGTATGTATTCGGTTATAAGATGGGGGAGTTTACTCTTATAAAATTACCGCAAATATGTAAATCAGTCTTGAGTAATACAGCGATAAAATTGAGTTTTTCTTGAAAAAAAATTCCGTTGATCTAGATTGGTCTTACAAGCTGTATCTAAATCTTTGAGACTGTTTTGTAAGGGAAAACATCTCTTAAAGGAAAGGGTTGCTCCTTTAGGAGCAATTTTGAAAGGACCCTGTTTTCCAGGGAAGTTCTGGAACTTGTTCCCCTCTTTAAAATGGCAAAAAAAAACAAAAAAACTTGGCGGTGAAGTCATACACGGTAACGGGTTTTCACTGAAAAAAGCAGCTTCGTGGTAGACAAACTCTGCATTCTGCATTTTTTGTACCGTATAGGACTACCTTTGAATACAGCTACTCCGTTAGTTCTATTTGGAGGAAGCCTACGAATAGAGCTATCGTGCTGAAGAGTAGCTGTATTCGGAGCATGACATGTTTTTTTCTCTGAATATAGCTATTCTGAGGAAAACTATATTCTGTGTTTGCCGATACTGTATGTATTCGGTTATAAGATGGGAGAGTTTACTCTTATAAAATTCACTGTTGTCTAACCGACCCGTATGTGCTCTGATTAGTCATGTAGGCCCCGTATGCAATCGTGATTGGTTCGAGTTTCAAGATGGCGGCGAGCCGCAACACATTTGTGTACACATTTAGGAAAGGAAGCGATACACATTAGTTAGGTAAGCTAATTTATTTTATTTCACGAAGTAACTTATCCAAACAAATATCTAGTTGACCCTTATGCAAATTTCAGCAAAACGATATCCAAAAACGAGATATTGATCCATAAAGTTGTGCTCATGGAAAACAAAAATATTCAAATCGAACAACATCCCTGAAAATGTGGCTGGTATTTACTCGCATTTAGCAGTTGTACTCTGTTTTTACATGGAAGTCTTCAAAAAGTGATTGCTACTGTCGCTTATGCTTTTACTTGTTTGTTTTTGTATTTTGATGTGAAAATAAATGATTTTTATAGTTTTCTACACACCTGTGTTTGCCCCGGATTAGAAACTGGTGTACTACGGATTAGTATCCTACAGAAATCGGATTGGAATGAGCTTTTCTAACAAAGAGTACGGATTAGTCATCATTATTCTGATACTGTTTTTGAATTTTTTTTATCTATTTGAGCATTTAATACAATAATTACACTGCAGACCTTATAGCAAGGTAACTTTCAGAACCAGAATTGCTCTTGAAGAGTTTTTTTTGTAGACTAGTTAATAATCATACACAATCATATCAGATTATTTTGATGCAATTAACTCATCATTAAGGAGACGCCGATCTCAAAAGCTCTTACTTGTATGAAAATTTACCTGTGCAAACATAAATGGTCATTTTGTCAAGGAGACTGATATTCCTGGCTATGTTGTTGTATGAGCAATTTATATATGTCACACAGATTACTTTACGTCCCAACATACAGTTTTTGAGTACTCAGCAGCGTGCTTATCAGTCATTTTGGTTACTCCCTGGTTTGATTCCATTTGCGTCACTGTGAAACGCTGGGTGTATTTCAGAGAAAAACATTTACATAAACATAACTACAGTTATCCGACTACAATGTATGAAAGTATTTTAGCCCAAATGTACATATTTCTGGTAGAATTTTTTTCTCCAATTTTTGCTTAAAATAGTTTGCATGGTAAAAAGCAAACATTGTAAATAATACCAGAAATACATACATGTGAACCAAAGTTCTTTCATACATTGCAGTTGGATAACTGTAGTTTTTGTTCATGTTAACATTTTTATCTAAAATTTACCCAGCATCTGTTGTCAATCTTCTGCTTCATGGAACGACTGATCAAGCGCTTCTATTATTCTGCAAATACAGTATTCGATAATTAAACCATGGACTACAACGTTCACCTGGATATACAACTATGGCATAATAGAAACTTGAGCCATTCGGTTGACATGGCAACAAATTAAACCGGATATGAATGATAGATAACCTTGACAAACAGTTTGAACCCATATCAGACACGACGAATCGTCCGGCCTGATCAGGGTCCAAACTGTTTGACATTTTCAAGATATTCCTGAAAGAGTGAATTTTTAAACAAATCAGCAGACGACAAAAAGCATTAAAACACCCAGTATGCAATGAGTTAAAGCGTTTAATTCTTTTTTGCTCGTACATCCTCGTCTCAGTAACCATATCTCTTAAAGAGAAAAAAAAACAGAGGCATATGGCCACAAGTCTCACCTGAATATCATCATGCTAACACGCCAGTGAAACTGACACCCCACATTAATATACTATTAGTAAAACCGGGGTTTACTCCGACAAGGGTATTCATTGTGTTCTTATTTTGCTCTAAAACATAGTAGATTATGGACCCTCCTTAGAACCGCCTGACATGTACCCACAATTTATCTTTTGAGCAAAGTTAGGAAAAACATCATAATTTTTCATCTGAAAATTACCAATTTTACAGCCGTGAAAAAGGCAGTATATTGCACAGGCTTGTTATCGTAATGTACAGCAATTGCTAAAATAAAAATTTAACCTCTCCGGATCCAAAGCAACCAGACTTCTTATTAGACTGGCACAAAAACATAGTCATTCATATACCCTAACTATAAATTCTATATGTGATACATGTATATATGAAAAAAAGTTGAGATGACAGACGGACGACGGACGCTGGCTGGATTTTTTTCTGATTCAGTTTTACATCCCTTTCAAGATTATTTCACTCATATCGAGACGAGCCAATCAGTAGATTGGGCGAAAACGGGAGTACCCCAGGAAAAATCACCTGGCACACCCGCAAGCAGAACTTGGCTTGTCTCACATGTGACCCGTGCGGAGCTCGAACCCACACCGGCCACAGCGGTGAGATGATCGAGCGATTATGAGCGGATGGCTTGATCTACTAAAAACTCGCCTAGATGAGTGTTCGGCTCAGGTAAGTTAAAACGTGTTTAGGACGTTCAAAGGTTCAATCATATATGACACTAACGACGAGCTTGTAGGAATCTGGTGTGACTTCATTACACTCTCAAGTCTTACCACACTATAAACGATAGTAAAAAAACTATTTTATACTTGGATAATTGATCCTTAAATGTGAAACCAATCCGTTGTCTTTACTTACTAATCCGCACTCCTCGCTCAACTAATCCGTGGTCTGACCATAAACTACACAAGACTAATCCGTGTTATGACCATTTTGTGTATTCTTAAATATATTTGAAAGGCAAATGTGTTGGATCCCATGCTTTGTGGTATATTGAAAGAATTGACCAAACAACTGATTAAACACCATTCAAAGCACACTTTGATGGTCCAAAGATGCAAAAACTCATATTTTTACAATCGTCACTCGATTCAACATATTTATGTTCAAATGAGCACACAAATGATGAAGGATTGCAATTCATATGATGAACAGCCCTGCCTGGGGATTCCGAAATGCATGTAATAAACAATAAAGTTTAATGTTGCAAACTGCAATTACTTCTGATGATGAAAAGAAATCGTAAAAAAGCTAAAAATTACCTGTTGGCATCTCGTGGTGTGTTGTTCGCCGCCATTTTGAAACTCGAACCAATCACGATTGCATACGGGGCCTACATGACTAATCAGAGCACATACGGGTCGGTTAGACAACAGTGAAATTACCGCAAATATGTAAATCAGTCTTGAGTAATACAGCGATAAAATTGAGTTTTTCTTGAAAAAAAATTCCGTTGATCTAGATTGGTCTTACAAGCTGTATCTAAATCTTTGAGACTGTTTTGTAAGGGAAAACATCTCTTAAAGGAAAGGGTTGCTCCTTTAGGAGCAATTTTGAAAGGACCCTGTTTTCCAGGGAAGTTCTGGAACTTGTTCGCCTCTTTGAAATGGCAAAAAAAAAAAACAAAAAAAAAAAAACTTGGCGGTGAAGTCATACACGGTAACGGGTTTTCACTGGAAAAAGCAGCTTCGTGGTAGACAAACTCTGCATTCTGCATTTTTTGTACCGTATAGGACTACCTTTGAATACAGCTACTCCGTTAGTTCTATTTGGAGGAAGCCTACGAATAGAGCTATCGTGCTGAAGAGTAGCTGTATTCGGAGCATGACATGTTTTTTTCTCTGAATATAGCTATTCTGGGCTTGGTGATCCTAGATTACAGAGACAGCAAAGATTCAGAGCTACAGAGATGTTGGATGGAATGTCTAGTTGTTCTTTCATCCATCTCTGAGGCTGGAAGCATATCCAATGAATGGACGGACAGACACACGGACAAACAACGGGAAACTCCAACACTAACGTGCGGCGGGGTATAAAAATGCATATCAGAGACGCAACTTGCGCATTATCTCCTAATTGCCTTTTATCAACGAACTAAGTTTCATAAGCCTATCTTCAAGAGTTATCCTAGCCTGCGTATAAATTTTCTCTTTTTTTGCCATTGCAACCATAATTTCTAGCTGCCTTATTAGTTTAAACAATATTTATTTCAAAGATACTGTACATGTACAACAAAACAGAGATACAACAATTAGCACACAGTACAATGAATGGGATACAGAAGAAAGTCATTGACTTTTTTAAAATCTGTTTCCCAGATACAGGTATGTCAATTATTTTGCATACAGTTAGCTTTGAAATATAGACCTCAAGCGCAACGCTAAGCTCATATATATTGTGAACTAATACAACAATGCAAGAAAAATGTAACTATATGAATACACGTTTACAGAGTAATCTACAGTAAGCAAGAAACATAAAGAGAAATAGTAATATGAATATATAGAGGAAATAGGAAACCAATGAGAGAGAGAGAGTTCACGGTATCTTTATTGAAGTTAGAACATCACTGTGACGCATGTCTACCGAGCACGCCCTGAACACCCTAGACACTTTAAGATAGACATATTCTAGCTATGTAGCGATAAAAATTAAGAAAATCGTTTCGTTCTAATTATATAATCCTGCACAACTTGAAATATTTCTACGTTTTGTTGATAATTCAGGTTAGTGTCTCCGTACAATAAAGTATCTAAAGACAAATTGCACTTTCCAAGAAGTTTATCAATCATAACTTGCCTTTGTAAATAAAATTGCGGACAGTCAAAAAAGAAATGATTGGTGTCCTCTCTATTACCACAAGCACAAAATTCATCATTTATTATATTCTTGCGAAATAAGTGGTAATTCAAAGAACTACAACCAGTTCTTAATCTTGTGTGTAAGATCTGTCCTTTTCGGTTACCAATAAGATAGTATTTGGGGATTTCGCGAGAAGCGTTTATACTTCTTTTAAAACAATTTAATGATTGTGATGAACACACAGAGTCATCAAGTGAATTCCACTCACGTATTGACGACGGCAAGAATGAATTAAAATACATTTGGGATTTACAGTCTATAGTTTGATAGTTTTCTTGATTTCTTAAATTATACCTCGATATATTTCCAACTTGTGAGGGGAGAAGGGAAGAGAGATAGTTTGGTGTGAGATTATTTGTCATTTTATAAAAGAGAGTTAACTTGTGCTGTCTTCTTCTGGACTTGAGAGACACCCACCCTGTTTCTATGTATAACTTATCAATTGAGACTAATTTTGTAGTTCCAGTAACTATTCTTGCAGCTTCTAATTGTATTTTTTCTAACTCTTCTTCCTCATATTTCGAACAATTGTCCCAAACAACATCTGCATATTCTAAGACTGGTCTTATGAATGCGAAATAAATAGACTGCAATGATTTTCTATCTAGAACGAATTTTAATTTTCGCATAATACTGATACGCTGCCATGCCTTAGAGGTTATCATATCTAGATGTTCGTGCCATGAGCAATTACTTTGAAATACTACTCCAAGATGCTTATGGTTTTCAACTTCCGTTATAATTTGATTATTCATGTAGATCGATGGATGATTTTGTCTGTTTATTTTACGAGTTAATAATAAAGATTCGGTTTTGTTAGGGTTGAAAGTTACTAACCAGTTATCAGCCCAGTTAGAAATTTTAACAAGATCTTGATTTAAAGTGAGTGCTGCCTGTGCGGGTGTGTCAACTATTATGTACAAGGTGGTGTCGTCTGCAAAAAGACGAATATGAGAATTAATGTCAATGACTATATCATTAATATAAATCAAGAACAAAAGCGGTCCTAAAATTGAACCTTGAGGTACTCCAGCATTAACTGACACCCAATCGGACGAGGCACCTGGTAGTACAACCCTTTGCTTTCTATTAGCCAAATAGTCACAAAACCACCTCAGTAGTCGACCAGATATACCTACAGATTCAAGCTTAGTCAGTAAACCCTTATGCCATACACGGTCGAAGGCTTTGCTAATATCACAAAAAATTGCCCGCACTTCCATACCATTGTCGAGGGCTCTACAGAAAGTATTATATATATCAGTGAGTTGGTTAACAGTAGAATCCCCAATAACAAAACCGGACTGAAGTGCTGAAATAACATTATTCGCAATAAAAAAATTATATGTATGCTTGTGGACAATTCTATCTAAAACTTTCCCAACAGTACTTAACAATGAAATAGGTCTATAATTTTTTTAGTTTGAGGGGTCATCCTTTTTGAAAACTGGAGTGACATTAGCTTCCTTCCAAATATTCGGAACTTTAGACTGATTTAGCGAACAATTAAACAATTTCGACAAAGGTTCTGAAAGTTCGACTGCACACATTTTAAGTACATAATTATTTAAGTGTCTCTAATACAGACTTTACTTCTTCTGGACTTGTTTCGATTGAAGGGAGATCATTTAAATTAGTTTTGTTGACCCGTGGTGGATTCTTGCTATTATCGTTAAGACAGGATTGGGTTTTAAAATAATGATTTAGTAAATTAGCCTTATCTTTATCGTCAGCATATATTTCATCGTTATCTTTCATGGGAGGAATATTTGAATTTTTAGAGTTTACAAGAAATGATTTTAGAATTTTCCACCAATCTCTGCTAGTTATATTCTTATTGTTTTTTAATTTATCTGCCATTTTTTCGAAATATTCTCTTTTAGAAGATCTTAATATATTGGTTGTTTCATTTCGTATTCTTTTATATTTCTGCCAGTGTTGCTAATTATTTGTCCGTTTAGCTTTGTCATATGCCCGTTTTCTTTTTCTCATGAGTTTTCTTAAGTCATTATGCATCCAGGGAGGATCCGACTGCCTTATATTAACGATTTTATGAGGAATACAGTCTTTTGTTAAAGTTGAAATACGACTGGTTACATTACCTGAATCAGTATCAATATCATCGTTATAAAGAGCATCCCAGTCAGTGTCTAAAATTTTACATTTTAATAAATCATAATTACCCTGTTGATATTTCCAAACTTGTATTTTAAATGATGCTGTCTGAGATTTATTATATTTGAATACTACGAATACAGTACAATGATATCTAGTTTCTTGTCCAAGAAAGGGGTCACCAACACCGCTTAATGAAACATTTTCAGGACTCGAAACAAGAACAAGATCAATAGATCAATAATAGATCAATAGCTGCCTTATTGCCCTGTTTTACAAGTTTATCTTGGACACTTTTCAAAGTCGCAGGATCCAGTGTTCCCGGATAGACGGGCGGTTAACCTATTGTCCCCTCCGGCACTAAAACCATCATGATATAATTTGTGCAGCAGTAACCGTATTCGTAGCGAAGAATGTTTGTCTCTGATCACAGTAGCTCTATGCGGAGAAGATGTATTCGAAGGTAGCTCTAATCGGTACAAAACTGCAATGAAACTGTGTTTGCTTGTACCATGTAAAACGTTTGAATTGGGGGAATAAAAGCGAAACCGCTTTAAATTTGCGGTTTTACATCATTTTACACCCTTTTGATTAGGGACAACACACAATCCTATTTTCTTCCATTAAACCATAATGTTTCCTATTTGAATATTCGCGAGTATTTTATTACATATCTCAGCAATATGAGACGGTTTAAAAAGTAATAAAGCATTTGCGTACTTCACCTATGTTTACTGAATTTTCGAAAACAATTGCAAAAATGGGGTACATATAGTCGAACGGATGTATCGGAAATACAAGTAGTATATACATAATGAAAAGCCTAAATTTCGGAATTTATATCATTTTAAGTCGTGTAAAAAGGCAATGATCAAAGCGGCAGAATAATGGATGACTGATGATTTTACGTCGTGTTCAACAGCATTTCAGGCATATCAGGACGATGGCAGGGTAACAATGAAAGGCTGTGTGCAATAAAAAAGAAGTTTACGGTTGAAAACATTGCCGCGTCCAGCTAAAAGTACTGAAATGCATTCAATTCCTCAACCCGGTTCAAATTATATGTACCCTTTCAATGCATTTTGTCGCTCCAATTAGCCGCTCAGTTCTGGTATCCGAAAGCGGCGTTCAATTCCTCAACCCGATTCAATTGAGCCGCGACGCGAGAAAACCAACAATGTGGTCGTGCGTCCAGCGCAGACTCAGATCAGCCTAGGCAATCCGCCCAGTCTGATCACAGTCTTCGCTGTCCGCATGAAGGTAGCTTAGACCCTTATCTACCCTTTTGGCGCTTAACGAAGAGTCTGATCAGACTGGGCGGATGTCCAGGCTGATTTGAGTCTGTGCTGGGCGCACAACCACTTTGTTGGTTTTCTCGTGTCGCGGCTCAAATTATATTCACCTTGCAACGCATTTTATCGTTCCAATTTGCCGCTCAGTTCTGGTAGCCGAAAGCGGCGTTCAATTTCTCAACCCGGTACAAATAAGTAGCCTTGTAACGCATTTTATCGTTCCAATTGATCGCTCAGTTCTGGTAGCCGAAATGCATTTAATTCCTCAACCCGGTACAAATTATATGTACCCTTGTAATGCATTTTGTCGCTCCAGTTTGTCGCTCAGTTCTGGTAGCCCCGAATATACCTTGCTACCTTTTTGAGGCGTAACACTGCGCGATACAATAAGTGTCCCATACTTTTGCTTTTCAATTTCTGTATTCGTGAGTTCTTACTTAAAAGTTTATGAGTCATTTTCCTGACTAGAGACTCCTTAACTTTACGGGCTTTAGATTAAATCGTCGAGACGATCACAATCAGCTGAATCCTATTTGGTCGCAGCACCAGTAAAGGTAGGTTAACAGCTCGTGCAAACAGTCAAGATGAACAACCACAGCAGCAAAATATGCTTGAACTCCCCATGGCCACATCCATGGAGAGCTATAGAATCAAAACAGCGAAGAAACGGATCAGCGTGCCCCAAAGCGCAGGCTGATCTGTTTCTTCTGTTACATATTTCCTAGTGGCACTGAGGAATCCCAGCCAGTTTTGGAATGTCACGTATATTACACATTGTAGATTTTGATTGTTCTAAATATAAAATTATAATTGGGTTCAGCTTTAATTGTCGATTTCCTCTCTAGGTCAGTAGAACTGTGGCACTACTAAGACAAGGGCCACTCGTATTTATTAGATTGTCCCTAGAGTGTAGGGCGCCGATACAGGCTTCTGAAAACCACAAAACCGCTTCTGGTGCGTGACCTTATTGTGTAGGAAAAGTCAAGAGAATGGACAGAATATAATTGAGCCGCGATGCGACAAAACCAACAAAGCGGCGTGTGCGCCCAGCGAAGACTCAGATCAGCCTTGACATCCGCCCAGTTCGACCAGGCTCTTTGTTAAGTGCTCAAAGAGTTGTTAAGGGTCTAAGGTACATCCATGCGGACAGCGAAGATTCTGATCAGACTGGGCGGATGCCCAGGCTGATCTGAGTTTTCGCTGGGCGCACAACCACTTTGTTGGTTTTTTCGTGTCACGGCTCAATTATATTGTATGAATGAACATTTCATAAATATTGTAGAGTACTAAAAATACTTGTTGCATATGCGATACCGGCACAGTTTCAGAACACTTTAACCGCATGAGCCATGGATCCTGTACTACACCTCAAAACCGATAAACTGGAAAAATAGAAAGTAAAAAGTTTGTGAATCGGTTGGTTGGTTGTTTTAGGTTTAACGGCCCTTTCAGACAGTATTTCGGTCTAATTTCCGCTCTCTCTCACACCCCCCCCCCTTCCCCACCAAAAAAAAAAAAAACGCTCCCACCTACTGTAAGCACAGTAAGTTCTTGTCCCACTATGCCCCGGCACTGGAAGTTATAACCAGCACCCCCAACACACACAAACACAAAGTTTATGAAATATACCTTACATAAATATGTATGATATAAAACAAGCGATATATATATATATATACTTTTTAAGCCTAGAAATCGACTGTAAGTAGCTTTAATCAAATTAATATCTTGGATTTAGTATTCAAATTGCAACAGTCAGATGCATTGTTATACAGCCTTATAACACTCTGATGTCAAATGACTCGTGATTCTAATTGTATTTGTCTTCTTATTTGCTGGTATGAAATAACTATTGTTAAAACTAAAACGTGATTCTGTAATACTGAAATATACCCTAACTGCATGCGCTTCATGGAAAATGTCACTCCACATCAAAGGCTGAAAATTCCTAACAAGGAATTTAGGGATTTGTTTTCTTTATATCTTTTACTGCAAAATAGATGGTATACTAAAACAATACAACACAAGGAATTTCATTGAATCAATCTATAAAAACAAATAGTTTAAAAGTGATATCTGCATATGTCAAAACGTTGAAGAAAACGTCAGTTGCTTCTCTCAACAGTAACGCCATTATCTTGACATCAGGTGGAAAAAAATAATGGGATTTTGCTCTTTTTTTTGTTGTTGTTGTTTTTTTAGATGAAGAAACAAATTGCATTTTTACCGCCGAAGATAGTGCAAATGAAATACACCGCACCGCAAAAGCGTGTACATGTCCGTAAGACACAATCTACCGGCAAAATCATAACATCGGCAAATAAAAGATCTGTTGTTATTTACAATTAAATCAGTGGGTAAGTTCACTCCAAATATTAATCAGATGCACTAGACAAGGATTGATTCTGGCGTATCTATGAATAATCAAAAGAGACTTAATCGAAGCAATAGTCTGAAAACTAAACCAAATGGTGTCTGAGAGTACAAATTAAAGAAATTCTCTTGGGCGTCCAGCAGAAACTCTGACTTCATTGTTTAATATGAGCCACGACACGAATAAACCAACAATGTGGTTGTGCGGACAGCGCAGACTCAGATCAGCCTGGGCATCCGCCCAGTCTGATCAGAGTCTTCGTTGTCCGCATGGAGGTAGCTTAGACCCATAGCTACCCTTTGAGTACTAAACGAAGAGTCTGATTAGCCTGGGTGGATGCCCAGGCTGATCTGAGTATGCACCGGGCGCACAACCACATTGTTGGTTTTCTCGTGTCGCGGCTCATATTAATTGACAAAACGCTTGCCTTGCGACAAAAATGGCACGGAAGTTTGCGTTTTCTAATTGAAGATAAACAAGAAAGTCAATAACGGACAATGGCTTGTCATTATCAAATGAAAGGATTGTTTATATACAATTACTATTCCAGCTCGAAATTCTGATGTCAAGGTATAAGGGTACAGTACGATGCTTTTCCGTCAGTTTAACGAACGGGAACAACTTTGGTGACTTCATGTCTGCTTGGCTGAGCAACGAAACCGTACCAAAAAGGGGTCTTCACGGGAAAGAATTGCTCCAAACTGAAAACATTTGCCTCTAACTGGAAAGAATGGCTCCTAACTGGAAAGTATTGGTCTTAACTAGAAAGTATTGCTCTTAACTAGAAAGAATCTCTCGGAAAAGAAATTGCTCCTAACTGGAAAGAATTGCTCCTAACCAGAAAGTATTGCTCCTAACTGGAAAGAATTGCTCCTAACTGGATAGAAATTGCTCCTAGCGGGAAAGAATTGCTCATAACTGGAGCGAATTGCTCCTAACTGTAAAGAAATTGCTCCTGGCGGTAAAGAATTGCTCCTAACTCCTCCCTCCTGGAAAGAATTGCTCCTAAATGGAAACAGTTGCTTCTATCTGGGAATAATTGCTCCTAGCTGGAAAGAATTGCTCCTTACTGGAAAGAATTAACCCTAACAGGAAAGAAAACCTCGTAACTGGAAATAATTGCTCCTAGCTGGAAGGAGTAGCTCCTAACTGCTCCTAACTGGAAAATAATGCTCCTAATGGGAAAGAATTGATCCTAACGGCAAAGAATTGCTCCTAACGGGAAAGAATTGCTCCTTACTGGAAAGAATTGCTCTTAAAGTCTCCATAGTCCTATCAGCGGTAAAAACGCCTAAACGCATATCATTGTAAAAAGCGGTTCAACCTTAACGTTTGGAAATAAAATTTGGGTTGGTGAAATATATTGAGGCATACAACTGGCAAAAAGTAGAGACAGCAATTTACAGTCGTAGTACAGACATAGTTGCACCGACGTTCGTAAGCTACGCCAGCGTAGTTTACGCCTCCTTTGTGCACTTGGTCCCAGTAACGCTTTAAATGTTGGGCTTATTTCCAGTAACATACATGTAGAACCCAAAATGAAGTGGCTTTCTACGTAATATGGCGGACACTTTAAAGGCAGAGTTAAGTAGTTGGAATAAAGCAAAGGATTTTTTTTCTGGAACAAAATGTGAAAATAGAATACCTACTAGTTGTCGTGAGAGGCTGTTAAAATATTGTGCATGCCTCGTGGACCCCTTCTGCCAAATAATACATTATGTTTTCCCAACTAATTTAATTCAGTATTTTACTTATTGCAGAAATTTTAAAACTGTAATGGGATTTTTAGGACACACACACACACACACACACACACACACACACACACTTTGGAAACAAGTCACTTTGGAAACAATTTAATCATTAGAACTATCAGTTGCGTGACTTTAATGTTACAGAACAATGTCATTTATCAAAGGAGCGCAGTTAGTCTCATCTCATGGACAGGAGGATACATCGTCACGTGTTTGAAGTGTTTCAATTTACTTTCTATGAACTGTTTTTTCTCTCATTTCATCTGTGTAGTTCCTGTATAAATGTAGCGTATAAAGATCACAAACATATACATTTCGCTGATAATCAAGAGTTTGTCATTCAAATCTTCTGTATTTGTTTCTGCAGTACAAACTGTATCACATTCACAGCTGGATCAGATTTTTTTTCTGGAATTCATTTCCGTTATGCATATTTGTTTGTAGAAAAGCCTTAATTTACATTTAAATACACTGCAGTAAAATTAACGTTGAGACCAATCGCTCGAACATGCTTTCGATTCCTCAGAGCAAGATTCCAGACAAAGTATGCTAAAATGTCCTTTTAAGTTTTATTATATGTCAAAACCAATTGAATGCAATCATTTCTGATATCAACCAAATGCCCAATCATTCCAAATTCAATAGAATTCCAAGTATTGAACTGAAACAATGCTGTAGTTTAAAGGCAACTGTTTAATAGATATTCGTTGCTGACACAAGAATAATATACCGACATGTATATACAAGTAAGTCGCTTACCCCACTCCTCCTCCGCTTTTAAACATGGTACACGTTTTAATTCATTATATCATTATTTTATTTATCTGTTAAATACTTTATTCAATTTGATATATATGTGGTAAAATTTCTAAATTATTCTAAACTAAGACTGACTTGTCATAGCGACATGAATCTTAGCGGAATTTGGCTTCCATTCTTTTGCGGGTTTTTGCTGCATCAGACATCTCTTTCCTGATGCTCTTGTCTGTCGCTTTTCTCGAGGCGCAGGGGTTGAGGTGGCTTGATGGGGGGATGCCTGCGCTCGCGGATTAATACGTAGGCGTCTCTTACCTGATGTCTGCAGCTCATGTTTCCCGCGAGATGCGACAGTAAGTGTGGCTGGGAGAGGGATGCTCGTTGCCTGCCGAGACCTGCCATCATACCTTTTCTTTCAAACTTTTGAGGTTTAGCGACACTGAAGAAGTTAAATACAGAAATGCGCGTCTGTCGCGCTAAATTTGGTATGAATACGTGTATATTCCATGGAAAAAATATTCATTCGTCTGTTTACAAGTGATTATAATTGAGCTGCGACACGACAAAACCAACAATGTGGTTGTGCGCCCATCGCAGACTCAGATCAGCCTGGGCATCCGCCCAGTCTGATCAGTCTTCGCTGTACGCCTGGAGCTAGCTTAGACCCTTAGCTACCCTTTTAGCACTCAACGAAGAGTCTGGTCAAACTGGGCGAATGCCCAGGCTGATCTGAGTCCGAACTGGGCGCACAACCACATTGTTGGTTTTCTCGTGTCGTGGCTCATATGTTATCATTAGTTATTCGAGAACATCTAGAAAAAGGGCAAACATGTCTTACGCGACAAGCACCACAGAGAAGCGCAAATTTATGCTCAAAAATGCCAGTACGGGTTATGAGATTTTGGCCTCTTAAACAGGTTTTTGCTACTTAAAGGCGGTCTTTGAGGAAGGGCTGACTGTATTTGTGATTTGAAGAGCAATAAGTATAATTTCTTCGAAAACGTTTCAGAAATTGAAAATATGGTATTTTTTTTATTATATGTATAGTTTTTTTTGCCAATGGTCCTCAGTTAAACCATATTAAGCAGAAGATTATTCCATGAAACCTAGTCCACATTATGTAGGTAGCAGTATTGGTGGAGAGCGTAGTCGTTGTTGTACATTTCACTTCCGGGCACAATTAATAGATACATACCGTATTAATCCTAATAAACGCTCCCTGTCTCTTTCCCGAAAATAAACTTGCATGAATTCATGTATGCTTCTCTGGATGAGGCAGCTCCTTGACATTGGGTCAAATCTTAAAGGAAAGAATTTGCTCCTATAGGAGCAAAGTCTTTCCTTTAAGAGTTGACCCCAACTAAAAAGGGAGAAAAAAATAGTAGAGTTGCTTCCTCTGCAAGTATATCCATACACCATAACTCTCTTTATTAGCGGCATTAGACAGTTATTGATTTACTACACTTTAGGCTCTAAATAACGCTCCGCCCTTTTGCAAAAATGAAACGCCCCCGGGGTATTTAATAGGATTAATACGGTATTGATGTGTAAAACAAACTTCACAGAACCTTGCCAACAAAGAATGGAGACACTACAGTAAAGTATGTTGGCTGAGCCAAAAGTATGACGTCACAGCCTTCTCTTAAATTGCAAAGCTGACATCTGATTTGAACAAATCTCATGCTGAATACATTTCACTAGAAAATGCCATTCAGAGAACTCTGAGTTACCAGACGGACAACATAATCAAATTCTTAATGAGACTTTATCGTAAAAGCCTAAAAGGAATTTAAAACCGTAAATCTTGATATGTGTTTGGATGGAAATACCACATGATAAGAGTAGACGTAACTAAGTATGGGCACACCTTCATGTTTTTGTCGCACCTGCTTTAACCCGTTCGTCCGTCCGTTCAGATTTACGTCGACCCTAAATTTTAAGTCCATTCAAATGACTTTCTTTGAAACCACTGCACCCATGGTTCTCAAATTTCACATGCTGCATGACCAGACTGCAGGGCCTCTGAATGACAAAATTCAGCTCGGTCCAGAATCCAAGATGGCCGCTGTTACTAAAACCAGCAAAAACAATAAAATCACTTTTTTCTCCAGAACCACTTGGTATATTTGGCTGAAATTTTACGTGGAGCATTAATGGGACCTTGCTTTTTAAAAATTACCAAATGAAAAAAAATCTGTAGCGGAATTAGGTCACTGTGACCTACTTTTTGTTTACGAGTCCGAGTTTGCAAAAACGCCAATATCTAAAAAAAAACTTTAGGAACAGATTTAGGTCAGATTTAGTCAGAATGGTCCTTAAATGGAGTTCTTTGAAATTTAAGCGAATGGAGACCATCCAAGATGGTTACTAAAAATAGAAAAATATGAAAATGACAATATCTCCAAAGCCCCTGAATGGAATTGGACAAAATGTGTATCAAAATGATCCTTGCATGAAGCTGTTTCATGATTTTTTCACATTGACCATCCAAGATGGCAATTATCCACCGTTACTAAAAATAGCGAAAAACATGAAAATGATATAATATCTCATATACTACTGAATGGATTTTGACCAAATATGTTTCAAAATGACACTTTTATCAAGTTCATAAGTGAAGGTGTTAAGCAGGTGCGACATAGCATTCCGCGGAATTCTTGTTTTGCCCAAAGTTTTAAAAAGGGAGACGACTTTTGTGATTTCCTGTTTGCCTCGCGGTAACAGAAAGCATTTCCGAAAAGCGGTCTACTCTTAAAAGGAAATATTTGGAGGAGCAAATTCTTCGACAATCATGAAAATGTATGAGTTGCCTTCCCTGAAATTGTACTCATGCAACTTAATCAGATCAAGCAGTCTCTCAGGGTCTGCAATGTTTGCTATTTCACCAATTGAATTTGCTGTTTGCTATTTTGCCATTATGTTTTAAAACATCCCTACAGAGAACTACCTCATAAATGATGAATTGATTGATTGATTGTTCTAGTTTAACGGCCCTTTGAAACAGTACTTCAGTCTATATCGGGCCATCTCCCAGAGAGAGGGAGAAAGAAGAGAAATGATAGACGAGAGAAAAAATATCCAAACAACCCCCACTCGCACCTACTGCAAGCACAGTGGGTCCTTGCCCTACAGTGTGCCAAATCAGTAGGACGCCCAGGCACTGGAAGTTATACTCAGCACCATCGCACCATCCGACCACCCCAATGATGGATGGATGGACTTGCAATTTTACGTCCGTTTCAACAATATTTAAGTCAATTCAGGACGATGGGAGGGTGATAATGAATGTTGTGTGCAATGGAAACCCGTCCCTAGATCAGTTGACCAGCGCTTAACCCACTGAGCTACCGGGGCTCCCAATTCGTAAATGACAGAGCTTAAATATGGACTCCCAATAAATATAACCATTACGATACTTTCCTAAAAATCTTACTGCCATATCACATCTAAATATTATTTCTGAACTTACAAATGTACTAAGGTTGCTACAGCGGCCATATAGATTCAACTAATTGCATTCAGCCGATTGAGTAGACAGTTTTATAAAAGCAACTGGAAATTTAGTCTGCCTATAAATCGTGTAGGGTATCATCATGTTGAAATGACGTTGGGTCGATTTTGTCTGCCTTTGACGATTTATGTTATAAATACAATGTCTGAGCCTTCATACACATATAAAAGAGCTCTTGTTAAAATTAAAATCTTGAAAAGTGCCTTCAAATGCAGAGAATACATTCAGAAGAAGAAACATGGGCCAGACTACGTAGTTTCGGCTAATCTATAATACTAAATAAACGAAGTAACGCATAAACTGCAAAATTGGTAGCATTTTCAAGCGTAATTTCTATACTGGTTCTTTCGCATATTGCTATCATTGATAATTTCGGTTAGCGTGTGTTTTAGTTTCACGTAGATTTAAAGAATTTGGGAATTAAATTCGTCTTTCATTTTAAATTCTCCCAAGTATTTTTCTAGAAACTTCGATGTCAACAATGGGTGCGTTCGGGTGAAGTTATCGAGTACTTGATTACACGTTTTAAATTAACCCGGTCGTTTCGTCGTTTCGGTTCTGCGTCGTTACACCGGCGCGCTGCTTAGCAAGTCCAAATTTAGCAGGTTCTAATGCAAAAATCCGACCCATGAACGTACGTCATTCCCCATAAATACCGATTTATTTTTGTATTTTTGCTTATATACTCAACAGCAAAAGAAACGCATATTTTTAGTGCCTTGTTTTTTTCTCATTGAATGTAATGATATTTTACTTTTAACTTATTACTGGGATTTGCCTATAGGTGGCCATAAGTGCTGCGGCATTTTCTTGTCAAAGTGCAATTCTTCGAAAAAGATACGAAGATTTTTGTCAAAAAGGCAAAAATCACAAAATTCTGGCTTACAATGGCAAAAAATAAATTATCAATACCATTTTGCTGCACGTGAACCAATGATGTAACCAACCGGAAATGGTATAAAACTTTTAAACAACTGATACTTTTAAAGTTAAATCGCACATGCAAAAATTTGCATTTTTCAACAAATTTTCTAAGTTGTTGAAATCCGTCTGAATCATCAAATTATTAGAAAAATCTGGTAATTTGGGATTCAAAATTAGTAAGACTATGGGTAAAGGACCCGTTAAAACAAATTGTGGATTAAAATAAGCACCTATTTTGCCTACTTCCGGTTTGAGTTACGAAATTTAAAAGCCGATAAAAATATTTTCCTGGAAAAAAATCTTGTCTTCCGATTCGCTTACCGTAGACTACCCTTTATGATAAAGATGCTATATGATTTTCATTCAATTTTGCCCAGTGATTTCAAGGATCTAGCGCCCAAAAGTTCAGTCTGTGGTTGCATTATTGGAAGAATGTACAGAGTTACTTCCCTTTGTTTCATACTCCAGTTGATTGTGACCACTTACCCTTTTATTTAACCCGAATTTGAATTCATTTCCAATTCGGTTTGCTGAAAAATCCACAAAATTTTCTTTTCCTGTCGCAAAATTTGCCTACCTTACGGGATTTGCATAAAGGGGCATAACTTTGTTTGTTACGAGTAACCAATGCTGAAAATTCTTGATGACGTTTCTGAGACATTGTAGCGTCCCAGATAAAGAGGGCATCAGTTTTGGAGCCAGGCACAACTCAGTTCAAGACACTGAATTAACTGATCAGTATCTGTGAATTTTGATATTGACCCCTTGATTGTTTACGCTTTCGCTACGCATGAATAAACAAATAAAATTTCAACAAGTTTACGACGAAGTGTACTCCATGCGTTGATAATATCTTTCCTGTTTTGCCAATTTCAGCAGATTTTTATTTTGACTTAAAAAACGCCAAAAAGAAAAATATGCGTTATTTTTGCTGTTGAGTATATGTCTAAACGGATGAAGAACTAAATGGTCATAGTCCCGACGGCCCTGGCTCGAAACGACCCATTTTCTTCCAGAACGATAGTCAATACGAGTAGCCAATCGAACTCGCCCATTGAAGACTAAAGCTCAACGCACATGGTCTTTCGAAAAGTTGGACGGACACACGGCGCCAAGTGTGTGCGGCTATGGTAACGTACCGCTGAGCCACTTGGGGGAACGTCGTTAGGAGAATTCAAACTGAACTGAACTTTCGAAAAGACAAAAATTAAAAATGTCTAAGGTTAACACACATGCGCCAGGTAAGAAAGGGCATTTTTCCAGCGAAGCAGACAAATCAATTTCAATGATTCAACGATGCTAAATAAGCCTTTAGTCTTCAGAGGGCTTGAATATTTTCCCCCAAAACGTTCCAGGACCCAATTTTTCCAGAAAAAAAAATACCCAGGACAGGTCACATAACCAAGATGGCAAACATTTATTATGGTAAAAAATTTCAAAAATCTTCTCCCCCAGAACCACGCCGGGCCGCGTAGCGCAATCGGTAGGGCACCTGACTCATAAGTCAGAGGTCCTGGGTTCGAAACCCGGTCTGGCCACATACTTTTGTTTCTCCTTCCGCTGATTCAAGAAGGGCAGTTGTCAGTTACTGGCGAAAGTATGTGCACTTAGTACTGGTTAACCGCTTAGGAGGTCTAAGCCTGCCCAGGAATAGTGTGGTTAGGTTAGCTGACCGTCCCGACATGACCTTAGCTGTTTACCGCAGACGTTAAGCATCAAATCAACCAATTCTCCCCCAGAACCACAAATCCTATGATCTTGAAACTTAGCATGTCGCATCAAGGACTCAAAAGCTCAACAAAATTTATATAAATGATGACCCTGGGATGACCCTGATCTGTTTTATGGCAAGGTCAACTTTTGAGTCACTTAGGTTTTTCTATAGGAAAAAGTGAAGAAAGTTGATTTTTTTAGAAACAATGCAGTCTGCTACCTGAAAGTTTGTAGATGCAGACAACTAATTAGGTAAATGAAGCTTTAGTGAGTATTCATGGTAAAGGTCATATCTTCACCTGGGCTTAAGGCCATTTACATTGAAAAATTAAAACTCGCTTTTTATACAAACTTGGCCATCATGAAATATTTCCGCGCTTGCGCGGGCTCTTTTCTAGTACAATTGAAATCTTAAAGAGTTCCTTCAAGAGCAGAGAAAACAGTCAGAAGAAGGATCATGGGCCAGACCACGCAGCTTGGGCCAATAAAGCCTCATCAGTGACCCTGACAATATCTGGTGACGAAACCAGAGAAACGCATACTGAAATTTCTTAAAGCCTCATCAGTGACCCTCTAAAAAGTCAAGGACTCTTTTATGTGAATGAAGTACCAGAACTAGAAACTAGATTACCCAGTAGACACCAGAGTCATAGAGCCTGATCAGAGATATCCCTGTTGTCATTATCAATCAACGTCAGTAAGTAAGGATCAACAATCAATTCCTAGGGATCAAAGATCACTTCAAAGGAATCGACGATCAATTTCTAGGGACCAATATTCAGTTTCAAGGAATCAGCAATTAGTTCGTAAGAACCAACAATCAATTCCTGGCAATCAACAATCAGTTCATAGGAATCAGCAATCAATTCCTAGGAATCAACAATCAGTTATAATAATCAACAATCTGTCCCTAGGAATCAATAATCAGTTCCTAGGAATTTAGATTATGTGTACCGGCTTGATCTTGTTTTCCCCACAAGCCCAAAACCACCTCTTGATCTTGACTTTCACTCAAGCTGGAAGGCATTTATTTTTGTGCCACGATTAAGCAGAGAGATACTGCATCAGTTTACATTTGAGTCAACGAGTAGCATATGTAGGGTCCTGGCACCAGGGCTATTTGAACTGGTTAATACTTTAAACATTTATGTTTTTCTTTAGAAAAAGTATTAGCATATATACCTATTTAAGCAATATGAGCAGAAGAGATCTTAGAAAGTATCATTTCCTATTCTCTTCGATAGAAAAATATATCTCTTAAGTTTAGCATTATTTTACATTTAAACCTTGATAGTATAACTGATACCAGGAACTTCTTCCGATACTTTAACTCTTTCGGCGCCAAATTTTTCAGACGACAAATTTCGTCTGCTCAAATCATCAGACGACAGATTTGTAATTGGAAATTTTAACAATCTAAAGACATTTATCATAAAATCAGGCTTTTTAAGTTCATATTTGAATGGCAAACAGTGTAGATCCTGATCAGACGGCTCTTTTAAGAGCCGGCTGATCTGGATATACGCTGTTTGCAAAGTCGCATTTTTGCGACTTTGGCGCCGAAAGAGTTAAAGCAAGACTCCAGACAGCAAATGCAAAACTGTCCTTTCTACATTTATGATATGTCAAAAGCTGTTGTCGATTTCATGTTTGATATTTAACACATGCCCAGAATTTGCCAATAAATGTCACTGCAACAAAATGGTAAAACATATTGTGATGGTCAGGCTAGGAAGACCATGCTATTAGCTGCAATAAAAGAGCAATTTTTATTGAGGAAACGTCTGCAAATCAAAACTGACCATATTGTAAAGACGCAATGCCAGAATATTTGAGCCACGACACAACAAAACCAACAAAGTGACATGTGCGCCCAGCGAAGACCCAACCCAGTCTGATCAGAGTCTTCGCTGTGCACTTAAAGGGTTGATTAGGGTCTAAGCTACCTACATACTGTCGTATGTTGTATTTTCGATTACCATTAGACGGTCCAAGTGTTACATAATCCAAGTGGTATATAACACAGGGTATAATCGATTCCGCTAATTTTCGCTTCCTGCAGAGACTGTACGTCATATTTGGCTTCCGCCGAGACTGTCCGCGAACTTTTGCTTCTTGCCGAGACATCTGTACATGATAAATGGCTTCCTGCAGAGACTGTCCGCGTGATTCTGCTTCCTGCCGAGGCTCTCGGCTGGAAGCAGAATCACGCGGACAGTCTCGGCAGGAAGCCATTTTACGAGGACAGTAGTCTCTGCAGGAAGCAAGAGTTCGCGGACAGTCTCGGCGGAAGCCAAATATGACGTACAGTCTCTGCAGGAAGCGAAAATTGGCGGAATCGATTATACCCTGTATATAATATACTGTAATGGTTTCGCAAACTCTCTTCTTCGAGTCGGAGAGGCATGGACAGCTTTGGTGCCAGGCGGTGCGAGTAATGGATTCGTTCCCTTGAGCTCCTGGGGTAAATCGTTATCAGAAATAAACAAAAGAAATGATGTTTGCACGTCCAAATTTTGTGTAAGTTAATTTTCTTGAAAGCCATATTTACATAATGCTGAAATACACCTTGTCTAGACCCTTGACCAGCATAAGAGCAAATGCAGCCTTCTGATTTGCGATTTGTATGCTTTGTCAATATGAAATGTCAACATAAGAATACTAAATGGCAGATATTTATATCTAATAGATTGTTTACGTGTTATGATTCAAAGGCTGGTTTAACGTTAAAAGTTGAACGGCTTCTGGGTTTAACCTCTCTGATATAGCCAGCTGACCGAACCGTTTCAAAAATATTTTTCTTTGACTCCTTAAATCTATTTTTATCTGAGTCACCTAATTTTTCTGCACACTATGCAAAGGATGTCTAAACTATTCCTATGGGTTGAAAAGGTCTTAAATAAGGTCTGGAAAGTTAGATCCTTTGGTACCCATATTCAGAATACATCTAAGAAACAAAAACAGCCGATTCGCCGACTCGATTCGGGCGAATCTGTTCATGACCAGTAATGAAATACGCAACAGTGGCAACGCCCTCTAGCATCGAGTAAGGGTAAATGGGTACACTTTCATGGGAAGCAACTTTGCCATTTCTATTCCTCCTCACTTCTCAATGGAGGTGAGGCCCAGAGGTTATAAAACTTGAGTACATTCTCAAACTCAAAATAAAGCACTGATTGGCTGCTTCCGAGCATGTGCTCGGAAGCAGCCAATCAATGTGCTTTATTTTGAGTTTGAGATTATTCTCAAGTTTTATAACCTCGAACCCAGCTCTTAAAGGAAATAATTTGCTCCATTGTTTTCATTAAGAGTAGAACTCTTTTTGAATGGGCTTCGTTGCCCAGGGACTGAAAAAAAAATATTTCCTGTCTTACAAAAAATACCCAAAGAAATGCTTGCCTTGCATTATTTTTTTCATTATGTAATACATCTACTATAAATGGTCTCATTGACCCGCGTTATAACACATTTGGTCGATTAAGTAGACTTCGTTTGATGTGCAAATGTGATTAAATCTTCCATGTATCATACAGTATATTATCGCCATGAAATGACACTTGGTCGATTTAGTCTGCCCTAAACAAGTTTATTAGATAAACAGGGGCGTAACTAGGGGCAATTTCATAATACGCACAACCATGTTTTATTCTCTACTTCTTGAAAGGAAAGCTAGTATTTCGGCCACTTTGGTAATTGGTATTGAAATCTTGTCTAATTTATAAATATTCAGCTTGCAAATATGCAGGTGCGTTTTGAAATTTTGTCAATTTTGACAAAATTTCAATACGCACTTGCGTATTTGCCGTATAGGTAGCTACGCCCTTGATAAATAAGGCATTGCACCCTTACACCTTTAAAAACTCTGCTTTCAGAATGTCTCTAAATGACCATCATAATTTATTTTTGGTCTGGCAAAAGTACCCAAAAGAAATGCTTGTCTTGCATTATTTTATTCATTTTGTAATACATCTATTATAAATGGTCTCATAGACTCGCGTAATATCACATTTGGTCGATTAAGTATACTGTGTTTGATGGGCAAATGTGATTAAATCTTCCATATATCATACAGTATATTATCGCCATGAAGTGACACTGGGTCGATTTAGTCTGCCCTAAACAAATTTCTCAGACAAATAAGGCATTATTGGAACACGGAATTGGCCCTGAAATTTGGCAATTTTTCAAAGTCCAGAACTATAATTTAAGTGTATGAAGGAAACAAAAAAAAAACACACACACACACAAAATATATGCCTGCTTTAGGATGGGCACTGCAGACTAAAAAAAGAAAAGATGATTCTGAAAAAGGTGGATCCTTTCGAATAAGGGTTGGAGGTTATAAAACTTGAGAATAATCTCAAACACAAAATAAAGCACACTGATTGGCTGCTTCCGAGCATGTGCTCGGAAGCAGCCAATCAGTGTGCTTTATTTTGAGTTTGAGAATGTACACAAGTTTTATAACCTCTGGGCAAGGAACGAAATCCGCAAACTCGCTGTTTAAGAGTCTGTTCAATAGCACTTAATGGGTCTGTTCAATAGCATGTCTTGTGGGGAGCGTCTCTTTCAGTAGACTACCTGGCGGTAATGTAAAATAAAAGCCGGTTAATACTCGGTTTTCAGTACATTATCCATCTAAAAACCAACGCCGGGTTAATATTATCCTTCAGCTTAAAATATCATCGAAAACGGTATCATCTATGTCTTAAGGAACATATTTCTGACGAAATATCTGTCAGTGTCGGCATCACAGGTATTTTCATATAACGATATAAAGGCCATAATTAGTATTTTGTATGTCACTTAATAATAAACAGTAAAAATGAAACATGGTATGATTTTCAATATTATTCAAGACATCGGAACGAGATAAATGTTTGTTTTGGCATGCAAAGTAACAATTTACAAATTGTTGGAGTCATCGTTTGACTATCAAGAGAGGAAAACAATACAACAACTAAAGTACATAGATGTATAGCATACATAGGCCGGGGTTCTCTCACCTGAGACTGTGGACATACAAAATTAGGCCTCGATATCGGCTTTACCTTCAACTTCAAACTGAAGCTCTCATGAAAAATCACCTTTTATGTCTGTAGACAGGACATCCGATAGTACGGCTGAAAACTTTTCGAACGAACCCAGCATACCCAGTGGACAAATGGTTTTCATGCATCATTAATTTACTACTTATCCTAGTATGCCTATTTGCAAAAACAAGTCTGTATTGAAATTCTGTCAGCTTGCATAATGGCAGCTTCCCTATTGTACCAAAACATATTTATTAAAAAACATAATAACAACTGCAATAATCACGAAGGCACTAAGAAAGCCCTGTACTGACACCGCTTATTGTATTAGTTTTACTGCTTCGGTCTGTAATGCGCCCCAAAACATGACGTCATACCAACCAACCACCCAACCAACCACCCAGTCAAACACCGTCCTTCCCGTTACCTACCTTCCATCCTTTTCCCTATTCATCCCATCGTCATCATCATCATAAACATCATCCTTCTCCACTCTGCTCCAGCAAGGGACAATCCAAATGAAGAGTGACGGAATCGCGAGGTTTGCCGAGAGCATCAGGTTCGTCCTCTTGGTTATTATCATTTCTGTTACCTGCAAAGTATTGAAAACTCTTTTAAAAACCTATGCATACGGACAGGATTCAGGCATCAGCTCTTTCATTATATTCGATTGTTAGTACTATTACTGTTTAACTGCTTCCAATTTACCAATGTTTGCCAGAGACTTGAGGAGTTTTATCCCAACAGTCGTATCAAAACTGAGTGGAACAACACCATGGACGTCACATTGCTTTGGTAAGTGTAAAAAAAATCTGTGAAAACTACATGATTCTGATTTGAAGATGTCATGTGAGAATTATAAGAGACATGTTTGTTTGGTTTGTTTTAGGTAGAACTGGGGCCGTATTCATAAAACGACTTAAGTGGTTGCTATGCTGTTGCTAAGGCTAAATTTCTTTGAAGGAGATTCCCTACAACTATGAAATTTGCTCTGGAGGAACAGTCTTACAAAGACTGTTCCTCCAGACCAAATTTCATAGATGTAGGGAATCTCCTTTATAGATATTTAGCCTTAGCAACCGCATAGCAACGACTTAAGTGGCTTTATGAATACGGCCCCAGGAACTAAAGATTAATGATTAGAGATGATTAATGGACCTACGTTTGTTGCAGAAAGAGACAACAACTAATGTTGCTTCCACAGACTCACAACTTTAAAAGTGAATTGGAATACTCTAGTCACACATACGGATATGTGATGGAAAAATGGTGGTGAAGGTATGGTGTAAAATATGCAGGATCTGTTAGAATAACTGAGCCGCGACGTGACAAAACCAACAATGTGGTTGTGCGCCCAGCGCAGACTCAGATCAGCCTGGGCATCCGCCCAGTCTGATCAGAGTCTTCACTGTCCGCATGAAGGTAGCTTAGACCCTTAGCTACCGTTTGAGCACTTCAGAAATAGTCTGATCAAACTGGGTGGCTGCCCAGGCTGATCTAGGTCGGCGCTGGGCGCACAACCACATTGTTGGTTTTCTCGTGTCGCGGCTCATATGTTTGCCCAAAAAGACTGAGACACGGGGTGTCAACAGATTTGGGAACAGCACCATTCGGTAAGTAAAGGTAAGTTTGCATGTAAGTCAATGGACCAAATTAATGGTCACCCGGAACCAACTGGTACTGTTGCAGTTCCTTTATGTTTGTTTTTAGAATTGTACACGCATCTTTATTCGTCCATGTTCAACAGTCCTTGGGGTGGTTGAGTGGTGCGATGGTATTGAGTATAACTTCCAGTGCCAGGGCGTCCTGCTGATTTTGATAATAGTAGGGCAAGGGCCTACTGTGCTCTCATTAAGTGCGGGTGGGGTTGTTTGGACATTTTTTCTCTCGTCTATCATTTCTCTTTTCTTTCTCCCTCTCTTTGGCAGACGGCCCGATATAGACTGAAATACTGTCTAAAATGGCCGTTAAACCCAAAACAACCGACCAAATCAACAGTCCGTGCATTCAATGTATTAGACAGTGCTCTGGAATCTCATTGATACAGAGTTTCTCTGTTTCATTAACGTAGGATACTATTTATATATAACAGAGGCACAAATTATTTGGCTTTCAACTTAGGTTTTATGTATAAAATGTCTCTGGTTGAGCGTAGAACAAAACATAGAGGGACAATTCATGGTCGATTTGAATAAAATACTAGAAATCGTCATCAAGAAGCTTGAAATTTGCGGGACACCAGACCCCGAGGTTATAAAACTTTTTTTCATGCTCAACTCAGCTGAGCATGAAATTTTACCTGCTGGTAAATAGCAAATTACTGATAAGTACAGTTGTTTTCTTGCTTAGTTTAGCTGAGTATGAAATTTTCTCTGCTTATGAATATGAAAATGCCAACATTAGTTGGCATTTTCATATTTATCAGCAGAGAAAGTTTCATGCTCAGCTGAGTTGAGCATGAAAAAAGTTTTATAACCTCGGAGCCTGTTAATCTAATGAGGTACTCTCTCATATTAATACACTAAAATCAACAGGTGGTCTTGTAATGATAGCACCTCAGATGAATCCCCACAAGTAATGTGATCCCAACTTAATACAAACGTGAATATTGAAAAGCCTGACCCCGCATAAAGGTTCTGTTTAATTCCCTTATGGTCGTAATAGATATGACAGGCATCAATGATGGGTAATTCAGTGAAATTCTTAATGGCGTATTAAACACGCGATTTGAGTTCGCTTTCATTCATAGAATAAGATACTCTCTATGCTTTGAAAATAAAAAAAGTGTTTGCCATAGTGAAAGTTGAAACATTTTCTAAACTGTAAGTCGTATACGCACACCGTACATTCGATCTTTAACATTTAGGTAGAACGCGGTCGGGTACGGAAAATACAGATGTTTATCCAAGCGCGCGCTTTTTCGCGGGTAAGTCATTTTCTTAGTTTCTGGTGAGCTGGCTGGATTGTTTCTTCAATTTTCATAGCGAGAGGACGTATTTTGTCTCTTTCTCTGAAACGGTGCAAATAGATGGAAATAATTCAGGACCATTATCTTTTTATTCGGTTGCTAGGTGACGCTAAATATACGGGAAATGGCAGTCGGTATATTTTGATTTGGTAAGGAATATAACGGACGGCGATTACGGAAGATACGGTCGTTTTTATTCATTTTTATGGTACGGGTCTATCACAGACGGCACTAAGTACAGCATTCTAATTGCAAATATATATGTTATGCCACTTTTATTCCTAATTTTATATCTGGTACTAAATTGGCCATATTTTTGTCGTTGTTAGGATTGTATTGAGAATTGTTATGCTTCCATTGCAAAAGATTTACTCCAGATGAAAACGACAGAGGTGTGGTGTTTCCCTTGGAAGTGTATACCCATCCACCTGAAGCTCCGCTTGCCGAACTATTAGCGAGCAGTCGCTTGCAGGCGCAAAGGAGCTTTGAAAGAGTGGGAGCTCTATTGTAGAAGATTGGTAAGGCATATTTTTACCTGTAAGATGCATTACTTTCAATGAAATTTCTTTCATAACGACACCAAACGGAAGTTTGAATTAGACTGGTTCGAATGGAAATCGACGGAAAACTTACAGCGTACAGTCGGTCTGTCGCTACGTTACGTAATGACGTCAAACGTTCCGTTTGATAAAAACAAAATGGCGTCAACGTTAACCGCTTCAATGCGAGGAGGCTGAATTTTGGATGAAACAATTCAAAGGAAATAAAGCACAGTAGAGAAGGAACTGAAAAAGTATAGCCCGTTTTTCGAGGGGATAGATTACTAGGGATAAATCTGTTTTCTGACAGTTTCTCATCAGTTTGTAGACGGAGTTCGCAGCTGTGGAGTTGCAAAGCTTTTAATACAAATTTAATACTACAAAAAAAAAGATAAAGAGCGATGTGCTCGCCCTAAGGCAGTGCCCATTTTCATATTATGCTCTGAATGGAGAACGTGTGCATGCTGTTACTTCATGCGCAGTTCCTTTCTGCTACTTGACAACGGCATAATATGTTCTGCATGAAGTGAGCGGATATCGCACAACATTCATTTTTCTTCTTTTAACTTGTATGCAAACAGCGTAAGACTCAAAAAACGTTGTGACGACGTCGATGCAACGTTATGACATCGCAACAACCTTGTATAGATGTCAGTGAGAAACGTCGTAACATTGGGTTGACATTGTTACAACGTTGTTTCGACGCAGTATGTCAGTATGAATTGTCGCATTATTTCTGATGATCAACCGGTTTTCTAGGCATTTCTAATCTCCCAAGTATTCGTAACAACTCACGCGCATGCTACTTTACCGATCTATTATTTGTGCACTGCTCGGTTTTGACATTAAATGGCAAGCCTCAAACATCCACGCACTGTCTTCAAAAGGTTAACAGACTATCATGTAATTCATACACAGAGTCCACTCATCAGATTGAATGTCTTCGATGTTTTGCATGTACCCAGTTCGGGACATTTACCAACCAAAGCACTGAGCATACAACTTTGAAACCAACATAGAATCAACGTTGATTCAACGGAATGACATTGGATCAACGATGTTTCAATGTGGAGTGAATGCTGTGTGACTGCTGGGGAAGGTTTCTAAGAGGAGTTGGTACATGACTTTGCTCATCTACTGTCAGTTCAAGGCAATGGGCAGAAATACGTCACCGTGTGACGTCATCCTGCATGTTTTGGTCTCAGCCATTTCGATTTCGAGTCACTTTGATGGTAAGGTTTTATTGATTTCTCTGTGTAATACTAGTTAAGAAGTTTTTGTGCATTATGAGCTGTACATGTATTTCAATAACCAATTCATATTATGAAATTGCAAACTCTTCGACACTCACAAGTAGGCTAATGCATGACATCCTAGAGTGTGATCTTTCATAGGGGCAATTGCAATCGGACATCCTCGCCGATATCTTCGATATTGCGGATACGGAATTGGCCGAAGTGTTACGATTGGGTCAATAGGTGTCAAAGTAAACATGAGAACCACAGGGGCTTGGTCATATGTTTTGTTTCTTCTAGCCCAATGAAAAATAAGAATCCGCTTGTACAGGGTGATGTATATGAAGTACTTCATGTACAAACGGATCGTTTGTCATTGGGATCGAAGAAACGAACCATATGACCCGAGTCCCTGAGATGAGAACAGGCAATGATCAGGAATTAATAGTCTACATTCAAATCCCATATCCTGCCCTCAAAACCTGACAAAAGTTGCTCGATAACAAGTTTTTTATGTTGTTAGATTATGAAAACTTGTTACAGCTAATGCGCGATTTAACTTTGTATGAAAGTGAACCTTTTACAGGAAAAAAAGGTAAAAGGTTTCCCATAGCCCTAAAAGCCGTAGGGGCAACGGGGGTTAGAAACCCACTGTATCTTGGGCATAGCTGATGAAAGGCGGAGCCATCTCTCTCCTTTCGTTGCCTTACTCTTCCCTGATTCGAAAAAGGTACCCATATTTACTGCTGGGTTGACATGCAGACGTCGGATGGCGACGGTGAGCTGCGAAATCACGACCTTCCGGTGACAGAAACACTCTAACCACTCGACTACGGCGCCTCCCTTTATACGAAAAGGGAAAAAAACAATCATATCAAACTATCAACCAAAAACGGCTGCCTCGTTGGTCACGAAAAAAATGGCGTCGTGGCCAGGTGTTACATTTTTCTTAATTATTCTTAATTATAAGATCGGGTTCCAGTGAGCACATGACGTCGAAATGACGTCGTACTGTCGAAATGACGTCGTACTGACGTCAATGCGACATCATAACGTCGCATCGACGTCATTACGACGTCATGTGCCTGCAGGGCTATAAATAACGTACGGTAATAGTAAATTATTCAGGCATCCTTTCATTCACTCAGGCACTTAAATGAATTTGTTGTTTCCTTGTGGGAATTGAATTGCGCCTTCAGTCGTAAGTTCGAGCATGTACGGGGAATGATACAAAAACATCAGCGGACAAATTTATCATACTTTCACTTTCGTATTCGATGGATGATTTCCGATTCAAGGGACTTTCAAACAATGTTTCTGTCATACCCAGGAAGATTGAAGAATCCGGGAGCGCTATTACTTGCCCAAACGCTAGTCACTGCTTTATTACTTCATATGTCCATACTGGCTCACATCGGGAACGACCCTTGTAAAAAATCTGTCTTTAGGTAAATAGGTACACTTTCGGAGTTTCCGGGGAAGCAACACCGACATTTTCCTTTTTATATCCCTTTCCATCTTTGAAAGAGTTGATCCCATTTTGGAAGGCTTTATCCTCCAGTGAATCAAACAGAAAGTCTTAAAAATTGTTTCCCTCGTAAAATGGCGGAAAACCTGTATCCAATTACCTTAGATTCCGCATGTGAACAAGCTGGTTTGTATGTCACATACATCTTCAAACTCAGAAGTGCCGTTAAATTTACGAGGCTCAAAATCTAAATAAAACAGATATTCGGTCTACCAAGTATTTTGCCACCAGAGACATATCAGCCGGCGCATCCGTGTCTAACCAGCTTCCACAGCGACTGCTGAAATCACTCCGCAATTTGAGAACATTGTGTGTTTATCGGGCATGTGTGTCCGTCGAGGACTCAGATCAGTCTGGATATCCACATGCTCAGCTGAGTTGAGCATCAAAAAAAGTTTTATAACCATGGGGCCTGGTTGAATCTTAAAGACTGTAACCGACTTGAAAGACTTAGAGCTGTTGCTCTATCTTAAACCTATCTGCTCACCTGCTTATTATCAACGTTTCCCGCCGTTTTACAGGGGTTTATGCTCCCCAGAGAAAGAAATCCTTCCAAAAGATTTACTCCAAATGAAAAGTACAGAGGTGTTTCCCTTGGAAGTGTATACCCATCCACCCGAAGCTCTACTTGCCGAACTATTATGCTCTGAATGGAGAATGTGCATGCTGTTACGTCATGCGCAATTCGCTTCTGCTACTTGACAACGGCATGATATGTTCTGCATGAAAAGATCGAATATTGCACAACAATCTTCGTTTTTCTTCTTTTAACACACAGCATGCATACAGCTTCTAAAAAAACCTTGTGACGACGTCAATGCAACGTTATGACATCGCAACAACCTTGTATAGATAATAATACTGGCAGGCTACCAGTGGTGGCCGTTTATTTATTACACCTTTTTATCTTATAACCGACATATTGTGTTACTAGGCACACGCTACGTATTACATAAAAACACAAAAACATACATAAATAATTGTTACACGTGTGCTGTAATTTACAAGAATTTAGATGCTTTCTTGAAGGTTGGTTGCAGGTTATACCTTTTTCCTGATAAATGAACATTAATACAGTAATTTGTACATGTTTATTTCTGTATTTATTTATGTACGTGTTAAGTGTTGTAGTTCCCCGGAAAGGCAATGATGTTGATATGAGGGTAGCCTGGTGACATTGTTTACCTTTTGCCTCCCAGGCAGAGAATTCGCGGGCGTTTGTTTTGTTACCTTGTACAAAATGGCCGAATCTGAGACACAACAAATGCGTAACTGCGAGTGCAGAACGCAAATGGCCACCACTGGTACGCGACCACCACTGGTCGCACGACAGTATAGCGTCATAACCTTGCATCCAGGTCGTTATGTACTACGTTGTTTTGACGTTGTGTGTCAGAATGGAATGTCTCATTATTTGTGATGACCAATAGGCTAGGCATTTTCAATCTTACAAGTATGCATAACAACTCACGCACATGCTACTTTACCGATTTTTCATGTTAACAGCTCGGTTTTGACACTGAATGGCAAGCCTCTAATATCTTCGCATCGTCTTCTAAAAGGTAAAAGGACGATATGATCATGTGATTCATACACAGCCGATCTGAGCAAAGCCTGAACAATCTGATTATGTCCACATGATGATCTGGATATGCATAACTCGGAGTTCCTTTCATGTGCTAAGAAATCACATATATGACAACCCGGTATAGCTAAAATACTGATGATGCTTAAGCTGATATGAACATGAGCTGGTCTAGTCTAGAATCTATCCCATAACCTTGCAAGGTCGTTGGTGCAACACAGATGACTTTACAACAATCCCTTTCCACCTAGTCTCGTCTTCAGCTGCCGCCTAGCTGAGCTCGCAAAGTCCATTTCTTAATATTGTCTTCCCATCTCCTTCTTCTTTTTCCTTTCACTGTGCCCTGTAGAATTGTATTTGCTAAGCCAGAGGACCTTGGTTGCGACCAAACCACCTCAGTTTTCGTTTCTTGATATGAGTGTTTACGTTTAATAGCAAACCTTTTGATTTAACATTGCAATCCATCCATCTATCCATCCGTCCGTCCGTCCGTCCGTCCATGTTTACATCAAGCCAGAAAAAAAAGCTGAGAGTGCCAAGACCAGTCTGCAGTAACCAAACACACACGGTTTTTAAATTAAGTGGTATATGTCAGAACAATACTATATTCTTGCTGAACATGAAGCTATACATGTATACCTAACGGCACTTTTGGGTGTGGAGTCAGACCTGTCTGCACAACCGCTCATGTCTGGAAGTCACTGTTCGTTTGACACACCGGGGAGCAGTAAAGACTTCACCAAGGACGCCCAGCTGCACTGGCTGGTAATTTTTCCTACTTGAAGTACTGTTATCGCAAAAGAAAAAAAAGTATGCCTCTAGCCCAGACCAGCCTGCTCAATTATGGTCTTCAGCATTCAAGACTTCAGGATGGCCCACAGAACAGTTCCCGATCAGTTCGTGGTCAGAATGCATTAGAGTCCACTCATCAGATTGAACGTCTTCGGTGTTTTGCATATAGCCAGTTTAGGTTATTTACAACCATTTACGAACCAATGCACTGGGCACCCAACGTTGTATCAACATAGAATCAACGTTGATTTGACGGAATGACTTTGACTCAACAATGATTAATTTTGAGTGAATGATGCGATGTGCCTGCTGGGTAAGTTTTCTAACAGGAGTTGGTTTTAGTAATTTTGAGGAAAATACAATATTCATTCATTCATAATCATTTCATACTTATTAGTTTAAATAATTCTTTAAATCAGTCAGTTTATTAGTACATAGTAGGAGTCAGTTTTAACTTTGTTATATATCACACAGCAGGCACCGAACGCCGAAAAGGCGCCTACAGACGTGGATGTGACGTTATTACGCTGTATCGACGTTAGCTTGACGTAGGTAAGACGCCATGTGCCTGCCTGCTGGACACGTGGAAATAGAAGAAAAGGCTAAGCACGACGTAAATTCCTGGCACTATGAGCGTTAGCTTTATTTGTTGTACTAAACGCCTATATTCGGTCTCGACACAAAAATAAAATATGCAATGTTAATTTTCATCTGCCATCATGTCAGTGCGCTCGCACTAAGTCTTACAATACCGTTGAAAGATCAAGAGATCGCCGAATCCACCTTGTAGTATGTGAAAGGTAACCTATCGAGTCGAGTACCTTTCACACCCCTGGTTAACTATGTATATACAAGGGCTGTTGCGATACGGAAAAGAGCTGTTACGAAACGAAGAAGTCATAGATACCAAACGACCTGAAGATCGCGTCGTTTGGTAACTATGATTTTTACGTTTCGTAATGTTCAGCTCTTTTTCGTTTCGTAACATCCTTGAAAACAAAGTTAACCAGGTGTGTTTGAGGTGCTAGAAGGTGGAATTTTCTCAAATGTTTTTATAAGACTATACAAATTTAGGACGTGCACACTGAGTTGATGGCAGATGAAAGTTAACATTGCAGCTCAAATCCAAGATAAAAGGTGATTGTTGGACTATACATAAGCCTTCCCAGCGGGCTCAGGATGTCGAAATGACGTCGAACTGACGTCGATGCGACGTCAAAATGTCTCATCAAAGTAAATAGGACGCCAGTTCGACGTTCTGTGCCTGCGGGATTAGATCAACGCTCCTAAAGACGGACTACCAACAAAGTGGTATGTGCCTCTAGCGTAGACTCAGATCAGCCATGGCATCTTCCCAGTCTGATCAGAGTCTTCGCTCTGCACTGAAAGGGTAGCTTAGGGTCTCGGCTAGCTCCGGGCGGACAGCGAACACTCTGATCAAACTGGGCCGATGAAATACCCTGCAACGTGCAAGGTCTGCACTGGGTCTCGCTAAAGCTCTTGGCAGGAGGGTAATCTTGAGTTTACAAAAATCCTAGCAATAATCAAGGAGACGTGGAGCGGACATGAAAGTTAAAGTGACAGACGGGCGAACTACAACTAGACGGAGGGATATCGCCACGACATAATACGACCCATCTTTCGAAGGGGGTATAAAATGATCATTGCTTATACCAACCAGTGATGCGATACCTAAACGCATCATCAACAACAAATTTCTCCTGATATATACAGGAAAACTCTGCTACGATCATTTTTGCTAGCCAGGGGTGGTACTAAGTCCACTTTGTTCCTTACAATTTGCCGACGACCTATTCGCTAATCAGATTGCCCACAGCACCGCTCTTTGGCTGCAGCGAGTTGCTCCCCCGGCGTGTTAGTTTTAGATCAGAAGATCTGTTTCAAAACACAGTTTTTGCACAACTTCGCATGATCGTTCGAAAACACTGATGAACTGGTTAATCTTGACCGTCTACTCCTGTGTGGTTGTTGATTGGTTGTTTTGGGTTTAACAGCTCTATCTAGCCGTCCTGTTTAGTAACTGTTAACGGTATCCACGATGTTTTCTGTTCTGTTCTGTTTCAATTCTCGTAACGACGTTCCCCAAATGGCTCAGCGGTGCGTAACTATAGTTGCACACATCTGGCGCCGAGTGTCCGTCTATCACGACATTTTCTATCGACAAAGCGCATATTATGCGGAAAATATTTTGTTGCGGATAATTTGATTGACTGTGATGGATGTTGTTCCCACCCAAGAAATGGCGCAAAGGGAAATTCGATTTACGAATATGCCTTTGGCCAAGGGTACGTAAAGCCTCATTCACACGATCAATGTTTCTTTGTCACAGAAACTTTATCAAAGTAAGTTTAAATTGGCATATTTTTTTCATTCACACGAGCACATTTTTCTATGACAAACCTACTTGGTCACAGGAATTTTGCCCGTGTGAACGAGGCTTATTAAGGCATCCTTGGCTTGCGAATATGTGCTATGACATAAAATAGTGCTTTATCAATTCAAAATGTTGAAGAAAACAAGTACACTACAGAAATAGTAGCGAACTGTGCAACACCTGCGGCCAACACTGCAAAACGTTTTACTTCAATATGACTGCTATACCCCGTATCGAAAAGTATTTCATCCGTCCGTTTTCTTCCGTAGAAAGCGACTGCCATGGCCCGTATACTTGAAAATTCCATATGGTATGAAAGACGCCGCTTTTGCTCAAGTGTTATCAATCAACGTGATCTTACTTATGAATTTATATTTGATTTAGATATCTGGCTACCAAAAAACATCAAAATATTTTTTATAAATTATTTACTTCTAGGAGAAATTAAGATTACAAAGACAAAATTCGATGGCAAAATCCATTCTTTTCATATTCTTGTGAAATTTCTCGTCAGTAACGCAGATAAAAACGAGAACGATGGCATGCAAATATATACATGATTACATACAAAAACAACAACTATCTATCTGCCACAAAATACATGCATAAAGTAGAAAAAATAAAGAAAATAACTCACCCGCGAAAAGGCACGTGCCTCGGTAAACATCTGTATTTTCCGTACCCGACCGGATTCTACCAAAATGTTAAAGGTCGAATGTACGGTGTGATACGAAAGTGTCTTAAAGTGTAACATCGTTCATAAAATAGTTAAAATGTCACTTTGTCACGGCAAGGGGTTACAATAAAAACAAATTCCATTTCTTTGTTGTATTAACTAAAAGGTATATTCAATAAGATCACAAGTTGAAACCGCAATAATTTCGAGTTAAACTATATTCAGATGTACTTTTTACAATCTGTATTCTGAAAGAATACAGACTGAGGTCATGTACCAGGGGCGTAGCTAGGGGTAATTACACAGTACGCACAAACCTGTTTTATACTCATTGAGGGCAATAATAGGGGGTTAAGCCGCTAAGATATTTCAAATTTTCATGTCTGTTGCCAGTTAGTATTAAAATCATGCCCAACAAACAACATTTCAGAATGAAAATACACAGGTGTGTGTTGAAATTTTGTCAATTTGACAAAATTTCAATACGCACCTGCGTATTTGCGTATACGTAGCTACGCCCTTGTGTACCATATACAAAAGTGAATCATGGTCATACAGGAACGCTTATTTGGCAGAAAAGGAAGTGCGATTGTTTGTTCAAACATTGGCCTCACTAGACACACTTGTCTTGATACCACATGCCTAAAAAAAACAAATAAGAGAAAAGGCTATAGAAAGACAATGCATACACAAATAAACCGAGTCGCGACAAAACTAACAAAGTGGTTGTGCGCCCAGCGCAGATTCAAATCAGCCTGGGCACCCGCCCAGTCTGATCAGAGTCTTCGCTGTCCGCATGGCTGTAGCTTAGACCCTTAGCTACCCTTTAAGCGCTTAGCGAAGAGTCTGATCAGACTGGGCAGATGCCTAGGCTGATCTGAGTGCGCTCGGCGCACAACCACTTTGTTGGTTTTCTCGTGTCGCGACTCATGTGGTTAAAAACAAAACATCGATGCTTGTGCGAATAGTGGAGCCTGCACATACGAGCGTCTTCTCGAAAACCCTCTCACTTCGCCATAAACTGTTGTCTGTAAAGTATGTTGGAAAACTGCAATAACGTCATGACTGATGACATATTAGCTGGGATGCCTTCTTGCATCAACCTATTTGCAAATACATTTCCTTACTTACTTTCGGACTGTGCTTTAAGTCATTTCGAAAAGTTGTGTAAAAATGAAATCATCAGAAACTGAAAAATCAATTTCCACATGGTAAGTAGTAACACAAAGTAACAAAACATAAATGAATTATTATATTAAGCGCATCAAACATTTATTTGCTCCAATTTGCTATTGTTTATTTACAGAAAACATATATCAGAAAGAACAAGCACAAACAAAGAGACAGAAAGATTTTCTGAAGATCACAACCAACAAAAATTACACATATAACTTACAACAGAAGCACCAAACAGGACAGGTCAGAAATAAAATTACTGCGAGGTTTGGGATTTGATTCAGTCAGTTCCTGAAGTGTAGTTACTCTTTAAATTTAAACTGTAATAACGGAGCTGCAACCCTCGCTCATATTTCAATCATGTGATTTGTCATAGGCTAAGTTAATATTCCGTATAATTCCTATAATCCTATAGTCTTGTTACCCTTCCCGTCCTGAATATTGATTTATAGACGCTAGACATACCGTGTGTAGGTAGCGTAGTTTAACACTTTAGATGGTCAACTGTAACCTTATGTGCAGTTACCGCCCTTTAGTTCTCACTAGCTTGGACATGCGTCTTACGTCTGTTGTGTGATTGTTATAAACAATCCATACTCATTATCTGTTTGTACATATTCTATGGCATTTACCATCATAATAAATATATTGTGAAAATATATTGTTCCAGGTCTTCAATCTATAGAACCCGTGAGAGATCTGCTTGGTTGTTTGAACCCCTAAACCATGGGTGGACCTTTTACTATGACAGATTCATGTGACATTTTGTTGATTCTGCGAGTTCTTTTTAACTCCACAGAGAACCGTCATAGAAACCGTATAGATCAAGAGAATACAACAGAAACACAGACACTGGAACATCGAAGCAAAAGAAAACCATAAGTTGAACCTCTACCAGCCGGAGCAAAGGCAGACTAAAATCAGGCGCAAATAATGTATACACCCTATAGCTTTAAGTAGTAGCCTTCATTGAGTCGAAGGTCCGACTCACCAGCGTGCAATTAAAGATGGTAACAAATTGACAACGTGATTCAGTTAACAACTTAGAATGCAGTATGAAGCCGGTGCTACTGGACTTCATTACGTTATTGCTCGTGAACAAATGTACAACCGAGTCTGTCTGTTTCGCGTTCTTTGCTCCAAAAAGGATCTTGCGTTTCAGATACATATGCTAAGTACTAAGACTCAAATCACCGTGCATATTTTTATGGGCTGATTAGAGCCTTATTCTTTCATAATTTGGATTACTTAAAGAGTATGTGTACTCCAGCATGTTTTACAAAGGGAAACAACTTTTGTGACTGCCTGTCTGCTGTGCTGGAAGAGGAAGCCTTCAAAAAGGGGTCTAGGGGAGCAAAGTCTTTTTTTAAGGGTTGACCACGACTGAGAAGGGAGGCAAAGATGAAAATGTCAAGAGTTGCTCCCCGTGAAAGTGTACCCTTAATGTCCTTAGATTGGTAATGCGACCGAAAAATATTCAGACGAGGCTGCGCAAAAGCGTAGACCGACTTGTGGTTTCACTTTTCGCTACAAAGTGTAGAAGTTTTTGTCGTACTTCGCTGTTTCCACATGCCCTACCAGACATTCTAACTGACATGTTAACAAAGACTCTTTGAATAAAACAGGTGTTTAGATTGTGAACAAGCGTCATCTGACTTTACAAGTCCTCGTACTTTACATACGATGGTACAAGCCAAGGCGTTGACATTCTGATCACAATCTGATTATTGTTTACCGGAAGTGATGTCAAGTGGCAGATCATTCTAGGTCCTTCAAACGTTTGAAAATGAAGATGTTTGTCACCATCATCTTATAAGGTCAACTGCTTGTTTATTGGACGAGAAGGACAATGACCTAATTTCAAGAGGCTGACATCGTTACACCGAAATTATGACCAAGCTATATTTACTGCTTTGAAAACAGACAAAATGTTCTTAGTCATGCGAGTATGTGCTCAATAGAGCTGACGTACATGTGAATAGATTCTTTTCAATGATACGCATGCATATTAATGTTTGTCATGCCAATCATAAACATGCTTTTATCAGACTGATTTTGGTAACATGGAAAAGATTAAGTATAACACTGCACCTATCGCAGGAAAATGATAATTAAAAAACTCATTTGGTTGGTGTTCGTTCGAACGACTCTTTGAGACAGTGTGTCATTCTATGTCGCGTCGACATTCAGAGGCGGGAGAAAGAAACTAAAGCAAGGATTGATGAAAGTAATAAAAATCTAACTACCTCCTCCCATCCCTCCTATCCTGCACCTGCTGCAAGCACCTATGATATTGTTCTTAAACATAGCTAATGAGATATATGCGTGTTACATGTAACACCGCTCGTAGTGCTGTCCGAATATTTGGGGGCAAATTATGCACTGACTGTGCTTAGACAAGTCAGGTCCAACCAGTGTCAGTGGTTTGTCATTTCTCTAATTCCATCTCTTGTCTAGCTGGCGTCATCGAGCTGAACCAGAAGACTGATTTGCGTTGAGAAGGTAAATATTTGGTAATCATTTCGAGATCGGAGCACCCATTGATGATCTCTCCGAGATCTAAGCTACCGATACGGGGAGTATTGAATCCTAATAAACAGTCATTAGAACTGCCCTGGCGAAGCGGCCGTCATAAGGGATCCCAACATATACATTTTAGTTATATTGAAACATACATTATATAAACACCAGAGCTAAGCACGTACTCCTGACTGACTGAATTGGATTTTAACGTTCCCAGGCACTTAAAGCACATGGAGGCAATGCCGGTATAACCTGTTTGCGGTTTTGTAGCTGATTGATAGCCTTATATGAAGCACAAGTCAAATTCTGACTCTGACTTCATTCGTCCAGTCAGTCTTGCCGAGTGATTTTTGACTACTTTTTACCATTAAAATCAGTTGGTGAAATCGTTTCTCTCAGCCAGGGCTAGCCAGTGTCAATGGTTTATATCTTGTGACGCCGAATCGGAAGATTGATTTGCGTTGGGTAGGGAAGTTCGAGATCGGAGCTCTCGATGAGGGTATTAATGAAGACAAGTCCATGTTCTGACCGATACTCGGTCTGGCCACATACTTTCGTTTCTCCTTCCGCTGATTCAAGAAGGGCAGTTGTCAGTTAATGGCGAAAGTATGTGCACTTAGTACTGGTTAACCGCTTAGGAGTTCTAAGCTTGCCCAGGAATAGTGTGGTTAGGTTAACTGACCGTCCCGACATGACTATAGCTGTTTACCAAGGACGTAAAGCAGCAAATCAATCAATCAATCAATCAAAACCATGTTCTGACCCCCAAATAAAGCATATTTGTCAGATGTTGGGAATATTTGATAATCTCCAGTTAATTCCCCATAAAATACGCTTAGTCAGTCAGAACTTATATAAATGTGTTTGGGTCTCTTGTTTGAACGGCTTTGCTGAACTCTGCCGTTCTAACGAGAGACCCCAACAGATTTATTTAAGTTACATACGTTATGCAGATGTAACAAAAGTATGTCCCAGAGTTACGTATATCACAAAATACATGCACACCCTTTATCATCGGTCCGGGCGTTTTGGCCGAGTGATAGAGAGTAGCAAAGTAATAATCATTCTCCCTTTTTCCTTATTTGTTAGGTTTCAACGAAAGGTGGTGGGGCGGTTGTAAGGAGAGATCACAAAAAGTTTAATTAGACAGGGAATCCCTTACATCCGAGGCAAACACTCTACCACGTTAGCATACATGTATTATCGTGAAAATAAACACAGACACAAAACAGCTACAATGAAAAACTAAAGATTGATTGACAATATTCAGTCATAAGTGAATATGAAATAATCTTAACATCATAGGCGGTTTTTGATCTGGAACAAATTAAGAACAGATTTCATCCCAGTAAAATGATTTTTCTGTATCGATTCCATGGCATACAACCTCAGCATTTTTGATGGACAAATATGATTATATATGGAAATTAATAACACTGAATATTATCAATTTTAAAATTGCGACATGAGAAAACCAACAATGTGGTTTTGCGCCCAGCACAGACTCAGATCAGTCTGGGCATCCGCCCAGTCTGATCAGAGTCTTCGCTGTCCACATGGAGGTAGCTTACAACCATAGCTACCCTTTAAGTGCTTAGCGACGAGTCTGATCGGACTGTGCTGATGCCCAGGCTGATCTGAGCCTGCGCTGGGCGCACAACCGCTTTGTTGGTCTTCTCGTGTCGCCGCTCATAAGGTATTTGTACGAAAATGTACCTTAATGCACATGCAAAGAGCAAAGACGCGCATTGTTTGAAGTCTACGTAGTTCTACCAATGGTAAAATCGTTAAAAAGCACATCATAATAAAAGACGATTCAACCGTCACGTTTGGTGATTACATGTGGGCAGATATGCCTATGTTGAGACATGCAACTGGCTATAATAGGAGGAACATGTTTTTGAAAAAACAAAAAAAAAAAAAAAACAAAACAAAAAAAAACCACGACAGATCGCTCCGAAAAAAAATCCTTTTCTGGTACCCACTCGAGCGATGAAATGCAAAAAAGCAGGACACTGAATGGGGCCCCACGCCTGTGTATTGTATTTTTACCATATTATTCAAGTTTATATCGACAGTAGGTCATTTTAGTTGCCAACTACAATTACCTAAATGAAGTCAACTTTAAACAAATAAAACATTTACGGTCATTTACAATGACGAAACTATGGTTAGAAACATGTAGTGACCTCAGGATAAAATGGTACATCCTGACAGAGCAAATGGGCCTTTAAATTATTTTTTCTTAAGAATTTTAGACGCGAATTACATCGCGTGCAAGGGCTGGTATTAAGAAAAAGTTTGAATTTAGTTTATGAACTTACCGGTGTTACTTTCATTACTCGGTGTATGCAAAACTTGCATGTTTTTATGCTGCAGTTTGTTCGATATTCGTTTCATTACCATCTGAAAAAGATCTGTTCGTAACGCAGAACAGATTGCGAGTCAAATTTCATCCCAAACTACTGATATCGCAAAATAAAGTACGAAGTACAATAGCTCAGTCAAATCTACTTGACAGATGCAAAGATTGAATTATACGTATATAATTTTTAAAGAAGATGTGGTCAGAAAAATGACAGGTTGTTTTTGTCACAATTAGTTAATCACACAAGAGGCCTCAGAGTACGAAGCTATGACAGACACTACAACTGACCAAAGAAGTGGTTCATCGTTCCGTATCGAACTTCCAAAGGCATACAATCACAAGTCATAATGTGTATTATACCTCGCTCTCAGATATCATGGCGTGAAGATGGAGACGATCTCTAAGTAACAGAATTTAGAAAACGAGTCCAAAGAGGTTGTCATTTATCCAGTCTGATAATAAAATGAGCTGCGACACGAGAAAACCAACAAAGTGGCATATAAGCCTGGCGAAGACTTAGATCAGTCTGGGCAGCCGCCCAGTCTGATCAGTCTTCGCTGTGCTTATAAAGGGTAGCTAAGGATCTTAGCTAGCTTTATGTAGACAGTGAAGACTCTGATCAGGCTGGGCGGATGCCCAGGCTGACCTGAGTCTGCGCTGGGCGCACGTCACTTTGTTGGTTTACTCGTGTAGCGGCTCAAATGGGTAGTGTCTGTGGAGGAGAAAACGTGGCCAAAGAAATGTCAAATGGTATCCTATTACCTGCTTGTCTAAATGAGCACTCACGCACTCTGTTTTAAGCATGCACAGTTCTTTTTCAAATAAAATAACAAAATTGTTACAGGCGAAAATGTATGACCTGACCAGACTGTGCATTTGCACAGGCTAGTCTGGGCATGCAGCATTTGCATAATGCTTAAAGGCAAGGTTTCTCACAAAAACAGTTCATATATTCAAAGTGATATAAAACACATGACAATAGATGTCAATAAATGTTTCGCTAACGTTATACCATAAACTTATTGAATAATGCGTATTTATGGACATTCATAGAGAGACCGTCAAATTGAGTTATTTGTCCCAAGACAGAATCATAAAAAGAGAACTCCAAATTCACATCCTCGGATATAAAAAATGTCTCGAATATAATCAGACAGAAAGTGCAAAAGCACAATAAAACGAAGATCAGAATCGATGGAAAGAGAAGAAGCTACATCAGAGATACACTTAAAGGCCCCATTGCTCTATCAGCATGAAAAATTTTATCATGAGGTATCGCTGCAAGCTTCTCACTATAGTTTCGTAATTGTAAATGACCGTGAGTAGCCAGCTTCAAACAATAAAACATCCTTCAGTTTCACATAAAAAAGGATTTGAAAACTTATTTGGGTCATTTTAGTTGGCAACTAAAATGATCTACTTTCGATTTCATAAAATGGTATAAATACAATGTACAGGCGTGGAGTCCTAATCACTATCCCGCCTATGTTTATATAGCATTGCTAGATGGGAAACCAGAACAGGAAATTGTATTTTGTGCAGCGATTTGTTATTTTTCAAAACTTGTTTTCTTTACTTCTTGCCAGCTATATGACACAATATATGCACACCAACCCACATTTTATTACCAGACGTGAAGGATGAACAGCTTTTCACAATGATTTGAGTTTAGGCGTTTTTACCGCTGATAGGACTATGGAGACTTTAATATAGTGGCAGAACTGTTTTCCTCGTATACCAAACAAGGTTTTCTGCTGCTTTAACCAGCGCTCTAATCTGATCTTACGCCCCTTATCCAGCCCTACGGCTAAATGGTTGTAAAGAGGTGTCACGTAGCAGCGTCAGCAAGTATGTTGGTTGTAAAGTCGTAAAGAATAGAACTTCGGTCGTTAACCCATTCATGCCTAGCGTCCCATACATGGGTCACAGGCAAACAGTGCAGATCCAGACAGACGCCGCATAACGCGGCCTCTGATCAGGGTCTCCGCTGTTTGCTTAAAATTCAAGCATTCTGTAAAAGAACCAAAACGTGAAAATATACCAGACACCCCTGAAATGATGAATGGACTCATCCATTTTATAATAGTAGAAGAATCCATTCGTCAATAATGGTAAATAGCATCGGCTCCATTCGAAACACAATTAACACCCCTTAAACGCTAAAATCATGCTTTGTAACATTCTACGTGTAAAAACTAGTGTTGTAAATCAAAAGAATAAGTAACCATCTCGGCAAGCCCCATGATGCCGAATAGTGACACTCTTGATGGATTTTCTATCCGCATCACATAACGAAACGTTAAAACCTGTGTTTTGTCTTATTTCTGGACTTTATAATAGAATCACGAAACACATGCTTCAAAATAACCACAGCAACTTATTAAGAAAATTGAAACAAAACTAAATAAATAAATAAAATAAAAATCAAATTATGAAAAAAATAATAAAGGCCAAATTCAAACTTTCTGACACTTTACACAACAGGGTAGCTGCGTTTATCATTATTATGTTGATGATACTGTTAAAAGCCTGAGTTTCTATGTAGGCATTTTTATAATATTCATCAGTCCTTGGTAAAGCCGATAAGGATATTACATTGCTTGCATTTGTATTTTTGTCATTATCTTTTTGAAAGCTGATCCTTCCTTCAGCTGTAAAATTCTTATTTTTGACGAAGTACTGATTTGCAACAGAGCAATTCGTCTTTTCTCGTTCGGGACCATGTTAGGCAGTAAAATGTCTAATGCAGCCATATCGGGATTGTGCCAATTCAAAAACCCGACATTTGGGATGATTTACGGCCAGATTTAATCATGTTTGTTCATCAGACGAATTCTCCTATATTGATCTACTGAAGTTATGAATATATGAGATCATCTGCTCCGTTTCATGAGAAACCCTGTTTTATGAAATATGCTTACAAGCATGCGCAGTCCATCCCTCTCACGTACCGAGTGAAAACGCGCATAGTTCTTCCCAACAAAAATTGGAGCTTATGTAATTTAAAACAAATAAACGAATGTGCATGCCCGGCTGACCAGACTGCGCACAAGCGCAGTCTGGGCTAGGCGTACACAGTTCGCATAAGCCCTAGAACAGGTTTCTTCCTATGTAGCTCTTTTTTCTATCGACTTGTAGTTGGCTGTATTTCAAATTATGAAAAGATCGAACTGTTCTGGTGGAATCTTAGGGGAGTACGAAACAAACGAAATAATAAGCCATTTTATATCAACCGCTAAATGCACATTTAGAAGGAAACATTAAAGAGGCCAATTGATCCCAGCAAACCAAATTTATTTTAGACCATGAAAGTGGTTTGGTAAGCATTTTCTGGTCACTTTCTTGACCCCTTCTCTTAAACTCACACTCGGCACACAACTCTTCTAAATATTGTTTTGCTATATACGTTTGTATGGCCTGTGCTACTATTTATCTTAACTATACTCAAAACAATATTAAAGGGTCAAACTTTTACCCTGCGATTTCTGAAACATTTCAAACATTTGGTAAAATAAATCATTTCTACCCTCCATTTTATTCATTTTGCAAGTTTTATACACATGAAGCTTGAACCTATAGCCCTTTTCTTGACCAAGGTCAAGCTTTAAGTCAAACTACTCCTAAAATGAAAGTTGTTCGAATTCCCATAGAGAATTGGAAGTGTGTCAGTTTGGTCGGGAATAACTTCTAAACTTGCTATGAGTTTTAAACTTCTTATAGCTTGCTGCCCTTAAAAATGATTAACTTGATGACTATCGAGCAATTTTTAAAAAAAATCATGAATTGGCGATTCGAAAATTTTGGTGAATTTGTTCCCTACGGACTTCAAACAACTCTGATTTTGAGGGTAGTGTGAATTGAAGTCCGGACTTGGTCAAGATATAGGCTATATTTTTATACTTTATGCGTACAAAACTTGTAAAATAAATGAAATGGAAGGTGGAAATGATTTATTTTACCAAATGTTTGGAATGTTCCAGAAAACGCGGGATAAAGTTTGACCCTTTAATATTTTTTTCGAGTATATTTTAACTCCATTCACACGTTTATCCAAAACAAACTGAACTACGAATGTTAAGAAATATTACCCATTGCTGTAGCGTTAGACATTTCTTCTGACAGTCAAAAAAAAAAAAAAAAAAAAAAAAAAGGTTTTCCAGTACTCATTGTGCGGGTCGAGTGGCTTGTGTTTTATGATCATATCGAATCAGGGGAGAGCGTTGTGCGCGCGTAAAATTGATTTGAGCCCCCATCAATTTATAATTGACCGTTCCAAGGCGGTGCTTCTGTGGTACAGAAGGTGGGAAAAAAGTATTCGTCACAAAGTGACGTCGCCGTTTAAATCAATGCATTTCTATAATTTTTAAAAAGAATACTGTCGCAAAGTTTTTAAAGGCAATGCAATGAAACTTGCAGGGATAAAAAAGAGAATTTAAAACATCAATATCAATTGAAATATTAAGATTATTCTATGTTTAGTATAAGAGTTTAACGTGATTGAAATGAAAGTAAAAATTTTAAAATCTTGATCCCCATTGGCGTTAATGTTAACGTCATCGAAAACTGATTGGAGTTTTTGCTTACCTTTCATTAAAAACTGTTGGCACAGGAAAATAGCCGAAGAATCGAATTTATTTCAATGCTTATTTATTATAAAGATTACCTGTTAATCTGATTTTAAATTTGCTAAGCATTATGCTTTATTTACATTACCCCACCCACGTGGGTAATGGCGGGCGGAAGCCACGTGATATTGCTGGTACCCAGCAACGTTTACTTTCGATTTTAAGGGAGGAAAAAAAAATTCCTTTGTTTTATATCGCTTTTCTTTAAATGGTTTAATTAATGTTTTGGATTTATGTGTATTGTATAAATCAATTGGAAATTTACTTTGGTGGAAACAACTTTATTTCCGGTATAAGGTCACATGACCTTATCCTCCAATCAAACCATTGAATTACGACGCTTAAATGATTGTTTCCGTTTTTTAACGGTCACTTTCGAATGAGCTAATCGCCTTTTGTTTACATTCGGCAGTGACCAATCAGGTTGCAGAGAATCCACGCTCAGACAATTTTCAAGCTTGGGCGTCAGTTTCAAAATTTTCGCTGTTGTGCAAGGATGTTCGTTAAAATTTTCAAACCCGCCCGCCACACCCCATAACTTGTATATAGTTAGATTAGTGTTTGTAGTTTAGTGTTGAAACCATATGAACATGATTTTTAATGCTTGCTTGCATTAATATGCAGCTTATTTCCAGGGTGCTACCTGGTTTCGTGCATAATATTTGAATACTTTTCGTGCCATCATTTATGCATACATGTGTTTGTGTGTGTTTTCATTTGTCACCTTACTATGTTTGCCTCCATGTATGTCTAGGTTCTTTCAAGTTCTGTGCATTAAATCCATTATAGTATGATTTAATATCAGTTAAAATGTGCTTTTACAAGTATGTTTCTACGGACTAGCTCTCAGCTATACAAGGATATGTTTTCTGGACTTCTTAAGAAGCGGGAATCGTGAATGTGACAGACTTTTTCAGTGGATTATTATTATTAATGTGTAACTTCATTACCATGGACTCCTTAGGTGGGGAAGTGTTAATAACATGTGGACTCCTGAGTACAACGTGAGCCATAAACAGTGTCAGTAGTAACAGTATTGGTGTGCTAGTTTGCCATACAAATTAGATGGTTGATCACATACATGGAGGTATGTCAATTGAAAATTCTGGACATATCTGAGGAATCTGTTTCCCTTTGCTAGCATGAATGCTATATATTTGCATTACATATATTGTGTTTTTCCACATGTCCAAACATTTTCAATTATATGGTTTCTAAATACCCTTCAGCGAGCATCAATTTGGCCGGTCGAGCTCTTTTATTGAAAATGCTCATAACTCTTGGACCGCTTGGTATATTTGCTTCAAATTTTGTATACTTATGTAATTTAACATTGCCCAGGCACTGGTCTACAAAACAGTGACGAGGCTTCACCGAGCATCAATTTGGCCGGTCAAGCTCTTTTATTGAAAATGCTCTTAACTCTTGGACCGCTTGGTATATTTGCTTCAAATTTTGTATACTTATGTAATGTAACATTGCCCAGCCACTGGTATGCAAAACAGTGACGAGGCTTCACCGAGCATCAATTTGGCCGGTGAGCTCTTTTATTGAAAATGCTCATAACTCTTGGACCGCTTGGTATATTTGCTTCAAATTTTGTATACTTATGTAATTTAACATTGCCCAGCCACTGGTATGCAAAACGTCTTATTGCACAACCCGCAGGTTTGCACTATAATCACTGTGTGAGTCCGTCCGTCCATTATCAGTTAGCAAAAACACTTATAACTCTTGAACCGCATTCTATATTTTGATAAAATTTTGCATACTTATACATTTAAACATTATCTAACGACTCGCATGCATAACCGTCTTTTTTGATGGACGAGGCTTTGCTGACCACAAGTTGAAAATTTACGATCAAGTAGTGAAAATGCTCATAACTCTTGAACCCCGTGGTATATATGGTTCAAATTTTGTATACTTATGTATTTTAACATAGTCCAGCCACCGGCATGCAAAACGGTGGCGAAAGTCTAAATAGTATTGCACGACCCACAGGTGTGCACTTTAATCGCTGTGCAAGTTCATCAGTCTGTTTGTCCTTCCGCTGTAGTCAGTGAGTGAAATTGCTCATAACTCTTAACCACATGGTGTAGTTTGATAAAAATATGCATCATTCTACAAGAAATGACCAATTTCATTTCCATACATTCCTTCTGGCACCAGAAACTGATTATTCTACATTCACCACGAGTTGTGCACATTACCATCAGTTGATTCCCATTAGTGCTTCTGCTCGTCGCCATGACAAGAAAGTTCAGAAAATAAAATACAGAAAACGCTTATAACAATGAACTCGAACAGGCACTGTGCATTACAGTTTTCGAAGTTAAATATAATGTGTTAAAAAGTCGTTTTGCCAGACGACTGTTTAGTGCGCCAAGTCTTTGTGTACTATTTTCAAACAGATGATAATAATGGTGCAATCTCTATGAGGCATGTCGAACATAAAAGCATAATTTCGGCGCTCTTGAGAAAACCTGTTTTATTCTTAAAGCACTTAAACAGAAAATATTTGAATTTGAGAACAGTATAGATGCAGATGAGGCGGTTCATCATGAGCCACCTCATCTGCATCTATACTGTTTGCTTTCTAGTCTTTGAATAATCAAAATGATAGAGCTTGGAATATACATTTTTTTGAAAAATTCTGCAGACGTAAATTTTGTCGTCTGCGTTTGACACTTTTACATTTATGCGAACAATGCTTGTCGAGGCATGCCTGAATAGTTTGGATAATACAAGCGCTGCTCGCCTAAATTGTAGATCTTGCAGAGACGTTCTGCACATGCCTTGACCAGAGTGTGCACGAATTCAAAAGTGCAAATTGGATTTGTTTTCCTTGACGCCGCCCATATTTCATCACTTTCTAATATAATGCATTTTCCCAGACTGCAAATATCTCAGAAAATGCATTATAATGGCATCTGGTGCATAAATTTAACATTTGAAATGGTATACGCTGCATTTGTATTAGTGATTGTAAAATCTTATATCTTTTTTGAACAATAAACAAAAAGAAACACAGAAATAAAACTGCGAAACACGTCTCTTTGCCATTCACAGACAAATATTCAGTTTTATAAGACTAGTTTTATGAAATGATTTTGATATTTATTTTATTCTGGGTCCAAACTGCTTTTGTAAAGTTTGTCCTAGAAATATATTTTTTTCATATGTTTTTTTTGTTGTTGTTGTTGTTTCTTATGTAGCGTTTCTTTTCTAGTCAGTTTATCTCAGAAACTATTGTATCATTTTTATTCCCCAATTTTTAAAATGAAAACAAAGCCAAAAGCCACGGACCACCGCATTTTCAGATATTTTCATGAACGAATCGAACACAAAGAGTCGATGACTCAAAAGAATCATTAGAAAATCAGGGTATGTCTGGCACACAGCTGACTGATCCTAACGGAACATGAAAGAAAATGCAGTAACCCATACAATCATAACATCTGAATTAATTAATCATAAAAAATCAATCAATTTTAATGATCACAAAACGCGCCGCGAGAAAGAAAACTAGTCTTAACGCATGCACTAGCAGCGGATTTTGGGTCGTCCTGCAGGCGTGCGTGCTCGTTAGGATATGCACAGCATCTTGAGGGATCACTTGTTGTCGATTCTTTCCCTTAGAAGCAAACCCCATTTTTGAAAGGGCTTCGTTGTCCACGAAAGCAAGCAGGAAGTCACAAAAGACGTTTTTTTATATTTATTTTTTTTGTAAAAGTGATTGAAAAACACTCAGGTGTACCCATACACAAAGAGGCAGATTTCTTTATGATGTGGCCGAAACAGATTTTTTTTTCATAACCTTCAATGATCCTAATGAGGCAGCTCACAATGCCGCTAGTGTATTTTCATGCTCAACAACGAAGGACCTGGCCAGACAGCGAGACCAATTGGGTTAATTTGGGACTACGCAGTCCGTATTTTTAATATTTGTGTTAAAGTTTCCTTTTTGCCTCACTTCGCTTCAAAGATCATAGACGTACTATAAATTTAATAATGGAATATTGAACATCTGCTGTGACCAGTGGTGCATGTCCGCTTAAATCATTTATGACGCTAACATGGGCAGCAGCAGACTGTCCTTCCTTCTAGCGGGCACATGGCGTCGTGTTGACGTCGATGCTACCTCGTTAGTGCGACAACGTGTCGACGTAATGTGCCCATTGGGTTTATGGCACTTTATGCGGTTCATCAACTACATGCATCTTAAAAAGTTTACCAGTACCTCGCCTTATACCGAAGTATATGAATACATCTAATGAAATAAGCATCAGAACTTTCAACTATGAACTTGGCAAAATGCGACACATCCAAAGTTTGAGCACGTGTTGGTTATTACACTACCATGTACTAATAATTAAATGTGATGACGTTAATAGATGTATTCCCAATGTATTTTTTCTTTTTTTTAAGTTTGAAGAATGTTCTTCCTATGAAGCCTACAGTATCTTTTCTGCTACAATTTAGGCCTCTGCTACAATTAAGAATTAAAATTTGATTTTTCAGCGTTCATCGTGTGATGAAGCCAGTGAGCGGAGCTAAAATTGCATGAAGCGCGAAGCGCTTCTTGTAGAATTTTAGCGATGACCACTGGCTTCTTCATAGGATGACTGCTGAAAAGTCAAATTTTTATTGTTACATTTACACTTTATTTTTGAACCTCTGTGCCGTTTTCGTAATCATTTGGTGTAGAATAGGCAAAATATGGGTCGAGGAAAAGTTAGTAACGGCGTGTTCGGCCAAAACGTAAACAGCCGTCGCCCTGACGTGGCGTCAATCGAAAGTTACAAGAACCAATCAAGACTTTTGTTTACATAAGACGTCGCTTGACGACAACGTCACATGATCAATTGTCCTTCATCGGTGTATGAAGCTAGTTGCTCTAAAGGGTTCACCTATGGGAAGTCAGTGGCAAGTGTAAATATTAAAACACATTCAGTAAGAAACAATCAAATAACTAAAAAAAGACCTTTAAAGCAATGCGGTTCCGGCAGACAAAGCATAACAAAGACAGTATAAACTCCCTTTGATAAAAATATATAATATTTTCACATTGCCCTATTTCATTTTTACGACTTTAATTCCATTTGATGACAGCTTTAATCAAAACTCTTGTATTCTGAGACAAAACATGTGCATAAACGCATGAATCATTCTTTTGATGATAAAATTTCAAAATCGACACTGATCACAAATGAGCCGCGACACAAGTAAACCAACAAAGTGGTTGTGCGCCCAGCGCAGACTCAGATCAGCCTGGGCATCCGCCCAGTCTGATCAGAGCCTTCGCTGTCCGCATGGAGGTAGCTTAGACCCTTAGCTACCCTTTAAGCGCAAAGCGAAGAGTCTGATCAGACTGGGCGGATGCCCAGGCTGATCAGAGTCTGCGCTGGGCGCACAACCACTTTGTTGGTTTTCTCGTGTCGCGGCTCATTAATCATGACATCTTTCATTCGTGAGGGAAACAAAAATGACGCGGATCGTGCCGTAAAATTCTGTATACAGTAAAAATTCCAAGTATTAGGATAAACTGTGCAGAACTAGATCAGACTGCTCTTTATTTCTGAACTTTAGTTGCATTTCGCATATTTATCATCTGCTTAACAATATTTAGCATCGGATATCATATTGTTAGGCAGCCTCCGATATATCAAATTGTATCTTTAGGACTTGGTCTGGTAATCTAGATGTATTTGTTTTTGAACAAAAGAAAAACAGGAGTTGTCAGAAGACAACGAAGCGCGCCTAATGGGTGCCTGACTCTCAAGGTTACAAAGTATCCTGACTCAAAACATTGTTAACATAGTTAACCAGGGGTGAATGTGGTAGCTGGTGCACAAATGAAGTTTGCATCAGAAGCTAGACTAAGTCAGTTGTCCCCTTTGGCATACAGGGCCGACTTGTATGCCACTACCTGGACACTTTGCGGACATTGAGGGTTGGGTCCTCGTGCACCAGACAGAGAGATACCAACTCAAGTCTAACATATAATGCCTCATGGTGACAAAGGGTGGTTCCTAGTATGGGTTTTCATACCACCTTTACCCAGTGCTAAGTCGGTCTGATGACACATCCTTACCCTTTGCATACTTCTCATGTTTCCTTTGGCCTCACTCCATAACCTCATCCCTGAATAAGTTGTCAAAGCCTGGTCTCCGTATAAACTATTTCATCTGTGATCATTATGTCCAGTTTCTAACTCTCCAGGGCAAGTAATGGTACCAGACTTATGATTTTATTCCCATTTTGCAAGTGTTTAATATGACCTGTTATACATTCTGATCCCTGGCCCCACCAAGGGATACTCTACCACAAAGTCAAAGATGTTGGTCTGGGTAAGTATCACACTATATCTAAACTTTGTAGCATATAAAGTATTGAAGTTATGAGCTCGAAGAGAAATGCATATTCATATTGCATATTTATTAAATAGTGTTAAAGGTATAAGGCAAAATCACTCAACCATGAATAAAGGTCAAGGACACAAGAGTGCATGGATGCTTTGCTGCTGCTGCAACCCAATGATCCAGGGTACGTCCTGGCCAAACACGAAACAGGTAGTGATCTATAAATATTATGAGGTCATTCACAATGTCAGGCTGATCCACTAGGCCTGGAATAATGTTAATTCATCAAATAGTGTTAGAGATATAAGGCAAAATCAGTAGACCATAAATAAAGGTCAAGGGCACAGGAGTTAGCATGGATGCTTTGCAGCAGCTGTAATTGTAGGGATATGTTTTTTGTCCAAGTATCAACTCTCTTTTCTGTAAGGTATAATGAAAATTGAAAATATTGCCTTCAAAACAGTGCCAAACAGCAAAGTCAGTCAAACGTAACATATAAGTCAAGGACACACAATTGTGTGATGCTGCTGCTGCAGTCATAAGGATGTATATAGTTTATATAGTTTATTAAAGTATATATGAACCAAGTATGATGATTGTAGCTGTTATAGTTTGTAGGATACAGACTTTAACATCCAGTTAAACGCAATTTTTAACATTGGTTAACCTGATCACGGACGCCGACAAGGACGCTGACGGGTACGCTAACGCTGACGCTGACACTAACGCTAACGCATACTCGGACTACGACGCCGGGGGTATAGCATAAGCTCTCCTTTGCTTCGCAAAGGCGCGCTAATAAATAAGTCTTCTTTCGACTGATAGCTCTCTAACCTAAATTCTCATCGGCCCAAAATAACTGTACTGTCGTTGTAGGACGATAATTGCCAAATTATCGATCGTTCAATCGGTCTGTCCATCCTTCCATCGATCGATCCATTCATCCACCGATCCGTTCATCCATCCATGTCTATTATTCAAAGAAATGTAATCTACCAATACTTTTGCAAAATTTCTCTGACTGAGTGATGTCTCCTTCATCGATGAAACCGCTGACATTGTGATCAATAAACTCTTAAAATGTATAAATTTAGCCGCGACATGAGAAAACCAACAAAGTGGTTATGCTGGGCAGCGAAGACTCAGATCAGCCTGGGCATCCACCGAGTCTGATCAGACTCTTGGCTAAGCACTTAAAGGGAAGCTACTAGCTAAGGGTCTCAGCTACCTCCATGCGGACAGCGAAGACTCTGACCAGACTGGGCGGATGCCCAGGCTGATCTGAGTCTGCGCTGGGCGCACAACCACTTTGTTGGTTTCACGTGTCGCCGCTCAAATCCCTTTATTCTCAGTCGCTATAAAATGTACTATACAGAATGTAAAATTGTGATCGTGAATTAGTACATTCAACAAAATTTTAGAATTCCCAGAATCCATAGATTCGGGACACTAGTATTGTGGTCCCATATTGACGATATATGGGACCGATCTAGTTTTAAATATATTCCATACATGTATATAAAAAGAAACTCCTGTTGTCTAGGAATCACATCTGGTTAACTAGATTTTCAAGGATATTACGAAACGAAAAAGCTGTTATGAAATGAAAATGGGTCATAGTTACCAAACGGTCTGATGACGAAAAAGAGCTGTAAAGAAACGAAAAAGTCATGGTTACCAAACGACCTGGTCATCAGGTCGTTTGGTAACTATGCCTCATTTTCGTTTGGTAACAGCCCTTGTATATGTTAACCAGGGGTGATTGATTGACTGATTGTTTTGGGTTTAACGGCCCTATGAGACAGTATTTCAGTCTATATCGGGCCGTCTCCCAAAGAGAGGGAGAAAGAAGAGAGAAATGATAGAACAGAGAAAAAATGTCCAAATAACCCTTACCCGCACCTACAGTAGGCCATTGCCGTACTATAATCCAAATTAGTAGCACGCCCTGGCACTGAAAGTTACCCTGCACATTGCTCCACCCGACAAACCCCGATATGGCTTTTAAAAGAAACTGCAAAAAGTAACAATAACTGGTACATGTACCTTATGTAATAACCTATAACACCTCACTGCCTAATATTGGTGAAATCATTTACAAATACTGGGGTTTACTTGCTCTATCTCAAAACCCTAATGTAAAATATGTTTTCCAACATAAAAAGAGCAGTTTTAGAGTTTCAAAGACCACAAAAAAATAGTGACATTTTGACCAATTCAAAAATGAATTTCAGTCAAAATCCTACAGGGTCTGTATCTTCATAAAAAAGACGCAGTTGCACCCTTTGTAAAAGTATAAACGAATCAACAGAATTCGAAAGTTCAAGTACAAGTGAAGTTTTCTCGCTAAAAAGCATTTTGATTGTACATCAAAAATGTTACTTTTGATTGATTGATTTGGGTTTAACGGCCCTTTGAGACAGTATTTCAGTCCAAATCGGGCCGTCTCCCAGAGAGAGAGAGGGAGAAAGAGGAGAAATGATAGTCGAGAGACAACCCCATCCGCACCTACTGCAAGCCGCGGCAGTAGTCCCTTGCCCTACAATGTTCCTACATGTAATCAGTAGGACGCCCTGGCACTGGAAGTTATATACAGCACCATCGCCCCCCACTCCCCCCCACCCCCAAACAAAAACATGTTTCTAATTTAATATCATGTAAAAGATGTAATGCACAGTTTGTAGGGCAGAAGGCACACCAAAAAGAATCATACAGAATGAACAGTCACCGATTTGATATTTTTCACCATCCAGTTAGTGTTTCTTTACATTTCAATCAAAACGGTCATACGACAGATGCTTTGAGACGCAACATGTCAAAACCAACAAAGTGGTTGTGTGCCCAATGTAGACTCAGATCAGCCTTGGCATCCGCCCAGTCTGAACAGTCTTCGCTGTCCGCATTGAGGTAGCCTAGACCCATAGCTATCCTTTAAGCGCCTAGCGGAAAGTCTGTCCAGACTAGGCGGCTGCCAAGGCTGGTCCGAGTATGCGCTTGGCGTACAACCACTTTGTTGGTGTTCTCGTGTTGCGGCTCAAAATTTTCTCATTTGCGCCCATTGAAAAAGTGGATGCTCAATGGCCATGATTATTAAAAGAAACATACTGGATGCATCGCCTTAATACCATTTTCCCAAATAAAATAAATTCCAAGATATTCTACCAAATTCCAAAAGAATAACAAATTTTGTCCTTTTGTAACTCTTTGTGCATAAATAATAAATATAAGTACTGTTTGTCACTATTTTTGTTGAACATTATTTCCACTTGAAAAGTTTTTGTAGTGACAGTTTTTATCATTGATCCAGTACCATGTACTCATCATAATATGAACTTTGCCATCTCATCATAATGTCGCTAGGAAATGTCATTTCATTTGGCGTTTTAACGTCATTTAATTTAGCGTTTTTGACGTCACACAGTAACGTCATAGTAACATGCAATCCATTCAACCATTTTGTACACTGATGAAGGAATAAATCCGAAACTAGAAACATTTCTCGAGTGGAGCTGATTTCTTCTTCCACTAGTTACAATTCTTTGTAGTTTTCTCATACTTTTTCCATGCAAGTTATATAGTTTACTTTTTCCATGCAAGTTATATAGTGGTAAGTCCCATTAGGAATGTGTCGAAGAGGGAGCAATTCAGACGAGGGCGAACATAATATCATATGGGCAATGGCAGTATTTTTATTCGCATAATTATATATGCTTCCCATAAACCTGTCTAAACGTACAATAAACCTGTCTTAACGTAAAGTACATTGGGTGCTGTCAGAGGCTTATGAATTACGCCTCTGGTGCTGTAAGACTAATACAAAAACGTATATGTTACAGTAGTAGTATGTAATACAGAAACGCTCTTTAGAATCAAATAATTTTTATAAAAAAATACTCCTGTATATTTGAAAACTTATTCGCTACATGTTGATGTGTCTAAAAAGAGTTTAAAAATGGACTATGTCCACTTTATAAACTAAAAATTATCTATAAACAAAAAAATGCATTTTACTATATTTTTTTATATTTAATTGAATCTCTTGAAATTAATTTATATGACTTTTGGCATTTGGTAACGTAAAGTACATGAAATTGAATTATCTGCGCTGAATTCTAGGTGCGTCACAGCTCACATTTTAAATATATTTGCACATTTATGTGTAAACAGCATTACAAATGATTTTTATGGCTATTAAGATGCATTAGATTTCAGATGGCATCTGTAAAGAATTTATGTATCGTAAAAAAAAAAAAAAAAAAAAAAAAAAAAAAAACACACACATGCTAATGCTATATATACGCTCATGTAGCCGACTTTTCGATGAAAATGTTGAGCTAGAAATATATGATAGCTTGCTTATAAAAGTTAAAGTTACCAAATTTAAATTTGTTCACAAATTTATGCAGAGAAGTTTTTTATTTTAAAAATATTAAAGTTAGTTCTATGAATGCATGTACATCCAGAAAATTAAGCATACACAGTTTAACTGAGCAGAAATTGTTCAAGCACGTGTGCTTTACAATTGCCGCATGAGGTTTGCAATGTGTTCAGCATTTTACCTCAAATGAACCATTTTCTAAACAGTTCTTCGTGATTTTGCACCTGATGACCCCTGGCCTCTTTCATACAGTACGCTCGTACACAGTGGGCAATCATATTTGGCACCCGGCATAAATTTGGTTGGTTGGTTGATTTGATGCTTAACGTCCACGGTAAACAACTAAGGTTATGTCGGGACGGTCAGTTAACCTAACCACACTATTCCTGGGCAGGCTTAGACCTCCTAAGCGGTTAACCAGTACTAAGTGCACATACTTTCGCCAGTAACTGACAACTGCCCTTCTTGAATCAGCGGAAGGAGAAACGAAAGTATGTAGCCAGACCGGGATTCGAACCCAGGACCTCTGACTTACGGGTCAGGTGCCCTACCGATTGCGCTATCCGGCCCGGCCCCGGCATAAATAAACGAGGACATATCGGCAAGTATTTTAGCATGGTTTCCCATCACATGCCGCAAAAGGGACCACAAACCGATTTCTGGAATCCGCTACCTGAATATTGTAAAGCTGGAACATTTTTTTTACTAGGAAAACTTCCTATCCTCTTCCACCCCCGGCCTCGACCCGACCCCGAGACAAGGGAGACAAATACTTCCAAGTCATCGTTGTTATTTTCCATGGACTTGTATCCAGCTTAAAATAACCTCCGTCAAATATGGGCTATTGGTATTTTGCGGGACGGAACGGACGGAACCGCTACTAGCCTCCATCTCCTCCATAACCACCCACCCTTCAGTTCAGTTCAGTTAAATTCTCTTATCGACATTACCCAAGTGGCTCAACGGTACGTAACCATAGTTGCACACACTTGGTGCCGTGTGTCCGTCCAAACCACCCACCCTCCTGGTTTCTCAAACTAATAAATGTTGATTATCATAATAAAATTGCTTGCTAAATTTGCATATTATATTTCGGAATAAAAGCACAATGATAACCTCCCTTGTCAATCTTATCAATCAACATTTCGTTTTATTCCGTAAAAAGTCTATGTTCCGTTCCGTTCCGCAAAATACCAATAGCCCAAATATGACACATCACACCAGCAACAGAAAATTTTGCTTTAGAACGGAATGCGTTTTATATGAAGTTATATGAAATCTGTCTTAATAAAGAAGCCGAAATCACACAATCGCTTATATGTTGAGATTGAAAACAAAAATGAACGGCAACAATAAAATGCTGACGACTCGAGGGAAATTACAGCCAGGAAGATGAATATATCTGAATAAATTTGAATATCAAGAGTTAGGAAAGAGTCTATTTAGGCGTGAGCATATCTGTCATGGGAGAAATGAAATGTATTGGTTTATATTCATACAATAAAGAGAGTCTGCTACTAAGAAGGATTTAATGGCTGTACTAAAATAAAACAACCTCTCGACGCAAATTGATAATGGACATTCAAGAAAATATGCCTTATAGGCCTTATGGCCTATTTTCTTGAATGTCCATTTATCAGTCTGAGCATCCTTAGAGTGTAATCAGAGTTTTGGCCGTTGCTTTTAAGACTGTTATATCCCATTTAGCCTAGTGGACTATTCTACCAATTTGATGAGTCTATTTATCCTTTTTTTTGGGGTGTCTGGTGCAATAAATAATTGTTTCCATCATTTTTACAGAAATTCTGTAAATTTTATGGAAACAGTGCATATCCTGATCAGACGCCATTCACTGCGGGGCCTGTTCTGGGTCTGCACTGTAGCCTTTGTCCCTTTTATTGGATGCTAAACATTAATGGGTTAACATCAACGAAGATGACGGCGGCTGATGTAAGTTTCCGCCATTCCAACATGCTGAAAAAATAGCCATCAGAGGAGATGGCAAATCCCCCGACCGAAGACCCCCATGGGCCTTGGTAAAAAGGGTGCACTTCAAAACACATACAAGTAATATATTGTCATTCTTTTATGCTTCTATTTGACATAATCTGTTTAACATATGCATGATTATCTAACAATTACTAAAATAGTATGCTTGACTGCTAAAAAGAAGTAATATCTCACACTGCCGCCATATACATAAATATATGGCATATGATACATTAAACTTTCAAAATGTGTGAATAACTTCTAAACTACAAGCCCTACAAACCTAATTTTGAGCTCTCTAGTAAGTGAATTTGGACAAAGAATCCAAATCTGGAGAAAAAAAAATTATGGTTGGGGGGGGGGGGGGGGTTAGGAACACTGATAAGATACCACAGCACCTTCATCAATATTCTAATAGGTATAAGGTTATTAAAATTGTGGAGCAGGCCAGGCTTATACAGATATGGAGCAGAGACTCAAACAGCAGCTCAAAATACCAAAGGGAAATAACTCACAAAGTATGAATGCAAGAGTTGTCATTCATTTATGAGACAAATCGTCATGACCTGTTCTTCATATCTGTGAAGTATCATGAAAATATTTCAAAAGGTATTCAAGCTATGGAGGGGACACCTAAAATCATCAAAGGGAAATAACTCAAAAAGTAAGAAAGCAAGAGTTGTCATTCTTGTTCGCGACACATTGTCATGACCTGTTCTACATATTTGCGAAGTATCATGAAAAAAATTCAAAAGCTATTCAAGTTATAGAGCGGACACGAAATCATACCTTAAACCATCAAGGGGAAATAAATCAAAAACAGTAAGAAAGCAAGAGTTGTCACTCTTGTTCGCGACACATCATCATGACTTGTTCTACATATCTGTGAAGTATCATAGAAATATTTCAAAAGGTATATGAGTTATAGAGCGGACACGAAATCAAACCTAAAATGATCAAGGGGAAATAACTCAAAAAGTAAGAAAGCAAGAGTTGTCACCCTTGTTCGCGACACATCATCATGGCCTGTTCTACATATCTGTGAAGTATCATGAAAATATTCTGAAAGGTAATCAAGTTATAGAGCGGACACGAATCTGCCAAAAAATCACACCTAAAACCATCAAGGGGAAATAACTCAACAAGAGGGCCATGAGGCCCTGAATCGCTCACCTGAACAATTGGCAAAGTGGCTTTTTCTTATGTTTTGAAATTGTCAAATATGAGTCTTGGGTCAAAAGTCAAAGAATGACCATGACCTATTGTACTCATAAATCTTCATGTACTCATTAAGGCAACCATATATACCATTTTTTAGGCAAAACTTTCCATGAAATCTTATGTTCTAGCATTTTCCCATATTTGACCATGCCGCAAAAAAAAGTTAAGGAAAAACCGAGGTCATCATTTGAACAGTCTTGGTAGTACTCTAGTACTCCATGCTACTTACCAAGTTTAAAGGCCATTAGTGTATTGGTTCTGGAGAAGAAAAAATATTTAAGGTTTATACCATAAATGGGTATGGTGGCCATGTTGGTCATGTGACCTGGACCGTTTGAACAAATTTTCGTTCAATCAACCCCTGGAGGCTCTATATGAAATGTGATTACAATTTGAGAAAACGTTTGAAAATGTCAAAATATGAGAGATCTGGGTCAGGTCAAAGAATGACCTTGACCTCTTGTACTCATAATTCTTCATGACCTCATTAAGACAACTGTATATACCAATTTTTAGGCCAAAAACTTCCCATGAAATCTTATGTTCTAGCATTTTCCCATATTTGACCTTGCTGTAAAAAAGGTCAAGGTCAACCAAGGTCATAATTTGAACAATCTTGATAGTACTGGAGTACCCAATGCTACATACCAAGTTTCAAAGATTTTGAAAGGTTTTTACCATATATGGTCATGGTGGCCATGTTGGTCATGTAACCCAGACCATTTGAAGAAATTTTCATTTCCTCGACCCCTGAAGGCTCTAAAAAATATTTGGTTACAATTGCCGCATTGGCTTTTAAGGAGAAGTTTGAAATTGTCAAACTATTCTGAGAATTCAGGGTCAAAGGTCAAAGAACAACCTTGACCTCTTGCAGTCATGAATCTTGATGTACACATTAAGATGACTGTATTTACCAATTTTTAGGCCTAAATCTTCAAAACTTTCCATGAAATCTTATGTTCTAGCATTTTCCCATATTTGACCTTGCTGTAAAATGGCCAAGGTCACCCCAAGGTCATCATTTTGAACAATCTTGATAGTACTCGAGTACCCAATGCTACATACCAAGTTTCAAGGCCATCGGTCAATTGGTTCTGGAGAAGAAGATTTTTTTAGGTTTTTACCATATATGGACATGGCGGCCATGTTGGTCATGTGACCTGAACTGTTTGTACAAATTTTCATTCCCTCATCCCCTGGAGGCTCCATATGAAATTTGGTTACAATAGGCCGAGTGGTTTTTGAGAAGATTGTTTGAAATTGTCAAAATATGAGAGCTCAGGGTCAAAGGTCAAAGAATGACCTTGACCTCTTGTACTCACAAATCTTCATTGTACTCATTAAAGATGACTGCATATACCAACTTTTAGACCTTAATCTTCAAAACTTTCCCTGATATCTTAAGTTCTAGCATTTTCCCATATTTGACCTTGCCGTAAAAAGCTCAAGGTCAACGCAAGGTCATAATTTGAACAATCTTGATAGTACTCGAGTACCCAATGCTACATACCGAGTTTCAAGGCCATCGGTCAATTGGTTCTGCAGAAGAAGATTTTTCAAGGTTTTTACCATATATGGGCATTGGCGGCCATGTTGGTCATGTGACCTGAACCGTTTGAACAAATTTTCATTCCCTCATCCCCTGGAGGCTCTATATGAAATTTGGTTTCAATTGGCCCAGTGGCTGTTGAGAAGATTGTTTGAAATTGTCAAACTATGAGTGTTCTGGGTCAAAGGTCAAAGAATGACCTTGACCTCTTGTACTCATAAATCTTCATGTACTCATTTAGATGACTGTAGATATCGATTTTTAGCCCAAAATCTTTAACAGTTTTCAAGATATCTTATGTTCTAGCATTTTCCCATATAAAAGCACAAGGAAGCAAATTTGACCTTGCCGTAAAAAAGGTCAAGGTCAATCCAAGGTCATAATTTGAACAATCTTGGTAGTACTCATGTACCCGATGCTACATACCAAGTTTCAAGGCCATCAACCTATTGGTTCTGGAGAAGAAGATTTTTTTAGGTTTTTACCATATATGGGCGTGGCGGCCATGTTGGTCATGTGACCAGGACGGTTTGAACAACTTTTCGTTCCCCCTTCCTCTGGAGGCCATATATGAAATTTGGTTACAATTGGCCCAGCGGTTTCAGAGGAGAAGTCGTTTGAAATTGTGGACGGACGGACGGACGACGGACGACGACGGACGACGACGGACGACGGAGCCTTACCATCCTATAAGCTCCCCCGGAGCCGCTGGCTCAGGTGAGCTAAAAAGTAAGAAAGCAAGAGTTGTCATTTTGTTCGCGACACATCGTCATGACCTGTTCTACATATCTGTGAAGTATCATGAAAATATTCCAAAGCGTATTCAAGTTACAGAGCGGACACGAATCTGCCAAAAACTCACCAAAGGGGCTATAACTCAAAAAGTACAATAGCAAGAGTTACCATTCTTGTACGCGACACATCGTCATGACCTGTTCTACATAACTGTGAAGTATCATGAAAATATTCCAAAGGGTATTCAAGATATAGAGCGGACAAGAAAATGTTTACGGACGGACGGACGGACAGACGGACGGACGCCAAGCTCATCGCTATATCCCCCGAACCTTTCGGTCGGGAGATAAAAAGGGTAATAGAAAGGGTCAGGATATGCCACAATCACAACCCACAGGCAACCCACGACACCAAGAGGATGAGAAAAAGGACAAACATACAGACACGTGCAAAACAAACAAATGCACAAGAAGCAGAAAACAGCCTCTTCCCAAAGCGAGGTGATCAGAATGCTTAATCAAACACAGAAACGAGGACAAAGAACAGACTTTACAACATAAAGCGCCTCGTGGTAAAAACCACAAAGCAACATAGAATTATGAATAGCATCGGGACTTCCGCCTGCAGCATAGACTACTAGGGGATTAAAAAAAAATAATGTTGACAAACTATCCTTGGTCCCGAGAACAAACCACCCGAAAAACACACAAAAAACATTGAACATCTATTTTTACTATTTTCTATATTTTATTGCAAAACACAACAGGAAGCTAAATGGGCAGCTATATAGGTGGCCACAAAGCTGAACAGAATTAGGAACAACATGGGACTCTATATACAAAAAGGCCCTTTTTTTCTTGTTACACGATTAACTTTGACTAAGACTTACTCTATTGGGGGAAAAACAACAACAGAAAATCCTTAATAGCGCTTTGTTTCCATATTTATAAAGCATTTAATTTTATCCCGATCGAGGAAACCTGGGCTGTTTTGGAGCATGTTTCGAAAGTTGTATCTATACGATCTGCCTGCATGCGGATGCTGGCTTCTATGGTCAAAGCTTTCAGGTAATGTACACTTTATGGACTATATATTTGAACCGCGACACAAGAAAACCAACTATCTGGTTCAAGTGACGCGCCCTGCGCAGACTCAGATCAGCCTGGGCATCCGCACAGTCTGATCAGAGTTTTCACTGTCCGCATGGAGGTAGCTTAGACCCTTAGTTATCTTTTGAGCACCTAACAAAGAGTCTGATCAAACTGGGTGGATGCCCAGGCTGATCTGAGTCTGCGCTGGGCGCATAACCACATTGTTGATTTTGTCGTGTCGCGGCTCAATTATGAAGCAGCTGTGGGACCGGGCATTAGGCTGTGCCTGTTTAGACATCGGTCTTCCACATGTTCCCTATACACCGGGCCTGACATCATGTCGTGATATATGCAACCTGTGTGCTTTCAAGCAAGGTTCGAAATTAACAGTAGCACACGTGTACCAAATTTGTCACCTAAAAATCTTATTTGCCACCTGAAGAAAAGGTAGGTAGCAAAAAGTTGCTTCTTAGGAATTCTTCAGTAAAAGTTAATTTCTTGGAAGCCAATTTTCATTAAAATACTGCGTCCATGTGTAAGACTAAACACAATTCCATAAGGTCAAGAGGAATTTTGTTTGGTCATAAATATGACAACTGTTAAGTAGCATCAGGACTGCTTTGACCTCCAGTTTTTTCTACCATGTATGTGAGTTTTGCTACTAGCTTTTATACCAAGCAGCAAATACTTGCTACCTGCAATAAAAGTTAATTTCTAACACTGGCTTTTTCCGGGTGGACTAAAGAATCCATTGCTATGGGAAGTGTTGCTTGCATGATAAGTCCAAAGAGGCTTTATATCATTTACTTTTTATTTCTAACATCTATAATCGCAGTTTTGTATATTAATAGGCGACACTTGGAATGATTAATACTACAATACAGAGGCCCAGATGGGATGAGTGATGGTGGTTCAGGGATTGTTATTTATTGTTTCCCATGGGACCGATGTTGTGGCCCCTCTTTTGGGCTGTCTCGGCAGAACGGCTCTGTTGAGGGGTCTCAGCATATGTTCACGTGGTGAGTTGTTTTTGTGCATAAATAACAAAAATTATCCTTAATTATCACCAAATACTCCCTCTTATCTGGAGCTCTACGCTGCCTCTGTGGTGAGGTGCAGCATATTTCAGCTGGATTATCTTTCGACCACCAAAGATTTTGGATTATCTTCAGTTTTTATCATTTCAACGCCATGCTGTGATATTAACTGCAATAAAGATTTCAAATGATTTAGGTATCACACCCTTCTTTACGCAAACTGATTACTTGAAAGGCCTTGGGTAAGGGGGTAGGGGAAACCTATCCCAGTTGTTAGCTGTCCCCGGGGATGAAGACAGCTCGCTGAGTCATCTTGCTCTCCCAACCCCTCCCTGGAGTTAAGATAGTAGAATGTCCGAGTTCCATTATATTTATTGGACTGACATATTCACATAATTTAATTTAGACTTTGTTTACATTAATCATCACTAGAAAAACCTTGGATCATACGGATGGGTGTTAACCTATCCCAGCTGATTTATCTTACCCTTATCCAAGATTTTCGGAACACGGTGTCTTCAGTAATGTTTTAATTACTTAGAAGCGGGTAAATCACGATTCACTTGAGTTAGCAAATCACATATTTATATCACAATCTGATTAAACAAACTTTTATTTATCTACTCTTGTCACTCGAATGGTTATGGTGAGCGGACGTATATAAGTTAAGGTGGTGCTAATCACTGATTTGGGGCAAAGTAAAAAATCTGCATAAAATGCTGAAAATATAACATATCTTCACAAAAATTAGCAGATGCCTTCTTTATGTTGTTTCTCACGATTCAGAATCCGAAAATGCAGGACTTGTTGAAATGAACAAGAGCTGTCGCCTGACAGCATAGCTCGCCTGAATAGGTGCTTGCCCATCACACAGTCGTTATGGTGGTGTGGACTGCTATGCATAAAACTTCAAACAAGCATGTCCATAATGACAACACATTTATAAACAAAAGCTATCTCAGAAATGAGTTTTAAAGTGAAATTAAAATAAAAAAAAAATCACATGAAATTTCAAAGTCCACGAGCTAGAGCTCAAAGAAGTAAGGGGGGAGGGGGGGGGGGGGGCTATGATGTATCAAAACTTTGAACCATTATCTAACATCAGTCCAAATATTAGTATCAACTGAGTCCAAATATTAGTATCAACTGAGTCCATCGGGGCACTGTGAAATTATGTCTTCATAAATATAAAACTTTAACCAAAATCTTTAAGACAAAATTAAAAGTCAATGACCTTGACTTCAAGTTCATCCAGTGGGGTAAGTATATAGTGTTTTGTAAAAGCTCAAAAAAGTGTCTAACATCAGTTCAAGTGTAAACTAAATCTCTGCCAGGCATTATGAATTGGTATGCAATTAGAAAACTTTAATAAAGACCAAATTTCCTAAGTCCCTGACCTTGACATCAAGGTCACTGAGCGGGGTTGGGGTAGTACTCTGTAAAACTTTGGACTAATATCTAGGTACAGTGCAAATATAAAAAGAATTCATCTATGGGTTCAGGAGATATGAGTCTTTAAAAAACTTTAACCAAAACATCCAATCAATAAAAAGACAATTCTCTAAGTCCATGACCTTGACATCAAGGTCACTGAGGGGGGTGGGGGTAGTACCTTGGAAAACTTTGGACCAATATCTAACTACAATGCAAGTATCAAAGGAATTCATCTATGGGTTGAGGAGATATTGGGCTTTATAAAACTTTAACCAAAACATCCAGTACAAAAAACTCCCAATTTTCTAAGTCCATGACCTTGACAGCAAGGTCACGGAGTGGGGTGGGGGTGGTACCCTGTTAAACCTTGGACCAATATCTAACTACAGTGCAAGTATCAAAAGAATCCATCCATGGGTTAAGGAGATATAGGTCTTTAAAAAACTTTAACCAAAACATCCAATCCGGACGCCGACGCCGACGCGGACGCGGACGCCGACGCCAGGGTGACAACAATAGCTCTTCCTGAACTTTCGTTCAGGCGAGCTAAAAAGGGTTTATATAAAAAAAAATTCAAGGGGTAATTTTGTGCGCACAAATCTAAAAAATAACCATCGTTATTAAAAATGTAATCGGGTCTGAAGATTCTTTAATACATTATGGAGAGCATCCTAGCAATTATTTTTCCATTTTTTTTTCACACATTTTCAGGCTGGGCAGATAAAAAATGGTCTCCTCTGTGTCCAAAATATTTGCCAAAATACACAGTAGAGTCAATTTTCAAGGTTGAACAATTCAAAGACACACCTGTGTCATGGTGGTAAAAATTCTAAATATTGGGACCCTAAAAATAATTACCATAACTGTCCTAAAATTGGAACAGTTTGGTTTTACAGTGCAGTAATGTGCCCAAAAAATGCAAATGGGATGGCAAATAGTGTAGACCCTGATCAGACTGCTCCTGTCTGATCTGGGTTTGCACTGTTGGCTCAGACCTAACTGTCCCAATATATAGAACTTTTATGGTACACTGTGAGTATGATAAAGGTATAAGTGCTCTACCTGTATTTAACTAATGAATGCAGTGTACATGCACCATACATGGTCAGACATTTGAGAAAAAGTGACTGTTTTCATCTGTTCTACCTTACAAATAATTGCTAGGACGCTTTTTCTAATGCATTAAAGAAACTTCAGAGCTAAGTATATTTTCAAGAATAAACTTAATTTTCTAGATTTCTGCGCACAAAATTACCCTTTGATTTTTCCATATAAAACACTTTTTTAACAGCATGTCCCTCTATTCTGTATTCTAAACTGTACAGAACAACAAAAATAAGAAGTCTGCAAAATTTCAGGGAGGTACGTTAATTTTTTATGGTTTTATGCAGATTTTTGTATTTACCACAAATCACCACCTTAAGTAAAGTAAAAGTAAGACAGTCTTAGAACCATACTTAAGTAAAGTAAAAATAAGACAGTCTTAGAACCATAATCAAAACTGTGACTGCATCTATAAAGTATGAAGACACTGCGACATTATAAAGCAACGTTATGGCATCTCCCTAGTCTCTCCCCACTGGGCCCACAATGTTAAATCAACCTTGATTCAACGCATCTGCATCTATAAAGTATAAAGACACTGCGACATAGTCTCTCTCCGCTGGGCCCACAAGGTTAAATCAACCTTGATATCAAGGTTGATTCAACCTTGTGTGCCTGCTAGGTCTCTCACGTTTGTTGTAGATTCTTGTTCATACATTCACGACAAAAAGTTTGTGATTTTTTTTTACATTTATGCTATTTCGTTTACATTTTTGGGAAGTTTTTCTACATTTGTGGAAATTTGTGCTGCTTCTGTGGTAGGCGTTACATTTCTGCCGATATTTACATTTTCAAATATTCTACATTACATATGAGCCGCGACACAAGAAAACCAACAGAGTGGCTGTGCGCCCAGCGCAGACTCAGGCCTGCCTGGGCATCCGCCCAGTCTGCTTAGACTCTTTATTCAGCGCTTAAAGAGTAGCCAAGGGTCTATGCTACCTTCATGCGGACAGCTAAGAGTCTGATCAGACTGGGCGGGCGCCCAGGCTGATCTGAGTCTTCGCTGGGCGCACAACCACTCTGTTGGTTTTCTCGTGTCGCGGCTCATATAGACCTGTATCATTCTTCGAGCCTCATTTCCAACATGACTCGTCTTTTAGTTGGTATCTTTTACTTGAGATAGGAAAAATGTCATATTTTTCGGATAATGAATTAACGTCTTGCATCCTTAATGCCAAATGTCAAGTAGAGATATTGATGCACTCAGTCTAATTAAAGCGGAAATTCCTCCGCTATTGAAAATAGTCCGCAGAATCTCTCCCAATCGATCATATTCATAACGGTTGAAATGACGAGGTTATTCATTCGCATTTGATACCAGTAATTGCATTGATGTTTTTTACAGTTTGGGGAAAATTCCGATAAAGGCTTTGGAACATGATTAAATTCGGCAATTTGTTGCGCAGAGTAATGATCCATGGGCCTTCTCCGTCTAAACTAATTATAACCGTAAAAATCATCCGAAGAAATTTCTGGGCAAAATTCGATTCCCAGAATCTAAATTAATATCATAAACCCTGACAGATATTTAGATGTTAAGAATGATTAAACTGGGTAATGTTTATTTTGTATAACCTCATTTCAGACGAATTCGTTTTAGAACATGATGGACTGTTGTGTAATCCTTAAAAGCAAAGGACAATGTTCATTAAAATCTATCTTCTAAAATCGTGATTCCAAATCCCGACTTTTAAACGTCAGAAAAGATGTCATATACATATACTTGGTTTTGAAAAATATAGCCGTGATACAAAAAATAAAACTGACCAAAGGCATGTCCACAGCAGTGATGTAGCGTTAGTGATATTTTTCGAACTTGTCCGCGTTCTTGTGTCTGTCCTCGTTCCCTGCAAGTCTGAAATAGATCGAATCAAAATCGATGGAAAAAATCTGGAGATCTGACCGATATTTGAAATTGGCTTGTCGGTTGTTTTTGGGTTTAACTGCCCTTTGAGACAGCATTGCAATCTATATCGGGCCGTCTCCCAAAGAGAGGGAGAAGGAAGAGAGAAATGTTAGACGTGAGAAAAAAATGTCTGAACCCCCACCCGCACCTACTGCAAGCACAATAGGCCCTTCCTCTACTATTATCCGAAATCAGTAGGACGCCCTAGCACTGGAAGTAATACCCAGCACCATCGCACCACCCAATCACCCCCTATTTGAACATAATGTTTCCTGCAAGTATGTAAAACATCCGATTAAAAATGAGTGACAAAATTGGAGACACGATTTTCCCCATACAATGTCTATAGGATGGCTCAAGAGCAACTAATTTTTACACCTTACAAATGATGAAAAAGTCGGGTCGGGCTGATTTTCGATCTTGTCCGAGTTCTTGTGCCTGTCCTCATTTCCTGCAAGTTTAAAAAAAGATCCGATCAAAATTGACCGAAACTAGAAATGTGTCCATACGACACGGATGCCCCCGCCTAGTGCCCTAAGTAAGATGGCGCCTTGTTTAAGGTAAAGGCACTTGTAGCATAACTAGGTTCACAAAGGCACACTTCTGTGGTACATGTTTTATTGTTTTCCTTGGGCAGATGTATTGTGCTTCTTGAGAAGTACATGGGGGGGGGGGGGGGGGGGGGGGGTTCTGTGGTACATGTTTTATTGTTTTCCTTGAGCAGATGTATTGTGCTTCTTGAGAAGTACATGGGGGGGGGGGGGGCTTGGATGTGGGGGTGTCATGACTGATATGTGATGATATTCTGTATCTTATCGCAGAAATGGATGCCATGCAACTTTCCAAAAGAAATAGCCCGGAAACAAGTAACTTTTCAAAAACTAACAAACGGACACCATTATTGTATGAAATGAAGTCGAAAAAGGGCCATAACTCCCACAATAATTGACGGATTTTGCCCAACATCAAACTTGACCTGTATTTTATGATTATATACCTGTGTATAAAATATGAATTCAATATACCAATGCTTTTAAAAGATAATGAACGGAAACCAGTTTTTCATACAAAATGAAGTCAAAAAAGGGCCATAACTCCCACAATAATCGACGGATTTTGCCCAACATCAAACTTGACCTGTATTTTATGATTATATACCTGTGTATAAAATATGAATTCAATATACCAATGCTTTTAAAAGATAATGAACGGAAACCAGTTTTTCATACAAAATGAAGTCAAAAAAGGGCCATAACTCCCACAATAATCGACGGATTTTGCCCAACATCAAACTTGACCTGTATTTTATGATTATATACCTGTGTATAAAATATCAATTCAATACACCAATGCTTTCAAAAGATATCGAACGGAAACCATTTTTTCATACAAAATAAAGTCGAAAAAGGGCCATAACTCCCACAATAATCGACGGATTTTGCCCAACATCGAACTTGACCTGTATTTTATGATTAAATACCTGTATATAAAATATGAATTCAATACACCAATGCTTTCAAAAGATATCGAACGGAAACCATTTTTTCATACAAAATAAAGTCGAAAAAGGGCCATAACTCCCACAATAATCGACGGATTTTGCCCAACATCGAACTTGACCTGTATTTTATGATTATATACCTGTGTATAAAATATGAATTCAAAACACCAATGCTTTCAAAAGATATCGAACGGAAACCATTTCTTCATAGAAACAGAAGTCGAAAAAGGACCATAACTCCCACAATAATTGACGGATTTTACCCAACATCAAATTTGACCTGTATTTTATGATTATATAGCTGTGTATGAAATATGAATTCAATACACCAATGCTTTCAAAAGATATTGAACGGAAACCATTTCGTACGTACGTACGCTACGTACGTATGTACGTACGGACAGGGGTGATACTATATGCCCCCCCCCATTTTAAATGGCGGGGGCATAAAAAAGCTGGAGACACTCTATTCGTTAACGGCAAGGGCAAGTCTGTCGTGATAAGTCCAATCTGACCAATACTCGAACTCTTTCGAGACTTCTTGCCTGTTATTGTTTCCTGCAAGTTTGAGAAACATCCGATTAACCAGAGGACCATTGGTCCTGTAGCTCACCTGAGTTCAGTCATCCTCAGCACTCAAGGGTAAGTAACTCTAAAGTAAATGGTACAATATGGCCTTATTTCAAATTCATCTGAGATAACGCTTGTCCTTGTTAACATCAGCAAGTTTGATGAAGTTATAACAAAACAAATAAAGTCACTATGCCCGGGAGAAGGTCAAATATGAGCTATTTTAAACACTCAAGGGCAAGTAACTCCAAGATGAAATATACAATATATACAAATTTCTCACTTGTCAGAGTTCATGCATGTTCTGGTTATCAGAAAATTTGATTGTTTGATAACAATTTGATAAAGTTGCTATGCCTAGGACAACATTTTCCCCAGTGCAAGTCTATGGGAAAATTTTTCGGTCTTTCAGGGCAAGTAACTCCTAAATAAATATTCTGATCTGGCCCAAATTTAAACTCTTCAGAGATTTTATGCCTATCCTGGCAAGTTCATAAAGTTGCAATTAGAAAAAGATTAGCCACTGGTTGTCATGGCAACCAATCGAAGGCAATGCTTTGGCAAAATTCATATGGTTGGTATAGGACTACTCAAGGAACATTTCTGTAAAACTCTTAGACATTCGCTATATCGTGCATGTCTTTCCTAATTTTTTTTGCTAAGTTATATTTGTACTTCTGTCCCCTTTGGTAGTAGACAGCTGATAGAGCTAAAAGGAATAAACAATGAGTTACAACCTTGGAAAGAAACTTTGTTTCCAGAATCCTCAGACGACCGGACAATTTTACGGTAATATGAAAGTTCGCGGGGAACACATGCTTAGCTAAAGATTTAGATCTGCCTGAAAGGGTCATCCGATTTGAAAACGCTAAGAGTCCAGATATTAACTATGTGTACAATGGTGAGCGAATATGTTTGTTTGACTTTTGACGCGGCTTAGAGGGCTACGTTAATAATGAAACAATAGAAAGCATTAAGAACGGTATTTTCTTGTCTTCAAAGTATGAAAGGCCAATTAAATGTATTGGCCTCGCCAAACGTCTGTTAGAATAGCTGAATGACCGTATTAAGAAGGAGCTAATCATTCGCTATATCGTACATGTCTGTCATGAATTTTTGCTAAGTTATGTTTGTACATCTGCCTCCTTTTGTTTGGCGGGAAACGGATTCGGAGTGTGTTTAATTCTGATCGGTGCCTATCTGTTTATATTTCCTTGCAACGGCATAAGATTCTTGTTTTTTTTAATTTAACCATGATGCAGAGTCCTACAGCAGTTGTATAAACACGACCTTTGATTACGATCTAATGGGGCACACCTTCATCAGTTTTGTTAATATCGTTTTTATTTATTTTTAGGCTAGTATTTTTACCCTGCAGTTTTGCCCTATAAATTGGGTCGTCTGCACACTGATAGTATTAAAACAATACACAAATAATGTTCCAAGGAAATCTACAACGTATTGTTACCATAGTATGACGTCAATGCTTTGTCATTACTCCCTCTGTTACAACAGTTTCGTGCTCAGAAACACGGAGAGTGGGGAATATCAAAATCACATCTTAAAATTAACTAAAACAAGCAAATTCAGTGAATTTATATCCCCCGCCGAAATGGCTCTGATTTGTTTATGGTTTATTTAAAGTTACATAAAATTTCGTTCACTGGTAACTTGGTTACGGCTGAACTTGTGGATTGTAAATAAAATCAAAGACAATAACTTTGGGATAAGTGAGGCATAAGCTGAATCTGTTCTTAAACACTTGTCTCAGCATCAATGCACTATGATGATACATTTTTAATTAAGTTTCAAGATATTTTGTTCACCGATACCTTAGTTATGGCTAATTTGTGGACTTTAAATCCATTCAAGGGCATTAAATCATGAACTACTGGATGCTTTTGACAAAACTTAATGTGCCCTGCTGTGTCATGACAATACATAATTATTTTAACAGAGCTTTAGATAAGAGGGAGTATTTAGTGATAATTAGGGATAATTTTTATTAATTCTGCATGAAAACATATGTTGTAACCCCTCATCAGAACCGTCTCGATGAGACGGTTCAGCTGAGGGGTCACAGCATATAGTTTCAAAGAGAAATAAAAGAAATTACCCCTGAATTATTATCAAATACACCTCTTATCTAGAGCTCTGTTTAAGTTTCATGAACTTCCATTCATTGGTTACTTAGTTCGGACTCAATTAGTTGATTTTTAACCAATTCAAGGGCAATAACTCATTGCTTACTGAAGCAATTCTGACAAAACATAAGATGCACCACTGTGATATGGTGATACATATTTAGTATAAGTTTCATAGAATTCTATTCATTGATTACTTAGATATGGCTGAATTTGTCAACCTTAAATTGATTCAAGGGCAATAACTTATGCACTACTGATGATGCCCTTCTGACGAAATTTTATGTGCATAACCACGTTATGGTGATACATATTCAGTATAAGTTTCATGAAGTTTTGATAATTGGTTACTTAGTTATGACTCATTTTATCAATTTAAAGTCCATTAAAGAGCAATAACTCATGCATTACTGACGCCCTTCTGACAAAACTTTATGTGCATAACCGTGTTATGGTGATACATATTCAGTTTAAGTTTCATGAAGTTTTGATAATTGGTTACTTAGTTATGACTCATTTTATTAATTTTAAGTCCATTAAAGGGCAATAACTCATGCATTACTGATGCCCTTCTGACAAAACTTTATGTGCATAACCATGTTATGGTGATACATATTCAGTATAAGTTTCATGAAGTTTTGATAATTGGTTACTTAGTTATGACTCATTTTATTAATTTTAGGTCCATTAAAGGGCAATAACTCATGCACTACTGAAGCCAGTCTGATGAAACTTCACGTGCATCAAGGCATTCTAGTGATACATACCAATTTTAAGTTTCACGAAATTCTGTCCAGTGGTTACTTAGTTATGGCTCCGGACGGACGGACGGAAGGGCGGACGGACAGACAGAAGGACGGACGGACGGACATGGAGAAAACTATATCCCTCCGCCTTCGGCGGGGGATAATTACAAAAACAAACAAAGGCTAACAGTGGAGCTTCACGTTTGGCAATTATGGAGATGTTGACGTAGATGGGCTACAGAAGGTAACAGGATAGCTATGTTAAGTTTTCGAAGCGGAATATTTTGTTCCCGCAAATTATGGAGATGTTGACGTAGATGGGCTACAGAAGGTAACAGGATAGCTATGTTAAGTTTTCGAAGCGGATTTCACATTAAACACACTGAATATCTTCAAGGTAATATTTTGTTCCCGCAGAGTTTTCTACAAAAACAGGCACTGATCGAAAACACCTTAAAGGAAGTCTGTGAGAAAAATCATTAGGTTGAAAACATGGGAGATTAAATAGCACGAAAATGAAGGTCTTAAAAAAGAAGGGAAACAACACTTCAGGGCTCTATGTGAATGAGTTAAGGAAGCAAAATGGGTATTTGCAGATGGCGAAATCAACTTTCTTGAAGGCTTTACAACAACATTTGTTAAATATCCGAAATTAGAATCTGTATATAAAAAGATAAAACGTAATAGGCAGCTGATATAGCTAAAAGGAACAAACAATAAGATACTACCTTGGAAAAAAACTTGTTTCCAGAATCCTTCAGACGATCGAACAATTCTATGGTAAAATGTATGTGCGGGGGGAACTCAGGGAAAACATGATTTGCTAAAGATTTAGATCTGCCTGTAACACACTGGTCTGGCATTCAACACAGGCAACGAAGACAGCGTACAAGGAACCTGCTTGTTCTGCTCATCAGGATAAGTTTGTTTCAGAAGTATAGTCTCACGGACCATCCGACCCCCTACTCTTGAAATAGGACCCAAAAGTTTTACTGAATTGATATGCATATTCAAGAAATGCTTGAAAACAATTTTTGAGCTACAACGACCAGCCAACGAATTGGTGAAAAAAATTATTCAAGCACTGCATCAATACTAGACGGAATTTCTTCGAAAATCTGGTTTGACTAAGAGGACTAACAAACTGCCCGGTCCGTAAGAATGATATTTTCAAATTAATGTAAGAAGTATGCGAAAACAATCGTGTTTTAAAGTGCGTTTCCTCGTTGCCTGTGTTGAATGCCAGACCAGCGTGTGTAAGGGCCATCCCATTTGAAAACGCTAAGAGTCCAGACATTAACTATGTGTACAATGGTGAGGGATATGTTTGCTTGACCTTTTCGCGGCTTAGAGAGCTTGGTAAATTATGAAACCATTTAGAGTTTTAAGAACTGCATTTTCTTGTAAAAACTTTGTTTGCAGAATCCTTCAGACGATCGAACAATTCTACGGTAAAATGTAAGTGCGGGGGGAACTCAGGGAAAACATGATTTGCTAAAGATTAAGATCTGCCTGTAAGGGTCATCCCATTTGATAACGCTAAGAGTCCAGACATTAACTATGTGTACAATGGTGAGGGATATGTTTGCTTGACTATTTCGCGGCTTAGAGAGTTTGGTAAATTATGAAACCATTTAGAGTTTTAAGAACTGCATTTTCTTGTAAAAACTTTGTTTGCAGAATCCTTCAGACGATCGAACAATTCTACGGTAAAATGTAAGTGCGGGGGGAACTCAGGGAAAACATGATTTGCTAAAGATTTAGATCTGCCTGTAAGGGTCATCCCATTTGAAAACGCTAAGAGTCCAGACATTAACTATGTGTACAATGGTGAGGGATATGTTTGCTTGACCTTTTCGCGGCTTAGAGAGCTTGGTAAATTATGAAACCATTTAGAGTTTTAAGAACTGCATTTTCTTTTTAAAACTTTGTTTGCAGAATCCTTCAGACGATCGAACAATTCTACAGTAAAATGTAAGTGCGGGGGGACTTAGGGAAAACATGATTTGCTAAAGATTTAGATCTGCCTGTAAGGGTCATCCCATTTGAAAATGCTAAGAGTCCAGACATTAACTATGTGTACAATGGTGAGGGATATGCTTGCTTGACTTTGTTGCGGCTTAGAGAGCTTGGTAAATTATGAAACCATTTAGAGTTTTAAGAACTGCATTTTCTTGTCGTCTAAGTACGAAAGGCAATTAAATGTATTGGCCTCACCACATGGCTCTTAGAATAGCTGAATGACTATATTAGGACATAGCTAGTCATTCGCTATATCGTGCATGTCTTTCGTGATTTTTTGTTAAGTTATGTTTGTACTTCTATCCCCTATTGTTTCCAGGGCGTGATATGGATTCGGATTGTATTAAATTCTGATCGATGCCTAGCTGATTTTATTTCCTTGCAACGGAATTAGAGACTTTTTTTTTTAATTTCACCATGACGCAGGGCCCTACAGCATACGTATAAACAGGACATCTGATTACGATAATTATCTAATGGGAACACCTTAATCTGTTTTGTTATTTTCGTTTTTATTTATTTTTACCATGCAATATTGCCCTCTAAATTGGGTCGTCTGCACAGTTTGTTAAAACAAGAGGGCCATGATGGCCCTGGGTCACTCACCTGAGTATCTTGTGAACTTAACCTCAGAGACATCCATATGACCGGCAGACAGAGTTTCACAAAGATTAAATGGAAAATGAACCCTTTATTGTGTACCTAAGGTTTTTATAAGATTTAACCTAATGACCTAGATTTTGACCCCACATGACCCAGTTTCAAACCTGGTCTAGATTTCTTGGATATGAACATTCTGACAAAGTTATCAAAACTGTGCCCTCTAGAGTGTACACAATGTTTTTCTACGGTTTAACCTAGTGACCTACTTTTTGACCCAACATGACCAAGTTGCACCCTTGGTCCAGATTTGTTGGAAAAAAACATTCTGACAAAGTCTCATGAAGATTAGAACAAAACTGTGTCCGCTAAAGCGTTCACACTGTTTTTCTAAGAACTGACCTAGTGACCTAGTTTTTGACCTGATATGGCCAAGTTTCAAATCTGGTATAAATTTCATGAAAATAAACATTCTGACAATGTTTCACGTAGATTGGATTGTAACTGTGCCCTCTTGAGTGTACACAAGGTTTTTCTTAGATTTGACCTAGTGACCTAGTTTTTGACCCAACAAGACTCAGATTCAAATTTGGCCTAGATTTTATGTAAATAAACATTCTGACAAAGTTTCATGAAGATTAGATCATAACTGTGCCCTCTAGAGTGTGCACAAGGTTTTTCTAAGATTTGACCCAGTGACCTAGTTTTTGACCCCACATGACCCAGTTTGTAAGATGGTCTAGATTTCATTTAGATAAACATTCTGACAAAGTTTCATGATGATTGAATCATATTAAGTGTGCCCTCTGTGTCATTCTAAGATTTATTTCTATTTTTAGCTTTGGCGGCCATTTTGTTCAGCGGAGTGGAACCGTTTGAGCAATTTTTGTTCAGAGTCATGAGTAAAACATTTCTGTGAAATTTTTTTGAAATCGAGCCATTGGCTTCAGAGACGATGTTTAAAGCTTTTTTTCTATTTTTAGCTCTGGTGGCCATATTGTTCAGCGGAGCGGAACCATTTGAGCAATTTTGGCAGAAGGTCTCCTAAGGAACATTTCTGTGAAATTATTTCAAAATCGGCCCAGCAGTTTTGGAGAAGTTGTTTAAAGGTTTTTCTATTTTTAGCTCTGACGGCCATATTGTTCAGCGGAGCCGAACCGTTTGAGCAATTTTGGTAGAGGGTCTCCTAAGGAACATTTCTGTCAAATTATTTCAAAATCGGTCCGGCAGTTATGGAGGAGAAGTCGTTTAAAGGTTTTTCTATTTTTAGCTCTGGCGGCCATATTGTTCAGCGGAGCGGAACCGTTTGAGCAATTTTGGTAGAGGGTCTCCTAAGGAACATTTCTGTGAAATTATTTCAAAATCGGCCCAGCAGTTTTGGAGGTCATTTAAAGGTTTTTCTATTTTTAGCTCTGGCGGCCATATTGTTCAGCGGAGCGGAACCGTTTGAGCAATTTTGGTAGAGGGTCTCCTAAGGAACATTTCTGTGAAATTATTTCAAAATCGGCCCGGCAGTTCTGGAGAAGTCGTTTAAAGGTTTTTCTATTTTTAGCTCTGGCGGCCATATTGTTCAGCGGAGCGAAACCGTTTGAGCAATTTTGGTAGAGGGTCTCCTAAGGAACATTTCTGTGCAATTATTTCTAAATCGGCCCGGCAGTTCTGGAGGAGAAGTCGTTTAAAGGTTTTTCTATTTTTAGCTCTGGCGGCCATATTGTTCAGCGGAGCGGAACCATTTGAGCAATTTTGGTAGAGGGTCTCCTAAGGAACATTTCTGTGAAATTATTTTAAAATCGGCCCAGCAGTTTTGGAGAAGTCGTTTAAAGGTTTTTCTATTTTTAGCTCTGGCGGCCATATTGTTCAGCGGAGCGGAACCGTTTGAGCAATTTTGGTAGAGGGTCTCCTAAGGAACATTTCTGTGAAATTATTTCAAAATCGGCCCAGCAGTTTTGGAGGAGAAGTCGTTTAAAGGTTTTTCTATTTTTAGCTCTGGCGGCCATATTGTTCAGCGGAGCGAAACCGTTTGAGCAATTTTGGTAGAGGGTCTCCTAAGGAACATTTCTGTGCAATTATTTCAAAATCGGCCCGGCAGTTCTGGAGGAGAAGTCGTTTAAAGGTATTTCTATTTTTAGCTCTGGCGGCCATATTGTTCAGCGGAGCAAAACCATTTGAGCAATTTTGGTAGAGAGTCCCCCAAGGAACATTTCTGTGAAATTATTTCAAAATCCGTCCAGCAGTTTTGGAGAAGTCGTTTAAAGCAAAAGTTGACGCCGGACAACGGACAAAGACCGATCACAATACCTCACCTTGAGCACTTCGTGCTCAGGTGAGCTAAAAATACACAAGTAATGTTTCAAGGAAATCTACAATGTATTGTTACCATACGTGCCGGACAACGGACAAAGACCGATCACAATACCTCACCTTGAGCACTTCGTGCTCAGGTGAGCTAAAAATACACAAGTAATGTTTCAAGGAAATCTACAATGTATTGTTACCATACGTGAATGCTTCGTCATTTCTCTTTGCAACGTGCTCAGAAACACTGAAAACGGGTAAAATCAAAATCACATCATAAAATTAAATAGCTAAAATCACAAAAACAAACAGCTAAACGTCATCATATTTCAATTCTCATATCGATGTTACCCCCGCACGTCAGCGGAACGAATCCATAGCCGCAGTAAGGGGGCGCCGAGCGTCCGTCCAAACAGCTAAACGTTTGAAAACTATGGAGATGATGACGTAGATGAGCTACAGAGTGTACAAGGTAATTATGTTAAGTTTTCGAAGCGGATTTCACATTAAACACACTGAATATCTTCAAGGTAATAGTTTGTTCTCACAGGGAGTTTTCTACAAAAACAGGCACTGATCGAAAATAGTTTGTTCTCACAGGGAGTTTTCTAACAGGCACTGATCGAAAACATCTCTGAATCTGTGAGAACAATCATTTGGTTGAAAACATGAGTGAATTTAAATAGCATGAAAATGAAGGTGTTAAAAAAGAAGGGAAACACTTGAGGACTCTATGTGAACTAGAAAATGTTAACTAAGAGGGCCCGCCTTTATATGAGACTACTGATGGTATTAAGTCATATGTCACCAACTGGAAATAACAATAAAACCTTTAAGTTTGAAAGTTATAGACTGGCTACAGTTTCTACACTAAAATTTACTAAGGGCTTAATTCTGTAAAAAATGTAGATTGAGTAACAATTCTTATTCTCCGCAGATTGTCTGATATGCTTTATATTTGTAACTTCTGTGAAAAAAAATACATTTTGCTGTTTTAAAGCTACAGAGTGGATGGACACAATTTCCATAGACAAAGTTCTGTAAAAATATAGGCTGGGTTATAGTTTCTGTCCTCTGCATATTGTCTGATGATGTTTCATATTCGTACCGAGTTTTGTGAAAGTATCTTCAACAGTTTTAAGGTTATAGAGCCAACACGATTTCTATATAGAAAATTACAAAGGGGTATAATTCTGTAAAAATGTAGATGGAGTTGTGATTCTTATTCTCTGTACATCATCTGATAATGCTTTATATTTGTGCAAAGTATTCATGAACTTATCTTTGTGAGTATTTAAGTTATAAAATTAAAATCTTAAAAAGTTCCTTCAAGAGCAGAGAATACATGCAGAAATAGGAACATGGGCCAGACTACGCAGTTTCGGCTAATAAAGCCTCGTCAGTGACCCTGACAATATCTGGTACCAAACGAATATGGTAAAGCAGATACGATTCACATACTAAAAAGTAAAGGGCAGAATTCCATAGAAAACGTAGATGGAGTTACAGTTCCTTTTCTCTGCACATCGTCTGATGATGCACTATACTTGTATTAAGTTTCCTGAAAATATCTTGAATGGTTACAGAGCGTACACATTTTCAAATTTAAATTTATAAAGGGGCATAATTCCATAAAAATGTAGATGGAGCTATGGTTCTTGTTCTCTGCACATCGTCTGATGATGCTTTATATTTGTACCAAGTTTCGAGAAAATATCTCAAACGGTTTCAGAGTTATGGCCCGGACACAATTTCCATACTTAAAAGTATAAAGGGGCATAATTCCGTAAAAAACTATAGGTGGAGTTATGTTCTTGTTCTCTGCAAATCGTCTAATACTGCTTTATAACTGTACCAAGTTTCGAAGCCGGGCCGGGTAGCGCAATCGGTAGGGCACCTGACTCGTAAGTCAGAGGTCCTGGGTTCGAATCCTGGTCTGGCCACATACTTTCGTTTCTCCTTCCGCTGATTCAAGAAGGGCAGTTGTCAGTTACTGGCGAAAGTATGTGCACTTAGTACTGGTTAACAACTTAGGAGGTCTAAGCCTGCCCAGGAATAGTGTGGTTAGGTTAACTGACCATCCCGACATGACCTTAGTTGTTTACCGTGAACGTTAAGCATCAAATCAACCAACCAACCAACCAAGTTTCGAGAAAATATCTCAACGGTTTCAGAGTTACAGACAGGACACGATTTCCAGACATAAATTATAAAGGGGCATAATTCTCTAAACAATGTAGATGAGGTTATAGTTCTTGTCCTCTGCACATCGTCTGATGATGCTTTGTAGCTGTACCGGATATAATTTCCATACTCAAGATTACAAAGGGGCATAATTCCGGAGTTATGGTTCTTATTCTCTGCACATCGTCTGATGATGCTTTATATTTGAACCAAGTTTCGAGAAAATATGTCAAACGGTTTCAGAATTACGGCCCAGACACAATTTCCATACTTAAAATTATAAAGGGGCATAATTTCGTAAAAACTGTAGGTGTGGTTATGGTTCTTGTTCTCTGCATATTAATTGATATTGCTTTATAACTGTACCAAGTTTCGAGAAAATATCTCAAACGGTTTCAGATAACAGACTGGACACAATTTCAAGACATAAATTAAAATGGGGCATAATTCTCTGAAAATGTAGATGAGGTTATAGTTCTTGTCCTCTGCACATCGTCTGATGATGCTTTATAGCTGTACCAAATTTTGAGAAAATATCTCAAACGGGTTCAGAGTTACGGACCGGACATGATTTCCATACTAAAAATTGGACCGGACATGATTTCCATACTAAAAATTACAAAGGGGCATAATTCCGTAAACAAGTTTCATGGCTCTAGCCCTAATAGTTTCTGAGAAAATGACCTAAACGTAAAAACTCGACAAAAAATTGCAAAGTCAGTCAACCGTAAAATCTAGGTCAAGACTCAACATTGATGATGCTCTTCCAGATGTATACATGACCCAAGTTTCATGGCTCTAGCCCTTATAGTTTCTGAGAAAATGACCTAAACGCAAACACTCGACAAAAAATTGCGAAGTCAGTCATCCGTAAAATCTAGGTCAAGACTCAATATTGATAATGGCTTTCAGCTGTACTCTTCCAGATGTATGCATGACCCAAGTCTCATGGCTCTAGCCCTTATAGTTTCTGAGGAAATGACCTAAACGCAAAAAGTCGACAACAGTTTACGACGACGACACCGGAAAAGCAATACATATGTCTCGCCTCTGCTTCGCAGGCGAGACAAAAAAAGCAGAGGCGAGACAAAAATGTAGAAAGATTTATAGTTCTTGTTCTCTGAACATCGTCTGATGATGCTATATATTTCTACAAAGTTTCGAGAAAATATCTCAGACCGTTTCAGAGTTATGGCCCGGACAGGAAAAGCTGACGGACAGACGGGGCATAATTCCGTAAAAAATGTAGGTGGAGTTATGGTTCTTGTTCTCTGCACATCGTCTGATGATGTTTTATATTTGTACAAAGTTTCGAGAAAATATCTCAAACGGTTTCAGAGTTATGGCCCGAACACGAAAAGCTGACAGACAGACAAGGTGATTACTGTAGGGCCTCCGCTGACTTCGTCTGGCGGGGCCCTAATGAGTTAAGGAAGCAAAATGAGTATCTGGCGGGGCCCAAATGAGTTAAGGAAGCAAAATGAGTATTTGCAGATGACGAAATAAACTCTCTTGAAGGCTTCACAACAACATTTGTTAAATATTCGAAATTAGAATCAGTATGTAAAAACATAAAGCGTAATAGGCAGCTGATAGAGCTAAAAGGAACAAACAATGAGACACAACCTTGGAAAAAAAACTTTGTTTCCAGAATCCTTCAGATGATCCAACAATTCTATGGTAAAATGTAAGTACGGGGGGAACTCTGGGAAAACATGATTTGCTAAAGATTTAAATCTGCCTGTAAGGGTCATCCCATTTGAAAACGCTAAGAGTCCAGACATTATCCCCTTTGGTTTCCAGGGCGTGATACGGATTCGGATTGTATTAAATTCTGATCGATGCCAAGCTGTTTATATTTCCTTGCAACGGCATTAGAGACATCTTTTTTTTTGGAATTTCGCCATGACGCAGGGCCCTACAGCAAGTGTATAAACAGGACCTATGATTGCGATAATTGTTTTATCTGTTTTGTTATTTTCGTTTTTATTTATTTTTTTAGGCTAGTATTTTTACCATGCAATATTACCCTCTAAATTGGGTCGTCTGCACACTGTTAGTATTAAAAAATACACAATTAATGTTCCAAGGAAATCTACCATGTATTGTTACCATGTATTGTTACCGTAAGTCATTGCTTCGTCATCTCTCTTTGCAACGTGCTCAGAAACACTGAAAACGGGTAAAATCAAAATCACATCTTAAAATTAAATAGCTAAAATCACAAAAACAAAGGCTAAACAGTGGAGCTTCATGATTGACAATTATGGAGATTATGACGTAGGGGAGCTACAGAGTGTACAAGTTAGTTATGTTAAGTTTTCGAAGCGGATTTCACATTAAACACACTGAATATCTTCAAGGAAATATTTTTTTGCCGCATAGAGTTTTCTACATAAACAGGCACTGATCGAAAACACCTCAAAGGTGATATAATAGGTAGCTGAAAGAGCTAAAAGGAACAATGAAATACAACCTTGGAAAAAAAAACTTTGTTTCCAGAATCCTTCAGACGATCAAACAATTCTATAGTAAAATGTAGGGGGGGGGGACTCGGGGAAAACATGATTTGCTAAAGATTTAGATCTGCCTGTAAGGGTCATCTCATTTGAAAACGCTAAGAGTCCAGACATTAACTATGTGTACAATGGTGAGGGATATGTTTGCTTGACTTTGTCGCGGTTTAGAGGGCTACGTCAATTATGAAACCATTGAGGGCTTCAAGAATGGTATTCACTTGTCGTCAAAGTACGGCATAGTGGGCTACGTCAATTTTGAAACCATTCAGAGTTTTAAGTATTGCATTTTCTTGTCGTCTTAGTACGAAAGGCAATTAAATGTATTGGCCTTACCTCACACCTGTTAGGATAGCTCGATGACTTTATTAGGACTTAGCTAGTCATTCGCTAGGGGGGAAAACTCAGGGAAAACATGATTTGCTAACGATTTAGATCTGCCTGTAAGGGTCATCCCATTTGAAAACGCTAAGAGTCCAGAAATTAACTATGTGTACAATGGTGAGGGATATGTTTGCTTGACTTTGTCGCGGCTTAGTGGGCTACGTCAATTATGAAACCATTCAGAGTTTTAAGAACTGCATTTTCTTGTCTTAGTACGAAAGGCAATTAAATGTATAGGCCTCACCTCACAGCTGTTAGGATAGCTCGATGACTATATTAGGACATAGCTAGTCATTCGCTATATCGTGCATGTCTTTCATGAATTTTTGTAGTTATGTTTCTACTTCTATCTCCTTTGGTTTCCAGGGCGTGATATGGATTCGGATTGTATTAAATTCTGATCGATGCCTAGCTGTTTATATTCCCTTGCAACGGCACTAAAGACTTCTTTTTTTTAATTTCACCATGACACAGGGCCCTACAGCAGCTGTAAAAACAGGACCTTTGATTACGATAATTATCTAATGGGGACACCTTTATCAGTTTTGTTATTTTCGTTTTTATTAATTTTTAGGCTATTATTTTTACCATCCAATATTGCCCTCTAAATTGGGTCGTCTGCACAGTTAGTATTAAAAAAATATACAATGAATGTCCCAAGCAAATCTACAATGTATTGTTACCATACCTCAATGCTTCGTCATTTCTCTCTTTGCAACGTGCTCAGAAACACTGAAAACGGGTAAAATCAAAATCACATCTTAAAATTAAATAGCTAAAATCACAAAAACAAAGGCTAAACAGTGGAGCTTCACGTTTGAAAATTATGGAGATGATGACGTAGATGAGATACAGATTGTACAAGGTAGCTATGTTAAGTTTTCGAAGCGGATTTCACATTAAGGTCACTAAATATCTTCAAGGTAATATTTTGTTCCCGCAGAGTTTTTTCTACAAAAACAGGCACTGATCGAAAACACCTCAAAGGAAGTCTGTAAGAACAATCATTTGCTTGAAAACATGGAAGAGTTTAAATAGAGCGAAATGAAGGTCTTACAATAGAAGGAAACAACATTTGAGGGCTCTATGTGAATGAGTTAAGGAAGCAAAATGAGTATTTGCAGATGACGAAATCAACTCTCTTGAAAGCTTCACAACTACATTTGTTAAATATCCGTAATAAGAATCTGTATGTAAAAAGATAAAACGTAATAGGCAGCTGATAGAGCTAAAAGGAACAAACAATGAGATACTACCTTGGGAAAAAACACTTTGTTTCCAGAATCCTTCAGACGATCGAACAATTCTATGGTAAAATGTATGTGCGGGGGGAACTCAGGGAAAACATGATTTGCTAAAGATTTAGATCTGCCTTTAAGGGTCATCCCATTTGAAAACGCTATGTGTACAATGGTGGGGGATATGTTGCTTGACTTTGTCGCGGCTTAGAGGGCTACGTCAATTATGAAACCATTGAAAGCTTCAAGAATGGTATTCACTTGTCGTCAAAGTACGAAAGGCAAATAAATGTAATAGCCTCAGCACACGTCTGTTAGAATAGCTGAATGACTGTTTTAAGAAACAGCTAGTCATTCGCTATATCGTGCATGTCTTTCATGAATGTTTTGTTAAGTTTGTATTTCCGTCTCCTTTGGTTTCGAGGGCGGGAAATTCTGATCGATGCCTATCTGTCTATATTTCCTTCTAAGGTACTCGTTTTGTTTTTAAAACTTTAACCATATGCAGGGCCCGATAACAGTTGTATAAACAGGACCTTTGATTACGATAGTCATCTAATGGGGGACACCTTTATCAATTTTGCTTTTTCCTTTTTTATTTATTTTTAGGCTAGTATATTTACCCTGCAATATTGCCCTCTAAACTGGGTTGTCTGGATACTGATAGTAATAAAAAAATACAAAATGTTCCAAGTTAATCTACAATGTATTGTTACCACAGTATCATGTCAGTGCTTCGTCATTTCTCTCTGTGTTGCAACTGTTTCGTGCTCAGAGATACTGAAAGCGGGAAAAATCAGTCACTTCTTTTAATTAAAAAACCAAAATCACGAAAAGAAACAAAGGCTAAACAGTGGAGTTTCAGGTTTGATAACTAGAGATGATGACGTAGATGGGCTACAGAGAGCAGAAGATAGCTATGTTCAGTTTTCAAAGCGTGTTTCACATTAAATACACTGAATATCTTCGAGGTAATAATTTGTTCCCGCAGTTTTCTACAAGCACAGGCACTGATCGGCAACACGCTGTGTTACAGAGAGTACAAGATAGCTATGTTGAGTTTTCAAAGCGGGTTTTACATTAAACACACTGAATATCTTCGAGGTAATAGTTTGTTCCCGCAGTTTTCTACAAGCACAGGCACAGATCGGAAACTTGCTGTGTTGCTGTTCCTCAAAAGAAGTCTGAGAACACTTATTTTGTTGAAACACTGGGAGAGTTTAAATAGAACGAAAATGAAGGTCTTAAAACAAGGGAAACAACACTTGAGGACTCTATGTGAATGAGTTAAGGAAGCAAATTGAGTATTTGAGTACGAAAGACAATAATATGTATTGGCCTGACCACATGTCTGCTAGAATAGCTGAATGTCTGTTAGAATAGATAGAGCTAAAACGAACGTACAATGAGTTAAACCTTGGAAAAAAAAATGTTTTCAGAATCCTTCAGGCGATCGAACAATTCTATGGTAATTTGAAAGTGTGGGGGGGAACAGAGGAAAAACGTGATTTAGATCTGCCTGTAAGAGGCATCCAATTTGAAAACGCTTAGAGTCCAGACATCTCTGCCTGTAAGAGGCATCCAATTTGAAAACGCTTAGAGTCCAGACATCAACTATGTGTACAATGGTGGGGATATTTTTGACTTCTGTCGCGGCTCAGAGGGCTACGTTAATAATGGAACCATTGAGAGCATTAAGAATGGTATTAACTTGTCGTCAAAGTACGAAAGACAATTAAATGTATTGGCCTAACCACATGTCTGTTAGAATAGCTAAATGATTTTATTAAACCAGAGGGCCTATGGCCCTATATCGCTCACCTGAGCACTGAGGTTATGTTGGAAAAACTAAGTTGCCACAGCAACAAAACAACATGCACAACAGAAATAAAACACACCATTTATGTAGAGGATAATATCACAAACATTTATGCAAAAAATAAGCTTTATCCCCCCTTAATGGCTTCTGAGAAGATCTTTGGCAATAAAAAAAAAAAAAAAAATGAATTGAAAATTTGGCCCTTCAATTGCAACGGCAACCAATCAAAATCAGGTCTTTGGGCAAAATTCTTATAGCTGATAGAGGACTACTCTAGGAATATTTCTGTAAAGCTTTTGTCAAAATATCTGCCGTAACACAGAAATAAATACCAAATGTCCACTTTCCCCATTGTAAGTCTATGGAACCTTTAAGTTGCCATAGCAACCAGTTCACATGGGCAATGATAATATGAAATATACTTTAGGTAGAGGCTAATGTTATTAATATGTATGCAAAGTATCAGCTTCATCCTCCTCATGGCTTCACTTTCCTCATTATAAGTCAATGGAAACTATAAGTTGACATAGCAACCAAAGTTCTTATTGGGTTGGAAGAAAAAACAACATTCATGTAGAGGCTTCTGTCATCAACATGTTTGCACAATATCAGCTTCATCCCCCATATGGCTTCTGAGCAGAAGATTTTTTCATTTTTTCTTCTTCTTTTTTTCGAAAATTTACCCTATATTTTGCCATGGCAACAATTCAGCGATTTGGAGAAAATTCATATGAAATATAGAGGACTATTAAAGAAACATTTCTGTAGAAAGAAAATCTAAATAAAAGCCGTGAGACAGCAAAAAATGCCAATTTCCATTTTCCCCATTATAAGTCAATGGAAACTCTTAGTTGCCATAGCAACCAAACTGCTGGAGTAATTGCCATGAACAATAGTAATTTCCATTTTCCCCATTATAAGTCAATGGAAACTCTTAGTTGCCATAGCAACCAAACTGCTGGAGTAATTGCCATGAACAATAGTAATTCTATAGAGGCTAGTACTAAGATTCTTTCTGTAAAGTTTGAGCTTTATTGGCCACACAGTTTATGCAGAGATGATTTTTTAATATTTTTCCATTTTTAACTATTCGGTTGCAATGGCAACCAGAAAAATTGCCCAATTTGTATAAATTTAACAAGGCTGGTTAAAGACTACTCCAGGTACATTTCTATAAAAGTTTTGTCAAAATATCTGCAGTGGCATAGCAATAAATGCAAATTTTCTATTTGCCATTATAAGTCAATGGCAACTTTAAGTTCCCATAGCAACCAAACTGCTAGAGCAATTGCCAAGAAAAACAGTACTTTTATAGAGGACAGTGCCAAGATCCTTTCTGTGAAGTTTGAGCTTTATTGGTTGCATAGTTTCTGAGGAGATGATTTTTGAATATTTTTTCTATTTTTAACCATTCGGCTGCCATGGCAACCAGCCAAATTGTGCAATTGACAAAAATTTCATGTGGTTGATGGAGGACTACTCAAGGAACATTTCTGTAAAAGTTTTGTCAAAATATCTCCAGTGACATAGCAATAAATGCAAATTTTCAATTTTTCCCATACAAGTCAATGGAAACTTTAAGTTGCCATAGCTACCAAAGTTCCGAAGCAATTTGGATAAAAAACAGTATTATTGTTTCCCCCTGCCTATAGATGCTATATATGAAATTTAGTTACAATGGGCCTTGTAGTTTCAGAGGAGATGTCGTTTGAAAATGTTGACGGACGGACGACGGACGACGTACGCCTGCCTATACTATAAGCTCACCTGTGAGCCTTCGGCTCAGGTGAGCTAAAAAGAGCTAGTCATTCGCTATATCGTGCATGTCTTTCGTGATTTTTTTGTTAAGTTATGTTTGTACTTCTGTCCCCTTTGGTTTCGAGAAACCTGATTTGCTAAAGATTTAGATCTGCCTATAAGGGTCATCCGATTTGAAAACGCTAAGAGTGCAGACATTAACTAGGGTCATCCGATTTGAAAACGCTAAGAGTGCAGACATTAACTAGGTATACAATGGTGGTGGATATGTTTCACTTTTGTCGCGGCTTAAAGGGCCACGTTAATTATGCAACCATTTGGTTTCGAGAAATCTGATTTGCTAAAGATTTAGATCGGCCTATAAGGGTCATCCGATTTGAAAACGCTAAGAGTGCAGACATTAACTAGGGTCATCCTATTTGAAAACGCTAAGAGTGCAGAGTGCAGACATTAACTAGGTATACAATGGTGGGGATATGTTTCACTTTTGTCGCGGCTTAAAGGGCCACGTTAATTATTAAACATTGAGAGCATCAAGAATAGTATTAAGTTGTCGTCCGAAAGGCAATTAAATGTATTGGCCTCACCACATGTCTGTTAGAATAGCTGAATGACTGAATTAAGAAAAAGCTAGTCATTCGCTATATCGTGCCTGTCTTCCGTGAATTTTTTGTTAAGTTATGTTTGTACGTCTGTCCCCTTTGGTTTCGAGGGCGGGATATGGATTCGGATTGTATTAAATTCTGATTGATGTCTATCTGTCTATATTTCCTTGTAAGGGCATAAGATACCTGATGTTGTTTTTTTAAATTTAACCATGATGCAGGGTCCTATAGCATATCGTGCATGTCTTTCGTGACTTTTTTGTTAAGTTATGTTTGTACTTCTGTCCACTTTGGTTTCGAGAAACATTATTTGCTAAAGATTTAGATCTGCCTATAAGGGTCATTAGATTTGCAAACGCTAAGAGTGCAGACATAAACTAGGTATACAATGGTGGGGATATGTTTCACTTTTGTCGCGGCTTAAAGGGCCACGTTAATTATGAAACCATGTGGTTTCGAGAAACCTGATTTGCTAAAGATTTAGATCTGCCTATAAGGGTCATTAGATTTGCAAACGCTAAGAGTGCAGACATTAACTAGGTATACAATGGTGGGGATATGATTCACTTTTGTCGCGGCTTAAAGGGCCACGTTAATTATGAAACCATTTGGTTTCGAGAAACCCGATTTGCTAAAGATTTAGATCTGCCTATAAGGGTCATTAGATTTGAAAACGCTAAGAGTGCAGACATTAACTAGGTGTACAATGGTGGTGGATATGTTACACTTTTGTCGCGGCTTAAAGGGCCATGTTAATTATGAAACCATTTGGTTTCGAGAAACCTGATTTACTAAAGATTTAGATCTGCCTATAAGGGTCATCCGATTTGAAAACGCTAAGAGTGCAGACATTAACTAGGGTCATCCGATTTGAAAACGCTAAGAGTGCAGACATTAACTAGGTATACAATGGTGGTGGATATGTTTCACTTTTGTCGCGGCTTAAAGGGCCACGTTAATTATGAAACCATTGAGAGCATCAACAATAGTATTAAGTTGTCGTCAAAGTACGAAAGGCAATTAAATGTATTGGCCTCACCACATGTCTGTTAGAATAGCTGAATGACTGAATTAAGAAAAAGCTAGTCATTCGCTATATATATCGTGCCTGTCTTCCGTGAATTTTTTTGTAAAGTTATGTTTGTACGTCTGTCCCCTTCGGTTTCGAGGGCGGGATATGGATTCGGATTGTATTAATTTCTGATTGATGTCTATCTGTCTATATTTCCTTGTAAGGGCATAAGATACCTGTTTTTTTTTTTAAATTTAACCATGATGCAGGGTCCTATAGCATATCGTGCACGTCTTTCGTGATTTTTTTGTTAAGTCATGTTTGTACTTCTGTCCCCTTTGGTTTCGAGAAACATTATTTGCTAAAGATTTAGATCTGCCTATAAGGGTCATCCGATTTGAAAACGCTAAGAGAGCAGACATTAACTAGGTGTACAATGGTGGGGATATGTTTCACTTTTGTCGCGGCTAAAAGGGCCACGTTAATTATGAAACCATTTGGTTTCAAGAAACCTGATTTGCTAAAGATTTAGATCTGCCTATAAGGGTCATTAGATTTGAAAACGCTAAGAGTGCAGACATTAACTAGGTGTACAATGGTGGGGATATGTTTCACTTTTGTCGCGGCTTAAAGGGCCACGTTAATTATGAAACCATTTGGTTTCAAGAAACCTGATTTGCTAAAGATTTAGATCTGCCTATAAGGGACATTAGATTTGAAAACGCAAAGAGTGCAGACATTAACTAGGTATACAATGGTGGGGATATGATTCACTTTTGTCGCGGCTTAAAGGGCCACGTTAATTATGAAACCATTTGGTTTCGAGAAACCCGATTTGCTAAAGATTTAGATCTGCCTATAAGGGTCATTAGATTTGAAAACGCTAAGAGTGCAGAGTTTAACTAGGTGTACAATGGTGGTGGATATGTTACACTTTTGTCGCGGCTTAAAGGGCCATGTTAATTATGAAACCATTTGGTTTCGAGAAACCTGATTTACTAAAGATTTAGATCTGCCTATAAGGGTCATCCGATTTGAAAACGCTAAGAGTGCAGACATTAACTAGGGTCATCCGATTTGAAAACGCTAAGAGTGCAGACATTAACTAGGTATACAATGGTGGTGGATATGTTTCACTTTTGTCGCGGCTTAAAGGGCCACGTTAATTATGAAACCATTGAGAGCATCAACAATAGTATTAAGTTGTCGTCAAAGTACGAAAGGCAATTAAATGTATTGGCCTCACCACATGTCTGTTAGAATAGCTGAATGACTGAATTAAGAAAAAGCTAGTCATTCGCTATATATATCGTGCCTGTCTTCCGTGAATTTTTTTGTAAAGTTATGTTTGTACGTCTGTCCCCTTCGGTTTCGAGGGCGGGATATGGATTCGGATTGTATTAATTTCTGATTGATGTCTATCTGTCTATATTTCCTTGTAAGGGCATAAGATACCTGTTTTTTTTTTTAAATTTAACCATGATGCAGGGTCCTATAGCATATCGTGCACGTCTTTCGTGATTTTTTTGTTAAGTCATGTTTGTACTTCTGTCCCCTTTGGTTTCGAGAAACATTATTTGCTAAAGATTTAGATCTGCCTATAAGGGTCATCCGATTTGAAAACGCTAAGAGAGCAGACATTAACTAGGTGTACAATGGTGGGGATATGTTTCACTTTTGTCGCGGCTAAAAGGGCCACGTTAATTATGAAACCATTTGGTTTCAAGAAACCTGATTTGCTAAAGATTTAGATCTGCCTATAAGGGTCATTAGATTTGAAAACGCTAAGAGTGCAGACATTAACTAGGTGTACAATGGTGGGGATATGTTTCACTTTTGTCGCGGCTTAAAGGGCCACGTTAATTATGAAACCATTTGGTTTCAAGAAACCTGATTTGCTAAAGATTTAGATCTGCCTATAAGGGACATTAGATTTGAAAACGCAAAGAGTGCAGACATTAACTAGGTGTACAATGGTGGTGGATATGTTTCACTTTTGTCGCGGCTTAAAGGGCCACGTTAATTATGAAACCATTTGGTTTCGAGAAACCTGATTTGCTAAAGATTTAGATCTGCCTATAAAGGTCATTAGATTTGAAAACGCTAAGAGTGCAGACAATAACTAGGTGTACAATGGTGGTGGATATGTTTCACTTTTGTCGCGGCTTAAAGGGCCACGTTAATTATGAAACCATTTGGTTTCGAGAAACCTGATTTGCTAAAGATTTAGATCTGCCTATAAGGATCATTAGATTTGAAAACGCTAAGAGTGCAGACACTAACTAGGGTCATCCTATTTGAAAACGCTAAGAGTGCAGACATTAACTAGGTATACAATGTTGGTGGATATGTTTCACTTTTTGTCGCGGCTTAAAGGGCCACGTTAATTATGAAACCATTGAGAGCATCAAGAATAGTATTAAGTTGTCGTCAAAGTATGAAAGGCAATTCAATGTATTGGCCTCACCACATGTCTGTTAGAATAGCTGAATGACTGAATTAAGAAAAAGCTAGTCGTTCGCTATATCGTGCCTGTCTTCCGTGAATTTTGTGTTAAGTTATGTTTGTACGTCTGTCCCCTTTGGTTTCGAGGGCGGGATATATTGATTCGGATTGTATTAAATTCTGAATGATGTCTATCTGTCTATATTTCCTTGTAAGGGCACAAGATACCTGTTTTTTTTTTTTTTAAATTTAACCATGATGCAGGGTCCTATAGCATATCGTGCATGTCTTTCTTGATTTTTTTGTTAAGTTATGTTTGTACTTCTGTCCCCTTTGGTTCCGAGAAACCTGATTTGCTAAAGATTTAGATCTGCCTATAAGGGTCATTAGATTTGAAAACGCTAAGAGTGCAGACATTAACTAGGTGTACAATGGTGGTGGATATGTTACACTTTTGTCACGGCTTAAAGGGCCATGTTAATTATGAAACCATTTGGTTTCGAGAAACCTGATTTACAAGAGATTTAGATCTGCCTATAAGGGTCATCCGATTTGAAAACGCTAAGAGTGCAGACATTAACTAGGTCTACAACGGTGGTGGATATGTTTCACTTTTGTCGCGGCTTAAAGGGCCACGTTAATTATGAAACCATTGAGAGCATCAACAATAGTATTAAGTTGTCGTCAAAGTACGAAAGGCAATTAAATGTATTGGCCTCACCACATGTCTGTTAGAATAGCTGAATGACTGAATTAAGAAAAAGCTAGTCATTCGCTATATATATCGTGCCTGTCTTCCGTGAATTTTTTGTTAAGTTATGTTTGTACGTCTGTCCCCTTTGGTTTCGAGGGCGGGATATATTGTTTCGGATTGTATTAAATTCTGGTTGATGTCTATCTGTCTATATTTCCTTGTAAGGGCATAAGATACCTGTTGTTGTTTTAAATTTAACCATGATGCAGGGTCCTATAGCATATCGTGCACGTCTTTCGTGATTTTTTTGTTAAGTTATGTTTGTACTTCTGTCCCCTTTGGTTTCGAGAAACATTATTTGCTAAAGATTTAGATCTGCCTATAAGGGTCATTAGATTTGAAAACGCTAAAAGTGCAGACATTAACTAGGTGTACAATGGTGGGGATATGTTTCACTTTTGTCGCGACTTAAAGGGCCACGTTAATTATGAAACCATGAGAGCATCAAGAATAGTATTAAGTTGTCGTCAAAGTACTAAAGGCAATTAAATGTATTGGCCTCACCACATGTCTGTTAGAATAGCTGAATGACTGAATTAAGAAAAAGCTAGTCATTCGCTATATCGTGCCTGTCTTCCGTGAATTTTTTGTTAAGTTATGTTTGTACGTCTGTCCCCTTTGGTTTCGAGGGCGGGATATGGATTCGGATTGTATTAAATTCTGATTGATGTCTATCTGTCTATATTTCCTTGTAAGGGCATAAGATACCTGATGTTGTTTTTTTAAATTTAATCATGATGCAGGGTCCTATAGCATATCGTGCATGTCTTTCGTGACTTTTTTGTTAAGTTATGTTTGTACTTCTGTCCACTTTGGTTTCGAGAAACATTATTTGCTAAAGATTTAGATCTGCCTATAAGGGTCATTAGATTTGCAAACGCTAAGAGTGCAGACATTAACTAGGTATACAATGGTGGGGATATGTTTCACTTTTGTCGCGGCTTAAAGGGCCACGTTAATTATGAAACCATGTGGTTTCGAGAAACCTGATTTGCTAAAGATTTAGATCTGCCTATAAGGGTCATTAGATTTGAAAACGCTAAGAGTGCAGACATTAACTAGGTGTACAATGGTGGTGGATATGTAACACTTTTGTCGCGGCTTAAAGGGCCATGTTAATTATGAAACCATTTGGTTTCGAGAAACCTGATTTGCTAAAGATTTAGATCTGCCTATAAGGGTCATCCGATTTGAAAACGCTAAGAGTGCAGACATTAACTAGGGTCATCCGATTTGAAAACGCTAAGAGTGCAGACATTAACTAGGTATACAATGGTGGTGGATATGTTTCACTTTTGTCGCGGCTTAAAGGGCCACGTTAATTATGAAACCATTGAGAGCATCAACAATAGTATTAAGTTGTCGTCAAAGTACGAAAGGCAATTAAATGTATTGGCCTCACCACATGTCTGTTAGAATAGCTGAATGACTGAATTAAGAAAAAGCTAGTCATGCGCTATATATATCGTGCCTGTCTTCCGTGAATTTTTTGTTAAGTTATGTTTGTACGTCTGTCCCCTTTGCTTTCGAGGGCGGGATATTGTTTCGGATTCTATTAAATTCTGATTGATGTCTATCTGTCTATATTTCCTTGTAAGGGCATAAGATACCTGTTGTTTTTTTTTTGAAATTTAACCATGATGCAGGGTCCTATAGCATATCGTGCACGTCTTTCGTGATTTTTTTGTTAAGTTATGTTTGTACTTCTGTCCCCTTTGGTTTCGAGAAACATTATTTGCTAAAGATTTAGATCTGCCTATAAGGGTCATTAGATTTGAAAACGCTAAGAGTGCAGACATTAACTAGGTGTACAATGGTGGGGATATGTTTCACTTTTGTCGCGGCTTAAAGGGCCACGTTAATTATGAAACCATTTGGTTTCAAGAAACCTGATTTGCTAAAGATTTAGATCTGCCTATAAGGGACATTAGATTTGAAAACGCTAAGAGTGCAGACAATAACTAGGTGTACAATGGTGGTGGATATGTTTCACTTTTGTCGCGGCTTAAAGGGCCACGTTAATTATGAAACCATTTGGTTTCGAGAAACCTGATTTGCTAAAGATTTAGATCTGCCTATAAGGGTCATTAGATTTGAAAACGCTAAGAGTGCAGACATTAACTAGGGTCATCCTATTTGAAAACGCTAAGAGTGCAGACATTAACTAGGTATACAATGTTGGTGGATATGTTTCACTTTTTGTCGCGGCTTAAAGGGCCACGTTAATTATGAAACCATTGAGAGCATCAAGAATAGTATTAAGTTGTCGTCAAAGTATGAAAGGCAATTCAATGTATTGGCCTCACCACATGTCTGTTAGAATAGCTGAATGACTGAATTAAGAAAAAGCTAGTCATTCGCTATAAGGGCCACGTTAATTATGAAACCATTGAGAGCATCAAGAATAGTATTAAGTTGTCGTCAAAGTATGAAAGGCAATTCAATGTATTGGCCTCACCACATGTCTGTTAGAATAGCTGAATGACTGAATTAAGAAAAAGCTAGTCATTCGCTATATCGTGCCTGTCTTCCGTGAATTTTTTGTTAAGTTATGTTTGTACGTCTGTCCCCTTTGGTTTCGAGGGCGGGATATATTGATTCGGATTGTATTAAATTCTGAATGATGTCTGTCTGTCTATATTTCCTTGTAAGGGCACAAGATACCTGTTTTTTTTTTTTTTTTAATTTAACCATGATGCAGGGTCCTATAGCATATCGTGCATGTCTTTCGTGATTTTTTTGTTAAGTTATGTTTGTACTTCTGTCCCCTTTGGTTTCGAGAAACCTGATTTGCTAAAGATTTAGATCTGCCTATAAGGGTCATTAGATTTGAAAACGCTAAGAGTGCAGACATTAACTAGGGTCATCCTATTTGAAAACGCTAAGAGTGCAGACATTAACTAGGTATACAATGTTGGTGGATATGTTTCACTTTTTGTCGCGGCTTAAAGGGCCACGTTAATTATGAAACAATTGAGAGCATCAAGAATAGTATTAAGTTGTCGTCAAAGTATGAAAGGCAATTAAATGTATTGGCCTCACCACATGTCTGTTAGAATAGCTGAATAACTGAATTAAGAAAAAGCTAGTCATTCGCTATATCGTGCCTGTCTTCCGTGAATTTTTTGTTAAGTTATGTTTGTACGTCTGTCCCCTTTGGTTTCGAGGGCGGGATATATTGATTCGGATTGTATTAAATTCTGAATGATGTCTATCTGTCTATATTTCCTTGTAAGGGCACAAGATACCTGTTTTTTTTTTTTAAATTTAACCATGATGCAGGGTCCTATAGCATATCGTGCATGTCTTTCTTGATTTTTTTGTTAAGTTATGTTTGTACTTCTGTCCCCTTTGGTTTCGAGAAACCTGATTTGCTAAAGACTTAGATCTGCCTATAAGGGTCATTAGATTTGAAAACGCTAAGAGTGCAGACATTAACTAGGGTCATCCTATTTGAAACGCTAAGAGTGCAGACATTAACTAGGTATACAATGTTGGTGGATATGTTTCACTTTTTGTCGCGGCTTAAAGGGACACGTTAATTATGAAACCATTGAGAGCATCAAGAATAGTATTAAGTTGTCGTCAAAGTATGAAAGGCAATTAAATGTATTGGCCTCACCACATGTCTGTTAGAATAGCTGAATGACTGAATTAAGAAAAAGCTAGTCATTCGCTATATCGTGCCTGTCTTCCGTGAATTTTTTGTTAAGTTATGTTTGTACGTCTGTCCCCTTTGGTTTCGAGGGCGGGATATATTGATTCGGATTGTATTAAATTCTGAATGATGTCTATCTGTCTATATTTCCTTGTAAGGGCACAAGATACCTGTTTTTTTTTTTTTTTAAATTTAACCATGATGCAGGGTCCTATAGCATATCGTGCATGTCTTTCTTGATTTTTTTGTTAAGTTATGTTTGTACTTCTGTCCCCTTTGGTTTCGAGAAACCTGATTTGCTAAAGATTTAGATCTGCCTATAAGGGTCATCCGATTTGAAAACGCTAAGAGTGCAGACATTAACTAGGGTCATCCTATTTGAAAACGCTAAGAGTGCAGACATTAACTAGGTATACAATGGTGGTGGATATGTTTCACTTTTGTCGCGACTTAAAGGGCCACGTTAATTATTAAACCATTGAGAGCATCAACAATAGTATTAAGTTGTCGTCAAAGTACGAAAGGCAATTAAATGTATTGGCCTCACCACATGTCTGTTAGAATAGCTGAACGACTGTATTAAGAAAAAGCTAGTCATTCGTTATATCGTGCCTGTCTTCCGTGAATTTTTTGTTAAGTTATGTTTGTACTTTTGTCCCCTTTGGTTTCGAGGGCGGGATATGGATTCGGACTGTATTAATTTCTGATCGATGCCTATCTGTCTATATTTCCTTGTAAGGGCATAAGATACATGTTCTGTTTTTTGGTTTTTTTTAATTTAACCATGATGCAGGGTCCTATAGCATTTACACAGGACCTTTGATTACGATATTTATCTAATTGGGGACACCTTTATCAGTTTTATTTTCGTTTTAATTTATTTTTAGGCCAGTTTTGTTATTTTCGTTTTAATTTATTTTTAGGCTAGTGTATTTACCCAGCAATATTGCCCTGTAAATTGGGTCGTCTGCACACTGATAGTATTAAAAAATGCACACTGTTCCAAGGAAATCTACAATGTATTGTTACCGTCAGTGCTTCGTCATTTCTCTCTGTTTCGTGCTCAGAAACACTGACAGCGGGAAAAATCAAAATCACATCTTTAAATTAAAAGACTAATACCACAAAATGAAACAAAGGCTAAATAGTGGAGTTTCACGGTTGACAAGTAGAGATAATGACGTAAATGGACTTCAGAGAGTACAAGATTTGAAGATGGATTTTCATATAAAACACACTGACTATCTTCGAGGTAATACTTTGTTCTTCGAGGTAATACTTTGTTCCCGCTAAGTTTTCTACTAGCACTGGCACTTGATAGGAAACACGCTGTGCTACTATTCCTCAAAGGAAGTCTGTGAGAACAATCATTTGGTTGAAAAACTGGGAGAGTTTAAATAGCACGAAACTGAAGGTCTTAAAAAGAAGGGAAACAACACTTGAGGACACTATATGCATGAGATCAAGGAAGCAAAATCAGTATTTTCAGATGACGAAAATAACTGTCTTGAAGGCTTCACAACTTGTTAAATATCCGAAATTAGAATCTGTGTGTAAAAAGATAAAACGTAATAGGCAGCTGATAGAGCTAAAAGGAACAAACAATGACTTACAACGTTGGAAAAAAACTTTGTTTCCAGAATCCTTCAGACGATCGAACAATTCTATGGTAATATGAAAATGTGGGGGGAACACCGGGAAAACATGATTTGCTGAAGATTTAGATCAGTTTGAAAGGGTGAAAATGCTAAAAGTCCTGATATAAACTATGTATACAATGATGGGGGATATGTTTGTTTGACTTTTGTCGCGGCTTAGAGGGCTACGTTTATTATGAAGCATTTACTTGTCGTCAAATTACGAAAGGCAATTAAATGTACTGTCCTCACCACACGTCTGTTAGAATAGCTGAATGACTATTAAGAAAGAGCTAGTCCTTCGCTATATCGTGCATGTCTTTTGTGAATTTTTCGTTAAGTTATGTTTGTATTCGTACTTGTCCCTTTTAGTTTCGAGGGCGGGATATGGATTCGGATTGTATTCTGATCGATGCCTATCTGTTTATATTTCCTTGGAACGCCATAAGATACTTGTTTTTTTTTTTTTTTCAATTTAACCACGATGCAGCGTCATACAGCAGTTGTACAAACAAGACCTTTGATTACGATAACTATCTTATGGGGGACACCTTTATCAGTTTTGTTATTTTCGTTTTTATTTAATTTTTAGGCTAGTATTTTTACCTTGCAATATTGCCCTTTAAATTGGGTAGCCTGCACACTGATAGTATTAAAAATTCAAACAAGAGGACCACTGGTCCTGTAGCTCACCTGAGTCCATTCAGTCTCAGTACTCTAGGGTAAGTTTTACTCTAAGGCAAATTGGACACATGGGTGGTATCATACCTGTGACCCTCAGGGTGGAAAATGAAAAAGACAAGAAACATCCAACCTTGCCCAAATTTGAACTGGTCCGATATTTTATGGCTGTCCTAGATACTTGCAAGTTTGAAGAAGTTGCAGTCAAAACTAAAGATGCTGTGGCCCGGACAACATTTTCCCCATTATAAGTCTATGGGACCTTTTTGTTCCCATGGTAGCTCCAGTTTTAAACCAATCTGCCCCAAAACAATATTAAATCAATCCCCCCTAACAATGCTACATAGAAAATTTGATCAAGATTGGCCACTTACTTTAGCAAATATTAATGCTTAAAAGTGTGGACGTAGGACGGACCAAGCATATACTATAAGCTCACCATGTGAGCTTTCGGCTCAGGTGAGCTAAAAACAGCAACTGTGACCTTGACCTTAGAATGATGAAACGCAAATTTGTTCAAGATATTGTCATACTAAACATTTGTGTGAAGTTAAATCAAAATCGGTCCATAAATGAAGGCTCTAGACAAAGTTTTTCTAAAAATAGCCACTGTGACCTCGACCTTGATCCCAGGACGCTGAAACGCAAACTTGTCCAAGATATTGCCATACTTATCAATTTTATGAAGTTAAATCGAAATTTTTCCATTAATGAAAGTGCAAGACAAAGTTTTTTTTTCTATAAATAGCCACTGTGACCTTGACTTTGATCTCAAGATGCTGAAACGCGAACTTGTTCAAGATATTGTCAAACTAAACATTTGTGTGAAGGTTTTAATCAAAATGGGTCCATAAATGAAGGCTCTAGAGCGATGTCTAAGTTTTTCTAAAAATAGCCACAGTGACCTTGACCTTAACCCAAGAACGCTGAAATGCCAATTTGTCCAAGATATAGTCATACTAATCACTTGTATGATATCCAATTGAATATAGTCCCAAAATTCAAGGCGCTACAGGGATGACAAAGTTTTTCTAATTATAGCCAATGTGTCCTTCACATTGACCCACAAACACTGAAACGCGATCTTGTCCAAGATATTGTCATATTCATCACTTGTGTGAAGTACAATTGAAATCATTCCATAAATGAAGGCAATAGAATGATGACCAGACAACATTTTCCCCATTATAAGTCTAAGGGAAAATATTTTATCGTTCAAGGGCAAGTAACTCTAAAAAGAATGATCCAACCTAGCCCAAATTCGAACTGGTCCGAGATGTTTTAACTGTCCTGGATGCCTGCAAGTTTGAAGAAGTTGCGATCAAAAATGAAGAAGCTAGGGCCCGGACAACATTTTCCCTATTATAAGTCTATGGGAAAATATTTATCGCTCAAGGGCAAGTAACTCTGAAATAAATGATCCAACCTGGCCCAAATATTCGAACTGGTCCGAGATGTTTTGACAGTCCTGGATACCTGCATGTTTGAAGAAGTTGCAATTAAAAATGAAGAAGCTAGGGCCCCGGACAACATTTTCTCCATGGTAAGTCTATAGGAAAATATTTTATCGCTCAAGGGCACGAACTCTGAAATGAATGATACAACCTGGCCCCAATTCGAACTGGTCCGAGATGTTTTGACTTTCCTGGATACCTGCAAGTTTGAAGAAGTTGCGATCAAAAATGAAGAAGCTAGGGCCCGGACAACATTTTCTCCATTGTAAGTCTATGGGAACGTATTTTATCGCTCAAGGGCAAGTAACTCTGAAAAACAAAATTATCCAACCTGGCCAAAATTCGAAATGGTCCGAGATGTTTTGACTGTCCTAAATACCTGCAAGTTTGAAGAAGTTGCGATTAAAAATGGAGACACTAGGGCCCGGACAACATTTTCCCCGTTATATATTTTATTGCTCAAGGGCAAGTAACTCTGAAAAGAATGATTCAACCTGGCTCAAATTCGAACTGGTTGGTTGGTTGATTTGATGCTTAACGTCCACGGTAAACAACTAAGGTCATGTCGGGACGGTCAGTTAACCTAACCACACTATTCCTGGGCAGGCATAGACCTCCTAAGCGGTTAACCAGTACTAAGTGCACATACTTTCGCCAGTAACTGACAACTGCCCTTCTTGAATCAGCGGAAGGAGAAACGAAAGTATGTGGCCAGACCAGGATTCGAACCCAGGACCTCTGACTTACGAGTCAGGTGTCCTACCGATTGCGCTACCCGGCCCGGCCCCCAAATTCGAACTGGTTTGAGATGTTTTGGCTGTTCTGGATACCTGCAAGTTGCAAGAATTTGCGATCAAAAATGACGAAGCTAGGGCCCGGACATTTTCCCCATTATAAGACTATGGGAAAATAATTTATCGCTCAAGGGCAAGTAACTCTGTAAAGAATCGTCCAACCTGGCCCAAATTCGAACTGGTCCGAGATGTTTTGGCTGTCCTGAATATCTGCAAGTTACACGACGTTGCGATCAAAAAATGAAGCAGCTAGGGCCCGGACAATAGTTTCTCCATTATAAGTCTATGGGACCTTTTTGTTGCCATGGTAACCACAGTTTTTAACCCATCTGTACCAAAACTATATGCAATCAATCTTCCACCCCAACCATGCTACACATAAAATTTGATCAAGATTGGCCAGCTACTTTAGCAGATATTAATGCTTAAAAGTGTGAACGGACGACGTACGAAGGACCGACCCTGTACTATAAGCTCACCTTGTGAGCCTTCGGCTCAGGTGAGCTAAAAATGATGTTCCAAGGAAAACTACAATGTATTGTTACCATATAGTCCAGTCAAATTGTGGGAGAACCTAAAACAAATTGCAACAAAAGGTTTCTTTGCAGTAATAAGCTCCTAAGACCTATCGTTTTAACATACTAAAAGTAGGACAAAATCGGAGAATGCAAAACTTGATATTTTCATATGTCTTGGTTTCGAAGGATTTAAACCACTGCACAGCTACTTTTAGTCGGAAAGCCACTTCTAAACATCATTTCTAGACAAGTTAAATCCATAGAAGTCGTTGATAAAGCAGTTATATACTGCTCTTTACCTTTTGTCTACCATTAAATTTGCTGATTACGATAACCGGTCGATCATATAGTATATTACTATTGGTTTACCCCACCCACCGGTGCAAATTTTGCTTTTACCATAACCTCTATTCCGATGGACAATATGGATGGTAATGAAGATAGTAAACGGGATCAATGTTTTTAAATGAAGACTGTCACAGAACAATAGAAAAAACAGCTTGATGTAACTCTTATTTAGCAAATGATGGGACATCTGAGAGTGTTGTTTTGTTGCTTCACGTCCACGGTAACGGCCATGGTCATGTCTGGACGGTCAGTTAACCTTACGACACTATTCTTAGGCCGGCTTAGACCTCCTATGCGGTTAAGCAGTACTACGTGCACATACTTTCGCCAGTAACTGACAACGGTCCTTCTTGAATCAGCGGAAGTAAGTAGCCGGACCGAATCTTGAACACAGGACCTCTGGCTCTTGAGTCAGACGCGCTACCGACGGTACTATATGGCCCGAGTAAATACTTCATGTGTTGAAAGGATAATCCACTAGAGGGATAAATATGCTGACAACTTGGACATGCTTAAGGATATTAGGTGATGACCGCCATGACATTTTTGCATTCATAAATGGTAAAATGTTTACTTTTCTGGTTCAAAATTTACAAATTATACCTCCTTCCTGCCTAACAGCCACCCCCCCCCACTCCTCTGGAAAGAAGTCATTGTTTTAGTTTGCCTGAACGACCTTCAGGAAGACCTATTGTTGTCACCCCGGTGTCGGCCTCCGCGTTTGCACCCTCGTCCATGTCCACCTTTTGGGTGGTATAGATTATATTAAAACACCCATTTCTCTTTAACCCATTGATAGCCTAAGTTGATACTTTCACTTATGCTAGATAATGGTCTTACGTTTTACACCATTGTCCCCTCAGTGACCTTGAGGTCAAGGTCATGGAATTGGAAATCTCATGTTAAATATGGGATGTTCTTTTAAGGTTTTATCTCATCTGTCAAGGTGAGCTTATAGTATAGCCTTGGTCCGTAGTTCGTCGTCGTCTTCCACACTTTAAAACATACCTCCTAAACCATCTGCTCAATCTTGATCAAATTTTATGTGTAGCATTGTTGGGGTAGGGGATTGACTGCATAAGGTTAAAGGGCAGATCAGATTGGAGCTCTGGTTGCCATGGCAACATAAAGCTCCCATAAATTTACAATGTGAAAAACTTAAAAAATCTTTTTCTCTGAAACCATGACGCCCAGAGCTTATAAATTTAGTATTTAGCAATGTTTTGTGCCCCCCTACGTCACTTCTGCCAATCCGTCCCCTGGGGTCCAAACTGGCCCCACTCTAGGGGCCCACTGCTTTATATAGGGCTATATAGCTAAAGAACCTTCAAGACTTTTCCACTATGAAAACCTTAGGTCAAGAGCTTACATATTTAGTATGTAGCAATGGTTAGTGGTCACATACATAAATCCTGCCAATCATGCCTCTCGGATCCAAATTTGCCACCCCAGGGGTCATTAGCTTCCACAAAGTTATGACGAGAAAAACATAAAAAATCTTCTTTTTTGAAACCATGAGGCCCAGAGCTAATATATTTAGCATGTAGCAGTGTTTAGTGGTCCCGTACATAAATCCTGCCAACCATGCCCCTGGGGTCCAAACTGGCCCATCCCAGGGAGGTTATTTGTGTATATAGGGCTATATAGCTAAAGAGCTAAAGAACCTTCAAAATTGTCCTCTCTGAAACCATGAGGCCCAGAGCTTACATATTTAGATGTAGCAATGGTTAGGGGTCAGCTACATTAATAATCTCATAGCTTGTACTGATATCTTACTTGTTTATGTATGTATATATATGTTAACTGAATAAGCTAAATAAATATGTTTAAACAAATCCTGCCAACCATGCCCCTAGGGTCTAAATTGGCCACGCCCCAGGGGCATTAGCTCCCCTAGTCTTATGAAGTGAAAAAAATCTTTTCTGAAACCATGAGGCCCAGAGCTTAAACATTTAGTATGTAGCAATATTTAGTGGTCCCCTGCATAAATCCTGTCAACCATACCGATGTGGTCCAAACTGGCCCCACCCCAGGGGTCATTTGTTAATAAAGGGGTTATACAGCTGAGAACCTTCAAAAATCTTTTCTCTGAAACCATGAGGCCCAGAGCTTACATATAATTTAGTATGTAGCAATGGTTGGCGGTCACGTACATAAATCCTGCCAACCATGCCCCTGGGATCCAAATTACCCACCCACCTTAAACACACAATCACACCCGGAATCAATCATTGGCTCCCATAGACTTATAATGGACAAAACGTAAAAAATCTTCTTCTCTGAAACCAAGAGGCCCAGATCTTATATGCTTATATATTTATTTAGTATGTAGCAATGTTTAGTGTCCCATAACTCCTGCCAAACCAAGCCCTTGGGTTCCAAACTGGCCCCACCCCAGGTGGTCATTTATTTATATAGAGCTATATCGCTAAAGAACCTTCAAAAATCTTCTCTGATACCATGAGGCCCAGAGCTTACATATTTAATATTTAGCAATGTTTAGTTGTCACGTACATAAATCCTACCAACCATGCCTTGGGTCCAAATTGGCCACACCCCGGGGGTCATTAGCTCTCATAGACTTATAATGGGGAAAATCTTACAAAATCATCTTCCCAGAAACCATGAGGCCTGGACCTTACATATTTAGTAGCAATGTTTAGTGGTCCCCTTCACAAATCCTGCCGAGGAGATTTGTAAAGACTATTCATAAGTATGTTGCACTGTTTGTGTTATTATGCATGTAGTATTCTGCTCTTTATGCCTTTGTTTCGGGCTTCTCATGCCTTCAGAGATCAGTATTCTAAACTGAAGCATGTTTTTGCTAAGCTAAGTCATAAGTATGACATATTTCTTGTTGCAGTTCAGCTACTGACCTTCAAAGATTCACTTCAGATTTTAAGGCAGAATAAAGTGGGTGGGGTAATTTATACCCTTTAAGTCCTAGATGGCTTTTCATTCAACAACAAAATGTGTCACATTCATTCTTAATCTTCTAGACTTAATTCTGGCAGAGGCAGAATAGGTTCTTAGAAATAAAACTCACAGCAATAATGTTATGTCATATTAAACATTACAAATAATTGGTATATTTAAGACGCAAATAGGCGCATGTTAAAATGCAGAAAAAATATATTTTGCATTATCCGATTTTATCCTACTTTTGATATGTCATATGTGAATGTTAGTCCGCAACAATGCAAAAAAAGCTTTTGTTGCAATTTGTTTTGGGTTTAGGGGAAAAAATCGCCAGTTTGCCTGGACTAAAAGTGACGTCGATGCTTTGTCATTTCTCTCTCTGTTGCGACAGTTTCGTGCTCAGAAACACTGAAACCGGGAAAAGTCAAAATCACACCTTAAAATTAAATAACTTAAAACACAAAAACAGAGGCTAAACAGTGCCGCTTCACTTTTGGCAACTATGTATATGATGACGTAGATGGGTTACAGAGAGTACAAGATGGCTGTTAAGTTTTCAAAGCGGGTTTCACATTAAACACACTGAATATCTTCGAGGTAATACTTTGTTCCCGCAGAGTTTTCTACAAGCACAGGCACCGATCAGAAACACGCTGTGCTACTGTTCCTCAAAGGAAGTCTGTGAGAACAATCATTTGGTTGTTAACCTGGGAGAGTTTAAACAGCACGAAAATGAAGGTCTTAAAAAGAAGGGAAACAACACTTGAGGTCCCTATGTGAATGAGATCAAGGAAGCAAAATCAGTATTTTCAAGGCTTCACAGCCACATTTGTTAAATATCAGATATTGGAATCTGTGTGCATAAAGATAAAAACAAAACTCGTTTTTTTTTTGTTTCCAGAATCCTGCAGACGATCGAAGAATTCTATGGTAATATGATAGTTCGGGGGAACACCGAGAAATAAGGTTAAGATCTGTCTGAAAGGGTCATCCAATTAGAAAATGCTAGGAGTATTTATTATGCTTACAATGGTGAGCGAATATGTTTGTTTGACTTTAGTCGTTTTTTTTTTTCCAGAATCCTGCAGACGATCGAAGAATTCTATGGTAATATGATAGTTCAGGGGAACACCGAGAAATAAGGTTAAGATCTGTCTGAAAGGGTCATCCAATTAGAAAATGCTAGGAGTATTTATTATGCTTACAATGGCTTCTTGGGTATATCAAAAATTTAATTTTGACTATTTTTATAGGCAAATTAACATTACAACCGTCAGAGGTCCTTTTAATGATCTGTTCTACATATCTGTAAAGCATCGTGAAAATATTTCAAAGGGTATTCAAGTTAAAGGGCGGACACTAAATCACACCTAAAACCATCAATGGGAAATAATTTAAAAAAATAAGGAAGCAAGAGTTGTCATTCTTGTTCTCTACACATCGTCATGACCTGTTCTACATATTTGTAAAGTATCAAGAAAGTATTTCAAAGGGTAATCAAGTTATGGAGCGGACACGGAATCACATCAAAGACCATCAATGGTTATTAACTAAAAAATAAGACAGCGAGAAATGTCATTCTTGCTCGTGACACGTTGTCATGACCTACTCTACATATCTGTGAAATATCATATTTCAAGGGGAGATAACTCAAAAAGTACATAAGTAAGAGTATTCATTTTTGTACGCATCACATCGTCATGACATCTTCTACTGTATATAAAACTGGAAGTATCATGAAAGTATTATAAAGGGTATTCAAGATATAGAGCGGACAAGAAATTGTTTTCGGACGGACGCCAGGCTCATCGCTATACAGTCGGGGGATAAAAAGCAGGTAAACAACGCTTGAGGTCTACATGTCAAAGAGATCAAAAAGATTTATCAGCATTTTAGATGACGAAAACCACGCTCTTGAAGATTCAACACCTACATTTGTTAAATATCCGAAATTGGAATATGTGTAAAACAAAGTAGGCAGCTGATAGAACTAAGCGGAAAAGGAAATTCTTTTTTTTTAGCGTTTGCAAAATATCTGCACACGACTGAACAATTCTAAGGGTATACGATAGTGCGAGGTAACACCGGGAAAACATGATTTGCTTAATTTGGGTTGCCATACAATGCGGACAGTTTGTTCTTCATTTTATAAACAAACTACAGCTTGTGGGTTTTTGCAACTCTGTTCAGGAAAGTCCAATTCGATTTCTTTTGCAAAGGATACTGACGGAAACAAGTCTGTTGGCTCTTATTGTTATACTAGCGTATTCGTTCTATATTTTATTTTGTTCTATTTTTTTTTCTTGTACTGAGCATTTTTTCCAAAATTCTAGTAACGGTCAAATGGATGGTGTATAATCTGTTCGAGGGATAAACTATTATCTCTTAATTTTAAGTTTCGGATACTACTACTACTAGTCCATGCCTTTTTGTAATGTGTTTTACGTGTTCATGCCAAGTACAATCATTTGATAAGTAAAGGTCATTATCTTAAAGGGATTCAGATGATTTTGCATTAAAGCTTCAGTTATCTGATGATTTTGCCTAATTTAGTTTGAAAAAGGGCTGAGGATAACAAGCCCTGCTCATTTTGTAGTTTATGCAACCGGCTGAGTCACGGGATGATTTAAAATTTTAAAGAGACTAGTATCATCTGCGATCAATCAATGGCATTAAACTTATTACAGAGATACAATGCCTAACAGATCCAAGAAGAACTACGGTACGAATATAAGCCTAGTCAGAGAGTTTTTTTTTAAAGTTTAGGAGGACAGTGTGTCACATATGGTCGAATTCTTTGCTGATTCCACAGAAAACATTACGTACTTCTTAAAAATGTTAATAATAGCAAAGATTTGACAGGTCACCGTATTTAGAAAGAGGGAAAACAAGCCTCCTAATGGGAAGTTGTGACAATGCCCGTCAGTAGAGGATGGTTGAAAAGTTAATTTGCATTTGAGTACCAATTGCCGGGTGTTAACTTCATTGGCCCGCTTGCATATTAGACATTTTGTCATATGAATTTTACAGATCAAATAAATGTATTTCTCTCACAGTTTCTAAATTGAATATAAGCCTAGTCAGAGAGTTTTTTTTAAAGTTTAGGAGGACAGTGTGTCACACATGGTCGAATTCTTTGCTGATTCCACAGAAACATTACGTACTTCTTAAAAATGTTAATAATTGCAAAGATTTGACAGGTCACCGTATTTAGAAAGAGGGAAAACAAGCCTCCTAATGGGAAGTTGTGACAATGCCCGTCAGTAGAGGATGGTTGAAAAGTTAATTTGCATTTGAGTACCAATAGCCGGGTGTTAACTTCATTGGCCTGCTTGCATATTAGACATTTTGTCATATGAATTTTACAGATCAAATAAATGTATTTCTCTCACAGTTTCTAAATTGCAAGTTTCATTTTTGGTTCACTTTTCTATGGGTTGGTTGGTTGCTTGTTTTGGGTTTAATGGCTCTTTGAAACAGTATTTCAGTCTGGTATATCGAGACCTCTCTCTAATGGGGGTGGGGGGGGGGGAAAGAGCTGAAAGGCGAGAAAAAAAAGTATGCAAACAACTCCCACCCGCAAGCACAGAAGGACAGTAGGCCCTTGCCCTACCATTATCCAAATCACGAAGTCGCCCCAGCACCGAAAGTTACCCAGCACCATCGACCCCCCTTCTATGGGCTTCATCTCTTAAAGAAAGAATTCATTCCTATATAAGCAAAGGTTTTCTTTTCAGAGCAGACTCCAATATGGAACGGTTTCATGGCTAAGGGACGCATTTAGAAAGTCACAAAAATGACTCTTTGTGAAAGAATAACGAAATCATGACAATGTAATTTATTGGATAGACGACTAGCGATTTTACGTTCTTTTTAACAGTATTTCAGTCATATCAGGACGATGGGTTGGTGATTATGAAAGGCTATGTCCAAGGGAACCCCGTTTACGATTGAAAAGATTCCCGCCTCTAGCGGGGCTCGAACCAGAGAGACAGCTAGCATGACAATGTACCTATACACTTATGTCTATATTTAGAGACAAGCTAATTCAAACAAAAAACAAAGACAAAACAAACCTTAAAACTCTTAAGAGATGTGTTGCTTAAATTTATTGATGTTATTTATTTATGCTTTCCTTAAACAACTTTTTGTCGTAAAATCCGACTAAGGAAGATTGGCAATATTGTTAGAGAACATGATTAACTTGGCTCCAGTGTAGCCATAAATATGGCGTTACTGTCAGTCATAAAATGGGCAAGCGCCTGCAAGAACTATAAGATGTCACGTGATAATGCAATTCAGAGTCGTTAGGAAGGCAGAAGTACAGGAACAATGTTCAGAATCAGCCGATTGATGCCAACTTTATATATAATAAAAACTTTTTTGGCCTCCCTTTTTGGAAAATATTTACTTCCCTGTGAGGGAAGAATTTTCATAAACTCAAACTCATTATCACATGGTAAATTTTCGCTTCATGTACATCACATTTGGCTTCCGCCGAGAATGTCCGCGATCTTTTGCTTCCTACCGAGACTTCTGCACATGATAAATGGCTTCCTGCAGAGACTGTCCGCGTGACTCTGCTTCCTGCCGACAGCGTCGGCAGGAAGCAGAGTCACGCGGACAGTCTCTGCAGGAAGCCATTTATCGAGGACAGTAGTCCCTGCAGGAAGCAAGAGTTCGCGGACAGTCTCGGCGGAAGCCAAATATGACGGAGTCTCTGCAGCAAACGAAAATTGGCGGACTGGTTTATACTCCGTGATTATGGACTCGTACTGCAATCAGGTTGGTTGAAGTGACGGAGAGAGTGAAGTTCAAGTTCATGTACAGATTCATGTTCTTCACTCCACCTCGACTTGGTCGAGGAAGAATCAAGCTACACTCCAGTGTCGCTTGACCATGTCACCAGGAATAACAGATTTCTTTTTTCACCGAGACGTAGACGAATTGACAATAAGCATTTTACTGTCGTTGAATGTAAGCTGTTGTTGTTTTGTTGCTTTACGGCCACAGTTAACAGCCATGGTCATGTCGAGACGGTCAGTTGCCCTTATCATACTATTCCTGGGCAGGCGTAGACCTCGCAAGCGGTTAACCAGTGCTCAGTGCACATACTTTCGCCAGTAACTGACTACTGCCCTTCTTGAATCAGAAGAAACTAAAGTATTGACCGATTGTTTTAGGGTTTAACGGCCCTTTGAGACAGTATTTCAGTCTACATCGGGCAGTCTCCCAGAGAGGGAGAAAGAGGAGAAATGATAGATGAGAGAAAAAATGTCCAAAAAGCCCCCAACCGCAGACTGCAAGAACAGTAGGCCCTTGCCCTACAATGATCCAAAATCAGTAGGACGCCCCTGCATGTTCCAAATCAGTAGGACGCCCCGGCACCGGAAGTTACACACAGCACCATTGCACCACCCGACCACCCCCGAAAATAAAGTATGTGACCGGTCCGGGTATCGAACCAAGGGCCTCTGGCTCCGGAGTCAGACGCGCTACCCGGCTACACTGAATGTAAGAACAGACCATGAAAGCATTAGAGCCAAGGTAAAAGCCTGGAAAGAGATCACAACGGAATTCCATTCCTTTTCCCTGGCGGGCTAAAGCTATCGGAATGAGAAGGAGCTAAAAATGTTTGGACAACATGAAAACGCGGGAAAAGACATCTGCAGAAGAAGAGAACGGTTAAGAACATTAAGCGGGTCTAGACTTAGTGATGACATTGACTTTGATATAGTTAATTTTCCATTTTTGGATGGTGACGTTCCACGTCGTCCCTCTTATGGAGTGTATATTTCTCAACTTATAAGATTTGCTAGAGTGTGTAGTCATGTAGATGACTTTAATGCTCGTAATAAATGTTTAACTGCTAAACTTCTTCAACAGGGCTATCGGTATCATAAGCTTAGAAAGGCTTTTTCTAAATTCTATCGCAGACACCATGAATTGGTTTCAAAATTTGATGTCGGATTAAAATTTCTTTTACACCAAGGCCAGAATTTTATCGTGACTTAGTATACAAATTCAAAAAGATTAAGGGTAGGACTGATTTTTCTGATCAATTCCGAAAAATAATAATACGTCACAAACGTATTGGCTATAATTTAAATGTTATGCGACAGTCTGCATGCTTTGTGATTAACCCAATAGCGGTTGATAACTTTGCTGCACTCTTTAATTGCACACCGGTGGATCGGGCGTCAGACTCTATGATGGCCCCGACCTAAAGCTATATATTTTTTTAGTTGGTTGGGACCGGAGTCTTTTTGTCTGTTACTTGGTCCACCGGGGCTCAACTGGTGACCTTCTTTTGCTTCAGATTTCCAGTGGGGTTGTTTGGCAGGCCAGGGATCTCCACCTGTCAGACGGCCCGTTGTATCTGTTGAGTCCTCGTCTTTGCTTCTTCATGGTGTTGAAATTTGATTTATGTGTTTACCGTGATGATTCATTGACGAGTTAGAGGGTTATCATGCGAACCGAACAACCAACTAAATATTTTGTACCACTTCAGAAACTGAGGGTGAGGTTGGGCCCGTAAAATCGATTTAAGCCCCCCAGTAATTCATTACTGACCGTTCCAAGGCGGTAGTTCTGTTGTGGTTCTCTGTTGCCTGTTTTTTGGTGTCAGAGTTTCTGTGATGTTTTACCTTATGTATGTTCTTATTATTTTTGGTTCGGTTTGGGTTGCTGAGTGGCCACCTTTTGGGAAGAAGCTGCTCACTCGGTTGGCCATATGTTCTCTGTATCTTGATTATTTGTAATCTTAGTTGTTTCCAACTATGGTTTGAGGGCTGGATTTGGATTTTGATTGTTTCAGTTCCTGGTCTTTGCATACTTTTTACTTAATATTTGGCTCTGGTGTAATTCTTCAAGCTCCCTTAGCATATCAATCTTAAGGTACTTCTCAATTGTTCTGAATTACAGACATGCATATTATAGTTATATTTTTGGTATTGAATGAAGCATAAACTTTTATTACCTAAGTTATATACTACCTTGACTTGGCCAAATTTTTGAAACCCAGAACTCCATTTTCCTTCATTACACATAGATCTTTTTTGCACCAAAATATAGCATAATCCATGAGCAAATGCAGCCGAGATGTATTTTTTTAACAAAAGTTCATTTAAACGTAATTTTCACGGTTTAGAGAACACCATCCAACGTTTTATACAACACTGGCAAGCATATATACATGAAGCAATAGTAAGGAGGAAAATTCTCAGGAACCTACGCAATTCAATTCCAGATCCAACCCAAGACACCATGTGGGAAAGAGACAACATACAACTTGTCATCATCAAAGACTAGGTATAACACATTAGTTATAACATGCACGTAGAAAAACCCAAACAACCACCGCCCACACATACTGCAAGCACAGTAGGTCCTTGTCAGGATTTATCCGAATAAGTAGGACGCCCAGGCACTGGAAGTTACAACCAGCACCATCGCTCGATCACCACCCCCTTCCTCCCGACATGGAGGTAGTTTAGACCCTCGTATACCCTTAGACTGATCAGATGCTCCGGCTGATCTGAGTCTTCGCTGGGAGAAGATTCTATTTTGTTGGTTTTGTTGTGTCGCGGCTCATTCTCGACATATAGACATTATGCTACTCCGTGTTGAGTTTGATTATAGACCTCAACACAAAGTTGCATAATGAGAATATATCAATATGAAGCACAGGTGTTCGGATTTCACATTAAAACGAGAGGGCCATGAGGCCCTGAATCGCTCACCTGAACAATTGGCAAGGGGGCTTTTTCTAATCATGTCTGAAATCGTCAAAATATGTCTTGGGTCACAAGTCAAAGAATGACCATGACTACTTGTACTCATAAATCTTCATGTACTTATTAAGACAACCATATATACCATTTTTAGGCCAAAATCTTCAAAACTTTCCATGAAATCTTATGTTCTAGCAGTTTCCCATATTTGACCATGTCGCAAGAAAGGTCAAGGTAAACCCAAGGTCATCATTTGAACAGTCTTGGTGGTACTCTAGTACTCCACGCTAATTACCAAGTTTCAAGCCCATAGGTGTATAGGTTCTGGAGAAAAAAATATTAAAGATTTATACCTGGCGGCCATGTTGGTCATGTGACCTGGACCTTTGAACAAATTTTTATTCAATCAACACCCGGAGGCTCTGTATGAAATGTGTTTACAATTGACCCTTTGGCTTTTGAGGTAATGTTTGAAAAATTCAAAATATGAGAGATCTGGATCAAAGATCAAGAAATGACCATGATCTCTTGTACTCGTAATTCTTCATGACCTCATTAACACAACTGAATATACCAATTTTTAGGCCAAAATCTTCAAAACTTTTCAAGAAATCTTATGTTCTAACATTTTCCCATGTTTGACCTTGCTGTTAAAAAGGTCAAGGTCAACCCAAGGACAATTTGAATAATCTTGATAGTACTCGAGTACCCAATGCTACATACCGATTCTGAAGGCCATCAGTCAATTGGTTCTGGAAAATAAGATTTTTAAAGGTTTTTACCATATATGGGCGTGGCGGCCAAGCTTGTCATGTGACCAGGACCGTTGAATTTTTTTTATTCCCTCAAGCCCTCGAGGCTCTATATGAAATTTTGTCACAATTGGCCCAGTGCTTTTTGAGGAGATTGTTTGAAATTGTCAAAATATGAGAGTTCTTGGTCAAAGGTCAATGAATGACCTTGACCTCTTGTTCTCACAAATCTTCATGTACTCGTTAAGATGACTGTTCATACCAATTTTTAGGCCAAACTCTTCAAAACTTTTCATTGAATCTTGTGTTCTAGCGTTTTCCCATATTTGACCTTGCCGTAAAAAAGGTCAAGGTCAACCCAGTGTCATAACTTGAACAATCTTGATAGTATTTGAGTACCCAAGACTACATATCAAGTTTCAAGGCCATCGGTCTACTGGTTGTGGAGAAAAAGATTTTTAAAGGTTTTTACCATATATGGGCATGGTGGCCATGTGACCTGGACCGTATGAAAAAATTTTCGTTCGCTCAACCCCTGAAGGCTCTATATGAAATTTGGTTTCAATTGGCCCAGTGGCTTTTGAGGAGATTGTTAGAACTGGTCGAAATATGAGTTCTAGGTCAAAGGATGACATTGACCTCTTGTACTCATAAAACTTCATGTACTCATTTAGCTGACTGTAAGTACTAATTTTTAGCCCAAAATCTACGATAGTTTCCAAGATATTATATGTTGTAGCATTTTGCCATATAAAAGCAAATTTGACCTTACCGTAAAAAAAGGTCACGGTCATCCCAAGGTCACAATTTGAACAATCTTGGTAGTACTTGCGTACCCGATGCTGCATTCCAAGTGTCAAGGCCATCGGCCTATTGGTTCTAGAGAAGATTTTTTTAGATTTTTACCATTTATGGGCATGGCGGCCATGCTGGTCATGTGACCCGGACCGTTTGAACATTTTTTCGTTCCTAAGGTCCCAGGAGGCTCTGTATGAAATTTGGTTTCAATCGACCCAGCGGTTTCTGAGAAGTCATTTGAAAGTGTGGACGGACGACGGACGGACGGACTACGGAGCCTTACCACCCTATAAGCTCCCCCGAAGCCGCTAGCTCAGGTGAGCTAAAAAAAATAGCAACTGTCAGTGCTGCAGATAAGGCCGCGTACCGCGTATTTACGCATAATTTTATCGCCGGTACGCAGGAAATTCTGCGTCCGCCGAGTACAGAAAACCCCGCCAAAATTAGTGGTACGCATCCTTTCAACAAAGTCACGCGTACCGGATAAACCGTTCAGAATATCCAGTGCCATATCACCGGTCTGTGTTACCGAACGCTGATCAATAAAATTGATAATATACTAGAGCAAGTGAGCAGGGGCTCACATATACCCCCGACCAGTGCCACCGCCTAATGAAAGCATACTTTACCACAAAGCTACAATCTACAATACGAATGTTATACATGTACAAAATTCAAAGCCTTTGACCTTGGCCTTATGTCAGCAGCAGCATCCATACGTGTAAACTAGTGTTAAATAAACCTAGCCATGTATCATTAGGCTCCATTCATGTACATTAGAACTATAACCCATAACTATTCAACAAATGGCAAAAGTCCTAGTTATTGACCCCTGGCCCCACCCATGAGCCTGACCCTGCAATGTAGGTAATCCAGATCAAAAGTAATACTAGAGATATAATGAACCAAATACGGAAGAAATCTTCAATGCACTTACAGAGATATGAGCAATCAAAAAGGTTTAACGCAAAACTTTGACATAATGAAAATGCCTAAGTCCTAATTACTGACCCTTTGCCCCACCCTGGGGCCTGACCCAGGGGCTGAAATAGTTCACACCAAAGGCAATGCTATAGAGATATCATAAACCAGATATGAAAAGAATCTGATGAGTAGCTACAAAGATATGAGCAATCAAAAAAGGTTTAACGCAAAACTTTGACGTAAAGTTGACGAACGGACGGACGAATGAACGAACGAACGGACAAATGGACGAACGGACGGAATGACAAAAACATTATACCCCCTGACATACTTCGTATGTCGGGGGTATAACAAGCATCTATTGATAGCGGACTAACGGTGTAGTGGTAAATATGATTTCAAGGAAATGGCGAGTCAGAAAACGATCTATTCGTTTTTTAAAACAGAAACTGTCGAAAGTGGCAGTATCGTAGTGGTCCTAATTCTAAACGATCTGCTATAAACTGTTGTGAGGCTTTGCCTCGATAAGTCAGTCAGAGGTGTTGAATCTGCTGAAAAGCAGAAGAAGCACTCCAAGCACACTGAAGTACAATCTGAAACTGAGAAATGTTGGCTGCAAAAGTAGCCAGGCACAGCAACAATTGTTAACTGTTTGTTTTCAAAGTAAACATTACCCTTCATACTGAAAGTTCCTTGGAATAAAAGGAAGAGAAAACAAGCTTATTTATATATTTTTAAGAACAGTTATTGAAGAATATTTGACTATTCTTTAGTCAGTCCAGGGCTCAGCCTAGAGCTCAAAAACAGGGATAAGTTTTTAGACATTTTCTAAAATTTCTGGAGAGATTGTGGTCCAAATTTATGACTTCCCTATATGTTCTATACAGTTAAACAGGCTTCTGCCTGTTTTGAGCTAAGAGAACAGAACTTTCAACTTCTCCTTTAGCTCAAAACATGGAGAAGACAACTAGTTTATGGCGATTTTTCCTCTAAAATGCCCCCCCCCCCCTAGAATGAGCCCTGAGTCAGTGTCATGGATAGAAAAGTAACTAATGAGTCATTACTCTTCAAATCCCTCTTCAAGAAAGGAAAACAATCAAAATGTAATCTTTCTATTTCTCCAGGTCCAGTGGCTCATCTACTGATACTGTTTAATAATACTAAAGAGTATCACTTGATACACCTTGTCCTACTATACATAGACAAACATACAAGATTCGTCATGTCACTTGGATTGTGTACTCCACTAAATTTCCTGTACTCCTGTTTTCAGCATTTTGAGGAGTACAGTACTCCACTGTAAAAATAATTATCTGCAGCACTGAACTGTGACCATGACCACCACAGACCACTGAAACGCAAACTTGTCCAAGATATTTTCATACTAACCATTAGTGTGAAGTTGTTTTAAAATTGGTACGCAGATGATGCGGTCAGAGCAATGACGAAATTGAAAATTTACGCTGCTTATATTAATCTAACCACAGTATTCCTGGTCAGGCTTAGACCTCCTAAGCGGTTAACCAGAACGAGTTGAAATTCACTGTATTAGTGTATAGGTATATCCGCTTGAATACAATATAACAGTATGGACAGATTGTTTTCTTTGGAAAAATACGAGCTTGGATTCTTCCATACTCTTAAAACACAACACTTTCTTTTTCAAGAAAAAGCAGATAAGGACCCCCGGTATAATAATCAAATAAAAACAATTTTGCAATAAAATTTTGCACCCATACTAGGACCAACTGTTCACCGTAAGGTATAAAACTAGAAAATGTGTTTATGAAACACTATGCCCCCAACCTTATGCTTGCCTCTAAAGAGGGTTCATCCCATAATTTACATATCCATAATTTACATATCAGAAAGGTGTATTAACCGATTCATCTAAATCTTAGTCTGTAACTGTATGCCAAATACAAGGAACAAAGCTTGAGCAGTTCTTTGAATGTTTTGTTCACAAGCTCGCTTATTTTTCATGTACATGCCACACATAAAATTTCAAGTCCCTATCCATAACGGTTCTTGACCGTATGTACAGGTACTTTTATACCATAGGCTTCAATGCACTAAGTCTAAAAAGGGGCTTGACTCGGTCAAAAATTAACAAAATTTTTTGAACAGTTGATCAGGTCATCTACACCTTGGACAATGTCTTGCTGCAAAAAATCAGGATCCTAGCATCAGGGGCTCTCAAGATATTTTGTTAACAAGGTTCCATAGGCTTAAATGCACTAAGTTGAAAAAGGGGCACAACTCAGTCAAAAATTCACAATTTTTTTTCAAAGGTTAATCAGGTCATCTACACCTTGTGCAATGTCTTCCTGCAAAATATCATGATCCTAGCATCAGGGGTTCTTGAGATATTTTGCTAACAAGGTTCCATAGGCTTACAATGCACTAAGTTGAAAAAGGGGCATAACTCAGTTAAAAATCCATGATATTTTTTCAAAAGTTAATCAGTGCATCTACTTCATAGGCAATGTCTTCCTGCAAAATATCATGATCCTAGCATCAGGAGTTTTTGAGATATTTTGCTAACAAGTTTCCATAGGCTTACAATGCGCTAAGTTCAAAAAGGGGCATTACTCGGTTAAAAATTCACGATATTTTTTCAAAAGTTAATCAGTTCATCTACTTCATAGGCAATGTCTTCCTGCAAAAAATCATGATCCTAGCATCAGGGGTTCTTCAAATATTTTGCTAACAAGGTTCCATAGGCTGACAATGCACTAAGTTGAAAAAGGGGCATAACTCGGTCAAAAATTCACGATATTTTTTCAAAAGTTAATCAGGTCATCTACTTCATAGGCAATGTCTTCTTGCAAAATATCATGATCCTAGCATCAGGAGTTCTCGAGATATTTTGCTAACAAGGTTCCATAGGCTTACAATGCGCTAAGTTGAAAAAGGGGCATAACTCGGTAAAAAATTCACGATATTTTTTCAAAAGTGAATCAGTTCATCTACTTCATAGGCAATGCCTTCCTGCAAAAAATCATGATCCAAGCATCAGGGGTTCTTGAAATATTTTGCTAACAAGGTTCCATAGGCTTACAATGCACTAAGTAAAAAAAGGGGCATAACTCTAGAAATACATGACCAGTGGAAAAAAGAAAAAATACGTGTCTGCTTATTTTTCATGTAGATGCCACATATAAAATTTCAAGATCATAGCATTAGTGGTTCTTGAGTTTCCAAGCTGCTTAAAAGTGTTACGGACGGACAGACGGACAGGCCCAAACCCATATGCCCCCTCAACTTCTCCGAAGTTGGGGGCATAAAAAATCATGCTCCTAACACCAGGGGTTCTCCAGATATTTTTCTCAGAAGGTACCATAGGCTTAAATGCACAAAGTTGAAAAAGGGGCATAACTCAGAAATTCACGTTTTTTTTTCCAAAAGTTCATCAGGTCATCTACACGTTGAGCAATGTCTTCCTGCAAAAAATCATGATCCTAGCATCAGGGGTTCTTGAGATATTTTGCTAACAAAGTTCCATAGGCTTACAATGCACTAAGTTGAAAAAGGAGTATAACTCGGTCAAAAATTCACAATTTTTTTTCAAAAGTTAATCAGGTCAATTACTCCTTAGGTAATGCCTTCCTGCAAAAAATCATGATCCTAGCACCAGGGGTTCTGCAGATATTGTGCTAACAATGTTCCATACGCTTACAATGCACTAAGTTGAAAAAGGGGCATAACCTGGTCAAAAATTCACCATTTGTTTTCAAAAGTTAATCAGGTCATCTACACCTTAGGCAATGCCTTCCTGCAAAAAATCATGATCCCAGCATCATAGGTTCTTTAGATATTTTGCTAACAAGGCTCGAAAGGCTTAAATGCACTAAGCTGAAAAAGGGGCATAACTTGGTCATAAATTCACGAATTTTTTTCAAAAGTTAATCAGGTCATCTACACATTGGGCAATGTCTTCCTCCAAAACAGCCGGGCCGGGTAGCGCAATCGGTAGGGCACCTGACTCGTAAGTCAGAGGTCCTGGGTTCGAATCCCGGTCTGGCCACATACTTTCGTTTCTCCTTCCGCTGATTCAAGAAGGGCAGTTGTCAGTTAGTGGCGAAAGTATGTGCACTTAGTACTGGTTAACCGCTTAGGAGGTCTAAGCCTGCCCAGGAATAGTGTGGTTAGGTTAACTGACCGTCCCGACATGACCCTAGTTGTTTACCGTGGACGTTAAGCATCAAATCAACAAACCAACCAACCAAATCCTCCAAAACATCATGATCCTAGCATCAGGAGTTCTTGAGATATTTTGCTAACAAGGTTCCATAGGCATACAATGCTATTAGTAAACAAGAGGGCCATGGTGGCCCTGAATCGCTCACCTGAGCATTAATCAGTTCACTGGCTCTGGTGAAGATTTAAAAGAGTTTTACCATACATGGGAATGGCGGCCACCTTGGTCATGTGACCAATATCATTTGAAGAACTTTCAATCCTTTGACCCATGTGCAGGCTCCATATGAAATTTGAGTTTAGTCTGCCCAGTGGTTGCAGATATGTTTGAAAATGTTTATGGATGGATGACAGAGGCAGATTACAACAATACTGTAAGGTTCAGGTGAGCTGAAAATGGCAGTGTTGCTTCTCCGAAAAGTACCTGTTCATGTTGAGTTCCTTTGATGGATTTGAACTAGACTGAACTAGGCAAACACAGATGATAAAATGGTAGCATCATTATCTCACTGTGGTGAAACTAATGTAATCCAAGGAGTTTGTGGCTGGCATCATTGCAATGTTAGTTCTGATTCTTGCAGCATAGCTTAATTTAGATTTGACCTAGTGACCTAGCTTTGGACCCGACATGACCCAGTTTCAAACTTGGCCTACATTTTATGGAGATAAACATTCTGACAAAGTTTCATGAAGATTGGATCAAAACTGTGCCCTCTTAGGTGTGCACAAAGTTTTTCTAAGATTTGACCTCGTGACCTTGTTTTTGATCTGACATGACCCAGTTTCAAACTTGGCCTGGATATTGTGAGGATAAACATTCTGACAAAGGTTCATGAAGATTGTATCAAAACTGTGCCCTCTAGAGTGTACACAAGGTCGTTCTTATATCTGACCTAGTGACGTAGTTTGTGACCCGACATGATCTACTTTCAAACTTGGCCTAAATATTATGACAATAAATATTCTGACAAAGTTTCAAAAAGATTGGATCAAAACTGTGTCCTCAGAGTGTACACAAGGGTGTCCTCTAGAGCGTACACAAGGTTTTCCTAAGATATGACCTAGTTTTTGACCCGACATGACCCAGTTTCAAACCTGGCCTAGATATTGTGAGGATAAACATTCTGACAAAATTTCAATAGGTTTGGATCAAAACTGTGACCTCTAGAGCATTTGCAAGGATTTCCTCATATTTGACCCACTTTTTGACCCGACATGACCCAGTTTCAAAGTTGGCTCGGATATTGTAAGAATAAACATTCTGACAAAGTTTCTTTGAGATTGGATCAAAACTGTGCCCTCTGAAGCAAATACAAGGTCGTTCTTATATTTGACCTCGTGACCTAGTTTTTGACCCGACACAACCCAGTTTCAAACTTTACCTAGATTTCATGTAGATGAACATTCTGATAGAGTTTCATGAATATTGGGTCAAAACTGTGTCCTCTAGGGTGTACACAAAGTTTTCCTAAGATTTGACCTAGTGTTTCACCTGACGTGACTCAGTTTCATAAGGGGCTTATATAAACATTTTGAAGAAGTTTAATGAAGATTGGATCAAAAATATGCCTTCTAGTGTGTACACAAGGTTTTTCTAAGATTTGACCTAGTGACCTAGTTTTTGGCCCGACATGACCTTCTTTCAAACTTGGCCTACAGTTTATGGAGATAAACATTCTGACAAAGTTTCATAAAGATTGGATCAAAACTGTGTCCTCTAGAGCGTACACAAAGTTTTTCTATGATTTGACCTAATGACCTAGTTTTGGACCCGACATGACCCAGTTTCAAACTCGTCCTACATATTATGAGGATAAAAAATTCTGACAATGTTTCATAAAGATTGGATCAAAACTGTGTCCTCTAGAGCGTACACAAGGTTTTTCTATGATTTGACATAGTGACCTAGTTTTTGACCTGACATGGCCCAGTTTCGAATTTGTCCTAGATATTATAAGGATAAACATTCTGACAAAGTTTTAAAAACTTTGGATCAAAACTGTGCCTTCAAGAGTGTACACAAGGTTTTTCTAAATTTTGACCAAGTGACCTAGTTTTTGAACCAACAGGACCCAGTTTCGAACTTGGACAAGAATTTATGGAGATAAAAATTCTGACAAAGTTTCATAAAGATTGGATCAAAACTGTGTCCTCTAGAGCATACACAAGATTTTTCTATAATTTGACCTAGTGACCTAGTTTTTGACCCGACATGACCTACCTTCAAACTTGGCCTAGAGTTTATGGAGATAAACATTCTGAATAAGTTTCATAAAAGATTGGATCAAAACTGTGTCCTCTAGAGCATTCAAAAGGTTTTTCTAAGATTTGACCTAGTGACCTAGTTTTTTACCCGACATGCCCCCGTTTCAAACTCGTCCTACATATTATGAAGATAAACATTCTGACAATGTTTCATAAAGACTGGATCAAAACTGTGTCCTCTAGAGCGTACACAAGGTTTTTCTATGATTTGACCTAGTGACCTAGTTTTTGACAGGACATGACCCAGTTTCGAATTTGTCTTAGATATTATAAGGATAAACATTCTGACAAAGTTTCATGAACTTTGGATCAAAACTGTGCCTTCAAGAGTGTACACAAGGTTGTTCTAAATTTTGACCTAGTGACCTAGTTTTTGACCCGACAGGACCCAGTTTCGAACTTGGACAAGAATTTGTGGAGATAAACATTCTGACAAAGTTTCATGAACTTTGGATAAAAACTGTGCCTTCTAGAGCGTACACAAGGTTTTTCTAAGATTTGACCTAGTGACCTAGTTTTTGACCCGACATGACCTGCTTTCAAACCTGGCCTAGAGTTTATGGAGATAAACATTCTGACAAAGTTTCATAAAGATTGGATCAAAACTGTGTCCCCTAGAGCGTTCAAAAGGTTTTCTAAGATTTGACCTAGTGACCTAGTTTTTGACCCATCATGACTCAGTTTTGATCTTGGGCTAGAGTTTATGGAGATAAACATTCTGACAAAGTTTCAGAAGGATTGGATCAAAACTGTGTCCTCTAGAGCGTACACAAGGTTTTTCTATGGTTTGACCTAGTGACCTAGTTTTTGACCCGACATGGCCCAGTTTCAAACCTGTCCTAGATATTATGAGGATAAACATTCTGACAAAGTTTCATGTATTTTGGATGAAAGCGATGCCTTCTAGAGCGTACACAAGGTTTTTCTAAGATTTGACCTAGTGACCTAGTTTTTGACCCGACATGACCCAGTTTCGAACTTGTCCTAGATATTATAAGGGTAAACATTCTGACAAAGTTTCATGTACTTTGGATGAAAGTGGTGCCTTCTAGAGCGTACACAAGGTTTTGCTATGATTTGACCTAGTGACCTAGTTTTTGACCCGACATGACCCAGTTTCAAACTTGTCCTAGATATTATGAGGATAAACATTCTGACAAAGTTTCATGAAGATTGGATCAAAACTGTGCCTTCTAGAGCGTACACAAGGTTTTTCTAAGATTTGACCTAGTGACCTAGTTTTTGACCCAACATGACCCAGTTTCGAACTTGGCCTAGAGTTTATGGAGATAAACATTCTGACAAAGTTTCAGAAAGATTGGATCAAAACTGTGCCCGCTAGAGTGTACACAAGCAAAAGTTGACGGACGGACGGACGGACGTCCGTCCGGACACACGTACGACGGACATCACGGTATCTCAAAAGCTCACCCTGAGCACTTCGTGCTCAGGTGGGCTAAAAAAGGGGCATAACTCTAGAAATACATGACCAGCGGAAAAAAGAAAAAATACGCATTTGCTTATTTTTCATGTACATGCCACATATAAAATTTCAAGATCCTAGCATAAGCGGTTTTTGAGTTTCCTAGCTGCTAAAAAGTGTTACGGACGGACAGACGGACAGGCCCAAACCAATATGCCCACTCAACTTCTCCGAAGTTGGGGGCATAAAAACCATGATCCTAGCATCAGGGGCTCTCGAGATATTTTGTTAACAAGGTTCCATAGGCTTAAATGCGCTAAGTTGAAAAAGGGGCATAACTCGGTCAAAAATTCACGATTTTTTTTCAAAAGTTAATCAAGTCATTTACACCTTAGGCAATGTCTTCCTGCAAAAAATCATGATCCTAGCATCAGGGGTTCTTGAGATATTTTGCTAACAAGGTTCCATAGACTTACAATGTACTAAGTTGAAAAAGGGGCATAACTTGGTCAAAAATTCACGATTTTTTTTCAAAAGCTAATCAGGTCATCTACACCTTCGGCAATGTCTTCCTGCAAAAAATCATGATCATAGCATCAGGGGTTCTAGAAATATTTTGCTAACAAGGTTCCATAGGCATACAATGCACTAAGTTGAAAAAGGGGCATAACTCAGTCAAAATTTCACGATTTTTTTTCAAAAGTTAATCAGGTCATCTACTCCATAGGTAATGCCTTACTGCCAAAAATTATGATCCTAGCTTCAGGGTTTCTTGAGATATTTTGCTAACAAGGTTCCATAGGCTTACAATGCACAAAGTGGAAAAAGGGGCATAACTCTAGAAATACATGACCAGCGGAAAAAAAGAAAAAAAACGTGTCTGCTTATTTTTCATGTACATGCCACATATAAAATTTCAAGATCATAGCATTAGCGGTTCTTGAGTTTCCTAGCTGCTTAAAAGCGTTACGGACGGACAGGCCCAAACCAATATGCCCCCTCAACTTCTCCGAAGTTGGGGGCATAATCAGTTATCACTGCAATGCTTTCTCGGACTTATATCCGAGATAAGAAACAGGCCGCTTTTTAGGTCTGAAAAAAAAAAGAAATAGAAAAGGCATAAAAGCAATTGGTCAAACTGTTTTAAAAATTTTATTCCCTATTAAGTCTCTAGGAATTTGCTTTTGTTATAAAATAAAACCTTTAGGCTATACGTTTAAATGTCAGAAGAATAAAGACTTAGTGAAACTTCTTTTGCGCATGAATATTATGCAAATTACCAACACCCAAGAAATTACAACTCCCACGATTTTTACAACCTCGGACGGACCATATGTAGATGTATGCAGTACTATGCATCTTGTCGATGTATTAGATTGTGTTACAATGCTGTCTCTTATACGGTCTTATTTCTGTTAAAGTTTCTTCAAAATGGCCGTCGAATGATGTTCCCGCAAGCACGCTTTGACGTAGGTTGTTATCCCTGACTCGTGTACACGTCATCATTCAGTCCTTGATTATTGTAGCGTTGTGTTTATTCATTTCTTTACACGGCAAGTCATGAGAACAAAAACCCTCCCCCGCACCCACTGCAAGCACAGAAGGGCCTTATGATTATCCAAATAAGTAGGACACGAAGGCACTGGGAGTTACCCAGCACCATCCCCACAAGTAAAGTACAGCACATTTTATAATTTCACTTACATGGTATCTGCTAAGGGGGTTGGTTCGCTCACCTTTGTTTTGGTTTAACGGCTCATCGAGACAATATTTTAGTCTTTATTTAGCTGTATCCCAGAGAATGAGAGAGAGAAAATAGATAGGAGACAGAAAAAACTGTCCACGCAACCTCTACCCGGATCTACTGCAATCACAATAGGCCCTTGTCCTTCTATTATCCAAATTGGTAGGACGCTCTGGCATTTGTCTTTGGAAATTACCTCTTTCTTGTGTTCAGATTTCTTTTTCAACAGGTTAATATTTACGCAGATATTCACTTTATCGAAACGATATGGAAAATTTATATTTTAACAATGCCCGACAAAGGTCAAGGTCACACTTTGAGGCCAAAGTTCAAAAGGTGACATAGTGTCTTCACCATATCTCAAAATATCGTTTAACATTTTTACATTAAAGTTTGTGCAAGTATAAAGCACTATCAGGTAATGTGCAGAGAAAAAGGAACATAAACCTACTTCCTTTTTTGACGGAATTATGCCCCTTTGTATTTTTCATGTATTAAATTTATATTAGCTTCGTGTCCGCTCCATATCACCTTAACAGGTTATTTTGAAGCTTTGGACAAATATTTGCCTTATCAAGACGATGTGCAGAACTTATTTTTCAACATATTATATTTCGTGTCCGCTCTATATCTCGAAAACCGTTTAGGATTTCCTCATGAAAGTTTGTACACATATCACCATCAGACAATGTGCGGAGAAGAAGAACCATAACACTATTTTCAGTCTTGACGGATTTTTACCCCTTTGTATTTTCCGTTTTGTAATTTCATATTAGCTTCGTTGCCGCTCCATATCTTTTAAACTGTTTAAGAGTTCTTGATGAAAGTTTGTACAAATTAACAGTACCATAAGATGATTTGCAAATAAGAAGAGCCTTAACCCTAGTTTCAGTTTGACGGAATTGCACCCCTCTGTATTTAGAAATTTAGTATTACCTTCATGTCTGCTCCATATCTTTTAAACCGTTTAAGATTTCTTCATGAAAGTTTGCACGAATATAAAACACTATTACACGATGCGCAGAGAAAAAGAACTGTGGCCCTTCTTACAGATTTGACAGAGGCATACCCCTACAGTTTTGACAGAGGCAAGGGCGTAGCTACCTATACGGCAAATACGCAAGTGCGTATTGAAATTTTGTCAAAATTGACAAAATTTCAAAACACACCTGCATATTTGCATGCTGAATATTTATAAATTAGACAAGATTTCAATACCAATTACCAAAGTGGCTGAAATACTAGCTTTCCCGTCAAGAAGTAGAGAATAAAACATGGTTGTGCGTATTATGAAATTGCCCCTAGTTACGCCCCTGAGAGGCATACCCTGTTGCATATTTTTTTCAGTGAGTTCATGTCTGCTCCCAACTCTTTTACTGTATAAGACTTTTTCTTTGTACAAACATAAAGCACTATCAGACTACACTTGAAGTTTTGACAGAAATATGACCTTTAGTATAACTTTTTTTTGTGAGGTCAAATCTGCCTCACTTTTGAAAATTTCAGTGACAAAGTTCTGTCATCTCTTGTTTTCCTTCCTACTTTTAAACCCAACGGGCGTATATTGCCTTCCCAGAGGAGCTCATGTTATAGTTTGTAAAGCTCCAATGAAGCTTAAAGGTAAACGCCAATAGCTAAAAACAAATTATGCACTGTTAATGATTATCTCACCATTAATGGGGGTGGTCGGGGTGCTGCGTATAACTTCAAGTGCCGGGGCGTCCTACTGATTTGGATTAAAGTTATGCACTGTTAATGATTAAAGGTAAACGCCATCAGCTAAAACAAATTATGCACTGTTAATGATTATCTCACCATTAATGGGGTGGTCGGGTGGCGCGATGGTGCTGCATATAACTTCTAGTACTGGGGCGTCCTACTGATTTGGATTGAAGTAGGGCAAGGGCTACTGGGCTTGCAGTAGGTGCGGGTTGTTTGGACATTTTATTTCTCTCTCTCTGGGAGAGGGCCCGATATAGAATGACAAAGGGTCGTTAAACCCAATACGACAACCAACTCACCATTTATTGCCAATTTTAAATCATTTTAACATCCCGAGTAGATCCTGTGTTACCGAATTATCAGAGAATTTAGAGAATAAATAAGTATTTACTATATGTAGAGTAGAAAGATAATGAAGTACGCACTAGGCGTAGGATTCGAACCCTTGCCGACTGCGGCAACTTTGCCTAGCCATACGGAGACATCTGCCTAATCGATAGCGCCACTACGCTTCTTGAAGTATATTTAGTTTGATTTCTCTACATGGCCCGTGCGTCCGTCCGGATTTGTCCGAGCCATAACTTCTACATTTACGCATGGATTTCAAAATAAGTTGGCACAATTGTTCTCCTTGATATGAGGTAGGTTGAAGGTCAAGGTCACACTTGAAGGTCAAATGATAAAATGGTCATAAATAGAGCTTGTCTGGGCCATAACTTCTACATGTACGCATGCATTTAAAAATTATTTGGTACAATTGTTCTTCTTGAAGACTTGAAGTGCCATTCGAAACATTTGTTCAGGTAGGTTGAAGGTCAATGTAACACTTGAATGTCAAATGATAAAATAGTAATAAATTGAGCTTGTCCGGGCCATTACTTCTACATTTATGCATGGATTTCAAAATACTTCGGCACAGCTGTTTTCCTCGATGAGTAGAAAATCCATTTGAATCATTTGTTCAGGTAACTAGAGGGTCAAGGTTATACTTGAAGGTCAAATGATAAAATGGTCATAAACTGAGCTTGTCCGAGCCATTACTTATACATTTATGCATGGATATTAAAATTTAGCACAATTGTTCTCCTAGGTAGGTTGAAAAAAAAAAACACGATTCATATACTCTTGAATTAAAATCTTAAAAAGTTCCTTCAAGAGCAGAGAATACATACAGAAGTAGGAACATGGGCCAGACTACGTAGTTTCGGCTAATAAAGCCTCGTCAGTGACCCTGACAATTAAACCAGAAAAAAGCATACTGTAATTTCTTAATTTTAATTGGACAGTCGATTCAAAGACTGATTAGTTTCAAAAGGATCCAAATAATATAAAAGACGATGATCTAGAATAATAGTCTAAATCGATCTCAAATTTTAGATTTCTCAGAATCTATCCTCTGATCTCAAAGGATGTAAATAAAATATAATCTGCACTATGTATGATGTACGGGGAGACATTTTACGGCCGCCACACGGCACAACACCAGCTGCAGTGAGGTAAAATTAAAATCTTAAAAAGTTCCTTCAAGAGCAGAGAATACATACAGAAGTAGGAACATGGGCCAGACTACGTAGTTTCGGCTAATAAAGCCTCGTCAGTGACCCTGACAATTAAACCAGAAAAAAGCATACTGTAATTTCTTAATTTTAATTGGACAGTCGAAAACTACGTCTTGCTTGATTGATGCCATCAAAAATAATAATTAAACTACATCTTGCTTGACACCATTTCAGAACTGTCAAAAATTTATAAAGAAAACATAAGAATATTTTAATAATAATGCTTGAAATTTACATCTTGCTTGATACCATTTTAGAACTGTCAAAAATTGGATAAATGAATAATAATAAAGCTCGAAAACAATAATTATAAAGCTTGAAAATACTGTCAAAAATTGAAGAAATAAATAATAATAACGCTTCGAAAACAACAACTATTAAGCTTGAAAGTACACCTTGCTTGACATCATTTCATAACTCAAATAATTATTGAAATATATATACATAATAATAACGCTTGAAAACCTCACTTTGCTCCACACCATTTCAGAACTGTCGAAAAAAAGTAGTTAAAAAATAATGGTCTGCCTAATGGCATTAAGCAAGGTCAAGTTTTCAAGTGTGTTTTATTTAACCGAAGAAGGTAAGAAGCAGAAATACTTTAAAGTTAACTTCTTTACTACTTCCGTTTGGAGAACTTGGAATACACAATAAGTTTCAGCTAGTGTCATGCAAAAAAAAAAAGCCCAGATATCATTTGTCATTTTATATCAGATACTGTTTCATAGAATGGCTGTTTAATTAACATGCGTTTGCATTAATTTTTATTTCTGTTAAACCTCTCCATTCTGAGAATTTTTTAATGCTTAAATTACTTGTTTCAAGCAAGTTACGATTATTTACATTATAAATTGTCATGTAACATAGTTATAGGTAATAAGTCTGTCGTCAGTTATCCATCAAGAATATACATATGCCGACTTTGATAAAGTTTAAGGTGTATCAGTGTATTTTACACATTATCTTTTCATGTACGGTCGACTCTTGATATCGAAGACATCACAAACTACTGATATCTCAAAGTTAATATTTTGGTCCCAGCCCAGAAAATTTACATTTAGGTATCACTTGTTTGAGATAAAATGAGTTGAAATGTCAAGAAAAGGAGGAAATGTTTCCAAACTATATTCTCTGATACAAGACGGTACTTTGAGATATCAGTGTTCAAGATATCGAAATTCAACTGTACATTCGTTCTTACTATGACAATAGATCAGAAATCTTAACAATAAATGAACAAAAGATATACTCACATGATTTGACGAGATCAATATAAATTGCTTTAAGTCCTTCCCATGAGCCTTTTGGAAAATCACGTGGTACACTTTCCCTTCTATGTTCATTCTGTGTTCTATTCAGGGTCCAGAACTGATGTTTCAAGAAATAAGACATAAACAAATGAAGCTGTATTGTCCGAGCTGCAAAAAAGTTGTAGAAAAGATATCGTTGCCAAATTGGTGTTACACCTAATAGCGGAACAAGAATCTAGTGTGCAACAGGAGTTATAGTATCAAATGCCGCGAGACGAGCTGCCTCCTAAAAATGCCAATTTCCTAATATCCCAGCCAATAACAAATTAGCACGGGGAAAAGATTCTGGAATGATCCGCATCTGTAGAAAACATGTTTCTAGTATATGCGAATGGTGAATGCTTAGATCCCAGACTGTGTGCATTCGCAGACTAGTCAGCGCATAACCATTCTGCCCTGGGCAATCAGCCATTTGTCTATATCCGAAAAAAGCTGCGCATGCTTTTCAAGAATTTGCATTGCATCCAGGCAAGTATATCCCAGCAGACACACAACGTTGAATCAACGTTGAGTCATGACGTTGAATCAACGTTGATTCAGTGTTGTTTCAAGGTGATGTGACCAGTTGATATAAGTATCACAGTTACCATAAACAACATGACAGTTGGACAGAAAGGTCTTACTAAAACAGTGCAGACCCGCATCAGACCGCTGCTTATGAATACTTGTCCAGATTGTATTGCTCCTGAAGCAGTCTGATCGCAATCTAGTCTGTTTGCAATTTAATCGAGGCATCACTGAATTGTTAAACTAACCTGCTTAATTTCAGAACATTTACGTTAAGGAGTTTAGGTGTCCCAATTTTTAGAAATTTTCGGTAGCACATTCAAGAAAACAGTTTTTCTCACGACAGGGCTCATCCAGTTTCATTAATATTGATACTCTGATACGTCTTGCAAAGCATTCTTAATTACAAAAGGATTATTAATGTCAACATGCAAAACCCCAAATACCGTTACTATACTGCTAAAACTAAGTAAGAGATGTTAAGAAAATAGCAATAAGAATAAGAAAAATAAGTAGATTGATATTACACTGTTATAATTCATAAAACAATTACTTATAGAAACCTTCAGTATGAATATCGATTAGTTAAAGTTTACCATGTGACCTAGAAAAAATGGAAGTAGACAAAGGGTCGACTCCCAAATTTCGCACGATTCCAGCACAGAAATGACTGACCATCTTTGTGAAAGCTTTATTACGACAGATGCCTAATGCCTCAGTTAACAAGATACAGATACTTTTTTCATGCGGGTTTATCACAGGACAAAATGGTAGGCGTTAATGGTACCATTATCTCACCAACGGTGACATTTGCAAGGGCTCCACACCTTAAGTAACGCAATAAAGCCTACAAACGTGGACTTTTTCAGTTTGCAAAATTATGAAGCACTCCAATATTTTACAGAATCTGAGAGTCAAAAGAATTGTTTTCGCCGAAGCAAAATTAAAGGTGTAGACCCCTTAGTCCTTTATGAGGTGATGTAGGTAACGGTACCTGCTGTGACTGGTTCTGCTTTGGCTGAATATTGTCACTTGAATAATGCTCTATAAATATACAATGATAGTCTAACCCTGCCATTATTATCCATTTTTTCTCTGTCATAATATCACCTACTTTTTGTAAGCAGTATATTTGGCTATTCCTACCAATTACCATAATTATGCCTCCCATCCCGTTTGGGGAGGGGGTTAATATTCGTATGTCTGTCACAAATTGTGTCTCTATCCCTTCTCCATAACTCTGTAACCGTTCAAAATCAGTTAATGCCACGAAACTTTATACAAATCATCAGAGGACGTGCAGAGAGCAAAATCCGTATTTTCATTTTCTACAGAATAATGCCCCTTTATAATGAAAGATATGGAAATCATGTCTGCTGTGTAACTTCTAACTGACAAAGATATTTCACAAACTTCAGACGAATAAAAAGCACTAGCAGACAATGTGCAGAGAACAAATGCCATAACGCCTGCTACGTTTTTATGGAATCATATGCCCTTTTGTGTGATTTTTGGTATAGAAATTGTGTCCGCTCTTCAACTTTAAAAAGTTGAATATTTTCTAAATAAAAATCTTAGTACAAACATAAAGCATCATCAGAGAATGTGTAGAGTACACAAAGCGTAACTCCATTTACATTTTTACTGAAAAATGGCCCTATGTAATTTTGTGTAAGGAAATATTATTTTAAAACTTACGTATGTCTGTTATTGGTATATACTTTGTGATGTTAAAGCTAGCCATGGGAAATGGCTATTCATATATCTGTCGCTGACGATGTCTTTGGTGGTGACTAATTTTGTGATGTCTTTTTCCTACATGGTGTCTTGGGTGGGATCTGGGATTGAATTGTGTCATTTCATGGGACTTTTCCTATTTACTTTTGTACAAATTTAAAGCATGATCACACAACGTGCAGAGAAAAAACTGTAACAAACAGAACTGGAGGTCCCTTTGTAATTTCTGGCATTAGAGTCGTGTCCGCTCTAAATGGTCATAACCATGAAATACATTTTCATAGAAAATGTGGCACAGTGGGGGACACATCTGTTTCCGCTTCAAAAACAAAATAGTTGTTCAACTAACTATGAAAACATCTGCTGTTTGTGACTATTGATAGACAATTCAAACTGGTGAATTGGTCAGTGACATGAATTTATTTTTTATGCCCCCTCCATTAAAAATGGGGGGGGGGGGGGGGGGGGGGGCTGGGTGGCATATAGTAATATAGTATCACCGCTGTCCGTACGCACGTAGCGTACGTACGTCCCGGGTGAAATGGTTTCCGTTCAATATCTTTTGAAAGCAATGATGTATAGAATTCATATTTTATACACAGGTATATAATCAAATAATACAGGTCAAGTTCGATGTTGGGCAAAATCCGTCGATTGTTGTGGGAGTTATGGCCCTTTTTCGACTTTATTTTGTATGAAAAAAAAAATGGTTTCCGTTCGATATCTTTTGAAAGCATTTGGTGTATTGAATTTATATTTTATGCACAGGTATATACTCATAAAATACAGGTTAAGTTCGATGTTAGGCAAAATCCGTCGATTATTGTGGGAGTTATGACCCTTTTTCGACTTTTTTTGTATAAAGAAATGGTTTCCGTTCGATGTCTTTTGAAAGCATTGGTGTATTGAATTCATATTTTATACACAGGTATATAATTATATAATACAGGTCAAGTTCGATGTTTGATTGATTATTGTGGGAGTTATGGCCCTTTTTCGACTTCATTGTGTATGAAAAACTGGTTTCTGTTCATTATCTTTTGAAAGCATTTGTGTATTCAATTCATATTTTATACACAGGTATAAAATACAGGTCAAGTTCGATGTTTGGTAAAATCCGTCAATTATTATGGGAGTTATTGCCCTTTTTCGACTTCATCTCATACAATAATGGTTTCCGTTTGTTAGTTTTTGAAAAGTTACTTGTTTCCTGGCTATTTCTTTTGGAAAGTTGCATGGCATCCATTTCTGTGATAAGATACAGAATGTTATCACATATCACAGTCATGACACCAAGCCCCCCCCCCTCCCCCCCCCCACACACACACACTTCTCTTGATCCAAGAAGCAAAATACATCTGCCCAATGATAACAATAAAACATGTACCACAGAAGTCTGCCTTTGTGAACCTAGTTATGCTACAAGTGCCAGTACCTTAAAGAAGGCGCCTTCTTACTTAGGGCACGAGGCGGGGGCATCCATGTCCTATGAACACATTTCTAGTTTCATCTAAATCACAACAACCACCACCACAACAACGGCTTTAAAAACAATAAAAAAACTAATAATAATGATAATCAAAAATAAATAAATAAAAAGAGAACAGAAACAGAGTGCTAAATTTTAACATGCCATTTACATTTGTACTATGTCTTTCTGTCTGTACGTAGCTATCATCGCTTCGATCCTTGAAATCGTTCAGAGGTAGATTGTTCTCGTTACTTGGAGGCTCAGCGGAAAGGACATACGATTTGTAACTACCGTTTTGCCAGTGGGACTGTGGCTTTAACGTTAAATAGTTTAATAAAAACGAATGTCTCGTCGAAGTTATAGTTTGGAACAAACAGTTGATGTTCAGAAATTCCCTTTATTCCCTAGAACTTAATACCTGATTATATTGGTGCTACTGGTATTTTGACAGTTATGAATGCTGCTGACATGCAGAATTTATTGAATTCTACCAGAAAAAAAGTTCACCGGATGAATTGGAATATGTATTAAAGTCCAACGCTTAACAAACGGAGAATACACTCATCGTAGTACACTCATAGTAGTCAAGGGGTGGTCGGGTGGTGTGATGGTGCTGTGTGTAACTTCCAGTGCCAGTGCGTCCTACTGATTTGGATATTAGTAGGGCAAGGGCCTACTGTGCTTGCAGTAGGTGCGTGTGGGGGTTGTTTAGACATTTTATTCTCTCGTCTATCATTTCTCTTTTCTTTCTCTCTCTGGGAGACGGCCCAATATAGACTGACTACTGATTCAAAGGACCGTTAAACCCAAAACCAATCAATCTTAGTAGTCAGATCATTTTGAGGAGTACATGTATAATCGAAAGTTAACATTGCCAATTCACAATGTGTGAGTATTGTGTGAATGGGCGCGCGATAGTATATGATTAGTCTTGATTTACGGAGGTGGTCGGGTGGTGCGATTGTACTGCGCATAACTTCCAGTGCCGGGGCGTCCTACCGATTTGAAAAATAGTTACAGTACTTACAGAAGGCGCGGGTTGGGGTTGTTTGGACAATTTGTCTCTCGTTGCTGTTGTGTTATTGTTTAACGTCCACGGTAAACAGCTATGGTCATGTCTGGACGGTCAGTTAACCTAACCCTACTATTCCTGGGCAGGCTTAGACCTCCAAAGCGGTTAACCAGTACTAAGTGTACTTGTTTTCACCAGTAACTGACAACTGCTCTTCTTGAATCAGCGGAAGGAGAAATGAAAGTAAGTGGCCAGATCGGGTATCGAATCCAGGACCTCTGGCTTGTAAGTCAGACGCCCTACCGACTGCGCTACGCGGCTCTGCTTTTCTGTCGTCTGTTATTTCTCTCCTCTTTCTCCCTCTGTCTGGGAGACTGCCCGGTATAGACTGACATAGTGTCTCAAAGGGCCAGAGCCTTTAAGCCAACCTCTGGCTTGTAAGTCAGACGTCCTACCGACTGCGCTACGCGGCTCGGCTTTTCTGTCGTCTATTATTTCTCTCCTCTTTCTCCCTCTGTCTGGGAGACTGCCCGGTATAGACTGACATAGTGTCTCAAAGGGCCAGAGCCGTTAAGCCAAAATCAACCAACCACAAATGTCTTGATTGAAAATGAAAAAAAAATGTTGATGTGAATGAGTTCACTTTAAATGTAAACATCTCATTTTTACTTCCCTTTTAAATGGGGGTCAAGTCTTAAAAACAAAAATAATTTGGCTCTCCTGAGAGTTTAATACACTCCACCCTTGAAAGAAATAGGAAGTCACAATATTTGTTCCCCTATGTAAAACTGGCATGAAAACAGGTGAATATTAACCACAGTAGGCATTTGCATATAAGTAGGACGCCCCTGCCCCGAAAGGTACCCAGCGCCATTGCGCGACTACTGCCAACTCTCTGGTCCCAGACAATTTACCATGAGAGAACAGGAGTTGGAATGTAAAGGGAAATAGAAACTGTGTCACAGGCTCACAGCTATATTTTTGATTTCAGAAAATGAGTTTAGTTCTGTTTAAAGATATTTTATTGCACAAAGTTTAGCAAATGGGTCGTGCTACAAGTTCTGATATAAGAGGTTAGGTTATTTTGAGATATCAGTCTTTGAAATAACGAGAGTGAATTGCTATGAATAAGCGAAAACTGTATTTTCCTCATAGAAATGTTCACAGTACAAGAAGAAATTGATCCAGGGAAATGTAAACGAAGATGAAATCTCAGCTACAACAAATAATTGTATATGACAATCAAAAGTTAGACTGACTCCGTTTTCTGTAATTGGACGGCTGAGTTTAACATTGGTACCGACTCAACGGAAAATGCACTGCAATTTGCAAAACGAGATGAGCAGTCCTCGCAATTTGATCCTGAGTTGAACATATTGGCGTTTTTATTAATTTGAATACCGAGGAAACACTAGAAAATGATCCATATCAATTCCCCGAAGCGCAGTAATGATGTGCTCGAAAACGTTTCACTAAAAGGCCACGTGGTATCTTTTGCTGTTGACGGTTGTTTTGCAGCGCTTCTCAATTTGTCGAAATACGAGCGATAACAAAATATGATTTTGACCTTTGAGTTGTGGTAATACATCAATGTATGGTTTGTTGGAGCTGAAATTTCTAGGAAAATGTCTACAACCCGCATCAATACTTGTCATATTGAGAAATAGCAACATTTATCATGATGGCTGACTGCATTGCGATGTTTAAAGAAATGGTTTTATCCATAAACGCTAAAACCGAACGATTGAACACATACCATAATTTTTCGGCTATCAGAAAGGGTTTTTTCCCTTCCAAAAATCTCAAATGGATCTAGTTTTTAGCTCACCTGAGCCATAGGCTCAGGGTGAGCTATTGTGATCACCCAGTGTCCGTCGTCCGTCGTCCGTCGTCCGTCGTGCGTCGTGTGTCGTGCGTCGTGCGTCGTCAACAATTTGCTTTAAATGACATCTTCTCTGAAACCGCTAGGCCTAGGGCTTAGATATTTGGTATGAAGCATTGTCTAGTGGTCCTCTACCAAGTTTGTTCAAATGGTGGCCCCAGGGTCCAAAATGGCCCTGGGGCAGGGGGTCTTGGGTTCGAAACTAAAAATTACTTAAAAATCTTCTTCTCCAGAACTGCTTGGCTCAGATGCTTGAAATTTGGTATGTAGCATTGCCTAGTGGTCCTTTACCAAGTTTGTTCAAATGGTGGCCCCAGGGTCCAAAATGGCCCTGGGGCAGGGGGTCTTTGGTTCAAAACTAAAAAATACTTAAAAATCTTCTTCTCCAGAACTGCTTGGCTCAGATGCTTGAAATTTGGTATGTAGCATTGCCTAGTGGTCCTCTACCAAGTTTGTTCAAATGGTGGCCCCAGGGTCCAAAATGGCCCTGGGGCAGGGGGTCTTGGGTTCGAAACTAAAAAACACTTAAAAATAATCTTCTCCAGAACTGCTTGGCTCAGATGCTTGAAATTTGGTATGTAGCATTGCCTAGTGGTCCTTTACCAAGTTTGTTCAAATGGTGGCCCCAGGATCCAAAATGGCCCTGGGGCAGGGGGTCTTTGGTTCAAAACTAAAAAATACTTAAAAATCTTCTTCTCCAGAACTGCTTGGCTCAGATGCTTGAAATTTGGTATGTAGCATTGCCTAGTGGTCCTCTACCAAATTTGTTCAAATGGTGGCCCCAGGGTCCAAAATGGCCCTGGGGCAGGGGGTCTTGGGTTCGAAACTAAAAAACACTTAAAAATAATCTTCTCCAGAACTGCTTGGCTCAGATGCTTGAAATTTGGTATGTAGCATTGGCTAGTGGTCCTCTACCAAGTTTGTTCAAATGGTGGCCCCAGGGTCCAAAATGGCCCCGGGGCAGGGGGTCTTGGGTTCGAAACTAAAAAATACTTAAAAATCTTCTTCACCAGAACTGCTTGCCTCAGATGCTTGAAATTTTGTATGTAACATTGCCTAGTGGTCCTCTACAAAGTTTATTCAAATGGTGGCTCCAGGGTCCAAAATGGCCCTGTGGCAGGGAGTCCCAGGTTTGAACCATAGAAATACATAGAAAAATATTAAAAAATCTTCTTCTTCAGAACCACAAGGCTCAAATGCTTGAAATTTGGTATGTAGTATTGCCTAATAGACCTTTACCAAGTTTTTTCAAATGGTGGCCCCAGGGTCCAAAATGGCCCCGCGACAGGGAGTCCTAGGTTTGAACCATAGAAATATATAGAAAAATATTTAAAAAATCTTCTTCTTCAGAACTACTTGGCTCAGATGCTTGAAATTTGGTCTGTATCTTTGCCTAGTAGTCTTTTACGAAGTTTGTTCAAATGATGACCCCAGGGTCTAAAATGGCCCTGCCCCAGGGGTCCTGGGTTTGAACCATAGAACTTCATAGAAAAATATTAGAAAATCTTCTTCTTCAGAACCACTTGGCTCAGATGCTTGAAAATTGGTATGATGCATTACCTCGTTGTCCTTTATCAAGTTTGTTCAAATGATGACCCCCAGGGTCCAAAATGGCCCTGCGGCAGGGAGTCCTGAGTTTGAGCCATAGAAAAACATAGGAAACTATTAAAAAATCTTCTTCTTCAGAACCACTTGGCTCAGATGCTTGAAATTTGATATGATGCATTGCCTGGTGGACTCCTACAGAGTTTTTGTAAATGGTGGCCCTAGGATCGAAAATGGCCCTGGGGCAGGGAGTCTTGGGTTCGAAATTAAAATGTACTTAAAAACCTTCTACTATAGGTGCAGATGCTTGAAATTTTGTATGATACATTGCCTAGTGGTCCCTTACCAAGTTTGTTCAAATGATGGTGCCAGGGTCAAAAATGGCGCGGCCCCAGGGGGTCTTGAGTTTGAACCATAGAAAAACATAGGAAAATATTCAGAAATCTTCTTCAGAACCACTTGGCTCAGAGACTTGAAATTTAGCTTTTAGCATTGCCTAGTGATCCTTTACCAAGATTATTCAAATGATGGCCCCAGGGTCCAAATGGCCCTGCCCCGGGGGCTCCAGGGTTTGAACCATAGCAATACATAGAAAAACTTCTTCTTCAGAACCATTTGGAAATGGTTGCAAACTATCTGGTTTGTTCACATTATGACCCTAGTTTAACCTTTAACCTTTTTGCTCAGGTGAGCGATTCAGGGCCTCTTGGCCCTCTTGTTATGTATTATTTAGGAAGAGGAAAAATAACCATTTTAAAGCTATATTACACAAGGCTGATTTAAATAAAAGCAATAATTTTGAGAGTAAATTCTCGTCCTATAACTGAATAAATGAGGTAGGCACATACGCTGTACAGGAAAAGCTTAATTGCACAGGGCTATTATACTGTTGTTGTAATTATGATATAGCTTTTGAGAACTGCCAAAGTAACTGATCATTTATTGGCAAAGAAACATCTTGCCATAATAAATGGACTCAAATATATTTCAAAACCATCAAGAATAACTCACTTCATTGCAAAGGTCTGCATACTATTTAATTTCTCAAACGTTGGTATTGGTTGGTTGGTTTAACGGCTCTTTGGAACAGTATTTCAGCCTATATCAAGCCGTTGAACGATTGATTGAACGACTCTTTTAAAAAAAACTCAGTCTGTGTGCTGAGTATATATCGAGACGTCTCCCAGAGAGAGAGGGAGAAAAAAGATGATACGGGAGATAAAAAAAAGTCCAAATAATCCCAACCGTAACTACTGCAAGCTCAGTAGGCCCCTGTCTTACTAGTTTCCAAATTAGTAAGACGGCCCGGCACTGAAAATTATCCAGCACCATTGCCAGACCACAGATTTTGGCTTTCATGCCAACTTACCAAGAAAGCTCATCTTTCAGATTTGTACGGATAAGCTATGAATTTATTTTTCTTTTTGTCAGTGAAAGTTCTACAAGAAAACAGTTTCATAGATATGAAATAATTTAAATTTTGAAAAAAATAAATTCTGTTTTAGTTTAAAATAAATTCTCCCTTGCTAAAATTATTCATTTAAAGTTTACGGGGTAAATCTGTTCAAAGGACTGAGAAATTTAAAGTCTTTATAATATCGGATGGGTGACTGGATGTTTTAAGTTTAACATGTAGGGTGAGACAAATTCACGAATGCAAACATGTTTTGGCAACCATGTATGCTGAGTTCCGATGACAAGAAATTGCGATTATTACAGATGGTACTCATATTTCTCACAAGCCCTTGCGACCTACAGCTCATGCATTTTAACTGAAAACAATAAGGCTCATTCTAGACCATATAATCACTTTCGTGAAAACACAATCAATATAAGATGAACCCTTGACAATAGAAAGAATGCAAATAAATGAATATGATAGCAAATCAATTTATAACCGCCATCTTTAATCAACTGTCTCGCCGAACTTTGTTCTCTCTTGGCCGCTACGAAGAATCAATGTTCAGAAAACCGTAATTACCCCATTTGGGCTATTTTACCACACAATGCGAGTAAATGTATCCACTTTGGAAGATAGGCAGCTTTAACCTATCTGTGCCCTAATAGTCTTTTCCATCTTTATAATTTCGGTGAGCCTTTTCAGCGTTGAAGGGGTACTGATTAACTTCTTTTATATATGCATTTTATCATTTTTCTTTGAAATTGCTGTAAACTATATACAAGTAGTTTAGATCCTGATCAGCCGCGGTCTGTGGCATCTGATCTGGTCCTGCACTGTCCTTTTTGTCGTACTTGCTTCCCTGGGGTGGTTGAGGGATGCGACGGTGCTGTGTATAACTTCCAGTGCCGGGACGTCCTACTGATTTGGAAAATTGTAGGGCAAGGGCCTACCGTGTTTTCAGCTGGTGCGGTTGGGGTTGTTTGTACTTTTTTTCTCTCGTCTAGAATTTCTCCTCTTTCTACCTCTCTCTGGGAGACGGCCAGATATAGAATGAAATACTGTCTCAAAGGGCCGTTAAATCCACCCCCACCCCCACCCCACCCCGAAAAAAAAATCAATGGTACTTGGTTCCCAGGTGAAGTTTTTATCGAAGGAGCTACGCTACTTCGAAGACAAATTTTTTATGTTACCGAGCAATTTCTTTTGTAAATGAGTAAGGCTACTCTTAAACGAAGGCACTTACCATCTAAAGACAGCAACTTCTACCACAATAAGTCGCTTTTCATGTGTAGGAAGGTGAATACTATATCGGGTGGTCGGCAAAAGTGTTCCCGTGAAAATTGTTGGAGATAGTTGATTACTGAATTTTGTGCTGTTCAGCTGAGATGGAAAATCAAGCAAGAATTGAATGGTTTGTAAAAACATGTTTGAGAAATCCTCAGTTTTAGAGATACCATTTCACTTTACATTCGGGCCTCCGTAGCCTTATGGATAAGAGCGTTTACTCGAAAACATTTGATTACTTACCCCTGTGAGTTCACGCCTAGGCTTTGAGAAAGCCTCGGGGTGGTTGGGTGGTGCGATGGTGCTGTTTGTAACTTCCAGTGCCGGGGCGTCCTACTGATTTGGAACATTGTGGGGCAAGGGCCTACTGTGCTTACAGTAGGTGCGGGTGGGGTTTGTTTGGGCATTTTTTCTCTCGTCTATCATTTCTCCTCTTTCTCCCTCTCTAGGAGACGGCCCGATATAGACTAAAATACTGTCTTAAAGGGCCGTTAAACCCAATCAATCAATCAATTGAGAAAGCCTCGGCTTTGATAAAGCCAAGTTCTGCTTACGGAAGGTCAGATGGTTTTTCCCCTGGAGCGCCGGGCCGCGTAGCGCAATCGGTAGGTCACCTGACTCATAAGTCAGAGGTCCTGGGTTCGAAACCCGGTCTGGCCACATACTTTCGTTTCTCCTTCCGCTGATTCAAGAAGGGCAGTTGTCAGTTACTGGCGAAAGTATGTGCACTTAGTACTGGTTAACCGCTTAGGAGGTCTAAGCCTGCCCAGGAATAGTGTGGTTAGGTTAACTGACCGTCCCGACATGACCATAGCTGTTTACCGAGGACGTTAAGCATCAAATCAATCAATCAGTTTTCCCATACTTCCAGGAAGTGACGTCATGACGTCATAACGTTTTGTTAATGGTGGAAAGAAACAACAGAGTTGATGTAAGGGTGAAGTTTGGCTCATTTCTCTTGAAAAAGACCGCAAAAGGGGTCGAAATATTGAGTAACAGTGTGACATTCATCAAAATTTCTATAAAAGTTTTGTCAAAATATCTGCAGTGACATAGCAATAAATGCAAATTTTCCATTTTCCCATTATAAGTCAATGGCCATTGCAACCAAACTGCTGGAGCAATTGCCAAGAAAAATAGTATTTTTATAGAGGGTAGTACCAAGATCCTTTCTGTGAAGTTTTAAGGAATGAATGTTATTTTTTCATCGTTTACTGAAGTATAAACTACATCGGGTCACGAGCAAAGTAAGTGAACCCCGAAGGGGTTTACGTAAACTTTGCTCGTGACCCGATGTAGTTTATACTTCAGTAAACGTTTAAAAAATAACATTCATTCCTTATATTTATATTATTAAACGATGCTTTTGATCAATAAAAAGGTAAACAAAAATAAGAAATACATATATAAGAATCGTTTTAAAAGCATTGCCGGTCGAATTTTGCAAAAGTTTGGAACAGCCGCATTGTCACTGCCTACCAGTAAATTCCACCTCCTGCTGTAGATTTCACGTGCAAGTAGGCGTAGCGAGCTGTCACTCAATGTTTACCAGCCATTCAAGTACATGGCATGTTGTAGATTTCACGTGCTAGTTAGTGAGATGAGCTGTCACTTTAAAGCGCGTGACACAATGTAATTATTGACTTGTAAACAAAATTGACTCCCGCATCACTTAATTGGGTTAACAGAGAGCTCTGCACTGAAAATGTAAATATTGAGCTATATTGGTTGCATAGTTTCTGAGAAGATGATTTTTGAATATTTTTCATATTTTTAACCATTCGGTTGCCAATGCAACCAGCCAAATTGTGCAATTAACATAAATTTCATGTGGCTGATAGAGAGCTACTCAAGGAACATTTCTGTAAAAGATTTATCAAATTATCTGCAGAGAAATAGCAATAAATGCAAATTTTCAATTTTTCCCATACAAGTCAATGGAAACTTTATCATGCGAACCGAACAACCAACTAAATGTTTTGTACGACTTCAGAAACTGAGGGTGAGGTTGGGCCTGTAAAATCGATTTAAGCCCCCCAGTAATTCATTACTGACCGTTCCAAGGCGGTAGTTCTGTTGTGGTTCTCTGTTGCCTGTTTTTGGTGTCAGAGTTTCTGTGATGTTTTACCTTATGTATGTTCTTATTATTTTTGGTTCGGTTTGGGTTGCTGAGTGGCCACCTTTTGGGAACAAGCTGCTCACTCGGTTGGCCATATGTTCTCTGTATCTTGATTATTTGTAATCTTAGTTGTTTCCAACTATGGTTTGAGGGCTGGATTTGGATTTTGATTGTTTCAGTTCCTGGTCTTTGCATACTTTTTACTTTTAAGTTGCCATAGCAACCAAAGTTCTGAAGCGATTTGGATAAAAACAGTATTATTGGTTCCCCCTGCCTATAGATGCTACATATGAAATTTGGTAACAATGGGCCTTGTTGTTTCAGAGGAGATGTCGTTTGAAAATCTTGACGGACGGACGGACGGACGACGGATGCCTGCCTATACTATAAGCTCACCTGTGAGCCTTCGGCTCAGGTGAGCTAAAAACCGTTAAGATTTATTTATAAAAGTTCATATAAATATGAGGCATCATCAGACAATGTGCAGAGAAAAGAACCATAACCCTACTTTCAGTTTTGACGGAATTATGCACCTTTGTATTTTTCATATAGTAATTTCGTGTCTGCTCCATATCTTGAAAACCATTTAAGTTTGTACAAATATCAGACGATATGCAGAGAACAAGAACCATGACCCTACTTTCAGTTCTGATGGAATTATGCCCCTTTGTAATTTTTTGTCTAGGAATTTCATATTAGCTTCGTTTGTTTTGTAGTTTTATATCTGCCTTATTATTGAAGATTTAAGCTACTGACAGAAGTTCTGTCATTTCTTGTTGTCTTTCCAACTTTAAGCCCCAACGGGCGTATATTGCCCCGCTCAGCGGAGCTCTTGTTGAAAGTTCCGTAAAACTCATATAAAAAAAAACACTTCAAATTCCGATCTGCAAGGGTAAACACTGTTGCCATTGAAGACCGGAACTAATAACGTCACCACAGCATTTAGGCGGTTAAAGGTAGGTTCCTGGACTAGCGATAACAATTATGTTCACAAAATAATTTCGTCTTTTTCTGAGAAGTATTGAATTTTCTTATTTTTCTGAATTTGTTGCTACTGAGAAAATCGTCAGATGTTGAAGAAAATAGTCGTTTTCCCTTTTAGTTTATTTTCTTTCGTTGGAATTCCAGTTCTAAAAATAACTATGTTTATTATGTCCATAAGTGCGCGATTTCTGATGCCATTCTCCAAAGGTCAATTTTCTCTTGCCATGAGCTCTTCTAGAGGTCCTGGCATGGCGGATGGGTTAAAACTATCCCAAAATGCAATGCAGCATGACGTCAGCAGCGTTATCTATTTTTGACGCGAACTAAAAATAGCGCTAACTGGTGTGCGAAGCAGAGTTAGGAAATCCCTTGCAAAAACAACTTTTCTGATTTACATTTTGTAGTGAAACTTATTCATTCCCTTTTTATTAGTGCTTTCCAACAACTTGGATGAAAGATCATAAAAATTATGATGCATTCCATAGTACAGGAACCTACCTTTAATGCTAACTAAATTTATTATTTTCTATCATTTTTGATTTCTAACCTTTTAGAATTTATTTGAAGGGAATTGAAGGGGATTTCTGTAAGGTTAGAAATCCTTTGGCATCCGGCTATATTCCGAAAGTTTGCAGAATCATTTTACCGGAGTCTGTGCATTGAGCTGTAACAAATTGTGCAAGTTGGCTAAGCCCTCAAACAGAACTCTTATTTTCAAGTGAATAAAATAATCCAAGTTATCCCAAATGATCAGAAGTTAAAGAATTCTGCACTATCAACGGATAATTGTCTTTAGGCGGCTACACTGCGCTTGACACCATCCACAATGAGCATGAATAAATTAAATGAAGACACCACAAAACGAAAATAGCAGATACGGACTGAGTCTGTTTATGAGCAGTAATGAAGTATGCAACACAACAGAATGGCAAGGGCCTACTGTGCTTGCAGTGCGGACAGGTTGGGGTTGTTTGCATATTTTTTCTCTCGCCTCTCATTTCTCTTTTATTTCTCCCTCTCTCTGGGTAACGACCCGATATAAACTGAAATACTGTCTCAAATGGCTGTTAAACCGAAAACAAACAATTAACCAGCCACGCTCTGTAGCACCGACTTGGGGGGTGGTTATGGTCGGGCAATGGTGTTGGGTAACTCAATGCTTTGGCGTCCTACTAAATGAGATAATAGTAGGGCAAGGGTAGTGGGTGCGAGAGGGGGTGGGGTGGGGGTCGAATAATTCGGGCAGTTTTCTCTCCCCTATTAATCTCTTTGTTTCTTCCTCTCTCTGAGAGACGGCTCGATATAGACTGAAATCTCTCAAAGAGCCATTTAACTCAAAACCGACCAACAAACCAAAGCACCGGCTTAAGCAGACTCCTATATTCAAAGGGCAATCAAACAAAAGCCAAGCCCAAACCCCATAGTTGTTGAAGGCAATAGTACTATACGAGACTACTGGAGTGAGGTATGTCTGCAAGGAACGTACGATAGTGGATGTTAACAAGTAATTCAGTGTTTCAAAGCTGAAATTAGCAACTACCACAAATTGTTGACGACAACAACGCCGACGGCAAAGCTGCCAGAAAGTGACGCCTATATCGCAGTCAACCAATCCGATGAAAAATGTATGAATTGTCTAGAGCATAAGAAGTCGTAAGTACAAACATCGGAATATCAAGCGACAAATAAACCGATCAAAACCACATGAACATCGCGATATTATAACTAGACATATATGAATAAGGAAGGATACATGAACAATTGCGGGCACAATGCTCGTTTCATACTGCAAATTGACACATCTTTATCACAATTCACCGCTGAACCCAGTCTTCAGTTTTTTTCTAATTTTATTCAATGACAGGTACGGAATAGGTGTGCTGTTTATATACCATGAGACAACAGAAAGTTAACACTTTCTGAATGCACATTTTTTCTGAACTTTTGCGTGTTTGTTTTTACTCAATGCACAATAATGTGGTATAGTAAAATTGCTGACTTTATATTTTCATGTCGCTTTTTCACTGTCTCCCTGACCACTATGCCTGACATTACTGTTTGCCGTTAATCTGTATTTGAGTTCTGAATAAACCACAACAGTTATGTTTCGTTAAGCTGATGGCAAGGCTTTTAGCGGCAGACAGAAATTGTGACATTGGGATGTACTGGCAAGCTCAAAGCAGTTTGTTTCTGGCTTATGCAATGCATTAGCCTTAGGATTGAACAGCTATGAAGTGTATACTTTCTTTTTTTTGCTCTGAGTATATTACTTTCCTCTCCTTCTGTCTGTGAGACTGCTCGGTATCGTCCAATATTGACTGAAAATACTGCTATATAAGAGCCGCAACGCGAGAAAACCAACAATGTGGTGGTGCGGGCAGCGCAGACTCAGATCAGCCTGGGCATCCGCCCAGTCTGATCAGAGTCTTCGCTGGCCGCATGGAGGTAGCTTAGTCCCTTAGCTACCCTTTAAGCGCTGAGCGAAGTAACTTATCAGACTGGGCGGATGTCCAGGCTGATCTGAGTCTGCGCAGGGCGCACAACCACATTGTTGGTTTTCTCGCGTCGCGGCTCATATAAGATTACTTCTTAGTGTGACTATGAATAACTCTTGATCTACGAGTAGAAGTATAACTACAACTGCAGAAAATATCAAAGACCCTTGCTTCTGGTGCTGGAAAGGCTTATCCAGTCCCAGGCCCGGATCGAGCCCATCACGTACTGGTGGGGCTCTGGATAACTGGTGGGGCTGGGAGGTGCCGAAATGTAGTTGTAGTGGGGGGGGGGGAGAGGGCTTGAAAATATGACATATTAATGGTTCAATTTCAAGAGAATTTTTTTTATATATTTTTACCTTGAAATATATGTTGTGATATCTCATTAGAATCGCCTCGGAGAGGCGATTCTAATGAGATTTCACAACATATATTTTGCATAAGGTGATCTAACCACATTGGATATTTTTTCTCAAACTGTCATCAGATGCTTCGTATTATCTGGAGGACTACATACATGTATTATACATAACACAGAGGCCAACTGGCGGGGCTGCAGCCCCAAAGCCCACCCCCTGGATCCGGGGCTGAGTCCGGACGAAGACATAAAAGAAGATTGAAAATCAGGATTTATCCATAAAGTACATGACATTGATGCAACGTCGCATTAACGTCAATACAACATCATAACGTTGCATCGACTTTGATATTACGTTGCCTTTACGTTATGTTGCCACTGGATAAATGATGAAAATTGTTACAAACTTAGGCATAATGACTCTTCTGCCTTCGACAATATGTTTTTTAGATATTCTTATTATTTATCTATTTATTTTATAATCAGGAATAGAGGAATAGGGACAATCTGACTATAGATCCGGAATAGAGGAATATGGACAATCTTATCAAAAACATACCTAGCTATTTATGAAAATTGGCCCTTTAAAAGGGAATTTGGCAAGTTGTGAACTTTATACAAGAGTCCGGAATCATATACGAGTACATTGTATATGACATTTTTTGTTAGCCACTAAATAGGATTATAATGACGTACGTGTGTAGGATGAGTAATAATGTTTTCCTGTACTTTAACAGTGCTATTAACAGCTCAGAAAAAAGCAAGACAAGAAAGCTGTAGCTTTAAACTAATATAAACGTATTCATACAAAATTAAGTGCGACAGACGCGAGTTTCTGTATTAAACTTCTTCAGTGTCGCTAAACCCCAAAAGTTTGAAAGAAGAGAGATGATGGGCAGCTCTTGGCAGGCAACGAGCATCCCTTTCCGAGCCACACTTATTGTCACATTCCGCGGGATACATTAGCTGCAGACGTCAGGTAAGAGACGCCTACGTATTAACTCGCGAGCGCAGGCGTCCCCCTTGCGTCTCGAGAGAGGCGACAGATAAGGGCGTCAGGAAAGAGATGTCCGATGAATCAAGAACCCGCAACAGGCCAAAGAACTAAAACGAATGGAAGCCAAACTCCGCTAAGATTCATGTCACTATGACAAGTCAGTCTTAGTTTCAAAATAATTTAGAAATTTTACCAGATATACATCAAAGTGAATAAAAATACTTTAAATCAGTATTTAAGTAGTGATCCCAATGCTAGAGAACCAGAAACAACAGTGAAACATGACTAAGTATTTTATCTCACCCTATGACATATTGACACGCCATTAACGTAAAACCGAAAAAAAAAAAAAAAAAAAAAACACGAAAAGAACGAAAACGTACTGAAAACCCATTTCCTATTACGTAGTTGTTGAAGATTTCCTATTACGTAGTTGTTGAAGCAGCCCTCTTCTGCTGATTCACTTGATTGAATCAACGTTGATACAATGTCATGACGTTTGATCAACATTGATTCAGTATCGATTCAAAGTTGTGATGTTGCATCACTTCAACGTGTGTGACTGCTAGGAGATTTATGCTCCAACTAGCGCGTCACTACTATGTCAAGTATTGTTTTAACAACAAACAAAAGGCATGAAAGGGGATGGTCGGCTGGTGCGATGGTGCTGCGTCTAACTTCCTGTGCCGGGGCGTCCTGCTGTGCTTGCAGCAGGTGCAGGTTGTTTGGCCATTATTTCTGTCGTCTCTTGCTTCTCCCTCTCTGTGGTAAACGCCCCGATATAGACTGAAATACTTTTGCAAAGGGCCGTTAAACCCAAAACAATCAATCAAAACAAATAAAATATTTGCCAGTTTTAGGAGATATTTCAAATGTCTTATTTTGGCATTTTTGGTGTAACTGTTTTAGAAAAAACATATTATGTTAAACAAGAGAGTAAATCTTTAATGATTTTAAGAGTACGCAGATATGCCTGTGTCTCGGGTTTTTTTCTTGACTATGACTTTCTTGATACAGGATATTCAGTAAATGTACCAGAGTGCATTCTGTTATTAAATAACTGAAACACATGTATACTGCATTGCATTCACAAAATACTGTTATTTAACTTATGCTAAACTTCACATATTTGAAGACTGCCAAACGACCCCTTTAACTGAGTTTGTAGGACAACATTACGCAAGATTATCTTGTGTTTGTCAAAAACGGCAAAACCCTTAAGAAGCATAGAAGATTGCTGGTATCAGTAAATCTGTTTACTTACCGTTTACCGATACCCTAGACATAAGTCTAGTTCACATAATTCTAATATAGTAACTCATTCAATACCAAAACAACGTTAAAAGTAAAGCGATAGGCAATGATCAGGAAGCATCACAATTTTAGAAATTTCGATTTTAAAGTCTTGCTTTGTCTAAGCTAATTTATAACTCTTAAACTATTAATTTGGTTTTGCCAATGTTTCAAAATGGATTCAAAATTTAATACAAGCATGAAACAAGATGTACCTTTAAAAAAGATCGGTTTAAATTAACAAAAAAAATATCTTTAAGAAAATAACAATCGACTGAATATGTCGAAAGAATATCTCGGCTGACGTTGCCGATGTAGATTCGACAGAAAATTGTCGATGACTGAGCCGTGTGCGTTCTTTTTGGCGCCACAGTAGGGACAAAATTTAAAGGACCAATTGAAACAGTCATGTGATACCTCAATAATGCTTTAAATCAATCTCATGACTTCTCAAAAGGAACTCTTTGCCAAAACGTGACCAAAACTGAATGAGAGCACTCAACCCAACCAACCTACGACATCCTTACTAGAATAATTAATAGTAATGTATTCATTACAAATAGATTAAATAGAAGTGTGTATTGTATTGAGGATTGGTTGGCTGACCGCCCCAGATATAATCTTAAAAGTGTCGCAGAACATCAACTAAGCCAGCAACCATGATTACTTAATTTCGTCTTCGATTTCTGTGTCAAGTTATCGTTTTGGTTTTATATTTTACATAAACGACATAACAGGCGAAATGTTCTTTGACAAAAAGCGATTTTGACCGAAATATCTAGATTCTTCACGACACGGGTTATAGGCCAACATTTAAATGAATCTGAAAGTAGAAAAGAAAGCGAAAGTAAACTACTAACATTAAAATCCCGGGTGTATTTATATTGGCTAATGAAATACTTAAATTGTAGGCCAATAGTAAGGTTATACGGCTAAAGCCGAAAAAGAAGCATTGAGCAAAGAAAATAAGCCAATACTTAAATCAGTCTTGGCATCCGCTCAGTCTTATCAGAATCTTTGCTGTGTGTGCTAAGGGTAGCTAAGGGTCTAAGCTACCTCCATGCAGATAGCGAAGACTCTGATCACAATGGGCGGGTGCCCAGGTTAATCTGAGTTTTCGATTGGCGCATATGCCACTTTGTTGGTTTTGTCGTGCCACGGCTCAATTATTCTAACAGTTTCTTTCCGGCAACACAATACGATAATTTACACATGCGTACTAATGTTGGCAATGTCTCTTTAATGCCTTTATCAGCATAAACAAAGCAATTGACCCCTAAGAGATACAAATATGCTACCAAAAATATGACCTCATTTGACTAGTCCCTCTTATAGCTCAAGAGTTTTTTATGCGTAAACTCCTTCCACTCTTTTTGATGTATTGCTATTTCCGGTGAATTTGGTGTGTTTTTGTAACAGTTTTTAGACTAGAATGTGACTGCAACTAAACTAATAAAAATGGCAAAAATAAAAAAATTAAAACAATTTATTCTATTACTCGGCCTCATGTGTTATGTAAATTGTGAAGAAGAAAAAACAGAAAATGTTTTGGATAGATATAAAAGGCGAGCATTGGATACAGTTGTAAGTTTATTTTCAAATTTCTGTGCAGTGGTGGTTAGACTCGTCTAAACTTTGGAATCGGACATCGGTGTGTAAAAATAATCGATGATCGGGTAAACATCGATTAATGAGACTGTTTGAAGCCTATTTAGAATAATCAGTAGGTTTTTGTCAAAGTGCTTTTTCTACCTATGTTATACATGTATTGCATTTCGATTGAGAAGAGGAGTGGCGGTAGTGTAGTGGATGACGCGCTGGACTACCAATTCAGGGATCGCAAGATCGATCCCCGCTTATCCGGTCTTGCGGATGAGACTTTAAAACGACGACCCGTCTCCGTATGAACTATTTGTTGATGGGACGTTAAGCCCGAGTTTACTCACTCGATTGAGACGTCTTTAGAATGCGGGGGTGGTGGTCGGGTGCTGGTTATAACTTCCAGTGCCGGGGCGTCTTACTTATTTGGATAAAAGTAGGGAAAGGGCCCAATGTACTTGCAGTGGGTGCAAGCGGGGGTTGTTTGGCTATTTTTTTCCTCTCTCATCTATCATTGCTCTTTTCTTTCTCGGGTGTGATGGTGCTGTGTATAACTAACTTCCAGTGCCAGGGCGTCCTACTGATTTGGAACTTGCAGTAGGTGCGGGTTGTTTGGATTGTTTTCTCTCGTCTATTAATGCTCTTCTTTCCATATTAAAACACTGTCTTAAAGGGCCGTTAACCTCAAAACAATCAACCAATCTTTCTCGGCAAGCCTCGCCATTCATATGCTGTTTCTGGTCTCGCCTGATAAACTTGATCGACCACCCCTCTGCTTGCTAGTGAGAAAACAGGGTGACTTCTTATTTGTCTAAAGAACTATTAATTTATTAAATAAGTTTCCAGCTAATTAGATAAATAAATTTAATAATCAGACCAAATACATTGATGGGCCTGACTTTTCATACTGTGTGCAATACTGCTTACTCGCCGTAGTGCCCGTTTGCAAAGCTATTTTTTTATATTTCAAGTTTTCATTTCAAACTCAATTACTTTTTTTTCAGAAATATTTAGAACAATTTGGTTACCTAGATGACAGAGAAGAGGATGTTCAGCATAGCGAGGACTCCAGGCGACAGGCCATCAGGTATAGTGTAATTACGGTGAATCGATACAATTGAGCCGCGACACGACAAAACCAACAATGCGGTTGTGCGCCCAGCGCAGGCTCAGATCAGCCTGGGCATCCGCCCAGTCTGATCAGTCTTCGCTGTCCACATGGAGGTAGCTTAGACCCTTAGCTACTTTTTAAGCGCTTAGCGAAGAGTCTTATCAGACTGGGTGGATGCTTAGCCTGATCTGAGTCTGCGCTGGGCGCGCAACCACTTTGTTGGTTTTCTAGTGTCGCGGATTTTATAACCTAGGATTTGGAATCATGGCTTCATCCTCGATGGAAGCAAAGAGTAGTGACAGAAGTTGTTTTCCTTCACAAAAATGGTGGGGAAAACGTGAAAGTAGGCCTATACCCATTCATCTGAAATAAAGGAAACTTTAAGAACAAAGTTTCTGAGCAAACAGGATAGACACACAGTATAGTCTTGATCGTCAATGTTCACTTCATCGCTAGCAACATTTAGACACCAACATCATTTAACAGTAAAAACTCCAAGCTGGCACACAACGTCGAACAAGTTAAATTGAACAACACAAACTCGGATAAATTTGCAATGTGTATGCGACTGTCTGGTCAGGCTCTTAGATGCTTACCATGGGACCAACAGAAATTGCTGTAAGCAAACAGCGATTAGACGCTGCAGACGGCGCCAAAACAGGGTCTACACTGTTTCATATGTCCCCAAAAGTTTTTTATGCCCCCGAAGGAACTTCGGGTGGCATATTAAAATCGCACCGTCCGTCCGTCCGTCAGTCCGTCCGTCCGTTACAAATTGTGTCTCAGCGATAACTTTAAAACTACTGAAGCAAATTTCATGAAACTTCACAGAAAGGTAAAGCATAATGAGAAGGTGTGTCGCGCGCAAGACTCAAGTCCCTACGCCCAAGGTCAAGGCCACAATTGGGTCAAAGGTCAAATTGTGTCTGAAAATCGTGTCTCAGCGATAATTTTAAAACTACTGAAGCAAATTTGATGAAACTTCACAGAAAGATAAAGCTTAGTGAGAAGGTGTGTCCTGCACAAGATTTAGGTCCCCATGCCCAAGGTCAAGGCCACAGTAGGGTCAAAAGTCAAATTGTGTCTCAAAATTGGGTCTCAGTGATTACTTATAAACTGCTGAAGCAAATTTAATGAAACTTCACAGAAAGATGAAACATAATGAGAAGGTATGTTGCACATAATATTTGGGTTGCCAAGTTTAAGGTCAAGGTCACAATTAGGGGTCAAAGGTCAAATCTCTCCTCTGTGATAACTTAAAAGCTGCTGAAGTGAATGTCATCAAACTTCACAGAAAGGTAAATCATTATGAGAAGGTATGTTACACACAATATTTATGATCCCAGATCCAAGGTCACAATCTGGGGTCAGAGGTCAAATTATGTCTCTGCAATTATTCAGAAAAGTACCAAAGCAAACTTTAAAGAAAGATAAAGCCTAATGAGAAGATTTGCCATGCACAAGACATAGGTTCTCATTCCCAAGGTCAAGGATGCAACACATTTTGGTTAGTGGTTGAATTAAGTCCCGTCGAATTGTCTTAAACTTCCCAAGTGCATTTAAATGTTACAGAAAAGTAAAATGAAATGAGAATGTATATCATGTGCATGACCCAGGTTCTGTGCCCAAGGTCAAGGTCACAGCTAGGGTCAAAGATCAGTTGAAGGGGCCTTCGGGGGCATTTGTTACACACTGTAACATTTCTTGTTTCGGGTCTAAAATGGGTTAAAATACAAAGTTTTATAAAAAATTTCAGCATCAATTAGTCTTGTCATACGCTAAAAAAGATTTTAATTGGGCTACATGTATTAACGGACTGCTTCTACATGTATCTGACACTATATAATCCGTAAAAGCAACTTTATTGCAAATATAGGGTTGGTGTTGGTGGTAGTGTTAATGTGGCACTGGAAACTTCTATGTTAGCTGTAGAAGCAGGAGTGGAGTCTCTCTCTCTGTTTGAGACGGCTCGACACAGAATAGAATACTTAGATACCCGACCGTCCCCTAACTCATATTTATCACGTAGCTTGTCTTAGCATAAAAAAGACAAGAAACTCAAGAGTGAAATAAGTAGCCACTTGACAAAGAACGTTGTCTTTGATGTAGGGGGATGCAGAACAGCAGCAAGCCAATTAAGGCATAAATGAGCTATAAAATAAAACAAGGAAATCACGATAAAATTTCTACGTATGGGATGGATAGATCTGCGCAAACTGTGCAGGCCCAAATCAGACTGCTCTGACATAAGCAATCTGATAAGGCTGGACACTATTTGCCATTCTCGCTGCATCTTTTGGATGCATTACAAAATAAGCTTTTCCATGGTTATTTTAGGTGACAAAAGTGACATTTGCTTTACGGCACTGCCTAATGGAATTTATAAAGACTGAAAGGCTAGCTGGTCTAAGAGTCTACACCGTTTGCTATTCAGTTTCTTTACTGTGTATTACACCCACTAATAGCTATCAGTGGTCGATTGTTCAAAATTTACGGCGTTATTAACTAATGAAACGTTAAATTTTCAAACGTATTGTACGCAAAAAACATTGCCATTTTTGCCGAAAAAAATGTCAGGAGCCAGCTCCTTGAACAACTGCGCCCTGGGTAATACTAATCATGTAAAGTTGAATACGTGCACCTTTTGGGATGCAGTTCTAAATTGAAGTCAACCTCTAGTGCTTAGGAGCAAATTCTTCTTTTTGAAGTAGCTGCTTCTGGAAGGACTTTGTTGCCAATGGGAGCAAGAAAAGCAAATCAGGGCCCGAGTGCACAAAGCAAATGTAAGCCTACGCCCGATGTACGTCTGTCGTAAAAAATGTCGCAGAACTTTAATCCGTGTGCACAACCGAGGCGTGTCTTAAACTAAGTCGTAAAATAGTTTCAAAACTCACCAATCCGTGTGCACAACCGAGGCGTGTCTTAAACTAATCTAAGTCGTAAAATAGTTTCAAAACTCACAAATCGCCTCGTGCACTTGGATTAAAATACAGTCGTAGTACAGACTTAGTTGCGCCGACGTTCGTAAGCTACGCTGGCGTGGTTTACGCCTCCTTTGTGCACTCGGCCCCAGGAATATAACAATCCCTCATGACTGTTCATGTAGGATATTGAAATCTCACCCAAGGGGTCCCTGGTTAAAAATTCCGATCTCGAGGGTGAGGTTTTCCTATTACATGGACTGGCTCATGATGGATTATTTTTCTCCCACTTCTAGCGGGCTTTAAACCTCAAATCAGATTAAACTTCAAAACTTGAGAGATTTTTTTATCCAGTAATCTGAAGTAAATTTTGAGCGACTCATGACCTGGTTATAAGAAAAAGATTAATACATGGGATTATCCCAGCAGCCACATGACGTCGAAGTGACGTCGATGAAACAAAATGACGTAACATCCACGTCAGTACAACTTCATTCGTCATGTGCCCTCTGGGATAGAATCTTTCTAACAGGTTTGGTACTACGTACCTATGTCTTCTTTCCGTTTTATTTTCTATTTCTGCCTCAGCTACCCCCCCCCCCCCCCCCCCCACCTCGCCACCACCACACACACACACACACACACACCCGCCTTTCTCAAATCATTGGGCTGTGTGCGTCTCAAGAAAGCATGCATTCGGACATATGCGACCATCATGCATCACCTGTGCATCCGTTCAGACGGACCATAGTCTAGACCGAACGCTTTTTGGATAGCCATAAGTCTAGACATCATATACGAACGGAAAAGACGCTGATTAGACTGCGCTGATCCGCAGCTGATCTGAGTCGTTGCTCAACGCACATATCCGAAGGGTCGTCTTCTCATGACAGGTCAATATAAATGTAGTTTGGAACTGCCTGAAAGGGGTATTTTCGAGATTCCCCGACCCAAATTAACTCCGTACTTTCAAATTAGGTAATCTGGTCGTCGCCTGTAAGGAAAGACATATGAACTACCGGATATTGTCCCCTGGAATCTTTGAGAATAAATTCTTCAGGTATGTATAAACGAACTTCATTTCCGACTTCATTGACCTATCTGGTTTATAGATCTGAAATATTTCCGAGTCTTCTATTTTCGTTTTTTTTTCCGACGAGTTCCTTGCTTACAGAAAATCCTTATTTTGATTTATTATAATACATTATCGTTGGGTAAGCGCGGCAATCCTTATTCACCCAAATTATTCTGCTTACATGGGTAATCGTTGGGTCACTGGGCGAATTAAACGGAGTCTGCCATTTTCGTTTCTTGGATGAGTTGCTTGTTTCCAGAGGATATTCCTCCAGAATTTATACATTTTCTTAAATTTTTCTGATCCTTTAGGATCATTGGAGTCATTCTAGGTCAGCTTGAAAATAGAATTACTTTCAATCGGGCGCTAGGGAGCGTGGGTTGTGTTGCAATATTGCATTACTGCACATGAACATCCTGCTGTGTTCGTCTCTTTGATTAGTTGTTTGTTTTCAGAGAATCTTCCTTCAGAATTATTATTATACATTATCGTAGGATAAGCGAGGCAATCCTCATTCACTCAGTTATTCTGCTTCCATGGATTATTGTTGACGGATGATTAACCAAACATTTCTAATTGTTTGATATTGCCGCCCTTCTTTTGTCTAGCTTTTGACAGCTGTTTCATTTTGAATGAAACTTTTCCTAGATTTTTTTGGCTTGCGATGACGGTCGCAAGCCAGTATTCAAGTGGTTTAGTGATACCGAGTTATTTTCGGAAGAGACGATACGTCACGCTTAGTCGGAAAATACCAAGAGAGTCTATTTTTATCCATATCCGATTTACCTCATCTGCTAAAAATAACAGACGGAAAATCTATTTTTGATAGTGCATGTACTTTGTTTTGATATTTCCATTAAAAAGCACGGTTTTCTTTCACAAGTACCTTGAACTTGGCTACATATCTTTTGCTTTTTATATACTTCACGAATAAGTAACAAAATTGATGTGAAAACATAGCATAAATATAAAAGATACATTTCATTTCTCGGAAGTTCATGGAAGTATGAACACAATGGGTTCCATGCTTTGTTGCTCCCAAATGGTGTAAAGCAAGTTATTGTCTCGAACAATAGCAGCATGCATTTTCTTCTCAGAGTGTCAAAATTGCCACTGATGCCACTAAAACCAAAAATAAACTTCAGTAAATATAAATTTATTGTCTTCTTTGATGCCTAGTTCAGATAAGCCAAAATTCCATAGACATGGGTTTTAAACAGTCTTTCCTAAAATTTGATTCAAACTAAGTGACTCAGCAGCCGTAAAGAAAAGACTTGAAATAGGTTCATATGGTAACTTTCCTTGAGACATGCCTAACGGCCAAAACGTTGGAAAACTCTCTCTCTCTCGGTGTGTGTGTGTGTGTGTGTGTGTGTGTGTGTGTGTGTGTGTGTGTGTTTAAATATTTCCTCAGTTTGTTTTTCAAATAAATTCTACACTTGCTTTTACCTCACACCTATGGATAATGCCACCATTCAAAAAGTTAAGAAATTAAATGCTTCGCTAATTAAAAGATAGCCACAGAAAGTGCACCAACAATTGGGTTCACTTCAATAACAACTCATGAAAATTTCACTGGCTCAGCTGGGCAAGCCTTCCTTTTAAAAGGAAATTTTATTTTATTTTTCAGTGTATGTGAACTGCGGAAAAGCCTTGTGATATCGCCACAAACGATACTTCACAAGTCGTTCGGCTGGAGAAGGGAAATAAGCTGTACAAACATTTTTGTCTCTGTTCTGAGCCCTTCTTCATTATCAACTCGTTCTCGGTGACTTTAGAATCAAAAATGACATCTAAAGATTCACCCAGTGGCCATAAAATCTGGCTGCATATTTGAAGGGTGCTTTCCGTGTAGCGCTCTTTGCAGCATCCAGCATTCAATAACCGATTTAGTATTTCATTCATTAAATCCACTGGGAGATTTCGCCCAATACCGCCTCCGTAAGTTACCAACCTGTTCCAGATGAGTTCGTATCGTAATTTTTCAGATACCTAGCATTTAAGCGAAGCTATTAATCAGTGGGCTAAGATAATAATTGGGGTGGTGAGATGCGAAGAAGTGAACCAAATCGAGTTTCCTGTGAGACATCATAGCAGGTTATCTCCTTCTCTAACAGCATCCCTTCGACAGAGTAACTCTAACCAGCACCATGTAAGGCTGCGACTGTAATTGTAAATACATGTATAGTCGCAAGCATCTACCTCACCAATTTTCATCACTTTACGTTTTCCTTTCATCGGCAGACGACAAAGATCTTGACAAAACCACTCCTCATCTTCTTACTTTCCGGATCGATATTTACGCAAATCATATGATACCATTCGGATCCTTTACATTTTGGTTTAAACAGTATTTTATTCTTCATTAATTACATACATGTACATGCTATTCAAATCAGTAGAATATAGGATCTGACGGTAAGCGTGTTGCTTATATTAAAGTTATCTCCTTTACATTTTGTACCAGGACTACACCCTACCATTGGTTCCTCTGGCCCAATATCTTCATGACAATGACAATAACGAAAATAAGAAAGTCGTGTTCGACATGCTTCACTGCAATACCAGTCTTCCGGCGGATTAAGAGAAGCTGACTGTAAGCATCGAGCATTGGATGGAAACTCGAAATTTTGTACTTTGCTCAAAATTTCGTGGTTCAAATCTGTCGACGAAAGATGGAGATCGGTGAAAAAATTAGTGAAATATATCAAACGGTTCTCGAGATATCTAAGCAAATACTGTTGCCATGGCAACCATTTTTAAGCCCGTCTAATTTTACATATTTTCATGAATTTTAAAGGGAAAATGTATCTCTCCTGGTGCAAGTATCAAATAATTGACTAGTATGGTGCTTAGGACTTAATGTTATTATTATTCTCTGCACCTTCAAAGCATCGGCCACTGCACGTTGTTGAAACCATGGCAACTGAAAGTACATATAGTCGGAGAAAAAATAAAATTTCAGAAAATAGCACTTTTTTAAATCAAGATGATTGAAAATTGCAGCCTGACCTGAATAAACCGTTTACATGTCTTCAAACATCAACATAAGTACAGTCCATAACAAAAACAATTAGATGTAAACTTTCACTAACTAAAGAATAAATGCACGTGCAAATGGCTTCCCTCTTGCAATTCCAATTTTACAGAAAACAAAAGTTTTCTAGTTCTTTGCCTGAATTACCACTCTGCCAGATCGAATTTGCTACACAAATACAATAATAAGTCTTGTTATATCCCATCTTTGCAAATAATGGTGTGCCGGGCCGGGTAGCGCAATCGGTAGGGCACCTGACTCGTAAGTCAGAGGTCCTGGGTTCGAATCCCGGTCTGGCCACATACTTTCGTTACTCCTTCCGCTGATTCAAGAAGGGCAGTTGTCAGTTACTGGCGAAAGTATGTGCACTTAGTACTGGTTAACCGCTTAGGAGGTCTAAGCCTGCCCAGGAATAGTGTGGTTAGGTTAACTGACCGTCCCGACATGACCTTAGTTGTTTACCGTGGACGTTAAGCATCAAATCAACCAACCAAATAATGGTGTAGAAACGTATTTGTAGATGTTGTTTCTATGGTTACAATGCATAAAATGTGTTAAATCAGTTCAAAACAACCCTAAAACCATGTAACTGATATACATCTCCTAATTTGCATTATAATCTATATGGTTTAAAAGTAGTTCAGTACTAGGTTTCTGTACCTTTTTAGGGTTTTCATTTTTTCTAATAAACAAATTTAAAGTGCTGCTAAGATACCCCACCCACTAATTTATTATGCATTAATGATATTACCATTTTGGGAAGAGAAAGAGTATACAAATGTGAAAAAATGTGTGATTTTGTACTAGTTAAGATATATATTTTTTTCTTTACCAGTGAGTAATCGCTGGTTGATACATGCTGTTGAAGGGCAAATCGCTAAATAGTAATTCTCGATGGCGAAGCCGGAGTGAGTTAAGAAAAGCTGACTGTAAACACTGAGCCTCATTTTGATCCATTTTTTTATGGTTCGAAAAATCACATGCCAAACCAAATAATAATTTCATCACAAAATGGGCATAAATATTTATATGGCACCAAAAATTGAAATTTAGGTGGCAGACTGTAAAACGAAGAGCCTTAATGGTATGTTTGTAGATTCATGGCCCTTTAAACAGTACTTTAGTCATGCGGCAAGGCATAGATGATTTTGAAAGACTGTGTGCAATGGCACCACATTTATGAAAAAAGAATTCTGCCTTCAGAAATTGAGATTCAAACAAGGACTGCTAGCTTAGGAGGCCCGCGCTTAACTCGTTAAGCTACAGAAAAGTTGATGAAATTAGGGAAGTGGATGGGATGAACAAATCACTTAAGTACACACACTACACGTATACTTAAGATGGCACCCTATCAGGATTACCTATATTACAAGACTTTCTTGGCTGCTCCAGGAGCCCCAGTAGCACAGTAGGTTAGGCGCTGGCCTGCTGGTCTAGTAATTCCGGACTGGAGACACACTGGAGTCGTAAATTTTTCCAACGGCCAATGGGTCTCCATTGCACACACACAGCCCTTCACAGCCCCTCCCCTCCCCCCCCCCCTCCCCACCCCACTTTTTCCTCCAGTCGCCAAGATATGACTGAACAACTGCTAAAAGGATGTAAAAGTGTAAGTCGTTCACGCATAAATTCTTGGCTGTTCTATGTATATCACGATCATTGGTTACAGAACATTGCTAAAATTTCAGCCTGTCCTCCGGTGAACAGACACTGTATTCGAGTAGGCCTTCACCACTTTCTGTCTTGAAAATGCCTCTTTTTGTGGTTTACCTACTTGTCGTTCACGCATAAATTCTTGGCTGTTCTATGTATATCACGATCATTGGTCACAGAACATTGCTAAAATTTCAGCCTGTCCTCCGGTGAACAGACACTGTATTCGAGTAGGCCTTCACCACTTTCTATCTTGAAAATGCCTCTTTTTGTGGTTTACCTACTTCAAGGAAGAAACTTATTTAAAAAAAAATAGTTAATTTATTAATTGCAACATAAAATAAAGAAAAAGCAAACACATTGCTGCAAATAAAATGTTTTTACTCCGTTCTTCTATTCCGTGATTTCTGCAGACGTTTTGCTCGGGACAACTCTTGTCGTCAAATATATCTGCAACTGCAATCTTGGTGAATGGACCTGTTTCATAGATCTAAAAAGGTCATGGTGAGCATTGTTGACAGTAATCTAATTCTTTTAAAGATACTATCTTTTATTTTGAATGAACATGGATACTTCTTGTAGTGGTCGCACATTTGTAATCGTCAAGGGAGGTAAGATACATGTAATCCCAGATTGACTTAACTCCCTTGCTACTATTTTACAACATTGACACATTTCAAAGGTGAGTAAAATTTGAAACTGTGCGAGTTTACACCTAATTTTTTTACATTCTTAAACTTCGAACCTTGCTTTATCATGTAAATATGGCCTTAAATTCAAACGTGGCTGCCATTTTTCGATATCAGGCGAATAAACCCCCCAATTTTCACTAAAAATTGGGTCGATTTTTTCCAGTAAAAGCTCTTGCGTTGATAGTATGGGACAGAAAACATTAATATTATGTAATCTTATTACACAACTATGTATTGTCAAACTACACAAACAAAAAAGAATAGGATAATATTTGTTGTTAAATTTTTACATTCAGGTCTTAAGATTGACATTTTCAAAATAGACTCCTGGTTACCATGGAAACGGCCGAGCGCTGACCGCTAAAAACTTGTGAAACACATACAAGCATGGTATATATCAATTTACCAAAATATGAGCTAAATCCGTAATTTTCGACTTTCCACGTTGGGCTAATGCTGGATGCTTACAGTCAGCCTCTCTTAACACATGAAAATGGAACAATTCTCCATTTGGACAGTTCGCCCTTTCCTCGCAGCCTATTAGTCCTTCATTTTTAGCTCGCCTGAACGAAAGTTCAGGAAGAGCTATTGTTGTCACCTTGGCGTCGGCGTCCGCGTCCGCGTCAGCGTCCGCGTCGGCGTCCGGATTGGATGTTTTGGTTAAAGTTTTTTAAAGACCTATATCTCCTTAACCCATGGATAGATTCTTTTGATACTTGCACTGTAGTTAGATATTGGTCCAAAGTTTAACAGGGTGCCACCCCCACCCCACTCTGTGACCTTGATGTCAAGGTCATGGACTTAGAAAATTGGGCGTTTTTGGACTGGATGTTTTGGTTAAAGTTTTTTAAAGCCTTATATCTCCTTAACCCATAGATGGATTCCTTTGATACTTGCACTGTAGTTAGATATTGGTCTAAAGTTTTCCAAGGTACTACCCCCATCCCCCTCAGTGACCTTGCTGTCAAGGTCATGAACTTAGAAAATTGTCTTTTTATTGATTGAATGTTTTGGTTAAAGGTTTTTAAAGCCCAATATCTCCTGAACCCATGAATGAATTCTTTTGATATTTGCACTGTATTTATATACTAGTCCAAAGTTTTACAGAAAACTACCCCAATCCTGCTCAGTGACCTTGATGTCAAGGTCAGGGACTTAGGAAATCTTTGTCTTTATTGAAGTTTTCTAATTGCATACTGATTCATAATGCTTGGCAGAGATATGGTTTACACTGGAACTGATGTTAGACACTTTTTTGAGTTTTTACAAAAATACTATATACTTATTCCATTGGATGACCTTTAAGTCAAGGTCATCGACTTAGAATTTTGTCTTAAAGATTTTGGTTAAAGTTTTATATTTATGAAGACATAATTTCACCGTGCCACGATGGACTCAGTTGATACTAATACTTGGACTGATGTTAGATAATGGTTCAGGGTTTTGATACATCCTTCCTGCCCCCTCCCCCTACCTAAGGTTCTTTGACCTTAAGCTCATGGACTTTGAAATTTCATGTGGATTTTTTTTATATTTTAATTTAATTTAACACTTATTTCTGAGATAGCTTTTGTTTATAAATGTGTTGTCATTATGGACATGCTTGCCTGAAGTTTTATGCATAGTAGTCCACACCACCATAGGGACTGTGTGATGGGCAAGCACCAATTCAGGCGAGCTATGCTGTCAGGCGACAGCTCTTGTTTCTTCACCACAGCAGTAAAAACGTGGACCTGTATCATCTTCTATCTTGGCCTGCTTTGTTTCTAACTCGTGCCAAACTTTTTACCTAATGCCACGACAGACTGACTGGAAATACAAAGATTTGTTCTTCTTCTTACAAAGTTTCAGTTGATGTTGCTGTTGACGATTAAGTATTTACGCCTTCCATCCAAAGTATTTTCATAGGTATATTGGTGCAACAATAGGGTGCCTATAGCAGCTGCAACGAGCTATTGTCATAATAATATAATGATGGTGGTCAACAGGTTTTTGTGTGACTTTTCGAATGCAGATTATCAGTTTTCTTGGTCATGGCAGAAAAACCAAGTTTCAGCCGCTTGGATTCACCATCGGCATTAGGTATAAGGAGTCCATTTTCAGCGAAGAGACGTCGAGGTGCCAGCCGATCATAAAACACTTCGGCGTCGATTTTAAGGGGCTACCGTGACAGAGGATACAAGCCCAACAAGCACAAAATGATGTTGAATCAAGGTTGTGTGCCCTGTAGGAGTTCTCTTAGAGAAAATAATTCGCTTCCCCTATAGTTGCTAAAAGTTCATTTTTAAGGAAAACATTATTGGAACGGAAATTAAAACTTCCAGGCTTTTGGAGATGTATTCCCACACTGTAATATACAAACTTATTTTTACAGTGAATTTCAAAGAATGGCCGGCCTACGTGTCACAGGTGAACTCAATAAAGCCACCGTGAGAAAAATGAAAGCGCCTCGTTGTGGCCTTCCTGACGTCATTAAACCACGTGACAGAATAGCACCGGATGCTGGAGATACTAGCAATACTGATTTAAAGAAAAATGAACCACTGCAGTTTTTCGCTCCAGGTAATTTGATACTATTTTCTTTCTTTCGTTCCTTATTTTCTTTCTTACACTCTCATTCCTTCATTTTTTTGTATTTTTTGAGTCTTTAAATATGATTTCTCCTGCTGGTCTTGAGAAAACAAATTATTAGCGTCCCAGGTGCCAAATAAAGTAAAAGTAATATGAAGCACAGAAGGGCTCATGGAAAATCAAGTTTATTGTGCTACCTTCTTTACTATGTTATAAAACAACACACTGAGTAATATTGTTTCCCCCTTACTTTACAAGAAAGTTTTGTGTTTATGCTGTGGCTTGTGTTTAACCCCTATGACTCTGTAGCATCTAAACTGTAGTTCAGTTCAGTTCACTTCAGTCAAATTCTCCTAACGACGTTCCCCACGTGGCTCAGCGGTACGTAACCATAGTTGCACACACTTGGTGCCGTGTGTCCGTCCAAGTCTAAACTGTACCTTGCGGGTGCCGTTTTAATCCCATCAAATGCCTCGGGGCAATTCATTTTACTAAAAAGGGGCGTAACTTACAGCTTGAAGATTAACAAACTAGCCACTCTCCTAAATGTTTCCAACTTGATAAATAGTATTGATGTCAACCATGTAAGAATAATAATTGCACTTTTTCTTCACAAAATTGCATAATTATCTCATTGACTATGAAGTGACAAACTACGATAGCTAGAAACTGTACGTTTTGGTGAGCAATATACACGTGTAGCATTATTTCCGTAAAAGAGGGAGGGGTTCGTTTGGTTCAAACATATTTTATTTTCAAAATTTCATATAAACATACAAACATTTGTCATAAGCAAGTAAAAGGATTAGAACGAAAGCACAAGTACTTATAAAGTTCCTCTCCTTAACTATAGATAGTATGTATACATCATGGCGTATATTTGTCAAGCTAAATAAATAAAAAATTTCATGAAGTGGATATGGAATATCAATGTCGAGAAGCAATGATAAAAAAATGATACTTAGTAAAGGAAAAAGAAACACAAACCAAAACAAAATAGAAATCGGTAGAAAAAAGCTGAAGGAAAAAAAAACGAGAGAAGAAAAAAACAACATTGTTTTAAAACAGAACTTTGCAATCAGTGCTTTTAGGGAAAGCAGGGTGGATAAGGGGAGCGGGGGCGCAGACTCATCAGGAACAGCCGCATTCAGTCACAGGCAGTCGTAACTGACAGTATAAACCGCTTACTTTATGCACAAAATGACATGCTTAGAAACGTTTAGAATCCGTTATAAATTTGTGCACCTTAGCAAAAATGACTGTTTTAGTTTCAAATGGAAGAAAACTATCACCGTACGGAAGGAGAGGGAGTGAAGGAGTCTGATACTGCGACACCGAATTTAAGAGCTCAGTTCTTTGTGCTTGGTAGAATCTACAATGAAAGTAAAAGTGTTGAGCGTTCTCTACACTGCCACATTGGCACATTGGGGAATCGGAAATATTCTTAAGGAAGAGGTCTAAATTAAGTGAACTGCAGTTTGTCCGTAACCTAGTATGTAATACCTGAGCTTTCCTGTTTCCTACATAGGAGTGTTTCGCGACGGGTATTTTGTCTTTGTTAAGATAGCCTATGAAAGTATTCACAGAATTGGACTGTTTTGCTTCGTCAGGAACTTCATTCCAAGCCCTGATAGTTGAAGGCAAAAAAGAAGGTAGTTCTTGCATCTATAGTTTGGAGATCATTGGAATTTCTGAGATTGTAGCTAGAAATATTACTCACAGGCTGAGGTACTAGGGAAGACAGATAAAGAGGTGTTACATTATGCGCCATTTTATAAAATAGTGATAACTTGTGATTTTTCCGTCTTATAGTCCAGGCAAACTAGCGATTTTTCCCTAAACCCAAAACAAATTGCAACAAAAGCTTTTTTTGCATTTTTGTTGAGAACTAACATTCACATATGACATATCAAAAGTAGGATGAAATCGGATAATGCAAAATATTTTTTTTTCTGCATTTTTACAAGCGCCTATTTGCGCCTTAAATATACCTATTATTTGTAATGTTTTATATGACATAACATTATTGCTGTGAGTTTTATTTCTAAAAACCTATTCTGCCTCTGCCAGAAGCTTAAGATTGAATTTGGCATATTTTCTTGTTAAATGTAAAGCCATCTAGGTCTAAGATTTTTACCGTTATAAGTCTATGGGAGCTAATGACCCCTGGGGTGTGGCCAATTTGGGCCCCAGGGGCATAGTTGGCAGGATTTATGTACGTGACAACTAAACATCGCTAAATACTAAATATGTAAGCTCTGGGCCTCATCGTATCAGAGAAGAAGATTTTCGAAGGTTCTATAGCAATATAGCTCTACATAAACAAATGACCCCCTGGGGAGGGGCCAGTTTGGGCCCCAGGGGCTTGATTGGCAGGAGTTATGAAGGGGGCCACTAAAAATTGCTACATTCTAAAGAAATACATAAGCTCTTCAGAGAAGAAGATTTTTTTAAAGTTTTTCCCATTATAAGTCTATGGGAGCCAATGATTGATCCGGGGGTGGGAGTGGGGGCAATTTGGATCCCAGGGGCATGGTTGGCAGGATTTATGTACGTGACCACTAACCATTGCTAACCATTGCTACATACTAAATATGTGAGCTCTGGGCCTCATGGTTTCAGAGAAAAGATTTTTGAAGGTTCTCAGCTATATAGCCCTATATTAACAAATGACTCCTGGGGTGGGGCCAGTTTGGACTCCATGGGCATGGTTGGCAGGATTTATGCAGGGGACCACTAAACATTGCTACATACTAAATGTTTAAGCTCTGGGCCTCATGGTTTCAGAGAAGATTTTTTTTAAGTTTTTCACTTCATAAGACAATGATAGCTAATGCCCCTGGGACGTGGCCAATTTGGACCCTAGGGGCATGCTTGGCAGGATTTATGTACGTGACCATTAACCGTTGCTAACCGTTGAGCCACATGGGGAACGTTGATAGGAGAATTGTACTGAACTGAACTGAGACCATTGCTACATACTGTAAGCTCTGGGCCTCATGGTTTCAGTGAGGAAAATGTTTGAAGGTTCTTTAGCTATATAGCCCTATATAAACAAATGACCCCCCCCCTGGAATTGGGTCAGTTTGGACCCTAGGGGCATGGTTGGCAGGGTTTATGTAGGGGACCACTAAACACTGCTACATACTAAATATATCAGCTCTGGACCTCGCGGTTTCAGAGAAGAAGATTTTTTATCATTATAAGTCTATGGGAGCTAATGACCCCTGGGGGTGGCCAGTTTTGACCCCAGAGGCATGGTTGGCAGGATTTATGTACGTGACCACTTACCATTGCTACGTACTAAATATGTAAGCTCTGGACCTCATGGTTTCAAAGTGGAAAATTTTTGAAGGTTCTATAGCTATATAGCCCTATATAAACGAATGGGCCCCTAGGGTGGGGCCAGTTTGGACCCCAGGGGATGGATTGGCAGATGTGATGTAGGGGGCCACCAAACATTGCTACATACTGAATATATAAGCTCTGGGCCTCATGGTTTCAGCGAAGAAGATTTTCGAAGGTTCTTTAGCAATATAGCTCTACATTAACATATGACCCCCTGGGGAGGGGCCAGTTTGGGCCCCAGGGGCTTGATTGGCAGGAGTTATGAAGGGGGCCACTAAAAAATGCTACATTCTAAAGAAATACATAAGCTCTTCAGAGAAGAAGATTTTTTTAAAGTTTTTCCCATTATAAGTCTATGGGAGCCAATGATTGATCCGGGGGTGGGAGTGGGGGCAATTTGGATCCCAGGGGCATGGTTGGCAGGATTTATGTACGTGACCACTAACCATTGCTAACCATTGCTACATACTAAATATGTGAGCTCTGGGCCTCATGGTTTCAGAGAAAAGATTTTTGAAGGTTCTCAGCTATATAGCCCTATATTAACAAATGACTCCTGGGGTGGGGCCAGTTTGGACTCCATGGGCATGGTTGGCAGGATTTATGCAGGGGACCACTGAACATTGCTACATACTAAATGTTTAAGCTCTGGGCCTCATGGTTTCAGAGAAGATTTTTTTTAAGTTTTTCACTTCATAAGACAATAATAGCTAATGCCCCTGGGACGTGGCCAATTTGGACCCTAGGGGCATGCTTGGCAGGATTTATGTACGTGACCATTAACCGTTGCTAACCGTTGAGCCACATGGGGAACGTTGATAGGAGAATTGTACTGAACTGAACTGAGACCATTGCTACATACTGTAAGCTCTGGGCCTCATGGTTTCAGTGAGGAAAATGTTTGAAGGTTCTTTAGCTATATAGCCCTATATAAACAAATGACCCCCCCCCCCCCCCTGGAATGGGGTCAGTTTGGACCCCAGGGGCATGGTTGGCAGGGTTTATGTAGGGGACCACTAAACACTGCTACATACTAAATATATCAGCTCTGGACCTCGCGGTTTCAGAGAAGAAGATTTTTTATCATTATAAGTCTATGGGAGCTAATGACCCCTGGGGGTGGCCAGTTTTGACCCCAGAGGCATGGTTGGCAGGATTTATGTACGTGACCACTAACCATTGCTACGTACTAAATATGTAAGCTCTGGACCTCATGGTTTCAAAGTGGAAAATTTTTGAAGGTTCTATAGCTATATAGCCCTATATAAACGAATGGGCCCCTAGGGTGGGGCCAGTTTGGACCCCAGGGGATGGATTGGCAGATGTGATGTAGGGGGCCACCAAACATTGCTACATACTGAATATATAAGCTCTGGGCCTCATGGTTTCAGAGAAGAAGATTTTTTAAGTTTTCTCATTATAAGTCTATGGGAGCTTTATGTTGCCATGGCAACCAGAGTTCCAATCTGATCTGCCCTTTAACCTTATGCAGTCAATCCCCCACCCCAACAATGCTACACATAAAATTTGATGAAGATTAGGAAGATGGTTTTTGATGAAGATTAGGAAGATGGTTTAGGAGGTATTATGTTTAAAGTGTGGAAGACGACGATGAACTACGGAACAAGGCTATACTATAAGCTCACCTTGACAGGTGAGCTAAAACCTTAAAGAACATCCCATATTTTAACATGAAATTTCCAATTCCATGACTTAGACCTCAAGATCACTGAGGGGCAAGGGTGTAAAAGGTAAGACCATTATCTAGCATAAGTGAAAGTATCAACTTAGGCTATCAATGGGTTAAAGATATATGGGTGTTTAAATAACCTATAACACCCAAAAGGTGGACATGGACGCGGGTGCAAATGCAGAGGCCGACACCGAGTGACAACAATAGCTCTTCCTGAAGGTCGTTTAGGCGAGCTAAAACAATGACTTCTTTCCAGAGGAGTGGGTGGGGTGGGGAGGTGGCTGTTAGGCTGGAAGGAGATATAATTTGTAAATTTTGAACCAGAAAAGTAAAATGCAAAAATGTCATGGAGGTCATCACCTAATAGCATAGCATGTCCAAGTTATCTGCATATTTAACCCTCTAGTGGATTATCCTGTCAACACATTAAGTATTTAGCCGGGCCACATAGTGCTGTCGGTAGCGCGTCTGACTCAAGAGCCAGAGGTCCTGTGTTCGATGCCCGGCCCGGCTATTTACTCCCGTTTCTCCTTCCGCTGATTCAGGAAGGACAGTTGTCAGTTACTGGTGAAAGTATGTGCACTTGGTACTGCTTAACCGCATGGGAAGTCTAAGCCGGCCAAACAATAGTGTCATAAGGTTAACTGACCGTCCCGACATGACCATGGCGGTTTACCGTGGACGTGTAGCAACAAAACAACACTCTCAGATGTCCCTTCATTTGATAAATAGGAGTTACATCAAGCTGTTTTCTTCTATTCTTCTGTCACAGTCTTCATTTAAAAACATTGATTCTGTTTACTATCTTCATTACCATCCATATTGTCCATCTGAATAGAGGTTATGGTTAAAGCAATATTTGCACTGGTGGGTGGGGTAAACCAATAGTAATATACTATATGATCGACCGGTTATGCATAATCAGCAAATTTAATAGTAGACAAAAGCTAAAGAACAGTATATAACTGTTTTATCAAAGACTTTTATGGATTTAACTTGTATAGAAATGATGTTTAGAAGTGGCTTTCCGACCAAAAGTAGCTGTGCAGTGGTTTAAATCCTTCGAAAACAAGACATGCGAAAAAAATCAAGTTTCGCATTCTCCGATTTTGTCCTACTTTAAGTAGGTTAAAAATGTAGGTCTTAGGAGCTTATTACTGCAAAGAAACCTTTTGTTGCAATTTGTTTTAGGTTCCCCCACAATTTGACTGGACTATTAGTTCAAGAGACTCCCATTGAATTTCTTTATAGAGGGCATTGATTCACACAAGTTTAGTGTCCCCCGTGGCTATTCTGGCCCCCTCATTTTGTATTTTGTCGAGTTCCAGCTTTTCGTATTGTGAACAATTGTCCCATATGACGTCCCCATATTCAAGTAAGGGTCTAATGAATGCTCTAGGGATTTTCTATCTAATGTAAATTTTAACTTCCTCATTATGTTTATTCTAGTCCATGCTTTTTCTGTAATATAGTTTATGTGTTGGTGCCAAGTGCAGTCAGCCAAGATGTTTATGGGAATCAACTTCGGATATTTGATGATTTTGCATAAAGATGGGTGGTTGAAAAGGCTTATTTAATTTACGAGAGATAAGTAGAGATTCAGTTTTAGAAGGGTTTTAGACACAAGCCATGTTGACGCCCATGCTGATATTTTATCAAGATCTGTATTAATACAACCCGCTGCTGTCACAGGATCATCTACAATAATAAAGAGACTAGTATCATCTGCGAACAATCGAATATTTGAGCCGATGTCATCAACAATATCGTTGATAAACAACAGAAAGAGAAGTGGGCCTAAGATTGAACCATGGGGAGCCCCTGCACGAAGATAGGTCCAGTCAGAAACAGCACCAGGAATAACAACTCGTTGTTTTCTGTCGGAGAGATAATCTGCAAACCAAGCATGGATGTTTCCTGAGACACCAGCTGCTTGAAGTTTAGCAAGGAGACCAGCATGCCACACGCGGTCGAATGCTTTACTGATGTCACAGAAAACAGCCCTTACTTCTTTGCCTGAATCGAGTGCTTGACAGAAAGTATTGTAAATAAATGTCAACTGATTGACTGTTGAGTCTCCAGGAAGAAAGCCAGATTGTAGTGAAGAGAGCAAGTTATTGTCTCGAAGGTGGTTAAATAAGTATTTAAATACAAGTCTTTCGAAAGCTTTATCTTCCGAGTGAGCAAGGAAATAGGTCGGTAATTGGAAACATCAGAAGGGTCGCCTTTTTCGGAACTGGGCAAACATTAGCTTCTTTATAGAAAGAGGGAACAATACCCATTCTAAGAGACTGTTTGAAAAGTGAACAAAACGGTAGTGAGAGCTCCTTTGATAGTTCACAAAGGACACGATTACTGAGGGGTCCGTTTATTTTAACGGGGGCGTTTAATATGGTTAATACGGTGATTGGATCAACATCCATTATCTGTGTCCATGTTTTGTGCGAAAAGTAAGTACATTAAAATAAAAAGTCCTGTTGATCATCATATTCGCTAACAATTCCTGTTTTTCTTTCGCAGGATATAAATGGGATAAATCCCGAATAACTTACAAGTTCCTGGGCTACACTCGACAGTTGTCTGAAGGTGATATAAGGTGAGACTTGTCCCCTCACTCCTAACTGTGACTCTTCCATCTTTGTGTTCAGAAAAGATCATTTTCTAGAATAGGCGTGCTTTTGCAAACTCAAAATCGTAGCAAAGCAGAGTAGATCAAGATGAGATGGCTCATATGGCTTTCACTGTTTGCAAATATCTTAACCTACCGTTGTAAAATGTTTGTGAAACCTGAGTATCAATAAACTTTAAGCTTTATGTTCAGCAGGCCCAAAACGTTGAATCGACGGTGATGCTTGTCGTGTGCATCACATCGACATTGTGAGTGAGTGAACTCGGGTTTAATGTCCCACCAACAACTAGGTAATACGGAGATGGTGCCTCGCCTTTAAGTCTCATCCGAAAGACCGGAGTTGCGGGGGATCGATCTTGCGACCCCTGGATTGGTAGTCTAGGGCATAATCCACCACACTACTGTCGCTCCTCGACATTGTAACTGACGTGGTAAAATGAAAACGGAAATTTTCTCAATCATTTTTTTTTTCTTTTTGCCAAACACTCAGTTTTGTGTTTTGATTCTTTTTTATCCTTTCTTTCAGGCGATCTATACGGAATGCTTTGAACAAGTGGGAAGAAGTATCACCGCTCCGATTTTCTGAAATTTCCCGAACATCCAGGGCTGACGCCGACATTTTGATAAATTTTGTTCGCGGTGACCATGGCGACGGCAGCACGTTCGACCGCAGAGGTGGCATACATTTTTATCTATTTCTAGTCTTGTAGCCAGTTCTTTTAGTGCTATGGATAGTTACTGTGTTTTTTTCTATAGTTTCATTTTCAACTTCAGTTAATTCCATGATTCGGCGAAAGTATTCTATGTAAAAAATGGGTCCATGTTTTCCATGTAATTATTTTAAACATATATGGTGAGATTTATGCCCCATTCACATGCGCAGATTTACTTACGTAAGTATATTTGCGTATAAGTAAATTTGCTCACGTGAGTAAAGGTTAACCGGAGCAAATTTACTTTGCGTTCACATGGATTTTAAGTTCTAGGAGTATTTCATAATTTTTATCAATTATTTATTAAAATTTCAGTAATGATGCACTAATTTATCATGTACTGGCAATGCAAAAGGAAATGTTTTATGCCCCCAACTTTGGAGAAGTTGTGGGGACTTATTGGTTTGGGCCGGTCAGTCCGTCCATCTGTCTGCTGCCCATCTATAAGTCAAGAAATGGGAACTTGAAATTTTATCACATGATCAGTATGAAAAGAAAGCCAATAAGTTCCTTTTATTATTTTGTTTCTGCAGGTCACATATTTCCAGAGTTATGCCCCCTTTCTTTGATGTAGTGCATTAGCCTATGGAACCTTGTGAAAAAATATCAAGAACCCCTGATGCTAGGATCATGATTTTTTGCAGGAAGGCATTGCCCAGGGTGTAGATGACCTGATTAAGTTTTGAAAAAAATTTCTTGAATTTTTTACCCAGTTATGCCCCTTTTCGACTAAGTGCATTGAAGCCTATGGTACAAAGTTACTCTTACATATGGTCAAGAACTGTAAGAGATAGGAGCTTGAAATTCTATACACAAGATCAGTATGAAAAATAAGCAAACTCATGTTTTTCCCTTAACTGGTGTGTCATATTGTCACCTTTATACCTCATGCTTGAGCAATGCAGTTTGTGATTCTCAGTTAAGTATTTTTATGCCGTATATCGTAAAATTTTGGTTGAGTTATTCCCCTTTTTCAGACAAAGGCATTCTATTTAGGAATAAGCTTGTGAACAAAATATCTGAAGAACTGCATAGGCTAGCATGTTTGCATTTGGCATACAGTTACGGACCAAGGTGTAGATGGACTGATTAACTTCTGAGCACGTGTTGCATATTTTTTCATTTAGTTATTCCCCTTTTTGGACATAGGCATTTTGTATAGCAACAAGCTTGTGAACAAACTATCTTTAGAGCCCTTCAAGCTATGAGCTTTATATTTGACATACGGTTACAGGCCAAGGTGTAGATTAACTGATTAACTTTTGAGCATAATTTGTAAATGTTCGGTTGAGTTATTGCTCTTGTTTTGAATATGGACATTTTATATAGGAACAACTTTGTGAGCAAAATATCTGAAGAACCCCTTAAGCTAGGATCTTGATATTTGGCATACAGCTTTAAATCAAGGTGAAGATCATCTGATTATAACTTTTCAGCAATTTGCTTCAGTTTTTGTTGAATTGTCTTTTTCCCACACAGGCATTTATTTGATACAGACCTTTCCCTTCAGTGACCTATCCTGTTTAGGGTCAGGCATATGGTTGCGGGAATAGTGTTTTACAAACACAGTCATATTCTAGTTCACAAATTTTTCAAACCTGGCATTTCTTGGCCAAATGGGGCTAATCATAGGCAAAATGGGAGAAGGCGAAATGGAAGTAAACCATTGTAATAGATCACAGTAACCTGCTTTTGTTTGGGGTTCATGAGGTTGCCGAGTTAGGTGCTGAAGTCATAGGATGCTGAATTCCTCTGCGTCCCATGCTGTAGTAGGGCAATAAAATACCCATAAGTATATTTACTTTACGTTCACATGACGAGAAATACTCCAGGAGTAAATTTGCTTATATGCAAATATACTTTTGCACCTAGTCAAACCTGGAGCAAATTTTACATATAAGCAAATTTGCTTACGTATGTATTTGCGTTCACATGACGAATTTACTTACGTGAGTAAAATTTGCATATATGCAAAAACTACTTACGTGAGCAAATCTGCGCATGTGAATGGGGCATTAGAGAATGTTCGCCTAAGAAATACGACACGGGATTCACTATGAGTGCTTCAATAATTTGAAACTGAGTCTGAAAAGGGATACAATCATAGACACTAAACACTCCATGACTTTGTTTTGCATGAGCGCCTATTCATTTTGGCTTCTTAAGAGGTACATGTAATCAAATCATTATATTAAATGAAATATAAATAATCAACAAACCTATTTACTGCACCAGAAGAAATAGAAAAAAAAGAATATCAAAAATCCAAATTCAACAAAGCAATTTGTTCTGCGGGATCAATGTAAGTCAAATCATGCAACTACACGCAGAGTTGACTCTCGTTTACTCTAACTCTGATATCTCACAGTTGCCGCTAATAGCAAAGAATAAAGTTTGGACACATTTCCTATTTTTCTTTGCGTTAACTCCTGCTGAATCAAACTACTGATATATCGAAGTAAATTTCCTGGGATCAGAAAATTTACTTCGAGACATCAGTAGTTTAAAGTGAATTTCGATTTCAAGATATCGAGAGCTGACTGTAATTATACATGTAAATGACTTTAAACCAAATCGTTATTGTGACATCTCTGTTCAAGTGGACTGCTATTTTTGAATTTGTGTAGTCCTTTTTCCAGTTGGGGGGATTTTTATCTAGCTTTTACTGGGTAGCATCTGGAACAGACTTTGATTGTAAAGTTTGGTTTAGGTGGTATAATCTGGGCCTGTAGTATTTGTATTGGTAGATCTGTCCTGATACTTGCAATTTTGCAGTGAGAAGCTGACAAGAAGCTGATGTGTGTGTTCTTGAAATATTACATGCTTCACGTTTTTTTTTTTTTTTTTTTTTTCTGTTTGTTTGTTTCTTCTCTCTGTCACATTGCAACTGCATTATTTAAGAGAAAGCCACATGGAAGATTAGTATTTAACTAAATGTGTATTACCCTCTGTAAATAAAGGTTATTCATATCCACAATTGTCAGTGTTTTTCCAATATTCTGTAGGTGGCACTCTTGCCCATGCCTTCTTCCCTGGTAAATCTGCGTTGGCCGGCGATACCCACTTCGATGATGACGAACAATGGACAGTTAGATCAGAAGATGGAACCAACTTAGAGATAGTCGCCGCCCATGAGTTTGGTCACGCCCTTGGTCTTGGACATTCAAACGTGCGAGGTGAGGCTATTCAATATATTAAAACATATAATATGGGAAGGCCTCGAAAACTAAAAAGAACAAAACACACAAGAAATCGAACACAACCTGGCGAGTGCATGAGAGCAATTGCAATTTACAATAAATAAGATATTCTATCCAGACTGCGTATGTGTGCATGCTGGTCTTGACAATTGCCGGTCGCACAAAGGAGGAGTATCAATAAGGTTGGTTTTCTGCATCCTACCAAAGTTTTCCTTTTTTGACTGATGGTATACCCCAGTGTTTCCAGCTTATTGAACCATATGGAACTGTGGTAGGAAAGCCCTAGTTACTGAACTATAAGTCCATAGAAGTAGGTGGGGTAATTCAATATGGTTTTAGTCTGTCTTGTAAAAATATTCGCACTAGGTAGAAGAGTACAACAGACAGACAGCGTTTAATAAAATGATTAACAGAACATCTCTAATGTACTTCCATATCATTTTATTTGGTTAAATTTTAACATATGATGTAGAATAAAAAAAAGACTTCCTTTGACATTCATCTTTTTTTCTTTTTTTTGTCCTCTATTTTCAATATTTCTTGGTATCATTTCTAAAAAATCGGACCAGTAATCATCAAACGCATGTCAAGGAAGCACCTTGACCAGGACAATCGGATGATGTGACCAGTATATCTGCATGACCTAGTTTTCATGGTTGACTGAACACATATACTTGCTTGGAAGAATTATGTCCCTTTGTAATGTTAGGTATAGAGATCTTGTCCGCTCTTTAACTTTAAAGCTTTCGAAGATATTGTCACAAATATAAAGCATCATCTGAATTCTGACAGAAGATCTGAAGGTGTGCAGAGTTAAAGAATGGTTACTCCAGCTCCCTGCTTCACAGAGTTGTTGCCCTTGTTATAATCAAGGATGATTTGGTACTTTGCCTATATCTTAATGACTTTAACAGAGGCCTAATTCCAAACAGTTTATGAAATATGAAGGAAAGACATGACAATAGAAAGCCTTATTGTTGTTTCTGGTTGGGGACATATGACTTAAATGCCGTCAACAGTCCCATAAAGGCGGGACCCTATTAGTTTCTAGTAGGTATTCGCTATTGTGTTTTCAGGGGCCTTGATGCAGCCATTCTATGCCGGATATGACGAAGATTACGGCTTGCATGAAGACGAAAGGAGAGGCATGCAGTCTCTATATCGTAAGTCGTTAATGGAACTTGCATAAAAATGTCTTGGATGGTATATGCGACTAAAAAGGTTTAATAGGGCCGTCAGTGTGCTAACTGTTAAATGTAGTGTAGACTTCCTCTCTGGATCTGTTCGAATGCTCGTGTTGTGTTTATCAACTTACCGAGCAATATGCATAACTCTTGGCCATAAGAAACGTTCCGATAACTAGATTTTACTCCCTGGTATAGAGTTTGATCACAATTCCATCAACAAAAACCCATCTCTCTGATAAAAAAAATCACGAAAAAAGTAATAATAAGAATGTAGTAATAAATTGTTTTTATGTTCATGCATTTTTCACAGTTTCACTGATTATCTTTCTCATTCGTTTGTCAATGCACAAAATGCATCGCATTTATTGTTCTTACGTGCCTTTAATGAAGTAGAAATAAATCACTTTAATTCAAGTTTTCTTTCCAGATTTAGATTATTTCAAAGATTGCCGCTCGATCGTAAGCAGATACTTACGCTTCATTTAGATATCAGACAAGCCGCTATTTCATCAAAAAATTTGTTTGTTTTGTTTGTAGAAAAATGTTATTAAATTAAGAAATGATTGCAAGAATTGACAGCTTTTCTTCTTCATATCATTCTGAGTCAGTTTGAAAATAGAGCTCTGCTGAAGCCGGTTCTAGAGGGAGCGGACAGTATTGCAACACATGAACGGACTCCATAATTTGCTTTATCGACGACTTCTTTGCTTCCAGGCCCCGAGGTTATAAAACTGTTTTCAAGCTCGTCTCAACTGAGCATGAAGTTATACCTCCTCATAAATAGCAAAGGACCTGGTATGATAAGGCCCATATTTGGCCCCCAGAAAACTCATTTTTCAAAAATTCTATTTCGATAACTAAAATGCATTCATAGGAAAGTTCCAACCTAAAATGTAAAAGAAAATACAAAATCAACCAGTTCTTGCATAAAATATTTGTGTTTTTAACCTTGAACATACCCATAACCCCAGCGGATTCTGGCGAAATTGATGAATTTGGTAGCCTTTGCGGCTTTCAAAATATATGAGCCCGGCCTCCAGCACATTTTATATTTTATATGAAGACATAATTTTGATATATTCACATGCCATGAAAATATTAAATGTGCTGGAGACCGGGCTCTATGTTTATTTTTAACTTTTTGTTACCAAACTGGCAGCGTTTGGAACATTTCCTCTGTTTTCTCAACACAAAAACGCCCATATCTCCGCTCATAGACAAAATAAACATATGTTGTGGGTATTCATTTTCTTAGTTAGAACACAAGGAATAATTTGGTACTCATTTCATTTTGATTTGTTGGAATTTTTTAATTAGCGTCTCTAGACTTGCAAACTTGAGTGGGTGGGGTACCTTGACAGGCCTTGTTCAGTGCACAGGCAATTGGCCATGGTACCCAACGTATAAGCATTTCATCATAAGCCTATTATCAAGAGCTTTCAAAAGCTATTGTAAATGACTTATTTCTTTAAAGGAAAAATTATTAAACTCAGTTTTTCTAGCAATTTTCCTTCACATTATTGAACCAACACAGGCATGTCAGAAATCATGTTATTCTGAGAATTAACAAAAGTGAAACAAATTATTTCTGTTTGTTCCCACACGCACTAATGATAAGCAATAGAAACCATGCAATTTTAAGAGAATTTGAATGGGGGCCAAAAATGGCCCTTATCATACCAGGTCCTTTCTGATAAGTAGAGGTGTTTTCTTGCTCAGTTTGGCTGAGTATGAAATTTTCTCTGCTTATGAATATGAAAATGCCAACATTAGTAGGCATTTTCATATTTATCAGCAGAAAAGACTTCATGCTCAGCTGAGTTGAGCACGAAATTTTTCATTATAACCTCGGGGCCAGAGCATCTTAAAGATTCTTGAAAGGTAATTTTGTCTTCACTGCATGTGTTGTTAAGTGCCCTCTTGCGGCCATAAAAAAGTCTCCCCGTGCCTCAATATAGTGCAACTTATACACCGTCTGGTCATTTGGGATCACTTGGCTTATACTCAGTTTGAAAATAAGAGTTCCGCTATGGTCGGTGCTAAGGGGCGTGCGCAGCTCTGCAACATAAGAATACTGCACATGAACAGAATCAATAAATCCGAGTCTTCTATGTTCGAGCCTCCTTCATAATTTATTTGAACACAAAAAACGGAAGGGGGCTTGGTAGCGGATAATGCAGTGTGCCTTACGGTTTTTATACCCCGCCACACGTTAGTGGCGGGGTATTATGTTTTCCTGCTGGCTGTCCGTGTGTCTGTCCGTCCGTCCGTCGTACGTACGTCTGTCCGTCCATCCGTCCGTCCGTGAGCACTTTGTTTCCGTTCGATAACTTGAGTATTTATTAACGGATTTTCTCCAATCTTGGCATGTGCTTTGATCATGGGAAGATCTTGGCTGGGATTGTTAATGGGCAGATTTCGATGTCTTCTGATGGAGTTATTGCCCTTGGCGGGGTATTACGCAGTCGTTTACGATGCTTTTATTGTATTTAAATCACAATGCCATAAACAAATCAGTCAATTCTTAAATGATAATACTTATTTGGTGTGCGGATGTGCGGGGTAGAAAAAATTACATGCAAAAGAAAGAAAAAAAAGACCTGAGTAACTGTTAGCTTGGGTGAAACATAAACCTCTTTAGGGCATAGCAGCGAAGAGACTGCATAATTTTGTACTCCTCTTTATTTCGTCTAGGCGGTATGAGACCGGACCCGGAGCCCACACGCAGGACGCCAGTTCGCACAACCCGACGCCCCTCGCCCACTAGACGACCCCCGCCTCGCACAACAAAGAAGCCACGCCCACCACCTACCGATATATGTGAAGTAAGATTCGATGATATTGCAAATGGTTAGTAACTTCAAGCTGTTCTGTTAAAATGTTTGATATTAGTTACCATCTCGTGCTTTGATATACGTACAACAGTCTTAAATTTGGGACACCAGCAATAATTGGCCTTCAGTCTCGTGTATTCTTACTCCTAAGGATGTCAATTCGCTTGATAGCTTGACACTAAGTGATATCAAATTCAGACCTTTAGTGGGTGGGGTAAATTTTGGAATAGTCATTGCTGTAACATTTCCCTTTTACTAGTTTACATCAGTATTGCCAATCCATTTATAAACCGAGTTATCAACTTTTGATGACTTCAAGCTCCTTGTCGGTGCAGGTATCATAAGACCATGACTGTGAACAGCATGTTTCAACTAATTTTCACTGTACATAAGAACCTCTCAGCATGAATGATTTAAAGTTCTTTACAGTGCGACTATGTCAATATTGGTCATGCACTTTATTGGTAGAGTATCAAGGGAGCAAATACAGGAGCACTATGGTCCTCTTGTTTAAAATCTTCTCTGTAGCCATAAGTCATGTGGAGCCTCCATGGGTCAGGGTGACAAAAAATTGTTCAGGAAGTGTTGGTCGTATGACCACGATAGCCACCATGACCATCTATAGTAAAAACTCTTTAAAAATCTGCTTCTCCAGAACCGAAAGGCAATGACCTTGAAATTTTATGTGTATTATTAGGGACACGGGCCTGACAACGTCTGTTTGAATGATGACCATGCATTGAACTTGACCTAATTTACGGCAAGGTCAACTTTGATCCTTACGTTTTTATATTCGAAAATGCTTAAGCAGTGGCCATATTGAAACTATTACACCCTTAGGTACTGGTATAATACTTTGTATAAATTGTTAACTAATTAAGCAGATGAAGCAATTAGATGAAGCAACCGTCCGCATATGCAAAGTTGTTGGGGTAGGAACTCGATAAGCTTTAGCGTTCTGATCCACTAAACGTTTGCATGTTATGTATATACATGTACGTATGACTGTAATATTATGAAATTAAATAGGTTTAAACCAAAGCTGTAAGAATTTATATGTACATTCTTAGATTAATTTTATTCAAGATTTTATAACTTATCTTTTTCCTTTCTCGACAGGCCCTGACGGACATTTGTACGCTTTTAGAGCCAGAAAAGCCTACAAATTCAATTCGAATGGCGTGGGGATAGAGCGAGGTTTCCCTAAACTCACACGGAAGGTATTCCAGAAAGGACCAAGCTATATCGGGGCTGCAGTTTACGACAGATATAGAAGGAAATTCTACATGTTCAGAGGTACAAAACCTGATCTAATGGTCTGAAGAATACTCTTAGTACCTAATCATTTGAAGTGCACATTGTGCCATAAAGAAAACGTTACTGTAAATTGACTAATTCACCGAAATTAGAGGTGAGGACACAATTCGTAAAGCTTCGAATTAGCGATAATTATTCAGCTTTTCTGTATCCATGATATATACAAATATTACAGCCGTTTTATTTTCGTGAAACGATGTTGTCCTAAGATGATTCTCGTTACTGAAGTTCATCTACGTTCTCTATAAATAAGGAACCCTTGCAAACGGTTAAGTCCCAAATTAGACGTGCGGCGTCTGAACCTTTTTTATTTGAATTGACCTGTCCCCTATCGAAAATGTCCGGAAGAAGAGTCTTCCAGGCATTAATAGGGAAGTTACGGAGACAGTCGCATGTCATTTGGTTTATTAAGCAAATATGGACATTTGAAAAGAACTGTAAAACAAATACTGAAATGTTCTAAGATGTCCAAAATAGGTTACCTTCAAAATATTAGATACGGTCGAAAATGATACATTCGAGTAAGGCTACATGATGTATATTGGTAAAAGTAAAGGTTCCCGTAGCCTGATTGCCATTGCCGCAGTGAATGTAAGAGGCTCATTAACTCTTGAGCATGGCATATCAAAGACAGAGCCCATTCCCCTTCTCGCTGCCTTCATCCTTTCTCTGATTAAAAATGTACCGATGTGGTAATTTACAGCTGAGTTGACAGAGAAAGTGTTTCATTCACTGGCTGGCTCGTTGGAAATTAGGACCTGCGACCTTATGCACCAAAGCCGAGATGCTCTAACGTGGACCCTCTATACTTTGTGTAAACGACGCTACATAAGTTTGTCATTTTATGTTTCTTGTACTAAGTGAAATATTCTATTTTGTGTGAAAGTTATTGAAGCGAAATTCTCTTTACAACATAAACAGAGTAAAGGTTTCAGGTTTAGATATAAACAGTGCCTGCAAGTTGCCACTGAATTTTTAACAAATAAGTGACTTTAAAATCAGAAGGCCTGCTAAACTCTCCAATTAGTTTGAAAGAGCACTAATGAGTCAGTGCGGTAAAATATGATACATCCTTTCTATTCACAGGCAAGAAGTATTGGCGATATACCGGATTTAACCTTGACCCTGGGTATCCTAAGCGACTGAAGGGCTGGTACATTGGTCTCGAGGCGGCTCTGCAAGAAGATAATTATGAAATTAGAGTACTTAAGGTATATCAGAAACCAGTCTTGCACAGCCAACATTCAAATTTTACAAGTATTTGATGTCGCAGAAAACTATTTGCAAAAAGTATTTGCACAATAAATTGAAATTATCATATCATATAAGGCATATCATTTGTTATCAAAACTGGACATAGATATATATAGATTAAATTAATTGCTAATAACAGCTAACTGCTTATAAGAAAGTAAAATAAATTTCACTGTTTCTTACTTATTCTGTAATTTTATCTTAAGCTTCCAGGAAAAGCACCTGTGCCATTTTCATTTTTGACTCTCTTCTCAGTGGGGTCAACTCTGAAAGGAAAGAATTTGCTCCAATTGCAGCAAATTCTTTTCTTTAAATGTTGACTGTTTCGGAAGGAATTCAATGTCCAGCAAAGCAAATAGGAAATTGTTTAAGTTATCTGTCTTTGAAAATATGGCGGAAAAACATGACGCAAATAGGAAATTGTTTAAGTTATCTCTCTTTGAAAATATGGCGGAAAAACATGACGAGGTATACATCACACATCATAAGTTATACACATTGGAATTCCATATTACTTGTAGGGAAGCCAGATGAGTGTTTGGCGTGAAGACTTCATTACCCCACCTCGAGGTTATCCTGTTGAAATTAAAGCTCGCTGGCCTGGTCTGCGATCAACACTGGAGGGAGCTGTCAGATACCAACGTGTCTCTTACTTCTTTAAAGGGCTAAAGTACGTTTCGCTTCAATAACTTCCGGTAAAATATCTAAATATTGGTACACCTGTAGTAATTAATTGTCATAAAATGGTACAGTTTGATTTTACAATCCAGTAATTCATCCAAAGATGCAGATGGTATGTCAAACCAAAATGAGACAACTTTTCAGATCCGGTTTCTGCGGGTCACCGTTTCCTGCTTCATTTTGTTTTATTTATTTATTTATTTTTTTGAAACTAGACTTAATCCGTTTAAATTATTTTCAGTGTAAAATAAGCAGCGATAACAGAGGTAGGCAGGAAACAATCATTTTGTTCCTGCAGAGCATATACTGAGCGTTAATCTCTTCAAAAATCTTTTTTTTTAAACTGTTTCCGGTCAAATCACGTGACGACCATACTTGGAAGTCACATGACCAACGTCTTCCGTTTGCAATTGTGGCAATGATGATAACAGTTATGTATACAATGTGTGAAAATATGAGCAAAGTCGGTTGAAGGGTAAGGAAATCATTGCATCCGAGCTAAATGAGCCGCGACACGACAAAACCAACAATGTGGTTGTGCACCCTACGCAGACTCAGATCAGCCTGGGCATCCGCCGAGTCTTGCTAGACTCTTCGCTAAGCGCTTAAAAGGTAGCCAAGGGACTAAGCTACCTTCATGCGGACAGCGAAGACTCTGATCAGACTGGGCGGATGCCCAGGCTGATCTGAGTCTGCGCTGGGTGCACAACCACATTGTTGGTTTTGTCGCGTCGCGGCTCAAATGTATCCTTCTTGAATGAGCCAGATTTTGAAAAAACAACAACAATAAGCTCAGAATGCTAACGGTTCATTCCGTGGTAATTTGGTTGCACGGGTTATTTGATTGTCACACAGAACTTTTGTTTTCGTAGCAATTGTCTTTATATTATTTGTGTCTTAGTGATACCTTTTGAAGCCGATAATTTCAAATTTAGAGTATTTGTGACATGCATCAAAATAAATGCTTTTGTTTCGAATTCGGATTATTCGTTGAAATAATACAGAATTTGCTTTTAATTATTTATTAAAAAAGGTTCAAATAATGTACGAATTAGTAGCAAATGGTAATTTGTTACATTTTTTCGTTTTATTTATTCATTGGTTTTGCGGAAGCTACTTTTTGGAACCCCTTTAGTCAGAATATGATAGCGCCTTTTTGATTATTGTTGCCCATGATTACTTCATTTCAGCTACTTCAAATGGGACGACTACAGACGACAAGTTGCGTATAAAAGAAGAAAGACAGGACCATGGATGGGATGTGGAAGAATCGAGCCAAAATAAACACTTTTAAATGTGTTTGAATTAACTCAATTTTTTCCAATCAAGCTGTGTTATAGCAGTTCTTATTTTGCAAGTACATTGACAATGAAAGAAGCCAGATTGTTCCATAATGCTGGTTTAGTGATATTGTAAATAAGTGTTAATGTCATAATATTTACATTCTTGGTGTATTTACTGAAAAGCCCTATAGTAAACCAAAGGAACTTAATGTAGTTTATATTCCAATAATTACATTGAGACACGCGACGTCAATGACGTAAAAATAAACAATGGCTCTCTACAACCTGATTAAACGCCAGCAACGTCATGACGTCATGCATGCCGTTCTGCTGTTAGCAGAAAATCTACGAGTACATGTTTTACTGCTTCAATTTTAGCGCTTATATAAGATTTTTCATGAAAGATTTGATTGAAACGAATGTAAATATAAGCAATGAACTTAATTTTTCTGATGTTTATCGAAGTGTAAACTACATTGGGTCACTAGCAAAGTTAACATGAACCCCTTCGGGGTTCATTCACTTTGCTCGTGACCCAATGTAGTTTACACCTCGATAAACCTCAGAAAAATGAAATTCATTCCTTAAATACTACGAGTTGTATTAAAGAAGTATGCTTTCCTGTAACATTTCCCTTGGCATTAAGATGTATTGGTATACCAGCGTGTTTTTGAAGCCATTTTTACTTATGGGACAAATTTAACAGTATTTTAGTATTTTTCATGGGTGTGAGGTGGGGATAGAAAAATCCATCACGAGGGTCACTGTTCGGCATCACGAGGCTTGCCCAGTGAGGCCGAACACTGATCCCGAATGACGGACCTCGCACCCATAATAGCTCGTAGATACTCTTTCTTGCATACTTTCAAGCTACCAGCGTTTTATTTTCATGGAAAACCTTGTTCAAGTGTATATTTAAGCGTTTGAGAGGTTCCTATTATATTGACACTTTTCATTAAAGACGTCACAAACTGACGTCATTTTGCTTTTCTTTAACGTCATCTTCTGAAAAAGCAACGTCATTAGACGACACAGATATATTACCTCCTAAACAACCAGTGCATTGACTGCACGTGCTTTTATCCGGTCCTGGGTGAGATAACATGGTGGATATATAATTTGTTAGTATATGTGAAACATGTGGATAACCTTATCTGGTGTGGAAGAATATTTGCTCCTCCCATAGAAGAATGCTTGAAAGCAATTGCTCTTTCCAGGAACTTCAAACTTACATTTCATGCCTACTAATCTCCATGTTTACAGACTTAAGCTGACCCAAAATGATGGTCTTGAGTGATTCTACTCCCAGAAACTGCTCCAGTTTTCGGGGTGCGTTTAGGAAACAGCTCCCAACATTATCAGGTGCAAACTCTAATGACAACAACTGCTTTCTTGAGACCTGCAATTCCTTAAGGTGGTGATAATCACTGATTTGGGACAAAGACAAAAATCTGCATAAAATACTCAAAATAACACTGATCTTTCCAAAACTTAGCAGATGCCTTCTTTATGTTGTTTCTCATAATTTAGAATCCCAAAATGCAGCATTTGTTAATGTTAAAAAGTGTTTTTATAAGAGAAGATCAAAGGGTAATTTTCTGCGAATAAATCTGAAAAAATAATATCATTATTGAAAATATACTTAGTGCTTAGAGTACCTTGTAGCATAATGGAGAGCGTCCTAGCAATTATTTTTTCCATCTCTTTCACACATTATCAGGCTGAGCAGTTGAAAAAAGATGCAGTCTGTGTCCAATTTTTTTTTTGTCAAAACACACAGGTGAGACAGGTGATACTATTTTAACAAGGTTGAACAAGTTCATCTACACACCACTGATCATGTCAGTAATGTATTATTTATATTGTAGGTGTTAACATAGGTATGCTTGCCTACCCAGTATTTAATAAATGCGTCCAGTGTACATTGACTTTGTACATGGCTGAACATTGAGAAAAAGCTACCATTTTCATCTGGTCTGCATTACAAATTGAGAAAGAGTTGGAATAAATAATTGCTAGGACGCTCTTCATTATGCAAAAATGCACCTTCAGCACTACGTAAATTTTCAATAACGATATTATTTTTTCAGATTTATTCGCAGAAAATTACCCTTTGATCTTTCCTTATAAAAACACTTTTTTAAGCAGCATGTACGTCTATTTCGTATTCTAAACTGTAAAGAACAACGAAAATAAGAAGTCTGCTAACTTTCAGGGAGATATGTTCCTTTTTTATGGTTTTATGCAGATTTTTACATTTACCAAAAATCACCACCTTAAGCTGTAGAAATGATCTTTGATATATCATTAGAACAGTTTATAACTGAATAAATTGCCGTATCATTTTCATCTCCTTAAACTTCGTAGAACTTCAAATATGGCCTCTTCCACGGTCGTTAATCACGACATCAAGGATGACGCCAGTACTAATGCCGAAACAGCCCAAATTACCTGTCTGTTTGCAAACGACAACCCTGTCAAGAAGGTGGGTATCCTTTACCAGAATACCTCTATTTCTGCAGCATCCCGAAAACAGGTATACATTGACCATTCACATTGTATATATGATTGAAAGCTGCAATTAAAATTCAATAAAATGAGAATTTTGATATCTTTTAAGTTTTCTTGGATACCCTTCTGTTTTCATTGTTTTAAAATAACAATGTTTGCAAGGTTCTTATTAAGACATGGTCTTTTATATGGAAGTAAAATTCGAATACCCTGCCTGAGCAGTCAGAGTTTTAACCTCTAAGCTGTAAGCGCCTGCCACAAATGATTTGCTAACGGCCACACTCCAAAAATGATTAATAAACTCTGGTTAAAAGTTTTTAATATTTCAAAAGTATGGTCTAAATCCACACTGTCGTTCATGATAGATTTTCATGATGCCGGCCATTATGACACTTGTGCACTGGAGCGAATTTTCCTCCGCAGACTTGTGGAATATTTATGCCAAAATGCTTCGTACTAAATTTGGTAAAATCTATCTTGTCGTTCACGAGAAGAATTCTTTTAAAGAAGATTTCTTTATATCTTTTTCCATTTTTTACGTTTTTTCTTTCTATTATTTTTGCACATGACCGTTAAAATAAAGTAACATTTGCAAAATTTATCAAAAAAAAATATCCGTAATACTTCAAGCTTTAACAGGTGTACGATATCAAAAGCCATCAAGCAAATCGCAGCATCAGGACAAATCACCGTGAAGTATACTTACACTTCAAAGATGGACAGTTTAATGACGATCAATTCTTAAGTGTTGTACTATAAATATTGATTTTACAGGTATAACCGACATCTCTGTTGTTGACCATTCTCGTTATGTAGGGCACGGTATCTGTGTTATACGGAATAATGACTGAACATGACATTGAATACGTTACATATACTCATCTTTTAACCAAACTATGGAAACCGTGTCAGAGTAGTTTTTTTTTTAAAGTTATGAACAATTTTACGCCGCGACAGTGCTTGAAAACCTGTGTGTCAGAAGAATATAGGTTTGTGTTGATTCATATATTCGTTAGCAAATGTAATATTAACGTCTTATTAAGTCCCGAATTCGGAGATGTGGGGATATATTGGTTTGGGTCTGTCAATCTGTAACGCCTTTTTGGCAGCTGGGAAATTCAGGAACCGCTCATGCTAGGAACTTGAAATTTTATATATGGCATGTACATGAAAAACTTGCGGACCTGTATGTTTTGCCTCTCCGTCGGTCTTGTCGTTCAGGGGTTATGGCCCGTTTTCGACTTTGTCATTTTATATTCGAACAAATTTGTAAACAAAATGTCTGAAGGACCGCTAAAGCTCGAATCCTGATATTTGACTTACAGTTTCTGACTAAGGTGTAGATGAATTGGCATACGTTTCAGTTTATATCGCAAATGTTTGGTTGAGTTATTCTCCTTTTTCAGTCAAAGGCATTTTATATAGGAATAACCTTGCGAACAAAATATCTGTAAACCGCTTAAGATAGCATATTTATATTTGAAATACAGTTACAGACCAATGTGTGGATGAACTGATTAACAATTGAGCATATTTCGTAACTTTTCTATTTAGTTATTCTCCTTTTTCGCCGGGGGGATATAGGCATTTTGTATAGGAACAAGCTTGGGAACTAAATATCTTCAGAACCCATCAAGCTTTTATCATTATTTTTGGCATACAATTACGGGCCAAAGTGTAGATGACCGGATGAACTTTTGAGCCAATTTCATAAATTTTCGGTTGGGTTATTTCGTTTTCGGACATGGACATTTTGTATATGAACAAGCTTGTGAAGAAATATTTGAAGAACCACTTTAACCACTTTGGCATACAGTTACAGACAAAGATGTATATGACCCGATTAACTTTATAGCATATTTCGTAAATTTTGGGCGATTAACTTAAGAGCATATTTCGTAAATTTTGGGTTAAGTGATTGCACATTTTCGGATACAGGCATTTTGTATGGGAACAAACTTGTTGACTGCATTACGCCCCTTATCGAACTCAATCGTTTTGTCAGAATCAATCTTCTGAACAGAATATCGGAAGAAACGCTTGAGCTAGGGTCATGATATTTCCCATACTGTTTGGACTTGATACAAAAATGGTGTGATTAACGTTTGAGCCAGTTCTGCAAATTTTTGACTGAAACATGCCCTTTTTTGAACTGAGGCATTTTTGTGAGAATCAACCTTGTGAACAAAATATCTGAAGAACCCTTAAGCTGTGGTCGTGATATTTGCCACACTATTTTGGCAAGAAGCCTGGATGACCTGATTTACTTTTGAGCCAATTACGTAAATGTTTGACCGAATTATGCCCCTTATCGGACTGTATCATTTTGTCAGACTCAGTTTTGTGAACAAAATATCTAAAGAACCGCTTGAGCTATGGTCATGATATTTGGCATATTGTTTTAACTTAAATCAAGGATGACCTGATTTACTGATTCCGAAATTTTTGACCTGATTATGCCCTTTTCAGACTTGGGCATTTTTGTCTGAATCAGCCTTGTGACAAAATATATGAAGAACCACATGACTAGGGTCATGATATTTGGAATACAGTTTGGGCCTATGGTGTAGTAGACCTGATTACCTGATTGAGGACCTTCTGTTTGTAATTAAGTTTTAATACAGACCATTCTCTTCAGTGACCCGTCCAGTTTAGGGTTAGGCATATGGTTCGGGGCATAAAGTTTTACAAACACATTTCATAGTTTACGTGAGTATTAAACATGCAAGCCCTTACAGCGCAAAAAATCAGACGGGAAAATCTACGTCAGCAAAAAGTAAAAAAAAAGAAACTGTTTCATCTGAGCTTTATTACAGTGAGAACTCAGAGACTAGAAGGCAAATAGTGTAAATCCAGATCATCCGGCTCAACGCTGTTTGCAAATTCAACTGTTTTATTGTTAGTGCTTTAAGTGTAAAAATAGTTCTGGGTCTATGAGACTTTGTGGGAGCCCTTTTGGCTCTGTAGGTTAAGCGCTGGCCAATCTAGCTGTCCCGGGTTGGGGCCCCCACCGGAAGCGGGCATTATTTCGATCCTAGACGGAGTTCCTCTGCACATCAACCACCCATTGTCCTGATATGACTGAAATAATGTTAAAAAGTACGTAAAATCGAAAGTCATCTAGCCATTGATTTGTGAGACTTTGTTTACAGCAAGCTCAATCAAAGCATTTTTGGCAGAATCAGTTGGTTGTTTGGTTGTTTTGGCTTAACGGCCCTTTGAAACAGTATTTCAGCCTATATTGGACCGTCTCTCAAAGAGAGGGAGAAAGAAGAGAGAAATAATAGACATGAGAAGAAAAGTCCAAACAACGCCCACCCGCACCTACTGCAAGCACAGTAGGCCCTTGCCCTACAATTATCCAAATCAGTAGGACGCCCCGGCAATGGAAGTTATACCCAGCACCATCGCACCACCCAACCAGCCCCTTGGCAGAATCAGAAGGAAGTATTTTGTATATAGTATTTCTACGAATTAATTTTGATTTAATCTGAACTTTATCTCTTTTTGTCGGGCGATGGCGCTGTGTAACTTTCAGTGCCTGGGCGCTCTACTAATTTGGATAATAGTAGGGCAAGAGCAGGCTGTGCTTACAGCAGGTGCGGGACGGGGTTGGTCTTAATTATCCTATTTATTCTTTTTCTTTCTTCCGTCTCTCTGGGAGACGGCTCAATATAGACTTTAATTCTCTCTCAAAGAACCAACAACCAAAACAACCAACCAACCAATAAATCATAGTACCTAGATAGGGGAGAGTCGGGTAACTTCGGGCAGGCGGGTAAATTCGGACATACCATTGCAAACAGTGAAAATCCAAATGAGACGGCTCATAATGAGCCGTCTCATCAGGATTTTTACTGTTTGGTCAGTTATTATCTTTTAGTTCCAAACATCTGACACATAAAGGAAACAATGTCACTGTCCGAATTTACCCGCTGTCCGAAGTTACCCGACTGTCCCCTAGATTTTTACCATTGGGTGCGCGCGTCCCATTTCCAGCCTCCCCTAAAATGTATTGCTCCGATACCAGACACACTGCCATGCAACGGACGTAACTCAAACAGTGTTGCGTGTCGGATGTATTGGCACAGCTCTTTCCCTTGCACTGATACTGTACAATAGATAACCAAACACTACTTCTCGAATGAAAGGAGCAGCACTGCCAGTGCACACGCCCTTTTGGGACTCCTTCAGAATGGCTCAAATTGGGCCCGTCGATCCTAAATGATTTATGTAGGTTACGAACACATCTCGTATAGAAAAAGCACATACGTCAATATGTGGAGTTTAGTCAATTGCCTGTTTATTTGAAGTGATCTATGAAAGAAAGGGGTTGATATAATTTGGATTGCATGAAGAACAAATAAGAAAGTTCAAGTACTTTCTTTATTCAAATACATCATTTACTCTTCCATACTAAGTTTGGCAATTAAAGAACCAGCCCAGTGAGAACCTTGATACTAGCTCATACTCCGTACCCATCAACCGGCCCTACAGAGTTATTTAGAGCTAGTATTTTGGATCCTCCGCCAACCCGCTGTTCACAAAATTTGCAGTGCTAGCATAGCACGTTGTACACTGCCACACCACAAGAATGATGCTGTGCCATGCGGCGAGTCAGTCGGATTCTTTAAGTCATAGTGCAATGCTATGTCCGAGCAAGGTCTTACAACTCGTTGCAGCTCCAGGTTGATAGTGGACTTACAATGCAGCAAGTCCCGCGTTCCAACCTCGTGCGAGGAGTGGAAAGATCCCCAAGCAGAGATCTGATCCTGACTGGCAGAGTATGTTGTAAGAACTTACAATCCTGCGCACTAGGTTAGCCGTGCCCATCGCATGATGAGGGAAAAGAATCTTTGTCCCTAAGGAAGGAATCCCCTGACTTGCAGTTATTGTAAGCTGTAGGCACCTGCTTACACACGTTTTGAATGCATATATTTTACTCATTTCTCTTGGCTCAGGTCTGAAATTTTGCGTGATTTATTTGTACTCAAGGTACACCAACGTGATATAGTAAAATCATTATATTGAAATGCTTGGCATCGGCACTGAACGTACATGCCAAGCGGGCAACTTACATGTAAGGTTGAGTCTTTTTGTTAGCCTCAATGCAAAACTTACTACTTACCCCCCCCCCCCCCCCCCCCCGCCCCTTCCCCTCGCGTGCTAAACGAATGCTGTGCTGACCATGGTGCTAGTGATGATCAGATTTAGTAGGCACTATATTTAAGGGATGAAGAAACAGATCGTTAATTTTCATTTAAGCAAGTACTAACGGTATTCTACTGAACTTGCACTACCCCCGGCGTTGGCGACGGCGTTGGTGACTGTGTATAATAAAGTTTTACGTTAAAGTCTTTTATGTGATTGGCAAGGCGCTGTCAGGCGAGCTATCCTGTATACGCACAGCTCTTGTTTTGTTTTAATAGTTTCTTACAGCATTTATTAATATTTCACAACACACAATGTCATTGTGAAACAACATGATGTTATCTACACTGGTATTTTATCTATAGTAATTATATGCTGATACGAATTCAGTCAAGGACGCGGCACTTTCAGTGGGCACAATTGTATTTTCATTCAGGACATTAAGGGTAAGCATACTGTAATTTCTCTCTGTTTTCATGTATATGGTTGTGCTTGAGTCTGTCTTAACTGAGTGCATGTATATATTTGTTTTCTCTTCCTGCCCCTCTCTGTATGTGAGAGAAAGCAATCCGTTAGATTTTTCGATAATTCGTTCTATGCATTTTTTTCCATTTCTCTGAGCCAAAAATTAATCGTAGAAAAAAATAGATGCATGTACATGTAAGCAACATGTAAACCCTCATTTGGTTTCTCTTTTCCAGGTTTAATAACAATCATTATGGCAAACAACCACACATTAACTGCCCAGTCTTTGCCGATAGTGTACTGCAAGGGGAGTTATTATGAAGTCGGCTATTGCATCGGCCACACATTTTCCAAGAGAATCAGTGATTGGTTTGCCGATCCGCTATGCCCAATGGAATATTTCAGAAAAATTTACCATGATAAAGAGGGACACGAAGCTATCATGAAGTACTTGGAAAGGGCAGAAGAAGTTTTTCCAGAATATGTTAAGGAAATGCGTGGAATAGCAGATGGTTCTGGTGCAAAATTTGAGGATATATTACTACAGAATTTATTGACTGAATTATGGTTTGCTCATCCAGATATAACTGATAGGCTAGGTAAAATGTTCCCAGATGACAGCCATGAAAAGGAAGTGGCTGGCTGTACGAGCGTTTACGTGAACAGGAGTGGTGCACGTTTACTCGCTCACAACGAAGATGGTGAAATCGGCGCCGAGCGGTACAACTTTCTTGCTGCTGTCAAAATCATTGATGAAAGTGAGCCTTCTAAAGCGAAAGAAGAATTCATAACCTTTATGTATCCAGGCATGGTTCCGGGCTTTGCGTTTAGTGTGAGCAAAGACTTTGTTATAACCGGCAACACTCTGGTTCCGAAATCGTATTGCCACTCAGGTGTGCCAACTAGTTTCGTGATACGGAAAATTTTAGCATGTAGATCCATAGAAGAAATGGCCGAAGTGGCGCAGTGCAAACCTCATGGCTGCGCATACGGCTTTAATCTGAATATCGCCTCTATCAAAGGTACCGATATGTGGTCTATGGAGGTTCTCCCGGGAGAAGACGGGACGGAGGTAATCTTGCACAAGGTTCAGATGGTGTCAGATGATGAGAAAACGTGCCATTACTTTCACCTTAATTACTACAAACATATGAAAGCGGAAGAACTACCATCGACTGAAGGTACCCTTGCACGTGGTAAACGTTGCAATGAGTTACCTCCCCCAAGAAATGCGGATGATATAACAAGGATACTTGGTGACACCGAAAATAAGAAGTGGCCAATTTATCGAGGACAAGTTGAGACGAAATGTAGCGCGAAGACGGTTTGCACGGCTGTATTTGATATAACGAAGAAACAACTTCATACTTATCTGGACAACCCCAAAGATAACAAGCCGTTTGCAACAATAGATTTTTCCTGGATGATTGACTGAATATTTAATCACGTTACCTAAGCTTTTTATTGAACATACTAGAAAAGAGCCCGCGCAAGCGCGGAAATATTTCATGATGGTCAAGTTTATATAAAAAAAGCGAGTTTTAATTTTTCAATGTAAATGGCCTTAGGCCCAGGTGAAGATATGACCTTTACCATGAATACTCACTAAAGCTTCATTTACCTAATTAGTTGTCTGCATCTACAAACTTTCAGGTAGCAGACTGCATTGTTTCTAAAAAAAATCAACTTTTTTCACTTTTTCCTATAGAAAAACCTAAGTGACTCAAAAGTTGACCTTGCCGTAAAACAGATCAAGGTCATCCCAGGGTCATCATTTATATAAATTTTGTTGAGCTTTTGAGTCCTTGATGCGACATGCTAAGTTTCAAGATCATCGGATTTGTGGTTCTGGGGGAGAATTGGTTGATTTGATGCTTAACGTCCACGGTAAACAGCTAAGGTCATGTCGGGACGGTCAGTTAACCTAACCACACTACATTTGTATTCCTGGGCAGGCTTAGACCTCCTAAGCGGTTAACCAGTACTAAGTGCACATACTTTCGCCAGTAACTGACAACTGCCCTTCTTGAATCAGCGGAAGGAGAAACGAAAGTATGTGGCCAGACCGGGTTTCGAACCCAGGACCTCTGACTTATGAGTCAGGTGCCCTACCGATTGCGCTACGCGGCCCAGCGTGGTTCTGGAGGAGAAGATTTTTGAAATTTTTTACCATAATAAATGTTTGCCATCTTGGTTATGTGACCTGTCCTGGGTATTTTTTTTTTCTGGAAAAATTGGGTCCTGGAACGTTTTGGGAGAAAATATTCAAGCCCTCTGAAGACTAAAGGCTTATTTAGCTTCTTTGAATCATTGAAATTGATTTGTCTGCTTCGCTGGATAAAATGCCCTTTCTTACCTGGCGCATGTGTGTTAACCTTAGACATTTTTAATTTTTGTCTTTTCGAAAGTTCAGTTCAGTTTGAATTCTAACGACGTTCCCCAAGTGGCTCAGCGGTACGTAACCATAGCCGCACACACTTGGCGCCGTGTGTCCGTCCAACGTTGAGCTTTATTCTTCAATGGGCGAGTTCGATTAGCTACTCGTATTGACTATCGTTCTGGAAGAAAATGGGTCGTTTCGAGCCAGGGCCGTCGGGACTATGACCATTTAGTTCTTCATCCGTTTAGACATATGAGCAAAAATACAAATTTAAATAAATCGTTATTTATGGGGAATGACGTACGTTCATGGTTCGGATTTTTGCATTAGAACCTGCTGAATTTGGACTTGCTAAGCAGCGCGCCGATATAACGACGCAGAACCGAAACGACTGGATTAATTTAAAACGTGTATTCGAGTACACGATAGTTTCACTCGAACGCACCCATTGTTGACAAAAAAAAATCGACCAATAGTCGAAGTTTCTAGAAAAATAATTGGGAGAATTTAAAATGAAAGACGAATTTAATTCCCAAATTCTTTAAATCTACGTGAAACTAAAACGCACGCTAACCGAAATTATCAATGATAGCAATATGCGAAAGAACCAGTATAGAAATCACGCTCGAAAATGCCACCAATTTTGCAGTTTATGCGTTACTTCGTTTATTTAGTATAATTATAGATAATCCTTTTTTAGACTGCATACCCGTTTTTGGGACATATGCAAACAGTGCAGACCCAGTTCAGACGCCGCAGAACGCGGCGTCTGATCAGGGTCTACACTGCTTGCTTACAGGAATTTATGTGGGAAATACAATTAAAATAAAACATCCACCGGAAACCCCTTAAACAAGATATGGACTCATCCAGATAGCCAGGATGGACCAGTCCACTGGTCAGAAAAGGATAATTAAGCCATAGATTATTCCATGTAGTCGGTGCATGTAATTAATGCGAAACTGGTGTCGGTTAGCAAAGTTTAGGTGAATCGATACATCTATGTTTTTAAGACATTTTACTTTGAAAGGGAGATAATTGTTTCACCTTCTATTTGTTTTCTTTGACATTTGAGCCGCGACGCGAGAAAAACAACAATGTGGTCGTGCGCCCAGCGCAGACTCAGATCAGCCTGGGCATCCGCCCAGTCTGATCAGAGTCTTCGCTGTCCGCATGAAGGTAGCAAAGTCCCTTGGCTACCCTTTAAGCGCTTAGCAAAGAGTCTGATCAGACTGGGCGAATGCACAGTCTGATCTGAGTCTGCACTGGGCGCACGACCACATTGTTGGTTTTCTCGTGTCGCGGCTCATTTATCCTTTCAAAAAGCGGGTGGTGGGGGCACACTAAAAGAGAGAGTAAATAATTTCCTTTAAGAGTCGATTTCAGTTTAGAAGGGAGGCAAACAAAAATGCTTCCCCTGAAGGTGTACACAATCACCTTAAAGGGCCTGTTGAAAACTTTAATCATTTATTGTGATTCAAATTTTCTACAATTTGCAATTTTTGAGTTTTTCTTCACTTCTAGTTGGACTGTATTCTCCTGATTAGGGCATTTTTCATTTGAATTAAGGCTTGAACATGATGTGTACATCCTCTTAGAGAAAAATAACCTAAAATTTATGCCTAACTGATAATCAGTCCAGATGTTTTCGCCATCCGCTAATTACCTGGACACTGCAGGTATCAGCCAAACATGCTCTGTGAACTACTTTTGCCATTAGGTCTGGTTACCGGTTTATAATACAGTAATTCAAGCATATAGTATTTTTATAAGCGGTGCTACTGAAACCTGATTCACGGTATTAGTGCGCCGATTATAGAACGCTCTCATAAAATACTCTAGAAAATCGCATATCCAATGATGAAGTTTTGTCTACTTTTATTCTAAATACAGTCAGTGTGTTTGAAGACATATTTTTGAAGTATCACACGAAAATAAGTTTGCAATACAACTGGAACTATTTTTTTATAAAGGCTGTGAAAGAGGGAATACTTTTTCGCTGGTTCCCGTGCCATCACAAAATTGTTATATTACAAAACGCTTAATTTTTAACGTAAAAATCCGTTCAAAACGCCTAAACAACATAACTTTTAACGAGAATTTCGATTTTCTAGTTTATATCAAGATTAGGATGCGTGTTATCTATGCTTTACTTTTAACTAGAGAAAATCGGTTAACAGCGTTATCTTCACCACCTGGGGCACTGCTGCGAAGTTGCATAATTCTGTATCATTTATTGGTATACCGGAGGATTATACGACCAGTTTCATTAGAAACATATGTGAAATCGATACACCGATTAACCCGAGTTTATATAGCAGTAAGTCGGGTCGGTCGGGGTCAATTCTCTAAAAGCATGTACACGGCATAAATGCGTCAGTGCATAAATGTACACAGCTCAGTTTTAGCACAATTATGCATTTTAATAATGTCTACAATATGTAGACATTATTAAACATACTTTTGAACTTTTTTTTTTCGAAAAACCTTACTGTTTCATGGACATTTTCCAGTACTCCAACATAAATTGTCCATATCTCTGCTCATAGACAAAATAAACATATGCTGTGGGTATTCATTTTCTTAGTAAGAACCTAGGGAATCATAAGTACACATTACACGGCCCGTCAATGGTGGCCGATAGGCCAGTTTCGATGAAGGCTCATATTGAATCCCACTTTGAAACATCTACTTATTGGTCGTCTCGATAAATCTCCGTTTTTCAATGGTCATTGAATACATACCTCCAAGAAAGTAAGTGAGTAAAATTACCAGAACGGACGCAATGGGCCTAATTACAGGATCGGATCGGAACGGACCTATTTCTGTCCTATTTCCAGCTGATTTCTGAGATATTTAGATGCACACAGGCAGGTTAATTGCGGTACCTACCCATGACTTAGGTGCATTCCCTAAATAGCAAAGCCCTGATTCTTGATTTGGGTTTTCTTTCAAATCTTAAGATTTTAACCGAGGTAACAATTTAATTTAACAACAGCAATAATACGGTACAATTATACTGGAACACCTGTACCAGTAATATGGTGGCCCTGTAAGAAACTTTTCCATTTTTGAATGTTGACAGAACCATTTTCCTATGACGTTGAGGTACGTAAACTTTTGGGAGAGAGGCAAATGTGTATACCACGATCTGACTGCTCCTTGAGGAGAGTCGGATCTAGGTCTACACTGTTTTCTCAGGTATGAGTCCAAATACATGAATTTTTAAAGTAGACGCCTGCTGAGTTGTTGGCTTAAATTTGAAAAAAAAATGGTCCAGAATTTGGATAAAACATGGTCATAGACTCTTAGTATGTCTCAAAGGTCCAGGTGAGGGTGGGTTTTGAATACAATTTCTCTTCATATTGCTTGAAAATATTATGTTATAAGCAGTGTATCAGATAAGAAGTGGTGACAAGGATAATTTAGGGAAAAATTCCCGTAATCCTTCATAAAAACACACGTTGTGATGACTAGATTTTACATCGTTTTTAACATTATTTCCGTAATATTAGGACGATGGGAGGGTGATAATGAAAGGCTGTCTCATAGAGACGGTTCTAATTAGGGGTAACAACATATGTTTTCAGTGAGAAATAAGAAAAAATATCTCAGAATTATCCTAAGAACCTCTCTGATAATCCTCTTTAGAATTGGCTTGACAAGAAGGGTGGTAAATAATTGCATTTCAGAGTGATCTGCCTTAGAGGTGTGTATTCATACATAGAACTTTCATTTGTTATGACAGATGGGTACACTTTCATGGGAAGTAATGCTAGCCTTTTTAGCTCACCTGCATCGGAGTCGGCGTCCACAATAACATATTTTCCAAACTGTATGATTGATTTGGTTCATATTTGGTATGATGATAGATATAGGTCCAAGGATTATTTCAGTAATACCCACGCCCACTCCCATGATCTTATGGTCACTTTACAAAGTACAGTTCTTATTTTACTAGTCGGATACTTTAAACCTCATCCACTTTTTCTCAAACTGAGCCAAAGAAAGAAAAGGTTAATACTTTACAAAAGCACAATATACGGATAAATAATGAAACTGCTTCCGCTCTGACAAATTAACCTGACCTGTCCAGACCGGAAACAAACTGTGCGGGCCGGGCATAGCTGCAATAGCTGGTTTTTATTTGAATTTGTAGAAATTTTCTGATAAGCATCTCTTGACCTGCAAAGTTGAGTTTCAGGGATATCTAGACTGGCCTTGAAAACTACACGTCCGTTTTGGCAGTGCTATACCACTTATGAGCAAAAAAAAAATTATCAAGTGCGCTCTTAAGCTGCATTAGCTGTCTTATTTTACTAAAGGAAAAGTTTCTATACACATGTTTCTTGCAGTTTTCTTAAAAAACATTGACGCAAAATAGGCATACCTGAAATCATGTTTTTCTTAGGATTCACGAAAAGGAAACATTTTCTTTCTATATGGCCCCATTTAATCTGATGATAAGCAACAGAAACCAAGCAAATTCAAGCGAATTTGAATAGATGCCCAAAAAGGCCCAAATCATAATAAGTCCTTTGCGATTCCCATAATTGTTCTTTGGACTGATGCTATATAGAGGATCTGACATGAGTGGCCATTTCATATGAAATTTATGAAACGAGCCTTCGGCGAGTTTCATATAGGACGGGTTACACTTTGGTCGTGTTTGTGCCCACGACCGATCCTGATAAAATTTATATTTATAAACGCTTGGCATTTGGCAGTTTATATAAGCACATTTTTAAGTTTGCGGTTTCATAAATAATCACGTGACTTCCGATTTTTGCATATGGGGTGCTGAATGGGGTACACTAACTACCTTTCGGTTTTTCGATATAATCAGCAATTCTGCTGACATATCAGCCCTCCAAACTGACAGATATAACACTTTTGGTTCTATCCACAGCCTAAAAGAAATATTTTCGCTCAAATCATCTAGTTAGGAGAAATTTGATTAGATTTTTTTATGAAACCTCTGAACAGTAGATTTTACAAGTGTTTATTAACACAATAATAAGTATGTAAAGCGTTTGCTTTTGTGAAAATAATGAAACAATTGAACAGGAAGTCGATTATAACCGCCCAGTATTGTTAAACATATGTATTCTTGGAGAAACGCTTTTGCACACTTGCGTTCTGGCAAGTGCGTGAAAAGGTATCAACCTTCTTCTTTTCTTAAGCATTATTCGCTATTTATACATATAATGAAAGCTTCATCATATCAATCATTAATCACGTATGAAATATTACGCATTTATGGATGCTACACGGGTACAGATTAAATATTAGACAAAAGCAGTGAACCAAGAAATATAGGTCAAAGGGACCTACATGTAGTACCAAATGAGACGCAGCGCTGAAGTGACTTACTATTCCAAGTCCAATGAAGATTCAATTAAATATTAGTTCGAAATAAAACATTAATTCAATGAATCATGAAATACAAGTCACAATGGCCTACAAATAGTACGACGTCATTTGCAAAGTCTGACTGAACCATTGTCTTTAGTACGATGCATAATTATTATATAATTTTGAATATATAAGGAAAAGAACAGTGAATTTTTAAATATATGTCACAGTAATCTACAAATTATATGAGGATTTTTTTGGCATCGTTTGACTGACCAACTATTTGTAATTATGTTGCGAATTCAAAAACCGTGTTAAGATATAACAGAAAATCCTGGTCCATGCAAAAAGTTCAAGGACTCAGTGTGCATGGATGCTTTGCAGTTCCTACATTTTAAGGATATGATCTGATAAAATATCAGCACTCCTACCCCAAAGATATCTAAAGAGATAAGGAAAAAGCTCATCCATGTAACTTTTCATACAAAGTTAGTGGACCAAAGTTCAAGGTCACAGAATTTTACTATGCATCAGCTTCAGGCAGAGGGATACATCTTCTGACCACGTCGCAACATTATAACATCAGAGGTTATATCACAGGAGGATGATGGAGGGCATTCAGTCTAACGCCTTACATACGCATATAGCGCCATACCTATACGCATGCCAAGCGCTGCGACCCCTCCCCGATCCCCCCCCCCCCCCCCCCCCCCCCCCACACACACACGGAATCCTTGGTGGGGGCATTAGGAACACATACTACATAGATGAACACTTTTAAAAAGATGTGTTATGTGGAATAATGCCTCTATTTTCTATCAAATTACAAAATATATTAATACTTTTTAGATGTAAATCCTTTAAGTTCTAGTATTGGATACATGAAGATTAACCCCAAAAGTTTATTTTTCGTTTACTCCTACCCTCGTAACCACTGTAATATAACCCGATTATGATGAATATGTATATGAGGAATGATTATGCATAAAAATTGTAGTGGTTACGAGGGTAGGATGAAGTGAAATTTGGATGCATAGTGGACGTTGGTAGTTCAAATTTCCATAGGCCCAATGTTAAATTTTGCAGACAGTACATGTATTCAACCGCAAAATTAACCTAAAAGGCATTAAAATACGGGAAAATGAAATCGTACAGAATGCACTAGAAACATATAGCTAACATTTCTGCATGTTTTTGTGGGTATCTGCCTACCTTCGAAAATCGGCCTTTTCAGTGGGCACATTGACATTGCAATAGTAAAGTGTAGCTCGTCCTTTCATATGAAATGACCACGAGTGTAAGATTCTGTTTATCATATGACCCTTTAAAATAGGATTTAAACACCTTCAAACTGAACATTACTTTAATAAGGAAACGCAGAGTTGACATGGACGTTGTCAATGACGTTACGTCTACGCGCCCAATTGTTGTTGCACGTGTGGTCATACGATTTTAATTATACGACGTTATCCACTGAATAACAGCGACGTCATATGATAAAATCATTTACGGACTGCACGGCCCGTCAATGTTGGGCGATAGGCCTACTTTGATGTAGTGCTCTATTCAATCCGACTTTATTGGGTTTGAAGAAACATCTAGTTATGTATTGGTCATCTCGATAAATCTCTGTTTTTTATTGGTCACTGAATACACACCCCCAAGACGTAAGTGAGTAAATTTACCAGAACAGACCGGAATGGGCCTAATTACCGAACCGAACCGGGACGGACCTATCCAGCTAATCTTTCAGAACAGGCAGATTCACTGCGGTTCCTCCCAATGACTTATACATGCATTCCAAAAATTAGCGAAACTCTAATTCTTGTTCTAAGGTTTTCTTTCAAGTTTTAAGATTTTAACCAAGATAACAAAGGACCTCTGACGGTTGTAATGTTAATTTGCCTATAAAAATAGTCAAAATTAAATTTTTGATATACCCAAGAATTTCTCTTGAAATTTGTTGCTCTCAACTTCCCCTAACTGGCCATGAATTTAATTTCTGATTATTTTGCACATAGACTTCAATTTTTGGTGGAAAAAGCCAAATTTTGTAATTAAACGTAATGGAAACAGGAAAAGTTTTTTAAAGATACTTTTCCCACCGTGCCTCAGCTAGCCACTTTGCATGTATGTGTGTACTATCATAATACACATTATATATGAGTGGCTTGCTGAGGCACGGGGGGAAAAGATAGTCTACAGCTGAAAAAGTGGGTGGGGTACTTACATCCTTTATATCTGAAAATAGGCTAAAGTCCTTAGTACTGAAAAAATACTGCATAATATTAGTAACAGTAGTGTTTATGTCAGTTTTAGCATAGTTATCAATTAAAATTTCGATATCTTAGAAAACCAAATAAATGGAGTTATTTTCAGAGACTGAAAAATTCACATACCCCTCTTGATAAAATTGGTCTATGTTAGTCTAGAGGCATGATAATTTTGCAAAATCACTGTTAAAATGTCTTTATAGTACACAAGGCTACATATTAATGCCAAATATTTAAACTTTTGCTGCCCGAGGAAGGTGCAGTAATTTGTCGAAAATGGGCAAATATGCATTGATAGTGTCAGAGGTCCTTAAATTAACTTGTAAAACCTGTTCCCGATGTTTCGGATTATGAAATGTATGTCAAATCCCATTTGCTAGATAATGAAAAATTAAAGGAAGTCATGTCTTGTTCGGAATGCTGACGTATGCAATATCCACCTGTTTCAGATCAAAGAGAATAATAACGGCAAACTCGTTAAACTGTTATTGTTTAAGTTGATTGTCACATGACACGCACTTTTTAATACTTCCTTTTTTCTGACTCTGTGCATGACAAAGCAGTGGTACCACATATTTTAGGCAATTGGTGTATAAATCAAGTTGGGAGCTGGCCAAGCTGCCACTAATATAGCGCATAATTAGGTAGATCTAGTTTTTCACCTATACCGCTTTTTTCAACCTTTAATTCAATTTTGCTATATCGCGAGACATTGTGTTCTGATTTAAGTTCTTATGCCCGCCAGGTAAATTACCAATATCTGGAAATAAAAAAAAGAAAGAAGATAAATGAAGTTTCGATAAATTGTAATTAAGCCAGAATATACGAGGGTCATCCAAAAAGTTCTGTCACAGGTCTCGTTTTTTTCACAGACATACAAGCCTATCGCGTAGGACATCAATTAAAAGAGCAATCTTTTTTCTTTATAATGATACCAAATACACGGTGAATTCAAACAGTATTGCTGAGCTACGCGACCATATAATGTCTAAGTCATAGACACTGGTATATTTTCTTGTGTTTGATGTTTATGCTCGTGAGTGAATCATGCTATATATGTCAGTAACTAAACATCACAGGTAACTGAAATTTTCAGAGTTATTGCCTGTAACATTCAGAAAGAACATATAGAGAAATGAATGATATCAATGCATCATATGCAATACAAACGCGAAGTAACTAAGATGTCGCTGAATTGATTGTCCACGTGATCTTGAAGAAACCACTGTAGCACCATTTTCGGGTACATTTTTTCAACCCTTTGATTCGAAGTAAATTTCAATGATATACCTCAAGTAAAGTTTGTTTTGTAAGTATATACAAAAAGTATATATTTATCAAGATATGGCCCCCTAAAAATATAACTTGAGTGATTTATATTTGCCTTTGGCTGCATCTATCCTCTCATATATAGTACCTTAAACTCTATAAAATACATTGAATGACTCTGGAGTGTTTTGTGATGTTTATCTGTACCTGTAGAATTATTGACACCGACCCACGGTAATTGACATTGTTTATGTAAAAATTGCTGCACCTTTCAAACAGGCCATCTGCAAGTTATGCCAGTATAGTAAGGGTATACCTTTTGTAAAGCACATTGTAAAGATATTTGTAAAGATACTCCAGCTATTTTTGTACAGCGATTTAACAAAGGTCATGTCTTAAGAACGGCATCACTTTGAGGTTAATATCTATTTTGGCTATGGAGATATAATACCAGTGACAGAACTTTTTGGATGACCCTGGTAACAAAGTTGTTAGATTTATACGCATGTAAAGCATATTAAGCGTAAAAACGTTCTGCAGACAAAGACAAACGGTAGGAATTATCACAAAACTCCAGAAGGTGGGCAAATCGACTTTTCGGGTAGGCCCCTTTAATGAAGTTTTTGACGTCTTCATCAGTTATCTCCTTTTAAAGCAGATGCTGCGCAAACATATGCATTTTGTGCATACAATACGAATTGCACTATAGAATTTCTATTTGCAGAAATTTTGAACTTTTCATTTCCAATTACAATTGGGAATGAACTCGTACGTTTACAAGGCTTTCTATGGAATCGTTATCAGTGATAAATAAAGAAGATATGGCCTCTGAAAAACACATCGAATTGAATTGGGGCTTTTGCTAGTATTTGGCAATTCTTTCACTTATATCCCCTTTGTGACAGAAGAGCCGCGTCATGAGAAAAGCTTTCTTAAGACCTCGTTATGCATGATCAGACCAACCTTGCATCCTTTTTTTACGTTAATTACAATGCATGGGCCGCTACACGAGAAAACCAACAAAGCATGCACACCACGCATGTACACCACGCAAAGACTCAGATCAGCCGAGACATCCGCCCAGTCTGATCAGACTCTTCTCTGTGTGCTTTAAGGGTAGCTACGGGGCTAACCTAGCTCTATGCCTACAGCAGAGACTCTGATCAGACTGCCCAGGCTGATCTGAGACTTGGGGTGGCGCACATGCCACTTTGTTGGTTTACTCGTATCTGGGCTCACTTAGTAAGATGTTCCAATTTGTCGAGTACTGACATGCTTTGTCTCCAGGAATTAGGTTGAGTAACCGTTGGGTCTTTAATAATGCTTATAAACATGGTGCCAGACCGGTAAGTTAACACTGTTATCGTCGCAGCAAAAACATACTTTACTCCATGCGCGAAAAGAGAAATCCATATAACGCTGTTTTCAATTCTGCGCTGTTTGATTCTCAGCATCAATAAGAGCTGTATACTTTCAGGCTATTCTGTCATTTCAGTTTTTCCTCCTTTCCCAAAGATGGCCAACTCTTATAAAAAAAAAACTGCTTCCCAGATACTTTATTTTAAGGGTAGACTCAATTTTGGAAAATCTGCGTACTCCATGGAAGAAATAGAAAATGTCAGGGAAAGCATTTCTGTCATTTCAGTTTTTCATACTTTCCCAGTGGTGGCCAACTCTTAAAGGAAAGCTTGGTCCTCAGATTCTATCTTTTAAGAAAAGATCCAATTTTGGAAGAGTTACGTACTCCATGGAAGAAATAAAAAAAATGTCAGGGGAAGCATTTCTGTCATTTCAGTTTTTCCTCCTTTCCCAGTGGTGGCCAACTCTTGAAGGAAAGATTGCTGCTCTGATTCTTTCTTTTAAGAGAATACCCAATTAGGGAAGAGCTACGTACCCCATGGAATAAATAAAAAAAAATGTCAGGGGAAGCATTTCTGTCATTTCAGTTTTTCCTACTTTCTCAGTGGTAGCCAACTCTTATAGGAAAGATTGCTCCTCAGATTCTTTCTTATAAGAGAAGACCCAATTTTGTAAGAGTTGCGTACTCAATGAAGGAGTCACAAAAGATGTCCCGCTTAATTACTGTAAAACACTTAATATTTGCGGTATAAAATTTTCGCGGTTTTATGAAAATGACATATTGGCGCATATAAAATTTGGCGGTCATAATATAACGAGGCTCAAGATAATAAAGAATATTTGATGTAACTTTGTAACAAATTTTCCTTACTTTTCATTTGAACTATACATTTGGGCATTCATTAGAATCGCCTCATCGAGGCGATTCTAATGAATGCTTCAATGTATAGTTTAATGGAGAGGTATAGAAAAACCTAATGAACGTTATGTTATGCATATGTATACGTATTTTATGTATGTAATATTGGCGGACTTATATTTAAGCGCTGTCTGCCCTGACCGCCAATGTAGCCAAAATTCAGTAACCGCCAAAATATGTGTTTTACAGTAAACTAGCAGAAAAACATGGAGATGTATCCACACATCTTAGCAAGAACTACTCTGATGATAATAATGCATAGATGCAAAGGTTAATGCGATTTTCTTTCTTTTTATCTTGCCATTTTCGCATGTCATGAGGTACTGTTTCTCTAGTCACGGTTCATCTGTGTATATCGTCATCTATTGTTACTGTTTAAAAAAGGAAATTAAGACAGTCACGTTCTAATGATGTCATTAAACCAGATGTCTCAGACATTTTACATATGTTTTAATTAGATTAGTTTGCACTTTCTAGAACTTAGGGGACACTTTTTCACCTAGCACTTTTGAGTACATGTACTTAATTGTACTTATAGTTTGACTGATATGTCATCCTCACTGGGCCATGTTAGAGCAAGTGTGGCCAAAATGTACTTGATTTCGTTTTAATAGTTTCGCACATGGACTTTGGTATTGTATTTTTTTGTTTCAAAAATCTAAATGTGACTACTCCGAGTCCCTAGTTACCTCCGAGTTACCTTTTCTGTGACACAAGATTACTTTGTTTGCCATCAAACAATGAGTAGTTTAAGCACCAATGCTTTTGTCAAAGTGTGCGAATACCGTTTTTATTCGCCAAAATTCTGGGAAAGGGTGGAGGGGGAGGGGGGAGGATTCCTCCACTCTAGAATGACCCCAAGTACGTAAATCAGTACGTAAATCAGTCTTATGAAATTCTGCTTTACGATCGGTTTTCCAGACAGTCCCCAAAATCTAGGTCCGTCTTATCATCTTATAATATTTATCTTATAAGACGGATCTAGATTTTAGAGTTGTTTTGGAAATGAGAAAACCCCAGTCTTCAAACTGGAGAACCAAGCTGACACGGCCCATCCCCCTGCCATTGCAAATTTTTGGTAAATTGTGGGAATTTGGTTTGCTCATTGATCATAGAGTTGTTGTTTGTCCTTTGGCAATTCTGTCTGTACAGCGTACTTTCGTCTTGCTCATGAATTAAAAACATTTTAGTAAAAACTCAAACAAGGGTAGAGCAAAATGGAACAGAGCATCACGTGAATACTACTGGGTGGAATTCAATGACTTTCATACTGTGATAAAGCACAGTTGGAGGGATGATATATGCAAGATCCATGCATTTATACAACGTAGTTATAAGGGCACGGGTAGGGGGAGGTGGGTACTGACTGTTGTTTGTGACATTGAATCATACGCGAGAAAGCTTGAAGAGCTGATTTATCCTTTGTCACGAAAAGGTTTTATTATTACTATGGGGCGAAGCAATATTTAGAGATACTTTTGCAAAATCATTTTGCCGGAAAATGTTCCTTATTGCCGACAAAAGAAAGGGAAATCACTCCGTAATTACCTAAGGTGTAGGCTTTATTTTGCCAAGCGTCACTAAAACTACAACTTATATCACTATGATGTCAATTGCATCTTTAATGTCTATATAATGCATAACTAAACTACAATTTTCTTGGAAAAAGTAGTTTGAAACAAAAGAGTTTCTTTTGAAAAATGACCACTTGTTTTATTGTTTTGACTGTAAATTTATCGATGTAACAGCCTTTAGAATGGTCTAAATTGTTAGGTAATTTGCATACAAATAAGCAAATTCGATGAATTTATGTTCCCCGCTTTTGGTAAATATCAGAGAGAATGCACAATCCCAATGTACAATGTCCAAAACAATATGAGGACATACACACATGAAGTACCCATTGTAAATGCAATTTAATAGATTTGAGGTAGAAATATGGCTAAATTCGAAATCCATGCAAAGTAAGAAAAATTCATCTGGAGATTCTATAAAAACCACATGCAAGCTCTCAGACCATGTTAAAAAAACACCTGCACAGTTTTTAAAATGAGTGGTTCAAAATCCCATGAGGAGCTGCACACACAAGGTATCCACTGTCTACACATTTTGTTAGTATTAGGGCCTAAGTTTGAAACATGAAAAAGGTGAAAAAATTATCAGACTGTAATCTTAAAGTCACATGCACATCTAAAGACAATAAGAGGACATCGGCCAAGTGTCACCGGACGTTTGAAACGTGTCACAAACTGCAGCCCTTTATTCCGTTTCAGGGTAACTATATGGCCAAAACCAGAAAATATGTGTATAACAGAACCTGGTAAGCAAATAATAATTGAAGCATAAGCAAAGACATATACCCAACAATTACTGGGCCTCTATGAGGTTATAAAATACTTAAGTTCAGGACTGGGCGTATATGTGTAAAATCAGGTTACTGAAACTTTGGGCCCTTACAGAATGCCCAAAACATCAAGACTGTATACCCAATAACACAATAACAAGGGCCATAATCCTCTTTATATGAATCTGATGAAAAATGAACAATGCATTTATGAAAATTCAGCCCCTTAATATGAATAGTTCTTGAGTTATCCTTTTACCTTTAAGTGAATGTCTATTATCTATGAAAGGGGAATAACTCTGTCACTAATAAATTTAGCATATCCTAACAATAATCAGAATGCTCAATTAACCAAATGCTGATAGCATACCAAATATCAGCTCTCTCGGTCAAGCGCTTCAGAAGTTGGAGAAATGCCAAAAACAACAAAGGGCCATAACTTTGTAAAATACAAGACAATTGAAATTCCCAAATCACATGCACATCTTCAGATCATGATGAAACATTCTGCACAATTTCAAGTCAATCTGATAAAAGATATGACAGGAGTTGCGGGGACAAGGTCTGAGTCAGCAAGGGCCGTAACTCCATAAAAAAATGGCCGAAACAAAAATCAAAAACCACATGCACATCTTCATACCGTAAAAATATAATCAGTAAAATTTCAAATCAATGCGATGAAAGACGTAGGAGGAGTTTCGGGGGCGAAATTTCGGACGGAAGGACAGACGGAAGGACGGACGGAAGGACGGACGGACGGACTGACGAGAGTCATTTCTATAGTCCCTTCCGCCTACGTCGGGTGACAATTAAAAAGAAGCTTGAAAAGTTTTAAAATGCTATAGGCAAAACTGTAGAGGAAGTTGTTCACAATAGGTATATACTATCAATAGGTCTTCTGATGTGGCAAAATGACTAAGTATGTAAAGTAAAAATAGTGGTAAAGTATTATCCGACCATAATCCCTGAGGCACATGCACATTCTCGGACCATGAGGAAGACGCCTGCAAAGTTTCAGAATGATTCTGAAAACATGTAGGAGGAGTTGCGCACACAAGGTATGTACGCAAAAGGTCTTCTGATGCTGGCAAAATGACTAAGTTCGCAAAGCAAAAACAAAAGGTAAAAATATTTGACGATAACGCCTAAGGCACATGCACATAAACAGACCATGAGAAAGAAGCCTGCAAAATTTCAGAATGATTCATGAAACATGTAGTAGGAGTTGCGCACACAAGGTATGTACTCTAAAGGTCTTCCGATGCTGAAAAATGACTAAGTTCATCAGGAGGAGTTTTGCACACAAGGTACCCACTCTCAAGGGGGAGGTGGGGGGGCGGAACCACGGAACCTCGTTAAGCTGAATACCACGCCCCCTCCCTTTTCTTCGAAAAGGCGGGGGGGGGGGGGAGCAATAAAAGCACAGTTGCATTCAGTGACATCTGTATAACTGTTAATCTTTTTAATTATGACGCGTATATGGCTGTTTCATTAAATTACTGTACTCCCCTTCACTTAAGCTTAGATTTTTTTGAAAGCGATTTATAGACAAAAGCAAGACAATGAGAAGATAAAATTCTGAAAGTCAGTTTTCCAGTTCTGTATTAGTTAGTAAATACCAGTAGAGAAAGAAAATCATTTTTATCCCCAGTAATAAATGGGAAATCTAAAAAATATGTTGTTTTATAGACAGCGAATAGCTTATAGATTTACGAATCTTGAACTCAGCATTCTCTATCAAAGCCCCCCTGTCAGTGTTATAAGTTTATTCCCTTGCAAACTTTTAGAGATATCGTTTGCAGTGATTCAGTCATGCCGATGTATATTCAAACAAGAATTGTCAGAAGAAAATAAAGCGCGACTTTGTGGTAGCTTGACTTTAACAAGTGCAAGTTTAACATAAACAATACAGGCAAAGCGAAATGAGATCAACTGCTGGGTCAGAATAAACGGTTTTCTTAAGAATAATTCAAACCTCTAAAATATTACCAGAGATATGGCAATATCAATGAACAGTGAAATATAGGTCACAGTGGCCATGAGATCAATCACATTCTGTGAAGGTACTATTACACCAAGTATAATAGAAGACAATGAAATAGTTTATGAGATAGCTTAAATCACTGGACTATAAAATATAGGTCAACATTATCTACAATTAGTATGAGGTTACTCAGAGTGTCAGACATAACCATGAACCCAAATCCATGAAAAAGTGTAAGCAATATGAGGTTAAATTACTGTATCGTGAAAGGTCACGCTGATCTTTTAACTAAGATGATATCCACCACAATGTCAGCCTTAACCATTTACTTAAGTATGATGCAAATCCGTAAAATAGTGATAGAAATATAAGGCAAAATCACTGGACCATCAAATAGGCATCACACTGACTTACAATCCGTATGTGATCACACACAGTGCTTGCCAAAACCATCAAGAATTAATGAGGTAGTGTTAAAATTGTACGGCAAAACCACTGGACCATGAAATATTGGTCACTGTGGCGTATTGTTAGTTTGAGGTCAAATACCCGGTCATACTGAGTCATTTTTGCAAGAATCATGTTTGTACATCTAATAATCTTAAAGAAATAAAGCACAACCACAGAACCATGAAATATAGGTCACTGCGACCTACTGTCTGTTTGAGGTCAAACTCTGGGTCATACTGAGTCATTATCGGAAGCAATCATGTCCGTTCATATAAGGCAAAATCACTGGACCATAAAAATATATAGGTTAGTGTGACCTACTGGCATTTTAGGGCAAACTGTGGGACATACTAAGTCATTATCCCATGCAATCATGTTCGTACATCAGATAGTCTTCAAGATATAAGGCAAAATAACTAGACCATGAAATATAGGTCAATGTGTCCTACTGTTCGTTTGAGATTAAAGTTTTGGTTATACTGAGTCATTAACCCAAGCTATCATGTACAAACATTAAACAGTCTTGTACCACTTCAGAAACTGAGGGCGAGGTTGGGCCTGTAAAATCGATTTAAGCCCCCCAGTAATTCATTACTGACTGTTCCAAGGCGGTAGTTCTGTTGTGGTTCTCTGTTGCCTGTTTTTGGTGTCAGAGTTTCTGTGATGTTTTACCTTATGTATGTTCTTATTATTTTTGGTTCGGTTTGGTTTGCTGAGTGGCCACCTTAGGGAACAAGCTGCTCACTCGGTTGGCCATATGTTCTCTGTACCTTGATTATTTGTAATCTTAGTTGTTTCCAACTATGGTTTGAGGGCTGGATTCGGATTTTGATTGTTTCAGTTCCTGGTCTTTGCATACTTTTTACTTTCAGATATTGGGTCAAATCACTGGACAATGAAATATATACTCAACAGCAAAAGAAACGCATATTTTACTGTCTTGTTTTCCCTCATCAAATGTTATGATTATATTGGGATTTGCCTAAACGTGACTATAAGTTCAGCAGCACTTTCTTGTCACAGTGCAATTCTTCGAAAAAAATATGAAGAGTTTAGTCAAAAAGGCAAAAATCACAAAATTCTGTCCCACAGTGGCTAAAAATAATTTATCAGTACGATTTTGCTGCACGTGACTTCAGCATGTTGAAGCCAACTGGAAAACAGTATAAAACTTTAAAAAAATTGCTTCTTATTCAGTTAAATTGCACCTGCAAAAATCTGCATTTTTCCAAAGGTTTTCGAAGTTTTTGAAGAGCCAATCATCAAATAATTAGAAAAGTCTAGTAACTTGGGATTCAAAATGAGTAAAGCTGTGGGTAAAAAAAACCCGTTTAAAACAAATTTTGGTTTGAAATGAGCACGCATTTTGCTCACTTCCGGCTTGAGTTGCAAAAAAGCCGACAAAAATGTTTTTCTGGAAATAATCTTGTCTTCCGATTCGCTTACCGTAGACTGTCCTTTATGATAAAAATGCTGTATGATTTGCATTCAATTCATCCCAGTGATTTCAAGGATCCAGCGTCCAAAAGTTCAATCTGTGGTTGCATTAATTTGAGGACGTACAGAGTTACTTCCCTTTGTTACATACTCCATTTGATTGTGACCACTCACCCTTTTATTTAACCCGAATTGGAAATGGATTCCAATTCGGTTTGCTGAAAAATCCACAAAATTCTCTTTTGCTATCGCAAAACGTGCCTACTTGACGGGTGTTGCAGAAAGGGGCATAACTTTGTTTCTAACAAGTTACCAATGCTGATAGTTCTTGATGATATTTCTGAGACATTGTAGCATCCTAGATAAAGAGGGCATCAGTTTGGGAGCCAGGCACAACTCAGTTCCGGACACTGATTTAACTGATCAGGATTCGTGAATTTTGAGATTGACCCCTAGATTGTTTACGCTATCGTAACGACAGCATGAATAAACAAATAAAATTTCAACAAGTTTGCGACGAAGTGTACTCCATGCATTGATAATGTCTTCCCTGTTTTGCCAATATCAGCAGATTTTTATTTTGATATAAAAATACCAAAAAGAAAAATATGCATTATTTTTGCTTTTGAGTATACATCACTGTGACCTGCTATTAGTTTGATGTCAAATATCTGGTCTTACTGCGTCATTTGCAGAAGAATCATGTTCCTGAATCAAATAGCCTTTGAGTTATAAGGAATGATTACTATACCATGAAATATAGGTCACTGTGACCTACTGTTAGTTTGAGGATAAACTTTGGGTCATACTGAGTCAGTATCTCAAGCAATCATATTCATACATCAGGTAGTCTTCGAGATAAAAGGCAAAATCACTGGACCATAAAATACAGCTCCCTCCTGTATAGTTTCTTTACAAAAAAGGACCTAAAATATGTCATTTTTGCCTCTTAGTTACAAGGGAGTAAAAAATTTTAGCTGTTTGAATTCACGTTTATTCTTACGTATTATAGCACGTGACCAATGAACGCTTTCCTTAGAAAAAAAAGTTACTTAATTGAAATTTAATCTGAATTCATTTTTCTACTTTTTGTTTCACTCATATATCAACTAATATTGAAACTAGAATTTTCGCTCTGAAAAGTAATATAAGTGTCCAATATTTATCAATAATATGCAATCACCTGACCAGTAACATCATGAGTTACGCATGCGGACAAGTGAATACATTTGCAATTCTCTATATTCATATCCGCCCACAACTGTAGTAAGCAACGCTTTACGCTATTGTCTACCAACAATATTTTGGTTATTCTAACAAGCATACGACACCCTCCACTGATAATGCTCAGTTTTTGCATTTTTGTTAATGGAGAATATTTAGCAACAAAAAAAAATCGGATTTTTCATATTCTATTTGTATAGTAATAAGGATCATAATGACATTAAAACGTTCAATGGCAGTTTTGTCGTTTCGAGAAAATAAGCAAAACCCCGTTTGCTCTTGTGAGCAGAAACTGACTATATATAGCGACAAGAAAGAGGCTTTATTAACATCTTTGTGTTGAAAAAAATCAAGTTCTACTTCTATATCTACATGGTGGAAAGTATGCAATAGATAAAGTATCTGCCTAACGACAGGACATTGGGAAAATTTCGAAACATCGAGCAGTAGCTTAAGCGCTGACCTGCTGATCTAGCGGTCCCTGGTTCAAAACCGGCTTCGGGCGAAACTCTTTCCGACCGTAAACGGGGTTCAATTTCCACACAGCCTTTCATTATTACCTCTCACATCGTCCTGATATGACTGAAATACCGTTTAAAAGGACATATAATCGGAATCCATCCATCCATTGAACCACCGACATATCCGAAGTTTGACACATTGAAAAAGTCGTGCAAAGTGAGAGAAAAACAAATCAATCGAGCATTCGTAGGGAAAAACAGTCGGACACTTGTAATCATGCATTCGTAAAATTAGCGCTAACGTAAATATCGGAAAAGTCGTACAGACGCACTGCATCCAGCGTTTGTATTCTACTACCTGTATCAAAGGGCAATGGAAAAGCTAGACCAATAATTTAGTTCGTTTTGTATTTGTTCGACCGAAAGACCTGACAAAAATCAATAACCATCATTACATGATCTACCATAGCGACTGCAAGTAATTGCATTGCAGCCATATTTTCCCCCTCTGTTTAGCTTAGGAGTTACTTGTTTCTCACGAGAGTGTCTGATCTTATTAAATCGTTTAGCATGGGTCCCTGGCCATCACCGTAGTCCATTGTTATTTGTCTTGCTTTATCTACAACTCTGGAACGTTGACTTAGGATAAATTGTCTGATGTTAGAAAAGCAAGTAGCCATGGGAAACGTCTGTACAGAACTGTGTCTCGCAATATGTGCTGTGTAATACTCTTAAATAACCAAACGTTCGGGATAGAAATGCATCAGTAACCGTTGTAGACCAGTGAGTGAACGAACTCGGGTTTATCGTCACGCCAACACATAGGCCATACGGAGACGACACCTGCGTTTAAAGTCTCCCCGAAAGACCGGAAGAGCCGGGGATCGAACCTGTGACCCCTGCACTTTTAGTCTAGCGCCTAAATCACTATACTACCACAGCCTCTCGTAAACCTAAATCAGACTGAGCTGTTTTCCGTTCCATTAGGTTCGGATGTTAAATTGTAGGATTATTTTAGTATCTTGTAATGAAAGCCCAATATCTAAGGTTACATGTAATACGTTATATATTCTCATGAAAACTGTCGAGGCCGAGCTTTAAAGGGGCCGTATGACATGTGCGCATAACAAAGATTCCACCGAGCCTGCGCATCCGCACAGTCTGGTTAGATTCTTTGATGTTTGTAATATATTATCTGCAGCACCCATATATTAGGTAACTGATACAAACAAAATCGTGCACAACTAGATCGCAGCTTTTCTTTTGGGTAGGAGCCCCGGTAGCTCAGTAGGTTAAATCGTCCTGATATTACTGAAATACTCTTACGACACTAGGCCACGTTGATTAAAATTGATCTAATGATTCTGTTTTAAATAAAGGAATTAATGTAACTTTGGTCTAATGCTGACTTTATATTGCAAATTAAAAGAGAAGTATCAGATAGAATAATATTTATGCTTTTGATAAGTGTGTATGAACGGAAAGACAAAGTAGACATGGACAATTTTCATTAAGGTTTAAGCATACTAATCAACTTTAAACAAAAGTTGACTGGTTGACACAATCTGGGCTTAAACTTTAAAAAAATAATTCTTCTCCGATGGCAAAAGAAAGAACTGCTGTATAATGACGCAGATATGAAAATTGCTGGACAACCTCTTATAAATATAACGTTTCATATACATGTAACCCTTGAATTCTTCATTTGTCGGTGCGTTACAAAATTTAAGACCTACGTAAATGCACCGAACACTTTTATTGCAAAGCAAAATGCTTATACATTTATATTAAGTCATTTCCTTCCTTATCTCGATTTTGCAGATAACCAAAGAGATAATGTACATTTTGGAATTTTGGTTTTAGAAAAGATTTTTGTAAGCTTTCTATCCAAATCAGCTTAATAGTAATGACAGGTGTAACAATTTAATATCAATTTGACCATAAAAGTGCATTTTTGTACTGTGTGCTACCCATAGTGGGATTCTTGTAATTGATGATTTGATGCTCTTGGCCTAGGATCATCAGCGGAAAAGAAAACAACTTTATTCTCCAGGTAGAATCCAAGGGGTGGGGTTAGGAAATGCTGCTTTATTTTCGTATTATAAGTTTCGATTTGTACATTATTTCACAAGAGTCAAATTTAACACATTAGTCAAATTAAGTGCAAACCAAATATAAATATTTTACGATTCAATATGTGTTTATGGGAATCAAAAGGTAGTGGTTTTGTTGTGTTTTTGCACTCAAATTTAGCTACGAATTTTTATAATAAAGCATTTTCTTACATTTTTTCTTTTTTTTATATCACGGTAAATGTACAGTGGCCTGGCTAAGGTTTCAACGGAGTGTCTTTGATTTGTTCATATTTCAATCGTTATACATATAGTGCTAAACCAGAAAACCCAATGAAAGTTTGCGCTGACGAAGATACCGGAAAAGCAAAACGAAGACAAAATACTCGCAGAACGTCATGTACCTTTTCACTTTTTTATTTTAATTTTGCATGAGTCCCGGGCGTATAACAATTACTGACCTAATGAAATCATCTATGATTAAAAATGTCGTGTTCAATTAAAAAACTAATATGAAAATAGGCACTGCCTATTGGCGAGCATCGCTGTAGCCCTTATGAAGGGCCGTATATTCTATTCTGTTCTATGTCGATGCGGGATTTTTTTTACGGTAACCCGTCAACGTTGCAGCAATCGGACATCCTCGCCTATGGAATTGACCGAAGTGTCACGATTGCATCACGGCTTATTTTTCAACTTCCGGTCGAACGTTAAAATTATTTACATACACATATCAGGTTTTGTGAATAAGAATGTGTTTATCTTTGCGTCTACGGAGAATAGCAACCACGAAATCGATCAAACTTCCTGTTTATTCATAATGGCAGCCCCCATATGGAGGTAAATTCCGGTCGAGAAATCGAACGACGGTTTTCTGAAGCAACATATGCAACATCATCTACATTTTCTTTTGACTAATGTCCTACCATAAGAGCTCGCCCTTCGGGCAAGCGGGCCCTTCGGGCCCGCTTGCGATGCTCGCTATTATTGATAAACATGATAAACATTCAGTCAATCAACCAGGAAAAATCTATTGTTGCAAAAGGCTTACTATCTTTGGGGGTGTCCAGATAGGTATAATTTTTTTTCTCCGTTATATCAAGTAAAGCCGTGCAAACCGTATTCGCGCTACCCTTCTTTTCAACTTGTCCTCGATAAATTGGCCACTTCTTATTTTCGGTGTCTCCAAGTATCCTTGTAATATCGCCCGCGTTTCTTGGGGGAGGTAACTCATTGCAACGTTTTCCACGTGCAAGGGTACCTTCAGTCGCTGATAGTTCTTCGGTATTCACATGTTTATAGTAAATTAGGTGAAAGTAATGGCACGTTTTATCATCATCTGGAACCATCTGAACTTTGTCTAAGATTACCTTCGTCCCCTCTTTTCCCGGGAGAACCTCCATAGACCACATAGAGACAGCTTTTTGACGTATATTTTAAAAATGTTGCTCTTAAAAATAAACAAACAAAAATTGATGCTCAAAATGTTGGTAGAATTAAATGTATTCATAAGAGGTAAATTTAATTTTTCTGAAGTTTATGCGAGTATGAACACAAAGGGTCCCGTGCAAAATTCATTTCTTCCATGAACATCGGAAAAAATGAAATTTATGTTTTAAAAAGATTTATGTCAAAAGGCATCTGTGAATGGGTGCGTTGGAACGTTGGTTCCCACTTGATAGCTACTAGAAACACTGATTGTTTTACTAAGGTCTGATTGCTTTATGGTGTCGAATTCTGTTAACAAAAAAAATGAATAAGATGCTTAAAACCTAAATAATATTTATTTCCTGCTGTTTCTTTGGATAATCATTGGAAATACGTCTTAAATATCATATATACTGTATTTCTGATAATTTAATAGGGATTAAATTATATTGCAAAGTACTTAATACACTGAAAACGTGCAGCTTGTTGACACACACACACACACACATATTGAGCCGCGACATGAGAAAACCAACTAAGTGTCTTGTGCGCCCAGCCAAGACTCAGATCAGCCAGAGCATCTGCCCAGTCTGATCAGAGAATTTGCTGTGCACTTAAATCGTAGCTAAGGGTCTAAGCTAGCTTCTTGCGGACAGCGAAGACTCTGATCAGACTGGGCGGATGCCCAGGCTGATCTGACTCTTCCCTGGGCGCACATGCCACTTTGTAGGTTTTCTCGTGTCGCGGCTCAATAATCTATATTTGATTTTACCGATACTATCAGCCTGCCATGACATATCGCATGTTCTCCTTCAAGTTGAAAATAACACCGTCTGCAATCCTGCAGCAATCAGCAATTAAGAATATATTCTAATTAAATTGCTTCGATGGCCTTTAAGCACATAATTTATTACTGCGGTCCAGTTTTTAGTTACCGTTTGCCAATTCGGGCTGTTGCGCCATGTCCCTAAAACCTAACGCTATTTTATCACGGTCCAGGGAATCCGCCTAGTTACGGAGCTCGGGATCAGATGGAATTTAAGGATGGTTCTGAGATTATTTTTCTATTTCTCAACACACACTATGTTGTAACCCCTCATTAGAACCGTCTCGGCAAGAGGGTCACAGCATATTTTTTTTATGGAATAACAATGTAAAATTATCCCTGCTTTCCTGAGACGTTCCTTCGCAAGTACCTCTGGCTGAATCAGTCACTGCTGTATTAGATGTGGTTATCATAGTATCTATGTCCATGTCACCCCTTGTTGAATGGACCTCCGTTAGCGGCTTCGCCCCAGCAGCTCGACGGTAAGTAAAGACACAGACGCACGACCATTCTTCGTCTTTACAGTTTTTATCATATGGCGTCGCTGTTTTTTCGTGGATAACGTCGTGTCATAAAAAACGTATTACCACACGAGTAATACATTTTGGCGCGAACATGTAACGTCATCAACAACGGCCTTGTCAGCAATGCGTTTTCTTATTGAATATTGTTCATTTTGAAGGCGATAAAATCCCATTTTTAGGGGGTCATATGATAAACAGACTCTTACACTCGTAGTCATTTCACATGAAAATGAAACAAGCCGAATATAAATTTCATATGAAATGACCACTTGATAATCCAGTATATTCTATAGAGGGCGGTGTAAGGCCCGCGCTTGTCTGCTTAATGCATCTGGCAGAATATTCGTATTTGATACTGACCATTGATTTCTTACAGCTATACAGGTAGAATCTCCGGATATCCTTCGGCAGTTCTCCGAAACTAGGCGACAACAGTCGATAATCGCAGGTGTCAAATTAATCCCTAAGGCTAAATACTCTTATCTCCGTAATGGTAAAAATTTGAACTTTATGGCTTTAACTGAATTTCATTCCCGAATCAGTTGATGAAAAATCTAATTTCGGTAGAATGGGTAGGTATAATACATGAGTCAGTCTTACAACTCAACTTCTTATTTTTCTGGGGGGGGGGGGGGGGGGGGGGGCGGGGGGGGGGGGGAATAATTCTAAAACTATACGATAGAAGACAACTTAAAGGATTAGTTCATTATTTGAGTCTCTATTTCGTATCGTAGGTGAAACTTCAAACCGACCGAACAAACAAACAAACAATATGATTTCTTTAAGTTTGTACTTCGGTGAAAAAAATAAAGAAATAAAGTAACCAGGTGATAAACGAATTAACCCATTAAGGCCTTGCGTCTTATATAAAGAGCATAGGCAAACAGTGTAGACCAAGATCAGACGCAGGAAAACACGGCGTCTTAACAGGCTCTACACTGTTTGCATTACACAAATGGGTATTTCTCTTATAAAAATGATCAGAATAAACTAAGCCAGACACCCCTTAATTGACAAATGGACACATTCGTTTGATAGGGATAGAACATTCCACTGGGCAAAAATGGGTTAATCATGGGTTAATCAATGAAATAAAGAAATGTTCTATATTTGATGTCTTAATTTCAAAGTAAATAGATAAAAATTCTGTATTTTAATTCCTTCATTTCAACTTAAAACAGCTATTTCAGAGTAGTCCTGGTTGCTCAGTGGGTTAGGCGCTTGCTTACTGATCAAGCGGATCCGGGTTTGAGCCCCGCTTGAGGCGAGAATCTTTTCTACCGTAAAAGGGGTTCCATTGCACACAGCCTTTCAAAATCACTCTGCCGTCGTCTTGATATGACTGAAATACTGAAGAACAGGACGTAAAATCACAAATCATCCAACCATCATCAGTTATTTCATGATTTTTTTCTACGCGCTCTGACATATAGTTTTGAGTATTATATATTTATCTCGAGCCATTCACACTATTAATTTCAATGTAATAATCAAATCTCGCCATTTATTGAGATAAGCCGCGTTACTTGAGCGTTAGGCGCATAGGCGGAAACAATGTGAAAAAGGTCTTTTCCCATATTGCCTTCGTCGTCTTTAGACAATATATATTTGACCGCGACAAAACACATTTATACAAGTGGCATGTGCGCTAAGCGAAGACTCAGATCAGTCTGGGCATCCGCCAAGTATGATGAGTCCTCGCTGTCGGCATGTAGGTAGCTTAGACCCTAAGCTACCTTTTAAGCGCATAGCGGAGACTCTAATCAGAATGGGCGAAATTCCAGGCGGATATGAGTCTTCGCTGGTCGCACATGTCACTTTGTTTGTTTTGTCATGTCATGGTTCATTTATTGCGACACGGTACTGTGGACGCGTGCCGTGTCATTTGTATTGTTTATTTAACGATTAATACCCCAGTTACATAAATCGACAAAGAGAAATAATCGAATTTGAGCCTTGTTGAAGTATTTTCACTTTAAACATATGAGAAAACAAAAAAGTGTTAACACGAAGACAGTCTGTGAAAAATAAAAAACACACCAACAAACAAAATTAACTTAACGCTACAAAAGTATGCAGTTTCCTGGTTCTTACGAAGAAAACTCTAGTTCATCTAAAGTCTGCCGAATGTTTTTTTTTTTTTTTAAACACAAACAATAAATAAGCAAAAATAAAGTTCTTCTTATGTACCAAAGCAGGCATCCCTTGCAAAGAAACTGAGAAATAAAAATAAATTAAAAAAAAAGATACTGAAAAATAACATTACAAAAATAAAAAATAAGAATTAAAAAAAGATAAAAATGACAATAAATAAATTATTAGCTTGTTAATGTAAAGACAACTAGATAATACAATTTCATAAAGTTCATAATAAACAGAAGTAGTAAAACTGTTTTGCTAACATACTACTGATTTTAAGGCGAATTCAGACAAATGATTACAGATACGTGGAGAGAGAGAGAGAGAGACATGGAATGAGACAGAGAGAGATACAGAGAGAGAGAGAGAGATACTTAGTGTGTCTCTTTGTCTCGCAAAAACAATCGTTAATGAGCAACTACTGAGCAAAAGCTCAATTTCGAAACACACCGACATTAGTTTACTAATTGGCATTAGACAATCATGAGATAATTGTCTTTCAATTCGGCACCAGTGATATAAATTATTTCACAACTTAAAAGAAGTTTGCCGATCGACTTTTCGTCTTCATGTAAAGCTAATTAGACCGGATCGAAGACTGAAATTTTAATATGTTTGCATCAATTATTTTTCGGACGCACGGCTTCAATTTCATTCTTACATCAGAAAACTTTGGTCTACATTATAGGGCAGCTCTGGACCAGCAAAAAAATATTCTTTCACCTTTTAGTTTCAAGCAGGCTGAATGAACCTACATTTGCATAATTTAGCTACTTGAAAATTCATTACTACAATATCCAGTCATAAATTGTGTATCATACTCTTCATACATTTAATCTGCGCCCAAGGCTATTACCTAAAGCCGCGTCGTCTTTCGCCGAAGTTTTGACGGAAACGCACGGAAACGACCGGCATACAAAAAGCATTTATTAAAATTTGAACAAATAATGAAAAAAGGCCATTTTATCATTTAGCTAGACTAATAAAAATTACATCAGATAAAAATAGATTCTTTCTTCTCTTCTGATCCATTTGTGATGCATAACATTTTGTATCAATTTGATTCTAAATAAGCGGTCGAATTTGTGTGCCCTAGTTGTTTTACGGAGATTTTGTTATTTGTTTAATTAAATTATATACCTCTAGATAATCACCCAAAAAAGACCATTTTGTACTAGTGCTAGAATCAAAATTAAAACACGATATTAAAGATGAAGAATTTTACTTTCTGTTACCGTTTGTGATGTAAAAATATATTTAGAATAATAAAAGTTATTAAGGGATAATGAAATTTCCCCATATAACCCGTGTATACCAAATTGGTTCACACCTGTAGAAGTACAAGTACGCAGTTTCTTCACTATGAGGCAAGAAAGATACATGTAATGTGTGCTGCGTTACTTTTTTTTACAAGTTATGTCTGTGACCTCAGCTAAAACTGGCCGTGCCATTTGAGTAATCCTCGTTAACCAGTATAATTACTTATCCACTTACAATAATGAAATATACAGGTATTAGGCTGACACCGGAAATACAGTTGTTAAACATCAAAGGCAATATAATTAGATGTAAGGTTGATTTTGTTTCGAGGTCGCTCTTAAAACTTTCCGTATTTTATTTTATGCATGCCAAAATAGCTGTTTTTATAATAAATACTTGATATTTAGGACAGACTGGTCTTTTATTTTCTCAATCCTATCAAAGATCCTTTGAAATTATTTGACCATTGTTAAGAATAGACAGAGAAAAAATCTGTTGAATAAGTGTATTTCCATGTTTCGGATGTGAGTTGATTACAGTTATTTCATAAGTTTTGCATCTTAATAAATAATAAAGTTGCGACACTGTGTTGCATGTCTTGTTTCCCAACGATACAGATCAGGTTGGCAGTCATGGCGTCCGATCAGTGCGCAGTATTTACTATATGTAATTTACATAATCCACAATTCATGAATGGGTTATTGAAAATTTGAACAAGGCAGCTCAAAGTGGAGGCCTATCTGAATGTTTTGTTGTTTGGCTAACAAAAAAATCACATTTCTTCTTGTGGAGGCTGGCTTCAATTATGTTTTGGAATGGTTAAAGTCAATTAGTAGTTTGATACTGAATACTTTCTTTTACAGTCACATTTAATTTGAAATGGTGTAATGTTAACATGTTTTGTAGCGCTTTTGGTATTGTTATTCACTGAGTTCAAGATGAAATGAGCCGCGACACGAGAAAACCAACAATGTGGTCGTGCGTCCAGCGCAGACTCAGATCAGCCTGGGCATCCGCCCAGTCTGACCAGAGTCTTTGCTGTCCGCATGGAGGTAGCTTAGACCCTTAGCTACCTTTTAAGCGCTTATCGAAGAGTCTGATCGGACTTGGCTGATGCCCAGGCTTATCTGAGTCTACACTGGGAGCACAACCACATTGTTGTTTTTCTCGTGTCGCGGCTCAAATAAGCATCATTATATTGCTTGTTGTACATGGAAACTCGGTAAATAGATGTAGTAGTTGAAATCTTTATACTTATCATGGTTACCATGAAGTGTGTCTAAATCTGAATCATTAGTTAATTTTCAAGAACACATGTCCCAACCATTAAGTATTACTAAATATTCTTAAAAGAATCATACGACATACTATAGGATGATCATTAACTCAGCTGATTAGCTGATAAACAAACGTCTTAATGCTAATAATTCATTATTTTCAGCATCTAACAGTCTCCGATAGAAATAACTATTTTTTTCTGGAGTAAGCTGACGTAAAAGTATAAGTTATATAACGAAGTTAGTTATTCGATGTTTTTTTTATTATTATTATTATTATTATGTGTCACCGTCTTCTCCGTTTCTTTTCTCCTCTTGCGGTATCGTATTAGACTTCGAAGCAATACATGTATCATATAGTATCACCTGCCTAGTAACGTATTTCTTTGGTTTAAAAACGTACCCCCCCCCTCGCCGAAACAACACCCCCCCCCCCCCGCAAAAAAAATAAAAAAACTAGATCCATTTACTACGAGTCAATCCACATTTGCAACATGTTGTTGTTGGAGCAGGTTCAGAAACGTCCCGTTATCTCAAAATAATAAAAAGACAGACGATCAGTCATTTCTCCAACGGTACCTTTCAGCTACATTATTAACGACTTCCGCGGCGGTCACTTTGTTAGCGCGAGGTTTACAGAGTTCAGCGAGGCTCTGACGTCACATATATAGTCACCGCAACTTTGAGTGAGGGGTTATTGAATCGAAAGAAATCAGTATTTCACGGGAATTTTTTATCTGACAGTTGACCGTAACAAATTTCCATCGTCTTTAGAAGGACGTTGGATGCATTAGATATTTGATTTGAAGTGAGAATGCGGATCTAGATTTTTGGGATTGTTCTGGAAGAGAAAATCCCATTTTATAACTTAATTACACAACGTTGATCTATATGAGCCACGACGTGAGAAAACCAACAATGTGGTCATGCGTCCAGCACAGACTCAGATCAGCCTGGGCATCCGCCCAGTCTGATCAGAGTCTTCGCTTTCCGCGTGAAGGTAGCTTAGCCCCTTGGCTACCCTTTAAGCGCTGAGCAAAGAGTCTGATCAGACTGGGTGAATGCCCAGGCTGATCTGAGCCTGCGCTGGGCGGACGACCACATTGTTGGTTTTCTCGTGTCGCGGCTCAATTATATTTGCGCTAATTTTGGAAGGGATAAACTCCCGTCTCATAACCGAATAAATAAAAAAAATCTCTCGTCTCGTCTTGCAAGCCTTATTATTATCGTATACAGAAGCTGAATAAAGAAGCCTTTAGGTAGCAAAAACTAAAGAAGACCACCCAGGTGGATGCAATAATAAATGCAATAAAATACATACAAGCCGACAGGGTTATATTTGACCAGCTGAACAATGTTACTGTAATAAACTAAAGAATAAATCAGATGCTGACGAGATTGGTATATATATAGACGGTCACGGATGACATTTTAGATGGAGTCTTATAAGGAGCATGCTGTTATCAAGATGTATATTTACACCTCTGTGCTTCTCCTCCATTTTTATAAAGGGATCATCTTTCGTGATTCCAGAGCGGACAAAATCTTTCCAAAAGAAGTTCTTCTCTGAAGGAGTTGACATCCATTTGGAATGGAAGCAAGTGAAAATGGCAGAGTTGCCTCCCCAGAATGTGTACTCATTCACCATAAATACTGCCTAGAGTGCCCAGCTATTTTCCAACACTTTATATTAAAACTTGAATTTGTCTTTGCTAGATGCACATTCTAATGATAAGTGGATCTCCTGTTTCCGATTGCCGCGGTTGTTATAAGACATGCCTTTAAATACGTGTTTGAAGGGAAAAGTGAAGATAAATGAGCCGCAACACGAGAAAACCAACAAAGTGGTTGTGCGCCCAGCGCAGACTCAGATCAGCCTGGGCATCCGCCCAGTCTGATCAGAGTCTTCGCTGTCCGCATGACGGTAGCTGAGACCCTTAGCTACTCCTTAAGCCCTTAGCGAAGAGTCTGTTCAAATTAGGCGGATGTCCAGGCTGATCTGAGTCTGCGCTGGGCGCACAACCACGAGAAAACCAACAAAGTGGTTGTGCGCCCAGGCAGACTCAGATCAGCCTGGGCATCCGCCCAGTCTGATCAGAGTCTTCGCTGTCCGCATGAAGGTAGCTGAGACCCTTAGCTACCCTTTAAGCTCTTAGCGAAGAGTCTGATCAAACTAGGCAGATGTCCAGGCTGATCTGAGTCTGCGCTGGGCGCACAACCACATTGTTGGTTTTCTCGTGTCGCGGCTCAAATGTTGTCCTTTGCCTAGTGGGAGTTAGAGGCCCACCGTGTCTTTGGTACACTATATGAAAGGCGGAACCCATCCTTCTCCTTCTGCTGCCCTATCCTTTTATGATTCCAAAAACATACTCGTTACTGTTGGTTGACAGAGAGTTTGCACGTCGCCGACCGGCCGAACTTTGACAACCTTAGGATCTAGGCTTAACTCCATTTGTCCCGTATTGTCCTATTACCTTCAGCAACTTTGTGGATCAGGCTTGATTCCATAGTCCTGTACCCGGCCTATACCATCAGCTTTTTATGATTCATTTTTGGCGCCATTAGTCCCGTATTGGCAAGGCAACTTTGGGATACAGGCTTGATTCCATTAGTCCAGTTTTGTCCCAGTACCATCGACAACTTTGTGATTCAGGGTTTACTCCATTATACCCGTAATGCCCCAATACCTTAAGCAACTTTGGACTTCAGGTTTGGCGTCATTAGTCCCGTATTGTCACAATGCCTTCAGCAAATTTTGGGAAAAGGCTTGATTTCATTAGTATCGTATTGTCCCATTACCTTCAGCAACTTTTGGATTCAGGCTTGACTCCATTGGCACTGTATTGTCACATTTCCTTCTGCAGCTTTGAAATTCAGGCTTTACTCCATTAGCACGTATTGCCCCATTACCTTCAGCAACTTTTGGATTCAGACTGGACTCCATTGGCACTGTATTGTCCCATTACCTTCAGCAACTTTGGAATTCAGGCTTAACTCAATTAGCACCGTATTGTCCCAATAGCTTTGGTTACTTTTGGAACTTGGAGTTTGTTTGGTAAATGTGTGAAAATGAGTTTTGCTTAAGACTGTGCTCGCGGACGGGCCTAGTGTTTCTATTTCATTACCGGTAATGAACAGATTCAGTCAATTAGAGTTTGCCTTTTTTGTTTCTGTAGCCTGCAAAGGATCTACAATTTATTTATTTTCACTGCCGCTGGTGTTGAGTGCCCCAGCAGCTGTCGTTTACATCCCCAGCTTCATCATAATACAAATTAACTAATTTCTGGTCGTTTGGGCTCACATAGTTCATTTGATGTCACTCCGAAAGAAAATATAAATCTGACTGAGCCAACGCTAGGAGACATGGCCGGTTTTGAACATTTCCTTACCGGCCTATAAATACACGCACTCAAACTGGTTCTGCTGGTTATTGAACAGTAAAATCCACATTGACCGACGCGAAGCGGAGGTAGATATGAACTGTTTTCTCTTCAATGACACCTCAGGTACACCAAAACAAAAGTCGACAACCGTTTTATTATATCATCAGGACAATAATTTCAGTTGAATCAGTCAATTTAGTAGACATGTTGTCAACTTCCGGTTAACGTCACTTGCCAAACCATGCGCCATTAAGATGTTACGTCATCAACCATGCGACACTAAAGGGCTAAGTGCACTACAAAAGGCAGAATTAGGTAGCTTGTCTCAGTAGTGCCCCGTAATAAGGCCATATATGGATACGTTCCGCTCAGGAGCGATGGTAACATCCTTACGAGAATCGACATACACTTACCTCTGAACTCTCCGGACACCAAAAAGTAAATATCTCCAGTAGGTCATTAACTCCAATACATGTAACTACACTGATTGGTTGTTGCTTGTGTTGAAAATTTTACCTTGGAAATAATTGACAGTCTTATCATCTCAGTGAATAGCCTTGGGTCTAAGGATTAAATCTTGTCAGTAAAATGGTAAGTACAACATAGCTCCGCCTACTTACAATATATCTATCTATCTATCTATCTATCTATCTATCTATCTATCTAGGTTTAAATGCGTCACCCTCGACTGAGTTTTATGCGCTGGGTTAGTAAGAATAAAAGTAAAAAGGTGATAGTGAGATCTGAAAGTATGATAGTGAGATTAGAAATCAAGATGAGAGTATAAGTATTGGTAGCTAAGTAATGAGATAAAAGCAGGGTAAAACAGATCTTATTTTCCATGGCCTGTGCTGGTTTATCTTGCTCACTTCCAATTTGAAGGGGTCAAGATCTCTTAAAAGAACTGTAGCTGTAGGGAGCCGGTTCCACAAAACAACAGTCATTGGAAAAAAAGTTAGTAACATGTATCTGGTGGAAACTTAGTGGATGCATATAACGAGATACTCTGAGGGACGCTCAAAATATGAAGGGATTGGTACGGCAACAAGACCAGACGTGACCTTACCGAACATCGCGAGACGAGCATCAAACAGGAAGCCTTAACTTTTGTCGGAAGACATGGGTTCTAGGCCTTTAAAATGGTACGTACGTCACAAACTACAGTCGAACTTCGATGGCTCGAACTCGGCGGGACCACCGTAAAAAGTTCGACCGATCGGTAGTTCGAGCCATTGAAGATCAGCTCAACATGATCCAACTTTACGTACTATGTTTTTTCTGTCATAACTACGACAACTTCCTGTATTTTGATTGGTCACTCTTTGAACCTTTGCACTTTCAGGTAGATAAAACAAAACAACACAGAATTTTAATTACAATATAAAAAGGTCAAGATAAGCATGGACGTAGCAAACCTGATGACCAATACTTGTAATCGGCAGGATCTACATTTAGTCCGGTCATTAAACTTGGAAATGTTTTACAAGGAAATAGATGCGAGCCATCGGTGTTTTTTACATAGAAAGTGGTTTCTAGGGACCAGACTTGGGGTTCGAGCGTTCGAGCCATCGTTGTTCGAGCCAAGTGTGGCATGTTTAGTTAAAATGAATAGGGATTTTGCCGGGACTGGAAAGTCAGTTCGACCGAAACATGGTGTTCGAGCCTTCCGAGTTCGACCCAGTGAAGTTCGACAGTATGCGACATGAAATGACTTGATGAGCCTCTGAACCAATGAAATGATATTTATTTATAGATTTTTTTTAAAATATGTCATTAGTCTGCCTTTAAACTTAAGCAACATTACCAGGCTATACAATTTATCATAAAATATCATAGCATTAGGATAGTCATGTCACCAGGATGCACTGAACTTGCTAAACTGATAATTGATGTAATTTCAAACTAACATGATGATATATTCTCATTATGTTTCTTATATGACATATTACCGTATTTCTTCGGGTAAAAGGCGGATGTTCACTTCCGAAACAATCCCAAAAATCTAGATCTTTTGGGGTTTTTTAGACGAGAAAATCCCGTCTTAAATAGCTGAATTAATAAGACTGATTTACATATTTGGGGTAGTTTCTGAAGGGAATTTCATCGTCTTATATCTGAGTAAATACGGTACAACCCAGACTGAAGTAATCTGATTACACCAAAGTTGATTTTTCTAATAATGAAATATAAAATAACAAGTCAAATCTAGATGGTCTTTTTATTCTTAAAATAGACCGTTTTCAGGCAATTTGTTCAAACTTCGTCTCGCTTATTGTCTGTCGGACTTAAATGTTTAAAAAGGAATTAATTTTACCAGCAGTCTTTATAACTCACCTAAATGCATCATATGGCATATTAGTTGCACAAGAATTTTTATATTTCTCCATTAATTCAGGAAGCTACGTGATTTTAATTGGAAAGTTGTCTGATCTTAGCTTTAGTTGAATCGGCATTCTTTCTTGTAGTTTTAGTTTTCTCCTGTATTTCAACGGTGGTCTTTGAAACCCCAGTGATCCCCAGGTGTCGCAACACATTGTTTCTGTCGAGTTCTCATCTTTGATAAATCATAGTTTTTTTTGTTTTGTTTTTGGTTTCCCAACTTTCCAACCGAAAACTGGCACACAGCCTTTCACTATCGCCCACCCATAGTCCTTATATGACTGACATCGCAAGTCATTGATGATGATTCATCCAGACAGTGGTTTCCCATAATATTAGAATGCCTTATCTAGGACGTAACAGCTGACGAAATGTTATGAACTACTGCAGAAGCTAAGGACATGAAAAACCGGGTTGATCCCTCAAAAAATTTATTACTGACCATTCTAAGGTGGTAGTTCTGTTGTGGCTCCTCAGATTTACTAGTTTTTCTGGTTCATATCACCTTTTATGTGAATGGTAATTTGTTCTGCATATCTAATGCTGCTTTGAACCTGAACAGCAGCTATTGCATCTCGATTAAGAAGTCCTTCGAAAATGCTTTAAGCATTTTCTTTCGACTTCTTATTGGATATGCAATTAAACGTAGCAAGGGACAAAAGCGTATTACTAAGTTTTTGGCAAATCCTAGTGCTGATTGTAAATGGACTTCTAACAGGCTTGATAATCGATACTTACTCGATCATCGAGCATTTTTATAAACAGATGATCGATCGCAAAATTTCACCTGTGTCCCATCAGTACGTTTCCCGCCCTACGTTTTGCAAAGAAATGTACACCGTTTTGTAGGTATCTAGATGTTACTACGTGTTTAGTACGTTTCCAATACGTTTAACAACGATTTATTTCGTATTACCCGGTTATCAAACGGCTTAGTACCACGCTTTTAGAAGGGATGAGAAAGTTTCTTACCTACCACGATTCCGTACGTTCTACTGGGGACTACTAGGTAGTGACCGGGATAACTACCTAGTCAAAGTGATGTTTCTGCAGGTATCGCAAAACATACCAAATAGTAATAAAACGCAGAGTTAAACGTCAAAAACGTACTAAGACGTGGTAAAGCGTATATAATGCGTACAAGAAGACCTTCACGTATAGCTACGTTATTAACACGTTTTATCTACGTTCTAGTACGTTTAGACAACGCTTTAATACGCTTTTACTACGCATACAGTAAGTATTTCGAAATGCTACGTTTAAGCTGATTTTTCAAATCAAACGTAAATAGGCCACGTATGTAGCTGTTTATATCCGTTTGTAACAGGACGTATGTTTGGGGTTAAATTATGTTTATAGCCCCTCTCACACACCGTGGGTTCTCATACCAAGACCATGACGAACTGGAAATATATTATAGAAATATATTTAAGATGAGTTTACATGTACAAGTTACATGAAAGATGTGTACAGGTCAACGATACAATGGCAAATGCACTGAAATAGAAAACAAGCAAAGATAGGATGGATGGATTAAATACACAATGACCTAGTTACTCCACCTTGCTAACAGACCAATATGGCGCTCAAGGCATGACAATGCTTTTCTGCCCAAATCACTTCATTTGACCATTAAAGTAACTTTGGTTTAGCAGAAAAGCCTAACATCTACTACAAACTGATGAATGTACTAAATTACAATGAAAATGTAAAATTATATACCTGGAAATATATTATAGAAATATATTTAAGATGAGTTTACATGTACAAGTTACATGAAAGATGTGTACAGGTCAACGATACAATGGCAAATGCACTGAACCGTTGGGCTGACCACGGAATGTAAATAGTGAGCGTTATATGATTGTTTGTGTATTTTACTTATGAAGCACTGTGCATAATACTGTACGCCTAGCTACACTATTCTACTTGTACAGGTAAAGGGACAAAGAGGATGATAGACGGAAAGGAAAAGTATGTCGCATTATGGCAAGGGAGGTTTGTTGAGAAATATGGGGAAAATATACATAACAAAGACAAAGAACTTCTATTATTTTATTTTACCCTATGACATATTTCCCCACCTCGCCGAATGTCGTCCCGACATTCACAAAAATAAAAAAATGGCAAGTTACTGTACCTTCAACTGATGAAGATATGAAACAAATGTGCATGATAATAGCGATGGGTCTAAAGGTTTCATACTGTTCTGGTTTAGAGAACAGATATTAAACGCAGCTCGAACATTCCTTAGGAAATATGCGCATTCGATATTACCCATCCTATTTTGAGCTCGCACATACTAACTGAAAATGATAATGAGTCGATGATTAAGCTCTGCAATGACATTTAAATGAATATTTACAAGATAGTGTGTTCTAGATGTTACTCCTTTAATCTACTGCAGGTCAGTGTCGAGTTGTTTTGTTACTCCGTAGTAGCTTAAGTACTTTACTTACCTTGACAAGCTTGACTATACCATCAGCACTTTCCTTTCCGATAAAACTACATTACTTACCGGTCTCGGCGCGACACTGTACCTACTCAAATTAACACTACCGTCAGCTGGAAAGTTTAACCATGTACCCAGGCTATGCATTTGGTAATTCCTGTGCCTTTATTTAGTCCAGAAAGAGAGAAGACACAAGTGAGAATGATACATGGAAAACTTCTCAATCCATGGCAGTCGAGCCTTTACTGCTTCCAAGACGCTGCTTTCACTATTTGATTAGTGGACACCACGTTTTCACACATATCAATGTGCTTCGTCCGGATGTGATTGAAAATAAATCACATTTCGAAACTTGGTACACAAAGATGATTCTTGTAATATTTCTATAAACAATATCAGAGAGTAGAAATATCTCTCTCTATATATATACAAAAACCAACTGAAACTACCAAGCACACTTGTCAGCCAGGTTACCTGCGGGCAGGTCCCTTGACAGCGGTATTTTATGGTTGCCACCCTCAAATAGCAACATCTAGAACAAAACATAAACAAAATGAAAAGGCTAGTGAAAAATGAAAAGGGGAGTGGACTGCTTACTAGAGGTCTATCTGCTGGATTGCTACGCATGAAGTCTGGGTATCAAGTCTATTTACATCAATGAAACCAGACCTAAAACTATGTACTCCTGGCTACTGCTATGTAAAGTCTGATCACACTGTCTGAATGCAGACACCAAAGAACACGTGAACAGGTGCTGCTATCGTACCCAGTCAGAATTCATCCATTTAGGTTTCCTCTTCACTCTCTCTGGTCTTCTTTGAGGCTCTTCATCTACTGAGGACTGACTTGGTTCTGTGTCTACTGAGAGACGTCTTGTCCTAGGCTTCAGTCCAGGTTCCCCTGGGTTCCTACGCATTGGTATTACATAGGTTTTAGAACCCCGAACCTTGTCTGTTTTGCTTGAATGAGCAGACTCTTTAGAAGTCTGGTCTGTAGCAACCACAGGAGGCTCAAGGACCGTTGCTTCAGTAGGCTCAGGAGATGAAGCTGCCTCATCAGCCGCAGCTTCTGACTGAGTAACGTGTTCTCTGATGTTGCATTTGGGTAGTCCCATGAATGGAAGCAGGAGGTTTCTGTGGAGAGTTCTGGTCTTTTTGGCCCTTGAGTTCTCTTGCTTGACCTCGTAAACTGGTATGTCTGGACTGGGCTGGCTGACCACAACATAGGGTTGGCGCTCCCAGCGATCAGCCAGTTTCTGCTTTCCTCGAATGCCCACGTTACGTACGAGGACGCGATCTCCGGGATGCAGTACTCCAGAACTCCTGACTCTCAGGTCATAGAGCCTTTTATGCTGGGCAGTGCTTTGTTTTGCCGCTTCCTTAGCTTTGTTATATGCAAAGCAAAGCCTCTCTTGGAGCTTTCTGGCGAATTCTGTCTGATTTGTTGCAGACATAGAATCTGGAGACAGTCCAAAGAAAGCATCTATGGCTAACCTTGGATGTCTCCCAAACATCAGAAAGTAGGGTGAATAACCAGTGGTGTCATGGAAAGTAGCATTATATGCATGTACAAGAGTAGGTACATGCGCCTTCCAGTCACTCTTCTGGTATTCCTCCAAGGTGCCCAGCATTTTCAGGAGTGTCTGGTTGAACCGCTCGCATTGGCCATTTCCCATAGGATGGTAGGGCGTTGTTCGAGACTTCTCCACCCCAGCGATAGCACACAGTTCCTTGATTAGGTTGGACTCAAAGGTTTGACCTTGGTCGCTGTGTAATCTCGCTGGGAAGCCGTAATGGACGATGAAGTTATCGAACAACACCCTGGCTGTCGTCCGAGCCGTCTGATTCCGTGTAGGAATGGCCTGCGCATATCGAGAAATGTGATCTGTTATGACCAATATGTTCTCGATACCTCCCTTTGATCGCTCGAGAGAAAGGTAGTCCAGACATACAACTTCCATTGGCGCAGACGAGACAATGTTCACGAGTTCGGCACTCTTGTCCTGACGAGTTTTTCGCAAGATGCAGCGCTCACATTGTCTCACTTTGTCCTGTATGTAGGCATCCATCCCAGGCCAAAAGAAGCGCTGTTTGATAAGGGATGTTGTGCGATCTCGGCCTTGATGACCAAGATCATCATGCAGAGCTTGGAATACAACATCCCTAAACGCCATGGGAAGAACCAGCTGCTGAAATTCTTGTCCATTTAGAAGAACCTTGCGGTACAGAACGTCCTGCAACAAGATGAACCGATCCAAATTCTTCAAGTACCGACGATCTATAGTAGAACTGGTCTGGGTTTGCAGAACAGAAACCCTAGAACCTGTCTGTAGATGGTCAATAATGTACTTTAAGGTCGGGTCATCTCGTTGTGCCTTCCTCCAATCCTTGGAAGTCAGAGCATAATCTTCCAGAAGCTGCTCTGGGACAGCGTCTGTACCAGACAAGTTGCATGACAATGCAAGGCTTTCAACAAATGGACACTGTTCGTTTGAAACGACAGTGGACTGGCAAATGGCCTGCAGCACTTCAGGAAATATCACTTCCTCCTGATGTGTCTCAACTTTACGAGACAGACCGTCAGCATCAGCCTTACTCCTTCCGCTCCGATACTTTATGCAGAAGTTATAATTCGAAAGAGAGGCTACCCAGCGCTGTCCAGTCGCATCAAGTTTGGCTGTGGTGAAAATGTAAGTTAACGGGTTGTTATCCGTAACTGCTTCAAACTTACTACCATAGAGGTAGTCATGGAACTTTTCAACCACAGCCCACTTGAGTGCTAAGAACTCAAGCTTATGCGCTGGGTAGTTCTTTTCAGCTTGTTTCAAACTTCTGCTTGCGTATGCGACTACCCTTTTCTGACCGTTCTGAGTCTGGTAAAGTATTGCTCCAAGACCGCTCAAAGAAGCGTCTGTATGGAGCTCAAAAGGGAGACTATAGTCAGCATATGCAAGTATTGGAGGGTTGGTAAGGTTGCTGATGATAGTTTCAAACGCGGTCTGTTGTGCTTCTTCCCATTTGAACGGCGTTTGCTTATCAGCTTTCTTCTTCTTGGCCTTGGGACCAGTTGGATGGCCAATGAGCAAGTCATTTAGAGGTCTCGCAATGGCAGCATATCCCTTGATAAATCTGCGATAATACCCCGTAAATCCCAAGAATTTACGGACGTCCTTTGTACATTTTGGGACGGGCCAATCCTTAACAGCCTCTATCTTAGAAGGATCAGTTTGAATACCTTCCTGAGATACAACATGCCCAAGATAGGCCACTTGGCTTCGAAAGAAATCGCACTTGGAAAGCTTTAGTTTCAGGTTATGCTCCTGCAAGCGCTCGAACACAGCTCCAAGCCTTTCAATGTGTTCTTCAAAGGTTGAGGAGAAGATAATGATGTCATCTAAATAGATGAGACAATCTCTGAGATTTAGATCTCCCATACACCTCTCCATCAACCTCTGAAAGCTCGCCGGTGCATTGCATAACCCGAATGGCATGCGATTACATTCGTAGAAGCCAAGTGGGCCAACTTGGAATGCTGTCTTGGCCTTGTCTTCCTCCTTCAGCTCTACCTGCCAGTAGCCACTTTTTAAATCTAAAGTGGTGAAATATTTGGCACCAGCTAGCAGGTGAAGGGTGTCGTCAATTCGAGGGATGGCATAGGCGTCCTTAATTGTACGCTGGTTCAGCTTTCTGTAATCGATACAGAATCTGATTGTACCATCCTTCTTCCTGACGATCACCACATTGGAGCTGAAGGGACTGGACGATTCTCTTATCGCACCTATCTGCAGCATTTCACGGAGGTGTTCTCTGACCTCTTGTATTAAAGAAGGTGGAATATGCCGATAGGGTTCCTTGAAAGGTTGTTCATTATCAAGGTGAATCTCATGTTGGACTGTTTTAGTGTGACCAAGATCTAATGGGCCACGAGAGAAAATATGCTGCCACTGAGAGAGAAATCTGTTGGCCTCTTGCTTCTGTTCCTCTGATAAACATGAATCTTCTAAGTTTATATCATTAGCTGGTTTGTCTTCTGTAGAAGATACATTTTGTTGCTGGATGTTAGCAGTGTGAGTTCCTGAGGATTTCGATGTAATGTCAGCTGATCTAAGAACAGTGACTTCTTTCAACTCGCAAATTGGCGACTTAGGTGAAATGGTCACCGCTTTTGCAGAAAGATTACAAATCCTGACAGGAATCCTAGCAGACGTACCCGGTTTATCTAGCCTAACAACTCTAGGGCATACAGTCACCCTTGATGATGAGCCATTCTCCGCTTGCTCTGTCACAGCAGACTCAAAGTCCTTACTTTTTCGGGTAAACCCTGTAATAGTTTTACTTTCCATGGGCTGCAAAACAACCTTGTGTGTTGTTTTAACAATTCCTATATGATTGTTGCATATAGAACTAAAAGCAACTTTCCAGCCCTCTGGAACAGACTTGTCATCATCTGCAGATGCAGATGTAAAGTGGCGTATGATGTTAGTGCCTACTATTACAGGTATCTTTTGCTTATACTCCGTTAATGGAGTGACCAGCATAGGAACTTTGAGGGGTTCATCATTAATGAATGGAACCGTGACATCAACCATTACGTATCCCTTATATGGTAAGGAATGTCCGCCTGCACCTCTAACATCCAACTCAAAATCTTCTAAAGAAGAAATCTTTGGCTGAGGATTAAGCTGTTGTAAAAATTCCTCTGTAACCGTGCTAACCATTGACCCTGAATCTATCAATGCATTTGCTCTAACTTGATTGATGATTATACTATCTTCATTTCCCTTACCTATGATTTGTTCTAAGATGTTGCTATTAGGGCGGTTTGATGGTTCTGCCACGTCTCTAGTCTGCCCTGCGACAGAGACGTCTATTTGTTTAAAGTCTCTTTCTTTTCAGTCGTGTTGGCTGTGGCAGGTGTTGCGCCTCTACCACGCCCTGTTCCACCTCTGTAAAAGGGTCTATTTCTATTTATATTGTTAATTGCTTTCTCCATTTCTTCCATTCTCTTAGCTAAATCTGTCAGCAGCTTTGTATTTGGATCCTGCTGAGCAGATTGTATCTGTACAGGTGTGTTTGTAGTTTGTTTATCAGTGGGAATGACTGTGGTTTCTCTCACAGACTTTATCTCTTGCTTGGTATCTTTAGACTTTGAATCAGATTTGTGCAGAGACATTTCATATTCTTCTGCACGGACCTTTCTTCTGAGCAGTTCAAAAGTTTCCGCTGACTCGAAATGCACTCGAGTTGCGTTCTTAAGTTCTGTACTGTACAAAGACCGCCAAAATTTCGTTTTAAGCATAACATTTTTCTGATCTTTGGTAACATGCCCCTTTTCTATGGCTCTTTGAACAATCTCTTCAATTCGGATACCCCATAATGTTACACTCTCTTCCGGCTTTTGCGCTGCGGTATAAAATTCCTGCAAGACGCTTTCGCCGCTGGCCACATTGCCAAATACACTTTCTAGTTTATCTCTTATACCCTCACTTGTAACATCGGGTCCAAGGGTTACCAATACCTTTCTAGCCTGACCTTTCAGCGAATTTCTAATTGCTTGCTTTACTGTAACCTCATGATATCCTTTTGACTTTATGAGATACTCTATTTCCATTTTCCACTCCTCAAAGGTACTCTCATTCTTAGGTACAGGCTCCGTTCCAGAAAAGGTATTGACGTATGGTTTAACAAAATGTGTAACATCAGCTTTAGTGATTGTATCTTTATCTTTGTCTGTCTGCTCAGTACTACTTTGCTCTTTAGAGACTGATTCTTGGTCAACCTTAGCCTCTGTTTCCTCTTCTTGACTAGCTGACTCTGATACCGGGTCTAGATTTAGCTTAAGTCTAATTTCATTCTCCTTCTTCGTCAACTCTTCTTCTAACAGCTTTAAGTAAGATTCCTTTTTCTGTAATTCTTCCTCCTTTGTTAGCTGAGCTCCATCTTGTGCCTCTGTGGATTTACTGCTTTCAGTCAGTCTGAGCTTCCTTTCTAATTGCTTGATATGCTCATCTCTTACTTTGAGCTCTTCTTCCTTTGAGGCTATCTCTTCTTCCTTCTTTTTCAGAAGACTCTGTGCTGTTTTGTATAAGTCTGACTGCTCTGTGTTATGCTGTACAGTTTCTTCATCTATATTTGGGGTGTCCTCTTTTAAACGTATTTCATTTGTATGAAGGCCTCGTATCTGTAAGTTATCTCCCTCTTTCTGCTTTGTGTCTGATTTTCTAAGTGGTTGTGTCGCATCTCTGGGGTTTGAAATGGGTCTTCTTTCGTTTATCTTAGCACTGTTGACACCAATTTCAGAATCTGGTAGTTTTGTCTCGTCTGTGGGGTAAGGATTATAGTTCATCTCCTTTATTTGAAATCTGTCTAATCCATCTTTTGGTTTCAGTAGAATTGTCTTATCTGTGTCGTATGGGTTATGTTTCATTTCTTCTGCCTTTAATCTCAGCATGTCATCTTCTGCTGGCCTCAATATTGGCTCTGTATCTTTCTGTTCATACTTCTCTAACATTCTCGTTCTCGTCATATGTAAAAGCTCCAGCCTATGTTTGTGATGCTTTTCCTGTTCCACTTGTTGCTTAACAAGTCTCTCTAACCGTTCCTCAGCTAGTTTCATCTTCTCAATCTTTTCTCTTCTTTTCATCTGTTCAATATACTGTTTTTCTCTGTCTTCCATCATTTCCATTCTTTGTTTGAGCTCCCTCTCTTCGGTTATTCTCTGTCTGCTCTTCTGGGCCAATTTATCTGCCTGAAGTGACAAAGCTCTAATTCTTTCTTCTAACTGCCGCTCCACGTCTTCGTCTGAATTTGCCTTTGGTGTGGGCGTGTTCTCGTAATGCAATCTTGAATCTCCTACTGCTTTAATGCGCTCCTTTGAAACTGTAGAACTTCGTTGCAGAGGAAATTCTTCATCAAACTCTGTTCTGAATCTCATTTCCTGAGCTCTTGGGGTATCTAGAAGAAATTCTTCTGGCCATCTTTCACCTCGGTAGGCCACTTTTCTTTTGATAATACCCGAAGACGGATGGGGTGGTCGCTCACCAGTCTCATTCCTGAAACTCTGTGTTGCTGCAGACAGCCTGTTTCTGCCTGTTAATAACGTCTCTCCAGTACTTAATCTTTGTCGGAACTGATCTGTCAGTTTCTGTGGGCGCTTTTCTTCTTCTTTGATAGATGCTCTACCTCTGTCACTACTAGATTCTATATGTAAATCTCTCGTCAAGCCTTCTTCTGGTTGCTCTGACACTACATTGTCACCAGCAGACTCGCCTAAACTCCGATCTTCATCTAGAAAAGACGGTTGGAGTTCTTCAGTATCAAGATATATACTTCCAAACTCTTGAAGATCTGAGGTAGGTTCGAAATAATCTCTATCTCTACTAGCTTGTCTGTCTTCAGGCCTAGCTTCAGCTCCTATATCCATATTTGTTCTATCTACTTCTAGTTCTTCTATTTCCCTTTCTAATCTTTCTCTCTGTCTTCGAAGGTTTGCATGCTGTTCTAGTTCCCTTTCTCTCATCATGTTTCTCTGTTCCTGTTCTAGGATTGTCTGCTGTCTTCTCTTTAATCTTTGCTCTCTGGCTGTCAATTCTTCCATAACTCCTTCTTATTACTGCTTGTCAAAAACTTCCTACTTTTTTAATAGTGATGATTACAAGTTGACCTGCTAAATATCTACTTATTCTATCTCTTTTACCACTATTCTAATCCCTTTTTTAGCGAATCTTAAAATAGACTGCTTCGGAGGCAGTATAAAATCGCCTGTGTGTGCCTTGAATGATTTATCAAATCAGTTCTATTCGTATTTACTAATCTCAAAACGCTTGAGAACTATACTTCTTCAAAGTTCTCCGTACTACCTTCTGAACAGTATTTTATTAACACTACACACTATAACTCTTTACAATAATTTTTGACGTACTGTCTCCAAACAATGTCCAACTTATGCAAAGCTGATACTACTGTAAGCAGTTAATACTCTCTACAAAACTTTCCTACGTACCACCTTCAACACAGTGTCAAACGTACTAATCTCAATGCACTTACTATCTTTTCCTAAGAATTCATCGTGCTGCCTACAGAACAGTTTTTGATTAATATACCACTAAATCAGTCGTTCTATACTTCTGGACGTACTGCATCTAAACAGTGTCAAGTCTGTGCTATACTGCTATTTCTGTTACGAGATAGAACTCTTTTGAACACTTTTCTACGTACTACTTCCAATAGAGTATTTTGACTATCACTTCTTGCCGCTAATACACATATTTCTACTACTTAACTTCGACTCAGTATCTATAATCGTGTATTACTATAACCAAATAATGCTCTTCTGTATAGTTTTTCGCGTACTGTCTTATACACAGTTTTTACTACTTGTGTCACAACGCGTATATTAGCTCTACGGCGTACTATCTCCCACACAGTAAACACTAACCCCTAAAGAGAAAATTTCAATATGGCTCTACTAGCTTTTCTTTGTACTACCTCTGCAACAGTGACAGTGATATTCTCTGTATGTGCAGATTCTTGTCTTCTACTATACTTCTACTATACTTCCTACCTACCTTCTTCTAAAAGAGTGAATGTTCCTCTATCAGAATCAGAATTGTTTACCGTAGATGTATCTCGTACTGTCTCATCCACAGTGATTTTTTTCTCTCTTTCTCTCACTCTTTTTTTTTTTAACTACGTTGAAGTACTCAATTTCAACTTGTACACTTTGGGTATGAAGAAGAAAAAAAAACACGTTATGACACGGATCCCTATTCAGTGACTACAACATGGGGTTATGTTAAAACTATATACCGGTTTTATAGTTTAATTTCCCCCATGATTTACAATAGTCAGCGTTACGGTATTGAAAGACGTTCTACGCACGAATCTGATAACCTTGCAATGAGTGCTACACAGGACTTTATCCTGAGATTGACGCAGTCATTGCTTTATTAGACAGATCTCAAAATAAAAGTTCATCACGCACGCGTACTATATGTTAACAGTGAGTGCTACACAGGATTTTATAAACTATTACGGATAGTTTAGGATTCTCCTGAGTTTGACGCAGTCACTATTCTACTAACCCCATTAGCAAAGGGGACAATAATACAAACCTGTTCCTATGTTTATGCCGTCAAAATATAACGCGGTAACCTCTTTAACTGAAACTTAATCAATTTCAGTTTCTCACTCCTCTACTTACCAATTTTAACGGCTACAAGACACAAGACAGATTCGCGGAATAGTCACTTGCGGTTGTTTTTTTTTATTATTATTATTTAACTGAGTCAAACACAGAAAAATATATTTTCTGTGATTTACTGAGGTCAGTTATACTGTCACCTTACGATGGTATTTTGTGAGAAGACGTGTACAGCGAAGGCCTTTAAATGGTCAAAGGGAGAATACACTTGTCAAAACCGGCAAAACACTCGAAAAACGTACGATCTTCTGAACTGAACCGTCAAAACAACGTAAAAGTTCCCGACGTAGCGCTACTCTCGCGCGAATTTTACCGTTCACGTTGAAATGTAATTTCTTGAAAAGTTTGTCTTTTCAAGATAATTAACTTTCAACAAAGTAACGAGACGCTGCATGTATCACAAGCTTAAGCTTTTGCTTTTTTTGTTTGTTTGTTACTGTTTTATAATATTCGTAGTCAGCATATTTGATGACCAGAATATTATAAAATATGTGACGTTTAAGTACAGTAATTCTAGGCAACTCAAAGGCTATTATCAGCACTCTGTAGAAAAAATGAATTGAATAGAGAGAAAAAAAATATGGCTTATACCAGGGTTTGAACCCACGCTTTAATGTTTGTTAGGAATAATACTACTAATCCATTACGGATGTATTTATATATATAAAGGTAAACCACAGCCAAACGCGACAAGGATTGATATGCATGGATGAAAATCGATAAATTTACCTAGAGAATTTAAGTTCTATATTTGCAGTGAGATATTTGTATATGTTTGAGCCTGTTAATTGTTGATTCTATTACACAGTTTTGCCCGTATGTATACGATTGGGTGTTTTATACGTTCTGGGCGGCGATACACGAGTGATATAGGGAAATGGACAAGTGGCCGGAATGGGTAGGAGAGGGTATGGGCAGGGGTATTCGGGATTCTACAGAGGGTGGTAGCAGAGATATTTCTAACGTCCTACGCTTCTACAGCTACCTAACTACGTGCAGTGTGAGTTAGTGGTGCATCATACGTAGCAATGATAGTACCTGACACGCAATGCATGTATCTACAAGTAAACAATGCACCGGTGACAACTCAGATGTGTATCTCAACACAAGAAACATTCTTATGTTACATGTTGTTCAAATGCTAGACACACACCTGTCAGAGCCACGAGTACATGGGTCTAATTGTCGATACAGAGATTTACAAACATGTTGGATGGCAATATGAAAGTAATACCTTTTGAACTTAATCAAAGCTAACTAACATACTGTAACAGATAAACCGTTGTTGTAATTTTAGCAAGTAATACCTGTGTGTTTTTGAAAGGTAATACCTATGTCAACAGTAAATAATGCACTGCAAGGTGGAATAACATAAAAGTTCCTACCTTAACTATACTAGTCCATCCATCCACATGAATATGTACACAAAACACAAAGTTCACAAAAGTGTATTTACAGTTCCAGATCACTCAATAATGATCTAGATGAGTCAATGTCACTTTGATCACGATTTCAGAATAGTCTCTCTCGTCGTAGGGTGTGTCATCCTTGTGTGATCACATCTAGTCCGATTAGAAACTGTGGGCCCATTTATAATTTGAAACACGTGTTCACGTAAATAATAATAAAGGATTCCGGAAATAGTCCCGTGACGTCACTAACGTGGAGGTCCGGATCAGCTGCACAAGTAAATTAGGGATATCCCGTCATCGCTGGTCGTCGTCGTCGTCTGGATATGTTTAGCTGGCCACCAATGTAACAGGACGTATGTTTGGGGTTAAATTATGTTTATAGCCCCTCTTACACACCGTGGGTTCTCATACCAAGACCATGACGAACTGGAAATATATTATAGAAATATATTTAAGATGAGTTTACATGTACAAGTTACATGAAAGATGTGTACAGGTCAACGATACAATGGCAAATGCACTGAAATAGAAAACAAGCAAAGATAGGATGGATGGATTAAATACACAATGACCTAGTTACTCCACCTTGCTAACAGACCAATATGGCGCTCAAGGCATGACAATGCTTTTCTGCCCAAATCACTTCATTTGACCATTAAAGTAACTTTGGTTTAGCAGAAAAGCCTAACATCTACTACAAACTGATGAATGTACTAAATTACAATGAAAATGTAAAATTATATACCTGGAAATATATTATAGAAATATATTTAAGATGAGTTTACATGTACAAGTTACATGAAAGATGTGTACAGGTCAACGATACAATGGCAAATGCACTGAACCGTTGGGCTGACCACGGAATGTAAATAGTGAGCGTTATATGATTGTTTGTGTATTTTACTTATGAAGCACTGTGCATAATACTGTACGCCTAGCTACACTATTCTACTTGTACAGGTAAAGGGACAAAGAGGATGATAGACGGAAAGGAAAAGTATGTCGCATTATGGCAAGGGAGGTTTGTTGAGAAATATGGGGAAAATATACATAACAAAGACAAAGAACTTCTATTATTTTATTTTACCCTATGACACGTTTATAATACGTATTTACTACGTTTAATACGCATATTCCCATTTTGGTACGTTTTAAATACGTAGAAAAACCTTGTCCTCAATAAGTGACAGTGAGACTGAGACTTAGAGGACCTCTAGGTTATTCTTGTTACGTTTTTGTACGTACTTAATGCGTTTCGGCTACGTTTTAGTACGTTTTGACCACGTTTTACTACGTGTTGGTGGGGTTTACTACGTATACGCTACGCATATCAAAATGCCATGTTTAAGTTAAAAAATCTAAATCAAACTTAATTAGGCCAAGTATTTAGCTATATTTATATACGTATTCACTACGTTTTACAACGTATACTGCCGTTTTGCCACATTTAAAAACGTAGTAAAATCTAGCCCTAAATACGTGACAGTGAGACTGTGGATTTACAATCTTATTACTACTACGGCTGAACACTCACGTACTTAGATCCTTTAGTTTTAAAGTTTTATAATAAAAGTGGTGAGAAAAGTGTGCTTCTAAGAAGTACAGGGGACAGAAATAAGATATTTTACACTTGTGCTAGGAGCTATTGTCCACAGCATATATTCCAACCAATGGTAATTCTGAAAAAGAAATGGTACTTTAGATATATGTATGACCTTAAACGGAGAAAACAAAAAACAAAAAAAAAAAACAAAAAAAAAAAAACAGGCGCACAGGAAAGAGTCATTTAAAGCACAAACACAAAACAGGCAGATAAAACTAAGTTTTGATCATTTTAAAAAAAACCTGTCACGATGTAGTGAGCAAGATGACAAGAAAATGACATTAAGACGGGGGACTGGTCCACAAATCAGGTTTAAAATATCTTACTTTTCAGACCATATTTATCTTTACTGCAGCTGGTGTTTGTGCTGTGTGGCGGCCGTAAAACATCATCCCGTACATCATCATAGTGCAGATTATATTTTCTGGTCCTTTGAGCTCAATGAGTTCATTTGAGTCACTTTGAAAATAGAGTTCCGCTTAAGCCGGTGGCTAGGGGGCGTGGCTGTGTCGCACATGTCATTACTAGTCATGAACAGACTCTATTAAACCGAGTCTGCTATTTTCTATTCTTTGGTGTGTTCCTTGCTTCCAAAGGATCTTACTTTTCAGAACTTATTTACAGACACACACCTTTTCTGCCAAGGGCTAAAATACTGCAAAATGCTAAAACATGCCCAGACAAGTCAAGGAAGCAATACCATCGGTGTTTAATAAATACTGTAAAGATTATTCAGCTATGATCAAGCCCTGATATGCTGATTATGTTATGATACGATATGTATTAAATCCATGATACATGGTATGTTTAAAACAATTTTAGCAATGCTTATATATAGATTTACTTTACTGGCTAGAAGTTTTTTTTCTTTTGCTGACCGTTCCAAGGCGATACTTCTGTTGTGGTTCCTTGATGTTACATTGTGCTATGTCCGCTTGTCTATGTTCTTTGGCGGTTTGGTCACCTGTTTTGCTACCCAATCTGCCTTTTGTTTGTAAGTTAAAAATAAGGTAGATAAAAAAAGATGTTGACGATTGTTTTGTTTAGGGTAGCTGAATGACTTTCTGTTTTGGAAAGAGCTGCTCATTCGAATTACCGTGCGTGTCTTTCGTGTACTGGTGTTAATTTTTCTCTCTGTGTGTGTTCTGCTTTCCCTATTGGTTTTGAGAGCGTATACAGGGTGTATAGTTAAAACTCGTTTTTTAAAGGAAATATAACTACACGATTCAAACATTTAAACGACAATGTTATTTTCCTTGTACAGACTTTGGCTTAAGTATCATAATCTAAGAACCCATGTTGTCCCCATATGAAATGTATTTCACGTATTTCCTTGTCAGTTTTATGCATTAGAAATACGAGGGTATTATTCATACCAATACGAGTCATTTTGGTTTTGAATTAATTTTTAGCCTAAATGCACCTAGTCTTTTGTATGATGATTCATTTTCCATTTCTTACCTGACAGACACATTTCGATCCAGACTGAAAAAAATCTTTCAGTGTTTTCAACAAAGTTAATTTTTCTGAAATAGATTTGTAGTTTAATGATCTTTATTCTCATTGAAGAGGCCATTAGCTAGTTTGTTCGACGTTTGTCTAGAAATTCACATATTATATAATAATAATTGTCTGTCAACTTAAATGTTTAAAGAAAGAAGTCATGTTTTGCGCTACAATTCAGCGTCGCTGATAACTGTTTAGTGGTGCATTAAAGGTAATCTGGTGTTTATGTAAAAAGTGAAGGTTCATTATTCATTCATACTTATATCATCCCTTAAATTAATGATGTTACATGTAAATTACTGTAATTTGAAATCTTTCCAGCTGCAGTTTTATATTTGTATAAATAGACTGATTGTATATTCTTTGATGTGGTGTGTTTATTTTTGTCAATTCTGTACCTCACTTCTACATTTGCTGTCAACATAAAAAAGACACAGCGCTACAAATGTGGTGAATGCCATGGGTATTTATGATTTGAGCCGCGACACGACAAAACCAACAATGTGGTTGTGCGCCCAGCCCAGACTCAGATCAGCCTGGGCATCCGCTCAGTCTGATCAAAGTCTTCGCTGCCCGCATGGTGGTAGCTTAGACCCTTAGCTACCCTTGAAGCGCTTAGCGAAGAGTCTGATCAAAGTAGGCGGATGCCCAGGCTGAGCTGAGTCTGCGCTTGGCGCACAACCACATTGTTGGTTTTCTCACGTCGCGGCTCATTTAAGAACATAATGACAGTAAAGGCGCGCCACTTTATGATGGTTGCTAGTATAATTGCAGAAAAATGAGATATCAGTAGTTTGAGATAATAGGAGTTGAAATGTAAATAAAAATAGGAAATGTGTCCAAACTATATTCTTTGGTATAAGAGGGTACTTTGAAATGTCAGTGTTCGAGCTATCGAGAGTTGCCAGTATATACCATACTGAAAGAAAATAAAAAGACGAAAAAAACGATTTTTAGAATACAGATGGGCGGACACATGAATTGTAAAAATGATAAACCACAATGGAAATTATGCTTTAGAACAGCCCATATTTGCCAAATTCTATATACAACGTCTTTCTGCAGTTTGTTGTATACCACATTATTAATTCGTCACATGCGCAATTATATGCACATAGTAGAAAGTGTAATAATAAACAGCCAGCATGTCCACGAGCAACTAACTAGTTTACTGTCCACAAGCAGCCCTTCGACTTCGCATGAGCTAATATTCATCGTTTCCAAATAATGACATCGATTCATACTTAATTTAAGCCATTTATATCCCATTGGACACACAAGGTTCAATCAACCTTGATTCAACGTTACGATGTTGAATAAAGGTTGATTCAAGGTTGATTCAATCTTGTGTACCTGCAGACATTAGTCTGGTATTAGTATTGGTTTTTGAGCAGAGGGAATTGTATCTTTTCACCACAGACATCGAAGGACCCCCCGCCCCCCACCCCCACCCCGCCAATTTAACTCGCTACCTTGAGTCTATACCTTTATTGCCATCAAAACGCCATGATCTCTCTTTGTCTCAATGAACATTCTTATATAACAATTTTAAACTTGGCTTTGCGGTGTTGTGGGAGAATATTTTTAAAATTTTCGCTTTAGAAAGTCAAATGAATCTATAAATAATTTTGTCATAGGCAGTTCTCAGAAAGCAAAATACGAATTCAAACAATAAAGATTAGCCGCGACACGAGAAAACCAACAATGTGGTCGTCCGCCCAGCGCAGACTCAGATCAGCCTGGGCATTCACCCAGTCTCATCAGACTCTTTGCTAAGCGCTTAAAGGGTAGCTGAGGGACTAAGCTACCTTCATGCGGAAAGTGAAGACTCTGATCAGACTGGGCGGATGCCCAGGCTGATCTGAGTCTGCGCTGGACGCACGACCACATTGTTGGTTTTGTCACGTCGCGGCTCAGATATCCTCTACCAAGTTTGTACAATAAACGTCAATTTATCAAAGACCATGGTGATTAAAAGGCTGATCATATACGTTTCATTTCTGTTATTTCAATTTCAAAGAAATCGTTGTTTGATAAAAACGGGCGATGGTCAAACGAAAATATACAATTTTGATTTTGTAAATTGTGCGATTTCATTGATATTTTCAGTTTATTACCAAAAAACAGACAAAAGTACATCTACATACATCAGAACAGGGTCACATACTATAAATCAGTCAGTGAGTATGTGCCAATCCCTTGAGATAAACAATTGCATGTAAAACTTATTTATCCTGTCTGATAGCTTTTCCGTTTGAGCATTAATGACTTCATTAGGACTAAGTTATCTTAGCTATCTTATTCAAAGTGTAACTTAAGATGCAGGTAAATTTTATTGGGTCTGAATTTCTTATTGTTCCAATACGTTTTTACAATGAATCCATAAGAAATCTGGCTAAATTGTGCATACCAAATGTAAAATACTTATTTTGTCAAGCAAAATCCTTTATCTTAGTCTCGCGAATTGTCCTGCAGTAGATGCTTCGAGATTAACTCTTTCGGCGCCAAAGTCGCAAAAATGCGACTTTGCAAACAGCGTATATCCAGATCAGCCGGCTCTTAAAAGAGCCGTCTGATCAGGATCTACACTGTTTGCCATTCAAATATGAACTTAAAAAGCCTGATTTTATGAAAAATGTCTTTAGATTGTTAAAATTTCCAATTACAAATCTGTCGTCTGATGATTTGAGCAGACGAAAATTTGTCGTCTGAAAAATTTGGCGCCGAAAGAGTTAAATTCTAAACAGACTAGTTGGAAGATTTCGGTACAGGTAATAAGTATAGCAATAATACGAATCTAAACATATAACAAGTAGACCAACGCATGCCAACTATAATATGACTGACAATGCCAAGTGAAAGAAGGTTTTAGCTTTATTAATTAAAGATGTCAAAATTTGGAATCGGCTTTATTTCCGATTTTCATACTGAGTTTGTACCTTAAGTTTTTGCCACCACCATAATTGCCAAGAATGCCACCTAATAATCGATAAAGAGTGTTGATGACGACGTAAGGGTCCAAGGGTATTTCAACAGTAATTTTGTCATATCGAGCCGAAAAAAAATGTGATGAATGTGTGTGCAAGTTCAAAAAATAGATTTCATTTTATGCTTAGCAGTGAATTCAATGCAGATCTAGAACAAATAAAAGCGATACGGCTTACAGTGAAAACATATCGTATCATTTCACTAGTGACTGATACGATTTATGTTTTCACTGCAGCAAACCGCGGGCGCTTTTGACAATTTTGGGCTTAATTTCTTTCCAAGTAGTGTTCTTGTCTAACACTATGCTACGGACGTTGGCACTCCAAATCAAGTGATGACGTCATATTTTGACGTCACTTTTTGAGCTGGAGAATTGCTAATTTGCACGCGACGTCAGTCTTACGGCAGCTGCAAGCGGCTTTCTTGAATCGAAGGTTTCTTTTATTTTTTCATTCAAATGACATTTTCAGGTATTTTCTAGTAGTTTGCACCCTATATTACCCCCTAAATGCGCTGAGACAAACAATATTAACGAGAAATGACTAGAAAAAAGTTATTGTTATTTTTGAAACAGATAAAATAAGAAGAAAATATTTTATCTCATGTGTTGAAAATATCAGCAATTTGACTTGTGCTACGCACTCGTGAAATTTCTGATATTTCAATACATTGGATGAAATATATTTGGTATTCACCTTAAAAAAGTAAATATCTTCTATATCTTTCTACGATACAAATATCGGCAAACCTCGTATGATTTCGGTAACAATGTCAGGGAGCGTTAGTATTGCGTCATACCGTTATGGTGTTGCTGAAGCTAGCATGGTGTCATTTATGGGTTGACCCCTGTTCTTCTTCTTCTTCTTCTTAGAAATGAATATACATTTGCGTGGACCACTAAAACGTCTTCTGGTGAGGAATAGCTGAAGGGCTATTTCCCTCCATAAAGATGACATCGAAAGCGCAAGCAAATAAGCACGACCGGTTTTCGGAAATTCAAAATCTGGTAAATGGTATCAACAATTACCGCCGTACGGTCTAGGCATTATCGCTGCACATGTTTAGATTTGTGCAACGCTACGGCGTGGACATCAAAGGCAATTTCATGGATTCGTTTTGAGATAAATTCTAAAAAAAAAAATAAAAAAAAATAGCAGGTTATTGAATTCGATGGATTTTCCTCTCGGCAAGGAAGCTAGCATAAATGATAAATGGCTTTTCTTGGAAAAAGACCCTTAATATGGCCGCTTGAAAGGCGCCCATTCTCTTGAATGTCCAGTAAGGTGCTGCGACCACCTAATCAAATCATAATAGAATTATTAGAAATGCAAAAGCTACTTGAAAGACCCGCTTTAGCTTAGCCCTTACTGCTTCATTAATGCGAAAGCTGCAAGCAAAGCAAGCCCCCCACGCTTCTATTCTTTCTGTGCAAATCTTGCGAGGAAGGCTGAAAAGAGAAATAATAAAACAGCTGTCCCGCTTCAAATACTGACAGTGAAGAAGGTAATGAATGTGAAAGTGAAAAAGAAGATGATGAAATTCACACATAATTAACTTCTTAGTTAATGATGATGAAGGTGAAGTAGAGATCGGAAAAAGCACGCATTTGATGATGAACCGAGCTGTGCGCTTCTGTCATTTTATGCTTCCCCCTCCCCCCTTTACACCACACACACACACACACACACACACACACACACACACACACACACACACGTCCCCGGGTTACTATATGTGGTTGGATATTGTAATTTGCCGTGGTGATTATTTAGACGAAGATTTGATCGGCTGCGACCGCAGGGTGTTTGCTAAAGGGGTGAAGTCATGTGCTGGAATTGACCATGCAAACACACTCTGTTTCACAGTACTATAGCGATGAAAAAGTAAATAGAAAAATTCTCAGGAACTGATTCAATTCAATCCCAGAGTCCCCAAGAACCAAGTGGGATAAAATTTCCTTTTAAAAGGAAGGCTTGCACAGCTAAGACAGTGAAATTTTCATGAGTTGTTATTGAAGTGAACCCGATTGTTAGTGCACTTTCTGTTGCTAACTTTTATTTAGCAAAGTATTTAATTTCTAACTTATTGAATCATCAATGGTGGCATTATCCACGGATGTAAGGTAAAAACAAGTGTAGAATTTATTTGAAAAACAAATTGAAGAAAAATTTAAACACACACACACACACACACACACACACACACACACACACACACACAACAAAAAACAACAACAACAGTTTTCCAACGTTTTTGGCGGCCGTTTTAGGCATGTCTCAAGGAAAATAACTATATGGACCTATTTCAAGTCTTTTCTTCACGGCTGTTGAGTCACATTTAGTCTGAATCAAAATTTGAGGAAAGACTGTTTCAAACCCATGTCTATGGAATCTTGGCACATCTGAACTTGGCATCGAAAGAAGACAGTAAATTTATATTTACTGAAGTTTATTTTTGGTTTAAGTGGCATCAGTGGCAGTGACTGGAACAAAATTTTGACACTCTGTGAAGAAAATGCATGCTGCTGTTGTTTGGGACAATAACTTGCTCTACACCATTTGGGAACAACAAAGCCCGGAACCCATTGCGTTCGTATTTCCATGAACCCCCGACAAATGAAATTTATCTTATATATATTTATGCTATGTTTTTACATCAATTTTGTTACTCATTCGTGAAGTTCTGACTAATTTAACGAAGGACGAAAAATAGTTATTAAGGTCAAGAATACGTAAATGGCTCATATATAGATTTTTTTTAAATTTTGCACAGGGGTGCATTTTCATGTGTTACATCGAATCCTGCCATAAAAAAGATAGGTCACCGAGTTCGTTTGTCGCTAGATCAGATTGAAAAACATGAACTTTTGAGGCCGTTTCCATTGACGGCAATGGGAATGCGATTAAAAAGCTCAGATTTTAAAATTTAAACGTACACAGCTTGTTTACCGGTACATAGATTTTTTTCAAAAACTGATATTTTATGTCACAGGATCTGTCGATAGGTAAGAAAAGTCCTTGACTACCGAGTTCGTTTTTCAAGTAGCGCTTGGTAAGCAAGCATAAGTATGTATAAATTTACGCCATTCCGCGACGTCATTTATAAGCGACCTTGCAGTCGTTTACTGGCGGCGTAATAAGACATGCTAAGAGCGTTATTAGAATACGGAAAGATGAGGACCAATAGGGTTCTCATGCTGAATGCCTTAAGTTTCGTTCACACGGGCAAAGTTTCTGTGACAAAGTAGGGTTGGAAAAGTAAAATTTACTCGTGTGAATGAAAAAATATGCCACATCTTCATTGCCAAATTTATATGGTAAAGTTTTTATGACAAACAAAATTTGTCCGTGTGAACAGAAAATTTGCCATAGAATATGTAACAAAGAAACTAGCTATGGAGATAAGCACAGAAAACTTTGCTCATAATCAAATCGGTTTGATTTTGAACAAAGTATATTAAACAAAGAAAAGGTGGCATGGTTGGTCGTTCACACGGGCAAAGTTTATTTGTCCAGGTTACCTTGACGAATAATGTTCGATCGTGTGAACACAGCAGCAAATATTTCCTTGCCAAAGTTAATTTGACAAAGATTCCGTGCCACATTTTTCTTTAACAAATAATTTGCTCCGTGTTAACGCAGAATGTTTGGCAAACTTTCTTTGTAAGAGATTCTGTGACAAAGAAACTTTTGTGACGTGAACGAGGCTTAAGTGAAAGAATTTTTTACAGATTCTCTTAGACAAAAAATTAGTAAAAAATGCAAGCATTCTTCTAACAGTAATATGGTTATTGCAGCCGACACGACTGAGCCGCATAAACAACTGCGTTACCCTAAATCACAAAATGCGCCGTGCCATGATAAAATGGGTTCTTTGGGGCATATACGGTCAGTGGAAGCTCAGATCACTGTGCGCACCAGCCCAACCTGACCAGAACCTTTGTTGTCCTCTGATACAATGATTCCGTGAGGAACAGCGAAGAGATTTACTAGTCTGTGCGTATGCGCAGGCTGATCTATGTGCATGTATCATAATTTCTGACGACTCGTGTTCTGTCGGTGTGGCTCATGGTAGTCAGATAAAATTGACCTTTGGACAGTATTTCGGTCATATCGAGATGATGGTAAGTTACAAGGTCAGCTTCCAAATCCACCGTCGGTGGGATGGGTGAAGATAAATTAAAATCTGAAAGAGTTCCTGCAAGAGCACTTCTTGTAGCGTAGTGGCCGTAGGGGCGGTGTGAGTTAGAGGCCCGCTATATCTTTGGCAACGGCATACAACAAGTGGAAGAAATATTGTATCATTCTTATTTTCTTATTTCAAAACAAAATTTTCGATGTCCAGAAAGGATATGTGATCATATGTGTATTAAAATCGCAAAAATCGGCATTACAATAAATATTACATTCCGATCCCATAAAGCTCTAAAATCAGCTGGCATAGATTTACTTGGTTTCGGATGCGCAATCCCACCGGCGCCGCGGACGTTCGGTTATGACGCAGACGGTTGCGGGTTCGAATCCTGAGTCGGCCAGCTAGCGACTGGAAAAGTCTCTTTGTCAAGCCAGCAGTAAATAGGTAGCTTTTTCAAATCAGGAAAGGATAACGCAGCGAAAGGAAAATGATGGGTTCCGCCTTTCATATGTGTGTCTGAAAAGTCCTGTGAGCCCTGAAAGCAGGGAGGGAACATGTAACCGGCCTGCCTTAAATTTTTACACACATGAAACTCTGTCTGTGTGTCAGTCACACTCTCTCTCTGTCTGTCAGTCTCTCTCTCTCTCGTTAATTAATTTATTAATACACTTATGTTGATAAAATATCTTCAAACATACAGGGGAAAAAAGAACATTGCAATATTAGCAAAGGGCTTGAATAAACAATGACAACAACTCCGTTTTCCCCATGTTTGACGTTATTATTGAATGTCCTATGGGGCCGCCATATTGAAAATTTCACTGACTAGGATGTTATTTCGTGACGTTACGTCCTTCGCGACGCACGTAATTAATTGCGCCAGTCATTTACGTATTCTTGACCTTAACCAACGTGTTTGGTAATGATGTACAGCAGCCGTCACTATGACATGACATATATCAAAGTTACGTCGGCCAATCATCTATCTGAATTATCCGTGACGTTGCTTACACGTAAGATTGCACGAATGTGTGTTGTTCGTGGATGTATGAACAACGTCAGGTTCATCTAAGGAAATCGCCGAAGAGTGTAAATATTTCTCTGTACATTTGTATAGCTGAAGTAAGAAGGCAACATTAGAGAGTGTTATAAAAGCAAGAAAGTGTCCACACAACCCCCACCCGCACCTACTATAATCCAAAATCCAGATCAGCCAACTCCGGCATAAGCGCAGTCTGATCAGTCTAGCATCAGCATGAAAGATGAAGAATATGTATATGCCGAAAAAGACAGATCCAACGAATGCATCGGCGCTGGACAGTGTGCCGGCTGCTCTGACTAGTCAGATTATGCGATGCCCTAAGGCCTATTTTTACGCCGCTGCATTTTTTTTGGAAAAGCTAATGCTTTGCGCTAAGCTATATATAAAAAACTGTTTCTTACACAAGTTTTGGTTTATTTCTTAGGATGCAAAGCCAAATACTTTGCATTGCATTCAGAGTTTCATTTTTTATGCAATCAGTTTATGAAAAGCAAAAGAAATGTGGCCAATTTTAAGGCACTTTTAAAAGAAAAACGTGCTTTTTAACGAAAATATTAAAAAAAAGTACATGTACTATCAAAAATAGAATGTTATTTTTAGCAGATGAGGCAAATCGGATATGGATAAAAATAGACAAAATCGGACAAGGTCTTTGTTTATGTCTGTGAAGAAAGTAATAAAGAAATGCTGTCTCTAACCGGAACGAAAGTTTTGTTTGTTATGTCTGTGAAGAAAATAATGAAGAAATGCTGTCTCAAATCGGAACGAACTTTCCGATCTCTTTTGCTTAATTGCGGCCATAGAACGAATCGTTGCAGTACATACTCTCCTGGTATTTTCCGACTAAGCGTGACGTATCGTTTCTTCCGAAAATAACTCGGTATCACTAAACCACTTGAATACTGGCAAGCCAAAAAAGACAACACAAAATTAGTCACCTCCAAAGACATCATCAGCGGCATCCATGTGAACAGCCATTTCCCATGTAGGTATAAACAATATATCAATAACAGACATAGCATCAAACAACACATATGTCAATATCGCAATGATTGTTTTAATTAATCTTACTTCAACAAATTATACGAATGCCCAAAAGGATCTTTGAAATGACAAATCAATGATTGGCTGTAGTGCCGAGTCAAACTGTACAAGGTTTGAATGGTGCCATTTGCGCTGTTGGAATAAAGATCAAAACAAATCACCGAAAGATATTGGGTACTGTGGCGATACTTGTACGAAGCTACCAACAAGGAAACGATAAGAGACAGCCAGTTTTAATCTCAGAGCTGCAAACTATTTATGTGGTCAATTATAGTACTGGGGCCGTATTCATAAAACGACTTAAGTGGTTGCTATGCTGTTGCTAAGGCTAAATGTCTTTGAAGGAGATTCCCTACAACTATGAAATTTGCTCTGGAGGAACAGTCTTACAAACTGTTCCTCCAGAGCAAATTTCATAGTTGTAGGGAATCTCCTTTATAGATATTTAGTCTTAGCAACAGCATAGCAACGACTTAAGTGGCTTTATGAATACGGCCACTGGTATTGCATGGCAAGGCCTGACTTTACTCTGCCGTCGTGGTGTAGTGTGACTAGCAAACATACAAGCGATTTCGTCATCCTGGAAGTTCGATTTAATACACTTCTTTGTGTAGAAGCATCCGAATTATGTCACCTTGCACATCTTGATTGCTGCTTTGAATCAATGGATACCTTCCAAAGTACGACATGACCTTTTTGTTATAGAACTTTTAGACCCTGTTACAGTAAGAACGCAGACCCGGAAGGCGTTCTTTTGTTGTGGCAGAGTCCAAAAGCCAATATCTACCCAGTTGTCTCGAGCACCGAGATTTCTTGCGATTCATAAGAAGAGGATAAGAGAGGACGGTCTTCTTGGTACTTTTTAGGAACAATTCACAGATATGCAGAAACCTCCCGTGATCTTTGGCTTTGCATGTGACTTTACGGTGCTTGCACAAAGAAAAAAGGTCGGTTTACAGGAAACTAACCCACAGAACTGTGACATGTACCGCACGATATGCAGCTAAGGTGTTTCTTAATAGATAAGTCCTGCCGAGTGATTTTTTTTTCTGAAAAATCCTATGCTATCGTTTTTAAAATGGAATGAAGGCCATGTTTTTTTTTATTTACAGAAAAGGGACGGTAGCGATTGCATTTAAAAAAAAATAAATCAGGCGATAGATTTCTTTGATAACCAATACACACGAAAACATCGCAAGATCTTTAAAGAAAATTGAATAAACCCAAACATGGTAGCTAGTCTAAATAATATTTATTTTCACTTTAATGACTTGTATCAAGACGGCATACATCCTGTACCCGAATTCACGAAAGTTTGGCTTTTAAGAATAAGTACTTTTTTCTAGACCATTTTTAAAGTAACCACAATTAAAATCTTTAATTAAAGTCCTCAAGAGCAGAGACCACATTCAGAAGCAAGAATATGGGCCAGACTACGTAGTTTCGGCTAATAAAGCTTCCTCAGTGACCCTGACAATATCTGGCCTCGAGGTTATAAAACTTTTTTCAAGCTCAACTCAGCTGAGCATGAAATTTTTTCTGCTCATAAATTTTAAAATGCCAACAATTGTTGGCATTTTGATTTTAATGAGTAGAAAAAATAGCCTTCTTGGCTTATCTGAGCCTGAAAAATGCTGAATTTCTTGGTATTTTTATATTAATGGGCATTTTAAATTTCATGCTCAGCTGAGTTGAGCATGAAAAAAGTTTTATAACCTCGGGGCCTGGTAACGAAACCAGAGAAACCACACCGCAGTTTCTAAATTCTGATAGGGCAGTCGATTCAAATTTAAAGAGTAACTACACTTCAGCAACTGACTGAATCAGATCCCAAATCCTATCCCCAACATCAAAGGGAAGACTGACAAAGACATCCCAACAAACAATAAATTACAAGTGATAAGCCGTGTCAGCAGCTCTTTCCCAAATAGGTGGCAACTCAGCTATCTTTACCGAACTAAATAATTTAGAACAACAGAAGGGTTACAAAAAAGTAACCAAATTATACGAAAAACATTTAACAACTATTTCTACCTATTTTCTATTTTTATTATAGAAGGGTTAAAATGAGAACACAATAAATTAAACAGCAACGAACATAAAACAAATGCAACCGCAACGAAAGTACCGCCTTGGGACGGTCAGTAATAACTACTGGGGGGGTTAAACCGGTTTTACTTGGCCCAAACCTTCACCCTCACCCTCCGCCGCAGATCACACAATTAGTTGGTAGTTCGGTTCGTATGGCGGTCAAAGACTGTTTAGTATCAAAAAGGATCGAAATAATGTAAAAGCGGAGGATTTAGACCCTGTTCAACATCTTTCTCGAAACGATCTTTGTAAATGCCCCGGAGGAATGTGAAGGAAATATCAGCTAAGGTGGCAGAACTATAGCCAATCTGAGGTTCGCCGATGACATCGATGCTTTCGCTGAAAACGAGCAACAAATAGAAGCACTAACGAACAGTCAATCATACCTTGGGCTGGAATTAGTTTCTGAGCACCAGAAGCGCTTTTTCAGATTTGAGTGATATTTTAATGGTCAAATGAGGACTGTTTTGCTTGGCCCAAATGTATTTTTTTATTTTGATATTTTATTTATTTATTTATTTTGGCTTTGGAGTGTATTTCATAGACAACCTCTGTGTGACTTAGGATTGTCCAGGTAAATGAATATCTCGCTTACTGCAGCAATTCAGTTCCTTATTTATCTATTTTTATACCCTTTATTTGACACATTGGGAGCGTATACTGGTTTACATCTGTTTTTTCGTCCGTCATTTCGTGCGGACCCTTTTTATATAATTTTTCGTCTTAGTTTTCTCCAGAACTTTGTATGCTAGTTGATTACGAATTAATCTACTGTCTCTCTTTTTCTGAATTGGACATATTACAAAATAATTTCAGAGAGAATTATTCCATACCCCTCATTTGTCACTGGGTTTATATTTTAATGACGACGTTTTAACTGCGTTTAATTCAGCCGAAAAGCGAACGGCAACAAGGTTAAGCGGTTCTCACGAAACTGAAATGGCGGAATCAGTTAGCTTCTGAAGAATAACATAAACGTACATAACAGCATATAAACATAAAATATGGATGTCTGGAACGCAGAACTCTCCCGTATGGGACTTTACTCTGAAAAAAAGATAAGTCGCTCTTTTACTATATTTAAAAATGTGCGAATTCTTAATATCTCGTTTGCACGTTACGTTAGATTATAAATAAACGAATTTGACATCAACCATGGAAAAAACTAAGAGGTAACAAACATTTTGTATTGCAAATCTGAAAAATCAATCAAAAATCTGTCATTGCGTTTTTCGAGAGTAGCTGCACTCGCGTATGCATACGTTTCATTTAAAGCATATACATGTATATGTACGTGATGTTGTAAACTTTATCAGAAAAAAGCGAAGATCATAATTGAACGAACATACATTTGCTGTGGAGATAAGAGCAGATATTGCACCTTCCTTCTGTCATCCAGCAAAAATCATTAATTGAGTCGCAACACGACAAAACCAACAAAATGGCATGTTCGCCTAGCGAAGACTCAGATCAGCCTGGGCATCCGCCCAGTCTGACCAGAGTCTTCGCAGTCCACATGGAGCTAGCTTAGACCCTTAGCTATCCTTTAAGCGCAAAGCAAAGACTCTGATCAGAATTGGATGTCCAGTCTAATCTGAGTCTGCGCTGGGCGCACATGCCACTTTGTTGTTTTTCTCGTGTCGCGGCTCTTAAATAGAATAAAGTGGTTATGATAATTGTTTCAAAGGATTAAGGTTTCTTTAAGTGCAAAATGCAAAGTAAGCTGCTTATAAGATAGTGCGTGATAGATAAATGTGGGTTTCTGTTCCCTCAAATATGCAAGTACTTGAATTATTTTGGAAACACCTTTTCATACACGTTACCATAGGCATGTACAACATCAGCAGTAGGCTTACATTCATGTCTTTTTACATGTATCATAGTCCTTTTCCTGTTGTTATTGGAAAGTGTCTTCATGCCTTTCCACCGTGTTCCCTTTGCAAGATGTGTATTGGAATCTGGTTCGATCTCTTTTACTCATAAATCTGTACAGTCATGTAGTCGCTGGCCTAGTAAAAATCGATAAAGCGATGTCCAGTCCAAAATCCCAGTACTTATTAAGGTACGGTAGGTAACATTATGTAAACGAGATTTCACTGTCCTGGACAAATTACGCAGTATGAATTTTTGCTCAGCCTAATCAGTCATTCGAGCAAAGTCATGCTGAAATTAAAATCTTAAAGTCATCTTGAACAGCCTTTAACCCAAGTCGAAGGGACAATCACTGAAGAACAGGCTGGGTTCAGAGCCGAAAGGAGCACCAGATAACAGATTGTCAACCTTACAATCCTTTGTGAAAAAAAAAACCTCCGACTTCAACAAACTGTACTTTGTCTTCATTGATTTCATAACAGCATTTGGCAGGGTAAGGCATGCAGCCTTATTGGTCACCATGCGGAAGTATATAATATTATCAGTGTTAATCTAGCTCACACCATTGAGCAACTCCACGTCAAGGCTACAAGTGCAGTCAAGATGAATGGCAGCGCAGGAGAATGATTCAGAATAACAGTTAGAATAAGGCAGGGGTGTCTTTTGTCATCCACCCTCCTCAACATTTTTCTCAACCTATCATGTATGATACTCTGGAAGAACATGATTGAAAGGTTAGCATAGGCGGCGGAAAGATTATCAATCTGCGGTTAGCTGATGACACAGATGCTCTAGCTGAGGAAGAGCAAGAATCGGAAGCCCTAGTTGAAAGTCTCGACAAAATTTGCAATAGGTGTAAGATGAGGATTAAACACGGAATTAAATGACTTAAGAATAATCATTTAATTGAGAAATTCTGAAGTTTCAGTTGAAAGAATAAATTTCTGTTTGTTTTGTCATTGAAAAATTGACGGAGCACGGCAAATACTGTTTGCCATGCTCATATATCGGTGATATCATAGACCACAGCAACTAAGATGTCAAACTGATGTCAAAATGATGTCATTGAGACGTCATTCTGCCTAGGTACAACTTACACTAGTCGGCAATTCCATAGTTACTGTGGTAACATACCTGTGACGTCATTGGTAAGGAACATGGCAAACAGTGTTTGCCAACGTTCCTTCAATTTTAATGCCATAACAAACTGAAAGGCTTTCAACAGAAACTTCATTTATCAAATGACGTCGCATCTGAGAGTGTGATAAAGCCATGCATTAAAAAACGATAATCAACTAGTGGATTGAATATGCAAATTACGTCGTAACGTTATGCGTTGACGTCCATAAACACGTCGCGTTTTCCAGTGGTGAAGTCGTGACGTTTTAGTGCAAAATTTGCTGATAAAATGCGATTTTAGTGTCATATGATAAATAAGATCTTGCATTCGTGCTCGTGTATTATTGAATTTATTAAACTCGTTGGGGAAAAAAGATAAGATGCGAGGCTATGCCGAGCATCTTATCTTTTTCCCCAACTCGTTTAATAAATTCAATAATACACGAACACTCATGTAAGATCCTCTATATAATCTGAAACAAATAATTATTCTCAAGATATTAAGCTCTGTGTTACAGTACTGAGAAGACCGAACTGATGACAAACTGTCAATGGAATCTTGAGGGAGATCAAGGTAAACGGGCAAAAGCTGGGTACCGTAACAAACTTCAAATATCTTGAAGCAGTTGTCCTAGATGATGGTTTAAAACCGAATGTCCTCGTAAGGATTGCGCAATCTTCTGCTCTTACGAAGCCAGTTTGGAACCTCTTGGATCAACGATGAAACTGATGCACTCCCTTGTCATTTCCGTATTTCTGTATGCCTGTGAATCGTGGACGTTGACACCAGAGTTAGAACGCAGACCTTTCAGATGAGCAGCTACCAAAGGTTATTTAATATTTCGTACATGGACCACATAAGAAATGAGAAGGCTCGGAGAAAGATCAAAGCAGCCATTGTAGATTATGGTGAACTCCTGACGCAAGAAATGGGAACTAAGGTGGTTTGGTCACCTCTAAAGGTCTTCTGGTTTAACAAAGACATTTCTATAGGGCACAGTGAAAGGAAAAAAAAAGAAGAAGAGGTAGACAAAAGAAGAGGTGGGAGGACAATATGAAATAGTGGACAGGGATTGACTCTGCCAGCTCACATAGGGCAGTTGAAAACGGGACAAGGTGGAAAGGCATTGGTGCGCAGTAATCTGTGGGTCTCCTACGACCTTGCAATGTTATGGGATTATGAGGGTAACTTAAATGGCTGCGTTTGCGGTTTGAAGCATTCGTTTATGATCATTTAGTCAAATCTGCTTTGCAGTTACATTATATGCAGCAAACGCCACTGAAGAGGTGCTAACTGAAAACCGGCTATTTAACTGCATGAGATTGCAGCAGACTTTTCTAGGATTCTTTTTAAAGAAGCCAACTTGTGTCTTATCTAACTTCACTAGATGGATGGATGACTTTTTTGGCGTTTTTCGTCCTTTTTGTCGCACCTGCTTTAGCAAGATGCGATATAGGAGTTCACTTTTTCCGTCCGTCCGTCCGTCAGTCAGTCATTCCATCCGTACGTCCGTCCACAATTACCTCGACCCTAGCGTTTAGGTCCATGTCTCCCAAACTATGATAGCTACAATCATCAAACTTGGTATGAAGTTTCTTCTTGGAATGTTCTCAAGGCATGTTGCAATTTTTCTACCCTTGACCTATATTTCACGCTCTGCTGACTTTGTAAAATTTCACGTACAAAATTACCTCGACCCTAGTGTTTAAGTTCATTTCTCTCAAACTAGAATACCTACAATCATCAAACTTGGTATTAAGTTTCTTCTTAGAATGTTCTCGAGGCATGTTGCAATTTTTCTACACTTGACCTGTATTTCGCGCCCTGCTGACTTAGTAAAATTTCCTCGACCCTAGTGCTGAAGTTTATTTCTCTCAAACTATGATACATACAGTCATCAAACTTGGTACAGAGTTTCTTCTTAAAATATTCTCTTGGTAAAATTTCATGTCCAAAATTACCTTGACCCTAATGTTTAAGTCCATTTCTCCCAAACTATGATACCTACAATCATCAAACTTAATACAAAGTTTCTTCTAAAATGTTCTTGAGACATGTTGCACATTTTTCTACCCTTGATCAAAATTTCGTGCTCTGCTGACTTTGTAAGATTCTGCATCCAAAATTACATTGATCCTAGCGTTTAAGTCCCTTTCTCTCAGACTATGATACCATTTCCCTTTGAATCCAATGGGTCTAATCAACAAACCTGAGATGAAGGTCCTTCTTAGAATGGCCTTCTGGGATGCGGCTATTATTCGAATGCTTGACCTATATCTCATGCTATGTTGACATTGGAAATTTTAACATCAGCTTGTCGTCCACATACGCATTTACTCTAGTTATTAGGTACATTTCTCACCAAGTAACCCACATACAATCATCAGACATGGCATGAAATGTTTTCTCAAACTGGCCTTATGGATTATTTAACTATTTTATACATTTAACCATTATTTCATACTCTGTTGACTGTTGAATGTTGTGTCCAAAATTACATCCTTCTTAGCTTGTAAGTCCTATTTGCTCAAGTCCTCTTTCATAAATTCATCAAACCTAATGTAACCATGATCTCTTCAAAGCAGGTGCGACATAGCATTCTGCGGAATTCTTGTTAAACTAGTTCTAAAAAGCTGAGGGCAACGGAATCCCGTTTACTGTTGGAAAGATGTTTGCCATTAGCGGGTCTCGAACCAGGGACCGCTAGATCAGCAACCCAGTGAGGAGCCTACATAGCTACAGGTCTCCCAACTGAACTGGAAATACTAAATTAAAAATATGAAACATTAATGGTTTGTGTTTTAAAGTGGATATCATCTGTAGATCTGAGAGCAGTTAAAACTGTTTCACCTAGTGCTTAGAAGTCCAATCAATTACCACAGGGTATAATCGATTCCGCTAATTTTCGCTTCCTGCAGAGACTGTACATCATATTTGGCTTCCGCCGAGACTGTCCGCGAACTCTTGCTTCCTGCCGAGACTTCTGTACATGATAAATGGCTTCCTGCAGAGACTGTCCGCGTGATTCTGCGTCCTGCCGAGGCTCTCGGCAGGAAGCAGAATCACGCGGACAGTCTCGGCAGGAAGCCATTTTACGAGGCCAGTAGTCTCTGCAGGAAGCAAGAGTTCGCGGACAGTCTCGGCGGAAGCCAAATATGATGTACAGTCTCTGCAGGAGGCGAAATTTAGCGGAATCGATTATACCCTGTGGTTACGGAGTACAAGTACACCTTCATGCTTTTTCCGCCATCTACAAATAGGCCATATGACGTCGAAATGACGTTGAACCGACCATCACTCCATCGCAACAATGTCAGTTTGACGTCATTTTGACGTCATGTGCCTGCTGGGATACTAAAACTGTGACTTCCTGTTTGCTCCCCTAGACAACGGAACCTTTCATAAAATGATCAACTCTTTATAAAAAAGAACTTCTTACTCTAGAAACCCAAACTTTTCCTTTGCAGTGAATTGGTAAACTTTCAGGAGAAGCAACTCTGCCAATTTCATTTTTGTGTCTCTTCACAATGGTGGTCAGAATTTGTACCAGTTTGAGCAAACCTTTCCTTTGACAAGGACCCAATTTATAAAGGACTTCGTGGTCTGGGGATGCAAAGTTTGATTCACTAGGTAAAATTGGCGGAAAAATATAGAGCTAGACACCTTAAGAGTTTGGCCATACTGAGATCAGAGATAGAAATAAAAGTGACAGAGTATGTTCCCCTTTGAAGTGTATTTAAGGAAACACAATCATGTTTATGATAAAAATAAGAATGTCTAAACACTTTCATACAAAAGACCGCTGATGACTTCTAACCTCCTACTTCTCACTTCCTACTACATTGCTAAATAGAGAGTCTAGAGCGATATATGGACAGCGATAAGTAGTAAGTTGAGAGTGAAAAGGAAGTGTGATGCAGCGAAAAGTTGGAAGTGATAACTCGAAAAAAAGAAGTAGGAAGGGAGATGTAGGTAGTGCGACATCGGACGTTAGAAATGAGAAGTAGGAAGTTGAAAGTGTGTAGTAGGAATTGTGAAAGAGGAAGTGGAAAGAGAAAAATAAAAGGTAAAAGTCACCATCAGTCTTTGGCAGAAAATAAGAAAGACGGGTGGTGACTTCCTAAATCTCACTGCATTCTTATAACTATCCTTTTCCTACTTCTCATTTCGTACTTTTGACTTCCCTTTTCCTACTTCTCACTTCTTTATAACTTCCCTTTTCCTACTTCTCACTTCCAACTTATAACTTCTCTTTTCCTACTTCTCACTTCCTACTTATAACTTCCCTTTTCCTAATTCTCTCTTCCTACTTAAAACTTTCCCTTTTCCAACTCCCAACTTCCTACTTATAACTTTCCTTTTCCTACTTCTCACTTCCTACTTATAACTTCCCTTTTCCTACTTATCACTTTCTACTTATAACTTCCCTGTCCCTACTTCTCACTTCCTACTTCTGACTTCCATATCCAATGTCCTGCTTTTCACTATACAAATTTTTGTTTGTCTTTTCAGTTTGTTGTATCGATGTACAGGCTTTCTGTGTTTGGCTGGATGTACCTGTTAACCCATATGAGCCGCGACACGACAAATCAAACAATGTGGTTGTGCGCACAGTGCAGGCTCAGATCAGCCTGGGTATCCGCCTAGTCTGATCAGAGTCTTCTCTGTCCGCATGGAGGTAGCTTAGACCCTTAGCTACCCTTTGAGCACTTAACGAAGAGTCTGGTCAAACTTTGTGGATGCCCATGGTGATCTGAGTCTGCGTTGGGCGCACAACCACATTGTCGGTTTTGTCGTGTCGCGGCTCATATTGCGGCTTTCCATTCTCCCGTCTTTTTCTTTCGGTGTCTAGGATTGGTTGAAGTTTGTGATTTTGGCGGTTCCTTGGTACGAGTGATCATTTTTAATTTCATACGGCGGACAGGATAATCAACAAAGTGGCATGTGCACCCAACAAAGACTCAGATGGTCCTGGGCTTCCACTGAGTCTGATCATCTTTTCTATCGACATGAAGGTAGCTTACCCTGTCAGCGCAAAGCAAAGAGTCTAATCAGACTGGGCGGATGCCCAGGCTGATCTGAGTCTTCGCTGGATGCACAATCCACTTTATTGATTTTGTTGCGTTGTGATTCATTTTTTTGTGAAAGTTGCAAGTAACTCCTTAACCAGCGTGCACTTTTAAAGTTGTACATGCAGCAATATCAAGGGCGAGGGCGTGATAAAGCATAAATTGTGATTTAGATTCCAAAGACGTGTCAATATGCAATAAGAACTCTCCTGAACGACCAATTACTGTAAGACAATAACGACAGCAGCGCAATTTGAATTGATGTTTTTATCTGCTGTGTCTAACAATAGGCTGAGAATCTATTTCAGAAAACAATCACTGCTCGTATCTATAATACTAAATAAACGAAGTAACGCATAAACTGCAAAATTGGTGGCATTTTCAAGCGTAATTTCTATACTGGTTCTTTCGCATATTGCTATCATTGATAATTTCGGTTAGCGTGTGTTTTAGTTTCACGTAGGTTTAAAGAATTTGGGAATTAAATTCGTCTTTCATTTTAAATTCTCCCAAGTATTTTTCTAGAAACTTCGACTATTGGTCGATTTTTTTTTTGTCAACAATGGGTGCATTCGAGTGAAATTATCGTGTACTCGAATACACGTTTTAAATTAATCCGGTCGTTTCGGTTCTGCGACGTTATATCGGCGCGCTGCTTAGCAAGTCCAACTTTAGCAGGTTCTAATGCAAAAATCCGACCCATAAACGTACTTCATTCCCCATAAATAACGATTTTTTTTTGTATTTTTGCTCATATGTCTAAACGGACGAAGAACTAAATGGTCATAGTCCCGACAACCCTGGCTCGAAACGACCCATTTTCTTCCAGAACGATAGTCAATACGAGTAGCCAATCGAACTCGCCCATTGAAGAGAATAAAGCTCAACGCACATGGTCTTTCGAAAAGTTGGACGGACACACGGCGCCAAGTGTGTGCGGCTATGGTTACGTACCGCTGAGCCACTTGGGGAACGTCGTTAGGAGAATTCAAACTGAACTGAACTTTCGAAAAGACAAAAATTAAAAATGTCTAAGGTTAACACACATGTGCCAGGTAAGAAAGGGCATTTTTTTCCAGCGAAGCAGACAAATCAATTTCAATGATTCAACGAAGCTAAATAAGCCTTTAGTCTTCAGAGGGCTTGGATATTTTCCCCCAAAACGTTCCAGGCACCAATTTTTCCAGAAAAAAATATCCAGGATAGGTCACATAACCAAGGTGGCAAACATTTATTATGGTAAAAAAAAATAAAAAATCTTCTCCCCCAGAACCACGCCGGGCCGCGTAGCGCAATCGGTAGGGCACCTGACTCATAAGTCAGAGGTCCTGGATTCGAAACCCGGTCTGGCCACATACTTTCGTTTCTCCTTCCGCTGATTCAAGAAGGGCAGTTGTCAGTTACTGGCGAAAGTATGTGCACTGAGTACTGGTTAACCGCTTAGGAGGTCTAAGCCTGCCCAGGAATAGTGTGGCTAGGTTAACTGACCGTCCCGACATGACCTTAGCTGTTTACCGTGGACGTTAAGCATCAAATCAACCAATTCTCCCCCAGAACCACAAATCCTATGATCTTGAAACTTAGCATGTCGCATTAAGGACTCAAAAGCTCAACAAAATTTATATAAATGATGCCACTGGGATGACCTTGATCTGTTTTACGGCAAGGTCAACTTTTGAGTCACTTAGGTTTTTCTATAGGAAAAAGTTGAAAAGGTTGATTTTTTTTTTTAGAAACAATGCAGTCTGCTACCTGAAAGTTTGTAGATGCAGACAACTAATTAGGTAAATGAAGCTTTAGTGAGTATTCATGGTAAAGGTCATATCTTCACCTGGGCCTAAGGCCATTTACATTGAAAATTTAAAACTCGCTTTTTTATATAAACTTGACCATCATGAAATATTTCCGCGCTTGCGCGGGCTCTTTTCTAGTAAACACATAAAAGTACAAGACTGTCTAACAACTGTTGGAGGTTGTAATAGAAAAGAACTTTATGTATGAACAATAAATTTGCAAACATCCAGACATCATTAAGGAAATAAACAATTATAAAACAGTTACTACGATTGTGTCATTACATGTAAATATTCTTGACCTTGTACGGCTTTAGATTTAAAGGATCGCTCAGACAATGTTTCAGACTATATCGAGCTGCCTTCTAAGAAGGCGCTAAAAAAGAGAAAGAACATTTAGACGGGAGTAAAGAGAAAATAACCCTCCAAACAGCCAATCTCATACCGGCTGCACTCGCTGCAGGGCATTGCCCTACACGGAGCCCCGGCACTTCTGTGGGTTAAGCGCTGGCCTGCTGATCTAGCGGTCCAGAGTTTGAGCCACGTTGTAGGCGGGAATCTTTTCAATCGTAAACGGGGTTCCATTGCACGCAGCCTTTCATTTTCACACACTCATGGTTGACTGAAATACTGTTAACAAGGACGTAAAGTCGCAAATCATCCATCCCATAAAGACACATTTCGGATTACATGAGTCACCATAATGAGCGATTATTGAAATATCCAGATTGGAGGTTAAGGAATCAACAGGGTCCTTAAGAGAACCACTTTTTCAAACAGTAGATTCTACAATGAAGGAATGTTATGACACTCATAATCACTTTTTTGATGTAAGGAATCGGAAAAAGAGTATGTTTATTGGCGGGGATAATGAGGGGCCACCCTTCTAATATAAGATGATAATGTGTCTGTAGGCCAATATGAGTAGGATGTTCCAATGCCACTATAGCTAAATGCACGGCACTTCCTTGCATTTACAACTAGGTTTTTCAAAGTACTGACTAGTTTTAGAGTTATCCATCTTAAACATATTAAAAACTTGCAAACAGGAACTCTTCTGCAGTATTAAACGCATATTTTTGTTGTCGAATGGGCCTGTTTCGGATTAAAGAAAACTTTTTCCTCGGCATATAAGTCCAAGCGAGCGGTAACTCTGAAAAGCCCCCAGCAGGCACACAGCTTTGAATCGATATTGAATTAACGTTGATTCGGCGTCAATACTGATTCTTGATTCAACGTCATGACGTTGAATCAACGCTGATTCAAAGTTGATTCAATGTTTTGTGTCCAGTGGGCCATTTCATCGCCCCAATAGCTACTTAAGGGATGATCTCCTGATTCAATTTCAGTGACAGGCCTTATACATGTACCGTCAACTCTCGATATCTCAAAGCCGAAGTTCATCCCAAATTACTGATAACTCAAAATAAATTTTCTGGTTCCAGAAAATTTACTTTGAGATATCAGTAGTTTGAGATAAAATGAGTTGAAATATAAATAAAATAGGAAATGGATCCAAACGATATTCTTAGATATTAATGGGTACTTTAAGACATCAGCGTTCTAAATATCGAGAGTTGACTGTATCAGACTTATCGTTTATGTGATAAAAATAGTGCACTTTCAATGGGAGCGAGTCTACCATTTTCATTTCTGCCATCCTTCGAAACAGTGTCAACTTTTGAAGGAAAGAATTTGCTACCCTAGCACATTTTTCCTTTAAGAGTAAATACTTTCACTGTCCCGGACAGCAAAACGGAAGTCATAGAAAGTTGTTTTTCCTATGTAAAAATGGCGGGAAAATGTCATTATGGAGATGTACGTAAACAAACATCTAGTGCTTGGTGAAAAAATAGTACCACAAGAATATTTCACTACTTTTATTTGGAACAGATATATAAACATGATCAATATGATCCAATATTACTAAGTAATATTATATACAAGGACGGATTGTACATGGAAGGCTTAATGCCCGATAATGCAATTACGTTAAATCAACGTCATACCAAGGTTGATGCCGTTGGTACAAGTACATTGTTTCAACGTTATGCGTTTTCATTGAATGCTATTAAAGACAATATACAAGTTGAAAGATATTATGTTAAAATTAGACACTCAGGTAATTTTTCTAAACCTACATATGACGAGCAGATAAATAATGTCTACATGGTGAAGTAAAATTACGTAATATTTACACTTGAGTAAATGGCTCATAGGCGTTGATAATTCAATCTTGAAGTTTGAAAGAATTTGATCGCTTGTTTAAACACACTGAAAACCCCGTGTTAAGACCAAAAGTTAACAAAGTATAAACTTTGTATGTAACAATTGTTTCCTGATGGTTTTGCTGATAAAGTTATTTATCTCGTATTTTATGACGTCATATGTAGGATTTTCGTCCATAAAGGGGGTTCCATTGCACACAGCCTTTCATTATCACCCTCCCATTGTCCTGATAGAACTGAAATGGTGTTGAAAAGGACGTTATGGTCAGTAGCCATAAAAGGCCTGTTGTAGTCCCTCAATATACGTTTGTTTGTTCATAGAACAACTGTTACGTCATCACATAATCGTATCGACTGTAAAGATTTTCTAATTTCTTCACTGAGAGACCTTCTGGCTATGGTTCTAATCACGTTCACAACGAAACAAGAAAAGATTTCCAAAAATTCAACCCACTCCCTTTATATCTGGAACTATGTAAACACTTAGTGATAATTATGCTGACGTGTTATTTAATGGAAACAATTTTTTGCGAATTCCAGGCCCCGAGGTTATAAAACTTTCTTCATGCTCACCTCAGCTGAGCATGAAATTTTACCTGCTAATAAATAGCAAATACTGATAAGTACAGTTGTTTTCTTGCTCAGTTTGGCTGAGCATGAAATCTTCTCTGCTGATAAATATGAAAATGCCAACATTGGTTGGCATTTTCATATTTATCAGCAGAGAACATTTCATGCTCAGCTGAGTTGAGCACGAAGAAAGTTTTATAACCTCGGGGCCTGTTTGCTTTCCTAGAAGTTGAGCCATTATAAAAGAGAGACTACTATAATGGAAATTAATTTGCTCGACATCTTTTCATTAGGAGATGACCCAATTTAGAAGGAATGCAAAACAAAATTGGCAGAGTTTTTCCCCCAAAGGTTACCCATCCGGCTTATAGCTGCAATATTTCAAACATTCCACAGAGTATGGATACCGTTTTTATTCGGTTATAAGACGGATGACCCCACCCCCACACACATACAAAATGATAAAAAGAATCTAGATCCGTCTTACAGCACGGATCTAGATTTTGGTGTTATTTTTTAAGGGAACCCTCTTTGTTTTAACAAAATGACTTACATAAAGTATTTGGGGTCATTCTAGAGGAGGAGAAACTCGTCTTATAACTGAATTTATATGAATCAGCATCCATTTGTACTTGAGACAACTTTTATTTCTACAAAATAGTAATTGCTTCTATTTACAAGCGAATCCCTTCCTTCTACAGTGAGAGCTTCTCTAGCCCATTGTTGACTTTTGGAAGGGAGGAGACAACAGTTCCTGATCAGAGATACATCCCATGGATGTGAATCCATATATTTTAAGCGGTGCTACCTGCATCAGCGTCCGTATCTTTTAGTTTGGTTGAAAAAGAAACGATCTTTTCATCTTTCACCTGACTATCTTCGTGAGACGTTCCTTCTACAGGAACTATCGCATTCGTTCTCGTGTGCTGAGTAAACATCGATTCTTCTGGTTTTTGGCTCAAACGCAGTACTCTCCTTAAATTGGCGCGAAACCGAGTCGCAGACGATGACGCGACATACAAGAAAAAGTTTATTGCAAAATTAAACTGATAGAAAAAGAAGAAAAACGCTCTTGTCCATTTCAGTCTTATCTTAATCATCATGTAGTTGATATATTCAGGATGGCCTGGGCTGACCTTCTGTGTTCCGTTCCATATGAGTTCAGCCGTCTGAACGATCCCGAGTGGCATAATCAGTAACACGTAGGTGCTTGAAACAATCAAAAGTAGTTTTGTTGCTTTTTCATCTGATTTTGTTATTGTCGTCTGCACCATTTCCTGTCGCTTTTTAGTGTTCTTCCGGATCTCCAGGAGAATGACAGAATTCAGAACAACAATTAGGATCGTTGGTAACCAGGTATTCAGTGCGACATAAAGGTATATTATTTCTTTGAAAATCTGTCGTCGTGTTTTGCAAGCCTTGTAGCCATAGACAGAATCTCCCTCAAATCCAGACACGGCAATTTTGTGGAGCGATATAAAGAAGACCACCACTGAGACAACTATGAGCGTGATTACTGTCTTGTTACCGGACCAGGTTCGAGACTTGAGTGGGAATTTGACCATCAGGAACCTCTCTACGGTGAATGAGACGATGACCCAAACGCTGAGGAGATTAAAGAGCTCCACAATCACACCATGGAATGTACACAAACTTTCATGTGCCTGAAGCGGTAAAACAAAAGTATGGTAAAATGGTGAGCCGCGACTCGAGAACAACCAACAGAGTGGTTGTGCGCCCAGCGCAAACTCATATCAGCCTGGGTTTCCGCCCAGTCTGATCAGAGTCTTCGCTGTCCGCATGGAGATAATTTAGACCCTTGGCTACCCTTTAAGCGCTTAGCAAAGAGTCTGACCGGACTGGGCGGATGCCCAGGCTGATCTGAGTATGCGCTGGGCGCACAACCACTTTGTTGGTTTTCTCGTGTCACGGCTCATGGTAGAGAAAACTTAAGGCGTATGGATGCACTTTTAGGTGAAGCAACTCTGCCAGTTTCACTTTTGCCTCCCTTCTCAATAAGGGTCTAGTCTTAAAGAAAAGAATTTTCTCTTTTATGAGCAAATTCTCTCCTCTAAGGGTAAATCTCATTTGGGACCTTTTTGGCCCAAGGAAGGAAACCGAAAGTCGCAAAAGTTGTTCCGCTTCGTAAAAATAGCAGAAAAAAGATGATTGCGTAAAAAAATGCTGTTCCCCTTTTCCTTAAAGAGATTGAATACATTTTTGTTACAATCAAAATGCTCACCCGGCACATAATACTGTAAAACACTTATACTTGTCGGTTACTGAATTTTGGCGATATTGGCGATTAAGGCAGAAAGCGCCCAAATATATCCCGCCTATATTTGATTTTCAATACACTAACATACGCGCAGCTTAGCCGAGGCTCAGATGAAATGGAGAACCTGATGAGCATTTGAGATATTGTAACGAGTAAAGGGTTGGGAGGGTCGCCGTTGCTCGCTTTCAACTGGCTACATGCAAGACTTAATAAATATACAAACAATAAATTTTCCATGGCTCTTTGCCTTAAAGATTAGAAACGAAAGGTTTAAACAACTGACTGAAAAAAGTTAAATCAATATTAATCAAGGTAATAAAAGACTTAGAACACTGAAGTCATAGATTCCCGGGAATATTCTCAACTTTAAAAGAGACTCGTCTTCATATCATATTTCCCCAAAGAGCTGAGCTGTAGCTCGAAGACAATTATATGGTTTTCAAATCCCTAAGTAATGTTTTCAAAGCCCAAGTATCGAGCGAGTCTCAACTGACAATCAACACCTAATAGACATTTTCTATAATCAATAATGATACAAGACTTTTGGCTACCTTGCCAGAAACATTCGAAATATCAGATTCCCAGACAACGCATAAAAGCAGGCCCAGAGGTTATCAAACTTGAGTACATTTTCAAACTCAAAATAAAGCACACTGATTGGAAGCAGCCAATCAGTGTGCTTTATTTTGAGTTTGAGATTATTCTCAAGTTTAATAACGTCGAACCCAGAACATTAATCTGCAGTCCAGTAAACACTTATTTCCAGCATCATTAAACCTTGCGTCTCAGGCCAGCTGACAATATACACAATGAACCGTCCAGCCCTCGAACATGCTGGAACACAGGAACCCAATGGGCTTACTCTGCCAGTGTTTCCGAACCCGGTTCAACCCCTGGTAACTGAGTGAACCACGACCCAGGCTGCTAATTGTGACCTCTCAATGCCGCAATTTGTCCTAAAGTCCTGACAGAATCTCAGCCTATGTCTGATTGACATAGTTTTCTTTTCGGATGCTACAATCAGACAAATCATTTAGTTTAGTGTAGTCTACATCAGGTGCAACCGGAAACTGAATTGTAAATGATCTTCGTGGCAACAATCTCGTCGATTCTTCAGATAAGTTAACCCTTAATGCGCCAAAAAGCAGACGACAAAATTTACATCTGCAGAATTTCAAAAAAGTTTCCTCCAACTGATATCATAATACAGTTTCGCCCCCGAGTTTCGCCATTGATTATTTTCGTGATAGGCCGGCTTTGAAAAATCACAACGTCCTTGAGTTTCCCATAAAAAAGATCTTAAAAAATAACTTAAGTCATTTTAGTTACATGTACCAACTGAAATGACCTACTTTCGATTTCGCAAGGTTTATAACATGGTAAAAACACAAGGCACAGGAGGTAAAAACACAAGGTACAGGCGTTTAACAGGTAATAAAAATACAATGTACAAAAATGCAAGGTAAGGATTCCATTGATTGTATTTCATTCCTTGACGGGGAACCAGAGACAAAGACCGTATTTTAACGGAGAGTCTTATAATATTTTTTTCAAAATACCTTGTTCCTTCTTTTTGCCACTTATATGATACAAAAAAGCATATCAACTGACATATTACATGTAGCACACATTCTGAAGGCTGTACAGTTTTATAATAAGTAGTAATTCGGCGGTTTTACCACTGGTAGGACTATGGAGACTTTAATTTATTTTACAAACTATAATCCACCAACCACCAGCTATATAAATAGGGAAAAGATAAAATTTAAAAAAATATATACGCTTAAGAAAAAAAACAACAAAAAAACAACAAGACGGACTTTTGACTTAAACTCGCAATTTTTATGTCATTTGGACAAGAAATTGTAAGCAGATCATCTCCGAAAAATGTGTTAAAATTGGAAAGCGTTCTGTCTTTCACCATTTAGATGCATTAAGATTCAGACGACATTTCTTTATGTCGCCTTTTGCCGTTTGTCACCCGGCATTCGTCAGCGCTGACAGGCAGGAGAGGATTGATTGATTGATTTTTTTTTGTACGTGTGTGTGTGTATGTGTGTGTGTGTGTGTGTGGGGGGGTTACAGGTCCGTTGAGACAGTATTTCAGTCTATATCATCGGGCCGGCTCCCAGAGAGAAGGGGAAAGAAGAGAAATGATAGACAAGAGAAAAGATGCCCAAACGACCCCACCCGCACCTACTGCAAGCACAGTAGGCCCTTGCCCTATGAACAATGTTCCCAATCAGTAGGACGCCCCGGCACTGGAGGAGTGGGAACAATCGTATTGCAAATATACCTTCGACCTAGCAGTCTGTGGTATGGAAAACAAGCAGTGCATGAAAACTTAAAATTGCTTTTCACAAGATTTTATCTACATTTTGTTTGTTGTCTTGCAGTTTAGACTGAAAAATTGTAAACAATGTCAGTGAATGCATGAATACGCTGACGATGTTTGTATACCTTAACAAAGCTGTAGGCTTGGGATGTTGGTTTTTTTTTTCGGGCTCGGGATTTTACTTTTGATATTAATAATATACATGTAGTTATAATTATCCGAGATTAAAATTATTTTATCTAGATCAAAACTGAAAATTTATGAACATGAACTAAAACGGGACCAGAACTGTCGCCAGTCTAAACCTTGTTTATGCATCTGCGAATAAAAGGCGTTTTTCAATTTATTAAATTCGGTTTTTAAACGCAAACTGCAATATTGGTGATGCATAATGCTCCAAAGAATCATATTTCCGGATTCCTGGCAACAAATATGCGCCTAAGGTGGTTTCCAACACTATTAACATTCATATTAAAGTTCAGTTACATGCCGTGTGAAACAGCCGGAAAATCGTCTGACGTAACGTCAAACTTTGACGTCATTTATCTCAGTTTAACGTCGCGTGTCATAAGGTCGATTTCTATCTGGACGGGCTCATATGTAGAATTCGAACACTAGAGGGCAAACAGTGTAGATTCAGATGGGGTGGCTCATTATGACACTCATTTGAAATTACAGAGTGAGTCAAACTAACTTTACACAGTTTGGAAAACACCTCATAATTTAATGATAATATAAAATGTCAGCCATGAAAAATATAAATCCCTAAAGAAAGTAAAATTATGAATGAGAGTATAAAGCCGCTACAATTCTATTTCGTGTGCCGGTCTTGTTAATATCCCATGTAGCAATAATGTACAATTTTGAGTTACAGGTATAGCTTCGACATTTTGGGACACAACCCTTTAAGCAGGAAATGACTTTATATATAAGCATTTTGCTTACTGTCAAATCCTGTTACTTTTGAAATTGTATTGTAGTATATATGTAATTTATAGTTAATAAAATATCGTTTAAACCAACCCTTAAAGCACTTGCATTTAATGACCATGATAAAATAATAATAGCGTTCTCAACAAGTCATTGTTACAAATAATATTTTATTTTTATTTGTTTCAATTTAATTACCTGAAAATTCTTATTTGCAGATTCGTTGTTTCCACGAATGACACCTATCATAAAGTTGAAGAGAAGAGAACAAGTGTCGTAAACCGCCAAAAACGCCAGATAAAGATTCGATGTTGTTTTTCTCATGTATTTTTGTGTCAGTACGACGAACGACAACACATTTAGACACACTCCAAATATCACAATCGTAGCTGTCCCGTACGAGAGAAGAAATCGTACTAATTTGACCAATGGGAGAATCTCTATCCAGTAAGTTCGGAGCTCGCATGGCCATGCTGTAGCTTCCTCTTGCGTCACATTTTTACCCTGGAGATCTTCTATGACGTCATAGGTATATGGACAAGTAGAACCACTGATAAACACCGTCATCTGAAAATAAGAAAAACGGGTAACTACATGTATTGGGAACACCATGTCATCTGATATCAAGTTTATCAGGCGAGACAAGAAGCACAGTAGGAAGAGCTAGGTTTGCCGAGCCATTCCTACCTGTTTCTGGTCGACTATCAATTTTCTACTTAAGAGTATCATGCACCATTTATTGCATAAACAGCAGTGCCGAGAGGTATTAACAGCCGTGCATCAACCGGCGAAAAGCCGTGTTTCAACAAGGATTTTCACTTTCACGCGCTGTTGATGCACGATGACAGAACTTTCATTAAGCATGTGCCGGGCCACTAAAAAACCGACATGCAACTTTGTCTCTGCCGTTTCGGTCGAATTACAAAAATTGGTGGTGTGCTACCTATGTATGCCCCTATATGACGTCATCATGCTTTTGTAATCTGACGTCATCGTCGTGACTCAGGTTTAAATCGATGTTGTTTACATTCTTACGATGCCAAATGGAGAGTAAATAAGTGTTAAAGACAACATGCATCTCAAGCTTTCAGCAATCAAGAACTTCAGGATGGAATATGAACGGATCAGGCTTGTTCTGCTTAGAAATTATTGCTCAAGGTATCTGCTTTTTGTTAATTAATTGGCAATCTATTTTGCATCAACTGCAACGACCATCTTGGACACTTTTCCGAAACATTGAGGTAGAATAGTATGATGGCAGCCACTTTGAATATAATGAATGCTCTCGGGCCCGGAAGACGAATATTAGTAAAAAGGCTGTCAAACGTTGACAAAATATAGTGCCAAGGTTTTCTCAAATTTTAACGAATAATTCGTTGAATTTTTGCAATAACAGCGATCAAACATTTGTTTCCAATGCATTAACATTTGCCATGTCCCTCGGGAGATGTTTAAAGCCTCGGCCTTCGGCCTTGGTTTCCAACATCTCCCTCGGGACCTGGCAAACGTTAATGCATGAAACACCATGTTTGATGCCGGGCCGGGTAGCGCAATCGGTAGGGCACCTGACTCGTAAGTCAGAGGTCCTGGGTTCGAATCCCGGTCTGGCCACATACTTTCGTTTCTCCTTCCGCTGATTCAAGAAGGGCATTTGTCAGTTACTGGCGAAAGTATGTGCACTTAGTACTGGTTAACCGCTTAGGAGGTCTAAGCCTGCCCAGGAATAGTGTGGTTAGGTTAACTGACCGTCCCGACATGACCTTAGTTGTTTACCGTGGACGTTAAGCATCAAATCAACCAACCAACCAACCAACCATGTTTGATCCCTATATTATTGCATGAAAAGCAGTACAGAGAGGTATCAACAGTCGTGCATCAACCGGCGAAAAGCCGTGTTTCAACAAAGTATTTCACGCGCTGTTGATGCACGATGACAGAACTTTCATTATGCTTGTGCCGGGCCACTAAAAAATCCGCCATATAACTTTGTCTCTCCCGTTTCGGTCGAATTACAAAAATTGTTGGTGCGCTACCTATGTAGGCCTATGCCTATATGACGTTATCATGCCTTTGTAATCTGACGTCATCGTCCTGACTCAGGTTTAAAGCGATGATGTTTACATTCTTACGATGCAAAAAAATGGAGAGTATATAAGTGTTAAAGAAGCTTTCAGCAATCAAGAACTGTAGGATGTTATATGAATGGATCAGGCTTGTTCTACATAGAAATTGTTGCTCAAGGTATCTGCTTTTTGTTGATTAATTTGCAATCTATTTTGCATCAACTACAACGACCATCTTGGACAATTTTCCGAAATATTGAGGATGAATAGGATGATGGCAGCCATTTTGAATAGAATGAATGCTCTCGGGCCAGGAAGACGAATATTAGTAAAAAGATGCACCAGCGCGTTGGCTGTCAAACAGTGACAAAATATAGTGCCAAGTTTTTTCCCCAAATTTTAACGAATAATTCGTTGAATTTTTGCAATAACAGCGATCAAACAATTGTTTTCAATGCATTAACATTTGCCAGGTCCCTCGGGAGATGTTGAAAACCTCGGCCTTCGTTAAAATTTCCAGCGTTAATGTCTCAAATATGCCAATATTTTTGTCGAAAAAAATGTGAAAGCTTTTGCACTGCAAAAGCTTCTCCCAATTTTTTAACAAAAATATGAGTGTATTTGATTATAAAGTCGTAAAACACTAGACAAGTAGACCTCTTAACGAGCTCGTTTGGCTAACGATGCTTTGAACAACTGGGCCCAGATGTTTAGCTATACCTCCGTGTTTTTCTGCCATGTTACTAAGGGGAACAACTCATAACTGCTCGCATGATTGGTTCAAAATTGCTTCAATTCGTAAAAGAAAGAAATTGTTCTTAGAGGATCAAGTAAAATCGAACTAGTTCGATCCTTGGAAGCAAGGAATACTCCAAAGAAATGAAACTAGCAGACCCAATATAATTGAGTCTGTTCATGACCAGTAATAAAATGAGCCGCAACACGACAAAACCAACAAAGTGGTTGTGCGACCAACACAGACTCAGTTCAGCCTGGGCATCCACCCAGTCTGATCAGAGTCTTCGCTGTCCGCATGATGGTAGCTTAGACCCTTAGCTACCCTTTAAGCGCTTAGCAAAGAGTCTGATGAAACTGAGCGGATGTCCAGGCTGAACTGAGACTGCGCTGGGCGCACAACCACATTTTTGGTTTTCTCGTGTCGCGGCTCAAATGTGCAACACCGGCCACGCCCCCTAGCAAACAATTTGACCCTATTGAGAAGAGAGGCAAAAATGAAATGGAAGAGTTGATTCCCTTCAAAATGTTTTATCCTCCTTTAGTGCACTTCCAGTTTCTATCGACCTAACTCTTCCTATGCTGCTTCATGATTACACAATCTCTGCGCTTAATTTTAAAAGAATGTATATACGAACAACAAATTTATTGAGCTGCGTGAAGAATTTCAGGGGTTTCCTCGTTAAAAATGACGTAAGAAAATGACGCAAGAAAACGTGAGCGTCCACCCTGTAAGTGGTCAAAATATATTCGGTACGGCAAAATTGATATTTTCTATCCAAAGTGATTTGGTGCATTTTGTATAATATTTTCGCACTTATATTTCCCGAATGACAATACTTAGTTCAAATGCTCTTTTGAGGATAGCCGTTTCAATGAAAGGGTCTACGTGTCCGTGTTTGGCCTTGGCCTCATGATCTACTGACGTACAGCAAACGAAATGCGTGTATGTCAGTTCGTCACAAAACTCTTGACCTGAAAACCTTTTCTTTAAAATGTAAATACAATTATCGCTGTGGGCAGGCTGAGAACACGCATCAGTTTGTTTTAAAGTGAATGGTTCACTTTCAGGGACGGGTCAATAACTGTACCACTTTTTTTTCCTCCCTTCTCCATCGGCGGGAGTTTACTCCTTTAAGAGCTTCGTTGTTCATGAACACAAAATAAGTTTCCCTTTATAAAATGATGGTAAAACATGACACCATCTCCATTAACATTAATCCTTGCTAGTCATACTGGCAATGAAGTATAACTGAGCCGCAACACGATAAAACTAACAAAGTGGCATGTGCGCCCAGCGAAGACTCGGATCAGCTTGGGTATCCGCTTAGTCAGAACAGAGTCTTCGCTGTCCGCATGGAGCTAGTTGAGACCCTCAGCTACCCTTCAAACGCAGAGCGAAGACTCTGATCAGACTGGGCGGATGCCCAGGCTGATCTGAGTCTAGGCTGGGCGAACATGCCACTTTATTTGCTTAGTCGTGTAGTGGCTCAATTGTTTGCTTCGTAGTTGAGTATTAATTAGCGAAAAGGTGTTAGAATTATTTTCAGGAAAGTTTAGAAGCAAAAACCAAGACCTCAAGACCTTTGTCATGTACAATTAAGCTGCCTCGAAAGAAAGAATAAACAAGCAAATTCAACGAATTTATGTCCCCCGCCTTGGAAACTAGGTCTCCACTGTTTGAGCTGGAAAAGCGGCTAAGTTAAAAATGTGAAAAAAGTAATAAAAAAACAATGTGAGGATTATATCTAAACCACATGCATATCTTCAGACCATGACCAAAATACCTGTGAAGTTTCAAAGGAATCGGCATAAAACTGTAGGAGTTGCGCACACAAGGTACCCACTATCTAGTCACTATGATAGAAAAAACGCCTAAAAATGACTAAGTTCAACTTGTTGAAAAAGTGACAAAGAATAATGTGAGGATTATATCCAAACCACATGCATATCTTCAGACCATGACCAAAACACCTGTGAAGTTTCAAAGGCATCGGCATAAAACTGTAGGAGGAGTTGCGCACACAAGGTACCCACTACCTAGTTACTTTGATAGTAAAAACGCCTAAAAAATGACTAAGTTCAACTTGTGGAAAAATCTCAGGATTATCTCAGGTCCTTTGAGATCATGGAATATATTCTGAGAAGTCAGAAATGATCATACGTTTAGATTCATTTTCTAAACAATTTTGAAATATTTTGGTATTTTTCGACGTATATCAGTCTTTGAGACGACTGCCATGTTAAAACTGCAAATTTACTGTTTTTTTCCTCTGGCTCCAAAGGGTCACTGATGAGGCTTGAATAGCCGAAACCGCGGTATGGCCCAACTTCTTACTTGTGAATGTTTTCTTTGCTCTTAAAGGATCTAAACTTCTATCATTATTTACATCCAAACCACATGCGTATCTTCAGACCATGACAAAAACATCTGTAAAGTTTCGAAAGAATCGGCATAAAACTGTAGGAGGAGTTGCGCACACAAGGTACCTACTACTTTAGGGGGACGGAAAGACGGAAGGACGGACGGAAAGCCGAAAACTATGTCCCTCCGCTTTTCTTCGAAAAGGCGGGGGACAAAAAACAGTTGCATGTCTTAATTTACAGATCAGCCGGTCCATCCGACCATTCTGACAAGAGGTTCTGACAAACGGTTCTTCGACAAAACTACGTTTATATTTATATACACACTCTTTACATCATTATGAGTATGAAATCTCAAGATATTTGGAAAGCGCGGAGGCTGATATGAGGTTTCTCTCTTCGGATATGCTAGCTTGAGTAAAAGAAAGTAAAGGTTCGCCACAGCCTTGTGGCCGAACGGGCAGTGGGCTGGTAGAGGCCGACTTAATATCTGCGGTGGCAAAATTTTGCGGTTGGTTGGTTGAATTGGGTTTTACGGCCCTTTGAGACAGTATTTCAGTATATATCGGGCCGTCTCCCAAAGAGAGAAGAGAGAAATGATAGACGAGAGAAAAAATGGCCAAACAACCCCCACCCGCACCTACTGCAAGCACAGTAGGCCCTTGCCCTACTACTATTCAAATAAGTAGGACTCCCCGACACTGGAAGTTACACACAGCACCTTCGCACCACCCCAAAAAAAATTGGCGGTTTGATGAAAATGACATATTGGTGAAGATTAATTTTGGCGTTTATGAATACCATGGCTTCATTTTATACAGAAAATTTGAAGTTAATCTATAACATTTATTTGAGCCGCGACGCGAGAAAACCAACAATTTGGTTGTGCGCCAAACGCAGACTTAATGCAGCCTGGGCATCCGCCCAGTCTGATCAGAGTCTTCGCTGTCCGCATGGAGGTAGCTTAGACCCTTAGCTACCCTTTAAGCGCTCAGCGAAGAGTCTGATCAGACTGGGCGGATGCCCAGGCTGATCTGAGTCTGCGCTGGGCGCACGACCACTTTGTTGGTTTTCTCGTGTTGCGGCTCATTTCTTATTTCTCCATTTAATTATCCACTCAGGCAATTATAAGCATCGCCTCATCCAGGCGATTTTATGGAATGCCACAATGTATAGTTTAATTGCAATTTAGAAAAAAAATTCTCAAAAACTTATCAGGAGCTCCTTTTCATCTGAACCTCTGTTATGCTGTGCGTATTGAAATGCGTTGTAAATGATATGTTTGCCTACTTATATTTTAGCGCTCTTTGCCTTAAAAGCGCCAATATCGCCAAAATTCAGTAACCGCCAAATATTAGTGTTTTACAGAACGTATATTGGTTTAAGGTACACCGTAAAAATTTCCGTAGATATTACAGTAAAATAACTGGCTGCCAGTTCAGTTATTTTTACGGGCGTCTGCCTGTAGAACATTTTTGTAAATCTACGGAAATATTTACAGTGTAGCTCTACCTTACCTGTCGTTTCGTTTTCTCTACATTTCCAGTAATTAGTATAATGAAAATGGCTATAATAACAATTATCCTTGTAATACGTCACGTGTACGTGTACTCCATAAAAAACAAACAAACAAAAAAAAAAAAACAGCCTTATCATTTATTTCCATAATACGTTTACATTTCAAAGGTTGCATTTCATTCTGAGCTTGAGCATCTCTGATATCTACCGAAAAAAATCTAAGTGTTTGGACAGATAGGTCGGAGCAAACAGTGCGGACCCATATCAGATTGCTCCTCGATTTTTCTCCAAGAGGAGCAGTCTGATCAGGGCTTACATTGTTTGCCATCCCATCTGCATCTTTCTGAGGCATTACTTCATTGTAAGTCCAAACAATTCTACTTTTATGACATTTACATTTATTATCATGGGTGTTCCAATTTCAAGAATTTAAACGATAGGTGATATTAGAAGCGTTAATGGTAATGAAATAGGAATATGTAATGGCACTATGGTTGTGGAATAATGAAACTGAGACAAAATACTTCATAGGAAATTATTGGAAATATCTTCTTTTTCATTTCTTTATATATCCCGCCACACGAAACATATATTAGTGAAGTATTATGATACACCCTTTGTCGTCCGATTGTCTGTTCATCCGCACTTGCTTTCCGATCGTGAAAGTGAACAAATATGAGCAGATTTTTCTCTGAGTTAAGTGTGTGGATAGGTCTCGGAAACAGCAACTGACTGACATTTATGGCAGTTTTTAATGGCTAAAAAGTTGTTTATGACTGGTAGCTTCTTTACTGTTTGGAATATCTTGGTGAAACCGAAGAGTCAGAATTTTGACCAGCGGGATTATATGACCCTGCAATGAGGAAGGGGCTAAATTAATGTTAAAATGTGGTTTTGGTCTATCATTCTTTTCCGTTTTAGAATATCTTTATGAAACTTCATAGAGTTGATGGAAATCAGAATCTGTCAGTCTGGGTCATCTGCCTTTGCTGTGCTATGTATTAGTCCACTTTAGGCATGCATTCGAAGACGATGGTACAAATCCACAAAAATGACTGAAGTAAGGTACGCTTACTGTTACAATGGGATTTTTTCCGACAGGGTTATCTGCCCCTCCTCTCCCCCACCCTTGCCGCGGGACTATATATATGCAAAAAAAAAATGTTTGGCCTGGTACCTATTCCTTTTCTGTTTGGAATCTCTCTTCATTTCAGGAATACTCACAAGTATGGCAGTTCTAGGACAGGGTACCTTCGGACAGCGGGTAAATTCGGATATACCTTTGCAAACAGTGAAAATCCAGATGAGACGGCTCTTAATGAGCCGTCTCATCTGGATTTTCATTGTTTGTCCAGTTACTTTGGTTTTAATTCAAAACAGCTGACAAATGAAGGGAGCAATGTCACTGTCGGAATTAATCTGCTGTCCGAAGTTACCCGACTTTACCTACCTGTGTTTGATTTGAGCTTTCAGCTTTCCGCATTGGATAACAAAACTGTTCCAGTTTTAGGACAGCATTTTTAGGTGTCCCAGTTGGTAGAATATTTACGGTAATATGAAAGTGCTAGGGAAATGAAACAATCAAATATGACATTTAAGAGTAGACACAGCTCGCGAAAAAGTGAAGTGAACAGCTTTTCTTCCGAAGCTCCTTCAGTCAGTCCATCAATCTGTCAACGAATTGACCAGGACAAACGGGAAAGCAGACAAACAAAATGGATAGATGGATGGACGACTTGCGATTTGCCATCCTTTTCAACAGTATTTCAGGCATATAAGGATGCTGGGATGGTAATAATGAAAGGCTGTGTGCAATGGAACCCCATTTACGGTTGAGAAGATTCAGCCTCGAGCGGGGCTCGAACCCGAGACCGCTAGATCAGCAGGCCAGCGCTTAAACAATAGAGCCACCTGGGCTCCTCTGACAAACAAATACAACAACAACGATCAAACAAATGTAAGTTAATTATCAAAACAACTGAAAATATTCTTGGGCTTAAAACAGTTTTTCGACGTTCAACTACGCATGGCTCTCATTTTAAGTCCCCTTCCCTCGTCGCACGGCTTATTGGAAATGACAATGTTTCAACTTTCATTCCGGTGATGAAATACTTACTAATTAATCTATTTTTGTTGGGGAAATAAATCTAATACCTCCTTTCCCGCCAATAGTAAAGCCAGAGGCCAAGAAATTGTACCATACAACATGCGTCATCAGAAAAGATTAACACCTCATGAAGTGAGCAAATAAATGGCACCACTCTCAGGGGAAGCAACTATCAATTTCATTTTTGCCTCCCTTCTCACTAAAGGAAAGAATTTGTTCTTCTAGTCTGTTACCTCAAAATTACCATTGAGAACAATGGTACAGTATATATGAGCCGCGACGCGAGAAAACCAACAAAGTGGTTGTGTACCCAGCGCAGACTCAGATCAGCCTGGGCATTCGCCCAGTCTGATCAGAGTCTTCACTGTCCGCATAGAGGTACCTTAGATCCGTAGCTAAAGGCCGAAGCTACCTCTATGCGGACAGCAGAAACTCTGATCAGACTGAGCAGATGCTCAGGCTGATCTGAGTCTGGGCTGGGCGCACATCACTTTCGTGTCGCTGCTTACTTATTCAATTACAACTATATCAGCGATAACAAAAGCGAAAGCAGCGAAATGATCAAGTCGATTCCTTCACAGCCGCTGGTTATTTACCAATTCAAATCATAAGCACCAAATATAAACACTGCCTCCTTAACGTCGCGTTATATAATATAAGGTACAGCCTCTGGAATGTCCCTTCATTCAAGGATCTGATAAAGTTGTTATGGTTATTTGTTAACTAGCCTCTAATAGCATCAGAAAAACAGAAAGCTCTTTTACTGCTTGTAAAATCTTTAACATCAAACAGTTTGACCACTATTTCACAGCAGGATGCCACTTAAGCAACAGTTACAGCAGCTTATTAGCCTTCTAAATAAACAAACAATTTCATGCTGAAATGTTCACCGGACTCTGAATTAGTAGGCTGTGGACAAAAGTGTATAATGTTTCTGATTTTCAAAAATGCAATAATATAGCTAAGATAAACCAGACTTATAAACAATCAATCAAAATAACAGCATTGAAGAACATAATCAACTGTCTAAAATTTCTGGTGATGTAATTAGTTTCTGTCATGTAAAAAGTTCCTTTTTTCATAAAGCTCGTGCAGTTTTCAGTTTTGGTGCACAGATTTATGGTGTAGCATTACCTTACTCCAGCTTTACAAATAGTTTAAAAAGATGGTTTAAGGTTTCAGAAAAAAGTTATAGCTTGTAAGCACCCAGTTATCACTGACCGCTTCCAGGCAGTGCTTTAATATTACTGTTGTGTCTGCTGATTTGTAATCTTAGAAAAATCTGTTGGTTTTATCTATGTACTCCTTTTTATTATGAGATTCATATAAAAAAAGTTAAAACTAATTTGATTCGTTTAGTCTGTAAATTTAACCCATTTATGCCTAGTGGAAAATAAACTGTTTCAGTGGCCGGTAACGTTGTCGACTTAGATGACACGACAGAATATTTACATTAGTATTTACTGAACAGCCCTATAGTGAACCATTGGAACGTAATGTAGTTTACATTCCAATAAAAATACATTGAGACACGCGACGTCAATGACGTCAAAATAAACAGTGGGTCTCTACAATCTGATTGGGCGTTAGCGACGTCATTGCATGCTGTTCTGCTGTTAGTAGAAAAACTACGTGTACATGTTTTACTGCTTCAATTTAAGCGCTTATATAAGATTTTTCATGAAAGATTTGATTGAAACGAATGTAAATATAAGCAATGATCAACTTGATTTTTCTGTTGTTTATCGAAGTGTAAACTACATTGGGTCACTAGCAAAGTTTACATGAACCCCTTCGGGGTTCATTCTCTTTGCACGTGACCCAATGTAATTTACACTTCGATAAAATTTATACCTTAAATTAAACATCTAAGATTGCTTGCAAATAGAATTTTGGAAACATCAGACATACATACACAGGCAGATACAAACACGAAAACAAGAGGGCAAAAACGTGTCAGTGTCCGCGTGTGTTACTGTTTATAAAATGTAGTATAAAACATCAGGAGAATGGCGCTTTACATTTAAAATACGTCTGTGATGAGCTGATGAGATACTGATAATTACTAGTGTAGTTTTCTTTTGTCTGACAATGTAGTAATTTCACGATACAACAGGAAAGAGCAGCTGAACACACACAGCAAGAATTTGATTTAATGTTTTCAATTAAAATAGATTATTCTTTGTGTGTGTGTGTGTGTGTGTGTGTGTGTGTGTGTGTGAGAAACAGAGAGAGAGAGAGAGAGAGAGAGAGAGAGAGTTTGGGGGCATAAGAGAAAGAAAGAGAGGGAGAGACGGAAAGAAGGGTGGCATTAGACTAAGATTCAGTTGTATTACTCTTGGTGATGAAAGATGAAAGGTTCTTTGACAGTGCGAGCCGTAACTACGTTTCTGTGGAAGTAGAGAGAGAAGGAGACAGACGGACTGAAAGACAGAAAATATTAGATCATACAGTACAAATATTAAATTATAAGACGCAAAGTTTGCTTTTAGGCACAAACATTTTGAAATTTCTGATTTATGGCTTAAATATGAGATTAGAAATTACGGTTGCCTTTTTTCCAATATGTTATATAGTACTACGGATATGATGTGGTTACTGGGGTAATTTAGTGATAATTTTCCATATTTCCCCATAAAACATACGTTGCGGTCCTTATTGGAAGCGTTATGCCGACACGGCTCTTATGAGGAATCACCACTTATGTTTTTGTGAGAAATAAGAAAAACATATCTCCGAATTATTATCAAAATGCACCTTATGGACCTTTATGAAAAACGCAAAAGCAGCCTTGTATTGACTGCCTGGATACTAAATTTAAATGAGTTTAGTAGTAAAGAATTCATACACTGTGCAGAAAAGGTTTAATGAATAATATAGTTTCAGGGATATTTATTGAGTTGTACAAGTACATATCCATTTTTGCACTTACATATCCATTTTTGCACTATTTTCATGACGAAAACAAATTTTGTATCTCTGTGCAATGTAACCCCTTCCCAAAAGGGATATATAGCTACTATTAACGGAAAGATCGTTTCTAGAAGATCGAACGCTTTCTTTAAGAGTGCCCTTATTCAGAATGGATTGCAAAAATGATAAAAGGCCATCGGCCAAGTGTCACCCGACGTTTGAAATGTGTCACAAACTTCAGTCCTTTATTCTGTTTCAGAGTAAATGTATGGCCAAAAACAGAAAATATATATATTACAAAACCTGGTAAGCAAATGATAACTGAACATAAGCAAAGACATATACCCAATTACTGGGCCTCTTTATAAAATACGTAAGTTCAGAACGAGGCATATATGTGTAAAATCAGGTTACTGAAACTATAGGCCCTTACAAAATGACCAAAACATCAAGACTATTGTATACCCAGTAACAAAATAACAACAGCCATTATCCTGCTTACATGTATATGAATCTGATGAAATATGAACAATGCATTTATGAAAATTCAGCCCATTAATATGAATAGTTCTGGAGTTATCCCTTTACCTTATAAGTGAATGTCTATTATCTATGAAAGGGGAATAACTCTGTCACTTATGATTTAGCACATCCTAACAATAATCAGAATAATCATTTTACCAAATGCATATAGCATACCAAATTTCAGCTCTCTCGGTCAAACGGTTCAAAAGTTGGAAAAATGCCAAAAAACGACAAAGGGCCATAACTTTGTAAAAATTAGGACAATTGAAATTCCAAAATCAAATGCACATCTTCATATCATGATGAAACATTCTGCACAATTTCAAGTCAATCTGATATAAGATGTTGTAGGAGTTGCGGGGACAAGGTCTAAGTCAGCAAGGGCCGTAACTCCATTAAAAATGGCCGAAACAAAAATAAAAAACCACATGCACATTTTTATATCGTAAGAATATAATCTATAAAATTTCAAATCAATCCGATGAAAGATGTAGGAGGAGTTGCGGGGACAAGATTTCGAAAGGTCTGAGTCAGCAAGGGCTGTAACTCCATCAAAAATGGCCGAAACAAAAATCGAAAACCACATGCACATCTTCATATCATAAAAATACAAACTGTAAAATTTCAAATCAATCCGATGAAAGACGCAGGAGTTGCGGGGACAAGATTTCGGACGGACGGACGGACGGACGGACGCACACACGGACGGACGAGGGTCATTTCTATAGTCCCCCCTCCGCCTACGTCGGGTGACAAAAATGGCAGAATTGCTTCACCGGAAAGAGTACCTAGAATCCTCTTAATAGAAATTTTCAATGCTCATAATCGAAATAGATACTACCAGCCTGCGAAAATAATAATCACTGTAATTAAGAAGCTGATAGAGAAAGAACAATAGTCTTTATAATATGATTCCGAAGACATGATACAATCTTGTTTTACTTCAGCGATGCCTGGTTTTCTTAAGAAAATGGATGCATATATTGGTAAGTAATTGTATTGTAGCTTCTTTCCTCGTGCACTTCTTCCAAGAGGTTCCCCTATATTTGGCTGTATTATGTTCAATTTTATACCCAATTAGCACACAACACTGAATCAACGTTGAGCGTAAGGCCGGATGTACGAGCCCCTTGTAGTTCCTTTCTTTACATCCCCAGGACTAGACTTGCCGAAGTCTGTAAATTAATATCCCATTTTTATTTGGAAAAAAGAAGAAAGAAAATGTTCCTGTTTAACACTGTGTTAAATTGACATATATTCAGAGATTCAGAGATAACTCTTAAAGGGACTTTTACATATTATTTCATTTAAAGAGACTTTCCTGCTTGAAAGTGAAATTTAGATAAATATAGGGTCTTGGGAAAGTCTACCCCAGGACATAAATAAAGGTTTCTTCTTAAAGACCTTGTATTCTGTTAGCTTTTGTGCAAATATTTCCAATTACGAGAGTTCCATTTCAGATCAAAAGATATTTGGACACCAACGTACTTAATAGACATGTTCCTTCTAAGTTATATGATACATGTATGTATTTGATCTACTTCTAAGTAAGATGCATTATGTTACGTTTGACCAATTGGAATCTCATACGGCGTATTAAATTTTATTTGTCATAGGCAGTGCTGCCATAAACAGGTTGTTGGTTGGTTGGTTGGTTTGATGCTTAACGTCCACGGTAAACAACTAAGGTCATGTCGGGACGGTCAGTTAACCTAACCACACTATTCCTGGGCAGGCTTAGACCTCCTAAGCGGTTAACCAGTACTAAGTGCACATACTTTCACCAGTAACCGACAACTGCCCTTCTTGAATCAGCGGAAGGAGAAACGAAAGTATGTGGCCAGACCGGGATTCGAACCCAGGACCTCTGACCTACGAGTCAGGTGCCCTTCCGATTGCGCTACCCGGCCCGGCCATAAACAGGTAAAAGTATGGGCTATTTGAATTGTTAACTTAACTTTGCTCTCGAATTCCGTAAGCCACACAAGTATTGCCGCGACACGACAAGACCAACAAACTGGCATGTTCGCCCAGCGAAGACTTAGATCAGCCTGTACATCCGCCAAGACTGAACAGAGTCTTTGCTTTGCACTTAAAGGGTAGCTAAGGGTCTAAGCTACCTTCATGCGGACAGCGAAGACTCTGGTCAAAGTGGGCGGATGCCCAGGCTGATCTGAGTTCGCTGGGCACACATGCCACTTTGTTGGTTTTGTCATGTCACGGCTCAACTTGTGTGGCTTACGATAATCGAGAAAAAAAGGTAATAAAGTAAACTGTGACCTACGTGAAATTGCAAACAACTGAAAAACTCAATTGAGCCGCGACATGAGAAAACCAACAATGTGGTTGTGCGGCCAGCACAGACTCAGATCAGCCTGGGCATCCGCCCAGTCTGATCAGAGTCTTCGCTGTCCGCATGAAGGTAGCTTAGTCCCTCAGCTACCTTTTAAGCGCTTATCAAAGAGTCTGATCAGACTGGCTAAATGCCCAGGCTGATCTGAGTCTGAGCTGGGCGCACAACCACATTGTTGGTTTTCTCGTGTCACGGCTCAATTTGTTTGGCACAGATCCATATCCCCTTTGGCATGATGTCACGTTTTTAATTCCCTTTATTCTCTTCTTTATCACAGGGTATAATCGATTCCGCTAATTTTCGCTTCCTGCAGAGACTGTACATCATATTTGGCTTCCGCCGAGACTGTCCGCGAACTCTTGCTTCCTGCAGAGACTACTGTCCTCGAGAAATGGCTTCCTGCCGAGACTGTCCGTGTGATTCTGCTTCCTGCCGAGAGCCTCGGCAGGAAGCAGAATCACGCGGACAGTCTCTGCAGGAAGCCATTTATCATGTACAGAAGTCTCGGCAGGAAACAAGAGTTCGCGGACAGTCTCGGCGGAAGCCAGATATGATGTACAGTCTCTGCAGGAAGCGAAAATTGGCGGAATCGATTATACCCTGTGCATTTCCCCGGGCCCTTTGGCATGATGTCACGTTTTTAATTCCTTTTATTCCCTTCTTTATTAAAACATCTGGCCAGCGGTTCTATATCGAGACAGATGTCATTTTTATTAATGTCAATTTGATATTTATGGGGCATGCTAAGATTTTCAGCTCACTTTATTACTGTTTCGAGCAGATCACACTGTACAAGTGTTCTTCAAAGGTGCCGATGAACTTTTGGAATTTTGATCGCCCTGTCGAGATATTTGGTACGACAATAGTCGGCTGTACTTGCGGGACAAGGTTTTTCAGAATTATTTTTCTTGAATATCCTGTCTTTCACTTTCTCCCTCTCACCCAAGAAGCAGTTCCATATAGACTTAAATACTATCCCTGTCTCAAAGGGCCTGCACTCAATCAACCAGTCAACAGCTAACTCTGCAATATTCATTTTTGCCCCTCCCACACCCATTCTCATATTAGTCAACTCTAACTTATGGAAATACTGCTTGTTGACCCGAATATGCAATGTTTTTCTTTTTGTTCAGAAAATTAAACAGGATGACACAAATGTTGTTTTCTATTTAAAGAACGGCTGAAAAATTTGTCGATATACCCATACACCTAACACCGCAAATTTATAGCATAGTACGGTGCTGTCCGGTAACATTGCGCACGTAAGACATATGATGGATAGAATTATTTTTAGAAAATAATACACAGATGAAACTTAACGTCAGTTATTAGCTATTACTTATTCATTCAAACATAAAATAATCAAACGGCTCAATTTCTAAGCTCATTTCACAGAAACTGAGCTAAAAGATTGACACCCTAGTGAAAAATGAAGAGCGCGTTTGTCACCTAACATTGCGCAGACCTATTCGAATCAAATATTTATCCCTTTAAAGATTTTAATTGTCACACCAATAATTATGTCAACAACTTTACATCGCCTCGAGCCTAAGCACCCGTCTTTATCTGCCACGTGCAAGTCACGTGCCGTGGCAAGGAAACGTTCTTGGCTAGGTTAATTCTTTTAAAGATTGTCTCCCTCGTTTATTTCATGTTTTCAGGAAAAAATATTTTAACACAATTTCGTTAGAAAATCTGTAATAGTCTCATAATTAACCGTAAAAGATTTGAGAAAATGCATGGTTTTTCGATAAATGTAGAATGAAAAATAATCTTCTTATTAAAATGCAAATTACCTATTTCCTCACGGCCTGTAAGAATATCGATTTTGACCACGTGTGTCATGTGATCATGTACAAGTATTTTTCTTATTCGTGCACGTGATTGTGACGTATGAATAAATTACTTGTGTCCAATAATGGGATTTCGTCCGCGGTCGCGACCGTTTAAAAAAATTATCTTCTTTTTTGTTAAAAGTCACTTTTATCAAATATTACTATCTAAATTCTTTTTCAAATGTATAGATAGACCATGTCGGAGGTATTGCATGAAATATTTCATCAAACCATTTTTTGTTATTATCATCAAGGGAGTAAATCTTTAAGAATTTCGATCTACAATTTATTATACAGCTGAATATAAACTTCTTTTATCTAAAATAAATTAAAGATAAACACCAAGAAACGAGTTTATATAATTCTATTATCATTACTTGCTGCAAAAAAAATATTTTTGAGTGATACATTTTCCCGCCAAAAATATGACGTCATTTAGGAAACGTTCGTATGCAAGCAGTGTAAAAACGCAATAATTGCAACAAAATAACTGCAAAACAAGGTTGAATTATGGATATTATATACACTGTTTGAAGAAAATTCCGCAACTAGTGTGAGGTAAGCATTTCTGGCAAATTCCCTTCAGCTGCGTGGACCTGCGACAGTGTTGACCTAAATATTTGTTTGTTAATACAGACACATGCTGACATGCGTGAAATTCATGTTTTTGGATATCTATGTCATACTGATAGACGGGAAGCTTCTCAAAAGTTGAAAGGAAATGTCTTCAAAACAATGGCGAAAATGACATCGGGAATGACATTATCTTTAACTTCCGTGCACGCTAATAGCGGCCGCGCAATGTTACCGGACTCGACTGTAACTGTTCATTTTTCCTTAATAATTCTTGAATATGTTCATTTCACACATTTATCTTTTTATTTAGTTTAAGAATATCATAGCCGGTAGACTCAAAGGTTTGTAAATATGATATTAGAAATTATGGTACATGTAACGTAGAAAAATGAAAACAAAAAAAATCGTATTTTTATAATTTTATATGAAGGCACTTATTTTAAGCTTTATCATCCCCACCTTCACAATTTGCCCTCAGTATGATGTCGCTTACAATGAACCCCATTTCAACTTTTGCAGACATATTTTTTTTTTTAATTGTTGTTTTAATCTGTTTTGGCGCACTAAGTATGAATCTGACGCAAGTGCATATATACTCAAATATATATTTGCGTGTGTATCTTAGATATTTGCTGAGTTGATATGTCCTTATTTGACAATCTCTGACCTGTCAGTTTTGCGTTTTAGTTCTAGCTGTGGGAGGGAGTATTTCCGCTAAGAGACACATAATAGAAATATAGAAAGCTATTAGCTAATTGCTTGAAACTTGCTACCTAGCCTTTTAGAAGCATTGTAAAATGCTTTACTCGGAGGACATCAGCCTTTTCAGTTAACTGTAGATCACATAAGCTTACATGTAAAACAATATTCTAGGGAAGGAATACAAGGAATATATAGAGCTCCAGTTAAGTTGGGCTTTGAGGATAATTCAAATATATTTTTTCTTATTTCTCAATTAAAACATATGTAGTGACCCCTCATTAGAACCGTCTCGACGAGACGGTTCAAATAAAGGGTCAAATCATATGTTTTTAAATAAGGAAAATGATCCCCAAATTATCCCTGTCATCCCTTCCTATCTTGAGCACTGAGGTAGACAGATTTAGAAAAAGAGATGAGAATTGAGTAGCCATGAACTACGGAGGTAAATCCAATTTGCTAACTTGTGCTGTCGACTGAGACCGAGAATTTAGTCGTAAGCATTACCAATAACGGCAAAGATACTATTATCAATGGCTGTCGACCAACCTGATACTGCTGGCGACCGAGACAACAGCCACTTTTGCATGCATGGTAACTGACAGACTAAGTCGACAGCACAGGTAGGCAAATTGGTATTATCCCCATGAACTAACGCAATTTATAGAATTTGTGCTCCTTTGCGATCATCCGATATCGAAACCGTTCCGAATCAGTTCAAAAATGTAGTTCCGCTAAAGAAGATGCTTAGGGGGTCTGAGCAGTCTTGCAACGTTATATAACTACTGATGGGAAGGCTCAATTTAGCCTTCTATATGCGTTTCTCAAATGTATTCCTTTAAATTTGGTTTAACATCAAACAGAGAATTAAGTTATTTGAGAATGAATTATAAGTTTGAGAAAATTACACTTTTTCGTTGTAAGAATATCAGGTAGCATCTCACTTATAACTCGGGAGGAGCATGGCATGCAATGTAAGCCATGCTCCTCTCGAATTGTAAGTGCGATAATGCCATGTATCTGTTACCATAGCAACTATGGAATTACCAACTGTTCTCTGCTTAGTACATTTGCAGAATGACGTCTCGATAACGTCACTTAGACACCAATATGAACTCTTAGTTGCTATGGTAATAGATATATGACATCATTGGTTCCGGAGCATGACAAAAAATTATGCCATGTTCTGCCAAATTATTTTTTCAATGATATTACAAACTGAAATAACATAAACTACAATTTTCTCAAGCAAAGAATTATTCTCAAGTCATCTAATTCTGAGTTATAAGTACTATTAGCTCTGGACTGCGTCCGTGAGATCTGATGAGATTCGTTTTAACTAAGTGAGACTTTCATATACATTATTCAACAGGATCTAACTGTGCGGAGCTTATTTACTTTGTTTTGGTCTCTGGTGCAAGACACAAATATCTATCCTATTCTTGTTTAGTTCTTCAGTGGAAGAAATTGTAAATGGAGATGTGCATCTAAATTAACATTTTATGAATAAAAGCACCGCAGGCACTGCATGATACCCCGCCACTGCTGTGCATCCTAACTTATTTTTTGAGATATATAATAGCTAAAGAGCCACAGAACTGAGATAGACAGAGATATGATGTCCTTACTGTAAATAAATATTAATATAAACCACCCAACAACGTGGAGCATTCTGACCAGTGTAGATTTAGATCAGGCTGTAAAGCATTTCTTTGAGCTGAGAGACTCTGTTTCCTATTCTATGGTGTTAAACATATCAGTGAAGTTTCATTCAGATATTCCATATAGTATAGGAACTACAAGTCAAAAAACATTTTTCAGATCTATCAAGGGGGAATACTCATTAACTGGAAAGGTAAGAGTGATGGTTTGTCACAATATGTAACCTTTGATGTGAAACATACCTATGAAGTTTCGTTCAGATATTCCATATAGTAAAGGAACTACAGATAAAAAAACGTTTTTCAGATCAATCAAGGGCGGATAACTCACAAACCGGAAAGATCAGAAGGACAGTTCCTAGTCACTATATGAAGCCTTTGATGTGAAACATATCTGTGAAGTTTTATTCAGATATTCCATATAGAAAGGGAACTACAGGTCAAAAACCATTTTTCAGACCTATCAAGGGCAGATAACTCATGAACTGGAAAGGTAAGAGTGATGGTTCTTTGTCACAGTATGTAACCTTTGATGTGAAACATATCTGTAAAGTTTCATTTAAATATTCCACATAGTAAAGGAACTACGGGTAAAAAACATTTTTTAATTCAATCAAGGGCGGATAACTCACAAACGGGAAAGGTAAGAGTGACGGTTCTTAGTCACAATATGTTACCTTTGATGTGAAACATATCTGTGAAGTTATATTCAGATATTCCATATAGTAAAGGAACAATAGGTCAAAAACCTTTTTTCAGACCTATCAAGGGCGGATAACTCACAAACTGAGAAGGTCAGAGTGACGGTCCTTAGTCACAATATGTAACCTTTGATGTGCCACATATCTGTGAAGTTTCATTCAGATATCATGAACAGTAAAGGAATAACAGGCCAGAAACCATTTTTCCAATACGAAAAAGGGCAGTAACTCCGTTAAAAATGGACGGATTTTGCCCATTAACAATCCCATACCACTCATCGCCGATAACAATATGTATGCAAAATTTGAAAAAATTCCGTGAATAAATACTCAAGTTATCGATCGGAAATGGTGAGCACGGACGGACGGACGGACGGACGGACAGACACCGAAAGGTATAACATAATACCCCGCCACTAAAGTGTGGCGGGGTATAAAAACGAAATAATAGCTGCGTATTGAAACAAGTGAGATTTGGCTGTCACTAAGGCAGCACTACCCAAAAAAATTGGTCACCATGAAATAATTAATAGTATTCTTCTGAAACGAAACAGTTTGGTTTTCAATGCAGTCACGCGTCCAAAAGATGCAGATGGAATAGAAAACAGTGAAGGCCCTTATCCATCTAGGGCCGTATTCATAAAGACACTTAAGTCGTTGCTATGCGGTTGCTAAGGCTAAAGATCTATAAAGGAGATTCCCTACAACTATGAAATTTGGTCTGGAGGAACAGTTTTTGTACGACTGTTCCACCAGAGCAAATTTCATAGTTGTAGGGATTCTCCTTCAAAGAAATTTAGCCTTAGCAACAGCATAGCAACAACTTAAGTCGTTTTATGAATACGGCCCCAGTTCCTTTTGAAGCAGTCTGAAGCAGTTTGAAGCTCTGCACTGTTTGCGCTGATCATGTAAATAAATGAGCCGCGACACGAGAAAAACCAACAAAGTTTTCGTGCGCCAGTACTGACTCAGATCAGTCCGGGCATCCGCCCAGTATGATCAGAGTCTCCGCTTTTAGCATGGAAGTAGCTTAGACCCTTACATGTAGCTACCCTTTCAGCGCACAGCGAAGACTCTGATCAGACTGGGCGGATGCACATGCTGATCTGAGTCTGCGCTTTGGGCACAACCACTTTGTTGGTTTTCTCGTGTCCTTCCAGCAAGGTTCTCTCTCTCTATTGGAATTTCATTAACCAATGAAGATAACGCAAGTTCACGCGCCATAACTTTAACATGCCATAACAACGCTTTCGTCGATAAAATAGTTATTGGGCTTATCTGAATAATAAGAAACCCTAAAACGTCAAGAAAGAAAGATGCAAGTCAGTACCTAGAAATGATTGATTGATTGATTTATTAATTGCTTAACGTCCACGGTAAACAACTATGGTCATGTCGGGACGGTCAGTTAACCTAACCACACTATTCCTGGGCAGGCTTAGACCTCCTTAGCCGTTAACCAGTACTAAGTGCACATACTTTCGCCAATAACTGACAACTGCCCTTCTTGAATCAGCGGAAGGAGAAACGAAAGTATGTGGCCAGACCGGGTTTCGAACCCAGGACCTCTGACTTACGAGTCAGGTGCCCTACCTAGAAATGAATATATCTTGGAAAACTGACAGAAAAATGAAAATATTTAATGACAAAATAGCGTAAATACTGCTACTACTACTCAATAAAAAAAGAATATAATAATAATAATAATAATATATAAATATAAATAATAATAATAACGATAATAGTTATAATAAAAAGCATTTCAGAGTGACGGTAAAATTGATATATGTAAGTCAATTCAGAACAAATACATGTAAGTGACATTAAACTTGAGAAAAATGACAAAACATCGCGTAAATTGTATTCTACATTTTTCCAAGACAAGGCGATCACTTCTGGATATCAACAATGAGCATTTGTCAGACCAAAGTCACCATGTGGCTCATTAGTATATTAATGAGAAACAGTTATACAAATAGTAGATTGATATTGTTTCTGTACATGTATTCTCAATACTAAGTTACATACACCTCTCAGACACAGTTTTTAACCACTGCAGCTGGTGTTGTGCCGTGTGGAGGCCGTAAAAAGTCTCCCCGTACATCATCCATAGTGCAGATTATATTTTATTTACATCCTTTGGGATCAGAGGATAGATTCTGAGAAATCTAAAATTTGAGATCGATTTAGACTATTATTCTAAATCGTCGTGTGTTATATTATTTGGATCCTTTTGAAATTAATCAGTCTTTGAATCGACTGCCCAATTAAAATTAAGAAATTACAGTATGCTTCTTTCTGGTTTCATCACCAGATATTGTAAGGGTCACTGACGAGGCTTTATTAGCCGAAACTACGTAGTCTGGCCCATATTCCTACTTCTGTATGTATTCTCTGCTCTTGAAGGAACTTTTTCAGATTTTAATTTAACCAGTCTACAGCTGTAGCTTGTTTCAAATTGCAAACTATACAAAACAGTAAATTGTATTACTTTACATGTGTACATCCAAGGGCCGAAAATAATTCTCCAATATGATTTTCCGATAGACTTTAGTGTATTTACATGTTTACGAGAAAATACATTTAGGCAGTTTTCTGGCCTAAGGCAGTCATAAAAAACAAATTTAGCTGGAAAGTTAAAACATTAAAACCTTTTTACAGAACTTAATTCATTTTCCTTTCTTTCAAGATACAGCTTGTCGAACTTAGCATAAATTTTGAAAACAACAAGTTTCCACTGACGTCAATGGCGATGTCACGAAAAAATATGACTGAAAATGGTAACAGAAAATCTGCAGTCATGATGTTCAAATATAGGATGAAAAACTGAAACGAAATGTTTTCCTACCAGTACCAAAATACCTGCAACTAAGTTGAACAGAAGTGTCAAAAATAAATATTTATTGCCATGAAGTACACTGAAGTACTGATGTCTGTGGGAAAATTTCTTTTGGTCACTGACTGCGTCATACATGTAGTATAATCTGGAGACCGGTATAGTTTCATGCTGAGCTATTCAACATAACGAATATCTTATAATCATTTACCAGGCATACATGGTTTTGAATATGCATCCAAACCATGCATGCTGTCTATGAAACGCAAAAGTAAACTATTCTTATTTCATATATAATATTTTAACATCATAACCAATTTATACATCTTAAGCCATTTGTACTCACTATTTACTTTAATTACAAACTTGGGATTTATTATTAGTGCAATCATTGTTCTTTAACTACATCTATTTATCAAACACAGAGAGAGAGAGAGAGAGAGAGAGAGAGAGAGAGAGAGAGAGGACAAAAATTATCAAATTAATATGAATATACACACATTTCAAATACACAAACTAATAATTTCGGTTATAATAATGATAAAATTCTAAATAATAAAAAAATAACATGAATATACAGATAACCCAAGTAATGAAATAATAAAATAGTATTAAGAAATAATAATGAAAAATCAAAAGATGCCTATCGATACAAGAAGTGGTGATATTATGACAATGCTCCATTAGTTGGAGTAATAAAATGGCAATATCATAGTCATCACGTTTATCAAAAAGTCAATGTTAACCCTACCTTGTCAGTTTTGTTTCCACTGTACAAGCAATCTGTACACCAGTCATTCATCTATTCATTTAGCATATTACTGCTCTTCATCGTAGTTCTGTGACAACGGAGACTGGCTCTCTATAAATAATGATCAGTAACATAATCCTATACGTCATTCCTAGATCAGTATAAAACGATTAATTCAAAGCAAATCCAACTGTAGATCTGCAACCGTAAAAATTGAGCCGCGACATGACAAAACCAACAATGTGGTTGTGCGCCCAGCGCAGACTCAGATCAGCCTGGACATCCGCCCAGTCTGATCAGAGTCTTCGCTGTCCGCATGAAGGTAGCTTAGATCCTTAGCTATCCTTTAAGGGCTTAGGGAAGAGTCTGATCAGACTGGGTGGATGCCCAGGCTGATCTGAGTCTGCGCTGAGCGCACAACCGCTTTGTTGGTTTTCTCGTATCGCGGCTCAATTATTCTAAACATTGGGACAGATCGGTCCAAGAAATCAATGCAGACACAGATCAGAGTCTACACTGTTTGCCATTCCATCTGCATTGAAGAAAATCTATAAAGTTTTATATGTCGCTGGCCGGGTTTGAACCCTCACGGATGCGGCGACAGCGCCTAGCACTGCAATGTGCGTCAGCTTTAACCATTACGCTACCGAGACGTCCCCAAAAAAGGACGCTCAAATAACGTATATAAAGCTAATTGACGTTGCAGTACACTCCGTATATAGGGGTTTCTATTTCTTATTAACTTCTGTTTTTCTACCGAATTATGATATTCTCTCATCAATGGAGGCGACACTTGTCTTTTCAACCACAATGGAGACATAATTCGTTGTAAATATTTTATATGTCGCTGGCCGGGTTTGAACCCTCACGGATGCGGCGACAGCGCCTAGCACTGCAATGTGCGTCAGCTTTAACCATTACGCTACCGAGACGTCCCCAAAAAAGGACGCTCAAATAACGTATATAAAGCTAACTGACGTTGCAGTACAGTAGAAAAACAGAAGTATAAAGTTTTAATTTTTAGAGCTTTAATAGCTCTAAAAATTGAAACTGTTTAGATTTTGATTGTTGTAGCTGTCCCAATTTGTAGAATATTTAGGTGAAAATTATTGTATAGAAATGGGTAGATCTTTATCAGACTTTTCCTGAACTGACTGAAGTATTTTTTATGGTGTATTGGTATTCCTCCATGCTTTCCAGTCATTTTCATAAAGGGGACAGCTTCTGTAATTCCTGTTTATTTCGCTCTATGGCAAAAGTAAGTATACTGTAAAAAAAAGTTCCGTAGATTTTACGGTAGATTTGGTTGATTTGATGCTTAACGTCCACGGTAAACAACTAAGGTCATGTCGGGACGGTCAGTTACCCTAACCACACTACTCCTGGGCAGGCTTAGACCTCCTAAGCGGTTAACCAGTACTAAGTGCACATACTTTCGCCAGTAACTGACAACTGACCTTCTTGAATCAGCGGAAGGAGAAACGAAAGTATGTGGCCAGACCGGGATTCGAACCCAGGACCTCTGACTTACGAGTCAGGTGCCCTACCGATTGCGCTACCCGGCCCGGCTTTTACGGTAGAATTACTGGAAATCAGCTGTCAGTCAATCTCCCGCTATTTTTTTTTACGGGCACCCGTTAAATTTCCAGGAACCATCACGCACTGAAGGATAGATAAGAGCAGGTGTTGTTTTAACCCTTCAATACTATAAAGTTTTTTTTCGAGTCCGGCCAGTTAACACAACACTACTATATCGTGATTTCCGAAAATGCCTTATAAACAAACGCCCGTAAAAAATAACGGCAGCTGGTTCCCAGTTATTCTACTGTAAAATCTACGGCTTTTTTAGTGTAGGAAAGCCTTCAAAAATTATATCAAAGAATAGGCCCGCATATTTTTCTTTGAGAGAATACCACAGTTTCGAAGGAAGGCAAAATTGATATTGGCAAAGTTGGTTTCCCTGCATAACAAAATAACCTGGCCCCAAGGTTATAAAACTTTTTTCATGCTCAACTCAGCTGAGCATGAAATTTTACCTGCTAATAAATAGCAAATTACTGATAAGTTCAGTTGTTTTCTTGCTCAATTTAGCTGAGCATGAAATTTTCTCTGCTAATGAATATGAAAATGCCAACAGTGGTTGGCATTTTGATATTTATCAGCAGAGAAAATTTCATGCTCAGCTGAGTTGAGCACGAAAAAAGTTTTATAACCTCGGGGCCAGGTATGTTAAGTGCCGTTTTTGGCCCCCATTCAAATTCTCTTAAAATTGCATGGTTTCTATACTTAGCATTTGCATTGATAGGAACAAACAGAAATAATATGTTTCGTCTTTGTGAATTTTCAGAATAACATGATTTCTGACATGCCTATGTTGTATCAATAATACCAAGGAAAATTGCAAGAAAAACTAAGTTTAATCGCTTTTCCTTTAAAGAAGTACATGTATGACAGCTACAATAGCTTTTAATAGGCTTTTGATGAAATGCTTACATGTTGGATAGCACTGCTAGTGCACGTCACAATGTCTGTGCAGATACCCCACCCACTGAAGTTTGCAAATGCAGAGAAGCTTACAAAAAAATTCATTCCAACAGATCAAAATAAAATGTGTACAACATTATTCCTTGTGTTCTAACTAAAAAACGGAATACCCACAACATATGTTTATTTTGTCTATGAGCGGAGAGATGGGTGTTTTAATGTGGAGAAAACTGGAAAAATGTTCCAAACGCTGCCAGTTTAACAAAAAGTGAAAATATACATAAAGCCCGGCCAACAGCACATTTTATTTTTTCATGGCATTTAAATATATATTTAAACTTTGTCTGTATACAAAATATAAAATGTGCTGGAGGCCGGGCTCATATATTTGACAGCTACAAAGGCTATCAAAATCGTCATTTCGATCAAAATCATCAAATCATCTGGGGGTATGGGTATGTTCAAGATAAAAAAAAAAACAAATATTTTATGCAAGAACTGGTTAATTTTGTGTTTGTTGTTACATTCTAGGTTGAACTTTTTCAACATATACAATTTTATTATCGAAATAGCACTTTTGAAAAATAAATTTTCTGAGGGCCAAGTATGGGCCAAATATGGGCTTTTCACATGACGCTACTTAATATCCGTTCAATGGGGGAAACGTTAACGTCATATTAGAATATTTTTCAATGTTGTGCGTTTTCTGGTACGTGTTCAAATAGGCTAAAGCATGCTAGTACGTGCGCGTACCAACGTACCAAAGAAATACATGTTACTTGATATTATAACCACTAGGGCACTCACCGCCTTCTTCAGATACACTGAAGATATCTATCATAGAATTTCTTCTATTCGAAGCCAATACTCCAGATATTCAGCTTTCTGATAATAACGGATACATTAACGTTTCCACTTACCCATACTAAAATAATCTAGAACTTTTACTGATTATAGCTGTTGTAGTTGTCAATGCGAGCAATTGTAGGAATATTTCCCGATCTAACAGCTCCTGTTACATGGGCATGACATTTCAAGACAAGCGTGAATGTTTGACATTTTGTATAAAAAGTAAGCAGTTCAATGGAAATAAAAGAAGTGCTTACGTAGAACGCAAGACACATCCGCATTTCGTATTATTTGGTCTGGGACCGTATTCATAAAACAACTTAAGTCGTTGGTATGCTGTTGCTAAGGGTAAAATTCAATGTTGGAGATTCCCTACAACTATGAAATTTGCTCTGGAGGAACAGTCTTACAAAGACTGTTCCTCCAGAGCAAATTTCATAGTTGTAGGAAACTGTTCCTCCAGAGCAAATTTCATAGTTGTAGGGAATCTCCTTCATAGAAATTGAGCCTTAGCAACAGCATAGCAACGACTTAAGTCGTTTTATGAATACGGCCCCTGTATTACTTAGTATGATACCATAAGTACTTCATAAACTTGAGAAAAGTGTGAAGACAGCTCGAACAATGTTTTGAACTGTCACAATGAGTTCGTTTTACATTGCACAGCTAGGCTTTGCAATGATAAGCATACTCGTAGATAGTAATTATTTTTTTCGAGTGTTAGATTGAAAGAGACAAAAATGACAACTGTGCGCCCCCATAGTTCCAGATATTGCCCGTACAGCTGATCTTATCCTGTGGAAGCCGCTTAAGCATCTATTTTCACGAAATCCTAATTACAGAATTAACATTCCACGCCTCTGTAGGGTAAAGTCGGGTAAATTCGGACAGCGGGTAAGTTCGGACAGTGACATTGTTTGCTTTATATGTTAGTTGTTTGGAATTAAAACAAAATTAACTGCGCAAACATTGGAAATCCTGATGAGACGGCTGATTCTAGATTTTCATTATTTGCAATGGTATGTCCAAATTTACCCGCTGTCCGAAGTTACCCAACTCAACCCTAATAATTACCGTAACATGATCACTAGATGTTGGTACTGAGCTGCTTTAGCGACGCAGCAGGCAGATGACGTTGAAATGACGTCGTCCTGACTTTAATGCGACGTAATGAAGTCGCAATGACGTCTGTACGACGTTATTTCGACCGCATCAGCCCGTTGGGAACCAACAAAGACCCAGGTCGAAGTCGGCACTATTTACCTTTTCGGCAGTTCTTTAATGTTAATGGCTTTAAATTCAAGTGTAGCAATCTGCCATTTTTAGGCGGACTGTAAAGCGTCTATAGCTACGGTTGACAAATATTTTGGGGAGAGCTTCACATATTTATGTTTTTGTATTCCAACGCAACGCGTTCCACATTTTGTCTCAGAGAAAATAATTCTGTCATTTCTGTACAGTTTTGAAAATCCAGCCCATTGAACAAGGCAGAAAGATTCATCAGAATCAGTATTGATTTATTCAAAGTGAACATGGTGAAAAGGGCTTCAGTTTGCGACTAAAATCTGTATTTATCCCAGCGACCAACGCGTATAAAAATACATTACGTAAATAATTCGCCGATGGGTGAATACAATTAAAATCTTTAAGAATTCCTTCAAGAGCAGAGAATACACCCAGAAGAGAGAACATGTGCCAGACTACGTAGTTTAGCCTAATAAGCCTCATCAGTGACCCTGACAATATGTGGTGAGGAAACCAGATCCAACTTTTTAAAGCTGGCTACTTTAAAAAGAATCCAAAGGAAAGATCTGCTGTGCAATGTATAGCAATGGTAAAGCCGACTGATTATCCCAGAGCATGTGAACTGATTTCATTAACGTTACGCCATCACAATTACAATTATAATAATATACATAACCATTCGACAAGTATAGCTTTCACAAAAAACTTGGTCAGCTCTTAGCAACCATTAATAGTTGATGCTTATCAAAAGAACCATTGCATGGATAACCACAAAAATCCAGAATAAAACGTCCGTGTATAACCACAAAAATCTAGAATAAAACCAATCAATAAAATAATTGACAAAATACTACTGTTTTCGAAAAGGGTTTTATCTAAATTTCATCCCGAGGAGCTTATAGGATGGTGTGCCCGTGTCATCATCCATCATCTGTCTGTGCGTTAGCAATTTCAAAACTTCTCTAAACCACTTGAATTAAATGCCCGCCTCACAGTACTTTCAGTACTTTGATTATCATGGCCTCTCGTCCCTTTCAATAGGAGCAAATTCTTAAAAGAAAGAGGCGCATTTTTCCATTCAGAGTAGGACCCATTTAGGGACGATTTGTTACACGGGGAAGCATACAGAAAATCACAAAAGTGATTCAGCAAACACATACACCTCGAGCAAATTCTGCATGTTCCAACAGTGTAATAATAAGTCACGAACCGGTCCAGGTGCCCCAATATTTAGGGTAACAATTAGTAATTATTAAACAGATAAATTTTGAAACTTAACAAATAAGCTTTATATTTGACAATATGTATAAAAAATTAGTTGGATCACTATCCAAAAATTTTGAGACACGGTAATCAAGTACAATAATAGTATTTTAAAATTATCCTAGTCTTTGATGTCAGGTGATATGTCCAAATTGCTTGGTAGACCGGCAACCAGCACAGACCCTGATCAGTCATTCCTTTGTCACATGTATTCCAATAGTGTAAAATCTGAAAATTGAACACCTAAACTTATTACCTCAATTGTCCAGGACCTGGTATGATGAGGGCCGTTTTTGGCTTCCATTCAAATTCTCTTAAAATTGCCTGGTTTCTATTGTTATCATTTGTGCATATGGGAACAAAATGAAATGATCTGTTTTAACAATGTTTATCCTCAATAAGACATAATTTCTGATATGCCTATGTTGTTTCAATAATATGAAGGAAAATTGAAAGAAAATTTGGGTTTAATGCATTTTCCTATAAAGAAATAAGTCATTTACAATAGCTTTTGAAAACTCTTGATAATAGGCTGTTGATGAAATGCTTATACATTAGATAACGCTGCTTAATACCAGTGCACTGCACAATGCCTCTCCAGGTACCTCACCCATTCAAGTTTGCAAGCCCAGAGACGCTAACCAAACAATTCCAACAGATCAAAATGAAATGTGTACCAAATTATTCCTTGTGTTCTAACTAAGAAAATATATACCCACAACATATTTCTATTTTGTCTTTGAGCAGAGATATGGACGTTTTTATGTCGAGAACAGGCTGAGGAGAAAATGTTCCAAACGCTGCCAGTTGCGTAACAAAAAATCAAAACTAAACATAGAGCCCGGTATTCAGCACAATTAATAATTTCATGGCATATAAAACTATTAAAACTTTGTCTGTGTACAAAATATATGTAAAATGTGCTGGAGACCGGGCTCCAATATTTTGAAAGCAACAAAGGCTACCAAAATCGTCATTTTCGTCAGAATCCGCTGGGGTAATGTGGTGTGTTCAAGATTAAAACACAAATATTTAGTGCAAGAACTGGTTAATTTTGTGTTGGCTGTTACATCCAAGGTTTGAACTTTCCTATGAATACATTTTTATTATCTATTAAGGACTTTTGAAAATGAGTTTTCTGGGGGCCAAATATGGGCCTTACCATACCAAGTCTTTCGGGAAGTTTGATGATTTACAATGTAGTAAGTAATGCGACCAAAAGATGTAGATGTAATGATAACAGTGAAGACAATCAATGCTGTAATGCCGTTACAGATGCAGATGAGCCGCGACACGAGAAAACCAACAAAGTGGTTGTTCGCCATGGCACAGACTCAGATCAGGTGGGCATCCGCCAAGTCAAAGCAAGCTCTTGGCTAAGCGCTTAAAGGGAGCTAAGGGTCTAAGCTAACTCCATGCGGACAGCGAAGACTCTGATCAGACTGGGCGGATGCCCAGGCTGATCTGAGTCTGCGCTGGGCGCACAACCACTTTGTTGGTTTTCTCGTGTCGCGGCTCAGATAACCTGGCAAATAGTGGACGCCCTGATTAGACTGCCCTTTAAAAGGAGAATTATGGTCAGAATCTACAATGTATCCCATTTTGGCTCTGCACTGTTTTCTCAGACCTATTTGTCCTGATGCTTAGACTCTATACGGTAGTTAGAGTAATTACAACTAGCATTTAGAGCGATTAGGTCTCTGTTAATTAATAAATACAAATTATTTCCTTATACAAGATTTTAATGAAAACATAATCTTCTTGTCTACTAGTGTATAATCCTTCCGCATGGCTCCAACAGTTTATTTACCTCATTAACTGAAGAGAAGTCAAAGTATTACATTTTTGTTGGCCACAACCTTAACTGCTGGCACCGTGCTTGTAGATTCCACTGGTATGTGGATTGAAAATGATATTAAATCGTGCAGATTGTTTGTAGTTTTGAGGACACTTTGACAGTGTCTGCGATGGTACTGTGTGTCAGTGCCGGGGCGTCCTGCTGATTTGGAACATTTTAGAACATGGGCCTAACTTGCAGTAGGTGCGGATAGGGGTTGTTTGGACATTTACTCTCGTCTCTCATTTCTCTTCTTTCTCTCTCTCTCTCTATTGAAGACGGCCCGATTTAGACTGAAACTAGAATTGTTTTTCTACGAAAAAACAGAATGTCTCCCCCCTTTTTGATGTCAAAAGGATCAGTCATTAAGACGCCAAGGGAAAAACAATATGTTTCCCTACCCTGAAGCAGGGATTCATAATAAGTAAAAAGTATAAATGCAAGAGTTATAGTTGTTATGCTCTGCATGTCATGTAATGTTGACTGATATTCATATTTAGTTTTTGTCAAAAAATATAAATGCAAGAGTTACAGTGCTCTGCACGTCGTCTATTTATATGTTGACTGATATTTGTATGAAGTTTCGTGAATATAGCTTAAACGGTTTTCAAGTTATAGAGCTTAGACGATTGAGACACTATTTTGTGAATGACAAAGTTCCAAGGGAAATAACTCAAATAGTATAAATGCTGTGCTCTGCAGGTTGTCTAGTGTTGACTGACATTTGTATGAAGTTTCGTGAATATAGCTTGTCCGGTTTTCAAGTAATAAAGCGATTGAGACACGATTTTGTGACTGACAAAGGTCCAAGGGAAATAACTCAAGAAGTATAAATGCAAGAGTTATGGTTCTTGCACAATGCAATTTTTCTAATGTTGATTGATATTTGTATGAAGTTTCGTGAATATAGCTTGAATGGTTTTCAAGTTATAGAGCAGACACGACTGAGACACGATTTTGTGACTGACAAAGTTCTAAGGGAAATAACTCAAATAGTATAAATGCTAAAGTTATGGTTCTTGCATTCTGCATATTGTCTGATGTTGATTGATATTTGTATGAACTTTCATGAATATAGCTTAAATGGTTTTAAAGTTATAGACGGACTCGACTGAGACGCAATTTTGTGATGGACAAAGTTCCAAGGGAAATAACTCAAAAAGTATAAACGCCAGAGTGCATTCTGCACGTCGTCTGATGTTGATTGATATTTGTATGAACTTTCATGAATATAGCTTGAATGGTTTTAAAGTTATAGACGGACTCGACTGAGACGCAATTTTGTGATGGGCAAAGTTCCAAGGATAAATAACTCAAAAAGTATAAATGCCAGAGTTACCATTTGTGCACTCTGCACATCGCCCTATGTTGATTGATATTTGTATGAAGTTTCGTGAATAAAGCTTGAGCTGTTTTCAAGTTATAGAACGGACACGATTGAAACACAATTTTGTGATGGACTAAGTTCCAAGGGAAATAGCTCAAAAAGTAAAAACGCCAGAGTTACCATTCTTGCACTTTGCACGTCGTCTCATGTTGACTGATATTTATATGAAGTTTCGCGAATATAGCTTGAGCGGTTTTCAAGTTATAGAACGGACACGCTTTGTGACAGACAGACGGACAGACAGACAGACGCCCGGGGAAAAACAATATGTCTCCCGACCCTAAAGGGGGGAGACATAATACTGTCTCAAAGGGCCGTAAAACCCCAGTCAATCAATCAATTCTGTTTCTCCGTATTCTCGTCTGTCTTCCGGAAGCAACAATGTTCATGTCCCTCCGTTTCGTGTTTGTTATTTAATCTTTATTTTGGTTTCATTGATTTATCTGATTACATTTTAACTTTTGTGATAAACTCTTTTCAATTTTGCGTTCCCATATATTTGTAATAGTTACTTTGCATTTGTGGAATCACTTTTTGTACACTTTTTTTTTTTACTTTTGTATTTGATTGATTGATTTGATGCTTAACGTCCACGGTAAACAACTATGGTCATGTCGGGACGGTCAGTTACCCTAACCACACTATTCCTGGGCAGGCTTAGACCTCCTAAGCGGTTAACCAGTACTGCACATACTTTCGCCAGTAACTGAAAACTGCCCTTCTTGAATCAGCGGAATGAGAAACGAAAGTATGTGGCCAGACCGGGTTTCGAACCCAGGACCTCTGACTTATGAGTCAGGTGCCCTACCGATTGCGCTACGCGGCCTGGCTTTTTTGTCGTAAATGTTATATTTGTGTGAGCTTTAAGTTTAGACGTTTTTACCACTGATAGGACTGATGGAGACTTTAAGTCCCAACACTCTCTTATTTCACGCTATTCACCCGCTTCATAATAAAGTTCTTAAAGTCTCGCAAGCATGTATGAATACGAATGAGCCGCGACACGACAAAACCAACAAAATGGCATGTGCGTCCATTGAAGACTCTTTCCTTCTTTCTTTTTTATATGTTCTGCTACACCCTCTTTTCAGAGTATTATGAGGTGTATTTTTGTACACTCCGGTGTTGCAAGATGAAAGCCTACATATAGCCATAGTAGGAGGGATCTTTAACCTGCACAGGGGATGACTCTCCCTGCACAGGAAGCCTCCAGTTAACGTCCCGATCCGAAGGACGGCACACTTGTTAACATCATCCCTGCAAATGATGCTAGAAAAACGCGTTCGGACATAGGAAGACTTCGCCCTGGACGGGGATCGAACCCATGACCTCTGGCTTCAAAGTCAAGTGCACTAGCCACTCATCAGGCTAAGAGGATGTCCAGGCTGATCTGAGTTTTCGCTGGGCGCATATGCCATTTTCGTGTCGCGGCTCAAATAACTAGTAATTACATGTATATGTTGTACTTCAACATTGAGTCAAGAGGTGTAATATTCTTCCATATTGGCTTCAGACAAACACATCTGTGATATTTCTGGTTTAACTATTTCTGAATTATTTTCCTGATATATTAAGACTTCCAAGCGATTACGCAAATACATTTATTACGGAAAAGAACCCAATATTTTTCATCCAGTTCATTAATAGCTTAAATGAAATTTATTATTAGAATGTACTTTTATCAGACTTTGAATTTTTAGTCAGATTTGTAAACACTAGAAATGGCAGTAAGCATGGCTTACTAAATACCCACGAATTTAGCACGTAGTCGGTTTGCTTAATTAGTCATCCAACTTTTACATATACAAAACAGACATGTTAGAAACTACTAACAGATATAGCTTATCCCTGCATCCATGAGTCAAATATGGATCATTAAGGATCAAAGCAAAAATGTTTAAAAAAACTATAAAACTGGTAAAAAATATATATAAAGGGGCATAACTCACACAAAATGGCAAGAAATTTGATATTGAAGGTACTTTTCACACAGGGTTCTGAGGATAAAGATCTGTTCTGTGGTGCTTCTTCCAGCTCTAAACACAGCCTGTTATTCAGCAATAAACTCTTCAGCTTGGGGTTTGAGCCTGTTCATGATGACTTGGAGTATGACTTTCCTTGGATGATTGACGAGGCTAATGGTTGTGTAGTTCTGGCAGAGCTGTAGGTTGCCTTTTTTGGGGGGAGTGAAATAATCAGCGACTGACTCCATGGGGCTGGCCTATTTCCTGTTCTCCAGATCTTGTTACAGATCTTTGTCACAAAGTCAATCATGGTCTCCCCTCCTGCTAGAACAAGTTCTGCTGGTATATTATCAACTCCAGCGGTCTTCTCCTTTTTCAGTGCAGCTACAGTAATTTCAACTTCCTCTGTAGATCTTCTTCTGGGTGCTGAGTGCAGTCCAGAACTGTATTGTCACCATAACTTATGGTTGTATAGCTCCGAGCAATATTCAGTCCAACTGCTGAGAATCCCTCGTTCTTCTGTCAGACATTTTCCAGACTTGTCCTGGATAGTTGTTGATCTACCCAGCTTCTCTGAAGTTAGATCCTTCACCAGCTGATATGCTTCTTGCTGTTGTATTTGTTCAGGCAAGTTTCGATCTGAGTACCTCTCCAGTCTTCCTTTGCTTTTTTATTGCCTTCTGAACCTTCTTGTTAGCTTTTCTGTATTCTTTCGCTCCTTCTGCTTCAAACCGTCTCTTCATTAAATCCCTCCTCTCATCACAGAGGTCAAACACATCTCTGGTAACACAGTGCTTTTTCTTGCTACGTTCCTTCCCATGTATCTCACTGGCTGTGTTGTAGGTGGTAATCGTGCTCTCTATGTTTATTTCATCATTCCTCAAATTGATGAGTGGTGCAAATTTGCCACCTATTTTTGCTTGGAACGTATCCGCCACATCTGGGTTTCTTAACTCCTCAAGGTCAAACCTCAGTCTTGGCTGGGTTGGCTTTCTGGCCTTCTTCAGAACTCTGAAGGTCGTCATCACCAGGTCTATGCCTATGTCTCCTCCCGGAAAACTTCTTGCCCTATGGATGCTAACTCCTAATCGAAACCGCTTCCTCACCAAGATGTTGTCAATCTGATTGTAATGCTCCCTTTCAGGGCTGTGCCATGTCCACCTTCTGGATGGTTCGTGGGGCCCAGGGTATTTGTCAGTACTAAGTTGTTAAAGGTTGCAAACTCTAGGAGTTTGAAACCTCTCGCATTGCAGTAGGGTCCACATACGTTTCCCCAGTCTGCCCATGCATCCTTTCCAACTTTAGCATTCCAATCCCCTTATACAACTGGAATGTCCTTCTTAGGTGTTTTGCATGCAGCCCTATGGGCCACCATGCAGAAGTACAATATCAATTGAAATCTAGTTCGCGCCATTAAGCGACTCTATGACAAGGCTGTAAGTGTAGTTCAGATGAATGGCAGCACAGGAGAACTGTTCAGAACAACAGTTTGAGTTAGGCAAGGATGCCTTCTCTCTCCCACCCCTTCTCTCACCCACCCTCTTCAACATTTTTCTCGAAATGATCATGTCTGATGCTCCCGAAGAACATAACAGAAAGGTTAGCATAGGTGGCAAAAATATTACCAATCGGCGATTTGCCGATGACATCGATGCTCTTGCTGAGGAAGAACAGGAACTAGAAGCCCTAGTCGAAAGTCTTGACAAAACCTGCACAAGGTATAAAATGGAGATAAGTGCTTACAAGACCAAGAAAATGACAAACAGCGCATTAAGTAGCATCCAGAGGGAGATCAAGGTTTAAGGACAGAAGCCTGGACCAGCCACAAGCTCCAAGTATCTTGGAGGAATTGTCTCAGATGAAGGCTAAAAACCGGAGGTTCTCTGAAGGGTTGCACTAGCCACTGCATGGAGAGATAGCATCATATCTCTTTTTTTAATGGTGAAACTGATGCGCTCCCTTGTCATATCTATTTTTCTGAATGCTGCGAGTCATGGAACTTGACAGTAGAGTTATAGAAAAAAACGCAGGCATTTGGGATGAGATGCTACCGAAGGTACTAAACATTTCGTACATGGACCATATAACCAATGAGAAGGTTCACAGAAAGAGACAAGAGTCATTAGAGAAAATGTCAAACTCCTTAACTTGGTCAAGAAACGGAAACTTATGTATTTTAGCCACATTTCAAGGTATTCTGGTGTCGGTCAGTTGTAGCAGACATATCACTCGCGCTCCGCGCTCTTTATATGATCTACTTTACAACTGACCTCGAAACAGTAAATTATTACTCAACAAACTGCTAGAGCTGATCTATTTCTTAAACAATAAATGCCTGATGACCATGCCAATTAACTATCTTTACATGCTACAGAGACCCAGAATATATTCTCATGAACTTGTTTTTACCATGTATATGAGGGGCATTTCAGAAGTAGTGTAAATGAGTCTGCCATTCCTAGGAATGTTGACAGATTTTTAAAGTTTATGTCTTAAATTTAGGTTAACATATCCTCCAATTGTCTTCACTAAAATAATTTGGGTCACTGATATTTCCTTCAAAATATGACTTGACAATTGCTGTAAGAACACTGGGTAGAAACGGACGAAATATTTATGTCGAGACAGATTTCATATTTTCTTGGCTCTTGATACAAGTAGCTCTGGACTGATAACTATATTATCTATTACTTTGAAAATATTCCAGCATGAAAAGTATTATATCCGCTTTGCTAAAAATAAGACTTGTTTTGCAAGATAGGCTAATCATGGAACAATGCGCATTTCTGATGACGTCACTTCCTGTGCTAAACACAAAATGTATAGTAAGCTGTTCAAACTTCGGTTTTGAAGTCATTTTAAGTTGAAATTGAATGTTTGATGACAGATATGAAACAAAAAATAAACCTTCTGATTCAGTCAGTTCCTGAAGTGTAGTTACTCTTTAAATATAATTCGTCATGCTCGTTTTCTGTTATAAGCAATCTTTTACAGCACCTTATGCTCTTTTGTCAGTGCCGGGCCGCGTAGCGCAATCGGTAGGGCACCTGACTCATAAGTCAGAGGTCCTGGGTTCGAAACCTGGTCTGGCCACATACTTTCGTTTCTCCTTATTCAAGAAGGGCAGTTGTCAGTTACCGGCGAAAGTATGTGCACTTAGTATTGGTTAACCGCTTAGGAGGTCTAGACCTGCCCAGGAATAGTGTGGTTAGGTTAAGTGACCGTCCCGACATGACCATAGTTGTTTACCGTGGACGTTAAGCATCAAATCAATCAATCAATCAATCAATCTTTTGTCAGTGGCCTACCTGATTGTTTTACCATAAGTTTCCGTCAGTATGTCATATAATATAACAAGTCTTTATGTATGAATTTTGCCGTCAATATGTCCCTCTAACTTTGGAATTAAACAAAGTTAAATATATTTACCTGTGTCTTTTTATTAGAAAATAATTTCATTTTATTGTTTTGTATTTTACATGAATAGTTGCGACTTTGCAACTTCCGGCGTGGGGTTTGCACACGTATCATACAGTTTCATCAGTGATTTGATGACAGTCGTAACAAAATATAGTGACCTTATCATCTCAGTAATAAAATGTCTGTCATCTGTTGAAATTGGATGTGAAAAGTAAAAAATCACAATTTATTGATATAATGCATTATAATAACTTTTCATTTATAACAACATAGCAGAGAAAAAAACCTCGTTTATTATATCACTTGTGTAGAATCTGGAAACGATTCCTGTATAGCTTTCTTATTTTACAATTATAGGACAATATAACGTGTTTCTTTATTAGAATATATCATTTTTTCATTGAGCAAACAGCAATAAAACACAAGAGACTTTCAGTAAAAAAGTACAGTTTCAAGTATCCACACCCTTATGACGTAAAAGCACGTGCTGTCACGCATGAGTGACTCAGAAGTTTTTTTTAACGCATACCATTCTAAAGCACTTTAATTTACCTTCACAGTGATATATAACACCACTGCTTAATATCAGCCAAAAGGCTACCCTGAGGTAATTTACATAATTTCTGAAATGCCCCTTGTATGTCGTATTGTTTCTAAGTAGTTCAAAGGTAAATGGTCAGACTTTCGGAAAAAACAACTTTTCCGACCATTTTCTTTTTGCCTTCCTTCTCAATGGTTGTCAACTTTTAAAGGAAAGAATTTGCTTCTCCAGGGCTCGTATTTATAAAGCCATTTAAGGCGTTGCTATGCTGTTGCTTAGGTTAAATTTCTATAAAGGCGATTCTCTACAACAATGAAATTTGCTCTGGAGGAACAGTCTTTTTCAGCAAGTTCCTCCAGAGCAAATTTCACAGTTGTAGGGAATCTCCTTCAAAGAAATTTAGCCTTAGCAACAGCATATCAACCACTGTAGTCGTTTTATGAATACGGCCCCTGGAGCAGAGCCTCCCCTTTTAACGGAAGACGGTATTCTGAAAATGCTTCATTGTCCATGGAAGTCTCAGTCATTGTTTTTAATGTTAAAGTGTTGGATAAACATGTATGTGTATCCGTTCACCATAACTTAATTACAATTCGAGAGCATCTCTCTATTCAGGATAATGGATAATATCATTGCAATGAGGAAACTACATGTCTATTTCGTTTTTTTATTAAAAAGGTTTGCTCATAGCATGGATGCTTTCTTTTAGCAAAATGTATTTGAGGATGCCGTGTTTCGATATTTCTAAACTAGAATGATATTTGTCTTTTCGTTAACTATAGTTTATGCTGTGAACAATAGAAATCGTCAAACAGCCTTAATCTCTTGACTTGGAAGTGAGTTTTGAAAGGCAATGCATCACATAATCATGAATAATTCATAATGTGTTCGTAAAACAAAAGGAAAGGTCTAGTACCACTTGACTGGTAGGTAACAGCCATACTACGTTGAAATCTTAATGACAGTCGATTGGTAATAGCCATTTCACGTCAAAAATCGCTATAACTAGTCTACTGGCAGTAGCCATTTCACCTTAAAATAGCTATTACCAGTCAGCTCATAGCAGCGAAAAAGCTTTTAAATAGCTATCGCCAGTTGATTTGCAATAGCGATTTCAATGTTTAAAACAATATCTCCAGTTGATTAGCAATAGCGATTTTTACGTTGAAATCGCTATTACCAGTCGATAGGCGCCAACGAGTTAACCGTAAAAATATTTACGCAATGTCGCTTATGCCAGTCGACAGATATTAGAGCAACTCCGAGACGAAGAATGTGTTTGATTGATTGATTGTTTTGGGTTTAACGGCCCTTTGAGACCGTATTTCAGTCTATATCGGACCGTCTCCCAGAGAGGGAGAAAGAGGAGAAATGATAGATGAGAGAAAAAATGTCCAAACAACCCCCACCCGCATCAACTGCAAGCACAGTAGGCCCTTGTCCTACTGTCATCCAAATCAGTAGGACGCCCCGGCACTGGAAGTTACACAGTACCATCGCACCACCCAATCACCCCCAAGAATGTGTTTGAACCTACTCTGAGGAGTCGATAATTTTACGGCCAAAAATGACTGCACAAGTGATGTAGATGCTTTTTCATGGATTAGGTTGATTAAATATTGTGCATTTCATGCTTGGAACGGATCTGGACGTATTTAGACAAAATAAACGTTTACGCTACAACATTATCAAAGTTATGGGCCCGTTCCAATTAAATTTTGGACGAAATTATAATGTTTTTCGTTGGGATCGCAAAAAAGAGTTGTTTCTATCAGAATACAGGTACATGTAAAAGCAAACAGCTTTAGTCCGACCTTAATCTGTACTGATAGCTCACTCAGCGGTCACATGACATCGAAATGACATCATAAAGACGTCAGTAATGTCTGTGCGTCGCATCGATGACGTCAGTATGATGTCATTACAACGTCATGTGCCTGTTTGGATTTTACTGTTTCAACAAATAAAAAAAAGATGTCAAGGTTGTAGAATGTTTTCTCCTGCCAGTCGAGTTCTGAAAAGTATCATCTGCTTATTAAAATTTCAATTTTAATTCTGACTAAACTGATAATTAAAGTTAAAGGCTAAATGCGTATTTCACTATGATGCACTAATATATAGTGCTTAAGCACGCATTTATGTACAATCCGTTTTCAGATGACACGAGAAAGCGTGCATATACCAGAGTGTCAAGTTCGGCGGTCTCCATACCGCAGTCAGCGATGTCGGAACAAGGTCTTCATTTTTTGGTAATGCTCTTAGCTAATGCACTAGGTTGTCTTTAATTTTTTTGTCGTGTACGGTGTAAAGTCTTGCAAACTCTGTAGATGCCCAAGCTGATCTTAGTTTTCGATAGTTGCATTTATTCTGAAGCCCAATCCCGCTAGTAATAGACATAAATAACTGCATGGCATCGCCTGAAAAAGTAGTTTGTAGCATGTGTCAACAGAATTATCCAGGCAATAAGCACATTCTCTCAGTCGCATTCCGCATAAGCTACGAATTCTGTGCTATCGATAAAAATGAAGAACGAAAACTGGTCAAATCGCGTAACCGTGCAAGCTGGTTCGAGCATATGTTTTGCTTGCGATTGCATTAGGTCTTATTTCTTGTAATGCATATTAAATGTAACGTATCGCTCCGAAGATATCTAAGTCGTGCCGCTAACTGAGGTACCTAATTGCATTTTCGAACAATTAAGACTCTGATCAGACTGCGAAACCGCAGTCTGATCAAGATCTTTGCTATTCGCTTTATGGCGTTTTTTTGGAATCCACAGAATATTTATGCAAACAGGAAAGACTGATCAGAAAGCCTGAAAAGTCAGCGCCTTCATTGTTCCCCAGGCTGTATGGTATCTTTTCTCGCGTCAAGCCTCATTCATAACGTTCTGGTATTACAAGCAACTTTTATGGATACAGATATTTTACAAATACTAAGATATATTAGAAATGCATAGATACATAAGTTCTTAGTAATTTAATCTCTGTTCCTAATAATGAGGTTTCGGTCCCTTGGGAGTAGTAAGCATTGTATGACAAAAGTATATGCCAGATTTTATTGATAACCTGCTAACAGATTTGTCAGATTTCATTGATACCTCTTACACTGTGGTTATAAAATGCCAGCACATATGGGCCAAGAACTGTGTCTGTCCGCATTGTTGGACATACTCAACAAGTGTAAAATCTTTAGGTCATGTTGCCACAGTGAGTATCTTCTGTCCGTTTACTTTGTTTTCCCTGATACATACGTGATATAGTCCGTTTACTGGCTGCAATATAGTCCTTTTCTCAAATATATATTTCATTATTTGATATAAGATAGCTAACTTATTCCATTGTTATTGCATTGTTTACACACAATTAGATTGAGACTTCCAGAATTTTATCTTCATGTTTTTTTCCTATTAAATGCTATAGAAACAGACAGAGAAATAAAAAGTGGAATATTGATGTAATGGACACAAGCCCTGCCCACTTATGCTATAATTGTATACAGGTATTCCGTACAACGTGCATTCTTATTCCGTACAACGTAAAGCTAAAACAATATATGCTATATTTCGAAAGAGACCTAATATTACATCAATGGCTATGGGTCAGGCTATGGAAGCCATTGATGATCCCTCTGATATAGGGAACACCAACAACCACAAAATTTAATACAAATATACTAATAATAACAATATTAACATAAATGCAAATGATTTTACAACGAAACTAATGAAAATAACCGAAAAAAGCATACCGTCAAAAACAGTCAATGTTGGCCACTCGATTTGCCCTGGATATATAGCAATATATATGTGCGGAAAAGCAATCGACTTTAAAGGAAATATAGGGATTCCGAAGATAAAAGTAATGGAAATTATAATAATTTTAAAATCGTAAGAAATGAAGCTACAACTCCAAACAAATTATATTGATTCTCTTGCAAATAAACTCAAGTCGACTAATTTCTGGAAACATTAAAATCTTTCATTAAACCTACTCAAACATCTACTATTCCGTCTTTGTATCAGAATAATATTTATGTGTCCGACAGCACTGAAAGTTCAAACTTTCCAAATAATTACTTCGCTCAATAAACTCTTCTTGACGACAGTTCTGCAACTCTGTCAGACTTTACTAACATTGCTGCACCTTCTTTCAGACTTTACTAACATTGCTGCACCTTCTTTAAATAACGTCCATATCTAAGAGCCATTTTCGTTTCTTCAGTGCCTGATTAGTTACCTTTCTAATAGAAAACAAGGAGTTGTTATTCCAGTTGCACATTCTAACTGGGTTAATATAGAATCTGGAATCTGGAGTACCACAAGGCTCCATTTTAGGTCCAAGTTTAATCCTGCTTAGTCTGAATCTCTTTCAATTTCAAAATACTTTAACAGACCCCGTCATTCCCCATTTATAACGAATAACGAACCCATGAATGAAGTATTCAGTCACAAGCATTTAGGTAATTTTCTTTTAAATGATAGAACATGGCATGAACATATAAATTATATCACTTCTAAAGCTTTGATTAGAATAAATATTATGCGCAAATTGAAATTTATTCTTTACAGAAAGTATCTTGAAATTATCTACATATTTTATAAGACATATTTCAGGACATGCCAATGTAGTTTGCGCAAATTGAAACTTATTCTTTACAGAACGTATCTTGAAATTATCTATATTTTAAGTCCTATTTCAGAACATGCCGATGTAGTTTGGGACAACTGTTAATGCTCTAGAAATAATTTGATTTGATGCCGCCAGGATAGTTACAGGAACGACCGAACTAGTATCTTTGGACAAATGGTATCAAGAAGCCGACTGGGAAACACTTGGACGAAGACGAAATAAGCATATCCTATGTCTATTCCACAAAATGGCTAATAGTCTCTCTCCTGCTTATCCCAGTTCGTTCGTATCTCCTTATATAGAAAGATCCACGTCTTATACTTTACGAGATGCGTTATACGATGGTCAGAACGCAGTTGTATTATAATTAAAATCTTTAAAAGTTCCTTCAAGAGCAGAGAATATATACAGAAGTAGGAACATGGGCCAGACTACGTAGTTTCGGCTAATAAAGCCTCGTCAGTGACCCTGACAATATCTGGTGACGAAACCAGAAAAAAAAGCATACTGTAATTTCTTAATTTTAATTGGGCAGTCGATTCAAAGACTGAATACCAGCTCAGCTTCCGACTTTCTTGACTGTTATTTTTTTTCTTTTCATATTCTTTCTTCCACTGGTTTGACATACTAGTTGGTTGTTTGGGTTTATCGGCCCTTCAAGTAATATATTATTTGAAGTTGCTAATATGGACTATCAAACGAACAGGCAAATTTTGGTTGCAGTCTTTAAATTCATACATGACAGTCAACTCTTTAAAACATGAGGATTTACTCTGTCTTAACATATCTTTTGACGCTCATATCTTATGAACAGAAAAAAGCAAAAAGAAATCGTACATTTGTGGGAGTTGTTTTCAGGCTCAGCCCAGTGGCCTTTGTTTTATATTGTCAAAATGATAGAGTTCTGGGTCAAAACTCAAAGAATTATCTTGACTTCTTGTATATATGAATCTTTATGTACTCAATAGATGACTGTATATACCAATTTTAGGCCTAAGTCCTCAAACCTTTCCACGAACTCTGATGTTCTAGTGTTTTCTCATATTTAACCTTGCCGTAAAATGAGCCCAAGGTCATCATTTTCAACAATCTTGATAGTACTGGAGTACTCAATGCTACATACCAAGTTTCAAGGCCATCGGTCAATTGGTTCTGGAGTAGAAAATTTTTAAAGGTTTTTTACCATATATGGGCGTGGTGGCCATGTTGGTCATGTGACCTGGAACGTTTGGACAAATATTCATTCTCTCATATATGAAATTTGGTTACAAATGGCCCAGTGGCTTTGAGGAAATCGTTTGATATTGTCAAAATGTGACAGTTCTGGGTCAAAGATTGACCTGGACCTCTTGTACATATAAATCTTCATGCACTCAATAAGATGACTGTATATACCAATTTTTAGGCCTTAATCTTCAAACTCTCCATGTAATCTTATGTACTAGCGTTTTCCCATATTTGACCTTGCCGTAAAATGGGCAAGGTCAACCCAAGGTCATCATTTTCTATAATCTTGATAGTACTTGGTGCTACATACCAAGTTTCAAGGCCATCGGTGAATTGGTTTGGAGTAGAATATTTATAAAGGTTTTATATCATATATGGGCTCGGCGGCCGAGTTGGTTATGCGACCTGGGCCGTTAGACTAAATTTTCATTCTCTCAACCCCTGGGGGCTCTATATGAAATTTGCTTACAACTGGCCCAGTGGTTTTTGAGCGGTTGTTTAACGTTGTCAAAATATAACAGTTCTGGGACGAAGGTCAAAGAATGACCTTGACCTCTTGTACTCACAAATCTTCATGTACTCTGAATATACATATTTTTAAGCCTTTATCTTCAAAACTTGACATGAAGTTTATGTTCTAGCATTTTCCCATATTTGACCTTGCCGTAAAAAAGTAAAGGTCGACCCAAGGTCATTATTTGAACAATCTTGATAGTACTTGAGTACCCAATGCTACATACCAAATTTCAAAGCCATCGACCAATTGGTTCCGGAGAAGATTTTTAAAAGTTTTTACCATATATGGGCGGGGCGGCCATATTGGTCATGTGATCTGGACCGTACGACTAAATTTTCGTTCCCTCAAGCCCTGAAACTTCAGTATGAAATTTAGTTTCAATTGGCCCAGTTGCTTTTGAGAAGGCGGTTTGAAATTGTCTAAATATGAGAGTTCTGGGTCAAAGGTCAAAAAATGACCTTGACCTCTTGTACCCATAAATCGTCATGTACTCACTTAGATGACTGTATTGACCTATTTTAAGGCAAAATCTTCAACAGTTTGCAAGAAGTCTTATGCACTAGCATTTTCCGATATAAAGTACCAACGACCAAATCTGAACTTACCGTAAAATAGGTCAAGGTCAACCCAAGGTAATAGTTGAACAATCTTATTAGTACTTGCATACTCGATGCTACATACCAAGTTTCAAGGCCATTTGCTTATTGGTTCTGGAGAGTAATATTTTTTAAGGTTTAGACTATATATGGGCGTAGCGGCCATCTTGATCATGTGACCAGGACCGTTTATAAATATCTCAATTAATTTGATCAACACCTGCGCATTTGTTTCGGTATTATATCATCCATCAGGTGCCTTTGTGTGATAAGTTGAAGAAATTATCAACACTTAAACATATTTTTGACCATTGTGAATATTCAAAATTATCAAAACTTACATCAAAAATGCTCAAAACAACATAGTTATAGATTCTGACCTTTATCAACTACTATTAATCGAACTTTTTAAGATATAAATACTACAAGAGTATCTACTATCATTTCGGACTATACATGTTCTGTGTAGATACATTTCGGACTATATATATTCTGTGTAGATACAATATAAATAAGTTATCACATTCTTCAGAAGACAGTTTTAAGATACTGATTTGTGTCTAGGATTGCCCCGCCTAATCTTCTCTTCCTAATGATTAGATGAAATGTACGTAATTTATGATTGTATCAAAGACTGCCTCGCCGATCTTGAATTCCATGTATTTTACTCGTAAAAACATGAGGAATCAGCAACCAAAAACATTTGACAGCTTAAGAAAAATGAAATTAAATGTGACGTCCTATGGTTGCTCGCTTACTATTACAGTCATTGAAAGGCGTCATGTAGACGGCACCCTATGTTTTATTGTCCCAAAACCCATTGAGACTAGTATTTCATAAAATACTAGCTTACGTCTACCAGTCTGTACTGTTTTACTGTAAAAAACACATCAGAGTGTGGAGCTGAGAATTATTTACTTTGACTCTAACTCAAAACGTAACAGTAAATTCCCAACTCGTTCCAGACAAACTTCATGAGCACTTCTTTCCGACAATGTCTCGTTTTACCCTCACAAACCCCTGTTTGTCCAGTGGAATAGTGTAAAAAGCATTATGCTGTCATCTCATTTATTCGGTGAATTATCATCTTTGAACGGATTGCAAGTAACTGCTTGCTTAGGCACTACATTAAAGTGCACAAAATACGAACTTTGTTCTAAATTTTGACCAAAAACTAGAAATTGTGTTTGTGAAACACTATGCCCCCAACCATATGCTTGCTTCTAAAGGTGTCAAACTTTAGAATGTCTATGTCTGGAAAGGAGTTACCTAATCTTTATTAAAATATTAAACGCATCAAGAACTACTGTTAACAAAAAAACAGCTTCCTAGATCAAGTAATTCAGAAGTTGGAAAAATGCCAAATTCAAACAAGGGCCAAAACTCCATAAGTATTTACAGAATTGTCCAAAATGTTAATCAGGTAATCTACTCCTCATACCCAATCAGCATACCAAATATCAAGGCCATAGCTCAAATACTTTTAATACCTCCGTAATTAATGAATGCAGAGTAACCTAACCTGTACTAAAGTATCAAACCCATAAAGGACTACTCAGCTTCCTAGCTCAAGCGATTCAAAAGTTGGAAAAATGCCAAATTCGACCAAGGGCCACAACTCCATCAAAACTTTACGGAATTCTCCCCAAAGTTGATCAGGTAATCTACTCCTCATACCCAATCAGTATACCAAATATCAACGCCATAGCTGAAATACTTTTTGAGATATCTTGCTAACAAGATAGTTATCTCATTCTTTTAAAAGGGGCATAACTCCAAAAAGGGGGCATAACTGGGAAAAGAAAAAAATATGTGTCAGCTAATTTTCCACAAGTAATCCATATATGAAATTTCAAAACCCTATGCCTAGTGGTTCTTGAACTCAGTAGCTGCATAAGTACTGAACATCAGGGGAAGTAACTCAGTAAATAATGAATGCAGAGTTACCTAACTTGTACTAAAGTATTTAACTCATCAAGAACTACTACTATACCAAAATTCAGCTTCCTAGCTCAAGCGGTTCAAAAATTGGAAAAATGCCAAATTCAAACAAGGGCCATAACTCCACCAATATTTTACGGATATGTCTCAAAAGTTAATCAGGTAATCTACTCCTCATACCCAATCAGTATACCAAATATCAAGGTCATAGCTCAAATACTTTTTGAGATATCTTGCTAACAAGATAGTTATCTCATTTTTCTAAAAGGGGCATAACTCCAAAAAGGGGCATAACTGCGAATAGAAAAAAATATGTGTCAGCTAATTTTCCATGAGGAATCCATATATGAAATTTCAAGACCCTAGCTTGCAGGGTTCTAAAGTTACAGCAATCATGAAAAGTGTGACGCGCACATACACACACGGACGGACAAGCCAAAAGCAATATGCCCCACCACTTTTTTCAAAGTTGGGGGCATAATTAACAAGCAGCTGATATTTTTTTCAGTCTTCAGATGTAGTTTTGTGATGTTGGGAAAGAGCTGCTAATTCGGTTTACTGTGTGTGTCTTTCGTAAGCTTGTGTCAATTTCTGCGTGTATGTGCTTCTTTCCCTATTGGTTTTGAGAGCGGAATGTGCGATTTCATTGTATTGATTCCTGATCATTGCCTATCTTTTTACTTTCCACTGGCAGTCGAAACATATTATGGTTTGTGCTGTTTGTAATTGATATAGTGTTTGTGATCTTAAGTCTAGCCCGGTGACCACCTACATGTTCACCTTGCTGCCGCTGGTGATGTCTTTGGTGGTGTCTAATTTTGTGTGATCTTTGCCCACATGGTGTCTTGGGTAGGATCTTGGATTAAATTGTGTCAGTTTCTGAGAATTTTCCTACTTACTTTAGCAATCTTTTTTTTTTCTTGGTTTTGAGGCAGACAAGATTTAGCCATCAGTACGGATTCAGAAAGATAAAGCTGGCAATACGAAAATTAAGATCAAACTTAGCTGTGTGTTGCTTTTACAGCTTCCTGCATTGTCAGAGGAATTACTCATGCTTGCAATCAAAGCAAAAACACACTGTGATTTTGTCCAAAATTTAAAATGAAAGTGTCCATAACTTAGAGAACTAACTTTGTACGTTAAGCGTTCTCTTTGTCTAAAGTACTAAAGACGGTCATGTTTTCGACGTTGCGAGTGAGAATGATTACTGTTTCCTTAAATAAGATTGGCATATTCTTGTAGGAAAATGTTCAGCTTTGAGCTTATATCAAACACTAATTTTATAACTGGTAGATTCTGGATGTCAGATAACTATTGACGAAGTAAGTAGACTATAAATACAATTGTCCAAATGACGGTGGATGCAAATATTTAACAACAACTTCACCACTAGAACAGCATTTAATAAAAGGCAACTGCAATTACAAGCAAGAGAGACAGTTATTAGAAGATAAAGCCAAGCATATGTATTGCAGTAAAGTAAATACAACTGTGTCTAAAACTAATGATGATTGATTTGTTGCTTAACGTCCACGGTAAACATCTATAGTCATGTCGAGACGGTCAGTTAACTTAACCAAACTATTCCTGGGCAGGCTTAGACCTCCTAAGCGGTTAACCAGTACTAAGTGCACATACTTTCGCCAGTAACTGACAACTGTCGTTCTTGAATCAGAATATGTGGCCAGACCTGGTTTCGACCCGCGGCCCGGTTTTCAATTTCAGATTTTTCGTTATTGGGTTTTGATTGATTGATTGATTTGATGCTTAACGTCCACGGTAAACAGCTATGGTCATGTCGGACGGTCAGTTAACCTAACCACACTATTCCTGGGCAGGCTTAGACCTCCTAAGCGGTTAACCAGTACTAAGTGCACATACTTTCGCCAGTAACTGACAACTGTCGTTCTTGAATCAGAATATGTGGCCAGACCGGGTTTCGAACCCAGGACCTCTGACTTATGAGTCAGGTGCCCTACCAATTGCGCTACGCGGCCCGGCTTGTCCATTCAAAGTGAAAAAAGAGCGCAATAGGCCCTGAGTTGCAGATGGGTTGGGTACTCAAACAGAAGAAAACAGAGCAGCATTTACTGAGAAGCAGACATAACACAGAAGAAAGTTTTGACGGAGGCAATCAATCGAGGCGGAAGGCGGAATTGATTGATTGCTTTGGGTTTAACGGCCCTTTGAGACGGTATTTCAGTCTATATCGGGCCGTCTTCCAGAGAGGAAGAAAGAAGAAAAGATAGACGAGAGAAAAATGTTAAAACGATCCGCACCCGCACCTACTGCAAGCACAGTAGGCCCTTGCCCTACAATGCATCAAATAAGTAGGACGCCCCGGCACTGAAAGTTACACACAGCACCATCCGACCACCCCCTGCGGAAGGCGGGCCCTTAGGCGGAAGGCGGACCCTTAGGCAGCAGTAGAGGAATTGAGGTCCTTAAAGGCTGAGGAACTTAGTGAAAAGGATATATTCCTCGAGAGGATGCCAGCAGTAGCTGATATTTTTGACTGGCCAGGGATGGTCTCAATCACATATAATGCATACGCAGGTGTAGGGGACATACTTTGTGCTGAGACAGAAAACTTACTTTAAATAGGTATAAGAAATGAATGTTGTGTAGTATGTTGCAAAGCAGAAAATCAAGGATTGGAATCTAAAATTAATTCCTAAACTGGAAAAAAAATTAACAGGCATTGGAAGCAGACGTCATAATAACAGAGTTCTTGAAAGTAAATTAAAGTAATGGTCTGATACATGTACACATGAATAAGAGGCAATAACCTATGTCAAAGCGCGCGTGTCGGAACTAATCATTCGACAGCCATTTTGAAGAAACACTGACGGAGTTTCCGTTGGTTGGTTGTTTTGGTATTTCGGCTTATCGGGCCGTCTCCCAAAGAAAGGGAGAAAGAAAAGAGAAACGATAGACGAGAGAAAAACAAAACAACCCACATCTGCACCTACATCAAGCACAGTAGGACCTTGCCCTACTTTTACCCGAATCAGTCGGACGCCCGGCACTTGAAGTTTTGCCCAGCACCATCGCACCACCCAACCACCCCCTGACACAGTTTCCGTTTGTAACATAAGAGGCAGGATTGTAACAGGGTAATGCGGCGATAAAGTACCTTCATGTACAAATGGTCCAGATATATATTGGACACGACTCTTCTATATAACACATCACTACAATTTCTGATATGGTTGGTTGGTTGTTTTTGTTTAACGGCAATCTGAGACAGTTTTATGCCCCCGCCATTAAAAAATGGGGGGGGGGGGGGGCATATAGTATCACCGCTGTCCGTACGTACGTAGCGTACGTACGAAATGGTTTTTGAAATCATTGGTGTATTGAATTCATATTTCATGCACAGCTATATCGATGTTAGATAAAAATCCGTCGATTATTGTGGGAGTTGTGGCCCTTTTTCGACTTTATTTTGTATGAAAAATTGGTTTCCGTTCGATATCTTTTGAAAGCATTGGTGTATTGAATTCATATTTTATACACAGGTATAAAATCATAAAATGCGGGGCAAGTTCGATGTTGGGCAAAATCCGTCGATTATTGTGGGAGTAATAGCCCTTTTTCGACTTCATTTTATATGAAAAACTGATTTCCAATCGATATCTTTTGAAAGTATTGGTGTATTGAATTCATATTTTATACACAGGTATATAATTATAAAATACAGGTCAAGTTGGATGTTGGGCAAATTATGTCGACTATTGTGGGAGTTATGGCCCTTTTTCGACTTCAATTTGTATGAAAAGCTGGTTTCCGTTCGATATCTTTCGAAAGCATTGGTGTATTGAATTCATATTTTATACACAGGTATATAATCATAAAATACAGGTCAAGTTGGATGTTGGGCAAAATCCGTCGATTATTGTGGGAGTTATGGCCCTTTGACTTAATTTTGTATGAAAAAATGATTTCCGTTCGATATCTTTGAAAGTATTGGTGTATTGAATTCATATTTTATACACAGGTATATAATCATAAAATACAGGTCAAGTTCGATGTTGGGCAAAATCCGTCAATTATTGTAGGAGTTATGACCCTTTTTCGACTTTATTTTGTATGAAAAAACGATTTCCGATCGATATCGTTTGAAAGCATTGGTGTATTGAATTCATATTTCATACACAGGTATATAATCATAGAATACAGGTCAAGTGTGATGTTGGGCAAAATCTGTCGATTATTGTGGGAGTTATGGCCGTTTTTCGACTTTATTTTGTATGACAAATTGGTTTCCGTTCGATATCTTTCGAACGCATTGGTGCATCCGTCGATTATTGTGGGAGTTATGGCCCTTTGACTTTATTTTGTATGAAAAAATGACTTCCGTTCGATATCTTTTGAAATCATTGGTGTATTGAATTCATATTTCATGCACAGGTATATAATCATAAAATACAGGTCAAGTTGGATGTTGGGCAAAATCCGTCGATTATTGTAGGAGTTATGACCCTTTTTCGACTTTATTTTGTATGAAAAAACGATTTCCGTTCGATATCTTTTGAAAGCATTGGTGTATTGAATTCATATTTCATACACAGGTATATAATCATAGAATACAGGTCAAGTTTGATGTTAGGCAAAATCTGTAGATTATTGTGGGAGTTATGGCCCTTTTCGAAAGCATTAGTGTATTGAATTCATATTTTATACACAGGTATACAATAATGAAATACAGGTCAAGTTCGATGTTGGGCAAAATCCGTCGATTATTGTGGGAGTTATGGCCCTTTTTCGACTTCATTTCATACAATAATGGTTTTCGTTTGTTAGTTTTAGAAAAGCTATTTGTTTCTGGGCAATTTCTTTTAGGAAAGTTGCCTGGCATCCATTTCTGCGATAAGATACAGAATGTCATCACATATCAGTCATGACCCCCCCCCCACACACACACACACACACACTTCTCTTTATCCAAGAAGCACAATACAACTGCCTAAGGAAAACAATAAAATATGTTCCACAGAAGTCTGCCTTTGTGAACCTAGTTATGCTACAAGTGCCAGTACCTTAAACAAGGCGCCATCTTACTTGGGACACTAGGCGGGGGCATCCGTGCCGTATGGATTCATTTCTAGTTCAGTCTATATCGTGCCGTCTCCCAAAGAGTTTTATTGATTGATTTGGGTTTAACGGCCCTTTGAGACAGTATTTCAGTCTGTATCGGGCCGTCTCCCAGAGAAAGAGGAGAATGATAGACGAGAAAAAAAATGTCCAAACAATCCCCATGCGCAGGCCCTTGCCCTACAATGTTTCAAATCAGTAGGACGCCCCGGCACTGGAAGTTACACACAGCACCATCGCACCATCCAACCACCCCTCCCAAAGAGAGGGAGAAAGAAGAGGAATAAAAAGACGAGAGAAAAAATGTCCACACAACCTCCACCCGCACCTACTGCAAGCACATTAAGCCCTTGTCCTACTATAATACAAATCAGTAACGCCCCGGCACTGGAAGTTATACCCAGTACCATTGCACCACCAAACCACCAATTTTTTATATGGACATCAGAGATAAACATCTATCAAGGTGGTGATTATCACTGATTTGGGGCAAAAATATGCTGAAAATACAACAGATCGTCCCGAAACTTTGCAGATGCCTTCTTTAGGTTGTTTCTCACAATTCAGAATCCTAAAATGCAGGACTTGTTGATGTTTAAAAGGATTTATATAAGAAAAGATCTAACGGAAATCTAAAAAATGACCATCATTTTTGAAAATGTAACTAGGTCTGAACATAAATTAATGCATTATAGAGAGCATCCCAGCAATTATTTTTTCTATTTTTTGCACGCTATCAGGCTGCGCAGATAAAAAGGGTGTGGCCTGTGTCCAAATATTTGTCTAAAATACACAGTAGAGTATATCTCAAGGTTGAATAATTTCAATAACACACCTGTAATGGCCATTGTAATGTATTATTTATACTGAGAGTATGAACTGACCTACCTGTATTTAATGAATGCAATAAGTATACATGCACTATATCATGGTCAGACATTTGAGAAAAAGCTACTGTTTTTATCTGGTCTACCTTACAATTTGAGAAAGAGTTGAAACAAATAATTACTAGGACGCCCTTTTTAACTCATCAAAGTATCTTCAGAGATAAGTACATTTTCAAGAACAGATTTTATTTTTCAGATTTCTGCGCAATTGCCCTTTGATCTTTCCATATAAAAAAAAACAGTTTTTTTTTAAACAGCATGTCCCTATATTTTGTATTTCAAACTGTAGAGAACAACAAAAATAAGAAATCTGCTAACTTTCAGGGAGATATGATAATTTTTTTTATAGTTTTATTCAGATTTTTGTATACACCACAAATCACCACCTTAAGCAGAGTCGATACAGATCAATGTAGTAAAGTGCAGATTTAGCAAATATGTTATTATTAATTTTGGTAATATAGAGATATTGAGTCCAAATCATTTATCGCAAACAATATCGACTAGTTATTTGGTTGTTTCAGTGTTTGACAAACTTTGATTATGCAAAACATCTACCGTATTGCCGCTGATAAAACGATTATGACGTCAGCGCTATAACGTAGGTTGTGGGTCTTGTAAATATTCTAGTCACTGGGGATAGCTCTGTAAATTCTGTGTTACAGGAGAAGGTACCTGTTTGAGGTTAGTCTATTCCAAAGCTGAAATGTGCCAACCATGCTTGTATATGTGTCAGATCAAATTTAGAAAGTAAGTTCAAGAGCACCCCCTTTTATAAATGACAAAAATAACTTTCTAAATCTAATACCAGAGGGCCAATGGCCCTATATCGCTCAACTGAGCACTGAGGGTATGTTGGAAAAACTAAGCTGCCACAACAAAACAACATGCGCAACAGCAATAAAACACACCATTTATGTAGAGGATAATAGCACAAACATTTATGCAAAAAATAAGCTTTATCCCCCCTTAATGGCTTCTAAGAAGAAGATCTTTGGCACAAAAAATGACACGGACAAGGCAGCCATCTTGGTAATGTGATAAGGGACAACTGAATGTATGAATATATTTTGTGTTGAGCTAAAATATTATCAGAAATGTTTTTCATGAAGGATCCATTAATGAAATCTCAAAGCACCAACATACATAGTTTGTAAGTATAAAAAATGTACTTTGAGGAATGGACTGATGCATGGAAAACTCAAATCAATATGCTCTATCAATTTCTTTGAAGTAGGGGTCATACATACTGTGTTTTTTAAATAATATATGGACCAAGTAGCAAGCTTTGCTCACAGTAAATGTTTTATATACCTAGGTAATATTTAATATTGATTACCCATATTAAATGTTTTTACTAATGAGCCCTTTCAGTTATTTTTATGCTGTTCTTTATTTTGTATATCACTGTGGCACACAGCTTCAAGGTTTTTGATAGTAAAAGAGTGGATCGGTAAGCAGTGTCTATTTTGAATATTTAGCAAGATATGGTACTTACCCATCTAGATTCCTTTGAAGTTATTTCCCCTGTGATCAACAATGGGCTGCTTATCTCCCGTGTGATCAATGATGGCCAGTCATCTCGTTGGTTTCAATCTTATACTGGTTGCTAGGCAATTGTCATGAATATGCCAAGCACTTGCACACAAAGCTTGCTTTAGTTGTTCATTGTAATAGATCCAGTGAGGCTGTTAACTTCTTTAATTATGAAATGGATCAAACTCAGATGGACTTAGCTCTGGTGAATAAGTAGGCTTTTGAAGAACCCCAGTCCAAATATTGCACTAGTGACATCACAATATCTGCTTTATGACATTAGACATTCTTTTTAAAAAGTAAGTGGTTTGACAGACCCAAGAAAAGGTGTCTGCATTTCAGTTTTGACATCAATGTTGTTGAAAGAAATGTTCTGTAGTATTCTTCATTTACATTTTGACCTTCTGAACAGCACTGAGATAATAATATTCTTACAAACAGACACACATATCAGCAATGTCTTTACATATCCTTGTTTACAGCAAAACGTTTCTGGTCATAGGAAGTTTGTGATGTGTCAATGGGCTGATTGGGACTTTTAAAAATAGTGACTCATAGCTATGTATCCAAGTTTCATCAATGTCCACAGCACACACACAAAAAACAAGAGGTCCATGATGGACCTAAATCGCTTACCTGAGTTATGATGAAATAACATGGAAGATCATCTATTTGATGATGGTTCAATTGGAGCAGTTTTGCACTTTCTAATCTATATTCTGACAAAGTTTCATTTAGATTGGATCAAAACTGTGCCTTCTAGAGTGTACACAATGTTTTTCTAAGATCTGACCAGGCAATCTAGTTTTTGATCAGACATTGTTCAGTTTCAAACTTGGCCTATATTTCATGAAGATACACATTTTGACAGTTTCATGAAGATTCAATGCACAATAAACACAGAATTGTGTACACAAAGTTTTTCTATGATTTGACCTAGTGACCCACCGGTAGTTTTTGACATGGTAGTTTTTGACCCGACAATACCCAGTTCCAATCTTGGTCTAGATTTCATTAAGATAATCATTCTGACAAAGTTTCAAGAATATTGAACCAAAACTGTGCCCTCTAGAGTATACACAATGCTTTTCTAAGGTTTGACCTACTGACCTAGTTTTTGATCCAACATGACCCAGTTGCACCCCTGGTCTAAATTTGTTGGAGATAAACATTTTGACAAAGTTTCATGAAGATTGGAACAAAATTGTGCCCTCTAGAGCATTCACATGGTTTTTCTAAGATCTGACCTAGTGACCAAGTTTTTGACCTGACATGGTCCAGTTTCAAATTTGGTCTAGATTACATAAAGATAAGCATTCTGACAAAGTTTCAAGAATATTGAATCATAACTGTGCCCTCCAGAGTGTACACATGGTTTTTCTAAGGTTTGACCTAGTGACATAGTTTTTGACCCTACTTGACCCAATTTCAAACTTGGTCTAGATTTCATTAAGATAAACATTCTGACAAAGTTTCATGAAGATCGGATCATAACTCTGCGTTCTAGAGTGTACACAAGGTTTTTCTAAGATTTGACCTAGTGACCTAGTTTTAGACCCCACATGACCCAGTTTCAAACTTGGTCTAGATTTCATTCAGATAAACATTCTGACAAAGTTTCATGATGATTGGGTCAAAACTGTGCCTTCTAGAGTGTACACAAGGTTTTTCTAAGATTTGACCTAGTGACCTAGTTTTTGATCCCACAAGACCCAGTTTCAAACTTGGTCTAGATTTTATTAAGATAAACATTCTGACAAAGTTTCATGATAATTGGGTCAAAACTGTGCCTTCTAGAGTGTACACAAGGTTTTTCTAAGATTTAACCTAGTGACCTAGTTTTTGACCCCACATGACCCAGTTTCAAACTTGGTCTAGATTTCATTAAGATAAACATCCTGACAAAGTCTCATGAAGATTGGGTCAAAACTGTGCCCTCTGTGTCATTCTAAGATTTATTTCTATTTTTAGCTCTGGCGGCCATTTTGTTCAACCGAGTGAAACCGTTTTAGCAATTTTGGTTTAGAGCCATGAGTCAAACATTTCTGTGAAATTATTTTGAAATCGAGCCATTGGCTTCAGAGGAGATGTCGTTTAAAGGTTTTTCTATTTTTAGATTTCTATTTTTAGCTCTGGCGGCCATTTTGTTCAGCGGAGTGGAACCGTTTTAGCAATTTTGGTTCAGGGCCATGAGTCAAACATTTCTGTGAAATTTTTTTGAAATCGAGCCACTGGCTTCATAGGAGATGTCGATTAAAGGTTTTTCTATTTTTAGCTCTGGCGGCCATTTTGTTCAGCGGAGCGGAACCATTTTAGCAATTTTGGTTCAGGGCTATAACAGAAACATTTGTGTGAAATTATTTTGAAATTGGCCTACTGGTCTAGGAGGAGATGTCGTTTGAAGAAATTGTTGACGACGGACAGACGGACGGACGGACGGACGGACGGACAGACGACGGACGACGGACAAATATCGATCACAAAAGCTCACCTTGAGCACTTCGTGCTCAGGTGAGCTAAAAACAAAAAAACAAAAAAAAAAGAGAAAAAAAAACTTGAAAAATATATTTTACTATATTCATTGGGTTTTGAATAGTTTCTTTAAATTATTAAAGTTCATTTAAGAAACGTTCTGAAATAACTTCAAATATTATCCATAATTTTGTCATCCATTATTATATCTTAAAACAGCAGTTAAATTCTCAACTTTCATGCACCTTCCTTGCAAATAATGTGTATTTTTTCAACTCCAAATAACAAACAAGCTTTTACCTTCTTCATCATGAGAATTTAGTACCAATATTTTTGACAGTGGAAGCCATAGAAATATTGATCAATAAATAAAATTTCAATTGTATGTTTTTAAATTTTGAGCTCGTTATCTTTATAACATATCATGGTTACATGCAGTAATAATATGTTGTATAACATCCTGTCACAGATATTAAACTGCACCTTTTAAACACATAAAATCCTTCAACAATGCTTTTCAAGAATGTATCTATGAAACAATATATAAGTTCGTGATCTGTCAAATCAGATGACATGTTATGAAATAATCAGTAACTTTCCAGTAAACAATGTGCATTTTTTAAAGAAACTTCCATGTAATTTCTTTTCAACTTTCTCAGTAACAATATATTTGACATTATATGCAAGTTAAATAGTTAACTAATGTCTAACTTCATTCTTGAAGGTCTGGACTCATTATCTGTATAACATGGTAAAAAAATGTGTATAACATCCAGAAACGAGCTATACACCATGCTGTATAACCTGCTCTACCTTACATGTCGTACAACCTGCTCTTGCTCAATATAAAAAGTTTTACATTTTAAACAGATGAAATACACCAACAATGCTTCTGATTTAAACTGCTAGGTATCTAAGGCACAATAGATAAGTTTATGGTCAGTCCAATAAGCTTCAATAATGTCACAAAATGCTTGGCAATTCACAAAAATCAGATCTAACATTGATCCAGAGTCAGTCGTAGAGTTCTTGATTTGTTGCACACAGCTGAACAGTGTTCCCATGAAATCAACAAACTGTGAATTGACAGAATCTATCTGAATATTGAAATCACCCAATATGACTAACTTTGCATTGACATTTACCACTGGTTTCAAATGGCAATGAATGTCGTCTTTAAAATCAGTCTGGGAACTTTTTGGGTATTTGTACAACAGTACAGTTTGAAAATATCCTTTTGAAGGGCTTTGCAAGGCAGTCAGAATGAATTCACATGAATGGCAACGCATTTTTATGACTTTTTTAACTTCAAAATACTCTTTTATGTATACAGCAAGTCCATGGTGTGGCCTATTTAATGATTCAGTCTCTGTATCATCTAATCTAATCAGCCTAAATCTTTTTAAAGCAATATGAACATTTTCATCCCTTTTACATAACCGTGATTCTGCAAAACCAACAACATCTGCCGCCAACACATTTGGTTCAAATTCTATATCCTTAAAGTGTTTATGCAAAGACCTTGCATTGTTAAATGCAATTCTGATTTTGCCTGGATCAACTTTATATATAGTGGAGCGGCTTAGAGTGAAAATTTAAGGAAATACTTCACTTGATGATACAAGCATGAAATTTTCACTAAATGTTCCTTACATGGCCCAGATTCAAAAATGATCGTGGGCCACTTAAAAATCACCCATTTTCAAGATGGCCGCCAAGTTTCAAAATGCTATCGTTTTAATTTATAACATGCTTATTGTCCGCAGGCATATGTAGTGCCCGTGGGCATGTGTGTTATTTTTTTGGCAATATATACATGTAAAACGTCAACAATAGAGTGTTCACAATGGAAAAGCGCGTGTTGTCAATTTTCTAACGACTGTTTTGCCATAAGCATCGATTATATACGTTACCTATGTGTATTTAATTTAGAGTCATATAATTTAAAGGTACACTACTTTTTTTTTATTTTCAAATGCAGTTTCTCCATAGAATCATCGTTAAGTATTAGCAAATACATTTTAGTATTTTTTTTTTCATTTATTACTACTTGTAGTAACGTAAATAACTTTAATTCATAAGTTTGTTCATTATAATACGGCTTACGGAATTTCTTCATTGTCTCTCAGAGAACAATTATGAATTTAATATCCTGGCACTTCTTAAAAAACAATGTTTTCTTGGAACAATCAGCTTATGACTAATTTAGGGACTTCCTGAGGTACGTTTTATAGGCGACGAAACTCAGAATATTGCAAATGCTAATAAATGGAGACTTAGCAAATTCCATACATGCACAGCAGGTTTTGCTGCTTGTTTATTTCTAATAGCATATATCTGCACCTTTAATGATTGTGCCCAGCTACTCAGTCTTACGATTCTTAAGACAGTAATATACGTGACATTTTGTTGTATAATCAAAAACTGCATAACAGATATATTTCATTTGAGAAAAAATGCTGCAATTATAAGCCAGCAAATAATTTGTATACATGCTTCAAATAAAGCAATATATAGTCGGTTGGATAATGAGTCAATTTAGCATGGAACCAGCTTCAGGACTTTTAATTTGACGAATATTTTACGTTTTAAGGGACCGAGTTCTACAGAATTCTAAGCCATAAAATGAAGTGGCAAATCAAAACGACAGCATATTTGATGCGGGATATTTCTGGACAAATACCAGTTGCGCTAAAGAATGTAATGACCTGTAGTTTCACTTTGCGGTACGGTATCAAAACATAGAGAAGGATAACAGATCGAATAACGTATACAACCAATTACTGGGTTATTTATAAATTCCTCATATCTCATATGCTTAAACAGTAATACATTTAGTTCTGAATTAAAATTAGTAAATGATAAGGTAATGCATACTACTAAAGTCAAGGACAAATCTTGATATATCTATTTTCAGATGACCTCCTTGACTTTGAAGCTATAGCTATAATTATTATTATTATTAATCATTGTTTAGCAATAATTACAAGGGTTAACTGCTTATTAATGAAGTCTTACTGAATGTGTCTTGACCGGATACTTCATATACAGTAAGAAAATGCAGCTTTCTGATACCATTTATATCAATGCAATGATAGAAGAAGCATACATATAAAAAGTCGAATGATCAAAACTAAATTTGTCATTCGTTACACTTTTAAATGTATTGATAATAATGTATCAGAACACAAACAGGGGCTGTACAGAATTATCTGACCAAATAAATCTTGGTAATGTTACAATGAGAGATACACGTCATGAATAGACTCATGAAAAGACGCTTTATATGTGTCTCCTAAAGTATATCATTTTCCATTGCTTAATTAACATAGTGATTATATGGTGCAGTGTAACTAATGGGAGCAACACAAAAGGTAACGTTGATTACAATCAAGCACGATGTTAATAACTATCAAGTGAGTCGATACTTTATCAGTTGCTTCAGCAGACAGCCATTTTTGCATGTAGGTTACCTGATTGTCTCGGTAGACAGCACAGGTAGGGAAACATGTATCTCTCGTATGATAATTCTAAACCTAGACATGGTTCAGTTAGATCAACTTATACATATTATACTTGTCCCTCAAGATTTTAAATGATGCGTTTTGTGATGTTGCTGAAAGTCACGTTAAATGTTAAGAAAATTCTAAATGCTTCAGATGTTCATGTTGAGTTCTTGTGAGTGTGAAAAAGTAAATATTTACTGTCCTAATACCAATGGTAAGTTAAATGCTTTCTGACATCCAAGATTTGAGCCTTTGAAAACAACTTACTCAAATAAAAAAAAACTTATTCCTAATACATTACAGATATGTACCATAATGTCACTGTTACAATGCCTTTCAAATACAGGACACCCCCATATTATCAGACTTGGAGGTATAAACAGTGGTGTTTCTTTATGGCTGCTTCACATGTGTAAACTTAAGACCAAAACAGTTACACTGAAAGGCTATATCATCTACAGTTAGATATTTTCGTCAATATCGGGGAAAATTCTAAAGAAAAGTTAACTTTTCTCTTCAGCGGGCAATGCCACAGCTAACTGCTACCTAACAAAATCAAAATATGCAAGCAGTTCTTTCAGCATGGTTTAAAGAGAAGTGACAGAGTATGTTGATTAAGGACCAATCATATAAAATTCATTCCAGCGATTGTGATTTAGTCTCGGTTATGTACGTTACTGGTATTATTTGACTGATGACTATCTTTTTCTAAATATGTCAATATTTCTATTTATTTAAATATAAAAAAATCATCATAATTTTTGTTGCTCTTTACATATATAACGTTAATTGTTCCCTACATTTCATTTGTAACAGTTTGCTGCTGTAACACGCTGTTATCCCACCCGTTACTTTGGTCAGTTTCTAGGTAAAACACATAAAATGATATAGCAACAATCATTTTTGAGGTGCTGAAAGACTGCTTTAATGATTATGATAACACATTAAATTGAAGTTCATGTCTAAACGAGGACCCCATTTTATTACATATGACCCTGGATTATTCTTCCATGGGCGGATTTCGATTCTGTTACATAATGTTACCGTTTGGGTGCCTTTCAGATACAACCCAAAGTTATAACAGTCTTATGAATATAAGAATGGCATTTTACATGCGTATTTGTACACTTTTTCAATTTAAGACATAATACAAACTACAGCTAGTTATACTTTCTCACCAGTGTTTCGGCAATTCATAAGAAATAATTTACATTCTGTCTTCAACCGATATTGCCACAACTAAATGCAACCTAACTGATTCAAAATATATCAAGGAATTCGGTCAAAGTTGAAATGAGCTTGAGTCAAATAAGAGCAATAGATTATGCTCATTTAGGACCACATGTAAAAATTTCATTCCACCGGTTGGTCTGTTTCTCATTGATCATTTGTATTTTAGTTACAGTTATATACGTTACAAATATATCATGCTTTTTGATCATCATTTCCAGACTTCAGTTTGCTTTTTATGTATTAGAACATTTAAAAAGGGATAATTATGACACAAAGTATTTTCTACATTGCGTTTATTGCTTTTAGGTGCTGTAATGGACCAGTGTTACCACACCCACCACTTTGGCCATTTTTTTCGGTAAAGTGTTGAAAGAAAAACTGGCAACAACCATTTTGCAACTCCTAAGTGACTGCTCTAGGTCACTATAATCAGGGAATAAAATCAAAATCCATGCCAACGGCCCCCTGGACTTTTACCTTAAACAATGCGTTGAAAAGTACATAAAAATGGCGGACATTTTGTTTTTGCGGCGGCCATCTTGAAAATGACATAATTTCAAGTGGCCCACGATCTTATGTTAAAGTGCATGCCATGTACCTGCTATCCTGTAAATTTCATGCTTGTATCATCAACTGAAGTATTTTCACTATATCCCGCTCCACTAATAATGGCTCATAACAAAGTTTCAAAACTGCTTCAGTCTTTAATCTTTGCATCTCATCAGTCACTTTTGCATCTAAAGCCATAGCACGTTCATTAAGATTCAAAATGTATAAATTTTCAAGCTTCTTTACTCTACTAAGTGCAACATAGTGAATATGTGGTACTTTTCTAACAGTTTTCTGAGTTAGATCAATCACTACTTTGTCAACCGTGGCACCCCGAGCTTTGTGGACCGTTTTTGCAGCAGCAGGTCTCAATGGAAATTGAAGTCTTTGATAGGTTTTGTACTTGTATATGAAAGCTCTCTCTGTATCAAACACTGGAGTCCATTCTCTCTGTATATTAACATTATAGAATCCTCTATTGAAGAACTTTTCTCGGGTTGACCTACCAATTCGAGAATCATCAAATAAAACCCAAATAATACTAGGACGATTTGTTCCTTCCATCTTGTACTCAATGAATTTTACAATCCCTGTAGCACCATTTGTTAAGCCATCTTCTACACTGACATTCACTGTCATAACATAAATCATTCCAACAGCTACTGTCAACAACTTCAACAAACTGCCTGTTTTTGAGAAATCATCTGGAAGTGAATTAATTAGCTCACTAGATCTTTTTGCAGAAATGTTTGCTAAAACAACGGTATCATGACAAGGTATAACAACTTTCTCTCCAGGCATCTGATTCAGTATTTTCTCATTATGATTATCCACACCTAAGTTTTCGGCAAACAAATGAAGGGCATCTTTTGGATAGTCATCACTATGACGGTCAACAACACGTGTTTGCAACTTGTTTTTGTCTTCTTCAGTCATTTCATTAAGTCTAAGGCGATTCAGTAACTGAGCAAACTCATGATCCTCTTTTTGTCTCATTATATCTACTAATTCATACATTTTGAATAGTTCCTTCCATAAGTTAGGTGCAAGTGAAGAAGCTTCCTTTTCCAAGTCATGAAATACCATTGAATCACCTACTGGTTTCAGTTAGTAAAAATCACCTAAAGCAATTATGCTTAAGCCACCAAAAATTCTTTTTGTTCCAGTCAGTTGCTGCAGTCGTGTGTCAATAAAACTGAGTAAATGTGTGCCAACCATAGATATCTCATCAATAATAACAACCTTTAGATGTCTGTACTTTATTCTTAATGTATTCAACTCATCAGCTGATAAAAGGCTTGTACCCTGATATATTTTTTTGTGGAACGCAGAGCAAATGGTTTGACCACCTATGTTGAAAGCAGCAAAGCCCATATAAGCACAGAGTAGAATTCTTATATCTTCTGGATTTTCTCCTTCCTTCAAATTCAAAGTTCTATACAGGCTTTGATAAAGTGCTCTTATGACTACAGATTTGCCAACACCTGCACCCCCTGATAAGAAAGCATAGATTGGTTCATCTTTACATTTTATCCAATGCACTACATGGTTGAAAAATTCTCTTTGTCTTAAATTCAGACTCCTCAAAAGAGTTAAATATTCTTCTTCTGGTAGCATAATGCCAGTTGTTTCTACAGGCGGTACTGAACATGTGGACTGCAGTTCTATACCAATATCATACTGTCTGTGCTCGACTACTCTATCTGGATTAAAATATACAAAATTTTCAGATTCATTCACTCCTTCTTCTTCTGCTTCTCTATTTTCTTGTTCAGCATTTGGTGCAATCTGATCATATGCATTCTCCTCTTCTTCCATCATCTGCCTGGCAAGTTCAAGTTCTTCAGTGTGATGTTCATACTCGTTGCTTTTAGACTGCAGTGATTCTTTCATCAAGTTATAATGGTCCCGATAGGTGTCAAACGAACCTAACAGATCTTTTTCTTCATTACGCCATGGCATGTAAAGCATTAACTGTTCCCTGAAGTAATTTTCTGGGTCCTTTTTCCTATTATACCTTACAAACCGTATTATTCTAGGGACTTTTCTACTCTTATATCTTGTTCCATTATTTGCTCTGTATATCAGGTCTGAATAATCTGTTTCATTTGGAACATTTTCTTCTTCACAGCTCCCCTCATCTTCATCACTTGAATCCGTTTCACTGCCACTGTCATCATTTTTATCTTCCACTTTCTCTGACAGTTTGTTTTCTTTAGGATAAATAACATCAACTTTTGAGACATAATCTGCCAAGCAAAATTTCTGAAGCTGCCTAGGTCTTTTTGAGTAATGCTGGATAATATTATCTGATTCTATGTTTGTAAACTCAGCAGGTAGCTCATCAAGAACAATTTTGGGTTTCAGCATAAATACCCTTTCTTCAGGAGTTGACGTATTTATGAAAACAATGTCCCTTGTGCATTTTGTCAAAGGAATTTGCAGAGCAAGGTAAACTGCCTCTTGAGCACTCACTTCAACAGAGTTTGAAAAAACATTTCCAATATGTCTGACTTGCTTTTTAAGATCTAAATTTCCTTTTCGAGCTTCTTTGGCTGCTGCATCAAGCTGTGCACTCATTCCTCTTTGAGATTTACTTATATAACCAACAATGTATGATGCACAACCGTATGGTTCAAGAACTATCTGAATGTCAAGATTTGCCTTCCATGCAAGAAGAACTTTTACATTAAACAGATTGACTCTCATTTCATTTGGCTTCCTTTTTAGAAATACTTTTGGTGCATTCAGTGAGCTTCGTATGCATTTGATATAATCTTCAAAATCCATTTTGGCTACTTTCTCCAAAAATTCCTCAATTGTCATTTCTACATTGTCTTTATACTCATTCATGGCCTTTTGAAGCTCTGTATATTTCTTTGTGTACTTTTCGACTTCATCATCAAGTGGATATAGCAACAAAGTTTTTGGAAGAGGTGGTAATGGAAATCCAAATCTACATATTGGTTTTCCCTTCTTTCTGCAAGTTCTTGAGTGTTTATGTGTTTGTAAGTTAACCAGACTTGCAGTTTCCTCATTATCAGCATTACATGTGAGATATTGATCGACAAACTGAACTATTTCCTCTTCTGAATTCTTTTCTAGTACTGGACCATTTTCTATCCAAACAAGCATGTGGATATGAGGAGAACCACGCTGTTGAAACTCAACTCTATAGAAAGAGTCTTTCAATTTTCCAACTGGCTGACAATCACTTTTAAGAACTGTTTTCAGGAATTCCTGTACACGATGATCAAAGTACCTTGAGCATGTTACTAGATCCTTCTGAACAAGTTTTGTTTTCTCTTGCCATGTCAAATTCTCTATATCTTTGTCTGCATATTCAACACCATCATTAAGTTTTGCCAACATCCTCAAAAGATCTGTCCATCTAGTATCAGCTGCTGACAAGGACATAAACCAAGTGGGCAAGGAGAGCTGCCTTATCATTGCAAAAATATCCTTTTTTCTTGCTTCAAGATAAGCAGGTGAATTTCTGAGCTGACGAAATATGTAATAGCCTTCATCAAGTTTTACAAGCTTATCTATATATGTAGAATCTCTAGCTTCAGCTGCTGTAATTTTCTTGCCTTTACTTTTACATCTTCTTACAGCTAAATTCACTTTGTCACTGATCTGTTTCATCTGTAACTTTTTATGTTTAAAAAAGATGTTTGGAACTGACTGTGCTGCTCTCCTATCAATACTTCGTAACTCCCATTTAACAATATCACTATAATGAACAGAAACAGGTCTTTCATCTTTGCTTGGTGGTCTCTGACCACAAATATTGTAGGAAAGCATAAATATTCTGCATCTTTATCTTGATATAAACTAAGTGGATGTTGTCCTTCTCCAGGTGCAAAGGTAAATACCTGATCATATTTGTTTGCAATATTTGCATCATCTACTAATGTATCTACATTTCCAACATTATCATTGGCATCTATTTCACTGTAATGATTAGAATCATAGCCATCAGTTTCAGTACTGTCTTTAGCAACTGTATCAATGTTCTTCACTTGCTCATGTACTGGATTCGCCTGGCTATTACTGTCCTTGGATTTCTCTGTTGACATTTCCAAAAATTCTTTTACTGTGTCTTCTGCAGTTTCAGTAACTTTCTGAAACCAGCCATCATCAACTGATAAACCTGCATTTTTGTATAATTCACTATTATTTACCAACCAGTGTAATGCAGTTAAAACTCTTAATGGTCTAACATTTTCTTTAAAATCAACTTTTTTATATGACAATTTCTTTTTGAGCTGGATAGCAACTGTAAAGTTTTCATCCATGGGTCTTGGGAGACAGTTAACAGTGGGCTGAATATCAACTGGTACATTAATAACATTCCTTTTCAAGGAGTATTGACCACCACATGGTAATTCTCTTATCTGCATAAATGGAATACGAAGTGCTATTAACCTTTCTTCAAGCTGATGTAAATAAAGTTCTGGAGGCTTTTCTGGCCATTTCATTCCATTTGCTACTGATAATTTTGGAACTTTACCGTCTCTTAATGCACTCAAACAAGTATGACAAACCCACTCTTCATCATTAACAGATGTGAAATTGGTGCAGAAAAGTCTTTTACTTTGTGCTGAGATGTGGGTGTTCTTTAATACTGAAACACTTTTTCTAAACCATGTCTGATGGCAGGATGTACACACAAATAATGGTCCAACAGAAATACTTGAATGAAACTGCTTTATACATTCATTAATAGTTGTTGACCTTTTTCCACCAGATAATTCGTTTGAGTTATGGTCATGAACATTATCTTTGACGGTTTTACATTTCTTATCAGATTTTGGGTCATCTGAATTAGACAGCACATTCAATTTTTGTTTCTGTTGCCTTTTTTGATGTTGCTTGATCCTTTCACACTCCTTTACATAAGGAGATTTTCTTGCTTTCTGTTTTGATTTACGTTGATATACTATTTCCTTAGCTTTAAAGGCAAAGTTTTCCCTGCCAGACTTCTTTTCAGCACATTCTTTGGATAGGACACCTGGCTTCTTTCTAGCATTTTGCTTAGATGCAAGCTGGTATATTTTTTCTTTCTCTTTAAAAGCAGGATTTTTTCTTGAAGACTCGTTTTCAGCACGCTCTTTGGATAGGACACCTGGCTTCTTTCTGGCATTTTGCTTAGATGCACACTGATGTACTTTTTCTTTCTCTTTAAAAGCAGGATTTTTTCTTGAACTCTCCTTTTCAGCTCGCTCTTTGGATAGGTCACCTGGCTTCTTTCTGAAATTTTGCTTAGATGCACGCTGATGTATGTTTTCTTTCTCTTTAAAAGCAGGATTTTTTCTTGAATTCTCCTTTTCAGCTCGCTCTTTGGATAGGACACCTGGCTTCTTTCTGACATTTTGCTTAGATGCACGCTGATGTATGTTTTCTTTCTCTTTAAAAGCAGGATTTTTTCTTGAATCCTCCTTTTCAGCTCGCTCTTTCGATAGGACACCTGGCTTCTTTCTGACATTTTGTTTAGATGCACGCTGATGTATTTTTTCTTTCTCTTTAAAAGCAGGATTTTGTCTTGAATTCTTCTTTTCAGCACGCTCTTTGGATAGGACACCTGGCTTCTTTCTAGCATTCTGCTTAGATGCAAGCTGATATACTTTCTCATCTGCTTTAAAAGCAGGATCTAATCTTTGTTTCTTTTTGTATGCTGTATTGTACTCAGTGAGTTTCTTCCTTTTCTTAGCATGTGAAGCTTCTTTAGTCATACCTAAGTTACTTGCATGACTTTGCATTTTTTCAGCCTGTTTTAACAGTTGATCTTCAAAGTAAGCATCAAGGCTACATTCCAAGTATCCTTTATAGCTTTCATTCAGTTCATGTTTTCTGACAGCAACAGGCAAAAAGTCAAACTGCAAGCTCATATCTATTCTCATACTATTATAGAATGCATACAGGTAAGTAATTAGATCATTCAGACATGAGAAAGATATCAAAATTGATGTACCATCTGCAGATGAAAGTCCATTCTCTCCGTGTGAGTGAGAATCAAAAAAGACATACAAATCATTCTTTTTATATACAGCTGAACATATTGCTCCAATCATTAAGAGGCCGGATGATGTACTAGAAAAGGCTGTTTGTAAAGCACGATGAAGTGCTGGAAAGCCATCATCTTGCTGAGTGTTCACCAATATGCCACTTATAACTGGTTGTTTCTCCACAGTAAATGTTCCAATATCAACTTTAAAACTATCAGGAATTTCTTCCAAACTCAACAATGCGTGTATGTATTTTCCTTCTGATTTCAACCTATTTATCACATTTCGATATACAGCATCTCCATCACAAAGAATTTTATCTAAGTTTGAACTATTCTCTATTTCCAGACAAGCTGAGTATGATAAAATACACAATGCATTGCATGTGCATTAAAATCCTCTTGATTCATTTGAAAATCTTTGATTATTTTGATGAAAAGTCCCAAAAATTGTATCACAAGCATTCCAAGAGAAAGCTGTCAATGATGCTTTCTGACTATTTGTATTTAAATTGCTCATACCATCATTTTCAACATTATTAGATGGCTCTCTACTGATCCTAGAAACATCACCAGGACAAATAACAGACTTTCTCTGAGTGTCACATCCTTGATTACCTTTGCTAGTCTCTCTTTTATCTGGCAGGTTATTTGGCAGATTATTTAGCAAATTATTTGGCAGATTTTTTGGCTCGGTGACAGATGTCACTATGTCTTTGTTTTCTGTTTTTAGTGAGGCCAGCTCCTCAGTCACGTCATATTCACTACGTCTGTCCTCATACTTACCTGGTTCATACTCACCTGTCCTTGCGTTGGGATTCCCTAACATAGCCACTAACCTCCTCCACCCCTTTTTTTTAGGCATTGTTATCAGTTACCTGAAAATAGAAAGAAAATTTTTTCAGATGATCCATATACAGAAGAATTCCACGGAATGCTATGTCACACCTGCTTTGCATTTTTACATTAACTCAATGGAACATGTGTTTGATGCATTGTTTGGTCAACCCCATTTGGTAAATGGAGCATCTGTTTGAGGCATATTTGGTCAACCCCATTTGGCAATTTATGAGATACTGTCTGTTTCATATTTTTTGGCTATCTTTAGTAATAGCTGATGGCAGCCATATTTGAAGGCAAATTTGCAAAAAATGAAATAGCTTCATGAGTGGATCATTGTTATATGAAGTTGGTCCACATTCATTGACAGGTTGTAAAGTATTGTCCTTTCCATGTTTTTTGCTATTTTGAGTAACAGCAGTCAAAAGTCATCTTGGACTGCCCAGTCACATAAATTTCAAAGAACTCCATTTTTGGGTCATTTTGACTGAATCTGACTAAAATCTGAATCTGATTAAATAGTGTCTTGATATATTGGCATTTATGCAAAAGTGGACTCATTAACAGAAAGTAGGTCACTGAGACCTAGTTCTGTTTCAGATTTTTTTTTTGCTTTTAAATTCTTAAAACTGCGGTCCCATTAATGCTTCATGCCAAATTTCAGCCAAATATACCAAGGGGTTATGTAGAAAAACTGATTTAATTGGTTTTGCTATTTTAGTAACAGCAGCCATCCAGGCTGAACTTCACCATTCTGAAGCCACGCAGTCTGATCATGCAGCATGTGAGGTTTACCAACCATGGGTGCAGTGGTTTCAGAGAATTACTCTTTTGTATGGACTTACATGTGAGAGTTGACATTGATTAAGTTAGGGTCAACATACATTTTCAATGATCACCATGACCTAATTCTGCTACAGATTTTTTCATTTTGATAATTTTGGATAAGGACCCATTAATGCTTCATATAAAATTTCAGCCAAATATACCAAGGGGTTATGGAGAAAAAGTTGCTTATTTTGCTATTTTTAGTAACAGCAGCCATATTGGATTCTTGACCAACCTGAATTTTACCATTCTGAAGCTACACAGTTTGTTCATGCTGCACATTAATATTTGAGAACCATGGGTGCAGTGGTTTAAGAGAATTAGTCTTTTGAATGGACTTAAATGCTAGGGTTGATGTTAATTGTGGATGGATGGACGGACTGACAAGCGGACAGACTGATGAAAAACCGGACACCTATAGCGCACCTTACTAAAGCAGGTACAGCAAAATCCATGTGCCTTTTGAAATGATTGGTGAGCTCTGACTAGGCATCTTCTCCAACTGAACTGGAATTGCATGGACTCTTGTGTCTGGCCTGTCTCTGCATTGTCACAAAGCAAAGCTAAACACAATAACCCCGATTCAAAGCTAACGCTGCTAACACTGGAAAAGTAATACCTATGTCTTGCTTCTGCCAGTCACCTATTCTATCCCATAACCTAACAAGGTCATTGGGGCACCACAGATGACTACGAAACAATCCCTTTCCATTATGTCCTGTTTTCAGCTGCCCTGCCGGACACCATCAAGACAAAAAAAAACACAAAAAAAAACCCCACACAATGCAAGTTTTGCAAAGTCAGTGAACCATAAAATGTAGGTAAATCCATACAAGACTGATTGATAATGGCTTTTATCCGCACTCTTGCAGATGTATGCATGACCTCAGTTTCATGACTCTAGCCTTTATAATTCTGGAGAAACAGAGCTAAATCTGAAAACTCTATGCAAATTTAGCTTAACCTGTAAACTGTAAAATATCAGTCCAGATGATATACTGATGGTGGCTTTGAGCTTTACCCTTCCAAATGAAACAATAACCCTAACTTCATGCCTCTAGTGCTTTTAGATTTTTAGAAACGGCCCATAACATAAAAACTTGACAGACGTTTGCAAAGTCAGTGAACTATAAAATGTTTAGATGGCTCTCTACTGATCCTAGAAATAGCAACAGCAATAATAACAGATTTCGAGTCTCACGTCCTTGATTGACTTTTCTAGTGTCTCTTTTATCTAGCAGGTTATTTGGCAGATTGTTTAGCAAAATATTTGGCAGAATTATTGGCTCAGTGACAGGAGTCACTATGTCTTTGTTTTCTGTTTTTAGTGAGGCCAGCCCCCTCAGTCACGTCATATTCATTACGTTTGTCCTCATACTTACCTACCTGATACACTTAGCAAAAATAAAAACTCAACTGTCACTATTTTCATCCTACAGTATATATGAAAAAGTGAGACATGAAAATTATTTTAATCTAAATAAAAGGAATCATTTTGTTATATCACTGTCACACAAAATTCAAATTTTTTTAAATACAGCAATATTGAGACTATTGTAAATGTCACGAGGGTGCTTTTCCATTTTCTAAGCTCAAAACAAAACAATTATCGAACTTAAAATTGTTGAAGTCTGCTTAAATGACAAAAATTCTGTTGGCAATATCTTTCCATTATAAAATCTAATCTGTATGGACTCATTAGCTAAAATATAATTATGCCAAATGCATGGTTGACTAGGAGTCCGTGAGGATCAGATGAAAAACCTCAGTCCACTCCATTATGAAGTCGGAAATTCAGTTTCAATGGAATTCCCATTACACTTTTAGTCTTTATGGCAGTTTAAGAAATAACTTTCAAAGTAATTTAGTAACAAAGACAATGAGTTTGCAAGACAATCAAACAAATCTCAAAGAAAATAATAAAAAAGATGTACTGGGATAGTAACTATGGCATCTCAAAAATCTCTATATGTTTAACTCAAAGGGAGATAATCTGTAAAAATTTTGAATCTTTAAACATTATCTTCAGGTTGTGATTACAATTATAAGCGTTTTAAGTGTTTTCTGTGCATACTGGAACTATTGTCTACAAGAAAACTTTCTTCTGCGCATCCACAAATTAAAGTTCTGGTCTGAGTTATCAAAATAGGAATAAGTTAGGTAACTCTGGACAGGACAAAAAATATCCAATAAATTCTTATGATTTAAGAAATCAGACATCTGTCCAACATGAAAAAATCCATATATACATTACATGTTTGCTAGTTTGGCCGGAATTAAGAAATAAAACTGTCAAGTTTTTATTTTTGTTCAGTATACTACCTGTCCTACCACTGACATTTACAGACATCACCACTGATCTCCTTCACCCATTCTTTTTAGGCATTTAATGCCTCACCTGAAAACAGAAAGAAACAGCTTCTTATTTTCAGTATACCTAATTTATTTCACAAAACCCCGTACTTTTTGAAATGATTGGTGAACTCAGACTAGTCAACATCTTCTCCAGTTGAATGAAAAATCTATGGGATCTTCTGTCTCGCCTGTCTGCTCATTGTCACAAAGCAGAGCTAAGCACTAAAATTCCATGCAAAATCTACACCACTAACACCAGAAAAGTAATACCTATGTCTCACTTTTGCCAGTCGCAGGTAAGACAAAAAACACAATGCAAATTTTGTATAGTCAGTGAATCTTAAAATGTAGGTCAAGACGCATTACTGATAATGGCTTTCCTTGTCACTCTTCCAAATGTATGCATGGAGTTTCATAGCTTTGGCCTTTATACTTCCGCACAAGCAGAGCTATAGGAGAAAACGTGACAAAATCTGCAAAACCGCGGTAAACTGTAAATGTCAGTCCAGATGAAATACTGAAGGTAGCTTTCAGCTTTACTCTTCCAGTTGTAACAATGACCCAAGTTTCATAACTACTGTGCTTATAGCTTTCAGTTCTTGAGGAACCAGCAAACACAAAAACTCGACAAAGTTTGTACAGGCAGTGAACAATGAAATGTCTGTCAAGATGCAACAATGATGGTGGCTTCAAGCTTTACTCTTGGTTACTTAGTTACGGCTGAACTTGTGGATTGTAAATAAAATCAAAGACAACTAGAGATGACAGTAAGCATGGCTTACTAAATACCCCCCGCATTTAGCACATAGCTCACTTTGTCATCCAACTTTTACAAATACACAGCATTTAAGTTACATGTTAAAAAACCGCATTATACAGCTCATCCTTAAAGTTCTAGCAAGCAAAACTGAAAATATTTATGTCTACTCTTTTCTTATGCTGGCTCCATGGATCAAATCTGAAAGAAATCAGAGAAAGAATGACCCCCCAAAAAATAAATGACTACAAAATCAGAGCAAAACAACTACTGAAAAGGGACATAACTCAGAAAAAATGCGGAAGTTCCAAACCTATAACTCAACAGACATCTAAAGACCAATATGTGTTCACACACTTAATTTCAAAAATGTCAGAGAAACAGTTTAGGAGAAGAAACAGCAACAGACTGACGAAATTTTATGTGCATAACCATGTTATGGTGATACATATTCAGCTTAAGTTTCATAAAGTTTTGATCATTGGTTACTTGGTTATGACTCATTAATTTTAAGTCCATTAAAGAACAATAACTCATGCATTACTGACGCCCTTCTGACAAAACTTTATGTGCATAACCATGTCATGGTGATACATATTCAGTTCAAGTTTCATGAAGTTTTGATCATTGGTTACTTAGTTATGACTCATTTTATTAATTTTAAGTCCATTAAAGGGCAATAACTCATGCATTACTGATGCCCTTCTGGCGAAACTTTATGTGCATAACCGTTTTATGGAGATACATATTCAGTTTAAGTTCATGAAGTTTTGGTAATTGTTGGTTACTTAGTTATGACTCATTTATTAATTTTAAGTCCATTAAAGGGCAATAACTCATGCATTACTGATGCCCTTCTGACGAAACTTTATGTGCATAACCAAGTTATGGTGATACATATTCAGTTCAAGATTCATGAAGTTTTGATCATTGGTTACTTAGTTATGACTCATTTCATTAATTTCTAGTCCATTAAAGGGCAATAAATCACGCACTACTGAAGCCAGTCTGATGAAACCTCACGTGCATCAACGCATTATAGTGATACATACTTATTTAAAGTACTGTTTTTCTTGGCAATTGCTTTAGTAGTTTGGTTGCTATGGCAACTTAAAATTGCCATTGACTTATAATGGCAAAATGGAAAATTTGCATTTATTGCTATGTCACTGTAGATATTTTGACAAAACTTTCATACAAATTCCGCCAAGTGTTTACTTAGTTATGGCTCCGGACGGACGGACGGAATGACAGACGGACAGACAGAAGGACAGACAGACAGACGGACGGACATGGACAAAACTATATCCCTCCGCCTTTGGCGGGGGATAAAAAACTTCTGTCTAAATATTACAGTAACACAGAAATAAATGCCAGCTTCCACTTTCCCAATACAAGTCTATGGAAACTTAGTATTTGCAATAGCAATAAAACCACACAGGCAACAATAACCAAAAAAAAAAAAAACGTTATTTATGTAGTGGCTAATGTCATGAACATGTATGCAAAGAATCAGCTTCATCCCCCTTATGGTTTCTGAGAAGATTTTTTAATAATTTTTCGAAATTTTTTCCTGTATGCTGCCACGGAAACCAATCAAATTCAGTGATTTGGACAAATTTCATATGAAACTTACTCATGAAACATTTCTGTAGACAAAAACCTGAATAACTGCAGTGAGATAGCAAAAATTGCAAATTTCCATTTTCCCATTATAAGTCATTGGAAATTCTAAGTTGTGATAGCAACCAAACTGCTGGAGCAATTACCAAGAAAAACAGGTAATTCTTTTATTCTAAAGATGCTGAAATGCAAATCTGTCCAAGACATTGTCATACTATACATTTGTGTGAAGTTACATCAAAATCAGTCCATAAATGAAGCCACTAGACCAATGACAAAGTTTTTCTATATATAGCATCTGTGACCTTGACCTTGACGCCTATAGAATTCTGAAACTCAAATTTGTTCAAGATATTGTCATACTAAACATTTGTTTGAAGTTTAATCAAAATGAGATCATAAATGAAGGTGCTAGAGCAATGGCTATGTCTTTCTAAAAATAGCCACTGTGACCCTGACCTTGGCCCTAGGATGCTGAAACATGAACTTGTCCAAGATTGTGTTATACTTTACATTTGTGTGAAGTTAAATCAAAATCGGATCATAAATGAAGGTGCTAGAGTGATGACAAAGTTTTTCTGAAAATAGCCACTGCAGTCTTGACCTTGGCCCTAGAATGCTGAAACGCAAACTTGTCCAAGATATTGTCATACCTAACATTTGTGCGATGTTTAATCAAAATAGGTTCATAAATGAAGGTGCTAGAGTGAAGACAAAGTTTTTCTAAAAATAGCCACTGTGACCTTGACCTTGATCCTAGAATGCTGAAAGGTGAACTGTCATACTAAACATTTGTGTGAAGTTAAATTGAAATCGGTCCATAAATGAAGGCGCTAGAGTGATGACAAAGTCTTTCTAAAAATAGCCACTGTGACCTTGACCTTGACCCCATCATGCTGAAACGTGAACTGGTTCGGGGTTATGTCATACCCAAAGCTTGTGTGAAGTTACATCAAAATCTGTTAATAAATGAGGTCGCTAGAGCAATGACAAAAGGTGAACATACGTGCATACATACGTATGTATGTACGTAACCGGACAGACCCTATATCCCTTCATCAACTTCATTGTGTGAGGAGATAATAAGGCTGGCTGAAGACTACTCGAGGAACATTTCTATGAAAGTTTTGTCAAAATATCTACAGTGACATAGCAATAAATGCAAATTTTCCATTTTGCCATTATAAGTCAATGGCAATTTTAAGTTGCCATAGCAACCAAACTACTAAAGCAATTGCCAAGAAAAACAGTACTTTAATAGAAGCCAGTACTAAGAACCTTTCTGTTTGAGCTTTATTGGTTGCATGATTTCTGAGGAGATGATTTTTGAATATTTTTTCTATTTTTAATCATTCGGTTGCCATGGCAACCAGCCAAATTGTGCGATTGACATTAATTTCATGTGATTGATAGAGGACCACTCAAGGAACATTTCTGTAAAAGTTTTGTCAAAATATCTGCAGTGACATAGCAATAAATGCAAATTTTCCATTTTGCCATTATAAGTCAATGGCAATTTTAAGTTGCCATAGCAACCAAACTGCTAGAGCAATTGCCAAGAAAAACAGTACTTACATAGAAGTCAGTACTAAGATCCTTTCTGTGAATTTTGAGCTTTATTGGTTGCATTGTTTCTGAGAAGATGATTTTTGAATATTTTTTCTATTTTTTATCATTCGGTTGCCATGGCAACCAGCCAAATTGTGCAATTGACATTAATTTCATGTGATTGATAGAGGACCACTCAAGGAACATTTCTGTAAAAGTTTTGTCAAAATATCTGCAGTGACATGACAATAAATGCAAATTTTCGATTTTTCCCATACAAGTCAATGGAAACTTTAAGTTGCCATAGCATTTTGGCGATTTGGATAAAAAACAGTATTATTGGTTCCCCCTGCCTATTGATGCTATATATGAAATTTGGTTACAATGGGCCTTGTAGTTTCAGAGGAGATGTCGTTTGAAAATGTTGACGGACGACGGACGACGTACGACGGATGCCTGCCTATACTATAAGCTCACCTGTGAGCCTTCGGCTCAGGTGAGCTAAAAAGTGAGTCTCGTTACAGCGCCAAGGTATGCTATAAAACTGGGATCCAAAATTAAATAATGCAAACAATTATGAAAAAATATTTTAAATTCCATATATCAAGTATCAGGATTTCATGATAGATGCAATGGATTTTGTCATACAAAGAGCGCTCCATAATGACGAAAAAGACTGCGAGGATGAAAGTGACTCGTTTCAATACTATTTTGATAATATCTATGAAAGAGAAAAGGATTTTTGGAAAATTCCAGGTGAAGCCGAACTTAACCAATCTACATATGTTTTAAAAAGTATTGTTTAATAGCAAACGTAAACGAACTAATTCAAGATGTACCGGTTACCTTGAATAAAAATATAGCAGACACGAGTCGAAAACTAATCGGTAAGGGTACTAGGTTTGTAATGTGGTCACATTTGATGTTGGAAAAGTGATGACTGAAAGATAAAGCCGAGAATCGTGGTATTCAAGGTGTTTTGGAGGAGTCTTGAAGAAAACACTTGGGGTGGCATAGTTTCCAGTGACTTACCAAACTATACTGAGCAAAAGTGAAAACGCTACATTATAGATGACAGTTTGAAACTAACACAATGCTACTTTTAATGCCTGGATACATATTTTTGGTCGTGCGAGACAGTAAGCAAAAGAATGTCTTTAAAATAATGCATCTGATACTCTTCGTAACAGAGTTACCCTCTCTTATTCGATTTTAGCCTAGTTTGCCATATATCAATTATGCACATGCGCAAATGCACATTTCATTGTTGCTCTAAAGCGTTGCGTCCAGAGTGGTAGAAAAAGCAAAAAATTACTCATAAGTGTAACCCAGAAGACTAGGAAATAAAAGCTGTATTTTTCAAAATTACAAATTATCTCCCTTTGCATTAAAAATATAGTGATTTCTAATTTTCGATTATTCCTTTGTTTATCAATTTTTTGAGCAACTTATTTCGCGTTGCTGTAGTACAGTACATCATGCATTTTACCCATCGTTAGTTTCAAAGACAAATGAGACAATATTTGAGTGAACCTCAAGTTAATTTCTTATGGGAATTTCCATTTATCAAGGTTTCTTATTGTGTTTTCGAAGAAATAGCGATATTTCAACACTGGTTTTCAAAGACATGAAAGCGCATATTGATGTGTGCTTTCGTTTTTGACATTTCTAGAACACTGGTTGTGTGCCTGAGCCAAAATAAGGATACCTGTACGGTGTACTCCGTGTTTTTAATAAAGTGTAAAATGACAGATCGACTTCCTTTATTTGCACCGAAAAACACTGCACCCCTGTCCACTTTGAAATGTGTTTGCTTTATCTGAAATGGCTTTTACAGTTTTACTCTAGTATCATGGCCCTACACATGCATGTAGCCTTAAAATGCATTCTTATTCATTAAATTTTTCTGGCTCCATAAACACAGAAAATTAGAAGAAAAATCACGTGTAGCGTTTTCACTTTTGTTCAGTATATATATTGTTGATAAGGATTGACCTGGCACTCATTTATTTCCGTCATTACACTCGGATGTTTTCGTTAGTTTTAGCGATGATTTACCGGAAAATACTGCTATTTGAATATAATTTACAGTCAACTGAATGTCGATGACGCCGTAGCGTAGTGGTGAAGGCTTTCGGCGGCGGATACAGATATCCAAGACCGAGTCTTATAGCATTCGTTTTTAATAATTTCATTTTTTACTTTTTGTCCTTATTCTTAGTTGCATATTTCTACTTAATAATTAATGATTTTAAACGATTTTCTGTCGTATGGGTTTCCCCCATATGTTTTTGTGGGAACGTAAGTGTCCCGCTTTCTCTTGATTCCTACGTACTCTGAAAATTGTTCGTCTGCTGACACCAGCTGCATGTATTGTGTGTTTGATATATGATCCGCCTCCAGGTGCTTGGTTTTCCAGAAAATGCTTTGATTTTGATTTGGAAGCAATGATTATCTTTTTCTTTGAATATGAGATGTTTTTGGTCGACATTGCTGCAGGATTTACATGTACATGTGATAGTAGAAAGATAGTGCATCTCGTTCACTAGTTGAAGGGGGATGTCGGATCGGGCGATAGTGCTGGGTCACTTTCAGTTCCCGGCGGCCACATTAGTTCGGCTAATAGTGCGGCAAAGGGCCACTGAGCTTGCAGTAGGTGCTGGTGTTTTTTTTTTTCATATATTTTTCTCTCGCCTATCATCTCTTCCTTCTTCCTATCTTTGACAAACGGTCCGATATAGAATGAAGTATTGTCTTAGAGGGCCGGGCAAACCCAAGACAATCAACCAACCGAAATAATAGCGGAAACATTAAAATTTTGTGTCGAGCATGGCAAGATTACCTGCCGCTTTTACGCGAAGAAAAAAAAATATACATAAAAATATTAACAGGACGGTTTTGAGATTCGAACCCATAACTCCAAGATTAAGGGTTCAATGCCTTATCCACTGTGCCACTTGAAACAGCGATAGTTTTCTTGTTTAACAGTAATCTACATACTGGCGCTGCTTTTACCTGTTCGTAATAGGACACCGTGAATTAATTTACGGAGTAGAACGGAATATTCATGAGTGCCAGGTCAATACTTACGAACACTAACTCGCACTAGATTTTGATTCACGTTTGGTAATAAAATGTGGGTTGGTGTGCATATATGGAGTCATATAACTGGCAAAAAGTAGAGAAAATAAGTTTGAGGCCATGGTGGCCCTGAATCGCTCACCTGAGTATTAATCAGTTCACTGGCTCTGGTGAAGATTTATAAGAGTTTTTACCATATATGGGAATGGCGGCCACCTTGGTCATGTAACCAAAATCATTTGAAGAACTTTCATTCCTTTGACCCATGCAGGCTCCATATGAAATTTGAGTTCAGTCTGCCCAGTGGTTTCAGAGATGTTTGAAAATGTTAATGGATGGATGACAGAGGCAGCTAACACCAATACTGTAAGGCTCAGGTGACTAAAAATGGCCTAGTCGCTTCCCCGAAAAGTACCCGTTCATTTGATGGATTTGAACTAAACTGAACTAGGTGAACACAGATGATAGAATGGTAGCATCATTATCTCACTGTGGTGAAATTAATGTATTCCAAGGAGTTTGTGGCTGGCATCACTGCAATGTTAGTTCTGATTCTTGCAACATAACTTTATTTAGATTTGACCTAGTGATCTAATTTTTGACCGACATGACCCAGTTTCAAACTTGATCAAGATTTCATAAAGATAAACATTCTGACAAAGTTTCATGAAGATTGGATCAAAACTACGCCCTCTAGGGTGTACACAAAGTTTTTTTTTTTAAGATTTGACCTAATGACCTAGTTTGACCCGACAAAACCCAGTTTCAAACTTGGCCTGGATATTGTGGGGATAAACATTCTGACAAAGTTCCACGAAGATTGGATCAAAACTGTGCCCTCCAGAGCGTACACAAAGTCGTTCTTATATTTGACCTAGTAACCTAGTTTTTTATCCTACATAATTTACTTTCAAACTGGGCATAGATATTGTGACGATAAACATTCTGACAAAGTTTCAAAAAGATTGGATCAAACCTGTGCCCTCTAGAGAGTACACAAGTTTTTTTCTAAGATTTGACCTAGTGACCTGAATTTTGACCCGACATCACCCAGTTTAAAACTTGGCCTAGATATTGTAAGGATAAACATTCTGACAAAGTTTCATTAGGTTTGGATCAAAACTGTGACCTCTAGAGCGTACACAAGGTTTTTCTAATATTTGACCTAGTGACTTAGATTTTGACCTCACATGATCCAGTTTCGAACTTGGCCTGGATATTGTGACAATAAACATTCTGATAGTTTCATAAAGATTGGATCAAAGCTGTGGCCTTTAGAGTGTACACTTGGTCGTTCTTATATTTAGCCCTGCGACCTTATTTTTGACCAGACATGACCCAGTTTCAAACTTGACCTAGATTTTATAAAGATAAACATTCGTAAAGGGTTTCATGAAGATTGCATCAAAACTGTGCCTTTTAGGGTGTATACAAAATTTTTCTACGATTTGACCTAGTGACCTAGTTTTTGACCCGACATAATCCAGTTTCAAACTTGGTCTGGATATTGTAAGGATAAACATTCTGACAAAATATCATGAAGATTGGATCAAAACTTTGCGCTCTAGAGCGTACACACGGTCTTTCACATATTTGACAAAGTGACCTAGTTTTTTACCCAACATGACCGACTCTCAAACTTGGCCTAGATATTGTAACGATAAACATTCTGACAAAGTTTCAAAAAGATTGGATCAAAACTGTGCCCTCTAGAGAGTACACAAGGGTTTTCTAAGATTTGACATAGTGACCTGGTTTTTGACCCGACATGTCACAGTTTAAAACTTGGCCTCAATATTGTAAGAATAAACATTCTGACAAAGTTTCAATAGGTTTGGATCAAAACTGTGACGGCTAGAACGTACACAAGGTTTTTCTAATATCTGACCTAGTGACCGAGTTTTTGACCCCACATGACCCAGTTTCAAACTTGGCCTGGATTTGTGAGGATAAACATTCTGATACTTTCTCGAGCGTACAAAAGGTCGTTCTTATATTTGACCTAGTGACCTAGTTTTTGACCCAACATGACCTACTTTCAAACTCCTCCTAGGTATTGTTACGATAAACATTCTGACAAAGTTTAAAAAAATTGGTTCAAAACTGTGCCCTCTAGAGCGTACATAAGGTGTTTCTAAGATTTGACCTGGTGACCTAGTTTTTTGACCCGACATGACTCAGTTTCAAATTTGTCTTAGATATTGTGAGGATAAACATTCTGATAAAGTTTGAGGAAGTTTTGATCGAAACTGACCTCTAGTGCGTACACAAGGGTTTTCTAAGACCTAGATTTTAATCCAATATGACCCAGTACCAAACTTGGCCTAGATTTTATAGAAATAAATATTATGACAAAGTTTCAAAAGAATTGGATCAAAACTGTGTCCTCTAGAGCGTACACAAAGTTTTTCTAAGATTTGACCTAGTGACCTAGTTTTTGACCCGACATGATCCAGTTTCAAACTTGGCCAAGGTTTTATAGAGATTAACATTCTGACAAAGTTTCATGAAGATTGAATTTAAAACTCTGCCTTCTGGAGCGTACACAAGGTTTTTCTAAGATTTGACCTAGTGACCTAGTTTTTGACTCCACATAACCCAGTTTCAAACTTGGCCTAGACTTAATAGAGATTAACATTCTGACAAAGTTTCATAAAGATTGGATAAAAACTGTGCCCTCTAGAGTGTACAGAAGCAAAAGTTGACGGACTGACGGACATCACGGTATCCCAAAAGCTCACCCTGAGCTTGTGAGCTAACAAAATAATAAATCACTCCACAAATACAATTTCCTGTTCTGGATTCCCGTCTAGCAATGCTATAGACGGAATAGTGATTGGGATTCCACGCCTGTACATTGTATTTTACCATTTTATCAAATTGCCAACTAAAATCTGGCGAAAGTATGTGCACTTAGTACTGGTTAACCGCTTAGGAGGTCTAAGCCTGTCCAGGAATAGTTTTGTTATGTTAACTGACCGTCCCGACATGACCATAGCTGTTTACCGTGGACGTTAAACAACAAATCAATCAATCAGTCAAACCCTTTCTAGAGGTCACTCAAGGGTTTTGTATTTTGTAAAGCTGGCTAATCACTGTCATTTACTTTTACGAAACTAAATTGGCAAGCTCATGAAAAAACAAAAATACTGATAGAGCAATGGGGCCTTTAATTTGTTACTGTTAGCGTTGCTTATGCGCACGTACCGGGATCGGGAACGCAAAATTTAAATGTGGAACAGCCAAAAAACCAAAAACGTGAATATAACTTAAAGAATTCGCATGCAAATATTTGCACTCAATAACGCACTTACGCATACGAGCTGTAATAATGAGGCCAATACAGAAGCACTGGAGGATCTACCTCTTGCTGTATATCGCCTTCTTTTGCTCTGTCTGCCTACAGACACGTTGCTGACGTGAATATTAAGTGAATAAAAAGTTATTCAATATATAGTTTTTATATGCTTCATAACGCTGCAAATATAATCGTCTGTGGGTGTATTTCGCTTAAAACAGAAAAAACGATACCTTTAAATATAATTTTATTTTACTCGATAGACATCTGATGGATATTGATGTCAGCGTGGTAGAAATTTCATCCTTCTTAAGTTATTTAATGTCAGATATGTCAAATTTTAAACTACAAATACACGCGTTTTGAAATAATCTTGATGCATGTTAAACCCATGAATAGATTCTGATTCGAACTCTTGCCATACGAGCAAAAAACTATGTTAAAGTTTGTTTGAAGTTTATGCGAACTGTCTTATAAGGGCACATGTACTTTATCCAGACAACTCGCACGTCTTTGAAGCGATAAAATGGGAAACGCGCTTCAGTGGAAAAAATTAACTGTTATCTGGGAAAGGATATATCAAAAGTTTAAATAGGCAATACAACTAAATAAGCACAATAATTCCGCGGAATGCGGTGTCTCGCCTGTCAACGCGAAAAATCGACAAAGTTTACGCCGCCGACGACGACAAGGACACCGGAAAAAGCAATACATAAGTCTCGCCTCTGCTTCGCAGGCGAGACAAAAATGAATGGTTACGGCTTAAGTGGAAAAATCGGGCCAATGAAGTATCACTTGGAATAGAAAGGCTTAGAATGGGATATGGAAGTGAAAAGCACGGTACGGTCGAGCAGTGATCTATATAAATATCACAGTATTCGAACTGACTGTACCATACGTCGGATATATCTGGTGTGTATTCCGAGATGACAAACATTCGCTTATAACGGGTAGTCGGAAATCGGTATGTTTTGACTTTTAATAAAGCATATACTGCATCATATATAGCTAGTCTGCTTCGGTAAACTCCATTCAGGTAAGAAATAAAATCCTATTACTGTGCTAAAAATAATTTCATGAGTTTATTATTAAATTCCTTTCCAAAGCAGTGTGAAATTTCGAAGTTGAGCCAAAAAAAGAGCCGCTGTATGTCTGAAAGTAAGTAATCATTCAATTTGCAGTGTTTTAATGTAATTTAGAGTTATCTTTTGACAAGAACATATACTTGATATTGTTACTGTTTGCAAGCTTTGTTGACAGTTTCAAATCAGACTGATGAAGTGTTCCAGACACAGCTGTACTCATTACTATTGTGTCTGCTCACACAACTGTATTCCTTACTGATGAGTTATTTTTCGCTTTAGCCTGATGACCTTTTCGTTCAGATAATAATACGTTATGTTTCTGCCCGAAAATTTTGTTCTATCAAAACTCTAAATTGTGATATCATATAATCTATTTTGTTTGTGATAAAAAACGTCTATTGTGTGGTATCAGAATATCATAATATGACAAAATAAGGATGATTTTTATATAAGAAAAAAAATCTGTTTAGTCTTACCATTTGCAACAATATAGTTTCACAATCAGCGACGCGACTTAATAATTGTAAATGAGAAGCCGAATGAGAAAACAAAACTATTGTGCAACCATCGACGACTCAGATCAGCCTGGGTATTAATCCAATCTGATCAGGTTGTTATGCGCTTAAAAAGATACCTTAGGTCCCGCGTTTTCTAGATTCGAATATAGCATAGATGTACATCCGTCCAGGCTGATCTGTGTCTTCTCTGGGCGTACATTAGAGATGTAGTAGTTTCTGGATGACTGCGCAGAGTGTATGGATTTAAAATACCTCAGCACGTGGAATTGTGACAGCGAGCCACGCTACCGGTGAGATATTTACATTTTCACGCGCTGAAGTCTTTTTCTATCCATGCATCACTAGCACGAATGCGGTAAATGACATATTTGCACACAAACAGTATGGATTAATGAATGAATTCCGATTTTACGTCATTTTTATGCCCCCGTGACGATAGTCAGGGGGCATTAAGATTTGCTCCTGTCTGTCTGTCCGTCCGTCCGTTCGTCACACTTTACGGTATAGAGTTTGTGTAATCAACTCCTCCCACAGTTTTCAGTGGATCTTTTTCAAACTTCACATACATGTTGTGGACATATTGAAGATGTGCATGTGGAATTTTGTTGGAGCTAGAATTAATTTTGACAGAATTACAGTCTTTTGAACTTAGTCATTTTAGGCAAATTTTTGCATTGTGGGGTATGCAGTTTGTGTAATCAACTTCTCCCACAGTTTTCAACGGATCTTTTTCAAACCTTGCATACATGTTGTGGACATATTGAAGATGTGCATGTGGGTTTATGTTGGAACTAGAATTGATTTTGACAGAATTACGGCCTTTTGAACTTAGTCATTTTAGGCAAATTTTTACATTTGTAGGGTGAGGAGTTTGTGTAATCCACTCCTCCCACAGTTTTCAATGGATCTTTTCCAAACTTTTATGTTGTGGACATATTTGAGATGTGCATGTGGGTTTTTGTTGGAGCTAGAATTGATTTTGACAGAATTTTAGCCTTTTGAACATAGTCATTTTAGGCATATGTTTGCATTGTAGGGTAAGTACTTTGTGTAATCAACTCCTCCCACAATTTTCATTGGCTGTTTTTCAGACATTGGAGACTTGTTGTGGACACAGTGAAGATGTGCATGTTGGTTATGATAGGAAAAAAATAATTCTGAAGGAATTCTGGCCTTTTAAACTTAGTCATTTTGGGCTGCATTTTGCACTATAGGGTATAAAGTTTGTGAAATGTTTTCAGTGGATTCTCTGTAAATAGCATTTGTGCTTGAAAGGTGCTTTAGGAATGTACACATGTCCTGTGACAGGCGCTGCACGGGGGCATCATTAGTGTCTTACAGACACAATTTTCTAGTTCACAATATTTCAGTCATGTAAGGACGACGGGAGGATGATAATGAAAGGCTGTGTGCAGTAGAACTCCGTTTACAGTGTTTGGTGATACAAATCTTATTTCGCTCTGGCCAGCGTTGTTTCCAGTTGATGATACATACAGTGATGTAGAAAAGGCACTTTCCGAGTCGCTAGTAAAGATATTGTATTATCAGGTGACAGAGCATTTCATTAGAATAAGTTTTGTCAAAGCTCTGCATGAAGTGAAAGAAAAGATGCCAAAAACAAAGATCCAAACTTTGCGAGCCAAAATTGAAGGAGCTACAGACTACATAACTGTCAAAACAGATCAAAAGAGAAAGGAAACGGGTGATTCAGTTTACTTCTGTCCACTCTGTGATAAAATTTGTGTAGAAAACCCGCAAGGTGCTCTGAAAACAGTATTGGTTGCGACAAGTAGTTTCATGTGGCATGTGCAAAAGTGAAAAACACTAAACGTGTCAAAAAGTGGTTTTGTTCTACATGCCTACAGCGATGCTAATGCAAACAGATTAAAAGGCAAACGGCCAAACGTCGTCCCCCGACGTACAAATGTTTCTTCTATTCTATTCCGTAACCTTACTAGGTCGTTGGGGCACCAGAGATGACTTCCAAACAATCTCTTTCCAGCTGCCCTTGTAACGGGAAAATCAGATTTTGAAAAGAGTCATAGATAAAAGTTGAGTGATGAATAAAGATCATAATTCAGACAAATATCTGATCACATGATTAACTTAAAAAGTTATGCTGAATACAGTTTCTGGTCAGTTCCATACACACAACAGATTTACATATAAGGGTCGTAACTCTTGCGGAGAGGGTCTAATCATAACCTTGATAAAATACGATCCATGTTGAATGTTAATAACAATATCATAAAAGTTTCGTGAAAGTCGGTTGAAAAACTTAAGTAGGACACAAATTTGACAACAAATTTTTATCTAAAGGGCCATTACTCTGGCAGAAAGGGCCCCATCAAAACCCAAGTAAAATATGATCCACACCAGGTAAGGCTAAATTATATCTTGAATGTTTTATGAAAACTGGTTTAAAAATGAAGGAGGAGATGAGGAAACAATACTTGTCAATGGACAGATAAAGGGGGTAATTCTGTCAGAAAGGGTCTGACCATGCCCTAATATAATATGATCCATGTCAGGTAAGGATAACAATATCCTGAAAGTTTTATGAAAACTGGATGAAAACTGAAGGAGGAGTTGAGGACACAAGATTTGTCGATGGACAGATATACAGATAAAGGGTCATAATTCTGTCAAAAAGGGTCTGATCCTGACCTTGTTAAAATATTATCCACATCAGGTGGTAATAATCCTTAAAGTTTTATGAAAATCAGACGAAAACTGAAGGAGTTGAGGATACAAGGTTCGACAGATTTACAGATAAACGATCGTATTTCTGACAGAAAGGGTCCAATCATGACCCCGATAAAATATGATCCACGTCAGATGGTGATAACAATATACTGAAACTTTTATGAAAATCGAATGAAAATTGAAACAGAATTTGAGGACACAACCTTTGTCCACGGACGTTTGGACAGACGGAACGCTTTACTATAGACCCCTTCGACTATGTCGGGGGAAAATATAAATTAAAGTAACCGGGGACACAATTGCACAAAACTATCTTTGAACAGCTGGAAACTCAAATTCAAAATACTACATGAAATAAGGTCGAATTTCTCCATATAAATGAAATTTGAGTTTCAAATCAACCGTTAGAAATAGGAGGTTTAGCAATGTACATAGTCAAGCAAATATTATTGGAAATGTTAGTGGTATCAAAGGGAAAATAAAACAACCATATTTATATTTTTAGTTTGCATTACACTTGTGACATTTTTCCAAATATAGCAAACAATAAATGGTCGATTACATTGCCAATTACGATACCTAAATTGTAAATAAAAAGAATTCCGTGGAATGCGGTGCCTCGCCTGCTAATGCTTTGTCAAAAAAACAGAGCTAAATCAGTAAACATAAGGCAGCTTTTGAATGATCAGTGAACCCTAACATTAGGTCAAGATGCTACATTGATGAAAGTTTTTTTCAGTTTCACTGTAACAGTTCCAGATATATGCATATCCCACATTTCTTGGCTCTAACCTTTATCATTTCAAAGAATCAAAAGTTTAACTTGAGGCAGAATGTTACAAAGTCAAAGTACCTTAAATTATCAGTCAAATGGCAATGTCGATGGTGACTTTGAGCTTTACGCTTCTAGATCTTTGCATGATCCATGTTTCATGGTTCTCGCACAGTTCATGAGAAACATAGTTAAAAACGTAAAACTTGACAAAAAATGCAAAGTTGGTGAACTGTAAAAATAGCCATAACAGGAGATGGCAAATCCCCCGACCAAAGGCCCCTTGTTCCTTGGTAAACAGGATGTACTTCAAAACACATATAAGTAATATATTGTTATTCTTTTATGCTTCTGATTGACATTATCTGTTTAACAGATGCAGGATTATCTAACACTCAGACCAAAAAACAGTATGCCAGACTGCTAAAAAGAGGTAAAATCTCAAACAGCCACCATGTACACAATGTATGGCATATGATACACGCAACATTTCAAAATGTGTGAATAACTTCTAAAGTACAAGCCCTACAAATCTAATGTTTAGCTCTCTTGTAAATGAATTTTTGGACAAAGAATCCAAATCTGAATTTTCTTTATTATTTTTTTTTCGGGGGGGGGGGGGGGGGGGGCTGAAAAACAGCCACCATGTATAAAATGTATAGCATATGATACACGCAACATTTCAAAATGTGTGAAAGACTTCTAAAGTACAAGCCCTACAAATCTAATTTTGACAAAGAATCCAAATCTGATTTTTTTTGTGTGTGTGTGCGTGGGGGGGGGGGGGGGGGGGGGAGTGGGGGGAGCATGAATGAGAGAGTTGTCATTCATGTATGAGACAAACTGACATGACCTATTCTACATATCTGTAAAGTATCATGAAAATATTTCAAAGGGTATTCAAGCCATGGAATAGACAAGAAATCACACCTAAAACCATCAAGAAGAAATAACTCAAAAAGAAAGCGAGAGTTGTCATTCTTGTTCGCGACACATCGTCATGACCTGGTCTACATATCTATGAATGATCATGTAAATATTTTAAAAGCTATCCAATTTACACAGCGGACACAAAAGCACACCTAAAACCATCAAGGGGAAATAGCTCAAAAAGTAAGAAAGCAAGAGTTGTCATTCTTGTTTGTGACACATCAACATAACCTGTTCTTAATACATGCGAAGTATCATAAAAATATTTCAGAAGGTATTCAAGTTACAAAGCGGACATGAAATCAACACAAATTCACAGCTAAAACCACCAAGGGGAAATAACTAAAAAAGTAAGAAAGCAAGAGTTGTTATTCTTGTTCGCGACACATCGTCATGGCCTGTTCTACATTTCTGTAAAGTATCATGAAAGTATTTTAAAGGGTATTCAAGTTACAGAGCGGACACGAATCTGCCAAAAACTCACCAAAGGGGAGATAACTCAAAAAGTACATAGCAAGAGTTACCATTCTTGTACATAACTGTGAAGTTTCATGAAAATATTCCAAAGGGTATTCAAGATACAGAGCGGACAAGAAAATTTTTACGGACGGACGGACGGAAGGCAGGCTCATAGCTTTATCCCCGAACCTTTCGGTCTGGGGATAAAAAGTAGACCAAGACTCAGTATGTTGGGTTCAAGCTGTACTTTTCCAGATGTGTGCATGACCCAAGTTTCATGGCTTTAGCCGTTACAATTTTTTAAAAAAATAGCTAAACCCCAGAATTTGACGAAAAATTACAAAGTCAGTGAACCGTGTAAAGTAGGTCAAGATTCAGTATTGGTGGACGTTCTTATAACTTCTGAGAAACCGAGCTAAGCGCAAAAATTAACCAAAAATTACAAAGTTTGTGAACCGTTAACAAGAGGGCCAAGAGGCTTTGAATCGCTCACCTGAGCAAAAATAGCCATCAAAGGAAATGGCAAATTCCCCGACCGAAGACCCCCTTGGTAAAAAGGGTGCACTTCAAAACACATATAAGTAATATATTGTCATTATGCCCCCAACTTCGGAGAAGTTGAGGGGGCATATTGGTTTGGGCCTGTCCATCCGTCTGTCCGTCCGTCTGTCCGTCAGTCCGTCCGTAATGCTTTTTGGCTGGTGGGAAACTCAAGAACTGCTTTTGCTAGGATCTTGAAATTTTATGTCTGGCACATACATGAAAAATAAGCGCACCCGTATTTTTTCTTTTTTCCGCCGGTCACGTATTTTCAGAGTTGGGCCCCTTTTTTCGACTTAGTCTATGGAACCTTGTGAACAAAATATCTCGAGAACCCCTGATGCTAGGATCATGATTTTTTGCAGGATGACATTGCTCAAGGTGTAGATGACCTGATTAACTTTTGAAAAAAAATCATGAATTTTTGCCCGAGTTATGCCCCTTTTACGACTTAGAGCATTGTAAGCCTATGGAATCTTGTGAACAAAATATCTCAAGAACCCCTGATGCTAGGAGCATGATTTTTTGCAGGAAGATACTGCCTAAGGTGTAGATGACTTGATTAACTTTTGAAAAAAATTCGTAAGTTTTTGATTGAGTTATTCCCCTTTTTCAACTTAGTGCATTGAGGCCTATGGTACAAAGGTACCTTTACACATAGTCAAGATGAGTAAGAGCTAGGAACTTGAAACTTTATACACATGATCAGTATGGAAAATAAGCAGACCCGTATTTTTTTATTTTTCCGCCGGTCATGTATTTCCAGAGTTATGCCCCTTTTTCGACTTAGCCTGTTGAACCTTGTGAACAAAATATCTCAAGAACCCCTGACGCTAGGATCATGAGGTTTTGCAGGATGAGAATGCCCAATGTGTAGATGACCTGATTAACTTTTGAAACAAATTCGTGAATTTTTGACCGAGTTATGCCCCTTTTTCGACTTAGTGCATTGTAAGCCTATGGAACCTTGTGAACAAAATATCTCAAGAACCCCTGATGCTAGGAGCATGATTTTTTGCAGGCAGATACTGCCTAAGGTGTAGATGACCTGATTGACTTTTGAAAAAAATTTGTGAATTTTTGATCGAGTTATTCCCCTTTTTCGACTTAGTGCATTGAGGCCTATGGTACAAAGGTACCTTTACACATAGTCAAGATAAGTAAGAGCTAGGAACTTGAAACTTTATACACATGATCAGTATGGAAAATAAGCATACCCGTATTTTTTTATTTTTCCGCCGGTCATGTATTTGCAGAGTTATGCCCCTTTTTCGACTTAGCCTGTGGAACCTTTTGAACAAAATGTCTCAAGAACCCCTGATGCTAGGATCATGAGGTTTTGCAGGATGAGAATGCCCAAGGTGTAGATGACTTGATTAACTTTTGAAACAAATTCGTGAATTTTTGACAAAGTTATGCCCCTTTTTCGACTTAGTGCATTGTAAGCCTATGGAACATTGTGAACAAAATATCTGGAGAACCCCTGATGCTAGGAGCATGATTTTTTGCAGGAAGATACTGCCTGTGGTGTAGATGACCTGATTAACTTTTGAAAAGAAATCATGAATTTTTGATCGAGTTATGCCCCTTTTTCGACTTAGTGCATTGTAAGCCTGTGGAACCTTGTGAACGAAATATCTCAAGAACACCTGATGCTAGGAGCATGATTTTTTGCAGGAAGATACTGCCTGTGGTGTAGATGACCTGATTATCTTTTGAAAATAATTTGTGAATTTTTGATCGAGTGATGCCCCTTTTTCACTTTAGTGCATTATTTGCTTATAGAACCTTGTGAACAAAATATCTGGAGAACCCCTGATGCTAGGATCATGTTTTTTGCAGGTTGATGTTGCCCACGGTGTAGATGACCTGATTAACTTTCGAAAACAATTCGTAAATTTTTGACTGAGTTAAGCCCCTTTTTCGACTTAGTGCATTGTAAGCCTGTGGTACAAAGGTACAAGCATTATAGGATGAACCTTCTTTAGAGACAAGCATATGGTTGGGGGCATAGTGTTTCATAAACACATTTTCTAGTGCAGGAAGATACTGCCTGTGGTGTAGATGACCTGATTAACTTTTGAAAAAAATTCGTGAATTTTTGATCGAGTTATTCCCCATTTTCGACTTAGTGCATTGAGGCCTATGGTACAAAGGTACCCTTACATATAGTCAAGAACAATAAGGGCTAGGAACTTGAAACTTTTACACATGATCAGTATGGAAAATAAGCAGACCCGTATTTTTTTATTTTTCCGCTGGCAATGTATTTCCACAGTTATGCCCCTTTTTTGACTTAGCCTGTGGAACCTTGTGAACAAAATATCTCAAGAACCCCTAATGCTAGGAGCATTATTTTTTGCAGGAAGATACTGCCTAAGGTGTAGATGACCTGATTAACTTTTGAAAAAAATTCGTAAATTTTTGATTGAGTTATTCCCCTTTTTCAACTTAGTGCATTGAGGCCTATGGTACAAAGGTACCTTTACACATAGTCAAGATTAGTAAGAGCTAGGAACTTGATACTTTATACACATGATCAGTATGGAAAATAAGCAGACCCGTATTTTTTTATTTTTCCGCCGGTCATGTATTTCCATTGTTATGCCCCTTTTTCGACTTAGCCTGTTGAACCTTGTGAACAAAATATCTCAAGAACCCCTGACGCTAGGATCATGAGGTTTTGCAGGATGAGAATACCCAATGTGTAGATGACCTGATTAACTTTTGAAACAAATTCGTGAATTTTTGACCGAGTTATGCCCCTTTTTCGACTTAGTGCATTGTAAGCCTATGGGACCTTGTGAACAAAATATCTGGAGAACCCCTGATGCTAGGAGCATGATTTTTTGCAGGCAGATACTGCCTAAGGTGTAGATGACCTGATTGACTTTTGAAAAAAATTTGTGAATTTTTGATCGAGTTATTCCCCTTTTTCGACTTAGTGCATTGAGGCCTATGGTACAAAGGTACCTTTACACATAGTCAAGATAAGTAAGAGCTAGGAACTTGAAACTTTATACACATGATCAGTATGGAAAATAAGCATACCCGTATTTTTTTATTTTTCCGCCGGTCATGTATTTGCAGAGTTATGCCCCTTTTTCGACTTAGCCTGTGGAACCTTGTGAACAAAATGTCTCAAGAACCCCTGATGCTAGGATCATGAGGTTTTGCAGGATGAGAATGCCCAAGGTGTAGATGACTTGATTAACTTTTGAAACAAATTCGTGAATTTTTGACAAAGTTGGGCCCCTTTTTCGACTTAGTGCATTGTAAGCCTATGGAACCTTGTGAACAAAATATCTGGAGAACCCCTGATGCTAAGAGCATGATTTTTTGCAGGAAGATACTGCCTGTGGTGTAGATGACCTGATTAACTTTTGAAAAGAAATCATGAATTTTTAATCGAGTTATGCCCCTTTTTCGACTTAGTGCATTGTCAGCCTGTGGAACCTTGTGAACGAAATATCTCAAGAACACCTGATGCTAGGATCATGTTTTTTGCAGGAAGATACTGCCTGTGGTGTAGATGACCTGATTATCTTTTGAAAATAATTTGTGAATTTTTGATCGAGTGATGCCCCTTTTTCACTTTAGTGCATTATTTGCTTATAGAACCTTGTGAACAAAATATCTGGAGAACCCCTGATGCTAGGATCATGATTTTTGCAGGTTGATGTTGCCCAAGGTGTAGATGACCTGATTAACTTTCGAAAACAATTCGTAAATTTTTGACTGAGTTAAGCCCCTTTTTCGACTTAGTGCATTGTAAGCCTGTGGTACAAAGGTACAAGCATTATTGGATGAACCTTCTTTAGAGACAAGCATATGGTTGGGGGCAAAGTGTTTCATAAACACATTTTCTAGTGCAGGAAGATACTGCCTGTGGTGTAGATGACCTGATTAACTTTTGAAAAAAATTTGTGAATTTTTGATCGAGTTATTCCCCATTTTCGACTTAGTGCATTGAGGCCTATGGTATAAAGGTACCCTTACATATAGTCAAGAACAATAAGAGCTAGGAACTTGAAACTTTATACACATGATCAGTATGGAAAATAAGCAGACCCGTATTTTTTTATTTTTCCGCTGGCAATGTATTTCCAGAGTTATGCCCCTTTTTTGACTTAGCCTGTGGAACCTTGTGAACAAAATATCTCAAGAACCCCTGATGCTAGGATCATGAGGCTTTGCAAGATGAGAATGCCCAAGGTGTAGATGACCTGATTTAACTTTTGAAACAAATTAGTGAATTTTTGACCGAGTTATGCCCCTTTTTCGACTTAGTGCATTGTAAGCCTATTGAACCTTGTAAACAAAATATCTCAAGAACCCCTGAAGCTAGGAGCATGATTTTTTGCAGGAAGATACTGCCTATAGTGTAGATGACCTGATTAACTTTTGAAAAAAAAATCGTGAATTTTTGATCAAGTTATTCCCCTTTTTCGACTGAGTGCATTGAGGCCTATGGTACAAAGGTACCCTAACATATAGTCATGAACAATAAGAGCTAGGAACTTGAAACTTTATACACATGATCAGTATGGAAAATAAGCAGACCCGTATTTTTTTATTTTTCCGCCGGTCATGTATTTCCAGAGTTATGCCCCTTTTTCGACTTAGCCTGTGGAAACTTGTGAACAAAATATCTCAAGAACCCCTGATGCTAGGATCATGAGGTTTTGCGGGATCAGAATGCCCAAGGTGTAGATGACCTGATTAACGTTTGAAACAAATTCGTGAATTTTTGACAAAGTTATGCTCCTTTTTCGACTTAGTGCATTGTAAGCCTATGGAACCTTGTGAACAAAATATCTCAAGAACCCCTGATGTTAGGAGCATGGTTTTTTTGCAGGAAGATACTGCCTGTGGTGTAGATGACCTGATTAACTTTTGAAAAGAAATCATGCATTTTTTATTGAGTTATGCCCCTTTTTCAACATAGTGCATTGTAAGTCTATGGAACCTTGTGAACAAAATATCTCAAGAACACCTGATGCTAGGAGCATGATTTTATGCAGGAAGTTACTGCCTGTGGTGTAGATGACCTGATTAACTTTTGAAAATAATTTGTAAATTTTGGATTGAGTTATGCCCCTTTTTCAACTTAGTGCATTATTTGCCTATGGAAGCTTGTGAACAAAATATCTGGAGAACCCCTGATGCTAGGATCATGATTTTTGCAGGTTGATATTGCCAAAGGTGTAGATGACCTGATTAACTTTCGAAAACAATTCGTAAATTTTTGACTGAGTTAAGCCCCTTTTTCGACTTAGTGCATTGTAAGCCTATGGTACAAAGGTACAAGCATTATTGGATGAACCATCTCTAGAGACAAGCATATGGTTGGGGGCATAGTGTTTCATAAACACATTTTCTAGTTCTTTTAGGCTTCTGATTGACATTATCTGTTTAACAGATGCATGATTATCTAACACTCAGACTAAAATAGTATGCTTGACTGCTAAAAAGAAGTAATATCTCAAACAGCCGCCATACACATAAATATATAGCATCTGATACATTAAACTTTCAAAATGTGTGAATAACTTCTAAACTACAAGCCCTACAAACCTTATTTTGAGCTCTCTAGTAAGTGAATTTGGACAAAGAATCCAAATCTGGAGAAAAAAATTTGGGGGGGGGGGGGGAGATGTGGTGGGGTCAGACAGAGTTAGGAACACTAAGAAGATATCACAGCATATTCATCAATATTCTAAAAGGTATAAGGTTATTAAAATTGTGGAGCAGGCCAGGAGTATACAGATATTGAGCAGAGACCGAGACAGCACCTCAAAATACCAAAGGGAAATAACTCATAAAGTATGAATGCAAGAGTTGTCATTTATGTATGAGACAAATTGTCATGACCTGTTCTTCATATCTGTGAAGTATCATGAAAATAATTCAAAAGGTATTCAAGCTATGGAGCGGACATCTAAAATAATCAAAGGGAAATAACTCAAAAAGTAAGAAAGCAAGAGTTGTCATTCATGTTTGCGACACATTGTCATGACCTGTTCTACATATTTGTGAAGCATCATGAAAAAAAATTCAAAAGGTATTCAAGTTATAGAGCAGTCACGAAATCACACCTAAAACGATCAAGGGAAATAACTCAAAACGTAAGAAAGCAAGAATTGTCACTCTTGTTCGCGACACGTCATCATGACATGTTCTACATATCTGTGAAGTATCATGAAAATATTTCAAAAGGTATAATATGAGTTAAAGAGCAGACGTGAAACCACACCTAAAATGATTAAGGGGAAATAACTCAAAAAGTAAGAAAGCAAGTGTTGTCATTCTTGTTTGCCACGCATCGTCATGACCTGTTTTATATATCTGTGAAGTATCATGAGAATATTTCAAAAGGTATTCAAGTTATAGAGCGGACACGAAATCACACCAAAACGATCAAGGGGAAATAACTCAAAAAGTAAGAAAGCAAGAGTTGTCACTCTTTTTCGTGACACATTATCATGGCCTGTTCTACATATCTGTGAAGTATCATGAAAATATTCTTAAAGGTATTCAAGTTATAGAGCGGACACGAGTCTGCCAAAAAATCACATCTAAAACCATCAAAGGGACATAACTCAAAAAGTAAGAAAACAGGAGTTGTCAACCTTGTTTGCGACACATTGCATTGACCTGTTCTATATATCTGTGAAGAATCATGAAAATATTCCAAAGGGTATTCAAGTTACAGAGCGGACACGAATCTGCCAAAAAACTCACCAAAGGAGAAATAACTCAGAAAGTACAATGGCAACAGTTACTATTCTTACACGCGACACATCGTCATGACCTGTTCTACATAACTGTGAAGTATCATGAAAATATTCCAAAGGGTATTCATAATATAGAGCGGACAAGAAAATGTTTACGGACGGACGGACGCCAGGCTCATCGCTATATCCCCCGAACCTTTCGGTCGGGAAATAAAAAGGTTAAAGGTCAAACTAGGGTCACCATTTGAACATACCTGATATTTTGCAACCATTTCAAAATGGTTCTGAAGAAGATGATATTTGAATATTTTTCAATGTATTGCTATGGTTCAAACCCTGGACCTCCTAGGGCCGAGCCATTTTGGGCCGTGGGGCCATCATTTGAATAATCTTGGTAAAGGACCACTAGCCAATGCTACATACTAAATTTCAAGCATCTGAGCCAAGTGGTTCTGAAGATGAAAATTTTTGAATATTTTTTTTTATGTATTTCTATGGTTAAACCCCAAGACCCCCTGGGGAGGGCCCATTTTTAATCCTGGTGCCATCCTTTGAACAAATTTGATAAAGGACCACTAGGCAATGCAGCATACCAAATTTCAAGCAATTGCACTAGGAAATTCTGGAGAAGAAAATTTTTAAGTATATTTTAATTTTGAACCCAAGACTCCCCGCCCCAGGACCATTTTGGATCCCAGGGCCACCATTTACTTAAATACAGTAGGAGTCTACCAGGCAATGCTACATACCAAATTTCTAGCATCTGAGCCAGGTAGTTCTGAAGCAGAAGATTTTTTAAATATTTTTCTCTGTATTTCTATGGTTCAAACTCAGGACTCCCTGCTGCGGGGCCATTTTGGACTGGCCAGTAATATGGAAATCCATTAGGATTCAAAAGCAAGTGGTTAAGACTATTATGTATTATATATAAATGAGCCGCGACACGACAAAGTCAACACTCTGGCATGTGCGCCAAGCGAAGACGCAGATAACCCTGGGTATCTGCCCAATCAGAGTCTTCGCTGCCCAATTGGAGGTGGCGGAGACCCTTGGCTACCCTTAAAACGCACAGCAAAAACTCTAATCAGACGGGGTGGATCCCCAGGCTGATCCAAGACTTCGCTGGGCGCGCATGCCACTTTGTTGGTTTGTCATGGCGTGGCTCATGTATAGACTACCACAAAGAAATTCGATAATGTTTTCTCGGTAAAAAAAAACAAAAAAAACAGCTCTTTTAAAATCATATTTTCGTTCAACGTAAATATTTTGAACAAACAAGGGAACAATTTTTATTGTTATATGATTAAAAAATAAGTATACTCAGCGTCAATGAAAACGCACCAGTCTTATAATACCATAATTTTCTTAACTTTATCAACATGGTCTAGTTATCACATCGAACCATCTTATTACTCCAATGATGTCATTTTGCCTGAAGGTACGCTGTGAAAGTGTAACGTAACGCAAGCTCTGGAATCAAGAAGTTCCAACATAATTTTACACGGCATAAATCCATCAGTGATTAATTTTGCTAGAGAATAGATAGCCTATAAGATCGCCATAGAAGAGAAAGCCAGATCGCCGAATGCAACAAAGGGACATGGATTCGAACGTCACTGTATTGTCTCGTTCATCAAACAATGGACAGACAAAAGTAAATTACGGTAATATGTTACTTTTTTGCAACCTAAAATGCTGAGATCAGTAGTAGAAACTGAATTTCATAAGTTGAGTGGGGCAAACGTCAACCATTATCCAGCCCGAGCATGACGCTACATGTATAACGTATCCCTTATTAACGGAACCATGTCATAATTCCATGGAGAAAAAATTGTTTTATGTCAAGAGACCCTCAAAAACATGATTCATTTGCAATCAAGAGTCTGGCAGAGCGCGATATTTATAGGTTATTGAATTTATATAGGGAAATATTCGGCACGAGTTCATATGGCGAAGGACGCACGAGCTTGCGAGTGCGTCTCCGCCATATGAACGAGTGCCGAATATTTCCCAATATAAATTCAATAACCTTTTTATTATATACCTTTTTCATTAATCAGCTAGTTTCAGCAGTTCTTCCAAATTAAGAAATCAAAATAAATTTCGGCATGTCAAACCACAATTTCTTGAAATTTGAAATATCATTATGCAGTTTGGTGTCTTCATACGTGCTAAAAGCCACGCCCGATGGCGCGAAAGTGAACATGACGTTATAGAACGAACGTGACGTCAGTAAACAAACTATGACGGTAACAAGAAGTAGGCGCCATTTTCCAGTCCTACTCTCTGCATTTCTTAGGAAATTCTCCCTTAATATTGGCAGACTATGCCTTAAAAGATTGACAGCTCAAAGGTAAATCATATTTAATTGTCTTTTATGCAATTTATACAGCGAAACCGCCAGCAGTGTCATCATTTTACTCGGTTTTTGATTGCAGTCGACAACAAAATGGCTGCCACACTATTTTTCCTCTCAAAACAAAAGTAGTTCTGATGAACGTGACTCCTTAACTCCGTGCAATATGCAAAAAATATTGCACGGTTACTCCAATGTAAAGTGAATGGGGATCTTTTTAGGTATATGATAAAGGGATTTATTACGCTTTCAATGTGTCACTTTATGTCAACAGTTTTTAAACACGTCAGTAAAGCGCCGACTGATGAACGAACTTTAATTTGCAAAGATCCTATCTCAATACCAGGAAATAAAGATTTACATAAAACCAACAATTAAACGAACATAATGTGCCGTAAGTTCCAAACTGGTGCGGTTTCATTGACGCTGAGTATACTTTGGTCCAATACTATGTATACAATTTATGGAAAGAAAATGTGTTGTTTAGCTGAGCGATAGAAGCATGGACCTCCCGATGGATCTTGGCGAGTGTGTGACTGTCCGTACAGCCGGACACAGCGGGTGACCTATGCTTCTGGATTTGTGCCAGTCTGTCCCCCAGAACAATCGGTCTACTTCTGTATTGTCCTCCTCGTGCAGCCAAAAGTTCTGCCACATGTAACTGCGCTACCCGACTGGCCAGCATTGAGCGTTGTGACTAACAGAGGCATGCTGCTAAAGGAAAATCTTTTGTGGTTTTCTTATTTACAAGAAGTTTGAGATTGCTTAATGCAGCAAATAAATTGTCGAGATATACACGTGATGATTTCGCCTTGAACACAGTAACGATAACCTTTCAACGGTAAAACACAGCGCTACACTTTCTTGTACCTAGACAGTAGAAGAAACTCCCCCGATCGGGAATCAATGACCTTTGGTGAACTTTGAGAATTCGACAGGTAAATGTTACTAAAATTAGTAAATTGTCACTCGATCGGGAACATTTCAGTCATTTTTATAGTGCCCTCACAAAACTCTAAAAATGTGTCACAGTTTTCACTTAATCTGCATGAAACTTTACCAACTTAAAGGTGAATTATATATCTAGATTTCTACCGCGCAGAATTTTTTTAAAGTTCTTAATTTGAAAGTTATTGAATTGTGAAAATATGAAATTTTTAAAAATAATTCTGATTCCCGATGGGGACTGAAAATATTTAAGATGCCTGATCGGGAAACATTTAACAACATTTAAACTCAATGTTCTTAATCTGGAGCATTTCGCAGAATATTTTCATTTCACCTTAAAATATAGGCATTCAGTACCAACAAAATGTGATGAAAATGCAATGAGCATTTTGATTCTGTCAACCCATCTTAAGTCCTATCAAGGCAAAAATATTTCTTCATCTTCTTGGTGCTTCTGATTTGTCATTAAAAGTGAAACAAAGGTTACAGAGGCTCCTAATATATGATTTTTGACTATTAGTGCCTCCCGTTATGAAACCACTAATTCCTGTTTAGGAACCAGTGATTCCTGTTTGAGAACAGATTCTTCTTAAGTGGTCAGCTACTCCTTGTGTAAAACATTGCTAACTAGAGCAAATGAGCAGGGGCTAACGTAACCCCCCCCCCGGCAAGTGCCACTGTCTAATAAAAATAAAGCTTTAAAGCAAATGTTTACAAACAGACGGACGGACAATCTACATTGTATAATATTTACACTTGCCACTGACTTCCCATAGGTGAACCCTTGAGAGCAACTGGCTTCATACACCGATGAAGGCCAACTGATCATGTGACGTTGTCGTCAAGCGACGTCTTATGTAAACAAACGTCTTGATTGGTTCTTGTAACGTTCGATTGACGCCACGTCAGGGCGACGGCTGTTTAACGTCATGGCCGAACACGTCGTTACTAACTTTTCTTCGATCCATATTTTGTCTATTCTACACTAAATTACCACGAAAGCGGCATAGAGAGGTTCACAATTAAAGTGTAAATATAAGAATAAAAATTTGATTTTTCAGCGTTCATCGTGTGAAGAAGCCAGTGGTCGTCGCTAAAATTCTACAAGAAGCGCTTCGCGCTTCATGGAATTTTAGCTCCGCCCACTGGCTTCATTACACGATGAACGCTGAAAAATCAAATTTCAATTCTTAAATAAACCCAGTGAAAGGCCTATAGACAAAAGGTGCCATTTAAATCTTGCATCAGCAAAAAACATACAAATTTGACACAAAGTTTCAACACACATTTACATATTATTTCTATGTCTGTTACATTGACATAAAGTCAGCAGCAGCATCCAGATGATGTCAACTAATCAGTTTCATCCTAGAAGTAAACCTACAGTCAAGTGTCAAAAGTCTTTCCCCAAAATATTTTTCCCATTGACTTTAGTGCATTTGCAAGTGTGCAAGAAATTTTACTGTGAGACCTGTGCTCAACTATTCTTTATAATTTTTGCATTCGTAAAAACCTAAAAGATTTCTGCAATTTAAAATAATTTTTATTTTGCCCTAAACCTACATACAATTAAACTGCAAGTCTTTGAACTTCAATAAATATTTCAGAAATGCATTTTTATATTTGACGTTAATGGTGACGTTGTCCAAAATTCGCTGAGAAAGTATAGGTGTTATCTTTAAAAGCATGTTTCTAAAAGAAAAATCAATTAGAGTTCAAATCAAAATTATTAGATGTTGCCAAAATTATTTCTCTTTCTAACCATATAAATTTTAATATCGTCAGATAAGCGGTTTTGCTACAGCAAAATTCCCCGCACACTAGAAAATCCATTGAAGTCTATGGAAAATCTGTTTTTGGGGAAAGACTTTTGACACTCGGCTGTAGTAGCATAACCAAAGGTGAAATTCAAGTACATTCAAACTATAAGCAAAAATACGAATTAACATATAACTTTAACGCAAAGAGTATACAAATTTTGAAGTCTGTGACCTTGACATTAAGTCAGCCGCAGCATCCAGATGATGTCAACTAATCTGTTTCAACCTTGAAGTAAACCTAGTAGCATTGCAAAAGGTTCTGTTCAAGTATATTCAAAATATAAGCATAAAATACAACATAATGCAAAACTTTAACGCAAATGATATACAAATTCCTATGTCTGTGACTTTGACCTTGTTTCAGCAGCAGCATCCAGATGATGTTAACTTATATGTACATATCTATCCTGTACTAACACTAAGCACATGTGAACAAGTAACAGTAAAGTCTTTCAGAAAAACAGAGCAAAAGCAGAAACTTAACCCAAAACTTTAATGCAGCTATTGTACAAATTTCAAATTTGTGACCTTGACCTCGGGCCAGCAGCAGCATCCAGATATTGCAAATTAATCAGTTTCCATCCTCTACTAAAATAATAAGCATCTATGAACAAGTTCCAGTTAACAGAAGCAAAATAAAAAACGTAATGCCAAACTTCAACGCAAACGTTAACTTACATACGGACGGACTAACGGATAATCCGACAGAAAGACGGGCAAACAGATGAACGACGGGAAAGACAAAAACTATACATGTATACCCCTCGACATACTTTGTATGCCGGGGGTATAATGAACAACGTGGCTGGTCGTTTTGGAAAAACACGTAGAACTGCTTGTTTTCATCAGGAATGGGATATTGATGGTCAGAAAATCGAAGTTTAATTGGGAAATCTATTCTAGGAACACTAGACAAGATTGTTAAAAATGACAAGCATTCTACAAAAGAGTCTTACTGTAAAGGGTATCTTGACTACCGGTATGTAACTGCCAATTGTACAGGGTGTGGTAAAAGTAAAGACAAAGTAATACAAACAGAAGTCTTCGTGCCTTTGCTACTGCAGAGTCACAGACTAACGCTTCTATGGAGGGATTTAGAAGGTATACTGCAAGAGTCTTAATTCTCTTTTTAATCTCATTAGTGATTTTTCATTTTGTAATTCTACGCATGTAACTAAACAGTGTGAAAATATTTCTTGATAACAAGTTTCAACTGATTTTTGCTACAGTGTACATGTTAATTGAGTGATAAACTTCAGGAACTGACTGAATCAGATCCCAAACCTTATCCAAAACATCAAAAAGGGAAAGATTGACATACATGCAAACAGACAACAAAATCACAGGTCATAAGCCAAACAGCCAAATAGGTGGCAACTCAGTTACCTTTACTGAACTAAATAATTTGACCTACAGAATAGTTAAGATGAAATCGTTATAAGCCAATCAGTTCCGAACACAAAACATGTGTAACCGCAATGATGGGACCGGCTTGGGACGGTCAGTAGCTCTAGCAGACTTCAATTTTCAAGTCCAATAAGAAGGTCACTGATGTAACAATCAGTCAATCTCTTTCCACCACATTAATGCGTTTTGCGGTGATAACAGCTGTCTGTGTTCTTCAAATAGCATCATAACTGACTAGCTAGTTATACATGCCCATCAATAGGCAAAAAATGAACAGGATTTTTTTTTATAATTTATTCATAATACTGACACATTCACTACATACAACATAATCGAAAATATTCATATATCTAAGCTGAATATACAATAAAAACTATTTCTATACAGTCAAGCAGAATCATACTCTCATAACAAAACTTGTAAATCAGCATATCGTACCTTATCAATAATTTAGATAGGTGTTACGTCAAGAATTGATATGGTAGATAAATGGAGTGAAAGACTCCAGAAAAAAACACTTTAAGCGTAGAGAGAGAGAGAGAGAGAGAAAAAAACAGTTTTGTTCCCCAATACAGCAGTATGTTCAATAGATATAAATAAGATGGCAGTCGGTGTGGACCGTGACCACACAATTCCTCTAAGAACAGTCAAATCCTGGTCCCCACCATCTGCTTTCACAAATATCTCGTATTGAAGCAACCAAAATCCTTATTATAACTCTTATAAATGATAGTTTTTGTGACACGTTATACCGATATAGAAGAAAGACTCAGTAGAGCAACAAACAGTGCAGCCCTGGTCAGTTGTTCACTTAGGAGCAGTCCGATCAGGTTCTGCACTGTCCGTCTAACCCTTTATAACTATAGTAGTAACTGTCACATAGAGTATTTAACAAAGGAGCGAAGTTAAATTACATTGCTATTCAATATCCCTATCCTCAAATAGAACAAACCAATTTTCCCATTCTTGAACAAAGAAATAGTCCAAGAATTTTGGGAAAAAATAGAATTATGGATTGCCGAAAAAAGTGACTATATAGTAAATATTCATAAACATAGTGCTATTTTTGGGGTTTCATATAATAAACTCTTAAATAAACCTATTAACTATATTCTTTTATATCTATAAATGCAGTATTCAGAACAAAAAATTGTATTGGAATTTATGGAAAAAAGAATTAAAGAATTTCATTTTACTCGAAAAAATGATTGCAATAAAAATAACCAGTATGATAAGTTTGTTCAAGAATGACATTGGAATTAATCAATCTGTACACTTGGCCAAGATAATCCATGCTCAGTGGCTTACTCTTCCTTTTTCGTTTAAACATTTAAATCAATGGATTATTTAGAAACAATAGGTAGATGACAGCTGGACTGGTACTGTGTGTATCACTTTGATGACAGTTAGGATGCTATTGACGACTGTGATTGCAGCTGAAGCATTTATGTGGTCACAAACAATTTCATTGCTGTCTAAGGTCGGAGTTAAGTAAACAGCGTAGAGATAATTGTGAATTACATGGGCTAAACTTGCGTTTATATTGTAATTTATATTTGTTTGAAAATTTTTACAGTTTGTAAGTAAGCGCTTAAAATGGGTTTTAGACTTGGGGCGTTTATTAGAAATAACTTGGTACTGTATTATGTGACTTTGTGAAGTGGCGAAGCATGTTTGTAAGATATGTTCAGATTGTTAGCAGTAAGGTCTCGTGATTTGGTTAATTGCACGAAGTCTCGTGGTTTTCGCTGAGAAGCGAGTATATGTCAAAGCGTGAATTAGTGATTTGTCATTCGAGCCAAAGACAGCGTTGAGTAAGGATAGACATTGAGCGGCGTGGAAGTATTTGTCAGCGCTAGTGCATGCGGCAGGCGGGATTCTTTTCTCGAGTTAATTTCTCGTTTGGAAGGCGTCGGATTTTGCAGTCTACAATTAGCAGAACATTTGATAAGTATTTGTGCTCCTTTTATTTTACAGTTCAGTTGCAAGCCGTGATAGAGCAAAAGGAGAAATTTTTATGGAAATGTCCGTTTATTTTAGATTAACATAATCTACTTGAGAGATGTAGATATTGTTCAGACTGTTTAGCAAGAATCGCCTTATCTGGTTATTGTATTATCCGTCGGTTACTTTGGTTATGTTTTGTATACATTTCAGTTTCTATCATTGTGCGAATTCGCAGTCGGTAGGGCACCCGACTTTCAGCCAGAGGTCCTGGGTTCTATGTCCTATATGGCCACAAACTTTTGTTTCTCCTTCCGCTGATTAAAGAAGGGCAGTTGTCAGTTACTGACTTTAACACGCTCACTTAGAACTGGTTAAATAAAGCATATTGTAAGCTTATCTAAGCTCAACATTGGAAAATGTTGCCTTTATTATGCTTTATGGAAGGTGTGCTGATACGTTTCAATTTATATGTTTCATACAGTACGATTTTAGGATGTATGAGGTTATTTATTCCTGCTGTCCATATAGGGACTGAAACTTATGCTTCATAGGTTTCTACGGCACACTATTACCAATGTGTGTATAATTAGTTAGCACTTCATCTCTTCCACTAAGGGGTGGCGGTGCAGTAACGCGAACTACTCTAAAGCTTTCAGAGCAGGTTGATCGTTAACGCTTTGCTTAGCATTCTCTTTGCTGGCGTTTCTTTTAGTTTTCTAGATTGTGTCCCATTTATGACTGTGTTTTTGGTATCATAGGTTTTTATTATGTTATAACGTTTAATTCGGTTCCGTTTCTCATTGGAATTTCCTTATGGAGGTTTGGAAAGGTATTGAATTTTCTGTAGATTATGTGTTTCTATGTATTTACAGAGGCGGGAAAAATGCTGTTACTTTTTCAAATGTTTAAACTGTGATTTACTGTAAGGCCAATCTTTAAAGTTGTTTTAGTACATGTACTCTCAGGCTATATATATGGATGGATTTGGACGGACACACGGCGCCAAGTGTGTGCAATTATGGTTACGTACCGTTGAACTACTTGGGGAACGTCGATAGGAGAATTGAACTGAACTGAACTGAAATATGGATGGACGCTTGTTGCCTCGCACTGCGGCCATGGATACGTTCAGCTGAGGTGCTGTTGAAACATTGTTACGAAAATTGTAACACAACAGAGGCTATACATTGTATTTTTACCATTTTTATTTATGGTTTGGAAAGGTATTGAATTTTCTGTAGATTGAGTGTTTCTCTGTGTTTACAGAGGCGGGAAAAATGCTTTTAGGTTTTCAAATGTTTAAACTGTGATTTACTGTAAGGCCAATCTTTAAAGTTGTTTTAGTACATGTACTCTCAGGCTATATATATGGATGGATTTGGACGGACACACGGCACCTAAGTGTGTGCAACTATGGTTACGTACCGTTGAGCCACTTGGGGAACGTCGATAGAATTGAAGTGAACTGAACTGAAATATGGATGGACGCTTGTTGCCTCGCACTGCGGTCATGGATACTTTCAGCTGAGGTGCTGTTGAAACATTGTTACGAAAATTGTAACACAAAACAGCGGCTGTATATTGTATTTTTACCATTTTATTAAAGTTCATAATCTTGAAAGTAGGTTTTTCTGATTGCCAATTCATTTCTAAAATACTATCCGTGGCAAAATGTCTAAAAACTAATCGTTAGAGAAACTGAGAAAGAGGTTCAACATACATGTTTGATTGCTATGCATATGTTGTCATACGCTAAGTAAAAAGTAAAGGGGAATAGATTCATTTGTTCCTCAAAATGTAATCGTACTCTTCTGGTTTCCCGTCCAGTAATGTTGATAATTATCAGAATATAGGCGGTATAGTGAATAGGTCTCCATACCTGTACATTGTATTTTTACCATTTATTCATGTCTATGGAATCGAAAGAAGGTCATATTATTATATTAAAGTTTGCTAATCGCGGTCGTTTACTATGGCGAATCTGTAGTGAGAAGCTTGTAGCGATGCCTCATGATAAAATATTTCATCACTGATAGTAAGTTAGTATTAATACTTTGTATGTTTAGAGGCTGTGAAACAAGGTCGTCTGCAGCGAAATTTCAAGATAGTTATTACATAAATTCATACCAGTAATTATGCAACTGGGGGTTTTCGGCACGAGGGTCATTTATTGTCTGTGTATCTGACTTGATGATATATTTCATGTATGTTTTATTTGGTCGATAATGTCCTATCGACATTTTTGACTTTTTAGTCGGCTTCGAGTCTTTTTGTCTGTAGGTATTGGCTTCTAGTAATTGCTAGAGGTGCTGTAAGAAGATTGACAATTAAAAAAAAAAAAAAAAAAAAAAACAGTGCAAATTGGAATGGAAGCCAAATATCTGGTTTAGCACGCTTTGTAAATAGATTTTGATATTGAATGTCTTATTTTGTCTGGAATTTCTGCAGGGGAGTGTAAAAAAAAAAAAAAAATAAATAATAATAATAATAATAATTGCTCTTCCAATGCATTCCAAGTGTTCTCCCTTTGTTTAATTTTTTAAGTTTCAAAAGATATGAACCATTACAGCCGTTTTTGCAACGGGGTCACAACCTCGCTTCAATTCGTGTATTGTTTTTAAATAAAGGACGAGTGAGTGAGTGAGTGAACTCGGGTTTAACGTCCCACCAACAACGAGGTCATACAGAGACGGGACCTCGGTTTAAAGTCTCATCCGAAAGACCGGAGAAGCGGGGGATCGATCTTGCGACCCCTGGATTGGTAGTCCGGAGTGTTATCCACTACACCACAACCGCTCCTAAATAAAGGACGAGGAAATCTATAGACAGAAGCGAGAAATTCTGGCTATAATTTAATAGTACTTTATTCAATTAATTGCTTTGTATTGGATTTTAATATTTCCACAAAATTAATTGCTTTGTATTGGATTTTAATATTTCCATATACGTCTATATTGGTAACTAAGGATGTATATTTTGTTAAACTTAAACAATGTGATGGTTAACATATCGGCAATAGCAGTTTTTTCAAATTCTTGTTGGGAAAAGTTTATTTTTCTCAATGAGAATTTAAGAATACAATTAATAATTACGTTTTCGAGACGAGTGATCGTTGATAGGCCTTGTCAGTTTATTGTGACAGATTCAGTTAAGTTTTGACTTTAATAATGATGACAGAACTCATACTTAATTTTCAAAAAGACAGCTTTTGTTAATTTTCTTTAAATAAGTAGGAAAGGTTGTGTTAACGCTTTTTAATGTCGATGACATTGTACGCTTGTTTAGTTTTAACATGACTGAGCTGTTATTGATGATTGCTGAGTTGTAAGATTTTCTGAAAAGTTTACTTTTATAATAGTATTCTAAACCAGTGTTTTAACGCCAAAGAATTTATTTTATGAGCGATTTTAGCTGAGTTATCAAATAAATTTCCCCGACTTTAGAATGTGGTCTCCACTATGTGATGTATTATATATTAGTCATATGTGAGGAGTTTCCTGATAGGGTGCCTTTTGGCATAAGAGTGGGGGATAAATCAAGGTAAGCATGTGTTTGTGATCTGATCTTATATTTTGATCATTACGATAAGAGGAGTTGAAATGATATTGGAATCATGGCGTTCAGGCCTTTATACGGGCATGTAATTATGTTTGGAAGCCATTGTTGGCTGTGAGTAACCAAGGTTGGCGTATCAAGCAGAGATTTGAAAAGTTGGTTGACAGGTACGGAGCCAAAAGTTGGCGGAGCTTTGATTTGAAATGCTCCAAAGTAGGCGTTTCAGGCAGTGCTTTGGAAGGTTGGTTGACAGGAAATGCTCCAAAGTAGGCGTATCAGGCAGTGCTTTGGAAGGTCGGTTGACAGGTAATGATCCAAAGTAGGCGTATGAGGCAGTGCTTTACATGTTTGTTTGATATGAAATGATTCAAATTGGCTTTTCAGCCAGAGCTTTGGATGTATTGTTTTATGGGATGCATTGCATCATTCGTGACTGGAGTTTGATTACGTTGTTACCGAGTTTGTAGATGTCAAGAACCTTCATATTGACAAATCTGGCTTAATAGAAATGTAAATTAACTGTAAAACATTTACATTCCATTGAATGCATTAATGACTTATGTCCTTGTTTTTCATTACAAAAACCATTTCGCAGAAACTCAAATGACCTATTAATACAATTGGTTTCATATTTTAAGATTAATATTTGTGAAAAGCAAGAAATGATGACGACAGTATTCATTTACATTTTCAACTTCGATATGGCTTTTTAGTTCAAATTACATTTAACTGAAACTCTGTTCCTGAATTTTACATGGATTTAGATATGATTTTATATTATTTAACGAAATTATAAAAAAAAAAGTATGCTTTTAAAATTAAATGTCTATAAGTCCTGGATTTTAAAATGTGACTTACTTATTGTAAAGTTTTAACCAGCTCGTGTTGTATACAGATACATCGATCTACTAAGGGTTGAAAGATATTGCTTCGAGTTGCCAATGTATACTTTAAGGTCTTTTTCTGAGATTTTAAAGAATTCAACAATTTAAGTTCAGATATAAAGTTTTTTTGAGGAGCTAGGGCTGAGGTTATGGTTGAAAAGACTAGGATTTATAGAGAAGTAATGCGTACGTAACGCAGTACGGGAGATAAAAGATATACAGAAAAGGATAGTGAATTTGTATCGCAGTAAGTTGATCGGAGAATGAAATTGCATATGTATAGTCGTATTGGTGGTAAAAGTTGACTTGAAGGAAAGCGGATACTTACAGGAGTACTGTTGGTATTAGTTGATCAGAGGAGTAAAGTGAGTATGTATATCAGTACCGGTTGTTTAAGTAGACCGGAGAAGGAAGATGAGTACTGGGGTACAATTTTGACCCGAGATGGAGTACTGGTGCTTAAAAAGAGCGCATATATTTATACCATTATCGATGTTTAAAGAATATACGTACAGTACATATAGCAATTTTTGTGGTAAAATTTTTCGAAGTATTTATCTGCGTTAAACATTTATAAGTAATTTGTGTACTTCGATTTAAGTCATTCATACAGATTATATATGTTTTGGTTATACTGGAAAGTGTGAAAATCGTCTTATAAATAAAGAAAATTTATAAAAATACATAAAAAAAAAAAAACAAAAAAAAAACGGGTATTCTCAAAGTGGTTTGGTTTGCATAGCTGAGGGCTTGCGAAGTGACTGTTTGTACGATATAGTGAAGGTAACTTGAACAGTCAAGACAGTTATTTCATGTAAGCATCAAGCAAAGAATGTACTTTCAAGTATTAGATTCTGAGTTTGTTCTTTAGATTAAAGTGAAAAATATTATTAGCCGCCCGTTCTTTGTTATTCGAACAGTTGTCTGTTGGCATTTCCTAAAATGATGTTGTTATTTCTGGTATGCAAGAGGTGTTAAGACTTTTTGCAGCTGAGTTGTTCTGAAATGCATTTGCGTTGGGAATTTACGAAGCTGTATTAAGTTTTGATTCAGTAAAGTAGTAAGTCAGCAGAGTGCGTTGGTCGAGGTTGTTAAAATATTTCAATAAAATATAATGAGTTATGTTCGGTTGAGACATGGTCGAATTAGAACATAATGTAATTTATATTTTTTTGAAAATTTTTACAGTTTGTAAGTAAGCGCTTAAAATGGGTTTTAGACTTGGGGCGTTTATTAGAAATAACTTGGTACTGTATTATGTGACTTTGTGAAGTGGCGAAGCATGTTTGTAAGATATGTTCAGATTGTTAGCAGTAAGGTCTCGTGATTTGGTTAATTGCACGAAGTCTCGTGGTTTTCGCTGAGAAGCGAGTATATGTCAAAGCGTGAATTAGTGATTTGTCATTCGAGCCAAAGACAGCGTTGAGTAAGGATAGACATTCCCCCCACCCACCCTTTAAAGTCACGAGTGATGCCAGAAATAAGTTGATCAGCGACATAATGAAAAAAGAGGGGTTATTTAGTCGAACCAGACGTATGCTCGTTAGCCATGTAAATAGATTTTTAAGAAACGTAATAATGGTATTCAGCGTGTGTTTAATGGTTGTATAAATTCAGAAATTTTAATGTTTTTCTGAGAGTTTATGCATAATATTGAAAGGTTTGCAAAGAAAGCATTTTCTGGGGTATTTTTCGGTCTGTATATCAGTTGATTTGTAAAGACATTTTAGAATATCGTCATTCATTTTCAGTGTATACGGATTTGATATAGAGGTTCTTAGATGAGATGTCATCGAATGGTTCATTTGAATCCAGTCTTGCACGATGCCGCATGGAAATGAAGGATGATGGATGGAGCAGTCATTGTATAGTTTGGCAGTTCATGGGTTTGACAGATGAGTAAAATAAAATAAATTAAGTATATATACATGTATTTATATAATAATATCGTATGGAATTGATCATGGAATAAAATATGATTACGAATGAATAACCACATGACTATTTAAATGAATGAATTTGTTTTTTAAATAGTGTGTTTAAAAGATATTCTACGTATGCCTTTGCATTTACGTCAAGCACGAGATGAAGCTTTTTATTTACATATCTGTAATAATTTTCTAAGTTAAAGATATCTTGTATGTGTCAGTATACCGGCATGTATTTCCGCAAGTCAGAAATGTTACCAGCAGAAATAAAAAGAAATAAAAAGAAGTCTTCAATTTTGCATTTTTTCAGGACAGTATATGTGATACAGGTTTCAGTGGTCAGTTTTGTTGACGGAAATATTTAATGAGTATAATTGAAATATGTTTTAGTCTATTATAGGTTGTACTATTTGTGAAAGAGAAAAAACGTACAGTCTCGAACAGTCAAGGTCCTAAGACATGCTTTTCACTGTCGTTACTTGGTGGATCCATTTGGGTTTCCATGGTGCCGAAGATTTGACTTGCTTCCTGATATTTCAATTGTACAATACGTCGCTCGGAATTAAACGAACAGTTGTCTGTTGGCATTTCCCGAACAGTTGTCTGTTGGCATTTCCTAAAATGATGTTTGTTATTTCTGGTATGCAAGGGGTGTTAAGACTTTTTGCAGCTGAGTTGTTCTGAAAATGCATTTGCGTTGGGAATTTACGAAGCTGTATTAAGTTTTGATTCAGTAAAGTAGTAAGTCAGCAGAGTGCGTTGGTCGAGGTTGTTAAAATATTTCAATAAAATATAAATGAGTTATGTTCGGTTGAGACATGGTCGAATTAGAACATAACTTGCAGAATAGCTGTCTGTGCTTTTTACATTTTATGATACCCCTTTACACCATGATTTATCCTTTGTAGCTTATACATATGAAGAAAAACAAAGACTTGCCTATGTCCTCGGTAGTGGAGGAAGGGAAAATATTGTGAACTGTGCAGAAGTAGGCTCTATCTATAAAAGTATTGACTTGCTTAAATCTCTAAATACAGATGTCTTTCTGAAGAAACGAAACAAAGTTCTACTGTCTTTCTTGAACGGAATAAAAGACAATACAGGACCAGACCAGTTACTGGCAAAGTGTGTCGCAATCGAACAAGTATACAGTTTGAGTTCTCCTTCTTCGGTAGCACCAGTATCTTTAACTAAAAATGTGCTGCAATATCAGGCTTCTCAAAGTCGAGTTTGCATTGACATGAATGGAATGGTAGGACCTTTAGGAAGTTGTTGGCTTCGCGAAGTACACAACCCATATCATTTCCTTTATCTGACTGCCAGCTAGCCTTTGATAATGACCTAGTTGATTCCCGATCAGGCATCATAAACATTTTCAGTTCCCGATCGAGAAGCCCCGTGCCAACCGGGGGGTATAAATAGTTGGATGCTTTCGCTTGAGCAGGTGGTGAAACCCCACTATATAAGCAACCGTCCGTTATATAGTTCATACAGTTTAACTGATCAAATTTAAATGATCAAATCTTACGTACAAACAGATCCAACGTGCGAATTTAAATAAACCCCATTTTGAAATTTTAGATATATTTAAGTAGGCATCAAACGCGAATTCTATCCTTTCGATCTTTACTATTTCATGATACTAACATGCTTCATTTGTTTGTGTATCATTCTGTGCCCGTGGGTCGCACACGGGACGAAGATTATTACCTCATCTGTATATAACATTTGTCTTGTGTTTGTATCACTTCTCCAAACTCGAGAACGTTGCACTTTAAAATAAGAAAGAAATTTGTCTCAACAGAAAAATAATAAACAATTTGTCTTCTGTAGCAATTGTCTGCTACGTTTTGTTTGCATATGCCTTAAAGTTTCAAATCATTTAACAAATCTTATATGTTGCTACCTCTTCTTACCTATATAGTAACTTTGACAACTTCTTAGTCTCATTGCATATACTCCGGATATGGATCTCCTATTCCGACAACGCCAAAGACGTCTTTTCAGCAAACGGTTCTCTTTTTCCCTTTGTCTGTGGGGAATAAAATTTACAGGCCACTTTACTTCTGTAGTGGACGGGGTGAAATTCCCTGTCAAAACAGGAGCCACCTGTTTGCCGTGGGTGGCGTCTCGTATGCTGGAAAAAGGGATCCTGGTAGTTGAGGGAAGCCCAGGGATCTCCAGCTTTCCAACACACTACTTTGGCCCTGGCTTCAGATAGACGAGCGTTTCGGGTTAGACCCGACCCGTTTCAATCGGCTCAGTCGTGCTAAGCTCTAGAAATGCGCTTCTTGATCCTTCACTTCCTTCTTTCTTTATACGTATCTATAATGGTACATACCGGGCTTAAAATATTCCCTTCGTTTCTTTCTATATGGGTATTTTCGATGGGCAGCGGCTGATGGGTTAATTGACGGGCATATTTTTCGGCCTTCAGCATTGGGGGTTTAAACCGAGGGATTTGATCGTTGAGTATAATGGTTATGTAGCTTTGGCGTTGGGAATAGGAGATCCGTTCCCCTAAAACGTCCCCTTGTAGGACTCCGCGGAGGGTGAAGCGCATAGCCAAGAATAATAAACATCAATCATGGGATCCTCAAATAAGAGAAGATTTCTAATGGACTCTGATGACGACGCGGACCGGCCCTCATATTTCACATTTCAAGGTAATGTTAGTTTCTCTAAATTTCTAGTCATTCAGTCACTTGAAGAGAAGGCGGTCACGACCCTTTCCCCTTTCGTGATTGAAAAACAAATTGAAAGTTTAATTGGGACACCTAAATCTGTTAAAAAACTAAAAAACAAGACTCTGCTAGTTGAAACATGCCGAAAAGCTCAAACGGACAATCTGTTGAAAATTTCCACCTTTTTTGGCCTTAAAGTCTCTGTCACGGAGCATACAAGCCTCAATTCATCAAAAGGCATCATCCGTGACAGGATGCTGAAAGGGAAAAAAGAAAATGAAATCGTTGACTATCTAAGAGAACAGGGCGTGACCGCCTGCAAACGCTTTACCATCAAAAAAGATCACGAAACTGTTGAGACGAATACATTACTTCTCACGTTCAACTCCGTCACAGTACCGAAATCGTTAAAAATCTTTTACCGAGTTGTTCCGGTTGACGTGTATGTGCCAAATCCTCTGCGGTGTTTCAACTGTCAGAGGTTTGGCCATCACGAAAACAATTGCCCCGTTGATCCCGGATCTGTTTGTGCGACTTGTGGCGCGGGAGGTCATGACCACCATACCTCCGTGTGCAAAAATCCGGCCAAATGCGTTAACTGCGGCAAAGATCACGTCTCTCGATCCAGTGTATGTGAAATATGGAAAAAAGAAAAAGAAATTTTGAAAATTAAAGTCAACAAAAATGTTACATATTTGGAAGCTAGGAAATTGTATGAAAGCCAAACTCAAACATCGGATTTGGACTTCACAAAAATTGTACACTCACTGGCAAGACCCGAAACAAAAACTACTGGTACCCAATTTTTCGAAAAAGATTTTGACATTTTACCATCCTCTAAAGTTATTTCACCATCTGTAAAACCAACATCTCAGCCAACATCTCAGCCAAGAGCAACTACAGCCCGCTCTGGCTCAGGTTCACAGCCTCGAGCCGCTTCGGCGGCTCGTCCAACTAATTCTTAGTCTAGTTCTCAGTCTAATTCTCAGTCTAGTTCACAGTCTAATTCACAATCTAGTTCACAGTCTAGTTCGTCTGGTTCGCAGTCTGCTAGGCAGACTAAGGAACAGCTTAAAGCGGCGGCTAAAGCGCAGAAGGAGAAGGATAAACATCGTTCTCCTTCTGGTCACGGCTCTGGCCGTCGATCACATTCTGGCGGAGGTTCGTCCTCCAATAAACCTGCCATCGGAGGTTCGTCCTCCAATAAGCTCGGCAAAGGATCTCCGGATCCTGTTAAAACGGTCAATAAATATGGCGCTTTGGAGGATGACATGGATACTGCTTAGGAGAAGTATATTCTCCTGATTGGTCTCCTGACACGTTTTTTTCTCTCCCATTCATTTAAACATGGATAAAAAGTCAATAATACAGTGGAACTGTCGTGGTCTTAAAGCAAATTATAATGAATTACTAATTTTAATGTCTCTTCTATCTCCAAGTGTCATTTGTCTTCAAGAAACCTTTTTAAAGCAATCAGATAATGTTAGTTTTAGAGATTTTAGTATGTTTAATTATATTTGTCCTGATGGTCAAAGAGCATCAGGAGGAACTTCGATTCTCGTAAAATCTAACATTCCACATAGTCAGTTTAATCTGAATACAAACTTACAAGCAGTTGCCGTCAATGTTACTTTATCCAAAAAAGAAACGATATGCTCTATCTATATTCCGCCAATTGATGTACTTTCTAAAAATTCCTTGGTCAATCTAGTAGACCAATTGCCGCAGCCATTTATGTTAGTTGGTGACTTCAATGGTCACAGTAAAACCTGGGGTTGTTTGGATACAAATGACAGAGGAGAAACCATTGAAGATGTAATTGCTGAAAATGATTTGTGTATACTTAATGAGAAACAGCCTACATATCTTCACCCTCCCACGGGAAATTATTTTGCCATAGATTTGTCTATTTGTCATCCTAATATATATTTAGATTTTGACTGGTCAGTTTGTGATGACCTGCATGGAAGCGATCACTTCCCAATCATAATTAAAGAAATTGATTCATCTGATGAAGAACAGCATTCTCGATGGAATTTGAAAAAAGCAAATTGGGAAATGTTCGTAACATCATGTCAGGAGCGGCTTAGCTCTGAAAAGATCAAAACAGCAGAAGATATGTCTGCTTTTACATCAGCATTACATGCAATTTCGGAAGAAAGTATTCCGAAATCCTCGACAAGTTCAAAAAGGCGTAATCCATGGTTTACTAATGAATGTAAAACTGCAATAAACAAACGCAAATCGTCTTTACGAAAATTTAATAAAAATCCGTCTGGTTAAAATCATTTTCATTCAAAAGTAACTCGTGCTAAAGCACGAAAAACTATTAAAGAAGCCAAACGTTCATCTTGGCAACAATATGTCAATAAATTAAATCCAAAAACGCCAGTAAAAAAGATATGGGAAATGATACGAAAAATCAGTGGAAAAAACAAGAAATCTGAATGTGTTCATATTAAATCTTCCAACGGTAACAAATGTTTTTCCACTGCAGAGATTTCCATTGCATTAGGCGAAAACTTTCAGAAAAATTCTTCAAGTTCTAATTACAGTCAACGATTTCAGGAACTGAAAACTGAAAAAGAATCAGAAAATTTAAATTTTCAGTCGTTAAATAACGAAAAATATAATCTTCCCTTTAGCATATCAGAATTAAAGGAGTCACTTGATAAATGTAAAGATACGGCCGCAGGGCCGGACGATATTCATTATCAAATCCTTAAACATTTACCACCTGATGCATTGGAGACCTTACTAAATATGTTGAATGATATTTGGCATACTGGAAATTTTCCAGAAGACTGGCATAAAGCAGTCATCATTCCTATTCCCAAACTGGGAAAGGATAAGACGGAAGCTACAAATTACCGACCGATAGCGTTAACTAGTTGCATATGTAAAACAATGGAGAGAATGATTAACGATAGGCTCGTTTGGTTCCTGGAGTCAAATAACTTGATTTCCAGAAATCAAGCGGGCTTTCGTAAGAATCACAGTACTGTAGATCATTTAGTTAGATTAGAAACTTTTATTCGTGATGCATTTGTGAAAAAAGAACATGTCGCAATATTTTTTGATTTGGAGAAAGCGTACGACACGACGTGGAAATATGGCATCATGAAAGATTTACATAATCTTGGCCTTCGAGGCCGACTTCCAAACTTTATTTCGAATTTCTTATCTGACAGATCCTTTAATGTTAGAATAGGGTCTACATTGTCTGACACTTTTAAACAAGAACAGGGTGTTCCTCAGGGAAGTATTTTATCACCTACATAATCTTGGCCTTCGAGGCCGACTTCCAAACTTTATTTCGAATTTCTTATCTGACAGATCCTTTAATAATAGAATAGGGTCTACATTGTCTGACACTTTTAAACAAGAACAGGGTGTTCCTCAGGGAAGTATTTTATCACCTACTCTATTTAATATAAAAATCAATAACATTGTTAAATGTGTTAACGATACCGATTCTTCATTATATGTTGACGACTTTGGCATCTTTTACAAATCGAAAAATATGGAAAACATAGAATTCAGACTTCAAAGATGCCTGAATAAAGTAGAAACCTGGGCCACAGAAAACGGTTTTAAATTTTCTAAAATTAAACCCAATGTGTTCATTTCTGTCAGTTGAGGGGTTTGCACCCCGACCCAGTTCTTAACATTTATGGATCGCCAATTCCAGTTGTAAATGAGGCCAAATTCTTAGGCCTTCTGTTCGATAAGAAACTCACTTTTATTCCTCATATAAAAGCTTTGAAAGCTAAATGTTTAAAAGCTTTAGATGTTTTAAAAGTGCTCTCCAATACAAATTGGGGAGGAGATCGTACTGTACTTCTAAACCTGTATAGATCTCTTGTGAGATCTAAACTGGATTATGGTTCAGTCGTATATGGTTCGGCACGAAAATCATACCTTAAATGTCTTGACACCATTCATCATCAGGGGTTACGTCTTGCTCTTGGAGCTTTTCGAACATCCCCCGTAGAAAGTCTTTATGCAGAGTCGAATGAACCGTCTCTATATATCAGAAGAGAGAGAGAGAAATTATCACTACAATATGTCTCAAAACTAGCTGCAAACCCAAAGAATTCTGCTTACGATTGTGTTTTTAACCCTCGATATGAAATATTTTATAACAACAAACCGAGATCTATTAAACCTTTGGGTTTACGTATTAAACCTTTGCTAGTAGACTCTCATATTGACATTAAAAACATCCAGAAATTTTCTTTACCTGTCCAAGAGCCATGGACATTAAAACCTCCTAACGTTATTTTATCATTACACAAGAATAAAAAATCACAGACGAACCCTGACCTTCTTCAATCAGAATTCTTGCAAGTAAAATCTAATTTTCCGAACCATACCACAATCTATACGGATGGTTCAAAACAAGAAGATAAAGTTGCATGTTCGGTTGTAAGTCCCCTATTCACAGATACTATACGATTACCAAATGGCAGCTCTATATTTACAGCTGAAGCTAAAGCCATAGATTTGGCCCTCAATCAAATTTCAGTTCAAGAAAACAATCAGTTTATTATATTCTCAGACTCACTTTCTGTTTTATCATCACTTAAAAACGTCAATCACCCCAATCCTTTAATACAACAATTACTTCGTAAATATTTTCAGTTACCATCAAAAGAAATAATCTTTTGTTGGGTTCCAAGTCACGTCAATATTCGTGGAAATGACCTGGCCGATAAAGAGGCCAAGGCGGCTTTAAATTTACCAGAAAGTACCTTCCGAATTCCGCACTCAGATTTTAAATCTCAAATTAATACATATATCAAATCAAAATGTCAAACTAATTGGGATAATCAAATTCATAACAAACTCCGACAAATTAAACCAGATTTTCACAGCAAAGACACTATATTATCAAATAGAAAAGAACAGAACGTTATTACTAGATGCCGAATAGGGCATACCAGAATTACACATTCATTTTTACTAAATAATGAGGTTGCACCATTCTGCATACCATGCAACGAAGTCATCACTATTAAACATCTTCTTGTATCATGCATTGACTTTAACCATATCCGTTCAAAACATTATAAAATTAAAACCATTACCGAGCTTTTTAGCAAAGTTTCTTCTGTCCATATTATCAATTTCTTAAAGGAAGCTGGACTTTTTAACAAGATATAGTCTTTTATTGTACATAACGTTTTTATCATTCGGACGTATACACAATACTTTTACCATTTGATCGTTTTTGAATCTCTTATATATAGAAACGTTTTAAATTGCTGACGTTTAGACGCTATATGCCCTTACCAGGGTTGAGCGTCTATAAATAACTTAAACATTCATTCCCGATCGAGAATCAGAATTATTTTTAAAAAAATCATATTTTCATAATTCAATAACTTTCAAATTAAGAACTTTAAAAAAATTCTGCGCGGTAGAAATCTAGATATATCATTCATCTTTAAGTTGGTAAAGTTTCATGCAGATTAAGTGAAAACTGTGACACATTTTTTGAGTTTTGTGAGGGCACTATAAAAATGACTGAAAAGTTCCCGATCGAGTGACAATTTACTAATTTTAGTAACATATACCTGTCGAATTCTCAAAGTTCACCAAAGGTCACTGATTCCCGATCGGGGGAGTTTCTTCTACTGCTAGAAAAGTGGACAGTTTGTAGTTGGCTGAGTGTAATTTGATTGACGGCCCTTTGAGACAGTATTTCGGGCCGGGAGGAAGAGGAGAAATGATAGACGAGAGAAAAATGTCCAAACAACCCACTGCTAGCACAGTTGGCCCTTGCTACTGATTTGGATAATAGTTGATTGGTTGGTTGATTTGATGATTAACGTCCACGGTAAACAACTAAGGTCATGTCGGGACGGTCAGTTAACCTAACCACACTATTCCTGGGCAGGCTTAGAGGGTTATCATGCGAACCGAACAACCAACTAAATGTTTTGTACCACTTCAGATACTGAGGGTGAGGTTGGGCCTGTAAAATCGATTTAAGCCCCCCAGTAATTCATTACTGACCGTTCCAAGGCGGTAGTTCTGTTGTGGTTCTCTGTTGCCTGTTTTTGGTGTCAGAGTTTCTGTGATGTTTTACCTTATGTATGTTCTTATTATTTTTGGTTCGGTTTTGGTTGCTGAGTGGCCACCTTTTGGGAACAAGCTGCTCACTCGGTTGGCCATATGTTCTCTGTATCTTGATTATTTGTAATCTTAGTTGTTTCCAACTATGGTTTGAGGGCTGGATTTGGATTTTGATGTTTCAGTTCCTGGTATTTGCATACTTTTTACTTTTAGACCTCCTAAGCGGTTAACCAGTACTAAGTGCACATACTTTCGCCAGTAACTGACAACTGCCCTTCTTGAATCAGCGGAAGGAGAAACAAAAGTATGTGGCCAGACCGGGGGATAATAGTTGAGCAAGGGCATGTTGTGCTTGCAGTAGGTGCGGGTGGGGTTGCTGTCTCAGAGGGCCGTTAAACTCCAAACAACCAACCAACCAAGGCCCTTGCCCCACAGTGTTCCAAATCAGTAGGACGCCCTGGCACTGGAAGTTACACAAAACGCCATCGCACCACCCGACCACCCCCGAGTATAATTTGGTTTGTTTGTTGTTTATTGCTTTGACGGCTCTTAGTCTCATTGAGCCGTATCCCAGAGAAAGGGAGATAGACAAGGGATACGACAGAGAGAAAAATATATCCAAACAACCCCACCCGCACCTACTGCATGCACAGGAGGCCCTTGCCCTACTCATCTAAATTCGTAGGACGCCCTGGCACTGAAGTTACCCGGAACCATCGCTCGACTGCAACCATCCACAGGCTGAGCATGAATTCTGAAATAAGATGCTCTCGAATTTAGAAAAACAGAAGACTCGGTTTTGGTCGAGTATGTTCGTGTGCAATATTGCAGGAGCGGCTGTAGTGTAGTGGATAACACTCCAGACTACCAATCCAGGGGTCGCAGGATCGATCCCCCGCTTCTCCGGTCTTTCGGATTAGACTTTAAACCGAGGTCCCGTCTCCGTATGACCTCGTTGTTGGTGGGACGTTAAACCCGAGTTCACTCACTCACTCACTGTAGTATTGCAACGTTGTACCACAGTCTTGTTTTCCCTGGCCCCGTGCCAACCGGGGGGTATAAATAGTTGGATGCTTTCGCTTGAGCAGGTGGTGAAACCCCACTATATAAGCAACCGTCCGTTATATAGTTCATACAGTTTAACTGATCAAATTTAAATGATCAAATCTTACGTACAAACAGATCAAACGTGCGAATTTAAATAAACCCCATTTTGAAATTTTAGATATATTTAAGTAGGCATCAAACGCGAATTCTATCCTTTCGATCTTTACTATTTCATAATACTAACATGCTTCATTTGTTTGTGTATCATTCTGTGCCCGTGGGTCGCACACGGGACGAAGATTATTACCTCATCTGTGTAAAACAATTGTCTTGTGTATGTGTCACTTTTCCAAACTCGAGCACGTTGCACTTTAAAATTATTAAGAAATTTGTCTCAACAGAAAAATAATAAACAATGTCTTCTGTAGCAATTGTCTGCTACGTTTTGTTTGCATATACCTTAGTTTCAAATCGTTAACAAATCTTATATGTTACTACCTCTTCTTACCTATATAGTAACTTTGACAACTTATTAGTCTCATTGCATATACTCCGGATATGGATCTTCTATTCCGACAACGCCAAAGTCGTCTTTTCAGCAAACGGTTCTCTTTTTCCCTTTGTCTGTGGGGAATAAAATTTACAGGCCACTTTACTTCTGTAGTGGACGGGGTGAAATTCCCTGTCAAAACAGGAGCCACCTGTTTGCCGTGGGTGGCGTCTCGTATGCTGGAAAAAGGGATCCTGGTAGTTGAGGGTAGCCCGGGGATCTCCAGCTTTCCAACACACTACTTTGGCCCTGGCTTCAGATAGACGAGCGTTTCGGGTTAGGCCCGACCCGTTTCAATCGGCTCAGTCGTGCTAAGCTCTAGAAATGCGCTTCTTGATCCTTCACTTCCTTCTTTCTTTATACGTATCTATAATGGTACATACCGGGCTTAAAATATTCCCTTCGTTTCTTTCTATATGGGTATTTTCGATGGGCAGCGGCTGATGGGTTAATTGACGGGCATATTTTTCGGCCTTCAGCATTGGGGGTTTAAACCGAGGGATTTGATCGTTGAGTATAATGGTTATGTAGCTTTGGCGTTGGGAATAGGAGATCCGTTCCCCTAAAACGTCCCCTTGTAGGACTCCGCGGAGGGTGAAGCGCATAGCCAATGAATAATAAACATCAATCATGGGATCCTCAAATAAGAGAAGATTTCTAATGGACTCTGATGACGACGCGGACCGGCCCTCATATTTCACATTTCAAGGTAATGTTAGTTTCTCTAAATTTCTAGTCATTCAGTCACTTGAAGAGAAGGCGGTCACGACCCTTTCCCCTTTCGTGATTGAAAAACAAATTGAAAGTTTAATTGGGACACCTAAATCTGTTAAAAAACTAAAAAACAAGACTCTGCTAGTTGAAACATGCCGAAAAGCTCAAACGGACAATCTGTTGAAAATTTCCACCTTTTTTGGCCTTAAAGTCTCTGTCACGGAGCATACAAGCCTCAATTCATCAAAAGGCATCATCCGTGACAGGATGCTGAAAGGGGAAAAAGAAAATGAAATCGTTGACTATCTAAGAGAACAGGGCGTGACCGCCTGCAAACGCTTTACCATCAAAAAAGATCACGATACTGTTGAGACGAACACGTTATTACTTACGTTCAACACCGTCACGGTACCAAAATCATTAAAAATCTTTTACCGAGTTGTTCCGGTTGACGTGTATGTGCCAAATCCTCTGCGGTGTTTCAACTGTCAGAGGTTTGGCCATCACGAAAACAATTGCCCCGTTGATCCCGGATCTGTTTGTGCGACTTGTGGCGCGGGAGGTCATGACCACCATACCTCCGCGTGCAAAAATCCGGCCAAATGCGTTAACTGCGGCAAAGATCACGTCTCTCGATCCAGTGTATGTGAAATATGGAAAAAAGAAAAAGAAATTTTGAAAATTAAAGTCAACAAAAATGTTACATATTTGGAAGCTAGGAAATTGTATGAAAGCCAAACGCAAACATCGGATTTGGACTTCACAAAAATTGTACACTCACTGGCAAGACCCGAAACAAAAACTACTGGTACCCAATTTTTCGAAAAAGATTTTGACATTTTACCATCCTCTAAAGTTATTTCACCATCTGTAAAACCAACATCTCAGCCAACATCTCAGCCAAGAGCAACTACAGCCCGCTCTGGCTCAGGTTCACAGCCTCGAGCCGCTTCGGCGGCTCGTCCAACTAATTCTCAGTCTAACTCTCAGTCTAGTTCACAGTCTAATTCACAATCTAGTTCACAGTCTAGTTCGTCTGGTTCGCAGTCTGCTAGGCAGACTAAGGAACAGCTTAAAGCGGCGGCTAAAGCGCAGAAGGAGAAGGATAAACATCGTTCTCCTTCTGGTCACGGCTCTGGCCGTCGATCACATTCTGGCGGAGGTTCGTCCTCCAATAAACCTGCCATCGGAGGTTCGTCCTCCAATAAGCTCGGCAAAGGATCTCCGGATCCTGTTAAAACGGTCAATAAATATGGCGCTTTGGAGGATGACATGGATACTGCTTAGGAGAAGTATATTCTCCTGATTGGTCTCCTGACACGTTTTTCTCTCTCCCATTCATTTAAACATGGATAAAAAGTCAATAATACAGTGGAACTGTCGTGGTCTTAAAGCAAATTATAATGAATTACTAATTTTAATGTCTCTTCTATCTCCAAGTGTCATTTGTCTTCAAGAAACCTTTTTAACGCAGTCAGATAATGTTAGTTTTAGAGATTTTAGTATGTTTAATTATATTTGTCCTGATGGTCAAAGAGCATCAGGAGGAACTTCGATTCTCGTAAAATCTAACATTCCACATAGTCAGTTTAATCTGAATACAAACTTACAAGCAGTTGCCGTCAATGTTACTTTATCCAAAAAAGTAACGATATGCTCTATCTATATTCCGCCAAATGATGTACTTTCTAAAAATTCCTTGGTCAATCTAGTAGACCAATTGCCGCAGCCATTTATGTTAGTTGGTGACTTCAATGGTCACAGTAAAACCTGGGGTTGTTTGGATACAAATGACAGAGGAGAAATCATTGAAGATGTAATTGCTGAAAATGATTTGTGTATACTTAATGAGAAACAGCCTACATATCTTCACCCTCCCACGGGAAATTATTTTGCCATAGATTTGTCTATTTGTCATCCTAATATATATTTAGATTTTGACTGGTCAGTTTGTGATGACCTGCATGGAAGCGATCACTTCCCAATCATAATTAAAGAAATTGATTAATCTGATGAAGAACAGCATTCTCGATGGAATTTGAAAAAAGCAAATTGGGAAATGTTCGTAACATCATGTCAGGAGCGGCTTAGCTCTGAAAAGTTCAAAACAGCAGAAGATATGTCTGCTTTTACATCAGCATTACATGCAATTTCGGAAGAAAGTATTCCGAAATCCTCGACAAGTTCAAAAAGGCGTAATCCATGGTTTACTAATGAATGTAAAACTGCAATAAACAAACGCAAATCGTCTTTACGAAAGTTTAATAAAAATCCGTCTCGTGAAAATCATGTACACTCAAAACTAACTCGTGCTAAAGCACGAAGAACTATTAAAGAAGCCAAACGTTCATCTTGGCAACAATATGTCAATAAATTAAATCCAAAAACGCCAGTAAAAAAGATATGGGAAATGATACGAAAAATTAGTGGAAAAAACAAGAAATCTGAATGTGTTCATATTAAATCTTCCAACGGTAACAAATGTTTTTCCACTGCAGAGATTTCCAATGCATTAGGCGAAAACTTTCAGAAAAATTCTTCAAGTTCAAATTACAGTCAACGATTTCAGGAACTGAAAACTGAAAAAGAATCAGAAAATTTAAATTTTCAGTCGTTAAATAACGAATAATATAATCTTCCCTTCAGTATATCAGAATTAAAGGAGTCTCTTGATAAATGTAAAGATACGGCCGCAGGGCCGGACGATATTCATTATCAAATCCTTAAACATTTACCACCTGATGCGTTGGAGACCTTTCTTAATAAGTTGAATGATATTTGGCATACTGGAAATTTTCCAGAAGACTGGCATAAAGCAGTCATCATTCCTATTCCCAAACCGGGAAAGGATAAGACGGAAGCTACAAATTACCGACCGATAGCGTTAACAAGTTGCATATGTAAAACAATGGAGAGAATGATTAACGATAGGCTCGTTTGGTTCCTGGAGTCAAATAACTTGATTTCCAGAAATCAAGCGGGCTTTCGTAAGAATCACAGTACTGTAGATCATTTAGTTCGATTAGAAACTTTTATTCGTGATGCATTTGTGAAAAAAGAACATGTCGTCGCAATATTTTTTGATCTGGAGAAAGCGTACGACACGACGTGGAAATATGGCATCATGAAAGATTTACATAATATTGGCCTTCGAGGCCGACTTCCAAACTTTATATCGAATTTCTTATCTGACAGATCCTTTAATGTTAGAATAGGGTCTACATTGTCTGACACTTTTAAACAAGAACAGGGTGTTCCTCAGGGAAGTATTTTATCACCTACTTTATTTAATATAAAAATCAATAACATTGTTAAATGTGTTAACGATACCGATTCTTCATTATATGTTGACGACTTTGGCATCTTTTACAAATCGAAAAATATGGAAAACATAGAATTCAGACTTCAAAGATGCCTGAATAAAGTAGAAACCTGGGCCACAGAAAACGGTTTTAAATTTTCTAAAACTAAAACCCAATGTATTCATTTCTGTCAGTTGAGGGGTTTGCACCCCGACCCAGTTCTTAACATTTATGGATCGCCAATTCCAGTTGTAAATGAGGCCAAATTCTTAGGCCTTCTGTTCGATAAGAAACTCAGTTTTATTCCTCACATAAAAGCTTTGAAAGCTAAATGTTTAAAAGCTTTAGATGTTTTAAAAGTGCTCTCCAACACAAATTGGGGAGGAGATCGTACTGTACTTCTAAACCTGTATAGATCTCTTGTGAGATCTAAACTGGATTATGGTTCAGTCGTATATGGTTCGGCACGAAAATCATACCTTAAATGTCTTGACACTATTCATCATCAGGGGTTACGTCTTGCTCTTGGAGCATTTCGAACATCTCCCGTAGAAAGTCTTTACGCAGAGTCGAATGAATCTCTATATATCAGAAGAGAGAAATCATCACTACAATATGTATCAAAACTAGCTGCAAACCCAAAGAATTCTGCCTACGATTGTGTTTTTAACCCTCGGTATGAAATATTTTATAACAACAAACCGAGATCTATTAAACCCTTGGGTTTACGTATTAAACCTTTGCTAGTAGACTCTCATATTGACATTAAAAACATCCAGAAATTTTCTTTACCTGTCCAAGAGCCATGGACATTAAAACCTCCTAACGTTATTTTATCATTACACAAGAATAAAAAATCACAGACGAACCCTGACCTTCTTTAATCAGAATTCTTGCAAGTAAAATCTAATTTTCCGAACCATACCACAATCTATACGGATGGTTCAAAACAAGAAGATAAAGTTGCATGTTCGGTTGTAAGTCCCCTATTCACAGATACTATACGATTACCAAATGGCAGCTCTATATTTACAGCCGAAGCTAAAGCCATAGATTTAGCCCTCAATCAAATTTCAGTTCAAGAGAACAATCAGTTTATTATATTCTCAGACTCACTTTCTGTTTTATCATCACTTAAAAACGTCAATCACCCCAATCCTTTAATACAACAATTACTTCGTAAATATTTTCAGTTACCATCAAAAGAAATAATCTTTTGTTGGGTTCCAAGTCACGTCAATATTCGTGGAAATGACCTGGCCGATAAAGAGGCCAAGGCGGCTTTAAATTTACCAGAAAGTACCTTCCGAATTCCGCACTCAGATTTTAAATCTCAAATTAATACATATATCAAATCAAAATGTCAAACTAACTGGGATAATCAAATTCATAACAAACTCCGACAAATTAAACCAGATTTTCACAGCAAGGACAATATACTATCAAATAGAAAAGAACAGACTGTCATTACTTGATGCCGAATAGGGCATACCAGAATTACACATTCGTTTTTATTAAATAATGAGGTTGCACCATTTTGCATACCATGCAATGAGGTCATTACTATCAAACATCTTCTTGTGTCATGCATTGACTTTAACCATATTCGTTCAAAACATTACAACATTAAAACCATAACCGAGCTTTTTAGCAAAGTTTCTTCTATCCAAATTATTAATTTTTTAAAGGAAGCTGGACTTTTTAACAAGATTTAGTCTTTTATTGTACATAACATTTTTATCATTTGGACGTAACATAATACTTTAAACATTTGATCGTTTTTTGTCTTATAGAAACGTTTTAAATTGCTGACGTTTAGATGCTATATGCCCTTACCAGGGTTGAGCGTCTATAAATAACTTAAACATTCTTCTTCTTCTTCTTCTTCTTGTTTTCCCTAGAACCTGCTTCGACGGAGTTATATTTTCAGTCTGACTCAGAATAAGCCATGTGACCCGAAAGGATCAGAACTGTGTCGGCCGCGACACGACAAAACCAACAAAGTGATTGTGCGCCCAGCGAAGACTCTGATCAGCCTTGGCATCCGCCCAGTCCGATCAGTCTTCGCTGTCCGCATGGAGGTAGCTTAGACCCTTAGCTACCCTTTAAGCGCTTAGTGAAGTCTGATCTGACTGAGTGGATGTCCAGGCTTATCTGAGTCTTCGCTAGGCGCACAAACCACTTTGTTGGTTTTGTCGTGTCTCGGCTAATTTTTATTATGTAATCGGCTCCATGATGAAGTACGCGGGGGAGGGGGAGTGGAGGGGAAGCTTTCACGGCCGCCATGAGACAGTTTATACCAGCTACAGTGAGAAAAAATAATTTCCTGTAGAAGCAAGAAACGCATCTTAGAACGAAGACAGCTTAGGGTCAAGTCAGCGGGTCAATTCGGACATCCTATTGTAAACAGTTAAAATCAAGATTTCACTGTTTGCCAAGTTAATTTTATCAAGATTTCACTGTTTGCCAAGTTAATTTTGTTTTAATCCCAAACAATTGACATATAAAGGAAACAATGTGACTGTCCGAATTCACCCGAATTTACCCTACTTGGGTATAAATGAGTCCATTCATGTGCATAAGTCTGATGGTGCAATACTGCCTGCGTCCCCTTGACAAGACAATTTACATGTACAATCTCAGGCAACATGTACAGCTGCCAAGCAGCATAGAAAGCCAGTCAGAGAAGCGACCAACCAGGAATGTGAGCCAGATGTATGAGCCGCGACACGACAAAACCAACAAAGTCAGAGTCTTCGCCGACCGCATGAATGTAGCTTTGACTCTTAGCTACCCTTTAAGCGCCTAGCAAAGAGTCTGATTAGACTAGGCAAATGCCCAGGCTGATCTGAGTCCACGCTGGGCGCGCAACTACTTTGTTGGCTTTCTCGTGTCGCGGCTCATATGTCCGTGTCAACAGGTTTACTAAGGCAGCGTCGAGTCGCTAATAATTGTAGGTCCAACTATCAGTGAGAAATCGTCGAAAAGAGATTAGTACAAACCGTTGTATGAAATTCAAATGAATTATTTTCTCCCGCACTTCGTTTGTCCGAAAATAAATATTGTCTTTTCTAACTTGTCTTAAAGCAAAATGCTGATTAAGAAATAAAGAAACAACAAATTGTGAATAGGAATGCCGCTGTTCGCTACGGTTCCATTTATTACATATCGTACACAAAACCTACGTAACATAAGTAACAATTTAAACAAACTCATAATTTCTGTACAAGGATATCTGACATCGAAAGGCACTGACGTATTCAAAATCTCACAAAAATGACAGGTCTGCAATGAGACTGAAACGCTGCGAGCGGGCTACCCAACCCTACTCCCTTTAATTATATTTTTTATATTTTTGGGAGGGGGAGGTAGGTTTATCCATGCTCAAGACCAGCAAGACCGTTCACACAAGTTTCTGTCAATAAGCTAATCCCGCAGTGCAAAAATGTCCGTACTAAACGAACGCTCCTCCACTGCGAACTTCAGCCACTGAATGCCAAACAAGTGCTCCCGTTCTAGAGTGTTGTCTCACTCAACTACAGTCGAACTTCGATGGCTCGAACTCGCCGGGACCACCAAAAAAAGTTCGAGCGATCGGTAGTTCGAGCCATTGAAGACCAACTCAAAAGGTCCAGCTGTATGTACTATGCTTTTCTATCACAGAAAGGGTGACTTCCTGTTTAGTGATCGGTCATAATTTAAACCAATCGTTGACCCTTTTGCACTTTTTTGGAGAAAAAATAAAACGCTTTGCCAATATCTAAGCGTCTTATGACAATGAGCAAACGTCTGAGTGACCGTTATTTAAATGGATATTATTTACAAGATATAGTTAGGTCGAGCCATCGGTGGGTTTTTACATAGAAAATGTACCCTAGGGACCGGGTTTGGGGTTCGAGCGTTCGAGCCACCTTAGTTCGAGCCAAAGGTGGCAGGTTAAGTTAAAATGAATGGGAGTTTTGCCGGGACTGGAAAGTCAGTTCGACCGAAGCATGGCGTTCGAGCCTTCCGAGTTCGAGCCAGTGAAGCTCGACTGTATTTTCAGTCTCATTTCACCATTCAAATATCGCACATTTATAGCGTAATTTCAACTGAAATTGTATACCGTTACACATAAACACCCTTGCTTTTTTATATATATATATATATACACGCTTTGAAAGTCTGCTTTTTCTATACTAACAGCAAAGGTTGACTTCAAAAACTTAGATTTTAAATCATTTGCGAAATAAGAAAATAGGTTCATGTGGCACAAGTTAAAGTGGGTCAAATTTGGGACCAAAACTAGGCCTAAATTCTCTCTATGAAATCAATATCATTCAAAGAAATGCTACCATGCCATATCCGATCATTAGTTGCAAAATCGGTCAGAAATTTCAGAAACAAAACAAAATACACAGACCTGTCTCTACGTAGCGAAGCGGTCGACTGACTAAAACACTCAAAACAATCATTTTAAAATACTAGCAAAATCGTGCGATAAGAAACTCACTCATATCTCATGATAATGAATACAGAAACACGTGAAATAGACTGAAACAATATCGCACATATTACTTTAAAAGACTGACCGAAAAGAAATGGATTTATTTTCTCCCGCACTTCGTTTGTCCGAAAATAAATATTGTCTTTTCTAACTTGTCTTAAAGCAAAATGCTGATTAAGAAATAAAGAAACAACAAATTGTGAATAGGAATGCCGCTGTTCGCTACGGTTTGACAAGACAAAGAAGGGGAAAAGAACTGTTGATGTTTAAAATCTCCCACAAATGACAGAAAATAAACGACCCCTTCGTAAACTCTAATGTAACAAGAAATGATCGGATTTGGCTAAAATAGCTGCGTACATGTATCTGAACGTAAAACTTGTAAAGCAAATACATTGGCAATGCCATCTGTAGAATAACATAATCACATGAAAATTAATTGAGAAATCGCCTTAATAAAAACAGTGATTGAAGTGCCACTATAACAAAGTGCAAATACTAAGAGACATAAGAATCGTAATGATGTTGAAAACTGATACTATTATAAAAGCCGACCAACGTCACTGATTTCTTTGCCTTACAGTAACGAGAACCTGTGCTGCATCTATTACCTCTTCTCACAATACATGTAAAACAGTGCCTCTTTCTTCCAGTTCTTAGCGTAAAATACGCAAATAAATGTTCCACACCAGCTCCGTCTGAATAACACATAACAGTCCAAATATTACGACACGACTTAATAAAAACTAAATTTTTACGACTAATACCACTTTGAAAGATCTGAATCAAACAATTAGAAGATCTTGTTATCTGATAAGCTTTAAACTGGAATCGTCATGACCGCAGCACCAGAACAATCATAAACAAATCTTAAACGCCTTCATACATCGCTGTCTCTGTCCATCGTTCAGCCAGGAAAAAAGACTAGAATATAAGGAGCAAATGTAAGTTCTATTACAGGCTGTGCGCCAACGTGCAAAGTATAATGTTTTATGACAAACAAAACTGAACAGACATGGTGACTCTTAACAGAAATTAAGCGCAAACAGCGACCATCTTTTCTCTCTTTTTTACGTGCACCTATGACTGCTAACTGATAAACTGTCACAAAAACCCAATGACTGCTCTTCCATTTTACTTTAGTCATATCCTGACATGCTACCAAAATCTGGCAAACTGCCACGTAATTTTTCCTTTCCTCTTCAAATCATGTCATCTTTATTACAGTTTTTCTTATTTGATTAACCCATGTCCCATGGCCACAAACTGGCAAATGCCACGAAAATTCAAGAACTCATTTAATGTAAAGCGTAACACGCGAGTAAATTCTGCAAAATGCGTCAATGATTATATTACTGTTTTCCCTATAGCCCATCATGTTTATCATAATTATCGTTGCTCGTGATCATAAAACGGCAAATAGCCACAACAGTTTTCAAGAGCATCTCTTTGACGATACCAATAACCTCAAATAATTGGCAAAGTGCCATGATGCATTCTCTTTTTGTTTTCTTCCCTTTCTTTTTCTTTTCTTTCTTTTTTTTTTTTTTTTTTTTTTTTTTTTTTTTTTTTTTTGACCAATATCGTGACCCACGATCACAAACAGGCAACTTATGCATTCTCTTTTTTTTTTTCTTTTTTTTTGACAATAACCGTGACCCTCGATCACAAATTGGCAAAGGTGCCATGATGCATGCATTCTCTTTTTGTTTTCTTCCCTTTCTTTTTCTTTTCTTTCTTTCTTTTTTTTTTTTTTTTTTTTTTTGACAATACCGTGACCCACGATCACAAATTGGCAAAGTGCCCCGCCTAAGCTATATATTTTTCTTTCTTTTTTTTTTTTAAGACACCGTGGCCCAGGACCACAAACTGGCAAAGTGCCACACAAACTTTTCTCCACAACAACAATGTGCCAAACGCCTCTGAACCAGCAAAAAACTTGTCTTTTTCCCCCTTTTTTAAACATTTCATGAACCGTGTTCGAAAAAGTAACAAAATTTCTCAAAAACACTCAGCCGTTCGCAAATTTCACAATAACCTGACTATTAGGCTTTGCTTTCTAAAATGCGCTTTGATTAAATATGAAAGCGGCGTGCAACAAATTGATTTAAACTAAGATATTTGAAAACAAGTAAAACTGATAACTGATCATCTAAATAAACCATCATACTTAACACTTTTTCTAATCAAACATTTGAATACAAGCCTCAAAAGAGCGTAAATAAACAAAGTAGATAATTTTTCTTGTTGACGTTCGAACTTAAGTAAAACTCCAGATTGTGAATTAAGATACCTTTATAAAAGATGCTGTCTCCCTATATCTCCATTTCACAAACAAAATATTTACTGATTTTTGTTATTATCTAAATTTTTCATATAAGTTCCCAGAAAACACCACAGTTTAAATCACATACAAACTGAAGTCATAGTAATTTCTGCGACTGATATGCAAATTAGCGAAATCTAAAGCAAGTAGAAAAATCGAACTCTCTTCTAACGATCATGTGATTATGCAGACAGCATTCTCACTAGAGCACATACTCGTGACATCAAATGACATGTTCTATGCAATCATGTGATTTCAATCGCAATCCCGTTTTCTTCCAGCTTAACTTTATAGATTATATTGCAATACACCAAAATCTAATAACCAACGGTCGAATCTTACTGTTTAAATATTATGGTATATCAACATTTTGTCAAAATACTTATCGTAAGGATGAAAAATAGTACAATTTTAAAACTTGATGTTGAAAAAGCTGGTAAAGTCACAAGCTTGTCTCTGATCTAAAATTATTCTCTTTGGGCTGCTACTGAACATGATTACAAACTGTTAAAGAAGTCATCTTAACGAGTTGAGCTATAGAATATACTACAAGTATACTCTCTATGCGGAGAAAAGGCGTCAGAAAAAAACAATGATTACAAATGTTGCGTAAAAGCCATTTAACCGGCAAATGCATAGCATTGTCGAAGAACAAATAATTTAACAAACATAGCTTTGACTGTACACAACTCTTGATTAGTAACACAGAATCATACTCAACTTTGATGAGCTTTATGTTGCCTGCATCTGATGTCTGTAGTTTCAGAGCTTCTGTTGTGGGCGAACATAGCGGCTGTATATAATGATCTTGTAGCTAGCAACTGGACAGAGCCATCAGCTGACTGGAACTGAATGAGTTTTTGCGGATGTCTTCCAACAAAATCTGCTTGCAGAGGATCGTAATACTAGTTGGCGCTCTATTTTCCTGAAAACTGAACTGAAATTATTAAACTTGAAATGTGAACCGTCAAAAGCCCTGACAAGGACTAATCAAAATCGAAGGGCTGTTGATGAACGACCCGTTATTTGAAAATTAGGTTGGTTTACCTGTTTGAAAAGAACATGGGTTGTTAATTGTCTATATAATATTGGCAGATGAGAAACCAGAAACGGAAATTTGTCATTCATAAATATGTTCCCCCAAAACTTTTAGGCAATTATATAGGACTCATTTCAAGCTCATCAACCAACATTTCAACACCAAACGTGAGGGTTAAACCGCTTTTTGTATCTGTGTTTAAACGCATTTTTTTTTTTTGATGAAATTGTCCACCCTGATACAGCGCCCCTAGCGGTAAATGGAAGTCACTTTATCATGTACTTTTATCAAATATAAAAACATCTAACTGGTAAATTCTTAGAATGCACGTTGCACTTGCGGTAATTAAGAAAATATAGGTCTACTCACTTTTGTAGCCGCTTCATATAATCAGCTTGAAAAACAGTTAACCCTCCAGAGCTGCTCATTCGTCTGTGTAGAATTGATCTTGTATTTATCTACTGACGCGGACTGTCGCTGAAACTTCGTTGGCGGCTAGCGTATTCCTGAAACACTGAACTGAAACTAGTTGAACTTTACATGGGCGCATGGCCTCTAAGAACTAAAATAAACTTAACGCCCTATCGATGGCAAACGTCTGCTAAAAGATCCACGGTGACTCAAAGGAGGGAGTGAGTTACCAGTCTTAAAATGAACTATTAATATTACTAAATACGCGGCTAAAATACAGTTATAGTTTATGTAAGCATAAGAATTAAAATCTAATCTAAATTGTGAGAACTACAAAATAGACGTGTATGAAACCGGACTCCTGATTTTGCAAATAAATATCGGCACAAGTACCATAACTAGCGCATGTAATGGGATACCTTTGCCAATTATCCTAAGACACTAATAGCTCAAAACTCATTTCTTTTTTTTTTTAGAGAAAGAAACAAAATCCGACCTAGCCAAACTGCAAACAGTACAGGTCCTGGTCTGAGATTCCCATAGGAACAGACTGATCCGCTGATCTAGGTCTACAATTTTATCCAAATGCTTAACGCCATTAAAATAAAGAGCAATCTTTCAGAGATCTTTCGAAGTAATTTAAAGAAGTAATAAAAACTTACAAATAGTTATACCAACGAAAACCAAAGGCTAAAACATTTCAGAAACAAAACAAAATACACAGACCTGTCTCTACGTAGCGAAGCGGTCGACTGACTAAAACACTCAAAACAATCATTTTAAAATACTAGCAAAATCGTGCGATAAGAAACTCACTCATATCTCATGATACTGAATACAGAAACACGTGAAATAGACTGAAACAATATTGCACATATTACTATAAAAGACTGACCGAAAAGAAATGGATTGATTCTCAAACAACGTCATAATATTATGTGGCTTTTCGTATTTGAAGTTTGTATTCTTCTAACGCTCTTTTGCAGAAGTCATTCAGATGAACAAAGCTAATAAACTGTATGTTCTTCAACTCTTACCCATTTAAAGCAATTTACTGTGGAAAAAATATTCACGTTCACGGTTAAATGGGGGTGGTCGGATAGTGCTGTGAAAAACTTCCAGTCCCGGGGTGTCCTACTGATTTGGAACATTGTAGGGCAAGAGGTGCGGATGGGGCTTGTTTGGACATTTTCTTCTCTCGTCTATCATTTTTATCCCCCGACCGAAAGGTTCGGGGGATATAGCGATGAGCCTGGCGTCCGTCCGTCCGTCCGTCCGTAAACACTTTCTTGTCCGCTCTATATCTTGAATACCCTTTGGAATATTTTCATGATACTTCACAGTTATGTAGAACAGGTCATGACGCCGTGTCGCGTACAAGAATGGTAACTCTTGCCATTGTACTTTTTGAATTATCTCCCCTTTGGTGATTTTTTGGCAGATTCGTGTCCGCTCTGTAACTTGAATACCCTTTGGAATATTTTCATGATACTTCACAGAAATGTAGAACAGGTCATGACGATGTGTCGCGAACAAGAATGACAACTCTTGCTGTCTTACTTTTTGAGTTATTTCCCCTTGATAGTTTTAGGTGTGATTTTTTGGCAGATTCGTGTCCGCTCTATAACTAGAATACCAGATATGTAGAACAGGTCATGATGGTGTGTCGCGAACAAGAATGGCAACTCTTGCTTACTTACTTTTTGAGTTATTTCCCTTTGGTCATTTTAGGTGTGATTTCGTGTCCGCTCTATAACTTGAATACTTTTTGGAATATTTTCGTGATACTTCACAGATATGTAGAACAGGTCATGATGGTGTGTCGCGAACAAGAATGACAACTCCTGCTTTCTCACTTTTTGAGTTATTTCCCCTTGATGGTTTTAGGTGTGATTTCGTGTCCGCTCTTTAACTTGAATACCTTTTGGAATATTTTCATGATACTTCACAGATATGTAGAACAGGTCATAATGATGTGTCGGGAACAAGAATGACAACTCTTGCTTTCTTACTTTTTGAGTTATTTCCCTTTGATGATTTTAGGTGTCCGCTCCATAGCTTGAATACCTTTTGAAATATTTTCATGATACTTCACAGATATGCAGAACAGGTCATGACAATTTGTCTCATACATGAATGATAACTCTTGCTTTTATACTCTGTGAGTTATTTCCCTTTGGTAGTTTGAGCTGCTGTTTGAATCTCTGCTCTACATCTGTATAACCCTGGCCAGCTCCAGAATTTGAATAACCGTGTACCTTTTAGAATATTGATGATCATGCTGTGATATCTTATCCGTGTTCCTATCTCTGTCTGACCCCTCCACATTCCCGCACGCTTGCCCCCCCCCCCCCCCCCCCCCCCCCCCCAAAAAAAAATTCCAGATTTGGATTCTTTGTCCAAATTCACTTACTAGAGAGCTCAAAATTAGGTTTGTAGGGCTTGTACTTTAGAAGTTATTCACACATTTTGAAAGTTGAATGTATCGTATGCTATACATTTGTGTATATGGTGGCTGATTGAGATATTACCCCTTTTTAGCAGTCAAGCATACTGTTTTAGTCTGAGTGTTAGATAATCATGCATCTGTTAACAGGTTACTGTCAATCAGAAGCATAAAAGAATGACAATATATTACTAATATGTGTTTTGAAGTGCACCTTTTTTACCAAGGCCCATGGGGGTCTTCGGTCGGGGGATTTGCCATCTCCTCTGATGGCTATTTTTCTTCTTTCTCCCTCTCTCTGCGAGACTGAAATACTGTCTCAAAGGGCTGTTAAATCCAAATCAATTAATCACGGCTAAAAGGATCATACTTTAGTTGGTTGGTTGTTTGGGGTTTAACAGCTTTTTGAGATATTTCAGTCTATATTGAGACGTCTCACGGAGAGAGGGAGACACAAAAATGACAAGGAGGGAAAAACAGGTCTAAACAACCATCACCCGCTCCTACTGCAAGCACATTTAGCCCTTGCCCTACATTTATCAAAACTAGTTGGATGCCCGGCACTAAAAGTAACCCAGAACCGTCGCCAAATCACGACCACCCCTAAAACGATCAGCAGCGGACTGATTGATTGTTTTGGGTTTTACGGCCCTTTGAGACAGTATTTCAGTCTATATCGGGCCGTCTCCCAGAGAGAGAGAGAAAGAGGAGAAATGATAGACAAGAGAAAAAATGTCCAAACAACCCCACCCGCACCTACTGCAAACACAGTAAGCCCTTGTCCTACATTAAGCAAAACTGGTAGGACTCCCCGGCACTTTAAGTTATCCAAAACCATCGCCCAACCACGACCACCCCAAATCGATCATCAACGGAATCGTTTAAATCCTTCTAGGAGTTTGTGTCCTTGAAATTACAAGGGAGACAATCATTGAAGTTCTTTCTCCCATATTGTTTATTCAGGGTAAGTTATCATGACAAGATTGGATCCTTGAGAATGTTAAGTTATGTACTTATTCACTGATATCATGTATTCTCTATCAAATATAGATACACAAACCCACATTAAACATACTCTTTATCAAACTTAAAAATATTAGATCCTCATCGCACAAGCTGTACAATGGCTGAACCGAAAGTGGACTATAACTTTCTTGGGCGGTCGGGACTGAAGGTTTCCAATCTCGCCCTGGGGACGATGACTTTTGGAAGAAGAGAGAACTCACTGGTATGTACGTGTTTTAATAATTGAGCCGCGACACGACAAAACCATCAAAGTGGCTGTGCGCCCAGTGCAGACTCGGATCAGCCTGGGCATTCGCCCAGTCTGATCAGAGTCTTCACTGTCCGCATGGAGCTACCTTAGACCTTTAGCTACTCCTTAAGCGCAAAGCGAAGACTCTCATTAGACTGGGCGGATGCCCAGGCTGATCTGAGTCTGCGCTGAGCGCACAACCACTTTGTTGGTTTTTTCGTGTCGCGGCTCATATGGTTTTACTGTAATTTATGTACATAAACGTACATGTGTCGTCAATTCTGAAAAAAGGACAGTCACCTAAAACTACCGTGATTACCGGTATTCTGAAATTAAAGATCTTGGTTTTCCAGTGCAGCAATGTTTCCGAAAGATGCATATGGGTCGTTTGACCCTAACTTTAGATCTTCTAGCCTGTTTATTAATATATAAATACGCACCTTATTTAGGTCGGCACACAGTATGCCTCCTTTTTTTGAATTCCTGCTAAATACGAAATAGGCGTAAGCCTACACCGGCACCAGGGCTTTGTACACCTCCATGAACTTTCTCCGTCGTGTCATCGGGAGACAATTATTTAGTGACTTCCTGTTTGCTTCCTTAAACAACAAAACCTTTCCAGTAAGGTTCTACTCTTAGAGTAGCGAAGAGTTGACCCCTTCTAGGCAGGGAGGCAAACGTTCAAATGACTAGTCGCTTTCGCCTGAAAGTATATAATTCACCTGGGCCCAAAAAGGTTTGCTCGTTAATTGGTGTATGACTTTATAAACCAAATACACTGATGTTTTGTTGACAAAATATGAGAAGCTTTTGCATTTTACATTTTTTCAATAAAAATACTTGCATATTTGAGATATTAACATTTAAACTTTTAAGTTAACTATGTCATTAGATTTGAACAACTGGCAACAGAAGTTTTATTAATCTATATCTCTGTTTTAGAGTGCAAACATTCCAACTCAGGCGGGCGATGATCTATCGTATCAGATCATGGACAAATATGCCGAGCTTGGTGGCAACTTCTTGGACTCTGCTGACTTTTATGGACTCGGAAAGTCAGAGGAGATAGTAGGCAACTGGTTGACCAAGTAAGTTATTGTGAGCCACTCAAAATAGCAAACAAAAGGCGTTCAAGCTCCTGAACCCATTGGGGTTGGTCGGTGGTGCGACGGTGCTGCGTGTTACTTCCGTTGCCGGGCGTCCTACTGATTTAGTTAATAGAAGGGCAAGAGCGTACAGGCCTTGCAGTATGTGCGTGTGGGGGTTATTTGGACATTTTTTCTCTCGTCTATCATTTCTCTCTTCTTTCTCCTCTCTGGGAGACGGCCCGATATAGACTGAAATACTGTCTCAAAGGGCCGTTAAACCCAAAACAATCAATCAATCAATCCTGAACCCATTGAGCGAGTATCGTGTTAAGATTGAAATGCGGAAATGAAAGGGCATTAATTGCAGGGAATGAATCGAACTAAGGCAACGGTCAGCGGTATCGGAAGTGGGGTGGAGTAAGTTTGGCAAGGTAGTGGTCACATTTTAAAACCCTATACTGTGAGCGGAAAAATGCCAATATAATCTTTAGACTAGTAATATTTGATTCGTGAAATGTTGCATGTGTATGTCTTTGACTTTCTGGTATGTTATATACACAGGTTCTTTTATTTTAAACAGTTTTGTATATGTCTATTTTAAGACACGGAAGAGATAAGATGATAGTTGCCACCAAGGTTCGGTACCAGATGGATAGTACAAATGTTAATAAGGTCGGGTTAAGTCGTCGCCATATTGTGGAGAGCTGTGAAGAAAGTTTAGAGAGGCTGAAGACACACTACATTGATGTTTATCAGGTAACGACCCGTTTAAGTCTCCTTAATTTAAAACAGAGTAATAAGTGAACTCTTATCCAACACATTCTGGTCCAGATAGAAGTTTATGTTGAACAGTGTGCTCCTCAGCGCTGTGGTGAGATGTCAGCTCTGGCGATGAGCTAGGGTGCACAAATTGCCTGTCGAAGATGGTGGTTCGCCCTTGGCACTCCTATTCCACCAACATGGTTTGGCGAAATCTTTATGAAGAGTACAGTACATGAAGTGAGCTCTAGACAGTCATTTTTTTTCAAATATCTCCGTATAACGTACACTAATGACCATAATGAGAGTCATCCAAAGCACATCAAAACTTATGGTCCTTGTAGACAGATGGTCTCTATACAGAGGTCGAAAGAAGTGTAGTATACCCTATATAGGCCATGAGCCAAATATGGTCTACCTCCCCCCCCCCCCCCCCCCCCCCAGGGGGAATTTTGTAGACCATACTTTTCTTAAAGCCCAGCACCTAAGAAGTATTTTGCAGCATGTTAGCCCTCTGGCGAGTGGGGCGTTAAGCTGTAACAGCCTGTTACAAACGTTACCCATTAAAAAAATAAACATAAAATAAAAATGATCAAAAATTATAAAAAATAGAAGTCACTTTCTTATGTTTAAAGTTATAGTAGAGTCTAGTAGAACAATCCAGTAGCTAAAAGTTTTGATGTTTGACAGGTCACTTTAGCTTACATGGTGTCATATACGTGACATTTGTCTTTACACTCCATTAAAATTGCTATTTCCATCCAAAATACTTTCTTTTTGTAAGTTAATCCTTTATCATTAGACCATATGTTTGTTACTGTATTAAAGACAATTTATTGATCTTTTCGGATCTGCAAAAATTATTATCCTATCTTGTATACTTCGGGAGAAATAGGATGTTTAACACAGTACCCCCTTATAAACATTCCATATTACAATTATCACTTTCTGTACAATTCAAGTGCTTGAACTACACTGTATGGATTAAAAAACAACAGTAAAAGGTAATATTGAATATGCCAGCCTATCTAAACAGCAAAAAACAGTTCCACAATATTTTGAACGCATTTTAGTCGGTCATAATGATTGATTATATACGTTACCGAGGGCTATTTTTGTTAAACTCATATACTTTGATGATCAAATCATTTTATTTTCGTTGGTAGCAGTTTCTTCATATAAGAATCTTTTAATATAAAAGAAAAAATGCATTCTGGTTTATTTTCTATGATAAGTCATTACTAGAAGTAACGTAAATAACATTAACATTTAAAATATTTCATTATAATACCTTTAATCATGTTTTCTCCCACTGTCACATAAATAAACAATAACATTGAAGTCTGGATGTTCTTATGATATATTGTGTACTCGGACGTAGCAACACTCTTCTCAGTTATTACTTTTAGGGATTCATGAGGTGTGTTTTATACGTGATTAAACACAGTGTCAGACTACAAATTGTAATGTTAAGGGCACTGACATATTCTGCACATGTAAAACGTTTTTTTTTTTTTTTTTTTTTGTTTGCTGGCAACTTTGTTATTATATCAAAAATAAAAGTATATCATAATGGCATTGCCCAGTTTGTTTCTTTTACAATTTGTACATTTGAGTTGTAAAGACAGTAACATACGTGAAATTTTGTTATATACAACTTAAAAAAATAAACAAAATAAAACTTCAGAAGAGATAAAAAAAGATAAAGTCGCAGCTAAGCCAGCATAGATTTTGCATATAGGGCTCGAATAAAATGATATACAATCAGTTGGATAAAATTAAAAGCTAAGCGCTTTTGACGTGTTTAGTATAAAATTATAAAATAATCAGTAATTAACAATGCAAATGAAGTACCACCTTGTTTATTGACAGGATTTGGTATAGTTTTTACGTGCACACTGAAAAAACTAGAGCAAGTGAGCAGGGGCTCACGTATACCCCCGACCAGCACCACCGCCTAATGAAACCACACCCTAATGAAACCAATCTTATACATCGTATGAACCTAGAAGTAAACTTTATCACCTATCAAATGCTTCCATCAAAGTATATTACAAATATCAGTAAAGAAAACCAACTAAGCACAAAATTTTAATGTAAACCTATAAGTCTGTTTCCATGACCTTTGATAGCAGCAGCATCCAGATGATGTCAACTAATCTGCATGAACACATAGAAGTAAACCTAGTCATAAATCAGAAGGTTTCATCAAAGAATGTTTGAAATATAGACAAAGAATGTAAACTTAACGCAAAACTTTAACGCAAATGTTAAAGTCTGTGACCTTGACCTTAGGTCAGCAGCAGCATCAAAATGATGTCAATCATTGTGCACGAACATAGAAGTAAACCTAGTCATATATCAAAAGGTTTCACCAAAGGATGTTGAAAATATAAGCAAAGAATATAAACTTCACGCAAAACTTTAACGCAAATTTAACACATATATACAAATCTGTGACCTTGACCTTTGGCAAGCAGCAGCATCCAGATGATGTCAAGTACTCTGTATGAACCTTAAAGTAACCCTAGTCAAATAGCAAAAGGTTCCATCGAAGGATATTGGAAATATAAAAGAAGAATATAAACTTAACACAAAACTTTAACGCAAATGTTTAAGTCTGTGACCTTGACCTTAGGTAACTATTCTGATTGAACCTAGAAGTATACCTAGTCACAGACCAAAAGGTTTCATCAAAGGATATTGGAAATATAAGCAAAGAATAAAAACTTAACGCAAAACTTTAACGCAAATGTTAACGGACGGACACACGGACGGACGGACGAACGGACGGACACACAGACGGACGAACGGACAAACGGACGGAAAGACGAAAACTATATACCCCTCGACAAACGTCGGGGGTATAACTATAAAGCAGAACAGTAAACCTGAAGTTTGAATACTTAAGCCAAATACAGTTCTGCATCAAAGCTAATGTAGATATTTGCTGGCAGCGTATACTTACTTTTGTAAGACTATCATATATTTTATGTTACCAAGGGAAACAACATTGCTGAGTTACAGTTAAGAAACAAACTTTTGAAAATAATTAATGGTAGTGTCAATACATTGCTTTATTTAGTTCATTTATGTAGCTATCAATAATGTGTCAACCGGGAGTTTGGGAGAATAGTATCTGAAACATTTAATACAGAAAAGAGACACTGGCAGTTTACTAGCATACTGTAGCAATCTATTAATGCTATGTTTAAGATGATCTATATTTCTATGCTTTTGTTTCTTTCTCTTTAAAGTCTAACTACTTTCGATCGTCTCTTAAAGAATCTATCTACATTCAACCATCTATGAAAGCATCTTTTCACCAAAGAACATAAAGATACATTTAGTTGGACAAAAATGTTTTTTTTTTTCAGGGACAGTGTTCCAGTAGCTCTGCACACATAATGAAATGGCAAATGAAAATAACAGAATATATTAATGTTGGTCCTCACTGTTCAGATATCTATGAGAAAATCTTAGTTGTTCTCCTTCAGAATGTATTCGCCTACACTGTAGTTATGCTTTGCAGCATAATATTGAGAAGAAAAAAGAAAAAAGAAAAAAGAAAAGAAAGACCGAACAAGTAACGTATACAACGTATTCATTGCGAGTTTATGGATTCTTCATTTCCGATATCCTAAACTAGCAATAAAGTATTTCTGAAGAGCAAATAATCAAACAATAGAAATAGGGTATACCTATATATGCCAAAGAAGGATTAACCTAAATAACTTACTGCATTTGATCTCTGTGACCTTGTATTACCATATTGTTTACTTTTTAGCAATAAATATGGTTGAAAACTGCTTATTTATGATATCTTACTGCTTATCCTATAATCTAAATAACAATTTCAGTTGCTTACATACTGAAAAATTGTCTGACCGAAGCTGTATTTCGTAACACCTTTATTCCTTGATAGTAACAATAAGTGGGAATAAAACCATGGGGTTTGCAAAATTACCTGACCAGTTAAATATTTGTAACAACATAATGAAAAATAGAACTCCTGAACAAGCTGACGACAGAATGATGTATGCGTTATAAAGTATGTCACTTTCTATCAGCCTTAAATTTTCACATTGTTAATAGTTTGTAATGTATTTGATGGCCGGGAGCTGCATAAACAGATCACGTAGATCACAAAATTAACTTGGAAGTTATGATCACGGGAGCCACACATATTTGCTGATCTATGTAAAGCAGTTACTGTGCATAGAGGCTCGTGGCTGGCGATTCGACTGACAGCATAGCAGAAATGGTGTTTATCCCTGTTGGGAGTGTTGGTACGGCTTTTGATTGCCTCGGCCGGCAGTCACAGTTGCATATTTGTATGTAGGGTAATTGAATGGTGCAGCCAACAGCGCAGGTAGCGAATTTGGTTTTATCCCCATCATGACGAGAACCTAAATATTAATCAGTTGCAGCATATATCAACTCTTACTTATTTCATTCTATGCATAAAATTAAAAAAAAAATCATTTTTATGAAGTTTTTTTTAAGTGAAACTGAATTGAAGGCAAGGTCGAACTGCTTCAGCTATAACAATCTATGTGCGTCTTGCTGAGTTCTTGTGTATTTCAAAGAGCTAAATTGCCGTCTGACTACCAGTGGTAAGCGAATACTACAGCATTGAATAATCCATATTGCCCGGGAACTAAATTTTTGATAACAGATGACTCACAAATCTTATCCCCCGACATATTACAATTATGTAACGTAACGTTACTGTTAGATAGCTTTTTAAATATACACTATCCGATGTTTTTTATAGTTTGAGGACACATAACATTGGAGTTTCTTCATATTTACATATACAACAGTACTACTTAAGACATAATACAGATAACATTAAAAAGGAAATGCAGCTGATGTTGGCTTTCTTAGCTTTTCTCGTCATTTTGTAGGTTAAATTCTTCAAACATAAGATAGTTTCTGTCCACATTTAATATATCCACTGCTAATTGCTGCCTAACTTATCTAAGCTGGGCATGAATCAAAGAAGATTGATGGAGCACGTATAAACTTCAGTCCACCGATTAAGCGATTTAGTCTGGTTGTTTCTTCCCCGAATTTTTGTTGTGGTTATATACGTTACATATTTATCGTGTTTGCTGACGAGTTTTGTAAGACTTTAGTTTGTTTTGTTTTTTTACTAGACTATTGAAACACTCATATATATGACAATTACTTTTCTCTTCACTTCAGTTCTTACAAGTTGCTCCTTATATTACATGTATTTAGACACTGAAGGGGAAAAACGTCAAATACAATGTAAACTACGTTATACGGGTTAGTCAACTTATCCTTGACAATGTCAATTACCTTGAAACAGCAATTTGTGTACTAGCAGACAAAACCCAACATTATTTAGGGTGAATACTAACATGTGTATACCAATGTTTATTTTCTGTTATAACGTGAATATGCAAATTTGGGTAGCGTAAATAACGTTGACGTTACACGTTAACGCCCCAACGTACAGGGGACTAACATGTGTCATTTTGTTTCGTATATAATGTAGTTTCAGAAAATCATAGTGTTCAAAATTCCCCCTGGGGGGGGGGGGGGGGGGAGGGGGGTCTATGGTCAGCTCAAGGTCTAATAATTAGTAGTTTTCGAAGTGGTCTATCCACACAGACGTTCAGAGACGCACTGTACACCACAAGGGTAGACACCTTGTCTGTTAGTTTTTCATTGCCTGTTATGTATTAATGTATCCGTACTCTACATCTTGCTCCATTAGACATTAGCAGTAACAGCTGTGACAGCTGTTACTGCTAATGTCTGATGAAGCAAGATTTTCGGCTTGCGATGACGGTCGCAAACCAGTATTCAAGTGGTTTAGTGATACCGAGTTATTTTCGGAAGAGACGATACGTCACGCTTAGTCGGAAAATACCAAGAAAGTCTATTTTTGTCCATACCCGATTTACCGCATCTGCTAAAAATAACAGACGGAAAATCTATTTTTGATAGTGCATGTACTTTGTTTTGATATTTCCGTTAAAAAGCACGTTTTTCTTTCACAAGTGCCTTGAACTTGGCAACATATCTTTTGCTTTTTATAAACTGATTGCATAAAAATGAAACTCTTGATTTAATGCAAAATATTTGGCTTTGCATCCTTAGAAATATACCAAAACCTGTGTAAGAAACAGTGTATATTTATAGCTTAGTTTACAAGCATTAGCTTTTCCAAAAATCATGCAGCGGCGTCGGGAAAAATAGGACTTAGCGCATTGCATAATCTGACTAGTCAGAGCAGCCGGCACACTGTCCAGAGCCGGTGCATTCTTGGGGTCTGATCAGTCTTTTTCGGCATATATATTCTTCATGATGCAGACAACTTTCATGCTGAGGATAGACTGATCAGACTGCGCTTATGCCGGAAAGGGCTGATCTGTGTATCTGTAAAGAAATAGCGAAGTTCAAATACATTGTTTTAATTTAGGAACATGCGCTTTTGCCGATTTTTTCCCCTTATCACTCAGCACATTTACTGAGAACATGTATCCCATCTGTCCGTGTGTGTGGCTTTTATGTACAACTGACCGTGTTATGTATGTAAAAGCTGGTAATGTAGGTGGGTAATATTAACGCATACGCATTGCAACAGGCATAAGCGATATAATGTACGCAGTTTTAGCTTCTGATAAATTTCCTATTAGCCATCAACAAGTTCATGAATAGCCTGAACTGGAAACCCCTTACAATGATACAGGTACAGAAAAAATGGACAATTCAGAACCGTTAAAATTCGAATCTCGTTGAGGCCGACTGTTAGGGAATCCTTGACAGCTTTATGACAATGGAGTGGTTGGTTGGATGATGAGATAATGCTGGGTATAACTTCCAGTGCCGGGACGTACTACTGATTTGGATTAAAGTTGGGCAAGTGCCAACTGTGTTTGCAGTAGGTGCGGGTGGGGGTTGTGTGGACATTTTTCTTGCTTTTGTAACACTCTCTTATGTTGCCTTTTCACTTCACCTATACATATGTACAGAGAAATATTTACACTCGTCGACGATTTCGTTAGATGAACCTATACTGGGCTGACGATGTTCATACATCCATGAACAACACTCATTCATACAATCTTACGCGTAAGCGACGTCACGGATAATTCAAATAGATGATTGGCCGATTTAACGTTTGATATACTTCATGTCATAGTGACGGCTGTTGTACATCATTATAAAACACGTTGGTTTATAACTATTCTTCGTCCTTTCCTCGGTGTTAAATTAGTCAGAACTTTACGAATAAGTAACAAAATTGATGTGAAAACACAGCATAAATATAAAAGATACATTTCATTTCTGACCGAAGCTGTATTTCGTAACACCTTTATTCCTTGATAGTAACAATAAGTGGGAATAAAACCATGGGGTTTGCAAAATTACCTGACCAGTTAAATATTTGTAACAACATAATGAAAAATAGAACTCCTGAACAAGCTGACGACAGAATGATGTATGCGTTATAAAGTATGTCACTTTCTATCAGCTTTAAATTTTCACATTGTTAATAGTTTGTAATGTATTTGATGGCCGGGAGCTGCATAAACAGATCACGTAGATCACAAAATTAACTTGGAAGTTATGATCACGGGAGCCACACATATTTGCTGATCTATGTAAAGCAGTTACTGTGCATAGAGGCTCGTGGCTGGCGATTCGACTGACAGCATAGCAGAAATGGTGTTTATCCCTGTTGGGAGTGTTGGTACGGCTTTTGATTGCCTCGGCCGGCAGTCACAGTTGCATATTTGTATGTACGGTAATTGAATGGTGCAGCCAACAGTGCAGGTAGCGAATTTGGTTTTATCCCCATCATGACGAGAACCTAAATATTAATCAGTTGCAGCATATATCAACTCTTACTTATTTCATTCTATGCATAAAATTAAAAAAAAATCATTTTTATGAAGTTTTTTTTAAGTGAAACTGAATTGAAGGCAAGGTCGAACTGCTTCAGCTATAACAATCTATGTGCGTCTTGCTGAGTTCTTGTGTATTTCAAAGAGCTAAATTGCCATCTGACTACCAGTGGTAAGCGAATACTACAGCATTGAATAATCCATATTGCCCGGGAACTAAATTTTTGATAACAGATGACTCACAAATCTTATCCCCCGACATATTACAATTATGTAACGTAACGTTACTGTTAGATAGCTTTTTAAATATGCACTATCCGATGTTTTTTATAGTTTGAGGACACATAACATTGGAGTTTCTTCATATTTACATATACAACAGTACTACTTAAGACATAATACAGATAACATTAAAAAGGAAATGCAGCTGATGTTGGCTTTCTTAGCTTTTCTCGTCATTTTGTAGGTTAAATTCTTCAAACATAAGATAGTTTCTGTCCACATTTAATATATCCACTGCTAATTGCTGCCTAACTTATCTCAGCTGGGCATGAATCAAAGAAGATTGATGGAGCACGTATAAACTTCAGTCCACCGATTAAGCGATTTAGTCTGGTTGTTTCTTCCCCGAATTTTTGTTGTGGTTATATACGTTACATATTTATCGTGTTTGCTGACGAGTTTTGTAAGACTTTAGTTTGTTTTGTTTTTTTACTAGACTATTGAAACACTCATATATATGACAATTACTTTTCTCTTCACTTCAGTTCTTACAAGTTGCTCCTTATATTACATGTATTTAGACACTGAAGGGGAAAAACGTCAAATACAATGTAAACTACGTTATACGGGTTAGTCAACTTATCCTTGACAATGTCAATTACCTTGAAACAGCAATTTGTGTACTAGCAGACAAAACCCAACATTATTTAGGGTGAATACTAACATGTGTATACCAATGTTTATTTTCTATTATAACGTGAATATGCAAATTTGGGTAGCGTAAATAACGTTGACGTTACACGTTAACGCCCCAACGTACAGGGGACTAACATGTGTCATTTTGTTTCGTATATAAGGTAGTTTCAGAAAATCATAGTGTTCAAAATTCCCCCTGGGGGGGGGGGGGGGGGAGGGGGTCTATGGTCAGCTCAAGGTCTAATAATTAGTAGTTTTCGAAGTGGTCTATCCACACAGACGTTCAGAGACGCACTGTACACCACAAGGGTAGACACCTTGTCTGTTAGTTTTTCATTGCCTGTTATGTATTAATGTATCCGTACTCTACATCTTGCTCCATTAGACATTAGCAGTAACAGCTGTGACAGCTGTTACTGCTAATGTCTGATGAAGCAAGATTTTCGGCTTGCGATGACGGTCGCAAACCAGTATTCAAGTGGTTTAGTGATACCGAGTTATTTTCGGAAGAGACGATACGTCACGCTTAGTCGGAAAATACCAAGAGAGTCTATTTTTGTCCATACCCGATTTACCGCATCTGCTAAAAATAACAGACGGAAAATCTATTTTTGATAGTGCATGTACTTTGTTTTGATATTTCCGTTAAAAAGCACGTTTTTCTTTCACAAGTGCCTTGAACTTGGCAACATATCTTTTGCTTTTTATAAACTGATTGCATAAAAATGAAACTCTTGATTTAATGCAAAATATTTGGCTTTGCATCCTTAGAAATATACCAAAACCTGTGTAAGAAACAGTGTATATTTATAGCTTAGTTTACAAGCATTAGCTTTTCCAAAAATCATGCAGCGGCGTCGGGAAAAATAGGACTTAGCGCATCGCATAATCTGACTAGTCAGAGCAGCCGGCACACTGTCCAGAGCCGGTGCATTCTTGGGGTCTGATCAGTCTTTTTCGGCATATATATTCTTCATGATGCAGACAACTTTCATGCTGAGGATAGACTGATCAGACTGCGCTTATGCCGGAAAGGGCTGATCTGTGTATCTGTAAAGAAATAGCGAAGTTCAAATACATTGTTTTAATTTAGGAACATGCGCTTTTGCCGATTTTTTCCCCTTATCACTCAGCACATTTACTGAGAACATGTATCCCATCTGTCCGTATGTGTGGCTTTTATGTACAACTGACCGTGTTATGTATGTAAAAGCTGGTAATGTAGGTGGGTAATATTAACGCATACGCATTGCAACAGGCATAAGCGATATAATGTACGCAGTTTTAGCTTCTGATAAATTTCCTATTAGCCATCAACAAGTTCATGAATAGCCTGAACTGGAAACCCCTTACAATGATACAGGTACAGAAAAAATGGACAATTCAGAACCGTTAAAATTCGAATCTCGTTGAGGCCGACTGTTAGGGAATCCTTGACAGCTTTATGACAATGGAGTGGTTGGTTGGATGATGAGATACTTCCAGTGCCGGGACGTACTACTGATTTGGATTAAAGTTGGGCAAGTGCCAACTGTGTTTGCAGTAGGTGCGGGTGGGGGTTGTGTGGACATTTTTCTTGCTTTTGTAACACTCTCTTATGTTGCCTTTTCACTTCACCTATACATATGTACAGAGAAATATTTACACTCGTCGACGATTTCGTTAGATGAACCTATACTGGGCTGACGATGTTCATACATCCATGAACAACACTCATTCATACAATCTTACGCGTAAGCGACGTCACGGATAATTCAAATAGATGATTGGCCGATTTAACGTTTGATATACTTCATGTCATAGTGACGGCTGTTGTACATCATTATAAAACACGTTGGTTTATAACTATTCTTCGTCCTTTCCTCGGTGTTAAATTAGTCAGAACTTTACGAATAAGTAACAAAATTGATGTGAAAACACAGCATAAATATAAAAGATACATTTCATTTCTCGGAAGTTCATGGAAGTATGAACGCAATGGGTTCCATGCTTTGTTGCTCCCAAATGGTGTAAAGCAAGTTATTGTCTCGAACAATAGCAGCATGCATTTTCTTCTCAGAGTGTCAAAATTGCCACTGATGCCACTAAAACCAAATATAAACTTCAGTAAATATAAATTTATTGTCTTCTTTGATGCCAAGTTCAGATATGCCAAAATTCCCTCAACATGGGTTTGAAACAGTCTTTCCTAAAATTTGATTCAAACTAAGTAACTCAGCAGCCGTAAAGAAAAGATTTGAAATAGGTTCATATGGTAATTTTCCTTGAGACATGCCTAACGGCCAAAACGTTGGAAAACTCTCTCTCTCTCTGTGTGTGTGTGTGTGTGTGTGTGTGTGTGTGTGTGTGTGTGTTTAATTATTTCCTCAGTTTGTTTTTCAAATAAATTCTTCACTTGTTTTTACCTCACACCTATGGATAATGCCACCATTCAAAAAGTTAAGATATTAAATACTTTGCTTATTAAAAAATAGCAACAGACAGTGCACCAACAATTGGGTTCACTTTAATAACAACTCATGAGGACCGTAACTAATGTTGATAGAACTTGTGGTCCAATCCAATTGCTTGTACTTTTGTGGCAATAAAATATGTTTAAACTGAAATGAAAATTTCACTGGCTTAGCTGGGCAAGCCTTCCTTTTAAAAGGGAATTTTATTTTCAATTATTTAGTCTCATTGCTGGGACAGTGCTACTCCAATAGAAGAGACGTTACGTACGTTTGATGATCTAGTACGCTGTGGTAAAATACGTTACATTGGTGCCAGTAACGTATGTGGTTGGCAACTACAGAAGATTGTTGACAAACTAGATAAAATGGGCTTAAACAACATCATAAGTTTGCAGGTAATATTTCACGATTATAGATGCTGATATTAGCTTTGATCGTACAGCATCTCGCTAGAGTTGAGATAGCTGCAGATTCCAAGACACACCAGTCCACACTGTAAAAATAATCCGTAGATTTTACGGTAGAATACCTGGCAACCAGCTGCCAGTTCTTTAACCGTTATTTTTACGGGCGAATTTTGTAAAGTGACCGCACTCGAAAATACCTTTAAAGTGTGGAAGGACTGTGTGACCAAAGCAGTACCTGTCTCATTCTACCCTACTGTACGTGATGATTCCTGCCAATGTTTACGGGTGCCCTTAAAATAACGGGAAATGTACTGGCAGCTGGTTGCCATGTATTCTGACGTAAAAACTACGGGGTTTTTTTTACAGTGAAGATGTTTTATTTATAACTATTAATTAGGCGGCACGGTAAAAAGATCAATCATTTGATATCAGTGTATCTTCTGATTTATCTAACTTTGACAGAATAAATATCACAGCAGCCATCTCGGCTGCTGTGATATTCATTCTTTGACTAGCAGCCATCTCGGCAGCTGTGATATTTATGTTTTAACTAGCATCCATCTCGGCAGCTGTGATATTTATGTTTTAACTAGCAGCCACCTCGGCTGCTGTGATATTTATTCTTTGACTAGCAGCCACCTCGGCTGCTGTGGTATTTATTCTTTGACTAGCAGCCATCTCGGCTGCTGTGATATTTATTCTTTGACTAGCAGCCATTTCGGCTGCTGTGATATTTATTCTTTGACTAGCAGCCATCTCGGCTGCTGTGATATTTATTCTTTGACTACCAGCCATCTCGACGGCTGTGATATTTATTCTTTGACTAGCAGCCATCTCGGCTGCTGTGATATTTATTCTTTGACTAGCAGCCATCTTGACTGTTGATATTTATTCTTTGACTAGCAGCCATCTCGGCTGCTGTGATATTTATTCTTTGACTAGCAGCCATCTCGGCTGCTGTGATATTTATTCTTTGACTAGCAGCCATCTCGGCTGTTGTGATATTTTTTCTTTGACTAGCAACCATCTCGGCTGTTGTGATATTTATTCTTTGACTAGCAGCCATCTCGGCTGCTGTGATATTTATTCTTTGACTAGCAGCCATCTCGGCTGCTGTGATATTTATTCTTTGACTAGCAGCCATCTCGGCTGTTGTGATATTTATTCTTTGACTAGCAGCCATCTCGGCTGTTGTGATATTTTTTCTTTGACTAGCAACCATCTCGGCTGTTGTGATATTTATTCTTTGACTAGCAGCCATCTCGGCTGCTGTGATATTTATTCTTTGACTAGCAGCCATCTCGACTGCTGTGATATTCTTTGACTAGCAGCCATCTCGGCTGCTGTGATATTTATTCTTTGACTAGCAGCCATCTCGACTGCTGTGATATTTATTCTTTGACTAGCAGCCATCTCGACTGCTGTGGTATTTACATGTATTCTTTGACTACCAGCCATCTCGACTGCTGTGATATTTTATTCTTTGACTAGCAGCCATCTTGGCTGCTGTGATATTTATTTTTTGACAAGCAGCCATCTCGACTGCTGTGATATTTATTCTTCGACTAGCAGCCATCTCGGCTGCTGTGATATTCATTCTTTGACTAGCAGCCATCTCGGCAGCTGTGATATTTATGTTTTAACTAGCATCCATCTCGGCAGCTGTGATATTTATGTTTTAACTAGCAGCCACCTCGGCTGCTGTGATATTTATTCTTTGACTAGCAGCCACCTCGGCTGCTGTGGTATTTATTCTTTGACTAGCAGCCATCTCGGCTGCTGTGATATTTATTCTTTGACTAGCAGCCATTTCGGCTGCTGTGATATTTATTCTTTGACTAGCAGCCATCTCGGCTGTTGTGATATTTATTCTTTGACTACCAGCCATCTCGACGGCTGTGATATTTATTCTTTGACTAGCAGCCATCTCGGCTGCTGTGATATTTATTCTTTGACTAGCAGCCATCTTGACTGTTGATATTTATTCTTTGACTAGCAGCCATCTCGGCTGCTGTGATATTTATTCTTTGACTAGCAGCCATCTCGGCTGCTGTGATATTTATTCTTTGACTAGCAGCCATCTCGGCTGTTGTGATATTTTTTCTTTGACTAGCAACCATCTCGGCTGTTGTGATATTTATTCTTTGACTAGCAGCCATCTCGGCTGCTGTGATATTTATTCTTTGACTAGCAGCCATCTCGGCTGCTGTGATATTTATTCTTTGACTAGCAGCCATCTCGGCTGTTGTGATATTTATTCTTTGACTAGCAGCCATCTCGGCTGTTGTGATATTTTTTCTTTGACTAGCAACCATCTCGGCTGTTGTGATATTTATTCTTTGACTAGCAGCCATCTCGGCTGCTGTGATATTTATTCTTTGACTAGCAGCCATCTCGACTGCTGTGATTTTCTTTGACTAGCAGCCATCTCGGCTGCTGTGATATTTATTCTTTGACTAGCAGCCATCTCGACTGCTGTGATATTTATTCTTTGACTAGCAGCCATCTCGACTGCTGTGGTATTTACATGTATTCTTTGACTACCAGCCATCTCGACTGCTGTGATATTTTATTCTTTGACTAGCAGCCATCTTGGCTGCTGTGATATTTATTTTTTGACAAGCAGCCATCTCGACTGCTGTGATATTTATTCTTCGACTAGCAGCCATCTCGACTGCTGTGATATTTATTCTCTGACAAGCAGCCATCTCGGCTGTTGTGATTTTTATTCTGTCAAGTTCATATAATGATATAATTTCATTATCGCTATGATTACAGATACACGCCATTCTGTATAAGGGCAATAAATTTTGAATATTATAGGGCCGTTACTCGGTGAATAGTCCAACTGCATCCGATACTAATGGTCTCGGATTAGCTGTCCGACATCGGCGATGCGAATTGGGTGTCCAAGCACACTTCATTAATGTAATATGAAGATATACATGTACATTATGATATGCGACGTCTTTCGGATCGAGAGGATAACTGGAGACCTCTTATATAGGAATAGCCACCCTTGTGTAACTGTGGAATTTAAAGATCCGTATAGTAGAATCATAATTTTTTGTAATAGTTCTCATAATCCTCGAAGGTGGACGTAGCTGTAACGTTACATGGTTGTTTGGAAGGAAGAACGTTATGATATAAATCGTAAATGACACATTGTGAATTTTACGGCCGACACATATGTTTGTACAGTTCGGATTTTCTTTTTCAGCAACAATATAACCTTCTGGCGCGACAATCTGAGTTTGAAGAATTTATTGTCTGTAAAAATGAAGGTATTGGTGTCTTGCCATGGAGTCCACTTAAAGGGTAAATTATTTGCTTTTCCTCACTCAGTGGAGCTATGCTGTCAAGTGAGATCTCTTAATTTTCAGTTGAACCGAGCTGTTCTGTAAATTGCTAAATTTTTGCGTGGTCATTTTCTTACAAGCTTTGTTAAAGAAATAGTTCAGCCCTGACATTTATATCACTGTTCAAGAGATAAGTTGTAAAGTATATCGTATCACGAGCGCGGAGCACGTGTAATATATCTACAGTGTACAACTGACCGACAAATAGTGAATCATAGAACTAAACTACTCTCATTCTAGCACATGAAATCGCAGAAATGAAGGAAAGAGCTATGGACCCGATTTTCCATTCCACGATACAACAACTACTTTCTTTTCTTATACTGAGTTTGAATATCCTAGCTTGAACAGTTCTTGAGAAAGCTATAACATAACGTTTCAACGTTTAAAAAATGTTCCTACCTAAACTCGATTATTCTGTTTGCAGTGGGGTCCTCACGGGAAAATTTAAAAAGGACTCGCAGCTGGAAGAAACAGGAAGTAGGATAGGTTATGTAACCTCAAAGGGAATGGGGAATCAGGCAGCCCCTTCCTGGAACAGCTATGTCAATGATGATAATTACTGGAAACTGATGGATACATTAGAGAAAATTGCCAAAATTCACGGTAGTATATACATGTCATACTACAGTTGAAATTTGTAATGTCTGTTTCTATCTTGATAGCATGTTGAACTCAGTGCATGGACACGATCGGCATTGTTATACGAGTAAGTATGAGCAATATCCAGGTAATCCCTGGGCTGCTCGAAGGTAAGTATTATGGATATCTTCGAGTAACTCGAGCAGTACATGGGTATTGCTCGAAGTAACCCTGGTAATTATTCCGAACGTGCCCTTTTCAGGATGAAGAAAACTGTTTGCGTCATGCTCTCTTCACTTTTAAGGTAGATGGATGGGGAATAGAAATATTTGCGTGGCATTCAAACCATTATACCATCTAAATAACACATTTGGATGAGAAAAAAATCACCGTTTTGTTTTTCTAAAAACAATATTTTGTATTTCTACATACTTTTTTTTACACATTTTCCATTAAAATTCATATCTCCAGCACATGAATGCACTTTCATTTCTGCAAATCATATAATCTATAATACAGGATATGTGAAACAAACTGGTAACAAAAAATGCAGTTATCTTTTTAATAAATATATTTTTACATGTTTTATAAAAATGCAAGAAAACTGAATTTCATGAAAAACTTCATGAAAAATATATTCAATCGATGGGGCATGCTTATGCATATTATGTTAGTAAAACTTACGTTGTATGTTACAGAATCAAACAAAAAAAAAACATTTCGCCGTTTCATTTCCTAGAAAAAACAGGTTTAAGTTGAAAAATATCCCCAAAACAGACTGTCAAAATTCTGAACCTGCTACAAGCACCGCCGATTTTTGCCCTACTATATATTTTCCTGTTATTCCGGTTCTACAATTGAATATTGTTGACAAAAACGCACAGATGGGATAGCAACTGTGAAGACATTGATCATTCTGGTTCCTAAGGAACAGTCACTAGAAAATGCATGGCGATGTCAAAAGATCATTTCAAACAGAGCTAGACAAGGAGATGTTTTAGCACAATTCTAAGATTTTGTTTTGTATCTTAATAATAACATATGATGTGACCCCTTAATAGAACCATCTCGGTAAGCTGGTTCTAATGAGGTGTCACAATATATGTTTGTATTGCAAGTTATAGAAAATTATCCCTTCTTATCTTGAGCATTGTAATCAAACTAGACTAAGTAAAGGTTAGCATAGATTGTAGTATCGTACCTGTGACATAATTGTGCAAAAACTAGTGCCTTGTCATTATGTACCATACCGGGATGGTACCGATACCAGTGCTTATTTACCTAATGTACTTGCTCTCATTTTTACAAACATTGACATCTCAAGGTACCCTCTTTTTTAAAGAATACAATTTTGAAAAATTCCCATTTTTTCTGTACATTTCAGCTCCTTTTATCTCAAACTACTGGTATCTCAAAGTAAACTAACTATCTGGGACAGAATAACAGTAGTGTGAGATTAAAGTCGACTTTGAGATATTGAGAGTTGACTGTATTCCTATAACTCATTTTACTCATGGAGCATATAAATCATATAACATAATTCAGCTTCACTCATATAACAGTACGCAAATTGATCGCATGTCATCTAGTGGGTTTCAATTTGACTTTTAGACGGGTTTTTTTTTCTTCAGGTAAAAGTATACCTCAGGTGGCGATACGGTGGTTGATCCAACAAGATATCGTGTCCTCTTTTATTATTGGAGCCACCTCAGTAAAACAACTAGAAGACAATATGGGTGCTGGGAACGGTTGGAAACTATCAGAAGAAGAGGTATCGTAAATTTTCTAACAGTTGGGACACTTATTGTTTCAATATAGGTCAAGTCAGCTAAATTCGGACAGCAGGTAAATTCGGACAGTGACACTGTTTCCTTTATATGTCAGTTGTTTGGAATTAAAACAAAAATAACAGGGCAAACAGGGGAAATCCTGATGAGACGGCTCATTATGAGCCGTCTCATCTGGATTTTCACTGTTTGCAATGGTATGTCCGAATTTACCTGTTGTCCGAACTTACATGACTTGACCCTAACCCTAAAATGGAACATTTTGTTTTACAATTCAGAATTGGTTGGCTGGTTGTTCTTTGTTTCACGCCTCTTTGAGACAGTAATTTCAGTCTATATCAAGCCGTTTCTCAGAGGGAGTAAGAAAGAAGAGATATGATAGTTCAAACCACCCCAGCCGCACCCTTTGCAAGCACAGTAGGCCTTTTCCCTTTTATTATCCAAACTAGGTAGAACGCTCCGGCACTGAAAGTTATCCACCACCATCGTCCGACCGCGACCACCACCTACAACCCAGCAGGCATGCAAGGTTGAATCAAACTTGACGTCGTGACGTTGAATCAAGGTTGATTCAACCGTGTGTTCCCAGTGGGAATGCAGAAATGCGTCCAAGAGATGCCAATGAAATGACATGTTGTGAGCGAACAGTACAGGCTTGAAAAAAAATCTGCGGATGTGCAGGCTAGTCTGAGTCTTTGCTGATCATATATGCGCTGAGCAACATTCTGGCATGGGTTAAAATAAATCCACAAGTTGAATTTTCTCAAAGGCTTCAGTGTATTTTCATGTTTTATGTTATCAGTACTGGTCAGTAGTTTTTGTCACGTCTATTCAATGGATTACAATTATTTTGATACTGGTTGAAAGTTAAATGACTAATGCAAAGCAATGTTCGTTTTATTTTAGTGGTTTATCCTGTATTTAAAAAGCATCACATTCGGATATTTAGGAGCTTTTTAGCAACGTCGATGGAATCTTGTATCTTTCAAAATATATGCTAAGTTTGACAAGATGTATCTTGACACTGAGGATACAGCATTTTGTTCTTTAAAAAGTCTTCATTGCATTGTGCATTCAGCTTTTCAACCATTGCAATTGTTTTATGGTTTCCCCAACAAATCTTCCAAATTTGATAATTTTCTTGTAAAGATGTAAATGCACTCAAGCTATGGGAATCTTTTTCTTTCTTTCTTTTTTTTAAATTACTTTTGGTCCTTGACTGAATTTTGGGTGTCTCGGTTAAAGCAGATGAATTTATGCAATTAACAACTAAAATTTCGACCTGGCCCCGAGGTTATAAAACTTGAGTACATTCTCAAACTCAAAATAAAGCACACTGATTGGCTGCTTTCGAGGAGAAAATAAAGCACACTGATTGGATGCTCGGAAGCTTTATGTGCTTTATTTTGAGTTTGAGAATGTATTCAAGTTTTATAACCTCGGGCCCAGCCTGCAGTTTCATAGGCAGGTTTTAGCAAGCCTTAGAAGATCTCTGCAATTTCAGAGGCGTAGTCATGATTTTAATGGTACGGCTAAATTTCAAACTTTGTTTTCAGATGAACGAACTTAGTGATGCCAGTCCCAGGTACAACTACTACCCGTATGAAATGATCTGGCGAATAAACGGAACGAGAATCAACCCTTTTTGTTAGAAAATAGCCAGCCGGAGGCGGAAGTATAGTCATATTGCGGGCGACTTGAAACTTGCGAAAGTTTTGGACTATACTGGAAACCCGTTTCGGGACATATGCAAACGGTGCTGACCCCGTTTGTTTACAGAAATTTCCGTGCAAAATGCAATTTAAAATAAATGAACTCATCCAAATGATAAGGATGGAAAGTTCATTGGTCAGAAAGGGTTACATGTAATGTGTTTGTGGTTAACTTAACGGGTCTGTTTTAAATATTCGCATGCACATCGACACAAACAGTTAAAAAATTGCTATCTTCATCAAACCGGCATTGTGATAAATAGAAAAAACTTCACCTTACCTGGAGTACTGCAGAGCAGATCAAAAAAAGTAGCTTTTAATAAGAAACTGGTGCAGTAAAGTCTTGATATCTCTAAGTTATAGTTCATCTAAAACAACTACTCATATCTCAAAGTAAATTTTCTGGTCCTAGAAAATTTACTTAAAGATACCGGTGGTTTGCGATAGCAGGAGTTAAAATGTATAGAAAAATTAGAATTTTGTCAGTACTAAACAATTTGATATAAGAGGGCATTTCGAGATACCAGTGTTCGAGATAACAAAAGTCAGCTATATATTGACAATAATATGTAAGATATCAGTGCAGCCGTAGATCAGCAGCTGTATTTGTCTGAGATTTAAACTCGGTTGCTGAGCCGTTGTTGTCCTGCTCGAAAGAACCAGCTGACCAAGTCGAAATTAATGAGAACTCAACACACGCTTTCTTAGCAAGTTTCAAGACATCAGGAGCCCCGGTAGCTGAAAAGGTTAAGCGCTGGCCTGCTGATCTAGCTTTACCGGGTTAGAACCCCGCTGGAGGCAAACATCTTTCCAACCGTAAACGGGATTCCGCTGCACACTGCCCTTTATTATCACCCTCCCATCGTCCTGATGTGACCAAAATACTGTATATAAGGACGTAAAACAGACGTTCTCAGTTAAGCTGGGCGATTAGCTATTATTTTTGTCCATCGAATTACATTTCTTTAAATTACAAAATAACGGTCCTGTTTACCCTCTGACAAGTAGCCCTCTGTCTAAAGAAGTAGGTAAAAGTACAAGACATGCATGCGTTTTGATAGACATTTTTAACACTGGTTCGAATAATGATACCCTGGTTTAAAAGGCGACGTTTTTAAATGTCGCAATATTGCCGTTGCATAGATATGAACGCTGCACGGCTAAAAAAGATAAATCACTGCTTAAAATCGAGTTCCATTATTAAATTCAGGTGATTTCTTACATATTTCTTCACAACATCTACAGGGTAGTTTTTGCTACGAAATGAGACTGGGAACTAATGTCGCAAATTTTATGTAACCTACGTCCCAGCGGTAAATTCATGATACATGTATTACTAAAATGGCCCAGCATCATAAAACTTACAAGATCACACGAAGAAATATGTGTTCCTCAATAGTTTATATCATTTGTGCAAATCCGCTCCATTTTGTATATTTTACTCGACTTCAAAATACATTACCCCAGCATTTTCCTGTAAGAATGTAACCTTACATCACGGGCTTGTTTTAAAACTGAGCAAAGCAATCACTCTGAAACTCATGTGCAAAATTCTGCCTAGTAACAGCTACAAGATGGTGTGCTTAGATTTCGTGCACTGAAACATTAAATGGTATAAAAACGTTAAAACGTGTGTACTGTAACCTACGTCACAGGTAGCCTACGCCTACGTCACAACGTCACTAAGACCACGTTTTGAAAGCGTTGACGTCATTTGATTAAGCAGCGCTTCATAGAAAACCCCCTTTTTCCAAAAAAGCAAAGAAAAACATTTTAAATTGAAACCAGCCAAAATAATCAAATGTCAGTAGATTAGTAAATGTGCAATGCTACGCATGTCAAAGAAATCGTATGCGACATCGTTCTTCAACGTATCTAAATAACGTCATAAAATACGCCATTTTTAATTGTTAGGGTATGTCTCTTAATATGGATGGTATTCCATAATCTAAAACTATTTAAAGCTTTGAAGCAGATATAATGAGCATTGTGGTCGTGATTTTTCATGAATTCTGGCATGGTTGTATATATGGCCATTTTTTCCGCGAATGGCCCAGCTTAACTGAGAACGTCTCAAAATCGCAAGTCATCCAGCCTGACATTTATGTTTACATCCTCAACAGACCCACTTGGACGAAACATATTTGTTAAAGAGAATTTCTATAGAAACAAACCCTTCTGCTTTCATAATTACAAAGGTGCTTTTAATCAGGGGCCGAGACCAAGACGTAGTTTCATGTCTTGTTCGACATCGGCCAATCACAATTCCTGTTACAGCATGGTTGCCTTCACAAGATTATAACCTTAAATATCTTATTTTTCAAAAGAAAATAATCTCGAACCAATTAAAAAAAATCAGCCATTCCTCATGTCTTAAAAAGTCAAACATTTGTGTCGTAAAGCGCAGTTATCCAGTACAAACGTCTTTTGTGGATACCACATGAGATCATTTTATGGAATGAAGCCATCTTCCAAGACACCTTGGAAAGATGATTACCTGGTCAGTTAAATATTTATTGCATTTAAGTGATATTCATTGTCAATATCTGATGGAATGATTGTCTTATATAGAGTGATTACTAACGTTATTTTCTAGATAACCTTTATCAATAGCCATTTAATATGAAAAACGTAGTGAACATATGCTAATTTCTGTACTTTCGACAGTTTCCAACATTGTTGCACATAAAGCACAATCATAGACGAAAAAAGATGTTTAAATACATTGTAACCAGTGATATAACATATAAAAGTATCTTTTTTGTTCATAGTTGTGCTCTATATTTGCCAAGTATTGGAAATTGTCAAAATAAAAAAAAATAAAAAAAAGAAAGAAAGAAAATAACAGATTTTATTAAGAGTGTTGCACATTTGGTAGTGTAAACCAAAATCAATATAACCCACAAACTTAAATCTTTCCCATACCCCTACCCAAATATGCTAAAATGTCTCAATTTTCCATTTTAGCTTTTTTTTCCTTATCTCTCGATTGATATTTTTAATTAGACCATATGAATGAGACAAGAAGTTTGACCTTCAATATTTCCCACACTGGATGACGGACATATCTTCTTAACTTTGATATGATGATTGATAATAGTAAAGCTATAAAAATATGCAATAGCGAACCATCACAGGGTATAATCGATTCCGCCAATTTTCGCTTCCTACAGAGACCGTACATCATATCTGGCTTCCGCCGAGACTGTCCGCGAACTCTTGCTTCCTGCCGAGACTTCTGTACATGATAAATGGCTTCCTGCAGAGACTGTCCGCGTGATTCTGCTTCCTGCCGAGAACCTCGGCAGGAAGCAGAGTCACGCTGACAGTCTCGGCAGGAAGCCATTCCTCCAGGACAGTAGTCTCTTCAGGAAGCCAGTCTCGGCGGAAGCCAAATATGACGGACAGTCTCTGCAGGTGGCGAAAATTGGCGGAATCGATTATACCCTGTGACCATTTTCGAAGGGAGGCTAAACTGGTTCTTAGTGCGCGTGTTAAAAGTTCGTGATTTTCTTGTTGCAAACTTTGAATTTATATTTCTCGAAAAATAAAAACGTATCTTTCGGTTTAATATTCTCAGAGACGTATTTGAAGGTCGGTTGTTTAGTTAGCTGTTAATGATTGTCTACTGTAACCTTTTAAGAAAACGTACACCGTTACCACAGTTACCCAGCAATAGGTTTCCTTGCTAAGTGACTCTGAAGGGGGCGATAATACAATACAGCGTACTTTCATCAAATGTCACATGCTAAATAGCGCACGTGTACGCAGCTCAACGTGCTCAAGCGTAGCTTGTCATTTGGAGATACATATATGTTAACATAATTTGCACATGAAAATTAAGACAAACACATGGCGAAAATTGTTTTGCTCTCGTAAAGATGAAATGCCCCATCACTTTGCCAGCGGTAAAAATTCACGAAAAAACATATCGTTTATTATATCGTCACATTTTCGACAGTGTAAATGACGGTGATTAGCTATCTTTTAAAATAAAATATCTTTGAATTCACATAAAGGTTTTAAAAACTTTTCCTCATAATTTGTATATAGATGTTTTCTCTGTTGGAACTTGTAGGACTGTGAAGACTTTAAAATCTTAAAGAAAAAATCTTTCTCCAAACATGGTGGGTAGAGAACCTCATACGATAAGAGCTGTTTTGGGGCCTTCATTCCAGTTCACTTAAAACTGTTTGATTTTTGTTTCTTGTCATGTGTAAATGGAAACATGCATAAATATGTTTTTTCTGTAAGTATTTCCAGAATAACACGATTGCTGACATACCCGTATCGTTTCAATAATTCAAAAAATACGGGGAGGAGACCCTTCGTTCAATTGATAACAACAGTTACAACCGTATTATAAACCCTCAACAACATGCAAATGAATGCGATGGCACTGCAAAATGGATGCACGCTGGACACGCATTTCAAGTTACATGTACCCCAATAGTCGAGTTTGCTCGCCCAGAGACGCGGAATAAAAGGGTGGTTGGGTGGTGCAATGGTGCTGGGTAAAACTTCCAGCGCCGGGGCGTCCTACTGATTTGGGTATTAGTAGGGCAAGGGCCTACTGTGCTTGCAGTAGGTGCGGGTTGGGTTTGTTTGGACATTTTTTCTCTAGTCTATCATTTCTTTCTCCCTCTGTCTGGGAGACGGCCCGATATATATACTGAAATACTGTCTCAAAGGGCCGTTAAACCCAAAACAACTAAACGCGGAATAAAAATTTCAAAGGGTCGAATTTAAAAATGTGCCACACCCGAACTACCAAAAATAAACACGCATAACATTTGTTGATTTTGTCTCAGAGCGGATATATCGGTATTTTCATGATCACAGGGTATAATCGATTCCGCTAATTTTCGCTTCCTGCAGAGACTGTACATCATATTTGGCTTCCGCCGAGACTGTCCGCGAGCTCTTGCTTCCTGCCGAGACATCTGTACATGATAAATGGCTTCCTGCAGAGACTGTCCTCGTGATTCTGCTTCCTGCCGAGGCTCTCGGCAGGAAGCAGAATCACGCGGACAGTCTCGGCAGGAAGCCATTTTTCGAAGACAGTAGTCTCTGCAGGAAGCAAGAGTTCGCGGACAGTCTCGGCGGAAGCCAAATATGACGGACAGTCTCTGCAGGAAGCGAAAATTGGCGGAATCGATTATACCCTGTGATGGTGAAATAATAGAAACTGCAAGTTGGTACATGTATGTCGATTTACAACAATAAATAATAATAATAATAAAAATAATTGACAAATTAGATAATTTCATGGCATGGCATGCTTATTTATTAAATCTTTGTCTATATTCCAAATACAAAATGTGCAGGCAACCGGGCTGACTTATTTTGACAGCTGCAAAGGCTACCAAATTCTTCATTTTGAAGGTACGGGTATATTCAGGATTAAATAAAAAATCCAAATGTTTTATGCTTAAACTATCATATTGTGTGCTTGCTGTTACATTTTAGCAATTAGGGTTGGAACTTTGCTTTGAGTATATTTTTATTATCAGCACAGAAGTTTTCCATAATAGGTTTTCCAGTGGCCAAACATCGGCCTTATCATATCAGAGTATTTCGTAACACGAGTTCTCTGGCTTGCAGTTTAAGAAGCGGATCCTCACGTGCATCAAATAACCTACTAGCTAAAGCACAAACGGTCAACGTTGTTTCGAAAACTAGTTTGAACCAGGAACCATATTGATAATAATCATATTATTGGGATTATATTAAATTAATATTAAATCTTAAGACTGTCATAATCGCATTATCCTAAGTATATGAAATTATTAATTAGATAATTAGCGCTGCTCTTAAAAGTTATCTTAGGGTCTTGCTTTGAATGTAGATTTCATTCAGGAGAGGATCCTAGGGTATGTTCTGTGGCACAGGATATTGTGATCGTTTGGTGCGTAATTGTGTTTATACATGTAAAATTCTCTGAACGATCATTATTTCGCTGTAAAAGTGTTCAATAATATAGCATAGTCAAAGTCTCTGCCCGTTTGTTCTTTCATTAAAACCTACCAATCATTTTCATCCCAGTAGTTTAAGTTATTGCTGCTGACCAATCCAAGCTACAGCATTTATAAAACTGAATTGTCAGACTAGGTATACCTTTTTTAAATCGACAACCAACCTCCGCGAAACTATTTCCTCACCATTCATTTCCAGTAATGGACCTTTGATATAGTATTAGCTGACATTTAAAAGTTTCACTAACTTTTCATAACCCTATTTCATCGCACGGTTTTTGGTATCGCCGGTAACCTTAAAAAAGTCGTAAAACACAACTAAATTCACAAATGATCTTCCTTTGAGACTTAAAAATATTTGATACCAATTAGAGCAGGTTAATTACGTCGAATGATAGCGTGCCGAAGATCACATAGGTTCAGGAGCCAAAATCAAGTAGGCGTCGTGTTCTAGGCTGTCTGGATTCTATAACAATTTTCTCTATTCTTTCAAATTCGACACAATACTTAAATGTCAGTTTATCAAAAAAAACAAAAAGAAGATATGAATATTGAGGTTAAAGATAATATATCGGCATAACTTGATAACATTAAATCATGAATATTTCCAGTTAAAAATAGGATGAGAGTGACATTTAATATTGAAAAAACACACGCAGCAACAGATATAATATTGAAATGAATATTAAAGAAATTGTTTCTTCAGTTTTTGTCTACAGCAATATTTATTATCTTATTCCGTGCACGTTGTCAGATGATGCTTTATACATGTACCGTGATTATTTATACTGCTTTTGTGAAAATATCTTCAACGATTTGAAAGTCATAAAGTGGACATCATTTCTACATGTATACTGAAAATTACAAGGGGAATAAATCAATAAAAATGTAAATGGAATCATGGTTCTTGTTTCACTGCACATTCAGTTGTGATTCTTGTTCCCTACATATCATCTGATAACGCGTTTTGCTTTATATTCATAATGACATTCCAAGTTTTGTGAAAATATATTGAACGGTTTTTAAGTTATCGAGCAAATACGACTTACATACCAAACATTTCAAAGGGGTACAATTCCGTAATAAATGTAGGTGGTGTTATGGTCCTTGGTTTCTACACATTGTCTGATGACGTATTTATTTACACCAAGTTTCGTGAAAATATGTTGAACGGGTTCAGTGTCATGGAGCGGACCCGACTGTAACGGACGGGCAGACAGACAGACAGAGATACAATTATGGGTAAACAATATGTCTCCCCCGAAGGGGAGAGACGTACTGAAGCAAAAGTAAATATGAGCCGCGACACGAGAAAACCAACAAAGTGGTTGTCCGCCCAGCTCAGACTCAGATCAGCCTGGACATCTACCCAGCCTGATCAGACCCTTCGCTAAGCGCTTAAAGGATAGCTAAGGGTCTAAGCTACCTCCATGCGGACAGCGAAGACTCTGATCAGACTGGGCGGATGCCCAGGCTGATCTGAGTCTGCGCTGGGCGCACAACCACATTGTTGGTTTTGTCGTGTCGCGGCTCATATCGGCGAGTTTCATAATTTTCAGATGAAATGACTACGAGTGCAGGATTTTCTTTATCATATGACCCTTTAGAATGGGATACTGAACATTATTTCAGTAAGAAAACGCATTATTGACACGGACGTGTACGCGCCAAAGTGTTATTACATATGTGGTTATACGATTTTTATGACACGACGTTACACAACTGAATAACAGCGACGTCATAATTTATGATAGAAATAAAGTCGTCAGAATAATTTTATTTTACATTTGTTGTTGTCAGACAAGCGTCATTTCTGCGTCAGCACCAGTGCATTTTTCTGCGTCAGAATTTGATGTTTTATTTGATTACGTTGATATAACTTGGTACCAATTAGGGAGGTAGGTTATCCTTCGGCAGCTGATTTTATGGCCCCGTCATAATTGAGCAGCGATTTGAGAAAACCAACGAAGTGGCATGTGCGCCCAGCGCAGACTCAATGCAACCTGGGCATCCGCCCAGTCTGATCAGAGTCTTCGCTGTCAGTATGGAGGTAGCTTAGACCCTTAGCTACTCTTTGAGCTCTTAACGAAGAGTCTGATCAAACTGAGCAGATGCCCAGGCTCATCTGAGTCTGCGCTTGGCGCGCAACCACTTTGTTAGTTTTCTCGTGTCGCGGCTCAGAAGTTTGAAATGACTCCTTCAGTCCTTAAATATGATGTTTTTTATATGCACTTTCGCCTGCACGTGAACAATGTCTGTCCAGATATCGGGCCAAGCAAAATGAATAATCCGCCTCAGACAATCATATCTTACCGCAATGTGCTTGTACTTTAAAAGTATGTGTAGAAGTAGATCTCATATTCTTTAATTAAATGCTTAAAAAATTCAACCTCATTTAATAAAACCATGTTTTATAATTCATTTTAAACCGATAAGAGATAATATAATTGAGCCGCGACACGAGAAAACCAACAATGTGGTTATGCGCCCAGCGCAGACTCAGATCAGCCTGGGCATCCGCCCAGTCCGATCAGAGTCTTCACTTAGCACTTAAAGGGTAGCTAAGGGTTTAAGCTACCACAATGCGGACAGCAAAGACGCTGATCAGACTGGGCGGATGCCCAGGCTGATCTGAGTCTGCGCTGGGCGCACAACCACTTCGTTGGTTTTCTCGTGTCGCGGCTCAATTATATCTATAATTCTAAATTAAAAGATTGCTTGCAATGACAGTGCTAAAAACTGTAACACCAGAAAAAGTTCATTCAAATGAAAGGATACAATCTCAGGGGAAGCAATTCTGTCATTTTCATTTCGCCTCCCTTTTCAATAGGGCCAAGTTTGGAAGAGAATTTGCTCCTCCAGGAGTGAATGCTTTCCCTTAAGAGCAGATCCCATTTTTGAAGTATGTTTGTTGTGTAGTGTGTTGGAACTGGGTTTCACTAGTGATGATACGAAGTAATTGGGTGTGACTGCTGCCCTTAGAAGTGTAAATGGTGGCCCCAGACAGCCCACCAATTACAGACAAGATCGTTCAATCAAATTACTCAGCGGGAGCGACGTGAGTTGGCAGAGTGTGCTTTTCTGTTGCTATTGTGCTCTGTGATATGGAAATGCAGTCAACTACAACCACTGTGAATCCTAGAGGTAAAAAGTCATTTAGTGAACTTTGCCAAATTTCACCCGTCCGTCGTTTTGACATCATATCTGAACATGCCGGTCCAATTTCAGTTAAATGTCATATGAAGCCTTCAGACTTAGGGTGAAAGAAAGCTTATATATTTGGTTCAGGTTACATGACTGAGGTACCCGCCCAGTCCGTATATGTAAAAACCTTATAAAAAAAATCTTGATCTCCAGAACCAACTTGGCCGATTGCCTTGAGATTTGGTAGCATTTAGCATTTGGAACTAAAACTTTATATTTTTGATAACCTTGGGTTGGCATTGACCAATTTTGTTTCAAGGACAAATTTGGTCACATAGGCTTTTGAATGGGAAAAGCTGACAAGTCGAGGTTATCTAGTTACCTTAACCAAAGGTTGAATATTTTAAAGTACTTTCTCTAAGAAAACAAAAGGTCAGTTTCATAGGAAGTCGTGGGTGGTGGTCGGCCGATAGTGCTGGGTAAGTTTCAGTACCGGGGCGTCCTACTAATTTGGTACCTGGAAAGGCAAGGACCTACTGTGCTTGCAGTAGGTGCGGGTAGGGGTTGTTTCGATATTTTTCCTCGTCTATCAGGTCTCTTTTTTTTTTCTCCCTCTCTAAGAGACAGCTCGAGATAGACCGAAATACTGCCTCAAAAGGCCGTTAAACCAAAAAACAACCAACCAAATCATAGGAAGTCTGTGCTTGATGAGAGAAAGAAAATCTTATAGTCAAATTGTTCATGTCACATGACCAAGTTGGCCATAAATGGTGAAAACCATGAAAATCTCCTTTTTTAGAACCAACTGTCGTATTGCTTTGAAACTTGGTATGTACATGTAGCATCTAGGACTCTCGTACTACAAAGATTTTGTAAACGATTACCCTGGGTGATCTTGACCTCTTTTAAAGCCCGGTCTAATTTGGTCCCTTAGACTTTTGAATGGTAAAAGCTGAAAAAGTAGGTGCGGGTAGGGATGTTTGGATATTTTTATACGCCCGTTTAAAAAAAAATGGACGTATTATGTCGTGGCGCTGTCCGTCCGTCCGTCCGTAAACATTCTTGTACGCGCCATAACTCAGTAACCATTTGGGATATCTTCATTAAATTTTATAGGCATATATGTATTAGGTAGGGGGGACGTGTCGCGTGTAAGAATGATTGGAGCAACTCGTCCTTAGTTTTCAAGTTATGCCCCTTTGATTGTTTTTTACCCTGCAGGTTTTATGCGCGCCATAACTAGATAATTGTTTGGGATAGCTTCATAAAACTTCATAGCAATGTGTATGAAGTCCCAACGATGTGTTGCGCGCAACAATGATTGCTCTCCCTTTCTTTGTTTCAAAGTTACATCCCTTTTAATAGTTCTTTTAGATTAATTTTGTGTATACTTATCTTGTGCATCCCATAACTCGGTAACTATTCGGAATATCATGATTAAACTTTAAAGCAATGTGCATGATCACAAGATGATGTGTCACAAATAAGAATGGTTGCTCCCCCTTTCTTAATTTTGGAGTAACCTCCCTTTGAATAGTCCGCCCGTAAACATTCTTTTGCGCGTCATAACTCAATAACCATTTGGGATGTCTTCATGAAATTTTACAGGCATATGTATTAGGTAGGAGGAACGTGTCGCGTGTAAGAATGGTTGCTTCCCCTTCCTTAGTTATCAAGTAATGTCCCTTTGATTGTTTTTTACCCTGCATATCTTGTGCGCACCATAACTAGATAACTTTTATATCTTCATAAAACTTCATAGCAATCTTATCTTGTGCATCCCTTAACTCGATAACTGTTTGGAATGTCATGATGAAACTTTAAAGCAATGTGCATGATCATAAGATGATGTGTCACATACAAGAATGGTTGCTCCCCCTTTCTTAATTTTGGAGTAACCTCCCTTTGAATAGTATTTTTAGAATTTTCCATTCACTCCATATCTCCTTAAAGACAGGAGTGGTACTATATAATGGGGATTAACTTCCACAGTGTCATTGGACGGACACCCGGCGCCAGGTGTGTGCAACTATGGTTACGTACCGTTGAGCCACTTGGGTAACGTCGATACGAGAATTGAACAGAACAGAACAGAACAGTGTCATTCTCTCTCATGATCACATAGTGTCAACACCTCTAGTCAGCCAATGAAATATTATAACTGGTAATTTTGTTCCACTGATTGGTTGAATAAATTTTCACACCTTTACATGCACAGGTAGCATAGGCTATCGCTGGGAACCAGACCCCCACCCCGCCCGGCAGAGAAGTTCTCTCTTTAACCTTTTGAAATATCAGAATGAAACTTTGTAGGAATGTGTATAATAATGGGTAAATGTATCCTGAGCAAAAACCACAACTCTGGCTTAATTATATGCCCTTGCAAAACTTTCCTTGAATTTACCGTTTAGAATATTCTAACACAACTTGATGGTGATGTGTAAATTGTCAAGGGAATGTATTAGAACCAATAGGTATAGCTAGTATATATAGTTTATGAATTACTGCCCTTGTTTGACATTGGCATTACTCAACTTAGGAGGCACTTCCCCTTGGAAGCTGATTTTTGGTATACTAATAGTATTTGATGTGTTACATAATGTTGCCGTCATTAATTATAGAGTGGTTTCCCCTGTTTGTCTGCCTGTCTATCCTTTTGTAAACAGTCTTGTTCATTCTGTAACTCCTTTATGACATTGAAACGGGCGTATTATGCGCCGCTTGCGAAGCCCTTATTGTCGTCTATCGAGTCTCTTTTCTTTCTCCCTCTCTTGGATAAAGCTCGATATAGACCGAAAAACTGTCTCAAAAGGCCGTTAAACCAAAAACAAACAACCAACTCATAGGAAGTCTGTGTTTGATGTTGCTGTTGCTGTTGTACTCTGTGTTGACTTCAACCGCTTTGTATTCTAGAGGTCTAGATCATTAAGTGACCTTTTTAAGGTCACTTGGGTTGAATACTTTAGGTCCTTTCTCTCTGAAACCACTACGACTTGTTACATTGCCAACCACCACAGTAACCTTATGGCTACAAAATATCGACAAGTCCTTATAGAAAACAAACGTCTAAAACGTTCATATCACGACAGTCTCAGGGCTCAGTGGAGCGATCAGGACCTATTGGTCCTTTTTGATTTAGAAGTTTCTGAGTTCATTTAATGCTTTTACTTTCTCAAATCCCAGATTATTTCCTGTGTTGACTCTGAATAGATGTAGTGTGTTCAGGGATGCGTCTGTACTTTTTGAAAAGGCCGTTGACATAAGTAGGATGAAGGGAATAAACTTTTAGAAACATATATATGCTCTTACCTACATAATCAGTTGATGTGCCGTCATTTAAATAGGTTTTGATCTCATAAGAAATTGAGCATTGAATGACAGACAATATTAGACAAAATACATTTGAGATCCCGTCTAAAACCTTTTTGTAAAGTTCGAGCACATTGTCGTAAGTTATGACTGTCTAATAAAATAATCAAAGCTCTAGAAGCTTGGAACAGCTACAAGCTTCAAGTACCTTGGAGCAATTGTCTCAGATGAAGACTCAAAACCGGAGGTTCTCTCAAGGCTTGCACAAGCCAATGCTGTTCTGACAAAGCTGAAGCCAATATGGAGAAATAGCAACATATCTCTTGGATCAAAGGTGAAGCTGATGCGCTCCCTTGTCCATATCCATTTTCTGTATGTCTGTGAGCCATGGACCTTGACAGCACATTTAGAGAAAAGAACGCAGGCCTTTGAGATGAGATGCTACCGAAGGTTACTAAGCATTTCATACAAGGACTAACGAATAGGTTCGCAGGAAAATCCAAGCAGCCATTGGAGATTATGAAAACTCATGACCTTGGTCAAGAAAAGGAAACTGCGCTGGTTTGGCCACGTCTCAATGTCTTCTGATTTAGCAAAGGCAATTGCATTTTGCAGGGCACAGTGAAAGGAAAGAGAGAGGTAGACAGAAGAAGACAATATTAAGGAATGGAAAGGGATGGATTTTGCCCGCTCAACTAGGACAGCTGAAGACAGGACTAGGTGAAAAGGGATTGCTGCAGTCTCGTCTGTGGTGCCCTAACGACCTCACAAGGTTATGGGACAGACTACACTACGTTAGGTATTTAAACAAAACATCTGAATTTAGTTAATACGGACGCCGGCGCGAACACGCCCGCAGAAATGATGCTTGTGTGATATGTGCTTTCGTAAAGGCGAGCTGATATGTCGTCTATTTTAGTTAAAACTGGGACACCTAAAATAATTATCGTAGATGGAAGTGGTCCTAAACCTGGAACAGTTTGGTTTTACTATGTAGTATGGAGATGGAATGCCAAACACTATAGACCTCTTTAGGAGCATTCTCTGATCAGACATCTGCCCAAGTACTTAAAATTTTCACGGTTCATTCGTTTGTAGGAGCTGACAGATAAAGAGTAAAGAAAATTTCTATTTGATATATACTGGACAAAAAAGTTAGGGCTCAAATATTTGACTGAAGCTTAAATCATGAAAAATGGATTATCCAAAAATAATTTTCTTCTGTTAAATACAGCTTTCAAAGCGGCACAGAACTGCATGAAAAATATTGGAATCAGATCACGTGACATCTTTACCAGTAGAAAGAATAAACAGATATACCAGTCTGGTCTCTAATGGCCAGCCGTAACTTTAAAAGTTACAGTTTACCCTAACTATTTTTAACTATTGTTATTTTTTAAAAGTGATGGTAAATCGTAACTTTTATTAAAACTCTCCACCAGATGGAGCTTCTCTTAAAGGAGTAATTATTGTGAGTCCAATTTCACTTAAAGTTACAGTTTCTCGTAACTTTTATTGTAAGAAAGACGTGGGGCTACCTAAGGAAGAAATTGCCCTAGAAAGAGCCAGCTGCTAAGTACTTAAGAACAAATAGAAAGTAGTGTTTCCTATTGTGAACTTTACTTTTAAATTAAGTGATATTTAGACCAACTGTCAGAATAAAAATGTCATTACCAGTCTGGTCTCTTATGGCTAGCCGTAACCTTTAAAAGTTACAGTTTACCGTGACTTTTAAAAAGCATGTTCTTTTGTCTTGGTTCGCATGGTTTGTTGTCACAGTCTGGTGTCTTATGGCTAGCCGTAACCTTTAAAAGTTACGGTTTACCATAACTTGCTTTTTTATGAGTGATGGTAAATCGTAACTTTTATTTAAACTCTCCACCAGATGGAGCTTTTCTAAAGGGAGTACTTATCATGCTTATTGTGAGTCCACAATTTTACTCAAAGTTACAGTTTTTATGGTCGATCTTATTTTATAACACTCAGATCTTCAACTAATAGTCAATTAATATACAATGTGAAAACTTAAAGTTTTCTTCTTTTTTCTGCAGTTCAGCATTTTTAGAAAGATTATTCTCCACAATTCTTATTCCAAACTGCATTTAGAAGTTTAGGCCGAATAGTCTGAAACGTTATTTGTGCAGCATTGCATCTTTTTCTGTCAAAATTATACATGTGTATTACTCTTATACCAGAAGAAATAATTTCCGGTTCCGATTGAAGAAAGTTGAAAAAGAAAAATGCTGCAGAAAAATTGATTTAATCCTCAATAATTATCAGTTGGAGTAAGATAAGGATGTCTTCTGTCACCCACCCTCTTCAACATTTTTCTCGAATGGACCATGTCTGATAATCTGGAAGAACATGACGGAAAGGTTAGCATAGGTAGCAGAAACATTACCAATCTGCGGTTTGCCGATGACATAGACTTTCTAGCTGAGGAAGAGCAGGAACTAAAAGCCCTAGTGGAAAGTCTCGACAAAACCTGCACAAGGCATAAGATGGAGATCAGTGCTGAGAAGACCAAACTGATGACAAACAGCGCAGATGGCATCCGCAGGGAGATCAAGGTAAAAGGGCAGAAGCTGGGTACTGTAACAAGCTTCAAATACCTTGGAGCAGTAGTCTCAGATGATGGCTCAAAACAGGAAGTTCTCTAAAGGATTGCACAAGCCACTTCAGCTCTTACCAAGCTGAAACCAATTTGGAGAGATATCAACATATCTCTTGGATCAAAGGTGAAACTTATGCGCTCCTTAGTCATTTCCATATTTCTGTACGCCTGTGAATCGTGGACCTTGACAGCAGAGTTAGAGAAAAGATCGCAGGTCTTTGAGATGAGATGCTACCGAAGGTTATTGAACATTTCGTTCAAGGACCATATAACCAATGAGGAGGTTCGCAGAAAGCTTCAAGCAGCCATTGGAAAATATGATGACTCCTGACGCTGGTCAAGAAATGAAAACTAAGGTGGTTTGGACACGTCTCAAGGTCCTCTGGTTTAGCAAAGACGATTCTACAGGGCCAGTGAAAGGAAAAAAAGAAGAAGAGGTAGACAGAGGAAGAGGTGGGAAGACAATATTAATGAGTGGTCAGGGATCGATTTTGCCACCTCAACTAGGGCAGCTGAAAACAGGACAATGTGGAAAGGGATTGTGTCGAGGACAATGTCGAAAGGGATTGTTTCGAGGACAATGTGGAAAGGGATTGATTCGAAGTCATCTGTGGTGCCCCAACGACATTGTAAGGTTATGGGATAGAACAAAATAGAATTATCAGTCCCCAATGTTGAAATATGATGTGAAATGACATAATAATTATCTGTGCATCATATTTGAATATTAGTTTTAGAGTTTGACATTGAATAATTGATCATTGGATTGGCAGTGAAGCATGGCTGGTCAGCGTAAGAAAAAGGCGAAAGGGAAAAATACGTCCAAAATTGCTACAAAGAGTGTCGGCCAAAACAGTCAGAATTTTTATGCATATAGTTCTGCTAGTGAGTCTGAATCAGAGCCTTTTGTAGACTGTGGAACTGAGCCTTGTGCAGACTGTGGAACAGAGTTAGAAAGTCTGGATTTACCCCTCCAATGTGCCATTTGCGATCAATGGTTTTGTAATGCAAATTGTTTGAAACTGAGCACACAAACCAGACTGTATACCCCTAAAATTGAAGTAAAAATTGGCATCACCACAAAATTGAATGCCCTTGATTCTTGTCTTTATCCATGCAAAACCATTGCCAGTGCTCAGCGATATCTCTGGGCCAATGGTAAGAAGAGTGATTCTAAAATTTCTCATGTAATGTGCTGTCAGTCGGTACGAGCTTCTACATAGTAGCAAATGCTTCTGACAAAATGATATATGTCAGTACCACCCGTAAGAAATCGGTCTTTCACGGTCTGCTTTATTCACATCAGAGGAACAGAGATCTAGGAATATTTTATAGGTGTGTGACAGCCTGTTTTTTTTATTAAGCACTTCTAGGAACTCAAAGGTAACAGGGTGAGATGTAATGATCGTCAGAGTCCCAGGGTGCGCATTAATTGTAATCATGCAACGACAAATGCCCCATGTAAAAGCTGCGTGTTTGTTTTGGCATACGTTACCAGGAAGTCAAAATTAAATCTGCGCATAAGTAATTTACCCAAGTGCTTAGCAAAGTTGCATGTGGCGACAGTCACGTCTCTAATCTCCGTTTAATTAATATTCCCGCCTACTGAGGATGATGCGATTATAACACCGAATTAAACTTTAACTTATTAATCAAAATAAATCCAAATAAGAGGATTATCTGCAAAACAGATTCCTGGTTCAACAAATACGAATGTTTACCGTAAAATAGTTTATCGGATCGGAAATGCCAAAACGGTGTGTGTAAACCCCTTGCTCAGACTAATCACAATGGAGGCGGTCTCATATGGGTCCATCACGCTATTAGCCCTTCAAGTAAATGGTTTAAGTAGACAGTCAGTGTTTCAACGGAAACGCTAATAATTCCTTGCCAATAGTCGTCATTCTCGGATTACATTGTTTACGTTTCAACTAAGAAGGCTACCGGTCATCGACCTTGGTGCGCTCCTCTATTAGCAGGATTTACTGTATCAGAAATAGAAACAGTCTCAAATCAGGAAGTATTGTAAAAAGTGCGATTTTTTAAGTAAATTAGAGACCCTTTATATACCCAAATGTACTAACCAGCTTTGAGCCGTAACATGACAAAACAAGGTGAAATGTGCTCCAAGCGAAGACCCAGATCAGTCTGGGCATCAGAACAGTCTGATCAGTCTTCGCTGTCGGCATAGAGGTAGCATGGAGGAAGCTTAGATCCTTAGCTACCCTTTAAGTCCTCACAGACTCTGATCAGACAGGGCGGGTGTCCGGCTCATCTGAGTCTTCGCGTGGCATACATGCCATTTAATCTATTTTGTCGTGTCCCGCTCAATAGTGTACAAAGTTGAGTTCTTAATTTCCAGTCGACCAATAGACAATATTTTCCTTCATATTATTAATCATTTCGAGGATTGAAGAAAAAAAAAAGAAAGTGATCCCATGTAACAAACTTTTCTTCCAGCTGATACAGTGTATGAAAGAAATATTCGCTCATCTTAAAGTGCTCTTTCACTGTCTGGATCGTGATCCGGAATGTCCTTTTTAGGAAACGGCGGAACACACCCAATAAAGATGGCGGACCGGTTTACACACGTTAGGTAGGTGCTTCGTTTTATCTAGTTTTCTGACTATATATCATACGGATCATTCAAACGAGTCATATGGGCGATCGACGAATACATTTCTACATATAAAACAGGCAGTGATGTGGTGCAAAGTATGCACATTCGCTTCTATTGGCATATTTCTCAAGCCTGTTGTTGTGCAGTTTTAATTTTTAGTGGTGACCCAAATATTTTGTTAACTTTCCTATGAAACGTTATTCATATGTTTTTGTATATTTTAAAAAATACGATGCCCGATTCAATTCTGTCTCTGACCAAGAAAACCGTGTTTAAATCTCTTGGCTGGTTTTTGAGAAATATTCATTTTTATTTGCCGGTTAATTTGCACTTGTCACCGGAACGTTCTCGCTAGTTCAACATAAATTATGTGCCTGTGTACAGGAAAATGTCAACGGAACGTCTCGCAAAAATTCACGAAAATGTAAACGGATTTCGCCACATTACTGCCAGTTTGATATGGAGAAATACATTCTTCGTTTGCTGATATGGCTAGTTTGACTGATGACTACGATGCATAGTCATAAAATTCGATAAAACGAAGCATCAATCTAGCGTGTGTAAACCGGTCTGCCCTATTTGGTGGGACGTTCTGTTTCCTAAAAAGGCTGTTCCGGATCTCGATCCAGACAGTGTCTTTGGGACATCAGATCTGGATCCGCGTTTGCTCAAGGATTCACTATTCGAGTATTTGGGAAAAAATACGATATGTGAAGGCGCAGCCGAGTATAATTTCACTTTTGTTCCAATTTTTTTACGATCGGGAACAACTTTTGTGACTTCCTATTTATTTCACAGAAAACAAAGTCTTTTCAAAGTGGTGTCTCTGCAAATAGTAAATCTAATCCAAGGGAACCGAGCTCTTTCCTTTAACAGCTGAAGGGAGAAAATGAAAATGACTCAGGTCTTTCCCCTGAAAATGTACTACTTATTCACCTTAAGTAACCAGACTTAAAACTTTTCCTGTAAAATGCTCAACTCATGCCCCTAGGCCCCCGCCTCTCTCTCTCTCTCTCTCTCTCTGTCTCTCTCTCTCTCTCTCTCTCTCTCTGTAAAATTTGACTTTACGGGGCGTATCACAACCGTTCTGACAGGAAATCCGCAAGTCAAAAAACACACTTAAAATGGTATTTAGTAACGTATTTTATCTATTTTCGAACTGCCTTTGTCATTTATACACTATGGTTGCGTATATACTGACAGTCTGATCTTATAACTATCAGGGGAGCAGAATAACCATGGCTGAACTCGGGGTAGGCCTAAGATTTGAGTCTGTAACAGCGTTGAACACACTAACTGTGCGAGTTCCAGACTACTCGTCAATGGTTACAAGTACGTTTTGTCCTGCCGGTTCTTCATCTAACAGAATGGGTTGGTTCTAGTTCCATTTACTCGCCAAATCATTTCGTGTGGGTAATAGTTGATCTTGGGACTAGTATCACAAAGTTCCTTCATCTGAAAATAAAGTTTTGAAATTAGCCGCATCTTGAAAAAGGGTGCATTTTAGCATTAACGAAAACAGAACGATTAAATCACCCTGTGCATCTGCAATGACTGGCCCTCCCGTGTTTTCTGCTTTGAGTTAAGGTGGAAAGATACACTTTCAGGGGTTGAAGGTGAGGTAGTGGTGGGGGAGGGGGGTAAGGGCGGGGGCTATTCTGCCGTTTTCGAATTTAACCTCCTTTTTCGAATGGGATCCTCTCTTAAAAGAAGAATTTGCTCCCGAAGGAGCAAACTCTTTCCTTTAAGAGTAGATCCCAATTTGGAAGGGATTCTTTCTCAAGGGAGGCAAACACGAAATAACAACATTTAGCTCCGTTTGTAGGAATGGCATAAAATATGAATACGAAATAACAACATTTAGCTCCGTTTGTAGGAATGGCATAAAATATGAATGCGTACCTATTCACCCTAATGCGAAGGCAGACATCTCTGATCAGACTGTATGGACAAGTTGAGGCGAGTAATCACCGATCGAACGCAGCCTAATTATTTTCTCATTGGTTCATGGAACCAGCTCGTAGGCAGACAAGAGCTGTCGCCTGACAGCATAGCTCGTCTGAATTGGTGCTTGCCCATCACACAGCCGCAATGGTGGTGTGGACTGCTAGCATCATACTTCAGGCAAGCATGGCAATAATGAGAAACATTTATAAACAAAAGCTATCTCAGAAATAAGTCTTAAAATAAAATTTGAATAAAATAAACGAAATGAAATTTCAAAGTCCATGAGAGAGGGGGGAGGGGGGGCTAGGATGTATCAAAACCCTGAACCATTATCTAACATCACTCCAAGTATTAGTATCAACTGAGTCCATCATCGTGGCACTGTGAAATTATGTCTTCAACAATATAAAACTTTAATTAAAATCTTTAAGACAAAATTCTAAGTGGATGACCTTGACTTCAAGGTCATCCAGTGGAGTATGTATAAGGTGTTTTGTAAAAACTAAAAAAAAGTGTCTAACATCAACTAAATCTCTGCAAAGCAGTATGAATCAGTATGCAATTACAAAACTTTAATAAAGACCAAAATATCCTTAGTCCCTGACCTTGACATCAAGGTCACTGAGCGGGGTTGGGGTAGTACGCTGTAGATCTAACTACAGTGCAAAGATAAAAAGAATTCATTTATGGGTTCAGGAGATATATGTCTTTAAAAAACTTTAACATAAACATCCAATCAATAAAAAGAAAATTTCTAAGTCCATGACCTTGACATTAAGATCACTGAGGGGAGTGGGGGTAGTACCTTCAAAAACTTTAGACCAATATCTAACTTCAGTGCAAGTATCAAAGGAATCCACCCATGGGTTAAGGAGATATTGGGCTTTATCAAACTTCAACCAAAACATCCATTCAAAAAAGACTCCCAATTTTCTAAGTCCACGACCTTGACATGAAGGTCACTGAGTGGGGTGGGGGAGGTGCCTTGTTAAATTTGAGACCAATATCTAACTACAGTGCAAGTATCAAAAGAATCCATCCATGGGTTAAGGCGATATAGGTCTTTAAAAAATCCAATCCGAACGCGGAAGCGGACACGGACGCTGACGCGGACGCCTACGCCGTGGTGACAACAATAGCTCTTCCTGAACTTTCGTTCAGGCGAGCTAATAATGGGTGATAATAAATGATAATGGATGAACTAGCGGCTAAAAAGTTGCGTCCTTTAGAACAATATTTCAGCCATATCAGAACGATGGCAAGATGAATATGAAGGGCTCTGTGCAATGAAACGCCGTTTAGGTTCGGACGAAAAACTCGCCTCGAACACGTGACCTCATGATATGTGAAGTCGGGAGCGCTAATCACTCGCAAATGCAGGCCAGGAAACAACCTCCTTTTTTTCTTCATAACTGTATCCATCATTGAGATGTTACTCCCTCTATGGTGTCTCTATGATGCCTCTGCGACATAACTACTAGTAGCTGTAGCAGGATCTGAGTGTCACTAATCTCAGGTTGGATAGGAGCCGGGTCCTACAAATTCGGTCTCGACGTGACGGAAATATTGTTTACTGGGCTCAAACTACAACTCAACAACAACAACAACTGGTCCGGGAATGTGCATATCGTGGCTCAGGTTAAACCAGGCCCCGAGGTTTCAAAACTTTTTTCATGCTCAACTCAGCTGAGCATGAAATTTCTCTCCTAATAAATAGCAAATTACTGGTAAGTACATTTGTTTTCATGCTCATTTTAGTTGAGTGTGAGATTTCTCTGCTTATGAATATGAAAATGCCAACATTAGTTGGCATTTTCATATGTATCAGCGGAGAAAATTTCATGCTCAGCTGAGTTGAGCACGAAAATTGTTTATAACTTCGGGGCTTGCTAAATCCCAATTCCGCTGGTACTGATTTTACCTCTTCTGATGATAATTTCCAGCCGCTACTAGCACCCATATTGTCTTCTAGTTGTTTGACCGATGTGGCCCCAATAATCACAGATGATACAATGTCTTGTTGTATCAACCATCGTATCGCAACCTGGGGAATACTTTTACCTAAAACGATAAAAAAACGTCAGCATTGGTATTTTTTCGCCATATTTACAAAGGGTTACAACTTTTATGACCTCCTCCTCTCTTCATTGTATGACCTAGCCCTTTCGCAATGGGGTCAGAGTTGCTCCCCTGAATGTTTACCCATTAATCTTACGGGTTGAGGGTGACTACTCATACATAAATGTATTTGTCTCTCTGTGCTGAGACTTAAAATAGACAAGAGTTCCGTGGAATGCCATGTCGCAAGTATATTGCGCTGGCAGATGTCATGGTGAGAAGAAAGTGTAAGGAATGTTTAATGAACTGTAGTATAAAAGGTAGATAGTAAGGGAAAAGGTAATTCTGGACATAAAATTCCCTTTGTCAGTAGAGTGTGACAAACCTGTATAATTTGAAAAATGAAACAGCATAAATTTCTGTCATAAAGTTTGACAGAAGCCATGGACGGACGCTCGGCGCCCCGTTACTGCGGCTATGGATTCGTTCCGCTGAGGTGCGGGGGCAACGTCGATATGAGAATTGAAATACTACTACTACTTGACAGAAGCCATTCAGCGTTTCCTGAGATATTGTCACTTTCATGTTCTCTCTCTCTCTCTCTCTCTCTCTCTCTGTATGTGCTTTTTTTTAAATTTATTTATTCATTCTATTTATTTATTTACATATATATATTTTTGCTATTTTGTAACGGTGGTCGGCAGCCGCCTTAGATGGTAAATTTGCAAATAATAAAGTAGCTACATGCAAGGATCATTCTGACATAACGTTTGTCTGAATTCATCTGTGGTAAATAAACATGGAATAAGAAACAACAACATTAAAGGGTGGTGCTGGTATATCATTTATATGTGGTAGTATTGACACCGAATAAAATGATGACATTGAAGGGCGGTGCTGGTATATTTTCTTTGTGGTAGAATTGACACCGAATAAAATAACAACACTGAAGGCTGGTGCTGGTATATTATATGTCTGTGGAAGTATTAACACGGAATAAAACAACCATATTGAAAGTAAGGTGAAAAAAGTATTATTCTTTGTGGTACATTTACAATTAACACGAAATGAAATAACAACACTGAAGGGTGGCGCTAGGATATTATTCATGTGTGGTAGAACAAACATGGAATAAAACAACAATAAATGAAGGATGGATGGTATATTATTTTTCTGTGGGAGAACTAACACGGAATAAGAAATACAACATTGAAGAATAGCACTTGTATAAGTATTCATATGTGGTAAAGCTAAAACGGAATAAAATAACAACATTGAAGGGTGTTGCTGGTATATTAATCATCTGTAGTAAAAGTAAAACAAACATGGAAAACACATATACCATGATTCTGAGCAATCTTTTCTAATGCCTCCATCAATTTCCAGTAGTTCTCATCATTAGCATAGCTATTCCAGGAAGGGGCTGCTTGATTGGCCAATGCTTCTTTGGAAGTAATGAATCCTATCCTACTTCCGGTTTCGTCAGGTTTTGCGTCTCTTTTGAATTTCCCCGTGAGAAGACCTCTACAAGAGAAATAAATCACATGAGAGAAAAATTGAACCTACCACGACAAAACCAACGAAGTAGCATGTGCGCCAAGCACAGACACAGATCTGGCCCCGAGGTTATAAAACTTTTTTCATGCTCAACTCAGCTGAGCATGAAATTTAAAATGCCCATTAATATAAAAATACCAAGAAATTCAGCATTTTTCAGGCTCAGATAAGCCAAGAAGGCCATTTTTTCTACTCATAAATATCAAAATGCCAACAATTGTTGGCATTTTAAAATTTATGAGCAGAAAATTTTTCATGCTCAGCTGAGTTGAGCATGAAAAAAGTTTTATAACCTCGGGGCCAGGCTGGGCATCCGCCCAGTCTGATCAGAGTTATCGCTGTCATCGTGGAGGTAGCTAAGACATTTAGCCACCCTTTAAGCGCACAATTAAGACTCTGATCAGAATGGGCGGCTGCCCAGGCTGATTTAAGTCTTCGCGCGACGCATATGCCACTTTGTTTGTTTTTGTCGTGTCGCGGCTCATAAGATACTGTTACAAAAAAAAATCTATCAACCGCTATGACAGTTTCCAAAACCAGGCAGAAATAGAGCTGACTTAGTAACCTAAACGATGTGAATTTCATGTCCTTTTTTGCTGCTGTTTGTGCTTTGCAGACTTATATGCTAGAAAAGCATATTTCCGCTGGATATTTTCCATTAAAAGGCTATAGCCCAAATAAATGCGATACTACAAACACTATCAAACTATTAAATACTGGCGATGGCGCAACGTTTTACAGCTAAAGCTTAACTCATACAGAAATAGTTCCAATAGAGACTGGATAACAATGAAATGGTTTACTTTTAACCTCATGATACGCAAGAGAAGAATCAAACTATCAGACTTTCACACTATACCTTTACTCCACTGGGCTCTCTCAAAGTTAAGGGAAGTGTCCAACAATTTTATTGAACCTGGGATTTCTGCTAGAGAAGAAATCTGACAGGGTGCGTTGTGGAAGAAGCCCATTTCTGCCTTTAACGCCCATCGTCCACATGTCCATATCATGCGAAATTCGACTTAAACTGAACAGCAGTTTCAAAAGAGAAATTGTTTGAAACTGAACTAGACAGATCGCTGAAACTTAGCCCTTTAAGCGCAAAAAAATGAAAAAAGAAAAACTGAATTTGCAGTGTAGATTGAGATGAGGCGGCTCCCTATGAGCTGTGGCAGTTAGATCTACAGTTTGCTCTCTTTTCTTTGAATTTTCAATATGATATTGAACGAGTTTTTTGTGTTGTTGTTGAAAATTTTGTGATTTTCTAGTCTGCTTTATGGAGCTCAAAGGGTTAAACCAATCAATGGCTTGGTGACCTAAAAATAAAACTTTTATGGAAAAACAAGAGCTGTTACAGGACAATATAACTCGTCCAGATAAGCAAACATTAAAATTACCCTTTAAGTGGACTCCATGGCAGAACGCCAATGCCTTCATTTTTACAGACCATAAACTCCTCAAACTCCGACTGTCGCGCCAGAAGGTTATACTGTTGCTGAAATTGTAATAAAAAAAACTGAAAAATTCCCAGCAGGCACATGGGTTCGAAATGACGTCGTACTGACGTCAAGGCGACGTCATCACGTCACATCGACGTCTGTAAGACGTCATTTCGACGTCATGTGTCTGCTGGGTTACTGGCTTATACCCCACCCCACTTAGATAAGGGACGTATTTGTTTGACAGATTTAGGCAGTTAGGCAATAGAATTGCCGCCCTTCGAAAACAATATTTTCAACACTTTTTGACTGGTTTCATTACTTTAAAAATGTTTACTTCTCTTATACCTTTCTACAAGGTAAATTGACACTCTATCAAAGGAAGCCACTATATACCCAGCAGGCACGCAATGTTGAATCAACATTGATTCAACGTCAGTACGTTGAATCAATGTTGATTCAAGGTTGATTCAAGGTTGTGTGTCCAGTGGGATATGGTTTCTTGCATCCCTTCTAAATTAACACTTAAATTAAAGAGTGCTTACATATGATACTAGTTATCTTCTGCAAAGTTAGACAAGCAAGCAATACAGGCTGAGTGTGATAGAAAAATAAAAGAGCGGTGAAAAGACAAAACCAACGAAGTGGCATGTGCGGCAAGCGAAGATTCAGACCAGTCCCGGCATCTACCAAGTCTGATCAGGGCCCTCACTATCTACACGGAGCTAGCTTAGCCCCTTAGCTACCATTTAGGCGCATTGCCGAGGCTATGATCATACTGGGCGGATGCCCAGGCTGATCTGAGTCTTCACGTGGTGCTCGTGCCACTTTGTTGTTTTTGTCGTGTCGCGGATCAAATTTCATAAACGAGAGTCTGGTAACACCCTCATGCACACACAACATGGCATAAACAACAACAACAACAAATTACCTGCAAACTTATGACGTTGTTTAAACCCATTTTATCTACTCTGTCGACGATTTTCTGCAGTTGCCAGCCACATACGTTACTGACACCAAAGTAACGTATTTTACCACATCGCACTAGATCATCAAACGTACGTAACGTCTCTTCTATTGGAGTAGCGCTGTCCCAGCAATGAGACTAAAATATAAAAGGTAACAAACATACAAAAAGTTATGAAACCTGAGAGCTGACAGGAACAATAGATAATTAACTTGTATTTTATTTATCCCACTTTATGTTATCTGTGGCCTTCCAGACAAGGGAGTGAAGTGAGCAATTTTTTATAGGTCGTGCAAGATTTGTTTCACTTACAAAAAATTAAGAATAAAGAAAGGGTCTGGGGCCAGACTAAAAGTTAGTCAAAACATAACGATGCAATTCAACTCATATACACATATAAACCATATAACTGCAAAACAACCAGCTTAATAAAAGAGAAAGGACTTCTTCGATTAAGGCGAGGATTTTCCCCATTAGACCGGCGCGACAGGTCCGAATTTTCAAAAGTATAAAGTGTGCAAATTTTTCTTAGCGGAGCTTCCACAAATATGTAAGCCGTATGAAATCAGATCATTTGTGATTCAGACCCAAAGACATGGGGAGATAATCCAGTCTGACCCTACCTACCCTTAATTCAAGGTTTTCGCATACCTCAATTTTTGAGGTAATAAAAATATTGAAATCAGTCATTCATTTCATACATTTCTGTCATAAATGCATGCTAAATACATGCATATCACAATACAAAGCAATGGTTTTCTTCTTGTTACGCCTGACTGGCATTTAAACATGCAAAACCACAGTTATACTTCCGGTCAAAGCGGCCAAAAGAGAACGCTTCACTATAACTAAAATACAAGTACTTTCCCCCCCGTGACCCAGCATTTCCTTCATGTAGCAGACTTATGCGATAGAAGTACGCAATATATATGAGTGGGAAGCTGGGTCACGGGGGGGGGACGATACTCAATAAGCCAAAGAAGAAGAATGGTCAACAGTAGCACTGTGATCTTCAAGGATTTTATTGTGTACCATGACCTTGAAATGAGGTCAAGGTCACATACATATAGTCAAAACTATCCAGTGATGTCTGTTATGTAAGTAATGTAAGTCAAAAAAGGGTGAAATGTATACAATAAATCATTATTTCAACGATCAGTTTGAGGATAATTTACAATTTTTCTCAACAATGACGTCAACGTGAACGTATGTTTAACGTACTTTACATAGACACAAACACTTGAAAATTCATTTGTCATGCAAGTTACAAGTCATAGTCATAAATGCAAAGCAAAAGTCAGTGATCCGTATAACTTTTAAATCATGGGGAAAATCCTCGCCTTAATCGAAGAAGTCCTTTGTGATGTCACCACAAACTTCTGAAAGTGGCCAAACCGTTTGGTTACTTTCAGGAGTTTTTGGTAACACAACCAGGCCCCGAGGTTATAAAACTTTTTTCATGCTCAATTTCTTGCTCAGCTGAGTTGAGCATGGAAAAAGTTTTATACATTCGGCACCAGATCTTTCACTTCAAAGCAACAGTTGTGCAAAAACGCTTACATACATTGTATTATACGTTTCGAATAGCATTAGTATGTTTTGGCTACCTACATATATTTGGAGAAACAGGATTTTAAATTCGAACGTAGGAATGGCACTGCGCGTTTACCAGGTGTGATCATGAATGGCACTGCACATTTACCAGGTGTGATCATGAATGGCACTGCACATTTACCAGGTGTGATCATGAATGGCACTGTGCATTTACCAGGTGTGATCATGAATGGCAGTGCGCGTTTACCAGGTGTGATCATGAATGGCAGTGCGCGTTTACCAGGTGTGATCATGAATGCCACTGCACGTTTACCAGGTGTGATCATGAATGGCACAGCGCGTTTACCAGGTGTGATCATGAATGGCACAGCGCGTTTACCAGGTGTGATCATGAATGGCACTGTGTATTTACCAGGTGTGATCATGAATGACTCTGCATATTTACCAGGTGTGATCATGAATGGCACTGCGCATTTACCAGGTGTGATCATGAATGACACAGGTGTGATCATGAATGGCACTGCGCATTTACCAGGTGTGATCATGAATGACACTGCGCATTTACCAGGTGTGATCATGAATGGCACTGCACGTTTACCAGGTGTGATCATGAATGACACAGGTGTGATCATGAATGGCACTGCGCATTTACCAGGTGTGATCATGAATGGCACTGCACGTTTACCAGGTGTGATCATGAAAGGCACTGCGCATTTACCAGGTGTGATCATGAATGGCAGTGCGCGTTTACCAGGTGTGATCATGCGCGTTTACCAGGTGTGATCATGCGCGTTTACCAGGTATGATCATGAGCCCTTACCTGATAAACATCAATATAGTGGGTCTGCAGTCTCTCCAAAGAGTCTTCACAGCTCTCCACAATGTGGCGACGACTTAAACCAACCGCATTAACATTTCTACTATCCATCTGGAACCTTACTTTGGTGGCCACCACCATTTTGGATCTTCCATGTCTGAAAACAAATGTCTATTAAATGGACTTGAAGTAGGTCTCAGGGTATAGTTGGTCTTATTTTTGTAACGTATGGCAATAAAATCTATCTATTTTTATTCTATCCCATAACCTTACTAGGTCGTTGGGGCACCACAGATGACTTCAAAACAATCCCTTGCCACCTTGTCCTGTCTTCAGCTGCCCTAGTTGAGCTAGCAAAATCCATTCCTGTCCACTCTTTGATATTGTCTTCCCACCTCTTCTTCTGTCTACCTCTTCTTCTTTTTCCTTTCACCGTGCCCTGAAGAATTGTCTTTGCTAAACCAGAAGACCTTGAGACGTGGCCAAACCACCTTAGTTTCCGTTTCTTGACCAGCGTAAGGAGTTCATCATATTCTCCAATGGCTGCTTGGATCTTCCTGCGAACCTCCTCATTGGTTATATGGTCCTTGTACGAAATGTTCAGTAACCTTGGTAGCATCTGTTCTCAAAGGCCTGTGTTCTTTTCTCCAACTCTGCTGTCAAGGTGCTGGCAATAAAAGGCGACTGCTGAACACGTTTAAACGGCTTGGACGGACACACGGCGCCAAGTGGGTGCGACTATGGTTACGTACCGCTGAGCCACTTGGGGAACGTCGTTAGGAGCATTGAACTGAACTGAACTGAAACGTTAAAACGGCAGTAGGCATTCAGTCGAATAGATACATTTCAGGGGTACAACTGTGCAATTTTCAATTTTTGCCTTTCTTTCGGAGGGGGGGGGGGGGGGGTCCAACTCTTAAAGAAAAGAATGTGCTCCTAGAGGAGCAAATTTTTTTCTTTAATAGTTGATCCCATTTTGGAAGGACTAAGTCGTCTAGGGAAGCACACAGAAAGTGAGGAAGGTTGTTACCATTTGAAAACAAATACAGTCAACTCCCGATATCTCGAACACTGATATCTCAAAGTATCTTCTTATATCAAAGAATATATTTCCTATTTTTATCCACATTGCAACTCCTGTTATCTCAAACTACTGATATCTCAAAGTAAAGTTTCTGGTACCGCAAAATTTACTTTGAGATATCAGTAGTTTGGGCTGAATTTCGACTTCGGGATACCGAGAGTTGACTGTATCGGAAGACATTGAGGTTACCTGTCAGAGACGGAAGTTTCCCCTGTGTCTCCCAGGGAAAACGGTTATACTAAGAAAGACGACTACATAGCGAACTGACCCCGCCTCACAGAGCCACTTTTCCCCCATAGTCATGTTCCCCACCGGAAAACGTGGTTGCATGCTTTCGGTTATAGTTTCCCTTATCCACGGGATATAAACCAGTCCGCCAATTTTCGCTTCCTGCAGAGCCTGTCCATCATATTTGGCTTCCGCCGAGACTGTCAGCGATCTCTTACCTCCTGCAGAGACAACTGTCCTCGAAAAATGGCTTCCTGCAGAGACTGTCCGCGTGACTCTTCTTCCTGCTGAGAGCCTCGGCAGGAAGCAGAATCACGCGGACAGTCTCTGCAGGCAGCCATTTATCATGTACAGAAGTCTCAGCAGGAAGCATGAGATCGCGGACAGCCTCGGCGGAAGCCAAATATGACGGACAGTCTCTGCAGGAAGCGAAACTTGGCGGACTGGTTTATACCCTGAGTTATCAGGTGTTATTTACGGGTCAATGTCAGTGTTATGAGAGAGGAAGCACATTCCGCCAAATAGCGCGTTGTCTTGTATATGTATTACATGTACCGGGGGAAACTCCACTTTTGGCGGGAGGGAGAGGTGTTTTGACGCGGCTATGCCAAAAAACAGAAACGTCCCGCATGGAAATTGGCTATATAGTCATAATTCCTGGGGAATACTCGAATATATAGCCTTTTTTCTGGGAAGGGGAATTGGACGGGCGGGGGGGGGGGGGGGGGGGGGGATTTTACAATGACAAATGAAGACATTTTTTCCGGTGGGAAAGACTACTAGGGTTGGGGGATGTTGACGTGATGTTGCACCGAAATTTATCACGTGGTGTTGTCACTTGGAATTTTTTACTTTTATACATTCCCGCCTTTTTTCAAAAGTATCATTTTTTGTTTTTGACTTGTATATTGGAGTGTGGCGTGGTCGACTGGTGAGAAACACTCGGTTTCGCTGTTTGGCCAGACGGCGACTTGAAAATTCTCTCTGTCAAACCAGTAGTAAATGTGCTTATTTCGAATCAGGAAAGGATAAGGTCGCGAAAGGAGAGAGATAGGTTCCGCCCTTCATATGCCAGGCTCAAGATACTGTGCGGTGACCTCTAACAACCACTGCCCTACGGCCACGGAAAGCCTTTACATTTCCAATATTAAAGTTTATTTACCTTCTCAGCCAGTTTCCGACTATCTCCTCAGATTTCCCATATACATAGACATTAGCAGAGTCCAAGAAGTTGCCACCAAGCTCGGCGTATTTGTCCATGATTTGGTAGGCTAGGCCATCGTCCGCCTGAGTGGGAAATTTTCCTCCCTGATAAAAAATTAAGAAATAAAGGTAAGAACATTGACGCACCATGGCATACACGTGGAACAATGTTATGGTAAAATCCTAACAGAAGAATTTAAATTACTTAAACCGTTATAAATGCATGCATCTTATGGACTCGTCATCTTCTCAATTTGGACAGATCTATTTCCAATTTTGGTATGTCTGGTTTGATTCAGTTATAGTTATTGCTTTTAATAAATGCCGTTTTTTTTTAACGCAAACTGAGTACACTCTGATCAGATGCCGCGTAATTCGGCGCATGCTCAGGGGATACACTGTTTGCCAAAGGACCCGTTCATATGACGCTTAGCTTGGCTACAGGACCCTATAAGTTTGTGCAATATATCTCAATACTGCTAGGACACGTAGGAATCTGGTCAGCAAGTTTGTGAAGTTGCCTCTAGGTTCGAGTGGGCACCTGGCTTATAAGCCAGAGGTCTTGGGTTCGATACCCAGTCTGGACACATACTTTCGTTTCTCCTTCCGCTGATTCAAGAAGGACAGTTGTCAGTTACTAGCTAAAGTATGTGCACTTATTACTGGTTATCCGGTTAGGAGGTCTAAGCCTGCCCAGGAATAGTGTGGTTAGGTTAACTGACCGTCCCGACATGACCATAGCTGTCTACCGTGGACGTAAAGCAACAAATCAATCAATAAAAATCGTTGTAACGCTATCGCTTATTTAAAATTTGTCAATCAATTGTTCAATGCGCAACAATGTATTTGCATAAATGCAATGTGCAAAAATCCCCGGAAGACAGATATTCAGAAAATGCAAAATATCCGAGTCACAAGGATGTGGTCCGGTCAGTCTCCGCTTTTCGCAATATAAACATAGTAATAATAATAATGATAATGATAATAAAATGACGATGTGTAAATATATTTAAGCCCGTGCGCTGTTAAATGCGATTCCTTACTAAAGGTCAAGTGTAAATTTCTTTCGAAAAGCCGATACTTATTGCTATAGCTATGTTCTAAATACCCGAATATACTTAAAAATAAATAGCCTATCTACTTTAAATACAGTCAACAACATATTAAAATATTTATAATATTATACTTACGAATGACTTCTCATCCTTTCCAAAGGTCATCGTCCCCAGGGCAATATTGGAAACCTTCAGTCCTGACCGCCCAAGAAAGTTATAGTCCACTTTCGGTTCAGCCATTTTGATATCTATGCGCTACTGTGCCCTTCTGTAGAAATTCTAAGTATTGGGACAGAAGTTTTAAGCAAACAGTGCAGACCCAGATAAGACTGCTCCTTTAGGAGCAGTCTGATCAGGGCCTACACTGTTTGTCATTCCATTTGCATCCGCTTTTAGACGCATTTAAACCAAATCAAGTTGTTCCAATTTAGGACAATTACGGTAATTATTTACGGTGTCCCAAGTTTTACAATTTTACGGTACATATACTTGTACTGTCAGCGTATCGGTCAGTAACAAGGACAAGCTGACCAGTGTAATCCGCTAATCAAACAATTTTACTATCTACAATCACAATAACTTGTCCTGACTACAAAATGGTGAAAATAGCGATTTTTCTCCCTTGATTTTCAGGGGACTAGACCTGTTAATATACGAGTCTTGTGAGCGGATTTTGTTATCGGATAGCATAGGGAAGCACAGATGAACTGGACGTGTTGTTTGTACGGAATATAGACGGTGGTACGTCGTTTCAAATTTCAAAGGGAAACAAGTAAAAAGAAAGATTGACATGCCGTCAACTTGACTTGCTATACATTGGAGAATACGCATACTTTTAGGTGAAAAGGTACACACTTTCAGGGGAAGCAACTGTGACGTCTTTATTTCTGCCTCCTTTCTCAAAGGATGTCAAGTCTAAACAAAAAAAACAAAACACAAAACAAACACACACACACACACACACACACACACACACACACACACACACACACACACACACACACACACACACACACACACAATTTGCTCCTTTAGGTGCATTTTATCATTTACGAGTGGACCCCTTTTTTTTAATAGTTTCCAACTCCGAAAAAGCACTCAGGAAGTCACGAAAGTTGTTCCCCTTTTAAAAAATGGAGGTTAAAAACTGCAGGTGTATCCATTCACCATAATCCCGAATTTATGCCCCCTCAGCAGGCACACGACGTTGAATCAACATTGATTCAATGTTGATTCAATGTCGTGACGTTGAATCAACATTGATTCATTATTGATTCAATGTTGTGTGCCCAGTGGGCACTTTTGTACTCAGGAGCGTCTGAAGTCAAAATTTCCAAGAATCTATTTCTTCCGTTATAAGGCGGGAGTTTTCCCCTCCAAAAAGAACGCAAAAATCTAGATCGGATCTAGATTTTTGGAATTGTTTTGGAGGAGAAAACCTCATCTAATGGCTGAATTAAACCAGGCCCCGAGGTTATAAAACGCTTTTCGTGCTCAACTCAGCTGAGCATGAAATTTTCTCTGCTGATAAATATGAAAATGCCAACATAAGTTGGCATTTTCATATTCATAAGCAGAGAAAATCTCATACTCACATAAACTGAGCAAACTGTACTTATCAGTAATTTAGCTATTTATCAGCAGGTAAAATTTCATGCTCAGCTGATTTGAGCATGAAAAAAGTTTTATAACCTCGGGGCCTGAATGATTTACATATTTGGGGAATGCTGGAAGGGAAATTATTCGTCATATAGCCGAATAATTTTTATAATATTCAAGACATCTATACATTATTTTACACTATTTTTGGTCCTTCACGTATTAGGCAGTGCTCCAGATAAGAAGGGGTGACAGGGATAATTTAGTGGTATCTTTTAACATTTCTTTGTATGCTCAAGAATTGTTACTTTGTCAAAGGAGGGGTGTCTATAAGGCTGTTTTCATGGCCACTACCGATTTTCTTTAAACTTTGCAAACTCAGACTACTATGTATTTGCTGTAATGTCATGCAATATTAAATCATTAGGGGAAGGTTTCTTTGGTGTGTGCAAGATGAAAGTGGGTGGGGTAATTCTGACCCGAAGAGGGTTCTGTTACAAAAATGCTAATATTTTTATTGCTACTCAGAACTGGAAGTCTACCATTTCATAACTCCTTATGCAATGCCAGATATAACAAATGATTATAATACTTTTGTGAAATTGCTGCATGCAGTGCGTTTATACTCACTTGTATGACATACTTAAATTTTAGCCTTTTTTATTCTCCAACTTTACGCAAAAACCACAACAGCTTTTTACACTCTAAGTTATTCCAACGATATTTCGCAGTTATACAGTATATTAGATTGTTGTTCCAAAATTATGCCGATTATTTTCTACAATGAATATTTTCTGAGTTATCTCCTCTTAAAACCGCTTCTTTTATTTTTTTTTTTCAAAATTATTACTCAGATTTTATATCCCGCCACATGTTAGTGGCGGGATATTTATACCTCGACATGCGAAGTATGTCAGGGGTTATATAGTTTTTGTCCGTCCGCCTTTTCGTCCGTCCGTCCGTCCGTTCGTCAACTTTACGTCAAAGTTTTGCGTTAAACCTTTTGTGGATGCTCATTTCTTTAACCTTATATCAGATTCTCTTCATATTTACTTTGTTATACCTCTGTAGCTTTACCTTTGATCTGAAATATCAAGGCACCTGGGTCAGGCCCCTGGGAGGAGGTCATGGGTCAATAATTATGACTTAGGCATTTTCATTATGTCAAAGTTTTGTGTTAAACCTTTTTTAATTGTTCATATTTCTGTAACCACAGGTCAGATTCTTTTCATATTTGGTTCATGATATCTCATGAACATTACCTTTGACGTGAAGAGTCTTTGCCCCTGGGTCAGGCCCCTGGGTGGGACCAAGGGTCAATAATTAGGACTTTTGCCTTTTCATTATGTCAAAGTTTTGGGTTAACTTTTTTTAAATGCATCTATCTCTGTAAATGCATTGCAAATATCTTCCATATTTTATTCATGATATCTCTATAGCACTGCTTTTGATAGGGACTTCAGGCTCAGGCTCGTGGGTGGGGCCAGGGGTCAATAACTAGGACTCAGCTATTTGTTGTATTTTTTGCTTGTTCTGAAATATTTAAATGAAGTCTAGTGATGCATGACTAATTCTATTTTATGCTAGTTTACCGTTTACATGGATGCTGCTGCTGACCTAAAGTCAAGGTCACAGACTTTGAATTTGTTCCATTAACATTTACATTTACTTTTTGTGTTAAAATGTTGCTTTCATTTGACGGCGGCACTGGTCGGGGGTATACGTGAGCCCCTGCTTACATGCTCTAGTTTGTTTTCTGCTGTATGTAATTCTGTTCATCTGCTGTACGTACATATATCTGCCTGTCTGTTTGTCCGTATGTCAGACTGTCTATCCGTGAGACTTCATAATATTTATAATAAAATAAAACTAATGCCCTCTGTCAAATGTCTTTGCTTATTCTCTCAGAATTGTATCATGTTCGTTCCAGTGTCTCTTCTTATTACACATACTCTAAGTAACGTATTTTGCAGCTTGTAAAGACCCAAGACAAGTGCAAATGCCAAGTATGAAGAAAATCCATTAAAAATACTCAAGGTATCGAAAGGAAACGAAGTCTCACGAATAGACAGACTGACATACGGACAAACAGACGGGCAGACAAATGTACGTATAACAGATGAACAGAAATACAAACAGCAGAAAACAAACTAGAGTAAGTGAGCAGGTATATCCCAGACCAGTGCCACCGCCTAATGAAAGCAAACTTTTAACATAAAAAATAAATGGAAATGTAAATGAAACAAATTCAAAGTCTGTGACTTGACCTTAGGGCAGCAGCAGCATCCATGTAAAGTAAACTAGTATAATATAAAATTAGTCATGCATCACTAGACTCCATTAAAATATATCAGAACAGGCAGAAAATACAAATGGCTGAGTCCTAGTTATTGACCTCTGGCCCCACCCATGAGGCTGACCCTGAAGTCCCTATCAAAACCAATGCTATAGAGATATCAGGAATACAATATGGAAGATATTTGCAATGCATTTACAGAGATATATGCAATCAAAATGGTTTAACCCAAAACTTGACATAATGAAAAGGCGTAAGTCTTAATTATTGACTGTTGGCCCCACCAGGGGCCTGAACCAGGGGCAAAGGCCCGTCACATCAAAGGTAATGCTCAAGAGATATCATGAACCAAATATGAAAAGAATCTGACCTGTGGTTACAGAAATATGAACAATTAGAAAAGGGATAACACGAAACTTTGACATAATATAAATGCCTGAGTCATGAATATTGACCCCTGGTCTCCTCCCAGGGGCCTGACCCAGGTGCCTTGATATTTCAGATCAAAGGTAAAGCTACAGAGATATAACAAAGTAAATATGAAGAGAATCTGATATAAGGTTAAAGAAATATGAGCATTCACAAAAGGTTTAACGCAAAACTTTGACGTAAAGTTGACGGACGGACGGACGGACGGGCGAACGTACGAACAGACGGAATGACAAAAACTATATAACCCCTGACATACTTCGCATGACGAAGGTATAAATATCCCGCCACTAACATGTGGCGGGGTATAAAATCTGAGTAACAATTTTGAAAAATAAAATAAATAAAAGAAGCAATTTTAAGGGAAGATAACTCAGAAAATATTCATTGTAGAAAATTATCGGCATAATTTTGGAACAACAATCTAATACACTGTATAACTGCAAAATATCGTTGGAATAGCTTAGAGTGTAAAAAGCTGTTGTGGTTTTGCGTAAATTTGGAGAATAAAAAAGGCTAAAATTTAGGTATATCACCCAAGTGAGTATAAACGCACTGCATGCAGAAATTTCACAAAAGTATTATAATCATTTGTTATATCTGGCATTGCACAAGGAGTCATGAAATGGTAGACTTCCAGTTCTAAGTATCTATAAAAATATTAGCATTTTCGTAACAGAACCCTCTTCGGGTCAGAATTACCCCACCCACTTTCATCTTGTACACACCAAAGAAACCTTCACCAAATTATTCAATATTGCATGACATTACAGCCAACACATAGTAGTCGGAGTTTACAAAGTTTAAAGAAAATCGGTAGTGGCCATGAAAACAGCCTTATAGACACCCCTCCTTTGGCTCATCAGGGTCATTTATAAAGATGGAACTGTAGTGAGACGCTTGCGGCAATACCTCATGATTCATGTTTTCATGATTTTTTTCACCAAGAGCCCTTGGTTTAAACATAGTTTATTTGTAAATATTATTACATAACACAAATACAATCATACAATACACAAATAGGATTCAGAAAAGAAGCCAACAGGCTTATATAAATCTGTCTCCTATAAACATGATAAAGTCAAGTCAAATTGCAAAATATAATTTGTGGTGTTAGGTCAATTACAACCTAAAGCGCAATTAACGCTAGCACCTTCAGACTTAGATTAAACCTTTCTCAATAAGCTAAAATCAAATAAACAAAAAGCAATAAACAAAAAACAAAAAGCCTCCTGGTGAATAAAGAAGATAAGAAAAATGGGCCGCGAAACGACAAAACCAACAAAGTAGCATGTGCGCCCAGCAAGTCTCATCAGAGTCTTCGCTGTTTGCTTTAAGGATATCTAAGGGTCTAAGCTAGCTCCATGCAGACACCGAATACTCTGACCAGACTGGGCGGATGCCCAGGCTGATCTGAGTCTATGCTAGGCGCACTTTCCTCTTTGTTGGTTTTGTCTTGTTGCAGCTCAAATATTACAATAAATGTCGTAGGTAACGCATGCAGTTTGTGTGGTCTTTTTTTTTTATTTACGTCGCATGGAAGCAGTTGATAATTATATGAGCCGCGACGCGACAAAACCAAGAACCAAGCGCAGACTCAGATCAGCCTTGGCATCCGCCAAGTCTGATCAGAGTCTTCGCTGTCCGCACGAAGGTGGCTTCTAGACACTTAGCTACCCTTTGAGCACTTAACAAAGAGTCTGATCAAACTGGGCGGTGCCCAGACTGATCTGAGTCTTCGCTGTGCGCACATTCCACTTTGTTGATTTTGTCGTGTCGCGGCTCAAATGTTACAATAAATGTCACAGATAACGCATGCAGTCTGCATTGTTTTTCTATTTACGTGAAGCAGTTGATAATATAAGTATCTTTCATGTGGTGTGGATAGAAAAAATCCGTCACGAGGGTCACTGTTCGGCATCACGAGGTTTGCCCCGTGATGCCGAACAGTGATCCCGAGTGAGGGATTATAAGAATCTATCATGAGTGTGAGGTACGGATAGACAAATCTGTCCCAAGGGTCACTGTTTAGCATCATGGGGCTTGCCGAGTGATGCAAAATAGTGACCCGAGGGACAGATTTGTCTATCCGTACCTCACAATCATGGTAGATTATTTTTCTTGCATACCTTTTGCTTTAAGTGCTTAAGCATTTTTACGTCAAAGATTCCTCTAGACACTGCGTTGCGACGTAGGCCATTTTGACAACTGTTGTGATTTCTGACGTTTTATGACATCAGCTAGCGACGAAGTCCAATACAACCAATGAAAACCGAAGTCACGCGAAAACTTTCTTCTGTTTTTTATCCTACCCACGGGTCAGATAACCAGGGTAAGATAAGAATTTCTATCCATAGCAAAAAACAAGGATATCCTTATATGGGATGGAGGAATTTCCTATCCGCACCCCATGATAGATACTTTTTCTTGCACACCATGCTTTGTTTTAACTTTAGAACTTATTAAAATGCGTAGTTTTAGTGCGTGAGGGGCTTCTATTTGATTGTGAAAGAAGGCGCCGTTTTCAACGACCGCCATTCGGTTCTTTAAGTAAACGTCTGGCGTGCATATACTGACGTCATTTTTGCCGTCTTCGTGACGTCATCATCTAAAGAGCCAACGTCACTTGATGACGCAGATACGTGACCTCCAATACAACCAATGCATTAAATGCTCGTGAGTTTTATCCGGTCCAGGGTGAGATAACATGGGTGAGATTTTAAGTATCTTTCATGGGTGTGAGGTGTGGATAGAAAAATCCGTCACGAGGGTCACTGTTCGATATCACGAGGCTTGCCGAGTGATGCCGCACATTGATCCCGAGTGACGATTTTTCTATCCACACCTCACGCCCATGATAGATACTTTTGCTTGCACACTACATTTTGTTTTAACTTCAGAACTTGTTAAAATGGGTAATTCTAGTGCTTGAGAGGTTTCAATTTGATTTTGAAAGAAGGCGCCGCTTTCAAACACCGCCATTCGGTTCTTTACGTAAACGTCTGGCGTGCATAAACTGACGTCATTTTTGCCGTCTTCGTGACGTCATCATCTAAAAAGCCAACGTCAATTGACGACGCAGATACGTGACCTCCAGTACAACCAATGCATTAAATGTTCGTGATTTTTATCCGATCCTGGGTGAGATAACATGGGTGAGATATATATATGAAAACTTCTACATGCGAATCCCATTGGTTGGTTTTCTTGCCTTGTGGTCGCCTTAATAGCTGTTCTTTGTGCTTTCTATTTTGTTTTGTGGTTTAAAATAGAAAATAGGTAAAATTAGATGTATTAAATGTTTGAATGTATTTTGTAATGTTTTTTGGTCCTTACTTATGTACAGTTCCTCTGTGTTTGAATGGAGTGTCTGTTACCAAAGATGTGCTGTTCCGTTTTGTCGTATGCATGTTTCCCATCTTTTTTCCGTGTCTTGGGTGGGCTGCGGTTTGTAACTGTGGCCTTTCCTGGGTAATTTTATTTACAATTTTCTTGGTACGTTTTCTACATCTCATATACGTAAACTTGGGTCTGCATGCATATCTGATAAATACACTGTAAGAAAATAACAAGAAACAAATTCAGATAGTCAACATGTAAACCAGTTTAATTCTCTGGAGAGACGTACGAACTTGCAATATAACGCTATTCACAATGGTTTTAACCAGCTACTGGAGGAAACAGTGATCCCACAACTCTGCTTATATCTACCATATGCATATTAATTTACTGAATAACTTCTTTAGATCTCTAAGTAGTTTAGGTTGTAATTACTCTTCAAACCATGACGTTTAGTTATTGTTTGAACATAAATTTGAATGCCGTTCATTTTTCCGCTTGTCAATAATTGAAAATACTCATTAGAAAATTGTCTTTTTCAGTTTTGATACTTCCATCAGTGCCAATCCAAAATTTAACATACGTAGAGATGCTATCAAAATACTTCATTTACACACTAAATACCCATTACACATAGAAAACTGCATTTTGTAAAAGTATTAAATTAGCTTTTAAGACAAGGGAAAAATGCAGAGTTTAAAAGCGCTATTTTTGAAACCATATTTGAAAAACAATATGATTTAAAGTTGAAATATAATTTCATTGTATTTATTATTTTCGTTTCATGGGTAGCATATGTAATTTGTAATATTTACTATGAAAGTATTTTCGAAGCCATTTTTTAATTATAGAGTAATTATACTCTAATGCAGTAAAAAAAAATACGATCCCGTTTTTGTATTTTACATTTAATATTTCATAATTTTGAATCGTCTTCATTCATTATTCCTTTTCATAAAACTGTTTTAGGTAACGTATGTAACGATCGAGCTGTAACAGACAAAGGCCTAGTGATCAAAGGACTTGTAAATATGAGTGCGTAAGTTGTTCGAAGCCTTTGCAGACGCAGAAGTGGTAGGGCTGGTTTTCTTGTTAAAACTGCACAACACGGGGAAAAACTTGAAGTTGTACATCTTTTGAAGAAATGAACTTCTGAGGAAAACTCGATCAACAGCGGTGCTTAGACTACAAAGAGAAACGTTTTATGAAGTACAGAGCCCAATGTCATTGTCATTGGATATTTTGCGAGTCAGCTGCCCTATAATTCTATGCGCAGTTTGATGAGAATCTAGAAGACAGCGATTTAAAATGAAATTTAGTACCAATTCAAACACCAACAATTGGTAGGGTGAATTATCATTGTGTAAATATGTGTATACACCGTTTTTTAAAAAAATATTTTAAGCATGCATTTTGTAAAATATTATAGAAGCTGATACTTTGCACACAAATGTGTCTTTTCATGAATTAATCAGAAAACTTATGTGCACCTCTAAATGGACAGAATTATAGCGTTTTCATTTTGAGCAAATTAAGGTTTGAAAGGGGTAGGGGTAAAAGGGGTAATTAAGAGCACGGGATCCTATTTCAGTGACCACATCATACCCTATCATAAAGCCCAAATGTTGTGCTTATTAAATTTAGTAAAAAATTCCTTTCGAATCGCCGGGGCATTAAAGTTGCATTTTTTCGGATTCAGCGTCATGACTAGTTGACCACCTACATGGGAAATGGCTGTTCACATGGCTGCCGCTGGTGTTGTCTTTGGTGATGACTAGTTTTGTGTTGTCTCTTTCCCACATGATATCTTGGGTTGGATCTGGAATTGAATTGTGTCTGTTCCTGAGAATTTTCCTCCTTTATTTTTTATTTTTATTTTTTAAGGGGACTGAATAAAATTATTGTTGCGGTTTCTTAAGTACATGTATTGATTGACGTTTTTCTAGAATTTTTCGCGTTAACTTGAAGATTTTATTCAAAACAACTGAAAAAAAAAAGAATGAGAGATCAAGCTATCATAAATGTTATCATAAACCCAAATCTTTCTACAGATTGATGACTTCCTCTTCTTACATGTAGTTTCTTACATACAGATCATATTAAAGGAAAACACTCACTTAAAATGAACAGACTTCAAATTATAGATCTTGATTAGCAATTAAATTTGGTGAGAATTTCATGGAAATCGAAGTTGAGATAAGAAAGATATTAAGATTTTACAAAAATTAAAATGGCGGTTACGGAGGTCGCCATTTTGAAAGTTCCTGTCACGTGATATATATTGAAATCTAGAATAAGAGCATAAATTGCTTATTTTTACAGTATTATTTAGTTTTAATTGTTTCTTAATGAAGTAAAATATAGATTTATGTATTTAATTTATCTACAGTTTGTTTTAAACTAAAGTTATTTAGGATTTTTAGTTTTTACTGTGAGTTTATGACGTCATTAACTCACAGATTTGCTGGTTCCCAGCTCACCATTTTAATATATTTAAACTATCATATCTTTCTTATTTTAAGTCCGATTTTCATGAAATTTTCGGCAAGTTTCATGTTTTATTAGAATCTTTAATTTGAGCCCAACATGGATTTTAGTGAGTGTTTTCCTTTAAGTATTAGACTTACAATGAAATTATACGACTTCGTCGCAAAAACCGAAGGGTTACGTGCCTGTTTCAGTAACAAAAACAAACAAAAAAAGAGGTAACGGAATTTTTCTTTTCTGTATTTTTTTCTCAAACATTTTTTTATGAAATATTACAATTGACTTGGGAAAAAAAATAGCGTTGTATAAGCCTATAGCGAAAAAAATCCTACCTCGGTGTACACAAACGGAATAAACATTTCTTATTGCAAGGCGATCTTTGTAATAATCCAATTAAAAACTAAGCTTCAAGTGTTTAAATCGAATCCTTTCTCACTGAATGCATTTGTATACACTAAACTTTTCTTTCCCCTCTTGTTGAGTCTAAATAATAGTTGTCCCCCCAGCAGTACAACGTCATTTCGATGTCATGTGCCTGCTGGAATATTTCTGCGTAATCCTTGGCTTTACCAACAAGTAATATGTAATTACAAATAAATAGAAATATGAGAATATATGGAAAAACAAGAAAATGCCTCAATGTAAATGAAAAAAGTTATCACATGGCGTCGCTGTTATTCAGTGGATAACGTCGTGTCATAAAAATCGTACGACCACAAGTGTAATAACACTTTGGCGCGTACACGTAACGTCATTGAATGTCAGCAATGCGTTTTCATGTTGACATAATGTTCAGTTTGAAGGCGTTAAAATGCCATTTTTAAAGGGTCATATGATAAACAGAATATTACACTCATGGTCATTTCATATAGAATTTATGAAACTCGCCGAAGGCTCGTTTTATAAATTTCACATGGAATAACCACTCCTTTATCCTCTATTTACAGATTATCGACACATGCACTTTTTTGCTACACTGACTTGACCTGCTCTATTACGTCATTTCTCACGTCTTTATTGTTGACATCCAGTTAACCGGTTCTCGCTCCTGTTTATTCACGTTAAAATGTACGCATCGGACGCTCAGAGCGTAGCTTCGTTTCAGGGGATATCGATACAGATTTAGAAAACGCCAGTACGTTTTTCTGACTTTCTATATCAAATGGTCAGGTAAATTTCAATTTAAAAAAGTAGTATTGATAATTACGTAATAAAATAATTAAGAAACCTCTGATCGGACGTCGGTCTGATCTCAGTCTTCTTTGATCAAACATGAATGCAATGCTGTGAAGCCATTTTTTTCATGCAAAGGCTCAGGTCAAATGAGCCGCGACTTGAGAAAACCAACAAAGTGGTAGTGCGCCCAGCGCAGACTCAGATCAGCCTGGGCACCCGCCCATTCTCATCAGAGTCTTCGATGTCCACATGGAGGTAGCTTAGACCCTTAGCTACCCTTTAAGCTACGATGGCCCAATTGGCTCATTTTCATTTCCATACTACTTCACAATTCCGAATTCGGAATTCCGAATTCTGAATTCCGAATTCTGAATTCCGAATTCTGAATTCCGAATTCCGAAATTCGTAGAACAAACTGGACGCTTGATTATTCTTACTTATTTCATATCGTCAAACCTTCAAATGAAATGATTGATGTATACAGCATTTAACAGATAAGATTCAAAATACATAATGACTCTTTGGAACTTAAATTCAATCAAAAGATCATGAAACTCTAGATACCCCAAAATAAAGCGGGGGTAGTTCAAAAGGAACCTATTATTCTTAATATAAAGAATCTTACACCACAGTCCCTAGATTTAGATATCCCCCTGCCCCCCCCCCCCCCCCCCCCCACCCTCAAAGTTTTTTAGCAAGACCTCCACTGATACCTATAGTATTTAGGAGACCCGGTAGCTCAGAAGGCTAAACGATGGCCTGCTGTTCAAGCGGTCCCTGGTTCAAGCCCCACGGGAATCTTTTTCCACCACAAACGGGATTCCATTGCACACAGCCTTTCATTATCACCAATCCATCGTCCTGATATGTCTTAAATATTGTTAAAAAGGACGAAAAATCACAAGACATCCATCCATCCTTTGGTATATGTAAGTTATAGCATTATATATCTCCATCTGTTCAGTTGATAATGCAGAGTCCCGGTAGCTCAGTAGGTTAAGCGATGGCCTGCTGATCTAGCGATCCTGGGTTCGAGACCCGCTGGAGGTGGGTAATCTTATCAATCGTAAACTGGGTTCCATTACACACAGCCTTTCATTTGCACCCTCCCATCGTCCTGATATGACTGAAATACTGTTGAAAAGATTAAATCCCCACAAGTCAGCCATCCATCTATAAGTTGATAATCCTCTAAATAAATCATCTTCCAGAATATGCAGATAAACCTCGCTCTATCTTCTATGAGGACTGCCTTGAATATTAAACAAGAAAAGATATGACACATGGTGTCATATGTATATACTCGACTAGTCTATTTAAAAAGTTTTTTTTTGTTTCTGTCAGTTTAAGTCATGGCGGCCTGTTGTTTTTGTTTGTGAGTTTAAAATACCATCTAAAGTAAATTAACTATCACCACGTGTCGCTATACCAGATACTTCACAATTCCGAATTCCGAATTCTGAATTCCGAATTCTGAATTCCGAATTCCGAAATTCGTAGAACATATTAAACGCTTGATTACAATGCCTCTTCACATTTTGTCAAACCTCTTCATGATATGGATGATTGCTTAAATATGAGCCGCGACACGAGAAAACCAACAAAGTGGTTGTGCGCTCAGCGTAGACTCAGGTCAGCCTGGGCAGGCGCCAATTGTAATAAGACTCTTCGCTAAACATTTAAAGGGTAGCTAAGTGTCCAAGCTACCTCCCTGCGAATAGCGAAGACTCCAATCAGACTGGGCGGATGCCTAGGCTGATCTGAGTCTGCACTGGGCGCACATGCCACTTTGTCGGTTTTGTCGTGTCGCGGCTCATATAATGTTAATCCTCAAGTGTCACTTAGACTAAATGAAGCAGATATATCAGATAAAATGCTACGTACTAGAGAGAGAGAGAGCGACAGATAGAGAGACAAGAGAGAGGAAGAGAGAGAGAGAGAGAGAGAGAGAGAGAGCTACTGTCTGTCCTTTCACAATCCACAGGTTTGGAAGCGGTCCTTTCAGTATAAGTGACCTTGCTTGAGTACAGTGATTACTCAGATCAGCCTGCGCATCTTCGAACATATTTATATATATGCGAAAAGGAAAGACTGATTAGATTGTGAAGAATCGCAGGCTGATCTGAGTAAACCCTGTACACAAGAAAGGTCACATACTGAAAGGACCGCTTCCAAAACTGTGGATTGTGCAAGGACAGAGAGTCTCTCTCTGTCTGTCTGTCTGTCTGTCTTTGTCTCTGTCTGTCTGTCTGTCTCTCTCTCTCTGTCTGTCACTGTCTCTCTCTCTCTCTCTCTCTCTCGCTCTTTAGCCTAAGTCACATTTAAGGATTAGCTTCATATAAGCTGCGACACGACAAAACCAACAAAGCGGCATGTGCACCCAGTGCAGTTTCAGATCAGCCTGGGCATCCGCCCAGTCTGATCAGTCTTCGCGATCCGCATGGAGGAGCTTAGACTTTAGCTTCCCTGTAAGTGCCTAGCGAAGAGTTTGATCAGAATGGGCGCCTTCCCAGGCTGATCTGAGTCTGCGCTGGGCGAACAACCACTTTGTTGGTGTTCTAAGCAATCATCCATATCATGCAGAGGTTTGACAAAATGTAAAGAGTCATTATTATCAAACGTTTAGTATGTTCTACGAATTTCGGAATTCGGAATTCAGAATTCAGAATTCGGAATTCGGAATTCAGAATTCGGAATTCAGAATTCGGAATTCGGAATTGTGAAATAGTATGGAAATGAAAAGTGAGCCAATTGGGCCATCGTATTAAGCGCTTAGCGAAGAGTCTGATCAGATTGGGCGGATGCCCATGCTGATCTGAGTCTGCGCTTGGCGCATAACAACTTTGTTGGTTTTCTCGTCTCGGCTCATATATCTCAATGTTTTAAAGGTTAAAAAAGTAAACTGTTGATGATGTTAATGCAATGTCTTGTCCGTTTCTACTGGTAACGAATCGCAGGTCTTAGAAACGGTATAAAGTAGAGTCGTTTGAAAATAATCCTCACTTTAAATCAGACAGGACATAGAAGGCTTAAAGAGTCAAAGGATTTCAAGAAACGCATTGAAAATGGAACTTCTTACCCCTGAGAAACGGTTATCAGCCGCTCTAGGACAATGTGGGATATTTAAACAACTGCCAATTTACAGTGGAAAAGTTACGCTAATAGTCCGAGATAACAATTGTCAACGTCGAGTCGCAGTCTACATGAAACTTTATGGAAATTGTCCCAGACATAATGCTGTACTTTATCGTGGAGAGGATTGCGAATTTCAGTACGGCGCTTTTGACTATGGAAAGTGTACAGTACAGAGAGTGGTAGACAACGAGTATCAGTTTGACATCTCACAGACAGAGAGAGGAATTGGACTCAGATTTGAAGCACCAACTCTGGAAGCCGCCGAGAAGTGGGTTGAGTCATTTAGATGCATCTCACACTGTCCTCATTCTCCTAAAAACAGAAGAATATATGATGAACCTGTTTAAATATCATGGCTTTTAAAAGGCCAAACTGCTGCAAGTCGAACAGGATACATATCTTGGACATATGCACAAGCTTACAAGTGTAATGTCGGTCTGGCACTGGTGAAAGATTTCGTGTGTGCCTATCTGAAAAGTGACAAATGTACATCCTTTGTGGTAGAACGCTGTACTTATCGACAAGCGGAGACAAACGATATAATTCAAACATAACGGACTCCCTGGTGCTTCCAAATATGCTACAAAGTTAACAAGAAAAGACACATATGGAATGTCTGGGGATGGGACGTTTATATAATTAAAATATTCAAGAGCAGAGAACATATTTTAGAAGACGGAACCTGGGCCAGACTACGTAGTTTTGGCTAATAAAGCCTCATCAGTGACCCTGACAATATCTGGTGACGAAATCGGAGAAAAGCATACTGTAATTTCTTAATTTTAATTTGGCTGTCGATTCAAAGACTGATAAGTGTCAAAAAGTGTCCAAATAATATATATGTAAAAAAAATGATGATCTAGAATAAGAGTCTAAATCAATCTAAACTTTCAGATTTCTCAGAATATATCCTCTAATCTCATAGGACGAAAATAGGATATAATCTGCACTATGAAATAGAATATAATCTGCACTATGGATGTAAAAGTGAATTAAAATTAAAATCCTAAAGACTTCTTTCAAGAGCAGCTAACACATTTTAGAAGAAGGAACATGGGCCAGACTACGTAGTTTCTAAACCTTGATGAGCGAACTCTTTCAGTTGCGAATAACAGTATATATGAGCCGCGATAGGAGAAAACTGACAAAGTGGTTGTGGGCCCAGCGCAGACTCAGATCAGCCCGTGCATCTGCCCAGTCTGATCAGAATCTTCGCTGTCCTCATGGAAGTAGCTTAGACCCGTAGCTTCCCTTTAAGCGCTTAGCGAAGTGTCTGATCAGACTGGGCGGATGCCCATGCTGATCTGAGTCTGCGCTGGGCACACAACCACTTTGTTGGTTTTGTCGTGTCGCGGCTCAAATTTATTAATCATTAACTTACATTATAAAAGAAAATAATCTCAGACCAGATACGAATATCTAAAGTCTTAACAGGTCGATTTCGATGTCGTAAAAAAGCAGTTACTCCGTACTGATGTCATTTGTCATTGACTCATGGTCAGTGTTCCGAAGTGTCCTGGTGAAGTGCTTCATTTCATAAAATGATACCATTTGGTAGAGACAAAAGGCGGTAGAACAGGGTAACTGTGCAGGGTAATACAAAAATCGGACTTTTAAGACCTGAGAAATACCGTAAAACCTCTATATATTGGACAGTTAGGTCTGAGCAAATAGTGCAAACCCAGATCAGACTGCTCCTCAAGGAGCAGTCTGATCAGGGTTTACACTATTTGCCATCCCATTTGCATTTTTGGACACATTACTGCACTGTAAAACCAGACTGTTCCCATTTTATGACAGTTATGGTAATCATTTTTGGTGTCCCAATATTTAGAATTTTTACGGTAGTTTATTTTCTTTATTATTGCTTGAAACAAAGGCTTAGCCGTTATTACATGTACCACGTGATCCTGACGTTGTCCATCTTGAAAAAAGTAGATATAGACAAATCGATTAATAATGGTGAACAGCCTCCAACATCTGCGAACGTCGTGGTCTAGCGGTTGTCCGGAATACATATACCAAATTTCTAATCGGTCACTTTTATGCCTGTAGCTCTCTTGATATAGTTTTCGAATGATTTTGTGGGCAATGATTTGTGCTGAATTACACTGGTAATATGAGCCGCGAAATGACTGGGCATTCTCTCAGTCTGATCAGGGTCTTCGCTGTCCGCAGGGAGCTAACTTAGACCATTAGCTACTCTAGGCTGATCTGAGTCTTCGCTGGGCGCACATTCCACTTTGTTGATTTTGTCGTGTCGCGGCTCATATTAAAATATGAATTACTGTCCTGTCTCCGTAATTTAAAGAATAGCTCGAAAAAAAATGAAATGTAAATCAAACAACAAACAAATACAATTAGAAAAATAAAATCATATTTTGTGTTTACATAGCATTAGATACGCATTACATCTACTTGCAAATCATATCAGGTAGCAATTTCAATGAAGAAAATTTAGCACTGTCTTCTTTAAATTCAATACAGCAACTTTAATATTTTTGCAACCTAAAGGTGGTATGGAAGTGGTGACCAGTTAGAGAGATTATTCAGTGTACAATGTCTGCCGTTTCTTGCCGGAGTGAACCGAAACTGACTGCGGCAAAACATGAGGTTTAATTATTATCGTGCGTCATTTACACCCCAGAGAGAAGAAACAATGAAGTTAAAATTACTATCTATTATTGGCGGATTTTCTATTTAAACAGTTCTTTGATTATTACTTCAAGGAATCAAATATACAGGTATAAACTTACTAATAAAAATACAAGCCATTAATAGGCCACCATTTTAACTGAAAACTAATTCAGCGAGAAAACAAGTATATAATATTGATAAACTGTATCACATTAACCCCATATATGAATAACAACATGAAAATTTTCAAGTCATATATCGGAAGGGTGGGTGGGTTTTACCAAAATTCGACTGACAGCGTCGATCTTAACTCGGCTGAGCCATGCCGAAGTATGAACAGTTGGCGATATTTCGCGCGCATCAGAACCGCGCACGCAGCATGCATTTTGTTGAGCATCCATGTGATACATTTAGACCAATAGAAACTTGTTTGACCGGTCAAAATGACCTATGAAGAAAAGTGGTCAAACTAGCTTACTTTAAGGGGAGTCGCATTCCTTGCGTAATAATTAAGTCTTATGTTAAACATAATATATAGATGTTTGGCGATATTAATCGATTTGCTTGTATTTTCCATCTTGTGGCGAAATATGTAAATATGTAACTAGATATGGCCCTATCTTGTAACATGCGGTCATATCATTTTCTATATGCTGGTATTGACATTATTAGTTTTATGTTATCATCCATCATCATATATCAATACTAGAACTAACTTCTAACCGACCACTTATTTATATCATGTTTTCCGCTTAATAAAAAGGACAATCGAACATATGTTTCCATCTGTGATATTGGTAAAGTAAATCAGGTAACTCTGAAATAAAAAATCTTATCCCTATACCATTGAATAAGTGAAAGATAATGGTACCCCTGTTTCCGAAAATCGCAACATTTCAGCCGATTTTCACGATTCGGACAGAACCACATTTCGGAATCTTGTCAGCATATGCTTATGATTTGCGCGAATATTTGGAAAATGTTTAAATGAACTTGAGAATTCATAATAAGGCATTATTCTAATAGAGAATTCAAAATTTTAGTCACAATTAAAAAACCTTCTCCACCACAGTCATAATCCTTGCGAAGTTCGAAAATGGGGGTACATGTGCATCCTCTGTTGCCAGGCAAAAGATATTGAAGGTATTGAGCTCAAATATTTTACAAAGTTTACATGACACATTGGGAATTCTGGATATAAGAAAATTGTGTCCGGTTACCATCTTCAAACGACAGTGTTCAAAACAAAGCAAGTGGTCGGTTAGAAGTTGTGCTTAGTATATTTATTTCATATTGAATATTTTTCACATTGTCATTCGAGTTTATTTGCTTTTGTTAAACATTGACATCCATTCCCGCGCCTTGAAACTAAAATTGAAGCTACTGAAATAGCATAATTTAACATTTCTTTTTTACTCACATCCATGTTGAGAGGCGCCGTAGTCGAGTGGTTAGAGTGGCTCGGCTATTGTGCAGAATGTCACCGGAAGGTTGTGAGATCGCGGCTGGCCGTCGCCATTCGACGACTGGAAAACTCTCTCTGTCAACCCAGCAGTAAATGGGTACCTTTTTCGAATAAGGGAAGGATACGGCAGCGAAAGGAGAGAGATGGGCTCCGCCTTTCATCAGCTGTGCTCAAGATACAGTGGGTCTCTAACCCCCATTGCCCCTACGGCTATTAGGCTATGGAAAACCTTTACTTTTACCTATTATGTAAACACAGGGTATAATCGATTCCGCCAATTTTCGCTTCCTGCAGAGACTGTCCGTCATATTTGGCTTCCGCCGAGACTGTCCGCGAACCCTTGCTTCCTGCAGAGACTACTGTACTCGAAAAATGGTTTCCTGCCGAGACTGTCCGCGTGACTCTGCTTTCTGCCGAGAGCCTCGGCAGGAAGCAGAATCACGCGTACAGTCTCTGCAGGAAGCCATTTATCATGTACAGAAGTCTCGGCAGGAAGCAAGAGTTCGCGGACAGTCTCGGCGGAAGCCAAATATGATGTACAATCTCTGCAGGAAGCGAAAATTAGCGGAATCGATTATACCCTGTGGTAAAGAATATCGGTTTTCAATTTTGCTTTTAAGTAAAAGAAATGGTGGAGTTAGAGCAAAACTCCTGAAAGTGGCCAAACCAAAATTTCGGTTTGGCCACTTTCAGGATTATTGTGAGAACTCCACCAGTTCGTCTTTTACAAAGCTGAATGATTTATACTTTACAGACACTGTGAGTGGAACAGCATTGTTTTAGTTTGGCATAATATTCATTACCAGAAGAAATTGTGCGCTTACTAGGCGTGATATATATAGCGGTATATACAGACAAAATACTTCTTATTTTGATCTGGTGAAGAACTGAGTGATGTTGAAAATTCGTAAAACTGATTACAACCGCTCGTAGTTAACAGAGGGCGGTTCAGACCAGTTTTTTTTGTAAACTGGTTTAAAATTCCTATAGTTTACAACTATAGTTTACTATACTTTACTGGTTTAAACCCGTTTTATAAAGTGGAACCGAATCGGAATGGCCAGCTGTAAATCTAACCGGCGATCATTCCAATTCGGTTCATGTTTGATAGACAGAATGAGTCTAACGGTTACACAAAAAGCTGCAATTCCACTTTTTGTGCAATATTGTGTTTTGTGACTGAGCCTTTTCTTATATATTGATAGAAAAAAGTGTAAATATTTATGTAGACAGGGATAAGAAAAACAGAAAGAAGTGAATAAAAATGGAAAATATAAAAGTGTGTATTGTCTTCCTTTGTCCTCGCAGTGACAGTCCAGCCATTCACAATTTTAAAACTAAGCCGTGACAGCGTCTATCATGGTCTATGGAAGGTCTGAAACGTCGTTACATGTATAACGCTTAGACGTTGCATCGACATTGATACTATGACATCATGTTATATTGCTACTTGACCCATTAAAACATCCAGACCATATAACAGCGAGTGCAAAACGTCGAAACTAAGTAATACCAACATTCTTCGAAGTTAGACTGAGGGGCATAGGCAAACAGTGTAGCCCATGATCAGACGCTGCAAATCCCGGCGTCTTGTCAGGTTTACACTGTTTGCATAAGGCGAATGCATTTCTCTTTATGATTATAATAAACTAAACCAGACACCGCCTAAATGGCAAATGGACTCATCTAATTTATAAGGATAGAAGAGTCCACTGGGCATAAAAGGGTCAATAGTATATGATGCTTATATAAGCATCATATTCTATGAACCCATTTATGCCCAGTGGACTCTTCTGTGAACCCATTTATGCCCAGTGGACTCTTCTGTGAACCCATTTATGCCCAGTGGACTCTTCTGTGAACCCATTTATGCCCAGTGGACTCTTCTGTGAACCCATTTATGCCCAGTGGACTCTTCTTAAGCGGTGTTGGGTTACAATCAGGCTAATCAAGTCTATGCAATCATTCTCAAGTTGGTCAAATAGTAAAGGGAATGACTGTCTACCCTAGAAGCAATTGATTTTGCTTGTAGAGTAGACCAGAGGGGTCAAGTTTTGAAGGAAACGATTTTTCTTTCATAGACGAAATTCTCTCCCTTAAGAGTAGGCCTAGACCCTATTTTGGAACAAATGCGTCGCTTACGGGAGCAAACAAGAAGTCTCAAAAAGTGTTTTTCCTTTGTAACAATGGTGGGAAACATGGAGGAGCAAAAAGTCATTTAGCCTATCACCTCAAAGCGTCGTCGTCACCATCCTACAGGAGTGGTTCTAGAAAAATTGTAGCTGCCGTGTAACGCCTCTTTGCAAACACAGGATGCCATGCTTGTATGTTAGATTGGTTCGTTGGTTGTGTTTAACGGCTTTTCAAGAGTCCTATTAAACGCCCGGGGGCGTTGCATCATTTTACGAAAAAGGGGGGGGGGTCGTTATTTAGAGTATAAAGTGTAGTAAATCAGCCACTGCCGAAATACCTCTGATTTAGAATTCAGGTGATATGGTGTACTTTCGGTGGATTCAAAAGCAACTCTACTACTTTTGCCTCCCTTCTCAGTAGGATCACCTCTTAAAGGAAAGAATTTGCTTCTATAGGACCACGTTCTTTCCTTTAAGAGTAGATCCTATGTCACAGAGCTACCTAATCCCGAGAAGCAAACAGGAATTTATGCAAGTAATATGACAAGATTTTCGGAAAAGAGGCATTTGTTAGGATTAATACGGTATTTTCAAAAACAGTGTAAGGTTACAATAGGAGTTAGGTTCGGAGAGATTAAAGTCCTACTAGTGGTAAAAACTAAATTACTAAACTCAATTTCCGAAACCATTCTATGTGAAACTCAACGATGCTTCCTTGCGTAAAGTTGGCTTATCACTGTCATATACAATCATAGAAATGTAGTAAGAAGCTGTGGCAATATCTCAGAATACATTTTTGTTGTTTTTACAGGGTTCTTAACCCCATTGCTCTATCAACATGAAAATGTTTATCAAGCGGTATCGCTGCAAGCTTCTCACTATAATTTCGTCATTGTAAATTACCGTGATTACCCAGCTTTAAACAAATAAAACATCAATGAGTTCCACATTAAAAGGGTCTGAAAACTTATTTGGGTCATTTTGTTGGCAACGAAAATGACCTACTTTCGATTTCAGGAAGTTGAATAAAATGGTAAAAATACAATGTACAGGCGTGGAGCCCCAGTCACCATCCCGCCTATGTTTATATAGCATTGCGGGACGGGAAACCAGACCTGGAAATTGTATTTTGTGGAGTGAATTGTTATTTTTCAAAAACTTATTTTCTCTCCTTTATACTAGTTATCTGACTCAATATATGCACGTCAACCCACATTTTATTACCAAATGCGAAGGTTGAACCGCTTTTTATAATGATTTGAGTTTAGACGTATTTACCACTAATAGGACTATGGAGACTTTAAGCACCTTAAAATGTTGATTAAATCTTTCTCTAAAAATTGAAATCAAATAAACAAAAAGCCACCTGGTGAATTGAGAAGATATGATAAATCAGCCGCAACATGACAAAATCAACAACGTGGCGTATGCATAACAGTGGCATATCAGCATGGGAAGCCGCCTAGTCTCATCACAGTCTTCGCCGTGCGCTTAAAGGGTAGCTAAGGGTCTAAGCTAGCTCCATGCGGACAACAAAGACTCTGATCAGACTGGGCGGATGCCCAGGCTGATCTGATTCTTCGCTGGGCGCACATGCCACTTTGTTCGTTTTGTCGTTTCGCGGCTCAAATGGTACATTAAATGTCACAGATAACGCATGCAGTCTACATTGTCTTTCTATATAAGTATCTTTCATATGGGAACAAGGTGTGGATAGAAAAATCCGTCACGAGGGTCACTGTTTGGCATCACGAGGTTTGCCCCGTGATGCCGAACAGTGATCCCGAGTGACGGATTATAAGAATCTATAATGTGTGTGAGGTACGGATAGACAAATCTGTCCCAAGGGACAGATAGGCGATGGTATAACTTCCAGTGCCGGGGCGTCCTACTGATTCGGAACATTGTAGGGCAAGGGCCTACTGTGCTTGCAGTAGGTGCGGATGAGGGTTGTTTGGACATTTTTACTCTTGTCTATCATTTCTCCTCTTTCTCCCTCTCTGGGAGACAGCCCGATATAGACTACAATAAAATCTTAAAGAGTTCCTTCAAGAGCAGAGAATACGTTCACAAGAAGGAACATGGGCCAGACTACGTAGTTTCAGCTAATAAAGCCTCTTCAGTGACCCTGACAATATCTGGTGTCGCAACCTGAGAAAAGCAAACTGTAATTTCTTAATCTCAATTGGACAGTCGATTGAAAGACCGATAAGTATCAAAAAGGGTCCAAATAATATATATATTAAACAATGGTTTCGAATATGAGAATAAACCAATCTAAAATTTCAGATATCTCAGAATATATCCTCTGCTCTCAAAGGACGAAAATAAAATAAAATCTGCACTATGGATTATGTACGGGGAGACGTTTTACGGCCGCCACACGGCACAACACCAGCTGCAGTGAGGCAAAATTAAAATCTTAAAGGGTGACTTCAAGAGCAGAGAATACGTTCACAAGAAGGAACATGGGCCAGACTACGTAGTTTCAGCTAATAAAGCCTCTTCAGAGACCCTGACAATATCTGCTGTCGCAACCTGAGAAAAGCAAACTGTAATTTCTTAATCTCAATTGGACAGTCGATTCAAAGACTGATAAGTATCAAAAAGGGTCCAAATAATATATTAAACAATGGTTTAGATTATGAGAATAAACCAATCTAAAATTTCAGATATCTCAGAATATATCCTCAGATCTCAAAGGACGAAAATAAAATAAAATCTGCAGTATGGATTATGTACGGGGAGACGTTTTACGGCCGCCACACGGCACAACACCAGCTGCAGTGAGGCAAAATTAAAATCTTAAAGGGTGACTTCAAGAGCAGAGAATACGTTCACAAGAAGGAACATGGGCCAGACTACGTAGTTTCGGCTAATAAAGCCTCTTCAGTGACCCTGACAATATCTGGTGACGAAACCAGAGAAAAGAAATACTGTCTCAAAGGACCTTTTTAACCCAAAACAATCTGTCCCTCGGGTCACTGTTTAGCATCACGAGGCTTGCCAGAGGGACAGATTTGCCACGAGGGACAGATTTGTCTATACGTACCGCACACTCATGGTAGATTCTTTTTTCTTGCATACCTTTAAGTGCTGAAGCTTTAATTACTTCATAGATTCCTCTAGACACTGCGTTGCGACGTCCGCCATTTTGACAACTGTTGTGATTTCTGACGTTGTAATGACGTCAGCTAGCGACGAAGTTACGTGACGTCCTATAGAACCAATACAATGCAAACCAAAGTCACGCGAAAACTTTCTTTTTTTATCCTACCCACGGGTCAGATAACCAGAGTAAGATAAGAATTTCTATCCCAAGCAAAAAACACGGATATCCTTATCTGAGATGCAAGAATTTCCTATCCGCACCTCACACCCTTGATAGATACTTTTTCTTGCACACCATGTTTTGTTTTAACTTGAGTACTTGTTTAAATGCGTAGTTTTAGTGCTTGAGAGGCTTCTATTTGATTGTGAAAGAAGGCGCCGTTTTCAACGACCGCCACTAGGTTCTTTATGTAAACACCTGGCGTGAATAAACTTACGTCATTTTTGCCGTCTTCGTGACGCCATCATGTAAAAAGTCAACGTCTATTGACGACCGCGTTTCAATTAGTTGATATTTACCATCATATCTGTCAAACTTTCGACCAGAATCAACTTTCTTGTATGGTGTTTTTCGATATCTCAAAGGCGTTTGATCGGGTATGGCACCCTGGTCTTTTACATAAGCTAAAACAAAATAGTGTTTCTGGCGAGCTGTTGTTTGGTTTTCTGATTGTCTTTCGGACAGAACACAGAGCGTTGTACTTAATTTGGTAACATCAACTAAAAAGCAGATAAGAGCAGGTGTACCACAAGGTTCTGTATTAGGACCCCTATTATTTCTTGTCTACGTAAATGGCATATCAGAAAATTTATTGAGTTTAAGGAGATGATTTGCGGATGACAGTTCACTGTTTGTCTCTGCTTCTAATTTACGAGTTACTGAAGGTCTTTTGAACCATGATTTGAGTTTAGTTTCCAGTTGGGCAAGACAGTGGTTGGTCAACTTCAATCCTAATAAAACGGAAGCAATGCTTTTTTCGTATAAGTAGATTGAAGAATTTCCAACTTTACTTTTCGATGGCGTCGATATAAAGCTTGTCGCTAATCATAAACATCTGGGGCTTATATTTAGCGAAAATATGAAATGGAATGTTCATATAGAATCAGTTTTAGATAGAGCTTGTAGAATGATAGGTGTCATGAGGAACTCAAATATATATTTTCAAGACGCGCACTTAAGGTGGTGATTTATGGTAAATGTAAAAATCTGCATAAAACCATAAAAAAGTGATGTATCTCCCTGAAAGTTAGCAGACTTTTTATTTTTGTTGTTCTTGACAGTTTAGAATACAAAATAGACGTACATGCTGCTTAAAAAGGTGTTTTTATAAGGTAAGATCATAGGGTAATTTTCATCGAATAAATCTGAAAAAATGATATCGTTATTGAAAATTTACGTAGTGCTGAAGGTGCAATATTGCACAATGAAGAGCGTGCTAGCAATTATTTATTCCAACTATTTCTCAAATTGTAATGTAGAGACGAAAACGGTAGCTTTTTCTCAAATGTTCAACCATATACAAAGTAAATGTACACTGGACGCATTTATTAAATATAGGGTAGGCTAGCATACCTATGTTAACACATACAGTATAAATAATACATTACTAACCTGATCAGTGGTGTGTAGATGAAATTGTTCAACCTTGTTAAAATAGTCTCACCTGTCTCACCTTTGTGTTTTGACAAAAATATTTGGACACAGATTGCATCTTTTTTCATCTGCTCAGCCTGATAATGTGTGAGTGAAAGAGTTTGAAAAAATAATTGCTAGGACGCTCTCCATTATGCAACAAGGTACTCTAAGCACTAAGTATATTTTCAATAACAATATCATTTTTTCAGATTTATTCGCAGAAAATTACCCTTTGATCTTTCCTTATAAAAACACTTTTTAACAAATGCTGCATTTTGGGATTCTAAATTATGAGAATCAACATAAAGAAGGCATCTGCTAAGTTTTGGAAAGATCAGTGTTATTTTGAGTATTTTATGCAGATTTTTGTCTTTGTCCCAAGTCAGTGATTATCACCACCTTAATCAAACATATATTTCTTTTATCAGACCAGTTTTAGAATACACGTCTACAGTGTGGGATGGCTGTACTGTCGAACAGCGCAACTCTCTAGAAAAACTGCAGAACGAGATAGCGAGAATTGTAACAAGACTTACTAAATCTGTTTCTTTAGACCGTTTGTATAATGAATGTGGATGGCAACCGCTTCATACCAAAAACTTAAGTTTATGTATAGAACCTCATATGGAATGGTTGCTTCCTGTATTTCAGATTTAATGCCACCATCTGTCGCTAATGTCTCACATTATAATTAAGGAATAGTTCAAATCTATCTACAATACCGACTCGAACTGCTACTTTTAGTAAATCATGTATTCCGTCTGCCATCTCCGACTGGAATAACTTACCATGATTAGCATTCCGTGAATGTGAGTCCTATACCTTTTGTAAAGAACTTAAGGTCAAGAATACGTAAATGGCTCATACATAGATTTTTTTACATTTTGCACAGGGGTGCATTTTCATGTGTTACATCGAATCCTGCCATAAAAAAGATAGGTCACCGAGTTCGTTTAGTCGCTAGATCAGATTGAAAAACATGAAAATTTGAGGCCGTTTCCATTGACGGCAATGGGAATGCGATGAAAAAACTCAGATTTTAAAATTTAAACGTACACAGCTTGTTTACCGGTACATAGATTTTTTTCAAAAACTGATATTTTATGTCACAGGATCTGTCGATTAAAATAAGGTAAGAAAAGTCCTTGACTACCGAGTTCGTTTTTCAAGTAGCGCTTGGTAAGCAAGCATAGGTATGTATAAATCTACGCCATTCCGCGACGTCATTTATAAGCGACGTTGCAGTCGTTTACTGGCGGCGTAATAAGACATGCTAAGAGCGTTATGAATATACGGAAAGATGAGGACCAATAGGGTTCTCATGCTGAATGCCTTAAGTTTCGTCCACACGGGCAAAGTTTCTGTGACAAAGTAGGGTTGGAAAAGTAAAATTTACTCGTGTGAATGAAAAAATATGCCACATCTTCATTGCCAAATTTACATGGTCAAGTTTTTATGACAAACAAAATTTGTCCGTGTGGACAGAAAATTTGCCATAGAATATGTAACCAAGAAACTAGCTATGGAGATAAGCACAGAAAACCTTGCTCATAATCAAATCGGTTTGATTTTGAACAAAGTATATTAAACAAAGAAAGGGTGGCATGGTTGGCCGTTCACACGGGCAAAGTTTATTTGTCCAGTTAACCTTGACGAATAATGTTTCGATCGTGTGAACACAGCAGCAAATATTTCCTTGCCGAAGTTAATTTGACAAAGATTGCATGCCACATTTTTCTGTAACAAATAATTTGTTCCGTGTTAACGCAAAATGTTTGGCAAACTTTCTTTGTTAGAGATTCTGTGACAAAGAAACTTTTGTGGCGTGAACGAGGCTTAAGTGAAAGAATTTTTTACAGACTCAGACAAAAATTAGTAAAAAATGCAAGCATTCTTCTAACAGTAATATGGTTATTGCAGCCGACACGTTTTAGCCGCATAAACAACTGCGTTACCCTAAATCACAAAACGCGCCCTGCCATGATAAAATGGGTTCTTTGGGGCATATATGGTCAGTGGAAGCTCAGATCAATGTGCGCACCCGCCCAACCTGACCAGAGCCTTTGTTGTCCTCTGGTACAATGATTCCGTGAGGAACAGCGAAGAGATTTACTAGTCTGTGCGTATGCGCAGGCTGATCTATGTGCATGTATCATAATTTCTGACGACTCGTGTTCTGTCGGTGTGGCTCATGGTAGTCAGATAAAATTGACCTTTGGACAGTATTTCGGTCATATCGAGATGATGGTAAGTTACAAGGTCAGCTTCCAAATCCACCGTCGGTGGGATAGGTAAAGGTAAAGACTTCTTGTAACGTAGTGGCCGTAGGGGCGGTGTGAGTTAGAGGCCCGCTATATCTTTGGCAACGGCATACAACAAGTGGAAGAAATATTGTATCATTCTTATTTTGTAATCAAAACAAAATTTTCGATGTCCAGAAAGGATATGTGATCATATGTGTATTAAAATCGCAAAAATTATAATAAATATTACATTCCGATCCCATAAAGCCCTAAAATCAGCTGGCATACATTTACTTGGTTTCGGATACGCAATCCCACCGGCGCCGCGGACGTTCGGTTATTACGCAGACGGTTGCGGGTTCGAATCTTGAGTCGGCCAGCTAGCGACTGGAGAAGTCTCTTAGTCAAGCCAGCAGTAAATAGGTAGCTTTTTCAAATCAGGAAAGGATAACGCAGCGAAAGGAAAATGATGGGTTCCATCTTTCATATGTGTGTCTGAAAAGTTCTGTGAGCCCTGAATGCAGGGAGGGAACATGTAACCGGCCAGCCTTAAATTGTTACACACATGAAACTCTGTCTGTGTGTCAGTCACACTCTCTCTCTCTGTCTGTCAGTCTCTCTCTCTCTCATTAATTAATTTATTAATACACTTATGTTGATAAAATATCTTCAAACATACAGGGAAAAATAGAACATTGCAATATTAGCAAAGGGCTTGAATAAACAATGACAACAACTCCGTTTTCCCCATGTTTGACGTTATTATTGAATGTCCTATGGGGCCGCCATATTGAAAATTTCACTGACTAGGATGTATTTCGTGACGTTACGTCCTTCACGACGCACGTAATTAATTGCGCCAGTCATTTACGTATTCTTGACCTTAAGGTCGGTCAAGAATACGTAAATGACTGGCGCAATTAATTACGTGCGTCGCGAAGGACGTTACGTCACGAAATACTTCCTAGTCAATCGGAACACCGCTCGGCCAATTCCGTGAATCAACAATTGATCAGAACTTTGCCAGTAACTGAAATCTTCAGTTGTGAGGCAGATATGAAATCAGTGTAAAAGTTATACAAAACGTTCATGATTCTGTCAAAACAACAAGCAGTCTCTTCACTTTGTCTGATAGTGCCTAATGTTTGTACAAAACTCAAAGAAAAGTCTGATACAGTTTTAAAGTTAGGGAGCAGACACAAAGTCATTATAAAAAATATAAAATATAATTCTGTCAAAATCCGAATTAAGCTAAATGGTTCTTTTACTCTGCATATTGTCTAATAGCACTTTATACTTTTACAAACTTTCATGACGAAATCCTAAACAGATGTAAAGATATGGGGCAGACATAATATATATCCTTAAGAACTTTGACCTCTGTGTAAGACCTTGACCTTTGTCAGACATTGTTAAAATGTGATGTTCTGCACATCATCTAAATGAGACGAACATTTGGTCCAGGTTTAAACAAATCTGCACAGCATCTTAGTAAGATGAACATTTGGTCCAAGTTTAAGCAAATCTTTTACAGGGTTTTGGAGATATTGAGTGGGAAAAGTTAATGGACAGAAGACAGACAGATGAACGCCACAGTATAATTTGTCCTGCTACTGATGTTTTATATTTGTACAAAGTTTCAAATCAAAATCTTATACAGTGGTAATGTTACTAGGGAGCAGACATGAAATCACTACAAGAAATATACAAAGGGGCATAATTCTGTCAAAACTGTGAGTAGGGTTAGTTCTTTTTCTCTGTGCATTGTCTGCTAAAGCTTTATATTTGTACAAACTATCATGAAGAAAACTTTTAAAAACACTTCATAAAATATGGAGTGGACGTGATGCTAAATGTAAAATTATATACCAAAAATACAAAGGGGAACAATTCCATCAAAACTGAAAGTATGGTAATGGTTCTTTTTCTATGCACATCATCTGATGGTGCTTTATATTTGTACAATTTGTCATGCAGAAATCTTGAACGTTTTACAGATATGGAACGGTAACAAAATGTTACCGTTTGAATTTCAGCCGCTGGTAGACCTTAAACTTTGTCAGATGTTGTTAAATAAGTTCTGCATATTGTCTCAATGAGGCATACATTTAACTTAAGTTTTGTTGTTGTTTTTTAAAAAAAATACAGACAGGCACACAGACAGACAGACAGATGGACAATGCCACAACATAATGCAACTCATCTCATGACAGGCAAAATGGTGATAACTGTTAAACAAATTTCAACTTGAAACAACCAGGAAAACCTTAATTACTCTCGGAACTACTGTATGTAACTGTACCACTTCCCTTGGAAACACACACAACTGTAAACTGTGTTTAAATATTTTCACATTTCCTGGCCATTTTTCAATCACTGTAAATTGCACAACAGTGTAATAGGAAGACACATTTTAAACCAGGTCCTTGAAAAAGTACCATTTGTACTACTGTGATTTTGTTGCTTGGTTGTTTCGGGTTTTAATGCCTCTTCCAGACAGGAATTCTGTCTATATCGAGCCATCTCCCTGTGATGTACTACTGTCACTTTGGGCATGATATCAAGTGTTTATCTGTCTTTTGTCTTCCAAATTTCTTTTTCTAGGGACAAGTTTCATTGCTAACTACTAATTTCTTAACTTATCTGGAATGAGTAGTCACATATCTGAATATAGAGAGACGTACATAAAAAACTTGTATAGTCCGTAGCCCCTTTGTCAGCCTTTTATGTCTTGAAACAAGTCCACAAGAAAGCATCATAAAACAGCCCAAAAGTTGTATTAAATTAGTCTGACAGTATGAAACTTAATTTCAAAATGCAATTTAACACTATACTATTGCATTATGTGTATGTTGTACATAAATATATAATCTAACACCTACAGTTATTAGTTCATCCACATTTCATTTTCTTGGAATAAAGCAGATACTTCATCATTTAAATGTCACAAAAGCTTTATCTGCTTGCCCTGCACAATCCTGAATTTTTCTTACTAAAACCACAGCTCTAGTTTGCATATGACATCATCATAAGGTATGAATTTTGAGGGGGGCTACGGACTATACAGGGCTACGAACAACATGTTATTGGCTGTAGAATTTTGTTGCCGGCAACTAGACGCTTATCACTTTTTGTGTAGCTGTTCTGTCATTGTCTGAGACTATAAAACAGCTTGTCATGTAGATAGCCAATGATTTGACTTTTATCATCAGTAGCACATGCTGAAATATGGGGCTACGGACTATACAAAATTAACATGATTTTGGCTAGGCTAGTAGAACTAGATGGAGAGCATTTCATAAAAATGTGTGTGGTATTCATGTGTGATTGCATCTATTTGGTAAACTACTGATGATTTCTTAATTTATTTAGCATTGAAAAGTAAACTTTCTAAATGTGGAATAACCATAGGTGAAAAACTGGAAATGTATAACAAGTGTATACTTTTACATTTTTCCACATATCTTCAGCAGTTTTTATATGATTTTCATTCCGTAAAAAGTAATGTTAATTAGAATGGGGTCTACTTTAAAAGAACATAAATTTTACAATATCTGATCCAGTCCCTGTTTGGGTCATACATTTAAAAAATGCCTTCTTTTTCTTGCAACAGCATAACATGCAAAAAATGGTCATTTTTGGGCCTTTCAGACCAAATATTTTGTAAACTTTACCATGCAGATATATAAAACCATATATCACAGGAAAGCTCATTTGAAGCACTATTCATTTACACATATTTTAAGAAGATGAGATGTCTGTGATGCTCAGAATCATCGCATAACATGGTAAAACTTAAATTGTCCACATTATCTTGGCTAAGCCGTTAAATGTTCTGCTGGTCACGTATTTTCAAAGTTATGCCCCTTTTTTCAACTCAGTGTATGGAACATTGTGAACAAAATATCTCAAGCACCCCTAATGCTAGGATTGTGATTTTTTGCAGGATGACACTGTCCAAGGTGTAGATGACCTGATTAACTTTTGAAAGAAAATTGTTAATTTTTTTACCGAGCTATGCCCCTTTTTCGACTTAGTGCACTGTAAGCCTATGGAACCTTGTGAACAAAATATCTCAAGACCCACTGATGCTAGGATCGAGTTTTTTGGCAGGATGACATTGCCCAAGGTGTAGATGACATGATTAACTTTTTTTTTTTTAAAAAAAAGGTGAATTTTTAGAAGAGTTATGCCCCTTTTTCGACTTAGTGCGTTGTAAGTCTATGGAACCTTGTGAAAAAAATCTCAAGAATCCCTGATGCTAGTGTCATGCTCTTGTTCAAATTCGTCATTTTATATAGGAACAAGCTAGTGAACAAAATACCTGAAGAACTGCTCCAGCTGGGATCCTGATACTTGGTATACAGTTACAGACAAAGGTGTAGATGACCTAAGCAACTTTTGAGCATGTTTCGTAAATTTTTGATTAAGTTATTCCCCTTTTTCAGACATAGGCATATACTATAGGCACAAGCTTGTGAACAAATATCTGAAGAACTGCATAAGCTAGGATTCTTATATGTGGCATACAAGTTTTGACCAAGATGTAGTTGAACTGATTAACTTTTGAGCATATATTGTAAATTTTTGGTTGAGTTATTCCCCTTTTTTCCCAACATAGGCATTTATAAAGGAACAAGCTTGTGAACAAAATGTCTGAGGAACCACATAAGCTAGGATCCCTATATTTGGCATGCAGGTTTGGACCGAGGTGTAGATGACCTGGTTAGCTTTTAAACCTATTTCATAAATTTTTGGTAGAGTTTTTCTCATTTTCAGACATAGGCATTTTGTATACGAAGAAGCTATATGAAAAACTTTGTGAACAAAATACCTGAAGAACCGCTAAACTATATTCCTTATATTTAGCATACAATACCGGCTAAGATGTAGATGAACCGATTAAAACCCCTTTCTGACACAAATATTATGGGATGAACCTTTTTTAGAGGCAAGCATACCTTTGGGGGCATAGTGTTTCATAAACACATTTTCTAGTTTCAAATATTCATGTTGGCTGAGGAGTATGCTATGACTAAAACCCTGTTGAAAAGGGTGTAAAACTCCAAACTGGAATAGGCTTTTACTCCTTACTATCTATAGAAGAAAACATCATTTATGCCTTTGCTGCTCATATACTAACTTGATATCTGCTCAAATAAAAGTTCCAAAAAGCATGAAACAAGAACTTGTTATAGTTGTATCTTGACATCTCCATATTCACATTTTCTTGTGAAATTATATTATAAAATTTCATGTTACCTAATTATTTCTTCAAAATTCAGAAGATCTTAACTGGCCCATCTTCATTTGATAGGCAATATTCCAGCCGGTTGTCAATAGCGAACATTCGCAATTGACAACCGGTTGTCAATAGCGATCGCCTTTTGGTAAATGCTCACACCAGGGGTAGAGCATGAGCTCTCCTTTGCTTGGCAAAAGCATGCTTAAAATGTTTCAAAATACTTTTACTTGTGTAACTTTGCAGTAAAAATAGCAGAACAAAACAACTAGCTCCTACGTAGAACAGAATAGAGTTTGGTTTTCTTCTGGAGCAGAACAAAACAACTAGCTCCTACGTAGAACAGAATAGAGTTTGGTGTTCTTCTGGAGCAGTCTTATCTGGTTCTGTGCTGTTTGCTGGCGTACCTTTGTCTCAATATTTGGGGCATTATGTGTAGATGCTGACTCTAAATTTTTGTGATACTGTAACTAGTTACTGTTATTGTCCTAAAGTGTGAACAAGCTTTGATAACACATCCTTGCAAGGCATTTGTTGGGCCAGGATTTGAACCTGGAACCTCCTCATGAACATAAAACTGATTAAGTTCTGAGTTGCTCTGCCAGTTGAGCTACCCAACCTTTACTGCCAAACAATTCTGTGTTATATGTAAAAGCAGAAACAGCCTTGTTAAGTGTAAGAATTCAGATGTAGTTTTCCAACTTTTTTTAGTTCTTTATTACCAGATTTTTGCCAAAAAACATTTTATTGGTACAGTTTATGTACATCTTCAGCACCAATTATAAAGGTAAGGCTACAAAAAAGTATATGTGTGTTTCCAGTTTCAGATTTAAAAAATATGTATGGAAGGTCAGAGTTATTTTTTTTTCATTATATGACATCACTGTTATTCAGTGGTTAGAGTCAGTGTCATAAAAATGGTCTGACCGCACCCGTAATTAAACTTTGGCGCATATATGTAATGTCATGGACAATGTCCATGTCAATAATGCGTTTACTCATTGAAATAATGGTCATTTTGAAAAAATTCAGTTGAAAGGGACATATGATAAACAGAACCTTACACTGTCATTTCATATGAAATTTATGAAACTCGCTGAAGGCTTGTTTCATAATTTCACTTGAAATGACCACTCTCATAAGATCCTCTATATCTTATTTTAGTATTATAATATATTCAGTAACTAATATCAGCATAGTAAAACCATGCTAACTGAATTTATGACCTTGACTGATAGGGTAAGGCAGAATTAATAATCCAATGAATGCTCAAAATCCTTCATTTCTGAGAGATCCGAAATTGTGACATGTCCTTTTTAAATACTGGATTTTTTCTCTGCACTATAAAATGTTAAAAATATGGCCAATGATCCAGGTAGGGTTGGGAAACTGGACACATGCGTATACATGTATTTATATTTGGCCTTACAGACAGTTCACCAAATCTGGTAGATAAGACACATGAGACAGACACAATCTTAAACTGGTGGTAGACCAATGTTGCTTGAACAAATTACTGTCCTAAAGTGTACACAAGTCAATTTGATATGACAGAATAATGGCTTAAAAATTCATGCCACACGTACACATAAAACAGCTGCTAACAAACGATAAATACTGGTGCTTTCTGTTAAGTGTTAACTTTTTTAAAAAGCCCAAAAAATCTTCGCTTACCATTCAGCTACCATATGGACTTCATCCACAGCAACAGCACATATCCTCTCCTGGTAAGTCTTGGATAGTAACATAGTCCTAATGCCCTTCTGACGCAGAGCCTCTGGATGAGCATAAATGATGTTAAACTGCCCTTCTTTCAAATCTTTCATCTCCACAGATTCGGGTAGCGTGATCTTGTATTGGCTCTGACCTTAAACATATTATCAGTTTTATCAATTCCATCCAAGTATAACCATAAGCATACTAATACCATAATGACCTTGAAATTTTGGACACCTGACAGTTGGACAATAATTGTTACAAAATTCTTAAAAAATGGGTTTTACACATGTTAATGCATCCAAATGATTCTTAGTAAATGGCAAAAGTTGTAGACCCTGATCAAACTGCTCCTTCAGGAGCAGTTTGATCTGGGTCTACAATGTTTGCTCAGAGCCTCAGAACTGTCTGTCCCAATATTTAGTGTCATTAAAGTATCACTGGATGCTTGCTTGGCCCTGGCCTGGTAGGTTAAAGTTTTTTTCCTACAGTTAGGCAGCATTTTGTTTTCTAAAATGTTACCAGAGTTTTGTATTGTTATTTTCATTTTATTTCTTTTCTAGCCATACAAATACAAAATAATGTGCACAAACCACCATTTTGGTTTATCAGCTTTCCATGATAATGTCATGCAAATGTGAAAACACACACACACACACACACACACACACACACACACACACACACCAAAAAATCTTGTCCAAATTTGTTGAAAAAAGAGAAAAAGCCAGGTCCATTGTAAAAAATCTGGGTACACTTGAGAAGAGAATCTCTCCCTGTAAGGACTTCATAGAAAATAACTGTAGACAGGGCTACCACTGGGTCAAACCGAAATTGCCTGACTTTTCACTGGCCATCAGGGTTGGGAAGAGTACCCAGGTAGCCGAGGTTTGGGTTGGGTAGAACAATTACTGTCATTTTAGTTTATTAACTGTTATGCGAAGAACAACTGAGTTGAAAGAAGGCATGTTTATATTCAGAACTCTGTAATTTGTTAACAGATTGTTTTTACTGACAAATTATAAAACTATTTTCAAACCTCTCTGTCATGCTGCTGAAATCTGTAAGTTTGTTAACAGCTTGTTTTTTGGCAAATTATAAAAATGTTGTCAAACTTCACTGTCATGCTGCTGCAGCACTTTGCACACAATAGCTGTTAGCCAAGTATGGCAGGTATTGCTTTTAAGTGTGTTAAGAGTAAGTAAAAATATATGGGAGATAGCGATAATGGGTAGCCACATGCAGTACTGGCTCAGATACCAGGGAACACAATTTCTACCCGTCCGAGCACTACTGACCATATTATATACCATATTCCCTATTAATTCTATTAAATGCCCCAGGGGCATAGCATTTTACAAAAGGAAGGCATTATTTAGAGCCTATAGAGTGGTAAATTAGCCACTAACAGGGATCAAGCTAGAGGTCCAAATGAGGGAGAAGTTTTTCTGATTTTAGGGAGAAGTTTCTGCCCGCCTTTCAGTCTTTCCTATATGATCTATACATTTAAACTTCTCCCTCAGCTCAAAACAGGGAGAAGTTTGATCCTGCAAGGAGACTATTTCTCCCTAGTCTCCCTCTAGCTTGATCCCTGCACTAATAAACAGTATTAAGGTGAATGGATAAACTTTTAGATGAATAAGTTCTACTATTTTCCTTTTCTTGTCTCCCTTCTCAGAAGGGTCTGCTCTTAAACGAAAGAATTTGCTCCTCAAGCAAAGTTTTACCTTTAAGAGTGGACCCCATTTGGAAGAGCTATGTTCTCCAGACTAGCAAACAAGAATTCATGTTGTTCTTCTTTGTCCAGAATTCAATTCTATAATAGTACCAAAAAATCTCACAGGGAATGGAGAATTTCTTGCATGAGGAGTTTTCTATTGTAAATTTCTGAGCAAGAACTATATCTGAATCTGGTTTTAAGTGAAATACAAACCTTATTTTTGTATGTTTCAGATGTAAAAACTAAGACAACTTTAGTCTAGAAAACTGCTCTGGCAATGCTTCTCTCACTCGCTTTAGGATATTACAATGTTTTTTTTTTAATTGCTTTTCTGTTATATACTGTTCACAGAAAGTAGGGGATATTCAGGTATGAAAAATTGTAGCATCTACAACAAATGTAATATCTATATGAAACGTTAAGTATTAATAAGATAAAAATCTGTTAAGACACTTTTCATGAAAGTTTGGACGATATACATGTATCCTGACACGTGACCTGCATACAATTTGTTTCAGACCGGGGGTCAGGACTAAAATGTGGTAAATTCGAACAAAAATTTATTCAAATTCTTCAATTAAGCTAACCTTTTTATGCACTTTTAAGTTTTGTATGCTAAAAGATTTTTTTCTTCTCCAAAATTGTCATTTTGGGAAGAAAACCAGAAAATTAAATTCGTACAGGTGCATCAAGTTACCAAAAAACTTAGACGTTTATGGCTTGCACTCTTTAGTTTGATGAAACAGTGTGTAAAACCAATTTTCAGTTTGTTAAATGAAGAATGATGAGTGTTTCTGTGTAAATTTTGTTATCTGAAAACAATCTGTTTCCACACCAGATTCGTGTGAAATTTGGATGTCGACCCCCTGTCTAAAACAAATGACATGCAGATCACGTGACAGGATATACCATCCAAATTGTAAGCAAAATGCCTTCTCGAATATTTGTCTGATGGATACTTGTCGTTTCAGATGGATTTGGTATTTTTTCTAATTTATACAATTTTTAATAAGTCAATATCCCCTACTTTCTGTGAACAGTATATAAGTGTTTTCGGGTATTTCTGTAGGTTTCGGTTATTCTATGTACATGTGTTCCAGATAGAAAGGTGTAACAGGGATAATTTAGGGGTGATTTTCAATATTTCTCTATAAAAACATAACCTGTGACCCCTCATGAGAACCGTCTTGCCGAGACAGTTCTAATGGGGGGTCACAACATATGTTTTTGTTTAGAAATAAGAAAATTTATCTTTGAATTACCCTCAGTACCCCCTCTTAACTGGAGCTCTGATGTACCAGCGTCAGAAACATGTATAGTGGGTTCTCATAATATTCAGGGTTTTGTAATATCACGGTAAAAATTTGTCAAATCTCAATAAATGTAATATTTATTGGGCATATTGACTTTACTAAAATTGTTTTTGAAATTTAATAAATAACTGTAAGAGCTTGACATGAAATATTTGATTGATGATACTTTATTCACCAAGGAATTATTCATTACCTTTTCTGCTCATTGACCAGCTAGTTGTCAAATTTATGGAAAGTCCTTCTGTAAACACATTATGAAGGTTTCTGTTCAGATTTGAATAAACTATGATATAGGTTGTAAACGTTTAAAACATACATGAACACCTGAGATATTGCTGCATTAAATTTTCAGGATTTTGATATGATTTGCTTGCCATAAATAATACCGTGAAATTATGGAACTCTCCACTGGCTTAGGCTGCCAAGAATATGGTAGCTTATTTTTTGTTTGTAAACAAATGAGGGAAAGTTACGGTTTTCCACACTACAGTGATAATAATTAAATCATATTTAATCAGTACAGCTCTTCTTATTTATTTCTAGCTGTCATAACAGCTAACTACCATGATATTAGGGAATTCCAGTGTAAATTTAAGACTTTCATAGACCAGATCGTAGGAGCCTGGTTGCTTATATCCATGCACAGGTTAAAGATGCGGTGATTTGTCACACCTACCCCCACCCCACCCGGTCCACCAAGAAAAAAAAAGATATATAGCCCAGAAATAAATGTGAAAATTAGGAGCCTGGTTGCTAATATCCATGCACAGGTTAAAGATGAAGTGACTTGTCACACCTATACCCCCACCCCAACCGGTCCACTAAGAAAAAAAACCCCAAAAGATATATAGCCCAGAAATAAATGTGAAAACTAGGAGCCTGGTTGCTAATATCCATGCACATGTTGAAGATGAAGTGACTTGTCACACCTACCCCCACCCCGCCCGGTCCACCAAGAAAAAACAACAAAACGATATATAGCCGAGAAATATATGTGAAAACTGACTTTTTTCCCATCAAAATTATTAATATGACTTATTTTTCATTTTGTATCTTTTTCCAAACACACTAATGTGTATCTTATAGAAAGGTATTCAACTCGAACTGCAGTCAGGACACAATCTGACAGACTATGTTCCCTGCATCAAAAATCTGTGCCAAAGTTGTTCATTTAGGGGATAACTGTATTCAAAATGGTCATTTGGGGAGGTAAATCGTCGGTTTTATGGTCCGAAATTTCGTTTTACGGCGACGCGCTAGCGGAGCCGTAAAACGGAATTTGCGGAGCCGTAAAACGGAATTTGCGACCATAAAACCGACGATTTACCTCCCCAAATGACCATTTTCAATATAGTTACATGTATCCCCATTCTAATGCATTTTTTTCACATTTTCACCGTTCAAAGTGTACTTCTTTGCACCCATTGCAAGCGCTTTCAGCAGCGTAAAACCAAACGTCAGCTAATGAGAAGCGATGTTTTATAATGACGTCGGGTTTGCGACAGTATATCGCAGAATATACTGTCGCAAATTTTTGACGTTATCCAATCAGACGTCGCATTATATTTATAAGTGCATTAGAATTGCAAATAACAACAAAAAATAATTGCAAAAACACTAATCTGCTCTTGCACAGTTTTCAAATATATTTCTAGGCTGTTTAATATATATTCTTGGTGAAGGGATGGTATGGGTGTAACATAGGTGTGACAAATCACCACATCTTTAACCTGCTTATCCAGCTAGCATAGTTTTTCTATCTATAATATAAATATCAACATGTTCATATTATACAGGGAAAACCTATGCTAGCTTAGCGATTGTTTGTATGTGTAGTTGGTGGATATTAGCAACAGGACTCCTGTGGACCAGATTGGGAAACTATTATAAATTGCATACAATTCTCTATTTCTTCATCTGCATCATAGGCTGATACTCTAGTTCCATCAAAAGACAGAAAACATGCATTTACAGAGGGCCCCTGTAAACTTTGAACTTGGTCCTCCATGATGGAGTTCAGAGGAACAATGATGATGACGATCATTGGTTCGTGTCGGTTGTACTTCCTCTGCATGAAATACGGGAGTAATTGAAAAATTAAACTTTTCCCGTAGCCCGTTGGCAAGACTGCTATAGTGTCATTCAACTCATACAGACTCCTAAGGCATTCAATCTGTTTATCCTTGAGTGGGAACGTTATCCCCAAAGAATTCAGAGAAAACTCTAAACAGAGAGCAAAATTGCCGGCGTTCGACGCCATTTTGGATACAGAACTAGGGAATGAAACGAAGGTGATCCGAAAAGAAAAACTATATCTTTGGCGTATACTTTCGACCGAACAACAAAATGTTGGATTTTGCTGCATACTGCTCCGCCCGAGGTCTGATTCACTGAATTGGCCGAGGAGTTCCGAATGACTTCCTAGTCAGTGTAATTTTCAATATGGCGGCCCCATCGGACATTCAATAATAACGTCAAACATGGGGAAACGGAGTTGTTGTCATTGTTTATTCAAGCCCTTTGCTGATATTGCAATGTTCTTTTTTTTTATTTGAAGTTATTTCATCAACATAGGTGTATTCATACAAAATTAATGAGAGAGAGAGAGAGAGAGAGAGAGAGAGAGAGAGAGAGAGAGGACAGACTGAGTTTCATGTGTGTAACAATTTAAGGCTGGCCGGAATACATGTTCCCTCCCTGCTTTCAGGGCTCAAAGGACTTTTCAGACAAACATATGAAAGGCGGAGCCCATCTTTCTCCATTCGCTGCGTTATCCCTCCCTGATTTGAAAAAGCTACCCATTTACTGCTGGGTTCACAAAGACACTTTTCAAGTCGCTAGCTGGCCGAATCCAGATTCGAACCCGCAACCGTCTGCTTCATAACCGAACGTCCACGGCGCCATCCGAAATAATTAATAAACCAAGTAAATGTATGCCAGCTGATTTTAGAGTTTTACCGGATCGGAATGTAATATTTATTATAATGCCGATGTTTGCGATTTAATACACATATCCTTTCAGGACATCAAAAATTCAATTTTGATTACAAAATAAGAATGATACAGTATTTCTTCAATTTGGTGCATGCCGTTGCCAAAGATATAGCGGGCCTCTTACTCACACCGCCCCTACGGCCATTACGCTACAAGAAGTCTTTACCTATCCCGCCGACGGTGGATTTGGAAGTTGATCTTGTAACTTACCATCATCTCGATATGACTGAAATATTGTCTAAAAGTCAATTTTATCTGACTACCATGAGCCACACCGACAGAAAACGAGTCGCCAGTAATATGATACATGCACACAGATCAGCCTGCGCATACGCACAGACTAATAAATCTCTTCGCTGCTCCTCACGGAATCATTGTACCAGAGGACAACAAAGGCTCTGGTCAGGTTGGGCGGGTGCGCACACTGATCTGAGCTTCCGCTGACCGTACATGCCCCAAAGCACTCATTTTATCATGGCACGGTGCATTTTATGATTTTGGGTAACGCAGTTTTTTATGTGCGGCTCAGTCTTGTAGAAGTGTGCTTGCAATTTTTACTAATTTTTGTTTACGAGAGTCTGAAAAATAAATTCTTTCAGTTAAGCCTCGTTCACGCCACAAAAGTTTCTTTGTCTCAGAATCTTTAGCAAAGAATGTTTGCCAAACATTTTGCGTTAACACGGAGCAATTTATTTGTTAATGAAAAATGTGGCATGGAATTTTGTCAAATAAACTTCGGCAAGGAAATATTTGCTGCTGTGTTCACACGATCGAACATTATTCGTCAAGGTTACCTGGACAAATAAACTTTGCCCGTGTGAACGGCCAACCATGTCTGATTTTCTTTGTTAAATATACTTTGTTCAAAATCAAACCCATTTGATTATGAGCAAAGTTTTCTGTGATTATCTCCATAGCTAGTTTCCTTGTTACATATTCTATGGCAAATTTTCTGTTCCCACGGACAAATTTTGTTTGTTTACCATATAAATTTGGCAATGAAAATGTGACATATTTTTCATTCACACGAGCAAATTTTTCTTTTCCAAACCTACTTTGTCACAGAAACTTTGCCCGTGTGAACGAAGCTTAAGGCATTCATCATGAGAACCCTATTAGTCTTCATTTTTCCGTATTCTCATAACGGTCTTAGCATGTCCTATAGCGTCGCCAGTAAACGACTGCAACGTCGCTTATGAATGACGTCGCGGAATACATACCTATGCTTGCTTATCAATCGATACTTCAAAAACGAACTCGGTAGTCAAGGACTTTTCTTATCTCATTTTAATCAACAGATCCTGTGACATAAAATATCAGTTTTTGAAAAAAATCTATGTAGTGGTAAACAAGCTGTGTACGTTTAAATTTTAAAATCTTACTTTTTTCATCGCGTTTCCATTGCCGTCAATGGAAACGGCCTCAAAATTTCATGTTTTTCAATCTAATCTAGTGACTAAACGAACTCGGTGACCTATCTTTTTTATGGCAGGATTCGATGTAACACATGAAAATGCATCCCTGAGCAAAATTTAAAAAATTCTATATATGTGCCATTTACGTATTCTTGACCGTAATAGGCAGACTCTGAAAAAAGTTCCAAACTACTATTTTGATGGCAAAAGAAAGGTCTCTATCTTACATGTTCGTTTCTATCTCATGATGTCATTATGGAATAGGAATATCTACATAGTTGTCCTCATGAACATAGGCATTTTTTTCATGAAACAATCCTACATTTCTCTTCCTTTTTCAGGTGCTGGATTCACTATATACATGTACCTACCCTCCCGCCGGCTTTCCACAGAGCAAAGGGAGTTCAGCACATGGAAATTACAGGAGCGGTGCAGCCTGAAGCGGGTCTCATGTCCTGCGGGGCGGAGAAGGCAGGATCGGCCTATGCATCTGCGCTAACAGATCAGACTATTTCCTGCTAATGAATTTTGTGGATGTTTGGGAATGTAAAGAATCTGATCAGTGTGCGCTGATGCATTTGCTGGATGCGGAGCGCTTTGTTCGCAGGTTCCTGGGATCCCTCTTCGAGCGGCATCGCCAATCTCTATCTTTTCTCTCTTTTTTTCTCTCTTCTTTTTGTTTCCTTTTAATTCTATTTATTTAGTTATACTATTTATTTTCTTTATCTTTTGTATCTTGATATACTGAACAAAAATAAAAACTTGACGGTTTTTATTTCTCAATTTCGGCCAACCTAGCAAATTTGTAATGCATGTATGGATGTTTTCGAGTTGGACAGACATCTGATTACTTAAATCATGAAACATTATTGGTAAATGTTTGTCCTGTCCGGAGTTATCTAACTTATTCCTATTTTATTAATTCAGAAAAGAACTTTAATTTGCGCATGCGCAGAAGAAAGTTCTTTTGTACGCAATAAACAGTAGTTCCAGTATGCATAGAAAACACTTTAAACGCTTATGGTAATTGTTACCACAACCTGAAAATAACGTTTAAAGTTTCAAAAATTTCAGATTACCTCCCTTTGAATTAAACATATAGAGAATTATGAAATGCCGTATCTTCTATACCAATGTGTCTTTTTCGTTATTTTCTTCGTGATTAGTTTGCTTGTCTTGCAAACTCAATGTGTTTATTACTAAATTTATTTGAAAGCCATTTCTAAAACTGCCATAAAGACCCAAATGTGTAATGGGGATTCCATTGGAACTGAATTTCTGACTTCATAATGGCGTGGACTGAGGTTTTTCGTCTGGTCCTTACGGCCTCCTAGTCGACCGTGCATCGGCATAACATTAGCTTAGGAGTCCATACAGATTGGATTTAATAACGGCAAAGCGTTGCCAACAGATTTTTTTCATTTAAGCAGACTTCGACGATTTTAAATTTGGTATTTTTTTGGTTCTGAGCATAGAAACAGAAAAGTACCCTTGTGACGTTTACAAAAGCCTCAATTTTGCTGTATCTATGGAATCTTGAAATTTGTGTGATTATGATATGACAGAATAATTACATTTTCTTCAACTAAAAGAAGTTTTATGTCTCACTATTTCCCGACTACCGTAGGATTAAAAATAGCGACTGTCAAGTTTTTATTTTTGCTAAGTATATATTGAAATGCCTATGCATTTCATATGTGCATGTAGGTGCATGCACCTATATGCGTGTATTTGCATATGTGTGCGGATCTATTACATGCGTGTTCTTCATCTATAAATTCATTCATTTTCTTTCTGTATAGTTGTCATGTTAACGCATTGTAAATATGATGTAGGGGAAGGGCTAATGTTGTGAGAACTAATGTTGTGAGAACTTGTAGCCCGAACCCGTTGCTTATTTCAAAGGCAATGAAATATGATTAAATTAAATCTTGACGACGCAGATGCATGACCTCCAATATAAACAATGCATTACATGCTCGTGATTTTTATCCGGCCCCGGATGAGATAACATGGGTGAGATTATAAGTATCTTTCATGGGTGTGAGGTGTGGATAGAAAAATCTGTCACGAGGGTCGCTGTTCGGCAACACGAGGCTTGCCGAGTGATGCAGAACAGTGATCCCGAGTGATGGATTTTTCTGTCCACACCTCACACCAATGAAAGATACTTTTTCATTTTAAGTTTAGAACTTGTTAAAATGCGTACATATATGTAATTGTATTGCTTGACAGGTTTCTATTTTATTTCAAAAGAAGGTGCCTCTTTCAACGACCGCCATTCGGGTTTTACGTTATCGTCTGGCATGCATAAACTGACGTCATTTTTTGCCATCTTCGTGACATCATCATCTAAAATGCCAACGTCACTGGACGACGCGGATATATGACCTCCAATACAACCAATGCATTTAATGCTCGTGCTTTTTATCCGGTCCTGGATGAGATAACATGGGTGAGATAAGATTTGTAGGACCAGGGGAAACACGCGGATATCCATATCTCGTGTGCAAGAAAGGTAGGTACAGGAGAAACACGCGGATATCCTTATTCGGTGTGCAAGAATCATTTTTATCAGTATCAAGTATACCAAAATTATAAAAAGTTGTTGCACATGCTCACTGTTGTTGGCGCACTGGTCTGAATAGAAGTACATAAAATCAGAACCAAAAAGACAAAAACAACTATTCATCATATTTTGTGGGAAAACTATTTCGTTTTATTTATGTATTGTGTGTGTGTGTGTGTGTGTGTGTGTGTGTGTGTGTGTGTGTGAGGATTCCTTTTAAAATGTATATATTCTATCTCTACCCCTCCCACATTCCGTACTCCTTTGTTCCGATAAACTCCATTTTTTTCTGGCACCCTTGGTATACTAGACCAATCTTGTAGGTGTCATCAATTATATATATAGACGTATGAACGACTTGCGATTTTAGTGCCTATTTAACAGTTTTTGAGTCTTATCAGGACGATGGGAGAGTGATAATAAAAGGCTGTGTGCAATGGAAAGTAAAAAGATAGGCAATGATCATGAACTAATTAATGCAGTCAGACTTCGTATTTCGCAGTAGTAAAGGCTGTCACTCTGGACACGCCGGCCGGAGACTAAGTCCGCACGCTTGGGCTGGGGCGTGTCCACAGATGACAGCACTTTAGTAAGCTTTAAAATGTTAGTTTGTAATAACTTTTTCAGGGGAAATGTCTAGGTAAAGATGGCATAGGAGATGTCGTAAGAGGCTATACAGCAATATGCGTCTGCTGTGAGTCTCTTGGTCTTGTATTATAAAACCGCACTATACCAGAGGCATAACTCTATAGCGTCAGAATTTTACCTGGGGATATTTGGGTTTGGTGAATCCACTATGGATACCTCCAATTCAGTGGTCAAAGCTACAACTGCAGTTGCTAACTGATTACCAGACTGACATTTCGAGCCTATTTAACGTATCAGTGGCACTTGGCATACCTTATTATTTATTTCTGACCGTTCTGAGGCAGTGCTTTCGTTGTTATTTATCAGTGTTATTGTTTGTTTTGTGCTCTTATTTGTAGTCTTTCCAAATTCGATTTGTCTCTTTTATTCTTGTTTAAGTTTTTACCTATACACAGATAACAGAAAACATGTAAAACAAACATTTTGCACGCCTAATGTGTTTATGTTTGGTTTGGGATGTTTTTGTTTGTCCTTCTTAACAGGCCTCCGTGATATAACGCATAAGAGCGCGGACTTTTAAACAATGGTTCTCTCACCGCTGTGCGTTCAAGCCTCAGCGGCGCACACGTGAGAAAGCCAAGTTCCGCTTATGGAAGGACAGGTGCTTTTCCCCCGAGAGCTCCGTTTTTTTTGCCCACCTATGCTTAACGATCAGCTCGACAAACGTGATACATGTACATATAAATTCCTGAAAAGGCCGTAAAGTTGAATCCATAACAAGAGGGCCATGAGGCCCTGAATCGCTCACCTGAGTATGGTGGCCATGTAGGTCATCTGACCTAGACTGCTTGAATAAATTTTCGTTTGACTAGGGCCGTTTGAACAAATTTTCGTTCCCTTGCCCCCTAGAGCCTCTACATGAACTTTGGTTACAACTTGCCAAGTGGCTTTTGAGGAGAGGTAATAAGAGAAACCAGGGTCAATGGTCAAAGAATGACCTTGAGCTGTTGTATGTGTACATTTTCAGGTACTTATTAAGATGACTGTATATACCAATTAACAGGTCAAAATCTTCAACGGTTTCCATGAAATCATTATCTTCTAGCATTTTCCCATACAAAAAGCACCAGAAAGCAAACTGACCTTGCCCTACAAAAGGTCAAGGTCAACCCAAGGTCATAATTTGAGCAATCTTGGTAGTACTTGCGCACACGATGCTACATACCAAGTTTCAAGGCTATTGGCCCATTGGTTCTGGAGAAGAAGATTTTTAAACGTTTTTACCATATATGGGCATGGTGGCCATGTTGGTCATGTGACTAGGACCGTTTGAACAAATTTTTGTTTCCTTGCCCCCTAGAGCCTCTACATGAAATTCGTTTACAGTTTGCCCTATGGCTTTTGAGTAGATGTGTGAAATTGTCGCAGTATGAGAGACCAGGGTCAAAAAATGACCTTGACCTCTTGTACGCATAAATTTTCATGTGCTCATTAAGATGACTGTATATACCAATTTTCAGGTCAAAATCTTCAACAGTTTCCAAGAAATCTTATGTTCTAGCATTTTCCCATATAAAAGCACCAAAAAGCAAATTTGACCTTGCCATAAAAAAGGTCAAGGTCAACCCAAGGTCATAATTTGAACAATCTTGGTAGTACTTGCAAACTCAATGCTACATACCAAGTTTCAAGTCCATCGGCCTATTGGTTCTTGAAAAGAAGGTTTTTAAAGCTTTTTACCATATATTGGCATGGCGGCCATGTTGGTCATGTGACTAGGACCGTTTGAACAAATTTTCATTCCCTTGCCTCCAAGAGCATTCTACATGAAATTTGGTCACAATTGGCCCAGTGGCTTTTGAGGAGATGTGTGAAATTTTCGCAATACAAGAGACCAGGGTCAAAGGTCAAAGAATGACCTTGACCTCTTGTACGCATAAATTTTCATGTACTCATTAAGCTGACTGTATATATCAATTTTCAGGTCAAAATCTTCAATAGTTTCCAAGAAATCTTATGTTCTAGCATTTTCCCTTATAAAAGCACCAAAAAGCAAATTTGACCTTGCCGTAAAAAAGGTCAAGGTCAACCCAAGGTCATAATTTGAACAATCTTGGTAGTACTCGGGTACCCAATGCTACATACCAAGTTTCAGGGCCATCAGCCTATTGGTTCTGGAGAAGAAGATTTTTATAGGTTTTTACCATATATGGGCGTGGCGGCCATGTTGGTCATGTGACCAGGACCGTTTGAACAACTTTTCGTTCCTAAGTCCCCTAGAGGCTACATATGAAATTTGGTTACAATTGGCCCAGCGGTTTCAGAGGAGAAGTCGTTTGAAATTGTGGACGGACGGACGACGGACGACGGACGGACGGACGGACGACGGACAACGGAGCCTTACCATCCTATAAGCTCCCCCGGAGCCGTTGGCTCAGGTGAGCTAAAAATGCTTCTTCGTGTATTTGTTTTTCGTTTGTGGGCGTGAGTGGGATGTGGAATTTAATTGTATCAGTTCCTGAGTGTTGCCCTGTACACTCATTTTCAAACGTTGTATAGCTGAGCTAGAAAGACGGTGGTATAGAAAAATACTGGGAGATGCATATAGTACTAATGATAATAACGGTAACATCAGGAGATGACTTACATATAAGCGTTACGCTTACTGTCAGATCCTGTCAGGATCTGACAGTAAGCGTAAGCTTATATGTAAGTATCTACTGATGATATACGTTATTATCCATCAGTACTATCATGCCATCTCCAGCAATGTATGCAGCTCATTGCATTTTCCCCTTTACAGCTCAGCTTAAAATAAGTAATATATGCAGCTCGAAGCGCTTTTCTGTACTACCGTTTTTTATCTAGTTCAGCTACTTGCTTTAACTTCTTACTGTTCTCCCTACGGTTACTGAAACCTCACTATCTATATTATAAAACTAATTTATTTTTCAAACGTCGTATTGCCGTCAACGAGAAGACATGACATCAAATTACATCGACGTCGTTAATTCGTCGTTGCGACGTCGTTGTTCATGCTGGACATACTCCTGTTCTTTGTTTTTCTTATTTACATCCCAAACGTCTCTCCCCCAACACCCCAGCCCCAACCGCCACAACTATCCCCACTCCCCCAACCACCACCCCACCGGTCAAAAAAGAAAAAAGAAAGAAATAGATAAAAAAAATAGTAAGAGAAACTAACAAGAATTCCGCGGAATGCTTGGTCGCACCTGCTGTGTGCCTTCACATGAAAAACTCAATGAATATACATGTACCAAGTGGTTCTGGAGATAAAAGTTGATTTTATTGGTTTTGCTATTTTTAGAAACGACGGCCATCTTGGATTCTCAACCCGCCCGAATTTTATCATTCTAAAGCCCTGCAGTCTGATCATGCTGCATGTGAAATTTGGGAACCATGGATGCAGTGGTTTCAGTGAATAAGTCATCTGAATGGACTAAAATGCTAGGGTCGATGTAACTTTTTCTAGGGTCGACGTAAGGTCACTGTGACATAATTCCGCTACAGATGTTTTTCATTTTGATAATTCTGAATACCAAGGTCTAACTAATGCTTCATACAAAATTTCAGCCAAATATACCAAGTGGTTCTGGAGAAAAACTCGATTTTATTGGTTTTGTTATTTTTAGAAACAATGACCATCTTGGATTCTCGACCCACCAGAATTTTACCCTTCTGAAACCTTGCAGTCTGATCATGCTGCATGTGAAATTTGAGAACCATGGATGCAGTGGTTTCTGAGAAAAAGTCATTTGAATGGACTTAAATGCTAGGGTCGAAGTAAATAATTCTAGGGTCGACGTAAGGTCACTGTGACCTAATTCCGTTACAGATTTTTTTCGTTTTAATAATTCTGAATACCAAGGTCCCACTTATGCCTCATACAAAATTTCAGCTAAATATACCAAGTGATTCTGGAGAAAAAGTTGATTTTATTGGTTTTGCTATTTTTAGTAACGGCAGCCATCTTGGATTCTCGACGCGCCTGAATTTAACCGTTCTGAAACCCTGCTGTCTGATCATGCTGCACCTGAAATTTGAGAACCATGGATGCAGTGGTTTTAGAGAATAAGTTATTTGAATGGTCTAAAACGCTAGGGTCGACGTAAGTTGTGAACGGAAGGACGGACGGACGGACAGACGGACGGAAAACCGGACGCCTATATTGCACCTTGCTAAAGCAGGTACGACAAAAAAGAATTTGCATACAAGACCTTAAATTTACATTAAACTATTAGGCGCGGTGGGGTATTGGTCAGTAAACGCGTGTATAAGCCTCAGACCTATAGGCCCGTTTCAAACACAGAAAATCAAGTTCAAGGCTGCAAATACACGGCTTTAAGCCTTCATTTGAAGGCAGTATTAATTGCTCTGAAGTGTAGGATCTGCTGGTGGAACGAAATAAACATATAAGACTGTGCAAAGTAAACACTTTATAAGAAATCGTGATGGGGAAATTTTGTACAAATTTTATCATCCTTAGGCGTTCGCCAAACCTTCATAGGAAATTACTCCGGCGTAGTTTTATCATGCTTTGTTTAACCAACTGATTTTGTCTCAAATTTATGTTTGGTATTTATCGTTTGACCGACATAAAACTGATTGTGATTCGAACAAAAAAAAAAAGATGCAAAATACTTGCCGAATGATATAATTTACATAGGATTCTGCAATAACATAATACGAGGGACTTTTATCAGCAAACACGTGTTGTAAAAGGCTGCCCGGCAATTCTGTATGAATTTATTCAAAAAATCAGATAAATTCACAAACACTCAACGATATAAACTTTAGCTTCAGTATAAATACTTGCAAAATCGATAGAAACAATGAAGTATTCTATTGTAAAATAAAAGAGTTTTGCCTCAAGAAATGATCCTGTCACCACGAAGTTTCACCGGCGTAGTCCGTATCCTCGGCATATATCGGGTCCTCCGCGGTAGTTCAAACAAGAGGGTCATAAGGCCCTGAATCGCTCACGTTAGTAAAACGATCAATGGGCAACTAGGATCCTCATTTGAACCAAACCTTATTGTTTAAACTGTCAAAATGTGAGAGACACTGGTTAAAGCTAAAAAAATGACCTTGACCTCCATTGCTAAAATATGATCAAGTACTAATTTATTTGACTGTCTTCATTAACTTCTGCACTAAACTTTTCTACAAGTTCCACGAACTCTTATATTTAACCATTTTCCCATATAAGAGCACCAGAAAGCAGATTTGACCTTGCGAAAAAATTATCAAAGTCCCTCAGCCCCTGGAGATTCTCCATGACATTTGATTTCAATTTGCCTAGTGGCTTTTGAGGAGTTGTATGAAATTGACAAAATATAAGAGAGTCCCAGGTCAAAGAATAACCTTGACCGCTTGTACTCACTAATCCTCATGTATTCATTACGATGACGGTATATACACCAGAGTTTAGACCTAAATCGTTGAAATTTTCCAAAAAATCTGGTGTTCTAGCATTTTCCCATATTTGACTATTCCTTTGAAAAGGTAAAGGTCAACCCAAGGTCATCATTTGAACAATCCTAATAGTACTCTAGTACCCAATGCTACATACAAGGTTCAAGGCCATTGGTCAATTGGTTCTGCAGAAGAAAGTTTTTACAATATATGGGCGTGGGGGCCATATTGATCATGTGACCCAGACCGTTTGAAGAAATTTTCATTCCCTCAACCCCTGGAGGCTCTATATGATATTTGGATACAAATGGTTCATTGGCTTTTGAGGAGAAGTTTGAAATTGTCAAAATATTAGAGTTCAGGGTCGAAGGTCAAAGAATGATCTTGACCTCTTGTACTCATAAATCTTCGTGTACTCATTAAGATGAATGAATATACTAATTTTTCGGCCTAAATCTTCAAAACTTGCAATTAATCTTCTGTTCTAGCTTTTTCCCATATTTGACCTTGCCGTAAAAACGAGCAAGGTCAACCAATGGTCATAATTCGAAGAACAATCTTGATAATACTCGAGTACCCCATGCTACATACCAGGTTTCAAGGCCATCGGTCAATTGATTCTGGAGAAGAAGATTTTTAAAGCTTTTTACAATATATGGGCATAGGCGCCATGTTGGACATGTGACCTGGACCCTTTTAACAAATTTTTATTCCTTCAACCCCTGGAGGCTGTATATGAAATTTGGTTTCAACTGGCCCAGTGGCTTTTAAGGAGATTGTTTGATATTGTCAAAATGTGAGAGCTCTGGGTCAAAGGTCAAAGAATGACCTTGACCTCTTGCACTCATAAATCTTCATGTACTCATTAAGATTAATGTATTCACCAATTACTAGGTCAAAATCTTCAACAGTTTCCAAGAAATCTTATGTTCTAGCGTTTTCCCGTACTAGACCTTGATTTCAAAAAGGTCAAGGTCAACCCAAGGTCATCATTTGAACAAAATTGACAGTACTCGCATACCCGATGCTACATATCAAGTTAGAAGGCAACCGGTCTATTGGTTCTGAAGAAGGAGATTTTTAAATCTTTTTACCATATATGGGCGTTGGGACCATGTTGGTCATGTGACCTGGACCATTAGAACTCATTTCCATTCCCTCAACCCTTTGAGGCTCTGCATGAAATTTGGTTTCAATCGGCCTAGTGGTTTTTGAGAAGATTGTTTGAAATTGTCAAAATATGAGAGTTATGTGTCTAAGGTCAAAGAATGACCTTGACCTCTTCTGCTCTCAAATCATCATTTACTCATTAAGATGAATGTATATACTAATTTTTAGTCCTAAATCTTCAAAACTTGCCATGAAATTTTATGTTCTAGCATTTTCCCACGTTTGACCTTCCTGTAAAAAAGGTCAAGGTCAACCAAAGGTCATAATTTTATCAATCTTGTTATTACTCAAGTACACAGTGCTACATACCAAGTTTCAAGGCCATCGGTCAATTGATTCTGGAGAAGAAGAGGTATAAAGCTTTTTACCATATATGGGCGTAGCGGCCATGTTGGTCATGTGACCTGGACCATTTGAAGAAATTATCATTCCCTCAACCCCTGGAGGCCTTATGGGAAATTTGGTTTCAACTGGCTCAGTGGCTTTTGAGGAGATTGTTTGATACTGTCAAAATATGAGAGTTCTGGGTCAAAGGTCAAAGAATGACCTTGACCTCTTGTACTCATAAATCTTCTTGTACTCATTAAGATGAATGTATTTACCAATTTTAGGCCAAAACCTTCAAAAGTTTCCAAGAAATCTTATGTTCTAGCGTTTTCCCGTATAAAAGCACCAGAAAGCAAATTTGACCTTGTCGTAAAAAGGGTCAATGTCAACCCAAGGTCATAAGTTGAATAATCTTGGTAGTACTCGCCTACCCGATGCTACATACCAAGTGTCAAGGCCAACTGCCTATTGGTTCTGGAGAAGAAGATTTTTAAGGTTTTTACCATTACGGGCATGGCGGCCATGTTGGTCACGTGACCAAGACCGTTGGAACAACTTTTCGTTCCCCCTGCCTCTGGAGGCCACAAATGAAATTTGGTTACAATTGGCCTAGCGGTTTCAGAGAAGACGTTTGAAATTTTGGACGGACGGACGGACGACGTACGACGGACGACGACGGACGACGGAACCTTCTCATCCTATAAGCTCCCCCGGAGCCGCTGGCTCAGGTGAGCTAAAAGTAGATTATGGTATGCATAGGTGTGGACTTGTCGAATCCGAAATAGAATACATCACTGAATTTAAGGAAATAGAACAAAAACACAAAGTCAGTCTAAAAGTTTTGTGCACAGTTGTGGTCAACGAACTTCACCAAGCAAAAACACCTTTTGTCGTGCTTCGTACCGGTTTTACGTAAGCGTTCTGTACTTATCCACAGTCCTTTGATTCTATATGTGCACAAGATCGAAACCATCCACTCGGAACACAGCACTGAATCAACATTGAATCTACGTTGATTCAACATCATGATGTGGAACCAATGTTGATTCAGTGTGGATTCAACGTTGTGTGCCTGCTGGGCAGTTGCTAATAAGATATGAAATATCACGTAGACTAGTCAAGTAGGCTTAAAATACATCACTAAGTTTGAGGCAAATACACAATAACATTGTGTCAGTCTAGCAATACTATGGAGCTTCTTCGGATACTGCAGGGGGATTACGCACTTTGACACGTAAAGATTTACAGTTGGAACGCAGACTCACATTTGAGTAAATCATTTTATGAGCAGTCGTCTACGCACAAAAACTAATCCCCAACAAAATGGCGGCGAAAATTCAGTAAAAACTGCACCTAATTATGCCACTTGTTATTGTTACTACGATGACTGACACTACAAGGAACATCAATCAGGTAAATCTTTTGGCTATTATTGTGAGCTTGAAATCATTTAAAGACTCCAGTGACCTTCCTAAAATAAAAAATAATGGACACAATCTGATGCACCCAGTTCGTATAAACCGAAGACCCCCAAACCCTACGATAGATTGATTGTTTTGGGTTTAACGGCCCTTTGAGACAGTATTTCATTCTATATCGAGCCGTCTCCCAGAAGGGAGAAAGAAGAGAGAAATGATAGACGAGAGAAAAACTGTCCAAACAACCCCCACCCACTGCAAGCACAGTAGGCCCTTGCCCTACTATTTTCCAAATCAGTAGGACGCCCCGGCACTGGAAGTTACACGCAGCACCATCGCACCACCCGACCACCCCTTAAACCCTAGGATGGATTATTTTGCAAAGAAAACTGTCTCACAAACCGATTTCAGGGACATTGTAAAATTTTCATAGCTGGGATGCTTGTCGTCCTTCTTGCGAGGTAATATAACGGGAGAAGGTCTGATGAAGTAGAAATCGATCAATATTGGAAGGTGGAAATTCCGAAAGTTAAATTTCACGCGTGCTAGTGTTGAATGTTTTGTATGATGACCTTTGGTGTAATAATAGTTTTTGCGTTCTCAAACTATTAAAGATTAAAAGAAGGAAGGATAAAATGAATCACAGTGCAATGTAAGTGTCTACATGTTTCTATAAATACGATTTTGAGAGCTGACAACCACATCTTCAACCTCAACCATCCCACCCCCTCCACACAAACACACACACACACACACTCCTGTGCATGCCCTCCCCCCACACTCAGAACCACCTAGTGAGACAGTAAAACCTCGTACAACCAGCTGAGCTACAACTGCATATGTGCCATTGTTTTAGACTGCATTCTGTGAGATCTGAACAAGTTTTAGTGAGATTGATTCGATAACATGATGAAGATCAGGCCTAATTGATAGATTGAGTAGGGCTACTCATATACCATGAAATAAAATAATTTTACCCTAAATTTATATGCCATTACTATAAGCTTATTTTATTATAACCCTATACCAAACGATAAGACCCTTACATGTCATACATGTAAATAGCCTGTAGTACAGCAGTAAATATATTTTTGGCAAAATTACACAGAAAAAGGCCCAGATAAATAAAAAGCCTCCTCTTAAAGTCTAATGTGAACTAGTTTTAAACTCTTTTTTTTATAAGAAACAAAATAAAATAGTCCTCCATAAATGTAAAACAAGATGAAACACGGGCCGGACCCCTTTAGAGAAGGATGGGGCTGGGAGGGGAGGGAGAAGAGGGGGGCATGAAAACTATATATTCCATAGAATTAAATGCCAAAAGTTATAGGAATAGGTTATGTTGACATAAAACCTATTCCTGGCATAGTTTATGTTGGAAAAGAAACCTATTCCTGGCATAGGTTATGTCGGAATATAACCTATGCCAGGAAATGGTTTTGTTCAAAGCTTCATGTGGGACTCAGTTTTAGTCATCTATCAAACAAGGTATTTTCCGAGTAAAAAAGTAATTTCTGTAAATAGATAGTAGGCTGTTTTGAAGAGAAATGATAAAAGATAACTTCATTTTGGTTCGTCAGATATTGGCCCATTATTTTGCTTTTTATTTAGATTTCGTTTAACAATTATAAGTTAGAAAATGGATTACAGTTGCAAGTCCTGAGATTTTGCTACATAGTGAATCAAGTTTGCTGGTTTGCTGGACAGCAGTGCTTTTTTTTGTTTGTTTGCTTTTGTTAGTCTGACTCCAGAATCATATTAGAGAAACACATCTCATTTAAACAAAATTTGTGAGAAGTTCTCCATTCTCAGTGAGAAGTTTAGGTACCATTCATTATTAAATTATACAATTTTACATGAGATTTACCTCTGCTGATAGATTTCCTTGAGATTTTTGGAAACAGTTAGAGCAAGTCCCTCAAACGATCACTGAGTATATAAACAATTTTTAATTCATGAACCAAGGGCAATGCAGAGCTGACAGGCCCCCTGATGAGCTAGTATTTGACAAACGTGGCATTTCATAATAAGTATTTATGTTGTGTCCCCTCATTAGAACTCCTTATTAAGGCAGTTCTACAGAGGGCCAAAACATATGTTATAAAAGATGCATATTGTAATTTTTAATGCCCAAAAAGTAATTTTACAGTAGATGTGCTGCTTCTCAACTTTGGCTTAAATACATGTCATTTCCTAAGCTTAAAGTTGAAACCAAATCTCCATTGCTGCAATTGTCCTAAACTAACAACACTTTACCCATCTGACAGTGTGTCGAAATTGCTGGGAAAATCAAACAGTACTGATCCTGATCAGACTGCTGTTTCGGAAGTCGTCTTACCCAGGTCTACACTGCTCTTTTTTCAGGATTCAGTCATTGCAGCTCTGCAAGTTTTTTATTTATGGTTAGACATCTATTATATTTTGCTTATTTTTTTCATGAAAAAGAAAGGTTAAAAACAAAACAAAAATAAATGCAGAAACATTGTGGTGTGGGTGGGTGGGGAGGGGGGAGGTGGCGTTTAAGTTAGGCAGGGTAATCGTGTTAGTTGTAGGAGTGGCTTTGAAATATTGGCACATGCAGGATTAATTGGATGACAAAATTACTTTATTCTAGCAGTCCCTCTGATTTTGACCACAATGTACCGGATTTAATAACTTTTAAGCAGGTAAATGCGAAAGCCGAAACAGTTGACGCAGTCAGGATATTGCGTCACAACTGTCATAAATCGATCGATTTGTTTACATTATGGTGTAGGCTACTGATCAGTTTTCTTTTCCCAATGAATCATTTTGAATAAAGTAGAGAAAAAATGTTTTATTGTATATTAAATTACAAGATGCATTCCTCTTCGTGTGTCGGATTTCAGGATTCAAGAAAATTTCAGTATTATTTGAATTTATGACAAATTGTTTTGCTGTCAGACAAAACTGTCTAGAACATCCATCGCTATCGATCAGGTAAACTGTCCGCCATTTTCGTTGAAAAAAAAATGCATAAGGTACCTAAACGTTATTTTGCAAAGGAAATTGTCCCACATACCGAATTACTTGATTTTTAACATGGAGAAAGGGCAGACACCACGATTTTTCATGGCATATTAACGCCGACGTCTTTACATGATCACGTAAAACGTTCGATTGCCGAATATCTCGGTGTTTAGTTCTGCTCTTAAAGGCATAAAAATTAGATAAAGATGTAAGGAATTAAACCATATATATTATTTTCGGCTGCGTGTAGTTTGAATCGCTGACAAAGCAGCACTGAAATTGCAACACGTTCGTCGATTGAATCTGAATTTTAGAAATTTAGAATGTTTTTCGTTGCCATCTGTTTAAAAAATATCACTCTGCCATAGATACGCGTTCCCACTGTTATATAAGAATGACAATAGAGTACAACCGGGGATTATCGGATAGTGGGATTCTTCAGACATTTTGAAACTTCATGCTTTTCACCCATTAACTGGACCGTCTTCAGTTTGTCTGGTTCTTTCCCGTCCGATGTTAAGCTATGTCAACGTACAATCAACTCTCGATATCTCGAAGTCCAACTTCAGTCCAAACTACTGATATCTCAAACTAAATTTTCTGGTACCAGAAAAATTACTTTGAGATCATCAGTAGTTTGAGATAACGGGAGCTGAAATGTAACTAAAAATGGAAATACATTTTTTGATATAAAAAAGAAACTTTGAGATATCAGTGTCGAGATATCGGGAGTTGACTGTATATGATACCCGAGAACCAACCAGTATGTTGTAATCATTTTGGATAACATTGAGGCGGGAAAATGATGCAATGGCTCCTCAAATTTGACAGCAGACAAGAGACGCCTCCCGCTTGTCACATTGTCTGCCCATTTTTCAGCCCATATTTGTTGTTTAAGATACAATTTTGTGCAGAAATATCATTCAAGAAGCAATAAATTCATAAAGCTGGCATGCTTTCCGTTCGTTTATACAATAAACTCGCGTAAATAAATCTGTCCGATGAACCCCTGCTAATTGGGTTTCATCGGACAACAAATTTTGCTGTTGTTTGTGATAATTCCCTCCAGTGTCAGACCAGTCTGTACTGCAAAAGTAGCTAAGACAGCAAAAGGTTGTCTTCAAATAATCTATGAAGAAGTACAATGCATTTGTCTCACCTGGTGCCGCAATGATGCAGATTTCATAAACTGTTAACATTGAAAATAAAACTGAAAATAGATACTAGTAGACTTAAAGGCTTGTTTAGACATGTTTTGAACCAACAGAAGAGAGAGAGAGAGAGAGAGAGAGAGAGAGAGAGAGAGAGAGAGAGAGAGAGAGAAACGACCCCAATTCAGTTCAAATGGCAGTCACGTTGACGCGTGTGAAATGGCAAGAGCGATGACAAGAAATTTTGCTGTTGTTTGTGATAATTCCCTCCAGTGTCAGACCACAGTCTGTACTGCAAAATTAGCTAAGACAGCAAAAGGTTGTCTTCAAACGTTGATACTTCGACGTTAAAATGGCAAGAGCGATGTGGAAAATTTCTCATACTTTCAGAGCTTATATACTTTGCGATATCCATCATTAAAATTCTTTTATAGAGATTTCTCGGTGAAATCGAAATTGATAATCTCACTGTTACAAACAGTGAAAATATCACTTTAGATCGATCTCACTGTTTCTTTTTTGTGTGAAATAGCCTCATTAATTTATTGATTGTCTAAAGTTTACTCAGCTCGACATAAGTTACGTCACGCATGTTGGCATGCCATTGCAACATTAACGACGAAAGCATAAACTTTGACGCAAAACGACTAGGAAAAAGTTAAGTTTCTGTCGTGATGGCTGACACACTGGAATAAACTGAATTATTGCAATTTTAAAGCATAAAATAGCCAGAAAATTTGACTATTTTAGTGCAAGAATGATCTTTATTTCACTTATGAACACCAAAAGAAGTCATGGGCAACTTTTTTCCTCAGCCCCGTATAATCTACCTGTAAACGACGATATCGCGTGAGCTTGAAATAGCATTAAATTAGATAGGGCATTGCCAGTTTTTCTCTTTTTTTGTCTTCCCTGAATGAAAAATGAAAAATGTTGTGTTAGGTCAATATAGTGCACTTTTTTAGCTGCACAAAGATATTTTTTTCAAACTTTTAAGTTTAGATTTAATGCGGTCATTTTTGCTCTGATTAATATGGCCATCATTTCCTAATAGTATATAGGGAAAATAGAGAAAATGAGCAAAAAGTTACTCAGTTTTCTACGTTTTTTCTTAAAGCACGGATCTTAAGTAAAAAATGTTGTGTTATCCTAGTATTCTACACTATCTTACAAATCTTTTGATATATTTTGTAGGAAAATCAAAGAGATATTAGTGCGGTCATTTTTTACAAACTTAATACTACCCTACATCCAAAAACTGAATTTTCAGTACCGCGCGTGACTATATCGAGGTGAGGAGAATTGTTGGGGACGATTTACCAATATACCTGTCGTCTCGATGCGAAATTGAGCTTCCAATAATGCGTTTATTCGCAGTTTGTGATCAGCATGCACATTTTTTTCGAGATTACGTACACTCTCGAAAAAGGTTAATATGTGCATGCGGGTGTTTGCTGGGTATCCACCGTATACACTCAAGCAGGATTTCATAGAGGTATTCCCTACACGCAACCATTCTAAGCAATTTCATCAGCATGCACAATTTTGTTCGAGACATACATAGACTCTAAAGGCGGCTTTAATTGTTAAAACAACATGGTGGCTTTAATTGTTAAAACAACATGGTACCGACGTACCGATACAATCAGGCTGCGTCAAAGATGATTGGCACCGCATACGCGCAGTCTGACTAGAGTGCATATTATATCGCATTATTACATATGCCTCAGGGGAGGCTTTCTTCGGATTAGTTAATAAACGGACAGTTTTATTAAACAGCAATACACACTTCTGGTAATCATGTCACACTAAAGACAAAATAATCACAGCCGGAAAACCAATGCAAATACACACTTTGACAGGTTTGAAACCTGCTCAAATTCATAAAATCAGCAACTTCACCATACACAATCAAATATTAGCGGTTTGGGAATGGAATTGCGCTAATATTCGCTTCCTGCAGAGACTGAACATCATATTTGGCTTCCGCCGAGACTGTCCGCGATCTCTTGCTTCCTGCCGAGACTTCTGTACGTGATGAACGGCTTCCTGCAGAGACTGTCCGCGTGATTCTGCTTCCTGCAGAGGCTCTCGACAGGAATCAGAGTCACGCGGACAGTCTCGTCGGGAAGCCAATGTTCGAGGACAGTAGTCCCTGCAGGAAGCAAGAGTTCGCGGACAGTCTCGGCGGAAGCCAAATATGATGTAGTCAAACAAAACTCCCAAATGGAGTCATAACCATAGAAGTTTTTCAGTATTTCAGTATGAATACATGATAAATGGCTTCCTGCAGAGACTGTCCGCGTCTTTCTGCTTCCTGCCGAGGCTCTCGGCAGGAAGCAGAGTCACGCAGACAGTCTCGGCAGGAAGCCAATGTTCGAGGACAGTAGTCCCTGCAGGAAGCAAGAGTTCGCGGACAGTCTCCGCGGAAGCCAAATATGATGTACAGTTTCTGCAGGAAGCGAAAATTAGCGGAATCGATTATACCCTGTGATCAGGCCTTTTTCTCTCCACGAAGTTGTCTGCTGTGATTCGACATATTCGCCGTTACTTAGGGGTTTGCTCTGACTGATCCTGACTAGTAAAGCTAACAGCAAATTTTCATAACTAGTTCCAGCTGAAATAACTACCCTACCTACAACCTTACAAATTAAAGAAATATTAAAAACCTCAGTTTATAGGAGCAACCATGCTTTTTCTAACCCTCTACCAAAAAGTATCATTTTCCTGACCACTGCCAATACGAAACTATCCCGAGACCAACGGTATTTGCAGAGTCAGTAATCTTGTTTTTACCATATATGTCAGTAAATTTCATAGCCAAATGGTTACAGCTCTAGACTCCTGATCTTCGGGTCGAGAGTTCGAATCCCACCGCTTTTATTTATCTTTTTCATTTTTTTTTTTTCATTAGATTTTTTTATGTTATTATATGATGTTATTAAGTTTTTTTATCATTTAGCTTCTAATTTTACTTAATAAGTGACATGTATTAGCTTTTGCAACACCACGATTAGATTAACTTCCATGGGCAACTTTTTTCCTCAGCCCCGTATAATCTACCTGTAAACGACGATATCGCGTGAGCTTGAAATAGCATTAAATTAGATAGGGCATTGCCAGTTTTTTTCTTTTTTTGTCTTCCCTGAATAAAAAATGAAAAATGTTGTGTTAGGTCAATATAGTGCACTTTTTTAGCTGCACAAAGATATTTTTTTCAAACTTTTAAGTTTAGATTTAATGCGGTCATTTTTGCTCTGATTAATATGGCCATCATTTCCTAATAGTATATAGGGAAAAAAGAGAAAATGAGCAAAAAGTTACTCAGTTTTCTACGTTTTTCTTAAAGCACGGATCTTAAGTAAAAAATGTTGTGTTATCCTAGTATTCTACACTATCTTACAAATCTTTTGATATATTTTGTAGGAAAATCAAAGAGATATTAGTGCGGTAATTTTTTACAAACTTAATACTACCCTACATCCAAAAACTGAATTTTCAGTACCGCGCGTGACTATATCGAGGTGAGGAGAATTGTTGGGGACGATTTATTACGAGTGGCGAAAATACTGCTTTTGGTGTTCTTTCGGAAAAATGGCAATCGCTACAGGACTAGGTGGCATGAAACAATTTAGCTGGCGCGGCGATGCTGTATACTTATCGTACGGCATTAGTCTACATTAGACAATCAAATATTACAATCACATTCGGATGGCTCGGTCCTATATAAATTTGAGTCTCGGGCTGATAAATCGGGTGATAACGAAAAACCCTTGCCCAAGGTCCTATATTGGAGTCTCGGGCGGATAATTCGGGTGATAACGAAAAACGCATGTATAAGAGTGCTAATCAGGACCTATACCCGTTTATAAAACACACGCGGTCTCTGAGGCAAACCAAAAAGTAAAAGAAAACAATTTATTAACAGAATAAAAATATATACAGAGTTTATTCTATAAAAGTAACAAAGGATTACTTCTATTTGCAAATAAAATCAAATCAAAAGGTAATAACCAAGAAGGTCATTTGAGACTAATTCAGGTCTTGGATTTGCCTACTTCATTAAAACAAGATAAAATACTTGATTACCACATGTGAATCATTTGCAGATTAACGAAGAAAAGTAACACAAGTTTATATAAAATATTGCACTTAGTCTATATGACCAACTTTTGACAAGGCCGCTTGATCCTTCCCAAAGGTCATGCGAGCACCTAAATCGCCCAAAATTAAAAACGTTGAATTTGGAAATAGCGTAGATACAGGTGAGGCAAGATAGTTGCCATTCATGCCTTGCAACAGATCTTCACTTTTATCAGAGAGCAGGTATATGCAAAATGAATATGTTCAAGTGAAACACAAATATGAATGTTTATGCAGTTTCACTTTTGCTTATGCTTAAATCACATATTGAAACTGAAATGGTGTGAAACCGCATAACAGATAGTTCCAATCTCTTGATTTGACATTTCCACCTGTGTCTCCCAGCAAGATGTTATAAAAACGCAAAATGTTATAAAATTTATAGGAAAGCAAACTGTTATAACTTTATAACATTTTGCGTCGAATTTCAATACTAATAAAACGCAAAATGTTATAAATTTTTTCACCCCGAAAAAATGTATTTTGCGTTGCTATAATTGTTATAACATTTTGCGTTGTTATTAAATTGTGCAGGGCGAAGAAAATTTATAATATTTTGCGTTTTTATCAGTACTTATTGAGATTCGACGCGAAATATTATAAACTTATAACATTTTGCGTTTCTGTAAACTTCATAACATTATGCGTTTTTATAATATTTTGCGAGGTGACACACCTGCAGCACTTTTTAAACTCATACTTAGTTTCCTGTTGACGTACGTGTAAATGGTATCCACACGGTTAATTTCAAATATTTACATTGTTGGTGTATTTACTGAAAAGCCCTATAGTAAACCATTGGAACGCAATGTAGTTTACATTCCAATAATTACATTGAGACACGCGACGTCGATGACGTCAAAATAAACAATGGCTCTCTCCAACCTGATTGGACGTCAGCAACGTCATGACGTCATGCACGCCGTTCTGCTGTTAGCAGAAAAACTGCGTGTACATTTTTATTGCTTCAATTTTAGCGCTTATATAAGATTTTTTCATAAAAGATTTGATTGAAACGAATGTAAATATAAGCAATGAACTTAATTTTTCTGATGTTTATGGAAGTGTAAACTACATTGGGTCACTAGCAAAGTTTAAATGAACCCCTTCGGGGTTCATTCACTTTGCACGTGACCCAATGTAGTTTACACTTCGATAAACCTCAGAAAAATGAAATTCATTCCTTAAAGCAGTAGGCCAGTTATTTTTTTTTTCTTACAACGCAGTGGGCACATGACGTCAACATGATCAACCAGTAAAAAACAAGAGTAACAACTAGTGTAGCTAGAAGTGCTATAGGAAGGTACCAGTTACAAGAAACAGACAGGGGATTAATATTTTGCAATGGGAGTAAATGATTTGCCTCCTTTTGAAAAATGTAAGAGCCACGTCAAGTGACGCCCAACAATGTGGCAATTTTGTCATGTGATATTCAGATCATCCGTTTCATTTCTATAGAGTAATCAGAGACCTCACTGATGGTGCTATGGCTTTGGTCTTTTCCATAGATGGCTGATGTTGCAAGCAAAGCCTCTGAGTAGACTGCACTTATGTGCATTCTGATCAGAGCCTTTGTTTGTCACCAATGCCACATTATTGAAAACCACATGATGTGGCTCATTAACTTCCCCTATCTATACTTGGAAAAGGGAATAATTCATGTTTCCAGCGGGAGTAAACGCAAAGAGCATAACCTTTGGGAATCTGTGTCATACAGAATGAAGAAGAAGAGAACCAATGTCCAAAGAATTTGGCAATTTTGGGAAAATGGGCGTGCACGTCATGGATCAACTTGAAATTTCTCAACATGGACAAGCCCTTCGTTTGAGCCCTTAGAGACTCGTTTTCAAGTCTTTACAAAGGTTTGGGTCATCAACCCGCCCTGTTTTAAGTTCACAAAGCTTGCTTATCTTGCAGTCGCCAGTACAATCATCGTGGGGTGCTGATTTGACGTAATGCCTGGAAAAGAAGTAAAGGAGGGGTGTCTATAAGGCTGTTTTCATGGCCACTACCGATTTTCTTTAAACTTTGTACACTCAGACTACTATGTGTTTGCTGTAATGTCATGCAATATTAAATCATTTGGTGAAGGTTTCTTTGATGTGTGCAAGATGAAAGTGGGTGGGGTAAATCTGACCCGAAGAGGGCCCTGTTACAAAAATGCTAATATTTTTATTGCTACTCAGAACTGGAAGTCTACCATTTCATGACTCCTTATGGAATGCCAGATATAACAAATGATTATAATACTTTTGTAAAATTACTGCATGCAGTGCGTTTATACTCACTTGTATGACATACCTAAATTTTAGCCTTTTTTATTCTCCAACTTTACGCAAAACCACAACAGCTTTTTACACTCTAAGCTATTCCAACGATATTTCGCAGTTATACAGTATATTAGATTGTTGTTCCAAAATTATGCCGATAATTTTCTACAATGAATATTTGTTGAGTTATCTCCTCTTAAAACCGCTTCTTTTATTTATTTGTTTTTTCAAAATTATTACTCAGATTTTATATCCCGCCACATGTTAGTGGCGGGATATTTATACCTCGAAATGCGAAGTATGTCAGGGGGTATATAGTTTTTGTCATTCCGTCTTTTCGTCCGTCCGACCGTCCGTTCGTCAACTTTACGTCAAAGTTTTGCGTTAAACCTTTTGTGGATGCTCATTTCTTTAACCTTATATCAGATTCTCTTCATATTTACTTTGTTATATCTCTATAGCTTTACCTTTGATCTGAAATATCAAGGCATCTGGGTCAGGCCCCTGGGAGGAGGTCACGGGTCAATAATTATGACTTAGGCATTTTCATTATGTCAAAGTTTTGTGTTAAAATTTTTTTTAATTGTTCATATTTCTGTAACCACAGGTCAGATTCTTTTCATATTTGGTTCATGATATCTCATGAACATTACCTTTGACGTGAAGAGTCTTTGCCCCTGGTTCAGGCCCCTGGGTGGGACCAAGGGTCAATAATTAGGACTTTTGCATTTTGATTATGTCAAAGTTTTGGGTTAACTTTTTTTAAATGCATCTATCTCTGTAAATGCATTGCAAATATCTTCCATATTTTATTCATGATATCTCTATAGCACTGCTTTTGATAGGGACTTCAGGCTCAGGCTCATGGGTGGGGCCAGGGGTCAATAACTAGGACTCAGCTATTTGTTGTATTTTTTGCTTGTTCTGAAATATTTAAATGAAGTCTAGTGATGCATGACTAATTCTATTCTATGCTAGTTTACCGTTTACATGGATGCTGCTGCTGACCTAAAGTCAAGGTCACAGACTTTGAATTTGTTCCATTAACATTTACATTTACTTTTTGTGTTAAAATGTTGCTTTCATTTGACGGCGGCCCTGGTCGGGGGTATACGTGAGCCCCTGCTTACATGCTCTAGTTTGTTTTCTGCTGTATGTAATTCTGTTCATCTGCTGTACGTACATTTATCTGCCTGTCTGTTTGTCCGTATGTCAGACTGTCTATCCGTGAGACTTCATAATATTTATAATAAAATAAAACTAATGCCCTCTGTCAAATGTCTTTGCTTATTCTCTCAGAATTGTATCATGTTCGTTCCAGTGTCTCTTCTTATTACACATACTCTAAGTAACGTATTTTGCAGCTTGTAAAGACCCAAGACAAGTGCAAATGCCAAGTATGAAGAAAATCCATTAAAAATACTCAAGGTATCGAAAGGAAACGAAGTCTCACGAATAGACAGATTGACATACGGACAAACAGACGGGCAGACAAATGTACATATAACAGATGAACAGAAATACAAACAGCAGAAAACAAACTAGAGTAAGTGAGTAGGTGCTCACGTATATCCCAGACCAGTGCCACCGCCTGATGAAAGCAAACTTTTAACACAAAATATAAATGGAAATGTAAATGAAACAAATTCAAAGTCTGTGACTTGACCTTAGGGCAGCAGCAGCATCCATGTAAAGTAAACTAGTATAAAATAAAATTAGTCATGCATCACTAGACTCCATTGAAATATATCAGAACAGGCAAAAAATTCAAATGGCTGAGTCCTAGTTATTGACCTCTGGCCCCACCCATGAGGCTTACCCTGAAGTCCCTATCAAAAGCAATGCTATAGAGATATCATGAATACAATATGGAAAATATTTGCAATGCATTTACAGAGATATATGCAATCAAAATGGTTTAACCCAAAACTTGACATAATGAAAAGGCGTAAGTCGTAATTATTGACTCTTGGCCCCACCCAGGGGCCTGAACCAGGGGCAAAGGCCCTTCACATCAACGGTAATGCTCAAGAGATATCATGAACCAAATATGAAAAGAATCTGACCTGTGGTTACAGAAATATGAACAATTAGAAAAGGGATAACACGAAACTTTGACATAATATAAATGCCTGAGTTATGAATATTGACCCCTGATCTCCTCCTAGGGGCCTGACCCAGATGCCTTGATATTTCAGATCAAAGGTAAAGCTACAGAGATATAACAAAGTAAATATGAAGAGAATCTGATATAAGGTTAAAGAAATATGAGCATTCACAAAAGGTTTAATGTAAAACTTTGACGTAAAGTTGACGGACGGACGGACGGGTGAACGTACGAACAGACGGAATGACAAAAACTATATAACCCCTGACATACTCCGCATGACGAGGGTATAAATATCCCGCCACTAACATGTGGCGGGGTATAAAATCTGAGTAACAATTTTGAAAAATAAAATAAATAAAAGAAGCGATTTTAAGGGGAGATAACGCAAATATTCATTGTAGAGAATTATCGGCATAATTTTGGAACAACAATCTAATATACTGTATAACTGCGAAATATCGTAGGAATAGCTTAGAGTGTAAAAAGCTGTTGTGGTTTTGCGTAAAGTTGGAGAATAAAAAAGGCTAAAATTTAGGTATGTCACCCAAGTGGGTATAAACGCACGGCATGCAGAAATTTCACAAAAGTATTATAATCATTTGTTATATCTGGCATTGCACAAGGAGTCATGAAATGGTAAACTTCCAGTTCTAAGAGTCTATGAAAATATTAGCATTTTCGTAGCAGAACCCTCTTCGGGTCAGAATTACCCCACCCACTTTCATCTTGTACACACCAAAGAAACCTTCACCAAATGATTTAATATTGCATGATATTACAGCCAACACATAGTAGTCGGAGATTACAAAGTTTAAAGAAAATCGGTAGTGGCCATGAAAACAGCCTTATAGACACCCCTCCTTTGTTTTAAAAATTTTTTAAATTGAATGTTTTTTGTGATTTACGAGGCTAGAATTGTGAGTTTTGTACCTTGATCACTTCTAGGGTAAAGTCGGGTACATTCGACAGCTGGTAAATTCGGACAGTGGCATTGCTTCATTAATATGTCAGTTGTTTGGAATAAAAACAAGATTAAGTGGGCAAACAGTGAAAATCCTGATGAGACGGCTCATTGTGAGCCGTCTCATCTGGATTTTCACTGTTTGCAACGGTATGTCCGAATTTACCCGCTGTCCAAAGTTACCCAACTCTGCCCTATTTCAAAGCGTTCACAGCCCCCAGGCCAAGCTTCCCCCATCAATGACACTTTGTCGTGTTTTATCAAACATGTATCTCTGGCAAAAAAAGGGGGAAAAGCGACATCTTTCTCCACAAAATAGCGTTTTTATCTATTCCCCCCCCCCTCCGTATAAACAAAAGCTGGATAACGCAATTGCTCCCTTCCTTTACATTGCGTTTTGTGACAAAGTTATAGTATCGAGAATATGTCGTGAAGACTGGCAAACAAAATTGACCCAAATACATGTAGTTTTCTATTGTTTCTGATAACTATTGTCTAAGAAACCAGTTAACATTGAACCTGTTGACTGTACCTTCTATGTAACTGATGTTTCACAAAATCCAGTGGAATGTTCTCAAGTTCCACTGTTATTTAGTTGTTCGTACACAGTTTCCACATATTAATATGGACAAATAAAAAACAACAACAACAACAAAAACCCCAAAATTCTAGATGAACTCGAAATACCTACGAGTGTTACTGCCACTTATATATTGTTGTTGTTTTTTTAAGTGTTCTGCAAGTTTCTTATAATAGCCTTGTTAGCTGTTCTTGGAAAGTTGCAACTTACATTCATTTTCGGCACAAGGTTGCGTGAATATTGTGAATAAAGCAAGAGAACATTACCTAAGATATTTCTGAAATAGTGAATCGTCATCTTTCATCCTGTATATAAGCTGATTCCAGTCACTGGGAAACAAGTTCTGAAGGCCATATTCGCTCTACATTGAATATACATAAAACAAAAATGAAACAAACAGCTGAAACAAGTTACATAATATCATCCAAGGATTGATTGATTGACTGATTGATTGTTTTGGGTTTAACGGCCCTTTGAGACAGTATTTCAGTCTATATCAGCCCGTCTCCCAGAGAGAGGGAGAAAGAAGAAAAATGATAGACGAGAGAAAAAATGTCCAAACAACCCCCACCGGAACTTACTGCAAGCACAGTAGGCCCTTGCCCTACAATGTACCGAATCAGTAGGAGGCCCCGGCACTGGAAGTTACACACAGCACCATCGCAACACCCGACCACCCCCTGCATCAAAGGAAGCTACATGTAAATAAAGAATCAAACGGATTAGCTAAGAAGCCGGGATGGTAATCTAGGGCACACTCGTGTGCCCTGGAGTACCAACCCCGCTTCTTAGCAATGGAGCACTCAGTCACTCTGTCAATGCCTTGACGAGAATAGTGTAAAAGGAAACTGGGCTTATCCTTCAGGACTCGCGAGTGCAATAAAACCCCGCTTGATTGTTTTAAATGCATGTAATCATATTCATTATGGCTATTTCGTACTTCGGAAGTTCTCAGATCTTTGTTTTTGTGCTTAAGGTGGTGATTTATGGTAAATGTAAAAATCTGCATAAAACCATAAAAAAGTAACGTATCTCCCTGAAAGTTAGCAGATTTCTTATTTTTGTTGTTCTTTACAGTTTAGAATACAAAACAGACGTACATGCTGCTTAAAAAGTGTTTTTATAAGGAAAGATCATAGGGTAGTTTTCTGCGAATAAATCTGAAAAAATAATATCGTTATTGAAAATTTACGTAGTGCTGAAAGTGCATTATTGCATAATGAAGAGCGTCCTAACAATTATTTATTCCAACTCTTTCTCAAATTGTAATGTAGACCAGATGAAAATGGTAGCTATTTCTCAAATGTTCAACCATGTACAAAGTAAATGTACACTGGACGCATTTATTAAATATAGGGTAGGCAAGCATACCTATGTTAACACCTACAATATAAATAATACATTACTGACATGATCAGTGGTGTGTAGATGAAATTGTTCAACCTTGTTAAAATAGTCTCACCTGTCTCACCAGTGTGTTTTGACAAAATAATTTGGACACAGACTGCATCTTTTTTCATCTGCTCAGCCTGATAATGTGTGAAAGAGTTTGAAAAAATAATTGCTAGGACGCTCTCCATTATGCAACAAGGTACTCTAAGCACTAAGTTTATTTTCAATAATGATATTATTTTTTCAGATTTATTCGCAGAAAATTACCCTTTGATCTTCTCTTAAAAACACTTTTTAACATTAACAAATGCTGCATTTTGGGATTCTAAATCATGAGAAACAACATACAGAAGGCATCTGCTAAGTTTTGGAAAGATCAGTTTTATTTTGAGTATTTTATGCAGATTTTTGTCTTTGTCCCAAATCAGTGATTATCACCAACATAATGCAAGGTAAAATGAATAAATAAATAACTGAGTTATAAATTTTAAAGTATTTTTACAGTAACATGTTCCATTATGCATGACTATAAACCAACCAAAGTTCCGTTATTTTCGAAAACAAGGTGACTTAGCCACATTTTTGCAGTGAATTTTTCGATTCTAAGAAACACAATGACCTCTAACAAGTAACGCGTAGCCTAAAAACATAATGAACGTACAGGATAATATTAGAAAAGTACCGCCTGAGTGCTGTCCTCTCTTCTTGAATTTTAGTTAGACACGTGAAATTATTATATAAAGGTATTTCATTGGTTAAGAGACAAACACATGAGGTCGACAAAACTTCGTGTCTCATGTTTTGTGACGTAACGTCTTAAGGTGAATGGGTACACTTTAAAGGGAAGTAACTTTGTCATTTCCGAGTCGTTTTATCTATCTTTTCATGTTCAGTTTTGCCTCCCTTCTGATCGGGGGCTATCTGCGGAACACTTTCTTTTCAGATTAGACCCCTTTTGCAAGGGCTGCTTCTTGCAAGGAGCTTTCATATTATACCCCTTTTGCAAGGGCTGCGTCTGCCGAGGAAGCCAACGGGGGTCACAAAACTGGCCCCGAGGTTATAAAACTTTTTTCGTGCTCAACTCAGCTGAGCATGTAATTTTCTCTGCTAATAAATATGAAATGCCAACTAATGTTGGCATTTTCATATTCATAAGCAGAGAAAATTTTACACTCAGCTAAACTGAGCATGAAAACAACTGTACCTAACAGTAATTTGCTATTTATTAGCAGGTAAAATTTTCATGCTCAGTTGTACCCATACACTTAAATCAATTAATGTTGCATGTTCAGTTCAGTTCAGTTCAGTTCAGTTCAAATCTCCTAAAGACGTTCCCCAAGTGGCTCAGCGGTACGTAACCATAGTTGCACGCACTTGGCGCCGTGTGTCCGTCCATGGCATGTGACGTGGACCCTTCTTTTTCTGCATATCTTATCAAGTGACGTCAAACAAAATGGCCGCGACACGAGAAAACCAACAAAGTGGTTGTGCGCCTAGTGCAGAATCAGATCAGCCTGGGCATCCGCCCATTCTGATCAGAGTCTTCGCTGTCCGCATGGTGGTAGCGTAGACCCTTAGCTACCCTTTAAGCGTATAACGAAGACTCTGATCAGATTGGGCGGATGCCCAGGCTGATTTGAGCCTACCACCCTGTTGGTTTTCTCGTGTCGCGGCTCATATGTTTATGACACGGAAGGCGGATGTGCATATTGTGAGTGGTACATGTCTCTAATACTTACCTTCGCCCTGTATTCAAACTGCCAGTTCAGATTACCACTTTGATTAGCGTCTGTGAGGTTTAAGAAGTAGTTCGTATAATCTTGAACTCTCTAGAATATAAAATGAAAGGATTGACGTCAGAGGTCAAAATATGAGATATTTTACCCGAATGTTTCATTCATATTATTACATTACTAACGAGGAAGTACGTTTTCTCGGTATTTCACGTCAGTTAATTATACCAATTTGTCTTTCTCATCGATTTCATGCTCACGTAGGCGCAATGAAAAAAAAATGCCTACTTTTAGCAGCAACCAGGAGTGTCTTTTCTGATGCCTGCGGTTACCTTTTCTCATGGATTACGCCATTAAGTGTGTCTATGAGAGGGATACTCGTCCCCTGGCGCATCTGCCTCAATGAATTTGGTAAAAATACATGTGAGCCGCGACACGAGAAAACCAACAATGTGGTTGTGGGCACTGCGCAAACTCAGATCAGCCTGGCCATCCGCTCAAGCCAATCAGACCCTTTGTTAAGTGCTCAAAGTATAGCTAAGGGTCTAAGCTACCTGCATGCGGACAGCAAAGACTCTGATCAGACTGGGCGGATGCCCAGGCGGATCTGAGTCTGCGCTGGGCGCACAACAACATTGTTGTTTTTTTGTGTCGCGGCTCATTTACAGTTTATCTAGATCATTGATGTTTCCTATACATTAGACGGTGCTCCGACCATTTTCCGGACGAAAAGCGTTTCAACATTTAACACGGAATTAAATGACTGGCGAGTAATTATTTACTTGAGCCTGAAAATCTGTTGAAAGAATTTCAGTTTGTAATGTCATTGAAAAATTGGCGGAGCATAACTTATACACTAAGCGATCTTCCGATATCAATGACGTCACAGATATAAAAGCTACGACCTCATATTGAGGTCAAAGCGATGTCATCACGACGTCACTCTGCAAAGGTATTAAGCACAATAATTAGTAAGTCCATAGTTGTTATCTGGTAGCATATTTATAGCGTCATCTCACTTATTATTATTCAAGAGGAGCATGGAGGGGCGGATCCAGGAATTTCGGATAGGGGGTTCAAATTAGCTGAGGGGGGTTCGATTTATGAAGTTTGACCAATTTTTCCTGAAATTCCCCATGAAAATAAGATAATTTGGGCTGAGAAGGGGTTTCGTTTGAACCCCACGAGCCCCCTCTGGATCCGCCATGATGGCATACATGAAAGTGTATTCAAGGGCGTAGCTACGTATACGGCAAATACACAAGTGCGTATTGAAATTTTGTCAAAATTGACAAATTTCAAAACGCACCTGCATATTTGCATGCTGAAATTTTATAAATTAGACAAGATTTCAAAACCAACTCCCAAAGAGGCTGAAATTCGTATTTTCCCCTCAAGAAGTAGAGAATAAAACATGGTTGTGCGTATTATGAAATTGCACCTAGTTACGCCCCTGGTATTCCAAGTGAGATGCAACCTGAAATTCAGAGTGATTTTCTCAAACGTATAACTCATTCTCAAATAATTTAATTCTCTGTTGTTAGGTAAATATGTAAGTTCTAGTCAATGAGCTCTGCTAGATTATGCGTGCATTAGCACAGGGTATAATCGATTCCGCTAATTTTCGCTTCATGCAGAGACTGTACATCATATTTGGCTTCCGTCGAGACTGTCCGCGAACTCTTGTTTCCTGCCGAGACTTCTGTACATGATAAATGGCTTCCTGCAGAGACTGTCCGCGTGATTCTGCTTCCTGCCGAGGCTCTCGGCAGGAAGCAGAATCACGCGGACAGTCTCGGCAGGAAGCTATTTTTCGAGGACAGTAGTCTCTGCAGGAAGCAAGAGTTCGCGGACAGTCTCGGCGGAAGCCAAATATGATGTACAGTCTCTGCAGGAAGCGAAAATTGGCGGAATCGATTATACCCTGTGATTAGTAGCATAAAGAAAATGTTAGTGAGTTTCCTGCTAAATGGAAAGAAATACACTTATTTTGTTTGATTACTGCATCTGTGCAATCAATCAAACAACTGAATTAACTATGTATAAATACATGCTTAAAGAGTAAATTGCGAGACTAGACTAGCCTTGTATTTCCTTCATGCATTAAAGGTATGGCGTAGAAACTGGCCATAAAGGTTGGCAGACAATTTCAACATCTGCCTTTTATTTTCTAGCATGTTTTTGTCTGCTAACGTCATGCTTTAACGTTCTAATTTTTTTAGTTCTCTACCTCGTTTTATCTGGCAAATCGCTGACATTTGAATAAAATGTAGTGACGTTGTCAGACGTTTGCAGTGATATATTATTTAAGTTGAAAAGTAAAGCCCTTCCTTCGACGTGTTACTGTCACTATATTTGCGCCATAGTACATTAGGTATAAATGACAGTGATCGACCAGCTGAAAGGTGAATAAGTACACTTTCAGGGGAAAGCAACTCTATCATTTTTATCTTTGCCTCCCTTCTAATGGGGGTAAATTCTTTTTCTTTTCTTTCTTTTTTTTAAAAAGAAGACTTTACTCCCTTCTTAACAAAATCTTTCATTTAAGAGTAAATCCCTTTTTCGGCGGATATCGTCGCAGTGGAAGCAAACAGGAAGTCACAACAGTTGTCTCCCTTTGACAAACAAGTAGCCCAAAGGGCAACAATTGCTCACCTGAGAGACACTGTAAACCTATAGGGATATTTAAGATGCTCAAGGGCAGCTAACTCCACAGTCAGTGGTCCAATCAGGCTGAAAATTAAACTCATCCAAAACATTATGTATGCCCTCATTTAATATATGCAAGTTTAAAAAGTATCCGATCAAGAGCACAATAGACAGAGCTGTCAAGGGCAGCTAACTTCGTAGTGGTTGGCCTGATCTGGCCAAAATTTGAACTTGTTTAAGATATTATGCATTTCCTCATTACCTGCAAGTTTGAAAAGGATCGGATCAGTAGAAACCAAGAGAAAAAGTGGCGACATTGATTTTTTGGATGCTCAGGGCAGGTACTCCATAGTCAGTAGTGAGATCTAGCCGAAATGCTAACTAATCCAAGCTTTTATGCATATCCTCATTACCTGCAAGTATGAAGAGGATCCGATGAAAAATGAAAATGTGATGACGTTGTTTTCTCCATTATAAGACTATGGGATTTTTTTCAAACGCTCAAGGGCAGCTAACTCCGTAGTCTGTGCTTGAATCCGGCCAAATTTCGAACTCATCCAAGCTCTTATGTATGTCATCATTACCTGCAAGTATGATAAGGATCTAATCAAAAACCTTGATTGCAGCACCCTGAAAGTCAAACTTGCTCGAGATATTGTCATGCCCTACATTTGTGTGAAATTATTTTAGAATCCGTTGAGAAATGTAGGTGCTAGAGCGATGACAAAGTTTTTCTAAAAATAGCCACAGTGACCTTGACCTTGGGCACAGCATCCTGAAAGTCAAACTTGCTTAAGATATTGTCATACCCTACATTTGTGTCAAGTTATTTCAAAATCCATGGAGAAATGAAGGTGCTAGGGCGATGACAAAGTTTTTCTAAAAATAGCCACAGTGACCTTGACCTTGGGCACAGCACCCTGAAAGTCGATCTTGCACGAGATATTGTCATGCCCTACATTTGTGTGAATTTATTTTAAAATCCATTGAGAAATGTAGGTGCTAGTGCGCTGACAAAGTTTTTCTAAAAATAGCCACAGTGACCTTGACCTTGGGCACAGCACCCTGGAAGTTGAACTTGCTTGAGATATTGTCATACCCTACATTTGTGTCAAGTTATTTTAAAATCCATGGAGAAATGAAGGTGCTAGGGCGATGACAAAGTTTTTCTCAAAATAGCCACAGTGACCTTGACCTTGGGCACAGCACCCTGAAAGTCGAACTTGCTCGAGATATTGTCATGCCCTACATTTGTGTGAAGTTATTTTAAAATCCATTAAGAAATGTAGGTGCTAGAGCGCTGACAAAGTTTTTCTAAAAATAGCCACAGTGACCTTGACCTTGGGCGTAGCATCCTGAAAGTCAAACTTGCTCGAGATATTGTCATGCCCTACATTTGTGTGAATTTATTTTAAAATCCATAGAGAAATGTAGGTGCTAGAGCGCTGACAAAGTTTTTCTAAAAATAGCCACAGTGACCTTGACCTTGGGCGCAGCATCCTGAAAGTCGAACTCGCTCGAGATATTGTCATGCCCTACATTTGTGTGAATTTATTTTAAAATCCATAGAGAAATGTAGGTGCTAGAGCGCTGACAAAGTTTTTCTAAAAATAGCCACAGTGACCTTGACCTTGGGCGCAGCATCCTGAAAGTCGAACTCGCTCGAGATATTGTCATGCCCTACATTTGTGTGAAGTTATTTTAAAATCCGTTGAGAAATGTAGGCAATAGAGCGATGACAAAGTTTTTCTAAAAATATGTGTTGACGTTGTTTTCTCCATTATAACACTATGGGATTTTTTTCAAACGCTCAAGGGCAGCTAACTCTGTAGTCTGTGCTCGAATCCGGCCAAATTTCGAACTCATCCAAGCTCTTATGTATGTCATCATTACCTGCAAGTATGATAAGGATCTAAGCAAAAACAGTTGAGAAAATGTGATGACGCCATTTTCCCCATTATAACCCTATGGGATTTTTTTCAAACGCTCAAGGGCAGCTAACTCCGTAGTCTGTGCTCGAATCTGGCCAAATTTCGAACTCATCCAAGCTCTTGTGTATGTCATCATTACCTGCAAGTATGATAAGGATCTAATCAAAAACAGTCGAGAAAACGTGATGACGCCATTTTCCCCATTATAACCCTATGGGGGCTATCTGTTGCCATGGAAACCAGAGTTCTGAGCTGATCGGCACCAAAACCTAATGCAGCCTTTCCCCCACCCAAATGATGCTTCAGATAAAATTTGATTGCGATCGGCCCACTGGTCTCTGAGATATTTATGTTTGAAAGTGTTGACGCACCCACGCACCCACCCACGCACCCACGGACGACGGCTCGACTCCCATCCTATAAGCTCACCTCTGAGCCTTCGGCTCAGGTGAGCTAAAAAGGCAGAAAAAACGTGGCACTGTACCCATACATCTTAAATAAATGAAGGAGCATATCTGATTTTCCATAAACACTGCTGACATGGTGGTTGCCAACCTTAATGACGAATATAGATTTCCCAGTTCAAATTCGAAAGTCTTTAGATTTTTCACGTCAGCCAAATATAGATTTCCCAGTTCATTTTTCGAAAACAATTCATTTGAAAATTATATAACGTAAACAATATATCAACAAATATTAATTTAGTGTCGTTAAGCGTTTCTATTTCTGTTGAATATATAAGTGAGCCGCGACACGACAAAACCAACAATGTGGTTGTGCGCCCAGCGCAGACTCAGATCCGCCTGGGCATCCGCCCAGTCTGATCAGAATCTTCGCTGTCCGCATGGAGGTAGCTTTGACCCTTAGCTACCTTTTGAGCACTTGACGAAGAGTCTGATCAAACTGGGCGGATCTCCAGGCTGATATGAGTCTGCACTGGGCGCACAACCACATTGTTGGTTTTGTCGCGTCGCGGCTCAAGTGTCTCCGCCTGTGAGCATTCTGGATCTGACAATTACTGAAGGCTGAAAATAGTTTTGGAGACATAAACATAAACATGCGAACAGCGTGACTTTGCTTTGAGCACACAAGTTGTTCACGTCTATTTTATGTAACTTTAATGTGGTGATCACTGATTTGATATCAATACAAAAACAGCTGCATAAAATGCTAAAATGCAAATGCAAAATCTCAAACCTTAGTAGATGCATTCTTTAGGTTGTTTCTCACAATTTAGAATCCAAAATTGAAGGATTAGTTTAAAAGGATTTAGATATGAAAAGATCAACGAATAATTGTCTGCGCAAAAATTAAAAAAAAATAACAATCGTTCTGAAAAAAAATATTTAGCTCTGAAGATACCTTAATGCATTAAGAAGGGCATCCTGGCAATTATTTTTTTCCAACTCTTTCACACATTATCAGGCTGAGCAGATAAAAAAAGAAGTAGCCTGTGTCCAAATTTTTGTCAAGAAAACACGGTGGAGTCTACTTTTCAAGGATAAACAATTTCACTTACACGCCTGTCTTTGTCATAGTTTATATAATGAAGCATTTATACTATATGTGTGATACAGGTATACCTGCCTATCCTGTATTTAATGAATTCATCCAGTATACATGCACCTTATACATGGTCGAACATTTGAGAATAATCTACTGTGTTCATTGCTCTACCTTACAATCTGAGAAAGAATTGGAACAAATTATTGCTGGACGCCCTTCTTAATGCATAAAAGTACCTTCAGACCTAAGTGCATTCTCAATAAAGATGTTATTTTTTAGCTTGGGGGGGGGGGGGGGGGGGGGGTGGGCAGAATATCACTCTTTGATCTTTCTCGATAAAACACTTTTTTATTCTCATCTGTAGAGAAAAACAAAAATAACTAGAAACATGGTAACTAATAGGGCCCCGCCTTTATGAAACTGTTGACAACATTTAAGTCATATGTGCCCAACCAGAAATGACAATACCAGCTTTCTGTTATCATGTTGTTCCTTCATATTCAATATGTTGTTTGAAATTAAGCCTCTGATAGTGTCATCAAGATATGGGCAAAATACCAAATCACGATTGTTAAAAACAAGGGCAACAACTCTATGAAGCTGGAAACTGATGTTACCATTCTTGCATTTTGCACACCTTCAGCTCATCTGATAATGCTTTATATTTGTACCAAGTTTTATAAAAATATCTTCAAAGGCTTTAAAGTCATAGAGTGGACAAGATCCATACCTAAAACAGCAAAGGGTTATAACTGTTAAAAATGAAGTTCTAGTTAAGGTTCTTTTTCTCTACACATTGTCCGATGATGTTTATATTTGTACAAAGTTTTTGTGAAAATATCTTCAACAATTTTAAAGTTAAAGGTTGAACATGTTTTCCAGACTGTCTACTAGAAAGGGGAATAATTCCGTAAAAAATGTAGATGAAGTTACAGTTCTAATTCTCTACTCATTGTCTGATGATGCTTTATAGTATGTACAAGTTCTATGAAAATATCTTTGATGCTTTAAAAGCTATACAGCGGACGTGATTTCTATATTCAAAATTACAAAGGGGCATAATTCAGTAACAAGTATAGGCAGAGTTAGGATTCTTGTTCTCTGCACATCCTCTGATGATGATTTACATTTGTACCAAGTAATGTGAAAATATCTCTAATAGTTTCAGAGTTAAAAAGCGGACACAATTTCTGCCCTCAAAATTTCAAAGGGGCAAAATTCAGCAAATACATAGGCAGAGTTATGGTTCTTGTTCTCTGCATATCGTCAGATGATGCTTTACGTTTGTCCCAAGTCTCGTGAAAATATCTCTATCGAGTTCAGAGTTATGAAGCAGACACAATTTCTGTACTAAAAATTACAAAGGGACAAAATTCAGTAAATAATGTAGACAGAGTTATGGTTCTTGTTCTCTGCACATCGTCTGGTGATGCTATACATTTGTACCAAAACTCGTGAAAATATCTCCAATGGTTTCAGAGTTATGAAGCGGACATGATCTCTGAACTCAAAACTACAAAGGGACATAATTCAGTAAAAAATGTAGGCAGAATTATGGTTCTTGTTCTCTGCACATCGTCTGATAATGCTTTACATTTGTACCGAGTCTCGTGAAAATATCTCTAACGGTTTCAGAGTTATGAAGCAGACACGATTTCTGTACTCAAAATTACAAAGGAGCATAATTCAGTAAAAATGTAGGCAGAGTTATGGTTCTTGTTCTCTGCACATCGTCTGATGATGCTTAACATTTGTACCAAGTCTCGTGAAAATATCTCTAATGGTTTCAGAGTTATGAAGCGGACACGATTTCTGTACTCAAAATTACAAAGGGGCATAATTCAGTAAAAAATGTAGGCAGAATTATGGTTCTTGTTCTCTGCACATCGTCTGATAATGCTTTACATTTGTACCGAGTCTCGTGAAAATATCTCTAACGGTTTCAGAGTTATGAAGCGGACACGATTTCTGTACTCAAAATTACAAAGGGGCATAATTCAGTAAAAAAATGTAGGCAGAGTTATGGTTCTTGTTCTCTGCACATCGTCTGATGATGCTTTGCATTTGTACCAAGTCTCGTGAAAATATCTCTAACGATTTTGGAGTTATGAAGCAGACACGATTTCTGTACTCAAAATTACAAAGGAGCATAATTCAGTAAAAAATGTAGGCAGAATTATGGTTCTTGTTCTCTGCACATCGTCTGATGATGCTTTACATTTGTACCAAGTCTCGTGAAAATATCTCTAATGGTTTCAGAGTTATGAAGCGGAAACGATTTCTGTACTCAAAATTACAAAGGGGCATAATTCAGTAACAAATGTGGGCAGAGTTATGGTTCTTGTTCTCTACACATCGTCTGATGATGCTATACATTTGTACCAAAACTCGTGAAAATATCTCTAACGGTTTCAGAGTTATGAAGCGGACACGATTTCTGTACTCAAAATTACAAAGGGGCAAAGGGGCATAATTCAGTAAAAAATGTAGGCAGAGTTATGGTTCTTGTTCTCTGCACATCGTCTGATAATGCTTTACATTTGTACCAAGTCTCGTGAAAATATCTCTAACGGTTTCAGAGTTACTGAGAGGACACGAAATGATGACGGACGGACAGACGGACAAGGTGATTACTATAGGGCCTCCGCAGACTTCGTCTGGCGGGGCCCTAAGAGGTCTGTTAACATTCAGGGAGATATGCTTATTTTTTATGGTTTCATTCAGATTTATATATTTACCACAAATCACTACCTTAAATAACACGGGTGTAACTTTAATTGGCCAAGGCGCGGGCATACGGATGTAACAGCTAAAAAAAGAAAGCTGGCTTATTGGAGCAATATGAAAGACTCCTCAAACTGGTTTAGGGTCTTAGCATGCTGACAGGTGCCTTAACCCTATTGCACTCAGACCGGCCAAAACTCTATGGAGTTCAGTCCGTTTTGAGTGCAATAGGGTTAAGATCCCTTTTTTCTCTCAGAATGGCACAAATGTACCTGTAAGGTATGTCTAAATTATATCAGACCAATGCATTCGATATTTTTTATTTTTAGCATGACATTAAGTGAGTTGAGAAAAGATTGTTTGTTTGAGGGAATTATCAGTTTTCGATTAAACAAACTACATTTGCCATGGCAGAGTTGCAGCTAAGAGGATACATTCGTGATACTTGAGCCGCGACACAAAAAACTAACAATGTGGTTGTGCGCCCTGCGCAGACTCAGATCATCCTGGGCATCCGCCAAGTCTGGTCAGACTCTTCGCTAAGTGCTTAAAGGGTAGCTAAGGGACTGAGCTACCTCCATGCGGACAGCGGAGACTCTGATCAGACTGGGCGGATGCCAAGGCTGACCTGAGTCTGCGCTGGGCGCACAACAACATTGTTAGTTTTCTCGTGTCGTGGCTCAAATATATTTTATTCTCCCTAAAACATACGTTATAACCATATCGATGAGGGGTCACAACCTATGTTTTATGAACGTATTAAGATTTACATTTACATTAATTTTAATATATATAAGCCGCAACACGACAAAACCAACGAACTGACAAGTGCGCCCAGCTAAGACTAAGATCAGCCTGGGCAGCCGCCCAGTCTGGTCAGTGTCTTTGCTGTATGTCTTAAGGGTAGATCTAAGCTAGCTCCATGCGGATAGCCAAGACTCTGATCAGACTGGGCAGATTTTCAAACTGATCATAGCCTTCGCTGGGCGCACTGCCACTTTGTTGGTTTTGTTTTGGTGCGGCTCAATGAGGCTAATAATTTTGTGTGTCTCCTGTTAAGTCCTTATCTCCAGGCCCGTTATACCATCATATCCTTGTTTTTAATGTTTAACCCAGATCAGACTGCCCCTCAGTCCTAAGGAGCAGTCTGATCTGGGTCTGCACTGTTTGCTCAGACCTATCCGTCGAAATACTTAACATTTTTACCGCTGCGTTGTCATAACACCACGATTTCAATTCATAAGTTCGAGGTGCGGATAGACATATTCGTCTTTAGGGTCACTGTGCATAATTATGCATAATTTGACAAAAATAAAAGATGGAACAGTCCTTTTCCAGTATCAGGTAAAAAGTGCATGTATCCAACTTACCCAGGAGCTGCCGGTGTAGTTTCCATCGAGTTCATATATTCTAAAGCCAGGGTTGTAATTGCTGTATGTCGTCACACTTCCAGGAATATACAAGATATTATTGGGTCGTTGAAATGTGACGTCATCATAAAATACTTCGTAATAACTGTCATGCGCATGTCCAAAGAATTGCCCAACAATTGTATTCTCATACCTAAACGAAAGAGATAAGTAGCCGATGAAAAATGAGTTGACATTCTCAAGTCTTACAGAGTCTAGTCTTGTATCTGCCTATGAATCTGTGTGCATGCGTGTGTACATGTGTTTTCCATATTTGTATAACATTACTCGCAAAGAATTAAAGTACATTCAGACCCAGAGCTCCAGATAAGAGGGGATATTGAGGATAATTCGAAGATAATTTTTCTTATTTCTCAACGAAAACATATGTTGTGACCCCTCATTAGAACCGTCTCGATGAGACGGTTCTAATGATGGGTCACAAAATATGTTTTTGTTGAGAAATATGGTCAATTATCCCTAAATTATCTCTGTTACCCCTTCTTATCTGGTGCACTGAGACCTATATGCATTTTCAATAATAATGCTTATGTTTTAGATATTTGTATCGCAAAGTATCCGCCGGTCCTTTTAAATCATTTTCCTTTATCGAGAGTCACGCGTTTTGGGAATTCCAAATTGTGGAAAACTACACAAAGACAGTTTCTGCTAAGATTTGGGAAGATCTGTTGTATAGGATTTTATTCAGAAGTTTATATTCACAACAAATCAGTGATTATCAAGCATCTTACGCGATAATAACTTCTTTTAAACGAGTCGTCACAAAACTTAGCAAAGCTGTCCATTACACTTAATAGTCTATCTTTTTTGACTAGGTCTCTTGGTGTAAAATGTTAAGTCACAAGGCCGTCGTCGCCGGTCCGTAAGGTCCGGCGAGCGCCGGACCACTTTTTTTGCCGAGTATGCTATCTGCCGTACCACTTTCTTTCTTTTCAGCCGATTTTCTTTCGTGCTTACGAGTGACTTTATTGAATCGCATCATCAAAAGTGCCGCAATTTTTCGATGAAATTATCAATGACGCTCGTTGCTCGTGTCATCAATAAACCTGGCCAAGGTGTGAAAATATGCAGTTAATGCAGTTATTATAATGACACATGCTTGATTACATTTGGTGAAAAAATGCCGGGGCAGAGAAGTTTTCAGCCGTCGTGGTTTGACAGTAGGCCGTGGCTAAAATAAAACAACTATAGTGGGGATTATATCTGTATCAGGCTTAATTTTGCTTGAACGCAGACATTGATGCCAGCGACTGATGAGATTCGCAGAGGGGTCGAAATAGTTGTTCAAGATCTTCTTGAGTCTTATGTTTGTTCTTTTTTGTATTTAACTAGCAAAACTTTGTGACCAAAAATGACTGAAATTTGGCCCGAAACGCATCTAAAATGCATTTAAAACGCACATTGAGACGCCCATAAATCAAAAATTTTCTGGGAGGCGGTCCCCCAAACCCCCCCTTACGAAAGGGTGGAAATCCCCTCTCGTGCTCTCTCCTCCCTCTCCTGGCGAAGGCACTCGCTGCTATCCTCCGCCGGACCAATTTTCACTACGCGGCGACGGGCCTGTCATATGTGATAAAACTTGCAGTTTATGTTTTTTCATTCGTTACGAGTCAGCATCGTCTGGGTGCTTTCTAGTCACAAATAAATGTAATCTTGAGAAATTATCCATCATTTAAAATAGTGAACTGTATCTTCCTGAAATATGACTTTAAAAATATTATGTATTGCCCCGCGAAACTGGTCAATTTAATTTGGAACACTGCTATATCATGACGGATAACAACATTTATCATGCATCTTCTGCAAAATTTCACCTGATAACGGGTATGATTACACAGTGTGATATCATGTCATTGTAGATGCGCTTGTGCGAATGTTATCAGGCCATGTCTTTAGAAGCGATCTCTGAAGACGATTGGCTGTATACTGACGTTGGCCGTGGCAGCGGCTTTCGATTGGTTGAATGACGTCACCGACTGACGTCATAACATATTCGCGACGTCAGCAATTCGAACATAGGTGCGATTGCTTTTCATTTGTTTGAGACTCTTTAAACCTTTAAACCTTTTAATGGTGCATGATAAGTAGAAAACCATGTAAGTGACTTTTGATATCAAGTTTATCAGGCTCGGTCAGAAACACGTCAGACTGGCTCGGCAAGCCTCGCCATTCCTACGCTGTTTCTGGTCTCGCCTGATAAACTTGATATCAGAAGACACTAACATGGTATTCTCTATTTATCCCTATAAATAAGATATGGAGCTGTCACAGACTCTTGAAAAATCTCGATCGCTCCCGCCTAGATTCAAACCCTGTCTCCTTCTTGAAAGGCAAACGCTCTACAACGTCGCTATAAAAGCTGGTTTGTACTGCAAAGCAGCGCAAGTATATGATATACCTAGCCAATACACTGTGACAGAGGCTTACACGGAGGGTTATACTTCACATTTCGAGCCCTGAAATCGAGCAAGTCTTTCGCTTTCTGCTTTAGTAAAAACGTTTGTAATTTTACACAAGCGACAGCAAGCGGAGAAGCAAACCGCCCTCCTCTAATGTTAGTGCTGTACTACTGTCTAGGAACAGCTTAACCAGGTAATGAAGGTAATGCCATGCAATGATCGTTGGCAGCAACTCCACCGATCACTGTTCCTTAAAGGCATCGTCCTTTCTCCCTGGAAAGGACGAAACCTTTGAGGAACAGTGATCGGTACAGCCGCAACTAATTATCCGTAACTCTGCCGCAGCTAATTATCCGAAACTGCCACAACTAATAATCAGAAACTTTGTCGAGTGCGGGACTCACTGGATAAGCCTGGTCATGATTGGGACATAAGTCCTTGACCAAACACAGAGGCCCTCGTGGTCAGGTTTTGCTGAAGCCAGCGCTAGGGCTTAGGGTGCGTTACGTGCCGCCTGGAAAATGACACTGATGTTATGCCAACCCTTTGGGCACACATCCTTGAATCAACCTTGAATCAACATTGATTCAACGTCATGACGTTGAATCAACGTTGATTCAATGTTGATTCAACGGTGTGTGCCTAGTGGGAAGAGTCACAATAAAACCGAAACTCTTGTCTCCATTCTTTGTTGGTTGGTTTTGGTTTTAATGGCTCATTGAGACAGTATTTCAGTCCATATCGAGCCATTTCCCAGAGAGAGGGGGAAAGAAAAGAGATGATAGAGAGAGAAAATGTCTGAAAAAAATCAGCACCTTCTGCAAGCACAACAGGCACTTGCCATACTGTTACTCAAATTAGCAGGACGCCCCGGCACTAAAGGGTACCCAGCGCCATAGCCCGACGCGACTACCCTCGGTTCTTGTTTGTGTTTTTGTTTCCAAAAACACCTGTTTTGTTTGTGTTTTTCTAGTTGTTTTTTTCCAAAAGCACCTGGTCCTGTTTTTTTGTTTTTTTTCTTTTATTTTTTGTTTCAAGCACCTTTTTTGTTTGTGTGTTTTTCCCCCAAAAGCACCTGGTTTTTTTTTTGTTTTTTTTTCTTTCTTTTTTTTTCCAAAAGCACCTGTTTTGTTTGTGTTTTTCTTTCTTTTTTTGTTTCCAAAAGCACCTATTTTGTTTGTGTTTTTCTTTTTCTTTTTCTTTTTTTTGGTTTCCAAAAGCACCTGTTTTGTTTGTGCTTTTCTTTTTCTTTTTTTTTTTTGTTTCCAAAAGCACCTTATTGCTTGTGTTTTTCTTTTTCTTTTTTTTTTTTTTTTTTTTTTTTTTGTTTCCAAAAGCACCTTATTGTTTGTGTTTTTCTTTTTCTTTTTCTTTTTTTTTTTTGTTTCCAAAAGCATCTGTTTTGTTTGTGTTTTTCTTTTTCTTTTTTTTTTGTTTTGTTTCCAAAAGCACCTGTTTTGTTTGTGTTTTTCTTTTTCTTTTTTGGTTTCCAAAAGCACCTGTTTTGTTTGTGTTTTTCTTTTTCTTTTTCTTTTGTTTCCAAAAAGCACCTGTTTTGTTTGTGTTTTTCTTTTTTTTTTTTTGGTTTCCAAAAGCACCTTATGTTTGTATTTTTCTTTTTCTTTTTCTTTTTTTTTTTGTTTCCAAAAACACCTGTTTTGTTTGTGTTTTTCTTTTTCTTTTTTTTTTTTTGGTTTCCAAAAGCACCTGTTTTGTTTGTGTTTTTCTTCTTCTTTTTTTTTTTTTGTTTCCAAAAGCACCTGTTTTGTTTGTGTTTTCGTTTCAACAGATAACTTTTGCAGATTTTTGTTTAGCAATACTGTATGCCAAACCGCTAAAAGGTTATCGCCCAACGCCAAACTGTCAATAGCTATAGTACCTCGATTAACGTAAATGTGTATAGTTTCAGGAAAACAACTGCATCATGTTCTTTTCAATCCCTTCTCAATGGCGGCCAACTTTGAGAGAAAAGAATGTGCTCCTGTAGTAGCATTTTCTTTCCTCTAAGAGCGGATCCTTTTTGGAAAGTTTCGTTGTACACATAAGAAACAGTAAGTCACAAATGAGCCTCGACACGACAAAACCAACAGAGTGGAATGTGCGCCCAACGGGGACTCAGATCAGCCTGGACATCCGCCCATTTGATCAGAGTCTTTGCTGTGCGCTTAAAGTGTAGCTAAGGATCTAAGCTAGCTTCATGCGGACAGCGCAGACTCGGATCAGACTGGGCGGATGCCAACACTGATCTGACTCTTCGCTGTGCGCACATGCCACTTTGTTGGTTTTGTCGTGGCGCGGTTCAAATGTATCTCCCGTTTGAAAAATGTGTGGAAATATGTCGGTGTACATATCCTCATGCCGAAATATTTGGGGCTATTACAGCACATCTACCACTGGCAAATAACGTTGAAGCAAAAATGAGTCAGTCTTGATTCAACGTCATGATATTGAATCAAGGTTGATTCAATTAAGAATTAACATTTGGTTTTTCAGCATTCATTATAGGGATCAAACATGGTTTTTCATGCATTAACGTTTGCCAGGTCCCGAGGGAGATGTTGGAAACCGAGGCCGAAGGCCGAGGTTTTCAACATCTCCCGAGGGACCTGGCAAATGTTAATGCATTGAAAACAAATGTTTGATCGCTGTTATTGCATAATTCAACGAATTATTCGTTAAAATTTGAGAAAAAACTTGGCACCCTATTTTGTCACCGTTTAACAGCCAACACGCTGGCGCATATGTTTACTATTATTCGTCTTCCGGGCCCGAGAGCATTCAATCTATTCAAAATGGCTGCCATCATCCTATTCAACCTCATTTCGGAAAAGTATCCAAGATGGTCGTTGTAGTTGACGCAAAATAGATGGTAAATTAATCAACAAAAAGCAGATACCTTGAGCAATAATTTCCATGCAGAACAAGCCTGATCCATTCATATACCATCCTGCAGTTCTTGATTACTGAAAGCTTAGGATGCATGTTTTCTTTAACACTTATTTACTCTCCATTTGGCATCGTAAGAATGAAGACAACATGGCTTTGAAATCCGTGTCTGTACTTTATGACGTAATAAAAGTACAAAGCATGATGACGTCATAAGAAAACATAGGTAGCACGCGACCAATTATTGTAAATTAACCGAAAAGGGAGAAGCAAGAGTGCATTGAGGTTTTTAGTGGCCCGGCACAAGCATAACGAAAGTTCTGTCATCGTGTTTCAACAGCGCGAGAAAACCATTGTTGAAACACGGCTTTTCGCCTGTTGATGCACGGCTGTTAATACCTCTCGGCACTGCTTTTTATGCAATAACGTGTGATGAAGCTAGTGGGCGGAGCTAAAATGCAATGAAGCGCAAAGCGCTTTTTGTAGAATTTTAGCGACGACCGCTGGTTTCTTCACTCGATGAACGCTGAAAAATCAAATTTTTATTCTTATATTTCTACTTTATTTTTAGAAACTTGCTGTGTCGTTTTCATGGTAGTTTAGTGTAGAATATGCAAAATATGGGTCGAAGAAAAGTTTGTAACGACGTGTTCGGCCATTACGTTAAGCAGCCGTCGTTATGACGTGGCATCAATCGAACGTTACGTCGACCAGTCGAGACGTTCGCTTATCTTAGACGTTATTCGACGACAATGTCAGATGATGAATTGTCGTTCCAAGGTGTATGAAGCTAGTTCTTCTATAAGGTTTACCTAAGAGAAGTCAGTGGCAAGTGCAAATATTACTGGATCAGCGTTGTGTGCCCGTTCGGTCTGGTTCAGGTTACATCAATCAGGCTTGTACTGAATTGGTAGTATTCGGATCAAATTAGGGTCGAGTCGGGTAACTTCGGACAGCGGGTAAATTTGGACATACCATTGCAAACAGTGAAAATCTAGATGAGACGGCTCATCATGAGCCGTCTCATCAGGATTTTTACTGTTTGCCAATTAAATTTTGTTTAAATTCCAAACAAGTGACATGTAAAAGAAACAATGTCACTGTCCAAATTAACCTGCTGTCCGAATTTACCTGACTTGACCCTAGTGTACTTTGACTCACCGGCTGACGATCTTGTAGTAATTCCAGCTAAATGGTTTCATGCAGCCCCCACCCCCTGGCATTATATGTCCGATAATGTGAACCTGAAAATAAAAGAACCTGACTGTATTAAAAGCAAGAGTTGTCAGAAGAAAACTGCAATGAGCCTTTTTGGCAGTCTGCTTTTTAAGCAGTAACAGTGGTTTCCGATAGCCAACATGTTTTTTTTATGTGAATGCGCAAAAGGATTCTTCAGGTATTTAAATATCAATGTCAAATCAAATATAGCTTAAGGTAAGGAGCAGCATTTCTGTAATCTTCATTTTGCCACCCTTGTCAGTGAGAGTCCACGCTTAAGAGTAATAGTTAACTCCCCTAGGATCAAATTCTTTTCTACAATTGTAGACACCATTTCGGAAGGGCTTCGTTGACCAGGAAAGCAAACAGAAAGCATCAATAGTTGAATCCCTTTCAAAAATACGGAAAAAACAGTTTGAGATGTGATATGGCTGCTGTTGCTGGGATTATCAAGTGAGTAGATTTCTGATACAGTATTTCATATTAAAAGGAAAAGATCCTGTTCAGACCTTGTGGCTTTACGGGCTTATCGTAACATTACTGGCCCATGATATCATACAACTTATGTGTTAAATTTCAGTGTTCCTTTTGTATTTTATTTAATTTTTACCTTTCAATCCTTATTTACAATTTGTAAAAATTTGCCTAGGAGCATTTGAATCTAGCAAATGCGTCCAAATCTGCAACTGTTTGTCCTAAAATAAGCTCTGACTAAAAAATAATCCGCTTCGTTGTTGGCTTTGATTTTTTTCTTGCCACCCCTTCCCAAGCCCCATACTTTATTACCTTATTTCTATACTTGTCTCCATATTATAATCATTACCTTGTCCTTTTTCTGTTTGACATCCCATCCCTTACGTGCATGGCTTAACCTTTTCTTCTATCTTTTCCTTTTCTTATTTCACTATCGTATTTTACTAATTTGCATACCTGCACTCCCTCCCACCTTAGCAGAATTATTTTCTATTATGGTATAATCATTTTTTCTTTCCCTATTTATCTGATATCTCAGCTTCTAAGATTACGTTACCTTGTCTCCTTTATTTTCTGCATCCTGAAGCTCAGTTATCAACCAGTCCAGCATACCAGCCGGGTCTGTCGTGTTGATCAACAACCACCAGTTACCAGAATTACAGAAATTCATATTCAACGAAATCACACGGAGTCCTGGGAATGGAGAATGTGTGTAAAACCCACCTCTGAAAAAACAAAAGGCTTCTCAATTAGCTACCGACACAGTGGTTGGTGCATGGCTAGGACAGCCGTAGCCACAGATGGATGTTGTTGCTCCGTAGCTCTGTAGGCCTAGTATTCGTACGGTATGTCCAGAGGCTCTGAGTTCGGTTTTCGATCGGCGGCGTTTACGCTCCCATTTTACATTTTGTGCCTAGTGTAGTTGTGAAAAAGAAGGAAAAAATACAGTACGTTTCTGGAGTCCATACGAAGCAATGCACAGCATATGATGTGATAGGAATTATTATGTTACACATTTGTAGCCTTAAAAGCTTAAACAATTATAGAGCTAATGTAAGCCTCCCAGCTTTTTTTCACAAACAGGTACCGGATACGCGATACTTTTCGCGGTGTTCCATTTTTCGCGGTATTTCGCGGTCACTTAGAAACCGCAAATTAAAAAAATCGCGAAATAATTTCCGGTTTCTGACAAAGTATCTTTAGTAGACACCGTTTTATATATGTACATATTTTGTTCCGTTGGCTTCGGTAAATTCTGGTACTTTTCACTTGATCCAGTTCTTCATTAACCTGCGGCCGTGTCGCAGGTTAATGAATGAACTGGCTCAAGTGAAAAACAAGCAATTTTACCTTTCGAGAGCGAAAATTAAAAATAGCGAAAATTAATGTTTGTGTTTTTGAACCTTAACCGCGAAAATTTGAACCCGCGAAAATTACCGCGTATACTGTAAAAAAAATTAGATTTTACGGTAGAATACCTGGTAATCAGCTGCCATTCCATTTCGTTATATTTACGGGCCTGCCAGTAAAACATTTATAGAAATCTCAATTGCGTAGAGTTATGCCATCTGACCACACTCGAAAATACCTTTATAGTGTTGAAGGGCTATATGACCAAAACAATGCCTGTCTTATTCCACCCTACTCTGCGTGATGATTCCGCCAACGTTTACGGGCGTCCGTAAAAATAACGGGTAATGGACTGGCAGCTGATTGCCAGGTATTCTACCGTTAAATCTACGGAAATTTTTACAGTGCACGGTATATGCATACAATACCTTGTTATAGTTGCTACCGTCTCCTCCGGTAGCCAGTTGGTCCAACTTTTAGCCAGTGCATCATACAGCCAGCTCTCTGACTCTTTACCAGTTATATATGGCGGAGGAAAACTGTAGAAAGAAGGAAGAACATGCGATCCTAAACTGACATACACACCTTAAGGAGAATGGGCATACCTCCGTGGTTTACCACCATTTTTGTAAAGGGTCAGGCATTTTTATGTCTTTCTATTTGCTTCGTTAGGTGGCCAAATCTATCCAAATATGGGTAAAATCTATGGATGGATGAACGAATTGCGGTTGTATGTCCTCTTCAACAGTGTTTCAGTTATATTATGACAACAGAATGGTAATAAATGAAAAGCTGTGAACAATGAAATTCCGTTTACGACTGAAAAGGTTTCCGCCTACGGGAACCGAACTTGGGACTGCTAGACCAGCGCTTAACCCACTGAGCTACCCGTGCTCTTAGCGGTCTACTCTTTAAAAGGAATTATTCTTTGAGGAGTATCGTTTCTTTGAAAATATGAACCCTACCGAGAAGGTAAGCCCAACTGAAAGTACCCATTCGTCTTTAGAAGCCGCCAAATGTTGCTCACCGGAGACGTGATCTCTTCATACAGGTAATCGCACAATGAATACTGTATAAGTAAGAGGAACCGGAAGCCCCGATTAGATTATGCAAAGATTTGTCTAAACATTATATCTGCATGGCATCGCCAATCATAGTTAATATTCTTCTTTTCTGTTTGTGTACAAGAAAGGCTAGTACATGTACCTGGTTTCCAAACTGAGAACTTTTAACTGAAAATACTATCCAAATCGTGTTGGCAACAACACAACAACGATGGAAACCATAAACCTATTCATGGAAACTTTGGTGACCCTTGCTTTCCTTGTGCAATTCTTGTATCAAAATGTTTGCCCCTTCTTTCCACTCTGACGACCCACCAGCAACTTTGTCAGTTATATTAGAACATGGAAATATACCGGAATACTAATCTATGGACCAAAAATACCGGAATACTAATCTAAAGATTAGTATTCCGGTATTGCCGGGGGTCCATATTCTAATGATACATAAAACAATATTGAAAGGAGTTGTTGCAACGTCATCTGTGGAACCCCAACGTTTTTGCAAGGTAATGTGATGGAATAGAATATTACTATTTCATTACGTTATTACAATGCAGAAACATTTTTGTTTTAATTTTGTTTCAATATGGAAACCTACCTATTTACAGGTGCACTTTCATGGTTACCAAGAGCATTGAACACCATCTTATTTGGTAAATATTTCTTCATGAGATCTGCGTAGGTTTGTAATGAGGTCAGCTGGTCTGCACGAGACTGGTTCCACACATTGTGAGGCGGTAGATCACCGGTAAACAGCACGTAATCAAACTAAATGAAAGAAAATAATGTATAACAAGAGGGCCATGATGGCCCTGGATCGCTCAGCTGAGTATCCTGTGAACTTTACCTCAGAGATATCCATACGTACAACAGACAGAGTTTCACAAAGATTCAATAGAAAATGAACCCTTTATTGTGTACCTTCGGTTTTTATGATTAACCTAATGACCTTGTTTTTGACCCCACATGACCCAGTTTCAAACCTGGTCTAGATTTCTTGGATATAAACATTCTGACAAAGTTTCATGAATATCGGATCAAAACTGTGCCCTCTAGATCATAAACAATTTTTTCTAATGTTTGACCTAGTGACCTAGTTTTTAACCCGACATGATCAAATTGCACCCTTGGTCCAGATTTGTTGGAGATAAACATTTTGACAAACTTTCATGATGATTAGAACAAAACTGTGTCCTCTAAAGCGTTCACATGGTTGTTCTAAGAACTGACCTCATGACCTAGTTTTTGACCTGACAAGGCCCAGTTTCAAATCAGGTCTAGATTTCATAAAAATAAACATTCCGACAAAGTTTCATGTAGATAATATCATAACTGTGCCCTCAACTTAACGTTGTTCTAAGATTTGACCTTGTGACCTAGATTCTGACCCAACAAGAATCAGATTCAAAGTTGGTCTAGATTTCATAAAGATAAACATTCTGACAAAGTTTCATGAATATTGGATCATAACTGTGCCCTCTAGAGAGTGCACAAAGTTTTTCTAATATTTGACCTAGTGACCAAGTTTTTGACCCCACATGACCCAGTTTCAAAGTTGGTCTAGATTTCATTAAGATAAACATTCTGACTAAGTTTCATGATGATTGGATCGTTACTCTTCCCTCTGAGTCGTTCTAAGATTTGTTTCTATTTTAAGCTCTGGTGGCCATTTTGTTCAGCGGAGTGGAACCATTTTAGCAATTTTTGTTCAGAATCATGAGTCAAACACTTCTGTGAAATTATTTTGAAATCGAGCCATTGGCTTCAGTGGAGCTGTCGTTTAAAGGTTTTTCTATTTTTAGCTCTGGTGGCCATTTTGTTAAGCGGAGCGGAACCATTTTAGCAATTTCGGTAGAGGGTCTCCTAAGAAACATTTCTGTGAAATTATTTCAAAATCTTCCCAGCAGTTTTGGAGGCGAAGTCGTTTAAAGGTTTTTCTATTTTTAGCTCTGGCAGCCATATTGTTCAGCGTAGCGGAACTGGTAGAGCAGTTTTGGTAGCGGGACTCCTAGGGAACATTTATGTGAAATTATTTCAAAATCTGCCAAGCAGTTTTGGAGGAGAAGTCGTTTAAAGCTTTTTCTATTTTTAGCTCTGGCGGCCATTTTGTTCAGCGGAGCGGAACCGTTTTAGCAAATTTGGTAGAGGGTCTCCTAAGAAACATTTCTGTGAAATTATTTCAAAATCTTCCCAGCAGTTTTGGAGGCGAAGTCGTTTAAAGGTTTTTCTATTTTTAGCTCTGGCAGCCATATTGTTCAGCGTAGCGGAACTGGTAGAGCAATTTTGGTAGCGGGACTCCTAGGGAACATTTATGTGAAATTATTTCAAAATCTGCCAAGCAGTTTTGGAGGAGAAGTCGTTTAAAGCTTTTTCTATTTTTAGCTCTGGCGGCCATTTTGTTCAGCGGAGCGGAACCGTTTTAGCAAATTTGGTAGAGGGTCTCCTAAGGAACATTTCTGTGACAGTATTTCAAAATCTGCCAAGCAGTTTTGGAGGAGAAGTCGTTTGAAGGTTTTTCTATTTTTAGCTCTGGCGGCCATTTTGTTCCGCCGAGCGGAACCGTTTTAGCAAATTTGGTAGAGGGTCTCCTAAGAAACATTTCTGTGACAGTATTTCAAAATCTGCAAAGCAGTTTTGGAGGAGAAGTCGTTTGAAGGTTTTTCTTTTTTTTAGCTCTGGCGGCCATTTTGTTCAGCAGAGCGGAACCGTTTGAGCAATTTTGGTAGAGAGTCTCCTTAGGAACATTTCTGTGAAATTATTTCAAAATCTGCCCAGCAGTTTTGGATAAGGAGTCGTTTAAAGGTTTTTTTCTATTTTTAGCTCTGGTGGCCATTTTGTTCAGCGGAGCAGAACCGTTTGAGCAATTTTGGTAGAGGGTCTCCTTAGGAATATTTCTGTGAAATTATTTCAAAATCTGCCAAGCAGTTCGGCGGAGAAGTTGTTTAAAGGTTTTTCTATTTTTAGCTCTTGCGGCATTTGTTCAGCGGAGCGAAGCCGTTTGAGCAATTTTGGTAGAGGGCTTCTTAAGAAACATTTCTCTGAAATTATTTCAAAATCTGCCAAGCAGTTTTGGAGAAGAAGTCGTTTAAAGGTTTTTCTATTTTTAGCTCTGGCGGCCATATTGTTCAGCCGAGAGGAACCCTTTGAGCAATTTTGGTAGAGGGCCTCCTAAGGAACATTTCTGTGAAATTATTTCAAAATCTGCCCAGCAGTTTTGTAGGAGAAGCCGTTTAAAGGTTTTTTTCTATTTTTAGCTATAGCGGCCATACTGTTCAGTGGAGCGGAACCGTTTGAGCAATTTTGGTAGAGAGTCCCCCAAGGAACATTGCTGTGGAATTATGTCAAAATCCGTTCAGCAGTTTTGTGGGAGAAGTCGTTTCAAGCAAAAGTTGACGCCGGACGACGGACAAAGACTGATCACAATACCTCACCTTGAGCACTTCGTGCTCAGGTGAGCTAAAAAGGCTTTCCCAGGGACAAGTCAATCATTTTTTCTGGCGGTATGTTTGAAAAAAGAATTATTATGTCAGAATGACTTAAAAACCATAGAACCTATAGTAGCTGTCAGACCTTACCGGATAGCGTTAATGGACGTCCGACGGAAAACAAAATTTTCAATCCGTTCGTCTCCGGCTATATGCGATTTTTGTCCGTTTCACATTCGCCGAATACGCTCCTTGTCAAGCAAGGTCCGTTTAATCCGGCGAAAATTTTTGTACATGCACATACTTGGAACGGACTCCACCAGATAAAAAGCCCGCTGGAACTCGAACGTTCCTTGTTCTGTACTTGTTCATTTCACACATTCAATTCATTTCCGGTGGACCTGAATCGCGGCCACACTACTGTAGGACATGCAACGAGTCAACCAGAGGTATTTCGGAGGCTCTCGATATGTTAAGCAGGTGATTACTGGCAAGGAACGCATGGAAACTGACGAATAACGGGTGTGAAACGGTGGTTCACGGGACCAACTTGATGACCTACATTTTCTGGGAAAAATTAAAACGTGGCTTTCCATTAAATTTTTGAATGTTATGGATGAGAAACATCTGGAGCTTTGAAGACTTTCATCATGTCATGGAGTGTCGTGTTAGAGTCCGCCTGCAATATAAAGCAGCCCCGACCCTGGCACATATTGACCTGCTTGATGCCAATCTGAACAGGTTTGCTCATGCACATAACAGAAGCTTGAGAAGAATGCAGAGGAGATGGTGGTCTAGGGCTTGGCTGCCCCCTGACAGACTGCGACAGTTTGGTGTTTTCGACCAACTCATGACAGAGATGTGCACAGAAGACCAGAGGTCATTTGTCAACTTCAAGAGGATGCCCCCTTCCCCACCCCCGAGACTGTGTTTCATGAAATCTTGGAAAGAGTAGGTTTCCAGAATAAACAAACAATATACATTGTACAGCGCTCCTTTCGATCAAGGCATGAAATTAGCTATCACAATCAGATATCTTGCATCAGGGTCCAAGTACACCAATATCTTTGGCTGACTTGAATTTGAGTAAACTGTGATGCAACCGATAAATAACTGGGAGTATAAGAGCCTTGGGGAATCTTTTCAGGTTCAGATGGAGTTGCTCCCTGAGAATTGTGACGGGTTTCTAAGACATCTTGCTCTAGAGTGGTCTGTTCTTCCCCAGCACCGAAAATAGCATAGGAAGAGCCGTAAGATCTTGCAGCCCTCTTCTGTGCCCTGGCCTTATCCTTCTCAGCTTCCCTTGGCTTCAGCAAAACGTGAGACTGACGTTATGTGCCAGATTTCGATCCACTGGACTATACATACCCGTTTGTCAGTCTCGTTGCCGGTACAAAATCATTCTTTCAACTTTCAAAGAGTGTTTTGTCAGTTTCTCATGCGTTGCACTTTCGTTTTACCCAGTACATGTCAGTTACTCATACGGTGATGTCCGTTTATTGACCGGTACATTGTACTTGTCCTGTACATTTACGGTAATGGTGCGGTCATTGTGCGTTTTAATTATGCGCTTCTTAATCCAAACGCGAGAGACTCAAGCAGCAGCGTGGGCGACTTTCGTCACCGGATTAATTCCTGCAGCAATTTTTACTCTCCCTTCGACGTCCGTTTACGCTATCCGGCAAGGTGTGACGCCTCCTTAAGGGTTATATAGAAATGTTTCTATTCCTTTGATGGTATTATATCTTGATTTTCATATTTATATAGGAGCGACGGTAGTACAGTGGATAAAGCGCTGAACAACCAATCCACGGGCCGCAAGATCAATGCCTCGCTTCACTTGTCTTTCAGATGAGACTTTAAACTGAGGTCCCGTCTCCGTATGACATAGCTGTTGGTCACCCTGTGGTGGGATGTTGTTAAACCCGAGCCTGCCATTCTGCTCATATATTTACGTCCAAGTTGCTGGATTACTGTTTGAGAAATTCTTGCAGTAACATACTTGCCACATGTCGGAACCATAATATGAACTATTTAGAGTAAGTTTGGCACCAGCCTAGACTGTTCCAAAATTCTAATGTAACGCAGCCATATTTTATTTAAACGTATAAAGCTCATTATGAGCCGCGACACAACAAAACCAACTAAGTCGCATGTGCGCCCAGCGAAGACTCAGATCAGCCTGGGCATCCGCCCAGTCTGATGAGAGTTTTCGCTTTGCGCTTATAGAGTAGCTAAGAGTCTAAGCTACCCAGGCTGATCTGAGTCTTCGCTGGGCGCACATGTTACTTTGTTGGTTTTGTCGTATCGCGGCTCCTTTATGTTCCACTGGCCTAATATGTTTGCGTAATTCACAGTTTGTCAAAGTGTAACCTACGGTAAATTACAATGTGAAAATTATTATCTTCGGCATTTTTCCACCTCACAGTTTCTAGAAGTTTCCAATGGGCTAAGGTTGAATTCTTTTACGTAACTTTTCAATAGTATTTCAGGCATATGGAGACTATTATATACTGATAATTAAAGGCGGTATGGAGTGGAACCGTTTACTATGTGAATAACGCCGCCCGCGGAATTCGAACCTCTTACCGCTAGCACAGTGCGCCGGCGTTTCACAAACTGCGCTACCGGGATTCAGAGGACCAGAAATTTCTGATGAATCGCCGTTTCGACCATCACTTTCACCTGTTTTTCGAATGGGGACATAATTGGAGTTCCATCTCCATATCCAAAGCGCCAGATAAGAAGGGGTAACAAGGGACATAATTCACAAAATTCAGAAATAATTTTTGTTATTTCTCAATGAAAACATGCGTTCTGGACCCCTCATTAGAACCGTCTCAATGTACATGATGTATGTGTTTATGGAAAAAAAATAAGGAAAATTATCGCTTAGCCATCCCTGTTACTACTTCTTATCTGAAGCACTGAATTATCACCTTTGCATGGGAACTACTGTTTCACGGGTTAACTGGCGCACCTGATTTTTATTTATTTTCATTATTTTGCCCGGTATAATTCAACTTCTTATATGGATATTTTCAAATCATTATTACATACATGTAAAATATGTAAATGGATTATATTTCTGATGAGAAAGTAGATTTAACGATTTGTACGAATCTGTTATCAATATATGCGTGTCTAGAATATTACATGTGCAGTAACCAAAACCTCCTAATCCGCTGGGCCGCGTAGCGCAATCGGTAGGGAACCTGACACATAAGTCAGAGGTCCTGGGTTCGATACCTGGTCAAGCCACATACTTTCGTTTCTCCTTTCGCTGATTCAAGAAGGGCAGTTGTCAGTTACCGGCGAAAGTATGTGCACTTAGTACTGGTTAACCGCTTAGGAGGTCTAAGCCTGCCGAGGAATAGTGTGGTTAGGTTAACTGACCGTCCCGACATGACCATAGCTGTTTACCGTGGACGAAAACAAAAACCTCCTAACCTAATGTATACCCTAATTTGCATAAATATTGGCACACCTAAAACCATTAAGTTAATGGTTTTAGGCGTCCCAATACATAAGCACTTTAGGGTATCAATAGTAATATCCCCGAGTCGTGTTGTTTTATTCTCTTAAGGTGGTGATAATCACTGATTTGGGACAAAGACAAAAATCTGCATAAAATACTCAAAATAAAACTGATCTTTCCAAAACTTAGCAGATGCCTTCTGTATGTTGTTTCTCATAATTTAGAATCCCAAAATGCAGCATTTGTTAATGTTAAAAAGTGTTTTTATAAGAGAAGATCAAAGGGTAATTTTCTGCGAATAAATCTGAAAAAATAATATCATTATTGAAAATATACTTAGTGATTAGAGTACCTTGTTGCATAATGGTGAGCGTCCTAGCAATTATTTTTTCAAACTCTTTCACACATCATCAGGCTGAGCAGATGAAACAAGATGCAGTCTGTGTCCAAATTTTTTTGTCAAATCACACAGGTGAGACAGGTGAGACTATTTTAACAAGGTTGAACAATTTCATCTACACACCACTGATCAAGTCAGTAATGTATTATTTATATTGTAGGTGTTAACGTAGGTATGCTTGCCTACCCTATATTAAATAAATGCATCCAGTGTACATTTACTTTGTACATGGTTGAACATTTGAGAAATAGCTACCGTTTTCATCTGGTCTACATTACAATTTGAGAAAGAGTTGGAATAAATAATTGCTAGGACGCTCTTCATTATGCAATAATGCACCTTCAGCACTACGTAAATTTTCAATAACGATATTATTTTTTCAGATTTATTCGCAGAAAATTACCCTTTGATCTTTCCTTATAAAAACACTTTTTTAAGCAGCATGTACGTCTATTTTGTATTCTAAACTGTAAAGAACAACAAAAGTAAGAAGTCTGCTAACTTTCAGGGAGATACGTTACTTTTTTATAGTTTTATGCAGATTTTTACATTTACCATAAATCACCATCTTAAGCGTGCAAGGGCAAACCCCAATTTGATGGAGGAGAATGACACAGAATTTAGGTACATAATATACGAATGCACGTTTCTGCCATGCAAAACATCCGTTTTCTATAGCGCCGTAACGGAGTGTTGGCTGGCACAGAAGAGGCCAGGCTTCCTTCCCGGCCGCTTTAGGGGCCATATAAAAGCCTGTGAAATATTCTATATGGAATAGAAAAATACCTGATTCTGGATGGAACTGAGATGCTGAAACAGGTTTTCCAAGGTTGGTCGGTACGTGTCACATCCTCTGTAGTCACCGTATTTCCCCGCTCCCGGCTGACCTGGAGCTTGACGTAGAAAAAGACAGAACGTTAAACCTCGAGCAGAGAAAACTACTCATCATCATTAACATTGAAATAGTGCAGCTCAGTGGGTTAAGCCGTGGCCTACTGATCTAACATCCCGGGTTCGATTCCTACTGTTGGCGAAAATCTTCTCAACCGTTAACTGGGTTCCATTACCCACAGTCTTCCCATGATCCTTATACGGCTCAAATACTGTTGAAAGAAACGTAAAATCGGAAGTCATCCATCGATCTATACATTAAAATAGCAACATGATAAAGTTTAAGATTAGTGTAAACTTCAGTACTTCAATGAAGAACACTTTGAATACCTTGTCTCCCTTTCATAAGGAACTACTCACTTAAAATACTATTTGCTGCCTTCTGAAAGCAATGTTTTTTTGTTCTTTTTCTTTTCAAAATAGACCCAAATAAAAGGGCTACGCGTGTGTGTGTGTGTGTGTGTGTGGGGGGGGGGGGGGGTCAGTCCTTTTTTTTTGGTTTGAGTGGTTTGTCTATGAAAATTTAAGAGGTTTTTCAAAAATACCGACGAACCCATAAAAGCTATCTCCTCGCTGGTCAATTCGTTTTAGGAAAAATAAGGATCATGGATCTACTTGCATTTGCGGTCAACGCTACAGCAGATCTATCCCTTGATGCAGCAGATGATTTTATTTTGAAGAGACGTTATACCGTCTAACGTCAAGTAATGTAACCAACACGTCATCGAAATCGTAAGCTACTGCCAAAGACGTTAACAAATGGACCCATGCGTTACAGAATGAAACATTGCTTCTGTAGGCGCACTTTATCAAAATATGATTTAAAAATGCAAATAAAACGAAACGGCCAATTAAATGTAATCAACTTGACCCCAAAATGTTAAGGCAAATGGCTACGCCTTTAAGGTCAGAAACTCTCCCATTCTCATTTTGTCTGGGGGGAGCAGGGGGGGGGGGGGGGGGGGGGCAGGGGGTGGGGACGAAGAAGAAAAAGAAAATATATCCTTTGAAACTGTTCCTGTAAAAGTAGACTCCATTTTGAAAGGGATACATCGTCCATTGAAGCAAACAGGAAGTTACAAAGGTTACTTCACTTTGTAAAGACAGACGAAAAGAGATCTGCAAGGAACAATGAAACATTCAGAGAATTGCATCTGGCGGACTGCTTTTGAACATTCATGTGCAACACTGTTGTTCTATTTATTCATTTTTTTACCAACCCGGGGAGGATGGTAGAGGACGAATGGATTGAAACGTTGATACAAACCTCAGATCTAAAAATGAACTTCACAAATTGCACTTTTTTCCATGGACGACAGCGGAAACATTCAAATGAGGTAAAGAGTGAAAGTCGCAGGTGATTCAAATTACCCGACCTTAAGTGCCCAAACAATGTAGGTATATGACTGCTCATTTATTTATAGAACTCGGGATTTCCAACCATTGATAACGTTTTTGCTGTTGGGATAAAACCTCAATGACTTGTGGTTGCATTAATCTGTTAAGTTGTCCGGATACTTCGGGTAATTACATACAGTATCATGAAACTGGCTGGCGACATTTAAATATTACCATAACATTTGTCGACCAGCCCGATTTCCAGAATCTTTTCTGTCAATATTGTGGGAAGTACGTCAATGAAATACATGTCACGTGTCCAAAGATAAAGTTCCCATAGGCACTTGTTAAAATATCAATTAAACGTTAGAAAACACTTTTAAAATGCACCGCACAACCTTCGTCATTATATTGTTTATAATAGGTTTTCCTTCCTTGAAGTCCAAACTTTTCCAGATGCCCTACTTTTCCAGTTGCCCTATCAGATGTTAAATGACATTGTTGGCAAAATGACAATATTCGCTGATCAAAGTCCTCTTAGAAGCAGGATGACGTGGATCTACACTGTTTGTTTTAACAGTCAGAGGAGTTTTATGGTAAAACTATCCATAGCTTCAAGCGAACAATGTGTTGTAATTTTTAAAATCTGTTTTATTCTTTCACGCCATATCACGAGAGGATGACTTCAGACAAAAATCCAAAAGTCTGGCTAACTCACTAGTTTCATTCTGCCAAAGAGATGGATGGATGACTTGCATTTTTATGTCCTTTTAAACAGTATTTCGGTCATATCAGGACGATGGGTGGGGGATAATGAAAGACCGTGTGCAATGGAACCCCGTTTACGATTGAAAAGATTCCCGCCTACAGCGGGGCTCGAAGCCGGGACTGCTAGATTAACAGGCCAGAGCTTAACCTACTGAGCTACCGGGCTCCTAGCTTCTGCCGAATACCGATCTTCTGTAAAGCAGACCAAAGATATATAGATATATGGCTACATCGCAATATTTTTTCCGCCATTTTTTAAAAGGGATACAGAGTCCCGACAGGGAAAATTCTTTCCTTTAAAAAGTGAACCATTTGAGAAACGAGCAAAATTGAAAATATATGATAGCTTTCCCTGAAAGCGTACCGTATTTCTTCGCTTATAAGACGGATTTTCCCTTCCAAAACAATCTCAAAGATCTAGATCCGTCTTGTAAGACGGATCTAGATCTTTGTGACTGTTTTGGAAAAGGAAAAAACCCATTTTATAGCTGAATAACTGATTTGCATCTTTGCGGTAATTTTGGAAGATTAAACTCCCGTCTTATAACCGAGTACAGTACCCAGTCACCTTAATGGATGGTTTCCTTTTTGAAGACATTACCGTATTTACTCTAAAATTGAGATTAATATATCCCACTGGGGCTCCACAGGCAGGCAGTGGTTTCAGCACTGCATAGTTCTATGATTCTAATAATAAGGTGATTAGGACTTGTCTTTGATTTTCTTATCACTTGTTTATTGGAGGTGATTAGATTGGTGGGTCAAAATGATAGAGTAAATTCCAGGCCTTTAACTAAGTTGATTCAACTGCGCGGCGATATGTCGAAATTGCCAGCGGAATGGTGAACGGTACAAACTTGACGTGACTACAGTTTGATCTGATCTACAATGGTTTATTAGGCACGTCTGTCTCAATGTCTTGAATCATTACGATTCATCATTGTTTGCGTGAATTAAAAGAAAAGCAGGACCAATGCATACACGATTTATGTACCGAGATGAAAAAGTAGGGGTTCACATTTTGAGATACCGCTAAAAAGAAAATAAGAAAGAAAAAAAAATGCAATGAAAAACGAATATTGTCATAGAAATATGCGTGAAATTGGTGTATATTATATACATTTGTATCCTAAAACCACAGCTTAAGAAATTCAGATGCGTATAGAATTTTTCCATTAGTTTCAAATATTTTGGTACTGCACAGAGTCCTATGCATACTGTGCAGTCACAAAATATTTGAAGCTAATGGAAAAGTTCTATAAGCTTCTAAATTTCCTATGCATCCCCAGTATTTCTTAACATTATTCCAATTATGTCCTGTACAGGACATAATTGGAGCAATGTTAAGAAAGACTTGGGATACGACGTTTATTTTAGTTCTTTCACAGGTAACAGCAGAGGCGTTATGGTGCTAACGAAAGACAGAGTAAAACAGGAGTTAACAAGAACTTGTCCTCAGATGTTATATAAAGCAAATTTTATATAATGACTATCGAGGTCAAGACAGTATCTTTTTGTTTATCTTTACAACCCAAAAGTAAGCTTAACTTATCTCTATATTTATCTAAATACATATATCCGTTTAAAGATTAAAAAGTCGCATGGAAGACAAACCTAACATGCTCTAGTATATGCCTGAAACATCAATGTGGACTCTGTTCAAACTTCTAAAGGAGTAATCTTTTCAGGTCTGCATTGCTTGGAATTCCGTCAGCCATGTCAGACAGAAAATGTCACCTTACATGTACTAACGTTTTCCAAATTATCTTTAACGTAATATCAGTACTCTAGTTGCTGTATTCCTTTTTATATACAGAATTCTAACACAGGTCCCCAATATAGCCAAGGGTAAAATCTAGTGATATAATGCGGGACAAATCAAATGTGGACTAGCTTGACGTTATTTAGCGCAATTTTGATTCGTTTGGTGACGTCAGTTTTCATTTCCATGAGGATAGACGGTGTAACGCCGATTTCTTGCATCAGAAACTTATGCAAAACATGTAAACGCCTCTGTTACAGTCAAAGTTGTTGGCGGGACTTCTTCATGTATTCATGGCGGACAACTGGAAAAATCTGAAGAAAAACTTGCGTTTTCGCCGTTTCTTGAGTGTTAGAATCGAAACAGATTCTTGCTTATACAGTGATTTGTTGCCCAATATATCACTGCTTGTCGGTCAGTCGTCAGTGACTTTATCACTCGCGCTTCATGCTCGTGATATATCCACTTCACGACTGACCTCAAACCGGTGATATATTGAGCACAAATTACTGTAAGCAAGAAACTACTTCTTAAGTGACTGTGAAATCAACAGTATTTCGCGTATTTCAAAGTTAACCGTGTATCGCAAGATGTCAGCTGTTAGCTAATGTATTTCAGGATTGAGTGGGGTTAAGGGGCGCGGGGCATTAAGAAAAGAGAAAGATATGTCATACCTGGAGGACCATCGTTGGCGCGGCAGCACAACGGTTCACCACAGTCAGCGTTGGAACCAGGCGAATAATCCGGGTCAAGATGGATATCAGTTAGATGTAGAACTCGTAGTTGCGGGGAACCAGGCTGTAAAACATACCGTATAAAATCTAAATATTGGGACAGATAGGTCTCAGGAAACAGTGCAGAACCAGATCAGACTGCTCCTAAAAGGAGCAGTCTGATCAGGGTCTACAATGTTTTCCATTTTATCTGCATCTTTTCGATGCATTACTGTATTGTAAAAGCAATATGCTTCATTTTAGGCGGCAATATTTTATGTATTCAGGTGTTCATTTTTTAGAATTTTTTACGGTAAACATACAATTTCAGATACGCTAAAATTCTGGGAGTAAAACTTTTGATTGTTCATTTCATTTTTCCTTCAAGAAAAATATGTTGTTGGATACCATAAAAAGCGCCTGGAATAGGTGGTTCCAAGAAATACAAGTTTTTGCTTCGGCCACCTTATAGATAGTTGCTATAAATATTTCTTCAAAACGTGGTACTACGATATAATGTCTAAAAATATAGAGCACTACATTTTCAAAATTACTCTTGAATTAACATAAATCATACGTTTAGCACAGGAGATTACCACAATAAGCTTATAGCTTACTGTTGAGATTGTAAATTATACAATGTGAATTGATTAATAAAATATTGTTTAAACCAAGTTTAGCAAGAGTATACTTAATCATTTGTTAGCATACATTCCACTTAATACCTTAATCCTAAAAGCGCAAAAAAAGCAAACGACAAAATACATATCTGCAAAATTAAAAAAAGATGCTTCCTCCATGCCATATCATATTGTGAATTCAAAGAATGTAAATCGAGATGAGGCGGCTCATCATGAGCCGCCTCATCAGGATCCGCGCTGTTTGCGACTCAGCTATTTTCTCCTTTGTCGCTTAAGTATTAAATAAAGGTTTGGCTATACTTACTGCTGGTGGTTTGGGCGGTATTACAGGTGGTTTTGGCACATCAGGAAAGGTAACGTTCCACATACTGAATGGGTCATACGGATCACCGCAACCATCTCCGATTAGAAGCCCGCATGCCTCTTTGGGGGATAATGCAAGCTTCGTTACGACTCCGAACAGTTCAGCCTGAAACAGTGAAGCAGTCAAAATGACGACTGGGGTCGTGTGAAACAGGGGTCAAGATTGTGCGAACAGCAAATACTCAAAACAGACTGCGGATCTGCTCTGACTGATCAGAATCTAACATAATCATTTAGCTTTGATTGCTCGGAATTTACTGGTAATGCGAAAATACAAGACTGATCAGAATGCGCAGGCCAATCTAAATCTTTCCTGTTCGTACTTGCCGCACGCAAAGCAATTGTATATGAGTCATACAATGTATGAAAATAGTAAAGCTCAGAGCAGCTTGCGCAGCTGCACCATCCGGTCAAGGCCTTTAATTAAAGCCCCAGTAGCTCATGATCAGTAGGTTAACCGTTAGCCTGCTGATCTAGCGTTCCCGGGTTCTATTCCCGCTGGTGGCGGAAATCCTTTCAACCGTAAATAGGATTCCATTGCACAGAGCCATTCATTATCGCCCTCCCATCATCTGTTATGACTGAAATACTGTTGAAAAGGACGTAAAATATCATGTCATCCGTCTATTCTTGTCTATTCGCATACAACACAGTCGGGCACCAAACAAACAGTTCCTCTCTTCAGACTGACAAGTATGCGTGTGTGTGTTTCTTTCTTCTTTCTTTCTTTCTTTTTTGCTTTGCTTTGTTGCTCCAAGTTCCAAACACGGAAAAGCTCTGGTCAATCTAAGAAGAGGCATAGTCTGATCTTGGACTTTGTTGTCCACCCAGGCTGTCTGTAACCCTCGTAATATGAACTCCAGCTTTTCGTATATGAAAATTGGGCATAAGTATACCTCAAGAATCATCCTAGTACATGCACATGTCCAGATCAGCCCAATTAGATGACCAGGGGCCGTATTTATAAAACGACTTAAGTGGTTGCTATGCTGTTGCTAAGGCTGAATTTCTGTGAAGGAGATTCCCTACAACTATGAAATTTGCTCTGGAGGAACAGTCTTTTTCAGACTGTTCCTCCAGAGCAAATTTTATAGTTGTAGGGAACCTCCAGCATAGAAAGTTAGCCTTAGCAACAGCATAGCAACCACTTAAGTCGTTTTATAAATACGGCCCCTGATCAAACTAAACACATTCCCAGCTCAGCCTACGTACAGGTCCAAATCAACTTAAGCGCATATTACACATCAGCGTTAGCAAATCTCCAGAACAGCCTAAGTATATACATTAATGTATTCAGATGTAAGCAATAGTACAAATACATTTACCAGATCATCTCAATTACATTTCCAGATCAGCAGAAGCCATGCCCAAATTAGCCTAAGCACATGTCAAGGTCAGCTAACCGCATGCCGACCAGCCTAGCATGCCCAAGATCCGCCTACTGAGTATATATCCAGAATCAGCCCTTGTGTGTGTGTGTGTGTGTGTGTGTGTGTGTGTGTGTGTGTGTGTGTGTACGGTTAAGATCAGCCTAAGTCCATGTCAACATCAGCCTAACTTCATGGCAAGATCAACCGAAACAAATGTTCAGATCAGCGTAAGAACATTTTCTAACGGAACCGCGGAAGAAACATTTGCCTTCTTTTACTTATCAGAAAATTAGATCATGATAATCAGAAAGGAAATTAAAGTCAAAAAAAAAAAAAAAAAAAAAAAACAGAAACAATGCAGATCCCCGAGAGAGGGAAGACAACTACTGAAAGTGTACTGATTCATGCCCCTATTCCACACCGACCACGAATTCCACGAATCGCCACGAATTGATAAATATTTGATTTCGTGGCGATTGTAAATTTTCTGGTCCAATTCGTGATGTTCTACGATTCAGTTACGATACAAGTACGGAGGGGTTACGAATATTCGTGGGATTCGACTGGATTCGGCTAGACTCGCAAGAAAATTGTCAAGAATTCAGTACGATTTACAGGACTCTCTTTGGAAATACTGCACAAACGTTTAGAATTAGTTACAAATCAGTTAAGAATACGCCGATTGCACGTACGAATCCGGTACGAATAAAATGAATTCGTGACTATTCTTGAAAATTCGTGGGATTTTCTCCCAAGATAGGTATAAAAAGGCCCCAAGCCTGGTCAGATCCTTTGCTTTACGCACATATTAAGTATGAATCATCAGAACTATATGGCCACGAAATGAAATATCTACGCACGAGACACATGATGTCGTAACGACGTCGTACTAAGGTCAGTGCGACGTAGTGACATCTCATCGACGTCAGTACAACGTCATTTTGCCCGCTGGGTAGATAAATGCATGCGTCCAGAGTCTTCACTGTGCGCAAATGCATCAAAGGTACAAATTCACGCATCCCCGAATGAGTTGAGAACACTACGAACGCCTCAGAATCGATTTCGATTCAGTTACGATGCCTAAGAATGCATTAAGAATCTGTTACGAATTAACTACGAATGTTTTGAATCGGGAGTTCGTGGCCAAAATTTTGAACAGCTCAAAACCTTTGCCATGAATTCCCGATCGCTCAAGAAATGCAAGAACTGACTACGAATATATACGATTCTGTTAAGAACTTCACGAAGTAATTACGATTGAGCTACGAATCCTAAAATTTATCAATTCGTGACGATTCGTGGGATTCGTGGTCTGTGTGGAATAGGGGTATCACCTACGAACTTAAATACCGGCAAGGAAGAAAACAAAGCAATAACAATAAGCTCACTCTGATTATTTGCAAATTTGAAACTATAAAAATGCTTCTGTGCATTTCTGTGTTGATCGCAACTCCAACACTCATCCTTAAGGCCTTGCGCTGGTTACCTTGAATTCTTGAGTGATGGAAGCACACACTCTCTCATCTGCAATCTTGAGATTAATACAAACAAGTTTAGAAAATTCTGCAACATCTTCTTGAGTAGAACCCCTTTCTGCCAGGAACTGTAACCCGCCAAAGAACAGAGTACACACAGTACAGTCAACAACACTATATTTCACATAAATTCCACAAACTTTCCTTCTCTGATCTCTTGCTCGTTCAAGCTTCCTGCTAAACTTCTCACGGTATTTATATAAAACACTGCTTTTGTAAGCAGACTCGCCTAAAGTAAGTTTCGGTTTTACTGCATTATCGTCCTTTACGTATATTTTCTCAGCGACTGAGTCAACGTTATCATTATGCGTCACGCTAGACTGCTCAGAATGACGTAATAAAGTTATTGTTGACGCTGCAAAAATAAGAAAAATTGAAAATGTCGCAGAAATAAGAAGAGTATAGGAGGTATCCATTGTTTAACTAGTTAATCCAGCCACACTCAATTATCTATTTTTCCCTACTAATTTGATTTCCTTATTGCTATAACTTCCGTCACGTGGGCTAAATAAAGAGAGCTTTCAAGTGGCGCTTAAGAGATCCATAAATCATCATTATGTAAGGATAATATCTGGCTCTGCATTATATAAGAGAGAAAAATTATTTATATAGCCAAATTTATGAGAATTTGAACCGTCTTATGTTAGACTGTTAGAAATGTAGGGGCTTTCCAAGACTCAGTTTTTGGCAAAAAAACAAAGGAACTTATCTCTCAAAATCTCGTACCAAAATAATTCCTGATATAAAAGTAAAATGCATTGAAATCAATCAGTGTCATTAAATTTAACCTTTAACCTGTAAATCTCGTCAACTGACGGTCACTTTGAGAGCCTATCAGGCACGCTAGACACCAAGTACACCACAAAAGTGTAGGTTGCCTTACGAATGAGGGATTCTGCTTTCTCAGGCGTAAAGAAATAGCTGTGTTTCCACTAACATGCTGAAAAACAAAATCTGGTCGGTAGGTAGGATTTTTTTTTATTATTCTATTTTTTCTCCCGAAAAACATAGGGTCGGGACGGTATTTTTTATGTTTTTTTTTTTGTTTTTGTACTTTTGAGACTTGCACCGTACTCGTATATGATAATTCATCTTAGATGCTCGAAAAAGTCAAATCTGTATTTTGGAAGGTACTAAATGCCAAAAACTACAAAAAAAGTAGTGAAAACCGAAATTACTATGGGAATATGCAAAGACAAAACTGAGTAGGGTCGGAAATCGAAAATGGTAGGGTCGGTGTTTTAATTTTTATTTTGTTCTTTTATTGATAAAAATAGCAGAGTCGGGGGTCTGAAGCAGGGTCGGTCGTGTAAGTAGAAACACGTTTTTTTAGGCCTAATAGAGCAAGTTTTTACCCATTTTACCCATGACTAGATAAACATCGAATTTATGAGTTTTTCAAGGAGCGGTGAAAAAATTCTTTATTTCCATATCGTTCAATATCTGCTGCCATGACGTGACGTCCAGATTGCAAGGTTAAGGTAAGCTTTTAGTGGCCTCTTCTATTAACCAAGCAACCTAGCTTTATAAGGGGCGTTCAGAAATTTTTGCAAGTGACGTAATTTCTCGGTAACTACCTCTAATAGCAAAAACACATAGCTTTAGTATTTTACTTTAGAAGGCCGTTATTTATATATGAGCAGTCTTTGATTTTTTTTTCATTTTTGCTGCTTAAAGACAATGCCCAGGCAATGTTGTCCTGTCAATGCCGCGGAAATTATATTCAATCTAGGTTCCATACTGTAAAATGAATATGAATTATCCGTATTTTATGTAGTAGCAAATTCTCCCTTAGTGCTTAAGATATAATGGTTTTGTAATGAAAACAAATGTGATAGTATTCAAAATCTTGTCAGCAAGCGCCTTTTCATTGGCCAACGAAAACCTGTCAATAAATTCAAACTAATGCAAACAAGAAAAATCTTTCAAAAAAGATAATCGGCGCAGATTAAATGGAAGTGTGTTGTGTTGTATGTCTCTAGTTGAAGATTTGACAATAACTTTCATGAATATAAGTAAGCTATGTCGGTAGGCACCCACAACCGTAATTTTGACACTGGGTAGCGACCTCAAAATTGAGCTGTCCAGTTTGGAATTCTAAAATGGACCGCGGTTAACCTTGAAATTGGCCTGATTTCAAAATAGTTATCAAAATGTTGCACTGTTTGTTTGTTTGTGTGTATTAAACCGAAAGAAGAAATCGAAAGTAGATCTACGACGTAAAAAAGAAAGTTTTGAATAACTGCGTCTGTTTTCGATAGCATTTCTATTGTAAATTACAAACAAGAAAAACATTTTGAATAAATATAAAACAGTAGTATTCAAAGAGCAGTACGACGGGAAAAAAACGCGAAGATCAAATGATATAATTGGCTAAATTTTGACATACGTGTCATCTGACAAATGAAATCTTGTGAAATGTGGAACAATATCGAAATTATACGAGGCTGCGCCTCGAAAAATGAAGCCTATACAATCTTTAAAAAGTGACGATGACGTCGATTTCAATAACATCATAAGAACTGCCCATAGCTTTGCAAGGAATAAATCAATAATAGTTGCCACCCTTCTAACTATGCATAGCAATTGCGCCCAGCATGCCCCTAAATAAAGTTATGAGGCCATTTGCAACAGTTTTCGAACGCCCCTCTTATTAAGCAAGCATGCATTCAGTTCCGGAAATAGGCAGATTCAGTTCAAATGTACCTGTATTTAAGCAAGCATTAGGTGCTAGCTTAATACAGACTGTAATCTTTGTAAGATCACAGGGTATAGACCAGTCCGCCAATTTTTGCTTCCTGCACAGACTGTCCATCATATTTGGCTTCCGCCGAGACTGTCCGCGGTCTCTTGCTTCCTGCAGGGACTACCGTCTTCGAAAAATGGCTTCCTGCCGAGACTGTCCGCGTGACTCTGCTTCCTGCCGAGATCCTCGGCAGGAAGCAGAATCACGCGGACAATCTCTGCAGAAAGCCATTTATCATGTACAGAAGTCTCAGCAGGACGCAAGAGATCGCGGAAGTCTCGGCGGAAGCCAAATATGACGGACAGTCTTTGCAGGAAGCAAAAATTGGCGGACTGGTTTATACCCTGTGAAGAGGCTAGCTGGTCTAAGTGTAAACTATTTAATTTACATAGAAAATGTTACCTTAAATTCCTGAGTGATGGCAGCACATACTCTCTCATCTTCTATCTTCAAGTCAACGCAAACCTTTTTGGAAAAGTCAGCAACGTCTTCCTGCGTAGAACCTTTTTCTGCTAGAATTTTTAACCCGTGTACGAACAAAATGCAAACATCACAATCTATGGCACTGTATTTTACATAAATTCCACACGTCTTCTTTCTCTGACCCTTGGCAAGCTCAAGTTCTCTGCTCAGTTTCTTACTGTACTTGTATAAATCACTGTCTCTGTATATGGACTCGCCTAGTTTCGGTTTCTGTTCAGTTTTGTCCTTTACGGTTACTTTCCCGTTCGTTGACTTCGTCAATAATACATCTATTTCAGTTTTTACCACGGTCAATTGCTCATCAGGACGTAACAGCGTAATAGTCGTCGCCGCGAAGATGAGGACGACAGAAAATATTGCGAAAACGAGCCTTGCCGCGTATGTTTCCATTTTCAGACAAAATTATGTGTATGCACTGCCGTTGTTTATTTTCTCTGTTTAAGTTTCCTCTTTGCACTTATTAGCCATTTACGATCATGATAACCGTGCACTGAAGAAAGTGTCTTCGGCATTCGCGAACAGCAAAGACTCATGTCAGCCTATATCTCCGCACTTGTTGAGCCGTCTCCTTTTTCCATCCTTACGTTCCTCAGAATCCATAGACTGTATATGCGAACAGGTAAGTCTGATCAGCCTGCGCACAGGCTGTTCTGACTCTTACCTGTTCGCTCAGGTTGTAAGACGCGTTTTCTCAGATAAATAATAAATAAAAGATTAAGATGATTTCTATATCAGCCTGTACTGAACTAATATTCTTTGGACCTCGCCCTGTTGTCAACATAACCGCTTTAAGTTCGGATTATCAACTGATCAAGTTTATCTTAATAACATGTAAGCAAATTGATAGTGTACCTTATTTACGCATTTCTATATTTCTTCCTTATACAGTCCTATGGTTCAGTTCATCAATACTGATGATATTCAGTACACTATACTCACTGTACTGGATGTTATATAAAAAAAAGTTTACACGGCTCCCAATCTATCTCATCTACCATGCGAACACTTCCGAAATAAAATTTGAGTTCGAAACAATTTTATAACTGAATGAAAACCAAATACATGTATCAAAACTGTTGTGCAAAAATAAATACAGAGCCTTGTGTTTGCAGACCTGAAGGATTTATCGTTAAAATGCAAAGTATTCGGACAGATGGGTCTGAGCAAACAGTGCAGACCCAGATCAGGGTCTACACTGTTTGCCATTTCATTTGCACCTTTTGGACGCATCATTGCATTGTAGATCCAAACTGTTCCGTTTTAGGACAACCACGGTAATTATTTTGATTTCCCAATTTTTAGAATTTTTGCGGTATATTGCGAAGATTGATTAGTCTGCGCATTTTTCACAAACAAGAAAACGGTCGACACATGTCTTTCCCGTTATCTGTCATACTTTACATGACCGTTTTACTCAGATGACCGTTGTAAAAGACGTATGCTTACTTTCTGATCCCGATAAATAATGAACAAGATTATAACAATCCATCATGAGTGTCCATGTAGGATAGGGAAATATCACCCGAAGGGTCGGAATTTCAACCAGGGATGAGGCTTGCCGAGTCTCTGGTTGAAATTCCGACCCCAAGGGTGAGATTTACCTATCCTACATGGACTGGCTCATGATGGATTACTTTTCTCCCACTATTAGCGGATTTTAAACCTCAAGTCGGATTACGCTTCAGAACAGGAAAATCTTAACTTTTTAACCAGTGAGCTGAAGTAAATTTTGAGCAGCCCAGTGTGTTTATCGGGTCCTAAAATGGATGCAAACTTAGTTTGCACCTTAAAAATAGACGGTTAACACGAAATGTGGACTATTTTATCTTCCAGAGGGCGAAAACAAATGCAACTTGCCTCTCACGTCACGCGCGTCAAGTTTGCTAGCGACGTTTTATAACCGGTTTTACTGACGTCATTAAAATTGAGTGACATCATAAACCTATGATCTGCTATCAAACGTCATCCGACATGCTTGCGTGTCCGTTTTGTTCATTTAAAATTAAAATATTATTAAAAAAAATGAAAAAGTCTGGTTGCTAATATAAGAAAAGTGTTGCCAGGTGTAGGATAGAAGTTTCTAATATGAGCTGAGGGCCTATCTTATATATGCAAAGGTGGGAGAAAAAGTATGTCTTGTAAATAAATGTTGCTCAGAAAACGGACAATCATTTTCTCACTTACTACAAAACAGAGAAAGATTTAGAGAAGACAGCTTGTAGCCTAATGAGTTTGCCACAGCGATGTCTACACATAAATGATTGGTTACGTTGTCCAAATACTTTGGAATGATACAGACTCTGGCGATTCCGAGGCAAGGACTTGAAGAGATTTATGAAGTCGTTTGGAATAAGAAACGGAAACGTCAAAGTGAACGTCATGTTAAAATTCCAATGTCGTGTGCAAATTTATACAGAGTTGGGACTTAATTTATGACAAGAGAGTTATGAGGCCCTGAATCTGAATCGCTCACCTGATGAAAAAGTAAAAGGTCAAACTAGGGTCATCATCTGAAAATGTCAGTATATAAGTTTCGTAAAGATTAGATCAAAACTGTGCCCTTTCGAGTGTGCACAAGGTTTTTCTAAGATCTGGCCCAACATCAACTAATTTCGAACTTGGCCTAAATTTCATGAAGATAAACAATCTGACATGGTTTCATGGAGACTAGATCAAAACTGTGCCCTATAGAGTGTACCCAAGTTTTTTTTTTTTTTTTTTTTTTTTAAGATTTGACATATTGACCTAGTTTTTGATTCAACATGACCAAGTTTCAAATCCATTCTAGATTTTTCTGTCAAATCTTCGTGAATATTAGATCGAAACTGTGCCCTCTAGAGTGTACCGTACACAAGCAAAAGTTGACGGACATCTCGGTTGTCCACACGTACGACAGTCGACGGACATCAAAGTATCCCGAAACACTTCGGGCTCAGGTGAGCTAAAAACCGTTCAACTATCATGGACGGTGACAAAACGAGCGAGATAAGGGGATATTGAAAAAAGTAGCGGGACCATGTTTGATAAGAGATGAATCGATACTGCTACATGTTGTAGGGATGGCTCACGGTCCGAACTGCGGGTCGGAATGATCATGATCTTGCATATAAATTGTCGGTTGAACGCAGATAACATACTTATTTGAACCGGAGCATACGTACTAGCTCTTTTTATAGGTCACTAGCTCGGCTATAAATTGGTACACGCAGTATGTAAAACATATTTATTTATATTTATTTTTTTACTTACTTAATTTTTGCGCCTGACTCAAGAGCCAGAGGTCCCGGGTTCGATACCCGGTCCGGCCACATACTTTCGTTTCTCCTTCCGCTGATTCAAAAAGGGCAGTTGTCAGTTACTGGCGAAAGTTACTTAGTTACTTACTTAACCGCTTAGCTGTTTACCGTAGACGTAAAGCAACAACAACAACAACAAATTTTGCTAAAATGTTTGAGTGTGATCTAGGTATGCTAGATATGCAAAAGTATATAGCTTTTGTGCTGAGATAATTTTCTATATCTGTCCCTGAGATTTGACGCTGCTTTCAGCCTTTTTTCTGGCCATACGTTTGTGGATAGCTGAAAGCTCAAAGCTACTCCATAACGATGCTGCCTCACAGCAGAGCTTGTCCTAGACGATGGACAGGCGTGATATTATAATAACACCGAGGCAACCAATTCTAGATTCCTTATACTCGGTGCCCCACAATGCATTGAGCCGCGACACGAGAAAACAAACAATGTGGTCGTGCGCCCAGTGCACACTCAGATCAGCTTGGGCATTCGCCCAGTCTGATCAGAACTCTTTGCTAAGCGCTTAAAGGGTAGCCAAGGGACTAAGCTACCTTCATGCGGACAGCGAAGACTCTGATCAGACTGGGCGGATGCCCAGGCTGATCTGAGTCTGCGCTGGACGAACGACCACATTGTTGGTTTTCTCGTGTCGCGGCTCAATTATTATCGTTGTGGTGCCGGAATCGAATCCTACCCCTCGAGCGCCGCAAGCAAGCAAATGTTCAATCAACGGAGCTATAGCTCGTCAGTGTCTTGCTACCAGTACAGCTTAAACACAGCGAATTAAAGCTTCTACAGTGGCCTTTGAGCTGGTAAGAATGCCCGAAGGCAATGACAAGATATACGGAGACAAAACTGAACTTGATAATTTATCAATTGTCTGTTAAAGTATTTGAGCCGTTCAAATATTTGTTTTCGGCTGTAGATGCATACAATACGAAGCTCCCTTTTATCTGGAACCCTAACGCCCCGTGGCCATTCTAAGTACATGAAAAACCATGCTTGACAAAATTGAGGTGACGCAATTTATCAGTAGTCTAGGTATATCGTAAACGTGCAGATTAGGGCCCAGAATTACAGTCGCTCCCTAAAGTTAAGCTTTAGGGTCTGAAAAATTCAAGGCCGTGTTTTATACTCAGTGTTATACTAACTATGATAAGTATGACATTTTGAGCGTTCAAACCCCTTATGGATGTATGCACTCGATTTAATACAAAACCTCTTCAGAAAATACTTATCAAACGCTAGTTTTCATGACACACAATTACCTTCCCAGTGATTTTTAACCTCTGCATCCTGCATCTTTGATGCATATAATTTGCTGAGGATGCAACATTTTGAAAGATGTGTATCCACAGGATGCAAAGATTTGAAGCAAAATATTGCCTGTAACTATTCTATTCTATTCTATCCCATAACCTTACTAGGTCGTTGGGGCACCACAGCTGACTTCAAAACAATCCCTTTCCACCTTGTCCTGTCTTCAGCTGCCCTAGTTGAGCTGGCAAAATCCATTCCAGTCCACTCCTTGATATTGTCTTCCCACCTCTTCTTCTGTCTACCTCTTCTTCTTTTTCCTTTCACTGTGCCCTGAAGAATTGTCTTTGCTAAACCAGAAGACCTTGAGACGTGGCCAAACCACCTTAGTTTCCGTTTCTTGACCAGCGTCAGGAGTTCATCATATTCTCCAATGGCTGCTTGGATCTTCCTGCGAACCTCCTCATTGGTTATATGGTCCTTGTACGAAATGTTCAGTAACCTTCGGTAGCATCTCATCTCAAAGGCCTGCGTTCTTTTCTCTAACTCTGCTGTCAAGGTCCATGATTCACAGGCATACAGAAATATGGAAATGACAAGGGAGCGCATAAGTGTCACCTTTGATCCAAGAGATATGTTGTTATCTCTCCAAATTGGTTTCAGCTTGGCAAGAGCTGAAGTGGCTTGTGCTATCCTTGAGAGAACCTCCTGTTTTGAGCCATCATCTGAGACAACTGCTCCAAGGTATTTGAAGCTGCTTACAGTACCCAGCTTCTGCCCCTTTACCTTGATCTCCCTCTGGATGCCATCTGCGCTGTTTGTCATCAGTTTGGTCTTCTCAGCACTGATCTCCATCTTATACCTTGTGCAGGTCTGGTCGAGACTTTCAACTAGAGCTTCTAGTTCCTGCTCTTCCTCAGCAAGAGCGTCTATGTCATCGGCAAACCGCAGGTTGATAATATTTCTGCCGCCTATGCTAACCTTTCCGTCATGTTCTTCCAGAGCATCGGACATGATCCGTTCGAGAAAAATGTTGAAGAGGGTGGGTGACAGAAGACATCCTTGTCTTACTCCAACTGTTGTTCTGAACCATTCTCCTGTGCTGCCATTTATCAGGACTGCACTTGTAGCCTTGTCGTATAGCTGCTCAATGGTGTGAACTAGGTTTGCATTGATATTGTACTTCCTCATGGTGGCCCATAAGGCTGCATGCCATACCCTGTCAAAGGCTTTTTTGAAATCAATGAAGACATGGTACAGATTCTGCTGATGTTGGAAATACTTTTCACACAGGATTCTAAGGTTGAAGATCTGTTCTGTGGTGCTCCTTCCTGCTCGGAACCCAGCCTGTTCCTCAGCGATTATCTCTTCGGCTTGCGGCTTAAGCCTGTTCAAGATAACTTTCAGCATGACTTTGCTTGAATGACTGATGAGGCTGATGGTTCTGTAGTTCTGGCAGAGCTGTAGGTTGCCCTTTTTAGGGAGAGTAATAATCAGCGACTGAGTCCATGGGGTAGGCCATTCTCCTGTTCTCCAGATCCTGTTACAGATATCTGTTAAAACATCAATCATGGTCTCCCCTCCAGCTTGAACAAGTTCTGCTGGTATATAATCAACTCCAGAAGATTTTCCCTTCTTCAGTGCTGCTACTGCAATCTCAACTTCCTCACGAAGGATCGGTTGTTGATCTTCATCTGGGGGCTGACTGCAGTCCAGAACCGTATTGTCACCATCAGTCTCATGGCTGTATAATTCTGAGCAATATTCTGTCCCTCTGCTGAGAATCTCTTGTTCTTCTGTAAGGCATTTCCCAGACTTGTCCTGGATAGTTGTGGATCTACCCTGTTTCTCTGAAGTTAGATCCATCACCAGCTGGTATGCTTTCTTGCTGTTGTTTTTGTTCAGGCAAGTTTCGATCTCCTCGCACTGACTAGCTATCCAGTCCTCCTTCGCTTTCTTCACCGCCTTCTGAATCCTCTTGTTTGCTTCCCTGTATTCTTCTGCTCCTCCTGCTTCATACCTCTTCTTCTTCAAATTTCTCCTCTCATCACAGAGGTCGAGAACATCTCTAGTGACCCATGGCTTTTTCCTGCGACGTTCCTTCCCAAGTATCTCACTGGCTGCATCAGTCACTACTGTATTGAAGGTGGTAATCATGGTATCTATGTCCATGTCATCATCCCTCAGACCAATAAGTGGTGCAAATTTTCCACCTATTGTTGCTTGAAAAGTGCATGCCACCTCTGGGTCCCTTAGCTTCTCAAGATCAAACTTCAGTCTTGGCTGGGTTGGCTTTCTAGCCTTCTTCAGACGAACTCGGAAGGTCATCATGACCAGGTCATGGTCACTTCCTATGTCTGCTCCAGGAAAACTCCTCCTGTAACAGCTAGTCCATATATATTTCAATTTAATCTGGGTTTTATGATACTGAATGGATTTACCTGCACAGTTATTTTTTATCACCATGTCTAAGAACGGTTGCAGAAACCTGAGATTGTGGTGCAAAGATTTCTGGCCTTGTGGTTCCTGAGACTCGTTGAAGTAAATTTGTAAAACAAAATCACTGGGTATCTAAACTCAGTACCTGCGGTTTTGTTCACAAATTGGCTTCTTTAAATGGGTCTTGAAAATGCAATATTTGGGATGCACAATTTTTATAATCAACGAGTCCATGGAGGAATGCACTACTTTGAGCTTGGGATGCAAAGATTTCTGCCAAAAAAATTACTGCCTCCCTTAAAGTTAAGATAACTAAAAGAAATGATTGTCGTCCTGAGCCAGGATAATGAATGAATGACATGTGATTTTTTCCGTTCTTTTCAAAAGGCGCGCACGGTTTCAGTCATATCGGGACGATGGGAGGGTGATGATGAAAAGCAGTGTGCAATGGAACCTCGTTTACGCTTAGAAAGATTTTCGCCTCCAGCGGAGCTCGAACCCGGGACCGCTAGATCAGTAAGCCAGCGCTTAACCTTCAGAGCTACCGGGGCTCCCCTAGGCCCAGAACCTCACTGTGATCTGTAAAATGGCGGCGGTATTACGTTTGCCAAACGCACACTGTGGTCAATCACTGTGTTCGACAAGACAATTGCATACTGTACATTAAAATCATGTTTTCGATTTTGAAACCTTCAATGATAATGTGCAACACAGGAATATTCGACAAATACGGTGCTTAGTAAATGCTGCGAATTTAATTAGATTCGGTCTTCCATTCGCGGAGATATTTAGCTTTGTTGTACCGAATATATAGGGCTACCTTCGAATACAGCTTCGTTGGCTCTGTTCGTACTCCTGTGTTTTTGTAACTGTATTCGTAGACTAAAATGCGTTGCTACGAATAAATCTTCTGCTGCACAAGTTATGACATGATGGTTTTAATGCCGGAGGGGACAATAGGTTAGTCGTCCGTCTATTGGGAAACACTGGATCCTGCGATCTTCAAAAGTGTCCAAATTAAACATTTAAAACCGGGCAATAATAATCGCCATTATTTTTTTTTCAACCAGCCAGAATTCCGGATGTTATAGCAACAAAAGAGAAAATCTATGCGTATGCTACGATCGCTATACAGGACTTCTCTGCCGGGGTCTGGTTCCTAGCACATAACATGAATTAAGTTTGAAAATTTACTCAACCAATCAGTTGACCAGAATTACCGAGTATGATCATTTCATTGTCTGACAGGAGGTGTTGGCACTTTGTGAGTAAGAGACGGAATGACACTGTGCTGTGTTGTAATTTCGATTCTAATAACTATGTTTCCCGGGAGGCCCAGTTGTACACTTCTGGCACCGTTCGTCCGTCCATATGACAATGTGAAAGTAAATCCTGTTCATATAGTACCATCCCTGTCTCTAAAGCTAGGTTTATGAAAAATCGTGTTCGCGGAGGGACAGACGAACGGTCAGCATGAAAAGATAATACCCTGCCACTTATGTGTTATAATTAAAGGCCCATAATTTTGAGAGTTAATTATACTATAATTAACTCTCAAAATTATGGGCCTTTAATTATAACACATAAGTGACAATTTCGATTCAAGTAATTTGCATTATCACTGATAACATAGTCATTAACATAGTCGATCTTCGAATAATATGACGTGCGCAAGGCAATGAGTAATTTGCGCATGCATTGCCGCTCATGGTTACCAGTACTATTCAAATGGCTATGATTTCAGTCTCAGAGGCAGATGAAGGAAACAACTGAAGATACACATTCCGAAAAAGGAGCGGCTGTAGCGTAGTGGATAACACTCCAGACTACCAATCCAGGGGTCGCAAGTTCGATCCCCCGCTTCTCCGGTCTTTCGGATGAGACTTTAAACCGAGGTCCCGTCTCCATATGACCTCGTTGTTGGTGGGACGTTAAACCCGAGTTCACTCACTCACTCACTCACATTCCGAAAACACCATCAAACATGCCTGAGGCACTGAATCTTTGTTGTCTCTGTAATCATGAAACACCAAGCCCAAGGTAGCTCTATTCGGATGAAAATACGCCAGTCTGTGAATACAGCTACTTTGCAGCACGACACTGAATAGAGCTAACGGAATAGCTGTGTTTGAAGTGGCCCTTCTTTTGACTGTACGGGATGGTCGAGTCGGGCGATGGTGCTGGTAACTTTCAGTGCCGGGCGTTCTATTAGTTTCAGGGATAACATTAGGGCAAACACCTGGTGTGCTTGCAGTAAGTGCGGATGAGGCGTTTATCATCTCTCTCACACACACACACACACACACACACACACACACACACACACACAAAAAAAAAACCACACACACACACACAAGTTTACATTAAAGGATCCATTTCTCTGCCGATGGTATAAATTCATATCATATTTTACCGTGAAGTATCGCTGCAATCAAAATGACCATGCAAACTTCACGTGAATGAAACGGTAAAAATACAATGTACGGATGTGGGCCCCATTGTTTTGTTTATCATTGCTAGACGGCGAAACAGGAAAAGAAATCTAGATCTACTTTTTTTCAAAAATGTCCTCCATACTTTTTTATAAGTCACGCCACAATATCTGCAAAACAACCCACTTTTTTTATCACCAATCACGTTTTGTAATGATTTGTGTTTAACGCTTTTACTACTGAAAGTACCTACTATACAAGATTTTGAACGTATATAATACGAGACAGTAGTACAGTCATCTCTTGAACTCTAGCTCCTATATTAAAGAACATAGTTTGGACACAGTTCCTGTTTTCATTTACATTGCAACTCCTGATATCTCAAACCATTGATATTTCTGGGACCACATTTACCTTGAGATATCAGTAGTTTGTACTTTGCTTCGACATTGAGCTTGATTAATTGATTTATTTATTTATTTTTTTTATTTATTTATTTTTTTTTTTTGGTTGAACGGCCCTTTAAGACAGTATTTCTGTCTATATCGGGCCGTCTCCCTAAGAGAGGGAGACAGAAGAGAAATGATAGACGAGAGAAAAAAAACAACACCCAAACAACCCCACCCGCTCCCACCTCAAGCAGAGTAGGCCGTTGCCCTACAATGTTCCAAAACAGTAGGACGCCCCGGCACTGGAAGTTTACAGCACCATCGCACCACCCGACCACCCCATCGACTTTGAGATATCGAGAGCTGACTGTATATGTCGGCCGGAAGAGTAAAGAAAGGACATGTCTCTCCCGGAGTTCTAACTATATGTGTTTCGTCTTAGCGGCGACGTGATAAGCGTGGCCTAATAACAGATACAAACAGAAAAGATTAACATTTCTTAATATTTATACTTGTCACTGACTTCCCATAGGTAAATCGTATAGAGCAGCTGGCTTCATACACCAATGAACGACAGTTGATCATGTGACGTTGTCGTCAAGTGACGTCTAACACACGTCTTGGTTGGTCCTCGTAACGTTCGATTAACGCCACGTATGGCGACGGCTGTTTATCGTTAAGGCCGAAAACGTCGTTTCTGTCTGTCCTTCGACGCATATTATGCATATTCTACATTAAATTACCACGAACACAGCACAGGAAGGGTCTAAAATTAAGTGTTAATATAAGAATAAAGATTTGATTTTTCAGCGTTTATCGTGTGAAGAAGCCAGTGGTGGTCGCTAAAATTCTACAAGAAGCGCTTCGTGCTTTAGGAATTTTAGCTCCGCCCAATGGCTTCATCACACGATGAACGCTGAAAAATCAAATTTCAATTCTTAAGTAAATCCGTGATGAGTTCTGATGAAAGACGTCCATGTTGGCATCAACAGTCACTAATTAGGTCCTGGAGAACATATCTAAAAAAAGTGAAGACTGTGATTGGAATGTGCGGTCAAATTGTTAGGAGTTACTCCACCGTGTATTGTCCCCTATTTCTACCTAGGCAAGAAACTTCCGTGACTTCCTGTTTGCTTTACTGGATGAAACAGCTCTATGAGACACTTAACGGAAAGAATTTGCTCCAAATGGGGCATTTTTTTTTTCATTTAAGAGGTAATCCCCATGTAGAAGAAAGGAAAAATTGAAAAGGGCAGAAGATGTTTCTCCCAGAAAGTTCCATTCACCTTAAAAGCGTTCACTCTTGTATCACTGTTACTCTCAGCGCTGTTGTTTGACCAGGATTCGAGGTTTTAAAACTTGAGAATAATCTCAAACTCAAAATAAAGCACACTGATTGGCTGCTTCCGAGCATATGCTCGGAAGCAGCCAATCAGTGTACTTTATTTTGAGTTTGAGAATGTACTTAAGTTTTATAACCTCTGGGCCAGGCAATGATTTAAGACTAAGCCGTTACGCCCAAAATGATAACTACTGTGTGGATGCCCAGGCCGATCTAAGTCTTTATTGTTCGCAATTATTCTGGTGTCATTACACATTCATATAAATTTGCTTTCACAGAAAGGAGCTATGCCTGAAGTGACTGTTACAGATGCCAGCGGGGAGACTTTGTCTATGATGGATTTTGATGGATTTAAAGTATCACTGTTCGGCCGTAGACCTGACTACATAACAAATGTATATAAAAGTCTTCCAAACTTCAAGTTTCGAGAAGACGACATATTTGTCGCTTCCTATCCTAAGGCTGGTAAGAATGTTTATTCACCCCTCCCCCGCTTCCCCCCTCCCCAATCTTCTCAACCCAACACACATACGTACTTAAGAAGAGGACAATGTTTTCGGTGCACAGTCGACATTATTTTGGACGTAAAATTTTGCATAGGTTAAGGATAAAAATAAGTACAAAATCCCTAGAGACCATTCTAAGAAGAAACAGAAGAAACGTATTGCCATGTCTGATGATTCTATGCAGTGTAGTTCGAGGGAAACGGATTTAAACGCCAGGGTCGACGTAATTTTAGGTGTTAAATTTTACAAAGTCAGCAGGGCATAAAATATAGGTCAGTGGTACATCATCACTAGAGACCATAAGTGCATCATCACTAGATGCCATTCTTAAAAGTAATTTTATGCCAGGTTTGATTACTGTCGGCACTGTAATATGGACTTTAAGGCTGACGTAATTTTGAGAAAAGGGTCAAAATAGATACAATAGTCCTTGAGACAATTCTTAGAAAAAAAACGTTATGCCAGATTCGATGTTTGCATGTGTTATAGTTTGAGAGTTATGGACTTTTAACGCTAGGGTTGCAGAAACTTTGTATTTAGAATGTTACAAAGTCAGCAGAGGGTGACATACAGGTCAAAGATAACATATATGCAACAGTCCTTGAGACCTTTCTTAAAGGAAACTTTATGCGGTCCCGAAATAATTTCCTTTCCAGTTTGGGTATGCACAATTTTAAGTGAAATAATATATGAATAATATATGAAAATATATGAGTTTGTGTCAGAAGTTAATAGGTTATATTTATAAATGAATACAGACCGTCACGCATCATCCTTTTTTCCTAAATTCGCATGACACGGGCTATGTACAATTACAGGCAGTACATGGGTAGGTGAAATACTAACTATGTTACTGAAAGGAGAGTCTAGATCTGTTTTGGAAAATAAATGGACAGTACTGGAAGGCACAGACCCGGTCGAAATTGACCAGTTACCTTCTCCCAGATTAATGAATACACATCTCCCATTAAATAGGTAAGATACTATAATCTATAATATATACTTTTGTAGGGAATAAATCATAAAGTTTGTGAGAGTCACCACACTCTGTTTTTTTTCTGAAAGATTGAATGCGGTGAATCTCATACACTGTCAATACAAAAGAAAATACTCCAGCAAATACTGTAATTATCTTTAAATCGAGGAATCGGTCTCACGACGGAAGAACACTGTAAAGAGCTATCCGATTTTTAATGTGCTTCCTAGGTGCTCCGTAAGTGTAAATGTAAGAGTGAAACAGATAGCCAGGCATTCTGATAACATCCATCAACCATTCTGACACATCCATACATAGTTGGGCAGGGTAGGGTGACCAGACAACATCCTAAGCCTTGTGTTCAATGCGACGCATGTATCCAGTCACGAAGTAGTTGTACCTCATTTTGATACTTTTGAAAATAGGTAGCTCTTAAGTTGTATCTAGTATTCCGATTAGCTGAGTTAAATGCAAAACAACCTCTATTAGTCTGTAATTGTAGAATAGTATATCATTTTTCAGGATATGCATATAATAAAAACTGGAATTATCATCAGTGCAGAATGGGGATGTGACACAAATAGTGGTTCTCTGCTATGAGCAGGGGTGTCATGGATTTAACATATACTGTTCGCAAAAAGGAGGGGATATTAAGCTATTAAAATCGTATAAATTATAAAAAAAATCCATTTGAAACGACAAGCGCCAATCATACAAATATTCGATGATATTTTGCATTTTAATTTGGATGGTATACCCTGTCACGTGGTCTGCATGATATTCGTTTTATACAAGGGGGCCGACTACGAGATTTTACACGAATCTGATATGACAACAGGTCCTTACCAGACTTCAAAATTTACACAGAAACACTCGCCATGATTCATTTAACAAGCTGAAAATTGGTTTTACACACTGTTTCGTGAAATAAAGACTGTATGCCATAAACGTCTAAATTTTTCGCCATCACGATGTACTTGCACAATTTTTGTTTTCTGATTTTCTCCTCAAAATGACAGTTTTGAAGAAGAAGAAAAATCATTTAGATAACAAAACTTTAAAATGCATTTAATGTTAGCTTAGCTGAAAAAATTGAATGCAATTTTTGTTCGAATTTGACACATTTTAGTCATGATCCCCAGTCTAAAACAAATTGTATGCAAATCACGTGAGGGGATATAGCGTCCACACTTTCATGAAAAGTGTCTTAACGGATATTTATCTTTTCGACACTTACCGTTTCTTATGGATTTTACATTTGTGTAGATGCTACAATCTTTCAAAGCTTCCTATTAAGAAATGACCGTATATAAGACAGAGGAATCGCGTTAGGAAACCTTTACTGTCTGATGAAGGTGGAATTATCAATCATCAGAACCATGACTTTAAAGGTGAACTGAGAGATCAGAGTCTTTGGCGATTTTATCCACATCAATACATAGACTTACCTTATCCGGCAAATCAGACTGATGGAAGTTTCGATTTTTACAGACTGCCTAAAGATCTGCTGAAAAGGAAGACTAATATCGTTTATGTGATAAGAAACTATAAGGACATTACTGTTTCTATGTATAATTTTATGAGAGGAATGGTACATTACAATTACAATGGTAAATGGGAGGATTGGTTAAAACTACATTTGGACGGACAAAGTATGTCATTTTTCATTGCATTACTTTAGCGTTAATGAATTAACCTCTACGCCATCTTCCATGACTCTGCAGACTTATGGATTTCCATCACGCATATTTGTGATGGTTAACCATGCACTTTAAATGAACTGACATGATGGCTTACCATGACATTATCACTGAATTTATTTTTACCACAAGATGACACTGCATGTCCGAAGGATGAAACATATGGAAAGCCATAACGTTGATTTATTCTGTTGTTACGCTAAGTACTTTTCTGTCGAGTAACTGGTGCAAAACCTTGAGTAACTGGTATAGTTAGCGTCCGTTACAAACAAAAACAAGTATTGTAGACAATTTTGATCGTAACACTTTATGAAAAAAAAATAGAAATTAAATAAGTATATTTTTCTTGGAAATAAAACAAGTCAAATGAACATCAATATTTGCCTAATTTTGACCATAATTCTGCAGAAACAACCAAAATACAGACTGTTTATACTGAGAATAGTTAAGTACTGGGCCAAATATCAATTTCAAATGTAGAAGGTCATGATGAACACGGCCAGTGGATTAAATTGCCATTTTAGTGAGTTGGACTGAAAACAAATGTAAGAGTTAAGGCTGACCATCATAAATGTGCGTGATGGAAAACCGTAAGTCCCAAGATTAAAAGGCTTCCTAAAGATCTGCTGGAAATGGAGACTAAAACCGTTTATGTGATAAGAAACCATAGGGACATTACTGTTTCCAAATATAATTTTATGAGAGGAACGGTACATTACAATTACAATGGTAAATGGGAAGACTCATGGGCTAAGTACTGCTTATCTAGTGATTCTTCTGTGCCCACATTTGATCTTCTACACACGTTTCCTCATTGAACGTACATAATCAAAATGCAGTTGAATGGGCTGTAATGCCGCATATCATCCATTCATTTTCTGTTTCAGTAACCTATGCGGATTACTTTGCGTATGTTCGACAATGGGAAGATGCCATAAAGAACTCAGGCTTACCAATCCACGTTGTATATTATGAAGACCTCAAATCGGTATGCTCCTCGCGGTGTTCGCCAGTTAATCTGAAAATAACATGAAACATCTGACTTATGTCCCTTGATCAAAAAGGTCAATAAATATTCCGTCCTTTTGCAGGAGCGGCTGTATCGAAGTGGTGTAGGCGCTAGACTATTAATCCAAGGATCGCAGATTCGATCCTCCAGTCTTTCGGGTGAGACTTTAAACCGCGGTCCCGTCTCCGCATGACCTATGTGTTGGTGGGACGTTAACCCCGAGTCTGAGCTGGTGGTCTTCTTTTGCTCCAGTGTTCCAGTGGTGTTGCTGACGCCCCAGGGATCTCCAGGTGTCTCAACACGTTTTGGTTTTCGAGTCCTCATCCTTGCTTCGTCACAGTCTTTTCTTGATTTTAATTGTTGCCCATGATGACTCTCTGATGAGTTAGGGGACCTCCAACGAACCGAACTACTAACTTATTGTGTGCACCGCGGCGGAGGGTTAGGGTGAAGGTTTGGGCCCAGTAAAACCGGTTTAAACCCCCAGTAGTTATTACTGACCGTTCCAAGGCGGTACTTTCGTTGCGGTTGCATTTGTTTTATGTTCGGTGCTGTTTGTCTATTGTATTATCATTTTAACCCTTCTGTGATAAAAAATTGAAAGTATGTAAAAATAGTTGTTAAATGTTTTTCGTATTAATATGCTGAGTCTGTTGTAACCCTTCTGTTGGTCTAAATTGTTTGGTTTGGTAAAGATAGCTGAGTTGCCACCTATTTGGGAAAGAGCTGTTGACTCGGCTTGTCACTTGTAATTTATTGTTTGTTGGGATGTCTTTGTCAATCTTTCCCTTTGGTGTTTGGGGTGGGGGTTGGGATCTGATTCAGTCAGTTCCTGAAGTGTAGTTACTCTTTAAATTTTCATTCACTCACTCACCATCCTTTTGCAAAATAGTAACATTTTTCACATATATTGGTTCCCTCTATATTTCCCTTATCTATGTTGTCAAAAGGAGTTAAACTAATAATCTTTCCCTTTGAGGTACCTAAATAACCTTCATGTTTTACGCATTTTTTACGAAGAAACAACTTTGTGACGTGACTTCCAGTTTGTCTCCGAAAACGACGAAGCTTTTCCTCAGAATGGGATTTACTCTTAAAGGGAAGAAATTGTTCTGTTTTTTAAGAGAAGCTTCAATAAAATGGGATACAATTATTCTTGGTGAGAATTTCTTAAGGAACGTCCAATGTACCTAAAATACGCTATTACATCTTTCTAAATTAAACAGCATCTCTTTTCGAAGTTATTCTATATTCTTCAGCGGAGAGGGAAAGCATAGACAGGGCGACAAGTAAAGTATATGGTTCCGTTTCTCTTCGAAATATAAATGAGCAAACCTCTCGTATACTTGTCATAATATGAATCGGCAAAATCTCGTATGGCTCCACTAGGGCTGTCAATGTAACGGATTGAAGTGAGAAAGCCTTCGGAAGGTCAGGTGTTTTTCCTGGAGCTTCGGTTTCCCGACCCCATCCCACCTTTGCTTAATCATCGACTCGATATAGGCGAATCATTCTTTGATAGACTGTCACAAACATATCACAAAATATTCTATTTCTCTTCATAGTACGAACAGTAACGGAATCTACTAGGTTTTCGGTAAACCTTGAATGGCTCCATTACTCTTCATAATATAAAGTTGGCATCTGGGCCCAGTTTATCAAAATTAAAGAGGTCGTTTATTAAGAAGACGTTAAATTTTCAATATTATTATAAACAAAAACACTGCCATTTTTGCAGTGCAAAAGCTCCTAAAATTTTCCAGCAAAAATATTTCCGCAATTGATTTTGTGAGTACTAAAAGACTGAACAAATCCTGACTATTCGCTTCATTCAGCTAACGATGTTTTGAACAACTGGTCCCTGGTGAATGTGACTAATTTACCATATTTGCCAAATTGCTCAGAGGCTCTGGTTTAATTTGCACGAGTAAATGCATTTTATAATTCCTTTTTTCACTATTTACTTAAAACATGTATATTTCTTATAGACTTCTATTAATCAAGTATGCATGTTGCTTAATAATTTGCTCTTCCAGATTATATGCGATGATAACGTGATTGTACAGGGTTTGAATTTACAAAATATGAGCAAAAAAAAAAAACATTTTCTTTCCAGGACACTCTTAAGGAAATAAAACGCCTTGCCGAATTCTATGGTATAGATCACAGTGAAGATGTTCTCAAAGATATCTCAGCAAACTGCCAGTTTGACGCGATGAAAAAGAGGTACACACAAACGGACACAGCTACGGCTACCATTCGGTTTAAAGAAGGTTCCGGTTTCTTTCGAAAAGGTTGTTTTCTTTTCCTTATCTCTTAGAATTTAAAGCATTTGCTGATTTTGTTGTTAGTCAAGTCTTTTCGCCCAAATAAAGATTTAATTCAATGTTAATTAAGTAATGTTCATTAGGGGAGAGTCGGGTAACTTTGGACAGCGGGTAAATTCGGACAGTGACATTGTTTCTTTTAAATGTCAGTTGTTTGGAATTAAACTAAAAATAACTGGCCAAACAATGAAAATCCTGGTGAGACTGCTGATTATCAGCCGTCTCATCTGGATTTTTAGCTCACCTGAGCCAGCGGCTCCGGGGGAGCTTATAGGATGGTAAGGCTCCGTCGTCCGTCGTCGTCCGTCGTCCGTCGTCCGTTCGTCGTCCGTCCACAATTTCAAACGACTTCTCCTCTGAAACCGCTGGGCCAATTATAACCAAATTTCATATGCAGCCTCTAGGGAACTTAGGAACGAAAAGTTGTTCAAACGGTCCTGGTCACATGACCAACATGGCCGCCACGCCCATATATGGTAAAAACCTAGAAAAATCTTCTTCTCCAGAAGCGATAGGCCGATGGCCTTGAAACTTGGTATGTAGAATCGGGCATGCGAGTATTACCAAGCTTGTTCAAATTATGACCTTGGGTTGACCTTGACCTTTTTTACGGTAAGGTCAAATTTGCTTCCTTATGCTTTTATATGGCAAAATGCTGCAACATAAGATATCTTGGAAACGGTTGAAGATTTTGGCCTAAAAATTGGTACATACAGTCATCTTAATGACTACATGAAGATTTATGAGTACAAGAGGTCAAGGTCATTCATTGACCTTTGACCCAGAACTCTCCTATTTTGACAATATTAAACAATCGCCTCATAAACAACCAGGCCAATTGTAATTAAATTTCATATAGATCCTCCAGGAGTTGAGGGAATGAAAATTTGTTCATATTGTCCAGGTCACATGACCAACATGGCCACCACGCCCATATATGGTAAAAACCTTTAAAAATCTTCTTCTCCAGAACCAGTAGACGGATGACCTTGAAATTCGGTATGTAGCATTGGATACTCAAGTACTGTCAAGATTGTTCGAATTATGACTCTGGGTTGACCTTGACCTTTTTTACGGCAAGGTCAAATATCTGAAAATGCTAGAACATGAGATTTCATGGTAAGTTTTGAAGATTTTGGCCTAAAAATTGGTATATACAATCATCTTAATGAGTACGTGAAGATTTATGAGTACAAGAGGTCAAGGTCAATCTTTGACCTTCGACCCAGAAATCTCAAATTTTGACAATTTCAAACAATCTGCTCTAAAACCACTGGGCCAATTGAAACCAAATTTCATATAGAGCCTCGAGGGGTTGAGGAAATGAAAAAAAAATTCTAACGGTCCTGAACACATGACCAACATGGCCGCCACGCCCATATATGATAAATACCTTTAAAATCTTCTTCTCCAGAACCAATTGACCGATGGCCTTGAGACTTTGTATGTAGCATTGGGTACTTGAGTGCTATCAAGATTGTTCAAATTATGACCTTGTGTTGACCTTGACCTTTTACAGCAGGGCCAAATATGGGAAAATGGTAGAACATAAGATTTCATGGAAAGTTTTGAAGATTTTGGCCTGAAAAATTGGTATATACAGTTGTCTTAATGAGTTCATGAAGAATTATGAGTACAAGAGGTCATGATAAGTAAAAGCCACCTTGCCAATTGTTCAGGTGAGCGATTCAGGGCCTCATGGCCCTCTTGTTACTGTTTGCAATGGTATGTCCGAATGTACCCCCATGTCCGAAGTTACCCATCTCTCCCCTATTATCCAAATTATTTCAGGCATTCTTGTATCCCTAATTCCCATGACAAATGAGGTGCAAAATATATATCCTGCTCGGACTGTTCCTACTGAGTAATTGTTGTTGGGTTTTTTTTTTTTTTTGCCCTTTTTACAACACTGATTGAAACATTACCTAACACGACAAGATAAAGCGTTAATGAAATAAGTAGATGGTCAAATGCACAGCAAGAACGTAGCTGACTGTTCGCAAATACGCTGCTGCATATTGGAATTTTCTCCTTTACATGATTTTCAAACGCACCTAGGTATTTTCCCAGCGGGCACATGACCTAGAAATGTCGTCGCACTGTCATCTCATCAACGTCAGTGTGACGTCATTTCAACATCATGTGTCTGCTTGGTGTATATTCATGTTGTGTGCGTAAGACGATATTTTACTACAAACTGTATACAGAAATGCCACTGTAAAATGTCTTAAGGTTAAAACCGTTATGCTACCATGAGTCTGTAACATGATTGAGCCTTACTGTGTGAATTACGCTTCTATGTAGTTTTATTATGTTATAGGTGTTCCTGGCGACTGGAAAAATTGGTACACGGTGGCCTTGAATGAGAAGATGAATAAGATCATACGAGAAAATCTGGAGAATTATGAAACAAGCATACATTTTGGTGCCAAATATGAATTGTGAGAATTGTGACATGGACACCGGTTCAACAGCCAAAAGATGACACAAAATTATAGGCACAACGAAACAGGCACCACATTCATAATGTTTCCAGCTGCAAGTAACATGACCACGGCTCAGAAACATAGACGGACCGATTCTAATGTATTAGTTTCCATTTGTATGAAAGCACATGGGACGTCAAAGGAATTGCAAAAAACTAAAGGGCCCCATTGCTGTCTCTGTGGTTTAAATTCATGTCAAACAAATTATTTAAATGACCAAGATGTAACACCAAATTTCATTGTCCGATTTGACGTCACGTGCCGGTCAGTATTTTGTGATATTTACCGGCCAGTCAGTGAATATTACTTTTACGCTGACGTCATTGTATTTTCGTGACGTAACGTTTGATGTACGTTAATGTTAATGGCGTGAAGTCGCAAGATAATACTTTTCAGTGCCGTCATAAATATCAAAGGAAACTGCATTTAGAATTATTATATAATAAAACAATTGTTGACCTTTATTTCGGTGAATATGCAGTTTTATTGACCTGCAAACATAACATATTGACCTCCGCTTCGCGTCGGTCAATATGCTGTTTGCAGGTCAATAAAACTGCATACTGACCTCAACAAAAGTCAATAATTGTATATTATCATATGACGTCGCTGTTATTCAGTGGATAACGTCGTGTCATAAAAATCGTATGACCACACGTGTAATAACACTTTAGCGCGTACAAGTAACGTCACTGACAACGTCCGTTTCAACAATGCATTTCTTACTGAAATAATGTTCATTTTGAAGGCATAAAATCCAATTTAAAGGGCTATATATGAACAGAATTTTACACTTTTGAATAAATGATCCTCAGTCCACCAGCGTGTTTTAAAAGGATTGAAGTAACAACGAGAACAGTTGTTATCGGTGAGTGAATACAGATGGTAGCCACAAATGCCACTGAAGAGGCTTTGGATTCAGAATTGAGGACCGGAGTTTTAAAGTCTTATAAAGAGTCAAGTGTTTATCTTAAATTGAAAATTTCGATAGTCATTGTTTTGTGTAGAAAAGTATGTGTAAAAAATGAAATAAAACAAAAATATCATTTTATCCTTTATCTCCCTCTAACCCCCCCCCGCCCGCCCCCCGCCCCCTTCCACCCACAAAAAAAGGGTCGAGAATTCATAGTGATTGACCTGGTATCCATCCGTAAATAAACATTTTCTTGCCCGGTCAATAACTGGACAATAATGATACTGGAGTGCGTATAAGAATGATAACTCTTGCTGTCATGCTATTTGAGTTATCTCAATTTTTTTTAACCGATACGTGTCTGCTCTATAACTTGAACACCTCTTGAAATATTTTTATTATACTTCCAGTGATGATAATCTTCAGCTTTTTGGAAAGTTTCAGCCTTTTTCATCAAACTTCATGATTCGAAACAGTTGCAGGTTCAGCCCGATTTGTCCAGATCTCATGTTTTAGGAAGTGGGGTGTATAGTGTTGGCGGTAGTGGTGGTGGTGTGTGTGTGGGGGTGGGGGGTGGGTGGGAGGGGGGAGTTGGGGGTCAGCTTTTTTCACAGGAAGTGATTCTCATCTCCGTACTTCATATTTATGTAGAACAGGTCATGCCAGTGTGTCATACAAGAATGATAACTCTTGTTCTTATTTTTTAAAGTTATCTCTCCTTTATGCCTTGTTGGGCAAATTCTCGTCTGCTCTGTAACTTGAATATCCTTTGTAATTTTTTCATGATACTTCACAGGTAAACAGCTCATAACAATGTGTAGCGTATGAGATGGGCAACAGTGAACTCTTAATTTCTTACTTTCTGAGTTATTTCCCTTAATGATTTTAGCTGTGGTTCTGTTATTTTGTGTCGCTCCATAACTTGATTGGTTGCCCTTTGTTATAATTGTGATTATTTTTCCATTCTCATTACGATGTTCTCCACGCGGGGGGGGGGGGGGGGGGGGGGGTGGGGGGGGGGGAGGGGGGGTCAGCTAAAATGACCTATTTTCGATATCATTAATTTTATTACATGGTAAAAATACAAGGTTCATGTGTTTAAAAGATGGTAAAAATGCAATGTAAGGTAAGGGATCCCATTTATTGTCTCGCTTTTATGTACATACACTAACCTATGGCTGCAGCCTGAAAATGTGTAATACAAGCCCCTTGTGGGTAAAAACACTTTGCACAACAATATTCATCATCTACCCACGTGAACTTAAAATTATTAATACCACAGAGCCTCATACTCTATATTGACAATGGAAAGCTTGTTAAGAGGGACGACTTCATTTTCCTAGTGGCAATATTCCTTCGGCAACTGCATATTATGTTTTATTTCTCAGTCCGCTGTGCCAGAGTCTGTTTCAACTATCAAGACTTATTGATAGAGGGAGGCTACTCACCAGCAAATTTTTGTCACATGGTTAAGGCAGAGCGAAGCGTGTCAACTGTTAAAAAGTTTTATGAGAGACACCAGGACCTCGACGATCCCTACAATGTGGCCGTTTCTAAAGTTATTTATCATATGACGTCGCATCTGAGAGTATAATAAAGCCATGCATTAAAAACGATAATCCACTAGTGGATTAAATATGCAAATTAAATCGTAACGTTATGCGTTGACGTCCATAAAAACGTCGCGTTTTCCAATGGCGAAATCCTGACGTTTTAGTGCCAATTTTGCTAATGTTCGTGAAGTTGGCTGCCAGTTGCCAGTTGCCATTTGCCTATTCAATCGGCAACTGGCAAATGGCAGCTAACTTCACATTCTAAATGCCAATTCACAAATTCTCGCGTATAGGCAACATGCAACTGGCAGCTAGATGCCAATTCGATTTGAAATGCTTTTACAGCTGAATTGGTAACTGGCAAACGGCAGCCACATGCAAATTCGCAAATTCAAGTGAATTGGCAACTGGCAACAGGCAGCCAGATGCCAAATCGACTCGAGAGGGATTTAGAGCATACCAGGTGAATAGGCAATTGACAAACGGCATCAAAATGCTAATTCGCAAAATCTAGTCAATTGGCAACTGGCAACTGGCAGCCAGATGCCAATTCGTAAATTCTTGTGAATTGGCAACTGGCATTTGGCAGCCACGTGCCGATTCGATCTGAGAGGGTTTAAGACTATAAAAGCTACATAGGAAACCGGCAAACGGCATCCAGATGACAGTTTGCTAATTCTGAACTGGCAACTGGCAACTGGCAGACAGATGCCAATTCGATTCGAAAGGGTTTAAGACGATTAAAGCATTAAAGGAAACCGGCAAACGACATCCAGATGAGAATTCGCAAATTCTTGCGATATGGCAACTGGCAGCCAGATGCCAATTCGCTAATTCTTATGTATTTGCACTGACGACTGGCAGCCAGGTGACAATTCTATTTGAGAGGGATTAAGACGATTAAGGCCTCATAGACTTTGACAAACGGCAGACAGATGCCAATTCACAAATTTCTTATAAATTTGCAACTGGCAGTCAGATGCCAATTCGATTTGTGCGGGTTTAAGACAATATAATCTCAAGAGGAATTCGGAAAACGGCAGCCAGATGCCAATTCGCTAATTCTAATGAATTGGGACATGGCAATTGGCAGCCAGATGCCAATATGATTTGAGAGGGCTTAAGACGATAAAAGTATCATAGGAATGGACTAAAGGCAGCCAAGGATGCCAATTTGCTAATTTTTGTGCACTGGCAACTGGCAGCCAGATGCCAATTCAATTTGAGAGGGTTTTTAAGACGATTGAAGCTAAAAAGGTATCCGGCAAAAGGCAGCCAGATGCCAGTTTGCTTATTCTTGTGAATTGGCAACTGGCAACTGGCAGCAGGATGCTTTTCCGATTAGAGAGGGTTTCAGACGATTAAAGCAACATAGGAAACCGGTAAACGGCAGCCAGATGCAAGTTAAAAATAAATTTGAATTGTCAACTGGCAACTGGCAGACAGATGCCAATTCGATTTGAGAGTGTTTAAGACGATTTAAATTGACAGGAAACCGACGAACGACATCCAGATGCCAATTCGAAAGTTCTTGTGAACTGGCAACTAGCAGTCAGATGCCAATTCGATTTGAGACGGTTTCAGATGATTTAAGCTACACAAGAAAACCAGCAAACATAAGCCAGATGCCAATTTACTAATTCTACTGATCTGGCAACTAGCAACTGGCACCAGATGACAATTCGATTTGAGAGTGTTTAAATCGATAAAAGGTACATAGGAAACGAGGAAACGGCAGCCAGATGCCAATTCGAAAAATTATATGAATTGTCAGCTGGCAGCCAGATGTCAATTGGAGCTGAGAGTGTTTAAGACGATAAAAGCTAAATAGGTAACCTGCAAATGATATCCAGATGCCTATTCGCAAATTCTTGTTAACTGGCAACTGGCAGTCAGATGTCAAATCGATTTGATCGTGTTTAAGACGATTTTAACTTTAACGACATCCAGATGCCAATTCCCAATCGTTTCAGACGATTAAAACTACATAGAAATCAGGCAAACGGCAGCCAGATGCCAATTCGCTAATTCTTCTGAACTAGCAACAGGCAACTGGCAGTCAGATGCCTATTCGATTTGAGAGTGTTTAAGACAATCAAAGCCATGTAGGGAATCAGCAAACGGCAGCCAGATGCCAATGCGATCATTTTTGCGAATTGGCAACTGGCAGCCAATTCGATTTGAGAGGGTTTATGCCGATTAAAGATAAATGAGAAACCGGCAAACGACATCCAGGTGCGAATTCGCAAATTTATTTTGAACTGGCAACTGGCAGTTAGATGCTTATTTGACTTGAGAGGATTTCAGACGATAAAAGCTACATATGGAACCAGTAAAAAGCAGCCAGGTGCCATTCCGAATTTTTTCTATGAATTGTCAGCTGGCAACTGGCAGCCAGATGCCAATTCGAATTGAAAGTGTTTAAGACGATAAAATCTAAACAGGAAACCGGCATACGATACACAGATGCCTATTCGCAAATTCTTGTGAACTGGCAACTGGCAACTGGCAGTCAGATGCCAATTCGATTTGAGAGGGGTTCATATGATTAAAGCTACATATGGAACCGGTAAAGCTATATAGCAAAACAGTAAACGGCAGCCGGATGCCGATTCGATTTTTCATGAATTGGCAACTGGAAACTGGTAGCCAGAGGCAAATTCGATTTGAGAGTGTTTAAGACGATTAAACGACATCCAGATGCCAATTCGCAAAGTCTTGTGAACTCGATTCGATTTAAGAGGGTTTCAGATGATTAAAGCTACACAGGAAACCCACAAACCCACAAACGGCAGCCAGATGCCGATTCGCTAATTCTCCTGAACTGGCAACTAGCAGTCAGATCCCAGTTCGATTCATGACTGTTTAAGACAATTAAAGCCGTGTAGGAAACCGGCAAACAGCAACAAGACGCCAATTCGATAATTCTTGGCAGCCAGATGCCTATTCGATTTGAGAGAGTTACTGGCGACGATTAAAGCAACATAGGAAACCGGCAAACGGCAGCCAGATGAACCTTAAATGAATTGGCAACAGACAACTGGCAACCAGATGCTGATTCGATTTGAATGTGTTAAAGAAGATTAAAGCTACATAGGAAACCGGTTAACGGCAGCCAGATGCCAATTCGATTTTTTTATGAACTGTCAACTGGCAACTGGCAGCCAGATGCCAATTCGATTTGAGAGGGCTTATGCCGTTTAAAGTTAAATAGGTAACCGGCAAATGACATACAGATGCCAATTCGCAAATTCTTGTGAACTGGCAACTGGCAGTTAGATGCCAATTCGATTTGACTGGGTATCAGACGATTAAAGCTACATAGGAAACCGGCAAACGGCAGCCAGATGCAAAGTCGCTAATTCTTCTGATCTGGCAACTGGCAACTGGCAGTCAGATGCCTATTCGATTTCAGAGTGTTAAATACAATCAAAGCCAGGTAGGAAATCAGCAAACGGCAACCAGATGCCAATTCGCAAATTTCTGCGAATTGGCAACTGCCAACTGGCAGCCAGTTGCCAATTCGATTTCAGAGGGTTTATGCCGATTGAGATAAACAGGAAACCGGCACACGACATCCAGATGCGAATTCGCAAATTAATTTAGGGTAAGATGACGATTCGACTTGAGAGGGTTTCAGACGATTATAGCTACATATGGAACAAGTAAAAGGCAGCCAGGTGCCATTTCGCAATTTTTTATGAATTGTCAACTGGCAACTGGCAGCCAGATGCCAATTCAAATTGAGAGTGTTTAAGATGATAAAAGCTAAATAGGAAACCGGAAAACGATACACAGACGTTTAAAGCTATACAGGAAACCGGCAAACGGCAGCCACATGCCAATTCACTAATTCTACTGAACTGGCAACTGGCAACTGGTAACTGTCAGCCAGATGCCAATTCGATTTGACAGAGTTAAATCGATAAAAGGTACATTGGAAACCAGTACATGGCAGCCAGATGCCAATTCGATTTTTTTTATGAATTGTCAACTGGCAACTGGCAGCCAGATGCCATTTCGAGCTGAGAGTTTTTAAGACGAGAAAAGCTAAATAGGAAATTGGAAAACTATATCCAGATGCCTGTTCGCAAATTCTTGTGAACTGGCAACTGGCAACTGGCAGTCATACGCCAATTCTATTTGAGAGGGTTTCAGACGATTAATGCTGCATAGGAAACCGGCAAACGGCAGCCAAATGCCAATTCGCTAATTCTACTGAACTGGCAACTGGCAGCAAGATGCCAATTCGATTTGAAAGTGTTTAAGACGATTAAAGCTAGATAGGAAACAGGCAAACGACATCCAGATGCCAATTCGAAATTTTTTATGAACTGGCAACTGGCAACTGGCAGCCAGATACCAAATCGATTTGAGAGGGTTTATGCCGAATAAAGCTAAATAGGAAACCGACAAACGACATCCAGATGCCAATTCGCAAATTCTTGTGAACTGGGAATTGGCAGCCAGATGCCAATTCGATTTGGGAGGGTTTCAGACGATTAAAGCTACATATGGAACAAGTAAAAGGCAGCCAGGTGCCATTTCGCAATTTTTTATGAATTGTCAACTGGCAACTGGCAGCCAGATGCCAATTCAAATTGAGAGTGTTCAAGACGATAAAAGCTTAATAGGAAACCGGCAAACGATACACAGATGCCTATTCGCAATTTTTGAGAACTGGCAATTGGCAAATGGCAGTCAGATGCGAATTCAACTTAGTGTTTAAGACGATTTAAACTGAATAGGAAATCGACAAACGACATCCAGATGCCAGTTCACAAATTCTTGTGAACTGGCAACTGGCAGCCAGATGCCAATTCGATTTGAGACGGTTTCAGACGTTTAAAGCTATACAGGAAACCGGCAAACGGCAGCCACATGCCAATTCACTAATTCTACTGAACTGGCAACTTGTAACTGTCAGCCAGATGCCAATTCGATTTGAGAGAGTTAAATCGATAAAAGGTACATCGGAAACCAGTAAATGGCAGCCAGATGCCAATTCGAAAATTTTTATGAATTGTCAACTGGCAACTGGCAGCCAGATGCCAATTCGAGCTGAGAGTGTTGAAGACGAGAACAGCTAAATAGGAAACTGGAAAACTATATCCAGATGCCTGTTCGCAAATTCTTGTGAACTGGCAACTGGCAACTGGCAGTCATACGCCAATTCTATTTGAGAGGGTTTAAGACGATAAATGCTGCATAGGAAACCGGCAAACGGCAGCCAAACGCCAATTCGCTTATTCTACTGAACTGGCAACTGACAGCCAGATGCCAATTCGATTTGAGAGTGTTTAAGACAATTAAAGCCATGTAGGAAACCGACAAACGACATCCTGATGCGAATACGCAAATTCTTGTGAACTGACAACTGGCAGTCAGATGCCAATTAGACTTGAGAGGGTTTCAGACGATTAAAGCTACATATGGAACCGGTAAACGGCAGCCAGATGCCAATTCGCAAATTCTTGTGAACTGGGAATTGGCAGCCAGATGCCAATTCGATTTGGGAGGGTTTCAGACGATTAAAGCTCCATCTGGAACAAGTAAAAGGCAGCCAGGTGCCATTTCGCAATTTTTTATGAATTGTCAACTGGCAACTGGCAGCCAGATGCCAATTCAAATTGAGAGTGTTTAAGACGATAAAAGCTTAATAGGAAACCGGCAAACGATACACAGATGCCTATTCGCAATTTTTGAGAACTGGCAATTGGCAAATGGCAGTCAGATGCGAATTCAACTTAGTGTTTAAGACGATTTAAACTGAATAGGAAATCGACAAACGACATCCAGATGCCAGTTCACAAATTCTTGTGAACTGGCAACTGGCAGCCAGATGCCAATTCGATTTGAGACGGTTTCAGACGTTTAAAGCTATACAGGAAACCGGCAAACGGCAGCCACATGCCAATTCACTAATTCTACTGAACTGGCAACTTGTAACTGTCAGCCAGATGCCAATTCGATTTGAGAGAGTTAAATCGATAAAAGGTACATCGGAAACCAGTAAATGGCAGCCAGATGCCAATTCGAAAATTTTTATGAATTGTCAACTGGCAACTGGCAGCCAGATGCCAATTCGAGCTGAGAGTGTTGAAGACGAGAACAGCTAAATAGGAAACTGGAAAACTATATCCAGATGCCTGTTCGCAAATTCTTGTGAACTGGCAACTGGCAACTGGCAGTCATACGCCAATTCTATTTGAGAGGGTTTAAGACGATAAATGCTGCATAGGAAACCGGCAAACGGCAGCCAAACGCCAATTCGCTTATTCTACTGAACTGGCAACTGACAGCCAGATGCCAATTCGATTTGAGAGTGTTTAAGACAATTAAAGCCATGTAGGAAACCGACAAACGACATCCTGATGCGAATACGCAAATTCTTGTGAACTGACAACTGGCAGTCAGATGCCAATTAGACTTGAGAGGGTTTCAGACGATTAAAGCTACATATGGAACCGGTAAACGGCAGCCAGATGCCAATTCGATAATTTTTATGAATTGTCAACTGGCAATCGGCAGCCAGTTGCCTTTTCGAATTGAGAGTGTCTAAGACGATAAAATCTAAATAAGAAACCGCAAACCGACATCCAGATGCCAATTCGCAAATTCTTGTGAACTGGCAATTGGCAACTGGCAGTCAGATTGCAATTTGATTTGAGAGTGTTTTAGACGATTTTAATTAAATAAGTAACCGACAAACGACATCCAGATGCTAATTTGCAAATTCTTGTGAACTGGCAACTGGCAGCCAGATGCCATTTCTATTTGAGAGGTTTTAGACTAGAAAATATTAATAGGGAACAGTTACTGGTAGCTGGCAGCCTAATGCCAAAAGCTAAATAGGCAACTGGCAAACTGTAACCAAATGCTTATTTCGAAGTTGTTGTGAATTTACAACTTGCAACGTTGAGTCAGTGGCCAATTCAATTTGAGAGGGGTTTTAAGCTTAAAAAGTCCTGAATGCGGGGGATATAATTTCACTAGTACCAATCTCTCATCCACCGTAAGCAACTGCCTATTTTTTTCACATAAAGAAACATGGTCGGTATCTGAATAGAACAAATTTTCAGAGCAACAATTATCATCATTTCAAATATCCGAGGGGCATTTCAGAAATAGTCTAAATGAGTCTGCCATTCCTTAGAATGTCGACCGATTTTTTTAACGTTTGTCTTAACTTTAAGGTTTACATATAACCCGATGGCCTTTATTCAAACAATTTGAGTCACTGGTATCTTCTTCAAAATATGCCTTGAAAATTGCTGTAAGGGTAAGGACACTGAGTAGAAACGGACGGAATATTTATGTGAAGACAAATTCATATTTTCTTAACTCTGAATAAAAGCAGCTCTAGATTGTTACCTATATTATGTGTTATACCTAAAATATTCCAATATGAAAAGCATTGTATCAGCTTTGCTAAAACATAAGATTTGCAGTGCAAATTAGGCTAATCATAGAACAATGCGCATTTCTGATGACGTCAGTTCCTGTGCTTATTTGAAATGTATAGTAAGCTGTTTAATCTTCGGTATTGTGGTCAATTTAAATGAAAGTAAAATGTTTGATGACAGATATGAAACAAACAATAAATAAGATTGAATTCGTCAAGCTTGTTTTCTGTCATAAATAATCTTTTACGGCACTTTATGTTCTTATTGTCAGTGGCCTACCTTTTTTTTACGATAAGTTTCCCCACCCACTCACATATTTCAATGTCAGTATGTCATATAAAATATCGAGTTTTTCAAGTCTTTATGTATGTATTTTAGTTTCAATATGCCCTTCTTATTTTTGGCATTAAACAAAATTAAATATATCTAGCCTGTGTCTTTTTGGAAGATCGTTTCATTTTATTGTTTGTGTATTTTACATGAATTGCTGCTACTTTGCAACTTCCGGCGTGGAGTTTGCACACGTGTCATCCAGTTTCATCAATGATTTGATGCCAGTCGTAACAAAATATAATGACCTAATCATTTCAGTAACAAAAGGTCTGTCATTTGTTGAAATTGGAGGTGAAGAAGTCAAAAATCACAATTTATTGGTATAATGCATCTATAATAACTTTGCATCTATAAACACATAGCAGAGAAAAAAATCTCGTTTATTATTTACTGGTGTAGAAACTGGAAACGATTTCTGTACAACTTTCTAATTTTACATTTAAAGGACAGTATTAAGTGTTCCTTCATTTAAATATATCATTTCCTCATTGAGAAAACAGCAAAAGAACACAAAAGACATTCAGTGAAAATGTACAGTTTCCATTATCTATACCCTTATGACGTATAAGCACGTGCTGTCATGCATGAGTGACTTGAAAATTCTTTTAACGCATACCGTTCTAAAGCACTTGAGTTTACCTTTCCAATGATGTATAAAACCACTGCTAAATATCAGCCAAAAGACTACCCTGAGATAATTTACATTATTTCTGAAATGCCCCTCGTATAAGTAAACCAAATCCAACAAAGAATTTGGATAATACGAGATCAATAAACCTTAAATACAAAATGTATCAGTAAATGTCTAAGTCTGTGACCTTGACCTCTATGTCATAGGCATAGAAATGCAAAGATGGTAAAAAATAAAACTTTGGACGTAAAAAGGAAGCTAAACAAAGGGTTTTGATAATATAGAATCTTCGAAAATTTAACACAAAACTTTAAAATGAAAAGTCCAAGTCCATGAACTTGACCTCTAGGTCACAGGCTTGAGTGGGGACGATATAGAATATAACTTAGGACCAACATCTATCATCATGCAAAACATAAACCCAACCCAACAAAGAGTTTGAATTATATAGAGGTCTCAAAAACTTTAACGCAAAACGTTAACATCAAAAGTTAAAGTCCGTGACCTTGACCTGTAGGTTACAAGCATGGGTGGGGCTGGTGTAGAATAAAACTTTGGACCATTATCTATCATTATGCCAAATATAAATCCAATCCATCAAAGGGTTTGAATAATATAAGATCTCAAAAACTTTAACACAAAACTTTAACGCAAATGTTAACTCGCGACGGACGGAAGGTCGGACGGAAGGACGGGTGAACGGACGAGCGGACAAAAGCTATATACCCCTCGTCATACTTCGTATGCCGGGTGTATAACTACAATCCTGAAGATACTAATTTAGTGGGCAGGAAACACGCCATATGTATGCTAACCCCTAGCTTGCAATATAATTTTTAATCGATTGAATGGCATCTTTCAACCAGTATTTCTCCGAATCTGCTTGTTCAGTTATAACACTCTATCCCACAGTCGCCGGTCGCGTAGCGCAATCAGTAGGACACCTGACTCATAAGTCAGAGGTCCTGGGCTCGATACCCGGTCTGGCCACATACTTTCGTTTCTCTTTCCGCTGATTCAAGAAGGACAGTTGTCAGTTACTGGCGAAAGCATGTGCGCTTAGTACTGGTTAACCGCTAAGGAGGTTTAAGCCTACCCAGGCATAGTGTGTTTAGGTTAACATACCGTCCAATCAATCAATCCCACAGTCACCTGCTAACTATGAAAGACAACTTTACTCCGTGGTTAGAATAAAATAAAGCAAACAGTATTTGAAAATGTTAATTTGCGAATAGGCATCTGGATATTGTTTTCCGGTTTCCTATTTAGCTGTTATCGTCTTAAACACTCGCAGCTCAAATTGGCATCTGGCTGCCAGTTCACAATACATAAACATTTTCGAATTGTCATCTGGCTGCTGTTTACTGGCTTCCTATGTACCTTTTGTCGATTTAGTCTCTCTCAAATCAAACTGGCATCCGGTTGCCAGCTGCCAGTTGCCCGTTAAGTAGAATTAGTGAATTGGCATGTGGCTGCCGTTTGTCGGTTTCCTATGTAGCTTTAAACGTCTGAAACCGTCTCAAATCGAATTGGCATCTGAATGCCAGGTGGAGGTTCATACGAATTTGGAAACTGGCATCTGGATGTCCTTTGTCGGTTTCTTATTATACCCCCGACATACGAAGTATGTCAGGGGGTATATAGGTTTTGTCATTCCGTCCGTTCGTCTATTTGGATGTTAGTCCGTCCTTCGGTCCGTCTGTCCTTTCGTCTGTCCGTCCGTCCGTTCGTCAACTTTTACGTCAAAGTTTTGCGTTAAACCTTTTTTGATAGCTCATAGCTCTATAACCACATATCAGATTCTTTTTATATTTGGTTCATGCTATCTCTATAGCATTACCTTCCATGGAAAATATCTAAGCCCTTGGGTCAGGCCCCAGGGTGGGGCCAGAGGTCAACAATTTGGACTTAGGCATTTTCATTTTGTCAAGTTTTGCCCTAAACCTTATTGATTGCTCATGTGTCTGTAACAGCATTGAAGATTTCTTTCATATTTATTTCATGATATCTCTATACCATTGACTTCAATATATGGACTACCTAAGCTGCTGGGTCAGGCTCATGGGTGGGGCCAGGGGTCAATAACTAGGACTTAGCTCTTTTTTTTGTATTTTTTTGCTTCTATTTCTAATATAGTTGAATGGATCCTAATGATGCATGACTAGGTATATTTCATAAGAGTTTACATCATATGGATGCTGACTTAAGGTCAAGGTCACAAACTTGGTATTTTGTACATGTATAAGATTTGTATTGAAGTTTTGTATTAAAAACAAGTTTTCATTTGGGGTGGCAGTGGTCGGGGGTTTACGTGAGCCCCTGCTCACTTGCTCTAGTTTAGTGTAAATCGTCTTAAACACGGTCAAATCGAATTGGCATCCGACTGCCAGTTGCCAATTGCCAGTTCACAAGAATTTGCGAATTGGCATCTGGATGTCGTTTGTCGGTTTCCTATTCAATTTAAATCGTCTTAAAAACTCTCAATTCGAATTGGCATCTGACTGCCTGTTGCCAATTGCCAGTTCACAAGAATTAGCAAATTGGCATCTGGGTGTCGTTTGTCGGTTTCCTCTTTAGCTCTATCGTCTAAGACACTGTCAATTCGAAATGGCATCTGGCTGCCAGTTGCCAGCTGACAATTCATTAAAATATCGAATTGGCATCTGGCTGCCGTTTACCGGTTCCATACATAGCTTTAATCGTCTGAAACCCTCTCAAATCGAATTGGCATCTGACTGCCAGTTGCCAGATGCAAGTGTACAAGAATTTGCGAATGGGCATCTGTAAATCGTTTGCCGGTTTCCTATTTAGCTTTTGTCGCCTTTAACGCTCTCAATTCGAATTGGCATCTGGCTGCCAGTTGCCAGTTGACAATTCATAAAAATTTTCGAAATGGCATCCGTCTGCCTTTTACCGGTGTCATATGCAGTTTAATCGTCTGAAGTCTTTTCAAGTCGAATTGACATCTAACTGCCAGTTGGCAGTTGCCGGTTCAAAATAAATTTGCGAAATTGCATCTGGATGTCTTTTGCCGGTTTACTATTTATCTTTAATCGGCATAAACCCTTTCAAATCGAATTGGCAACTGGCTGTCAGTTGCCAGTTGTAAATTCGCAAAAATTAGCGAATTGGCATCTGGCTGTCGTTTCCTGCTTTCTAACATGGCTTTGATTGTCTTAAACACTCTCAAATCGAATTGGCATCTGACTGCCCGTTGCCAGTTTCCAGTTCAGAAGAATTAGCAAACTGGCATCTGGCTGTCATTTGCCTGTTTTCTATGTAGCTTTAATTGTTAAGATACCCTATTAAATCAAATTGGCATCTGACTACCAGTTGCCACTTACCAGTTCACCAGAATTTGCGAATTGGCATCTTGGTGTCTTTGTCCGGTATCCTATTAAGCTTTAACCGGCATAAACCCTCTCAAATCAAATTGGCATCTGAGAGAGTTCAGACGATTAAAGCTGCATAAGAAACCGGCAAACGGCAGCCAGATGCCAATTCGCTAATTCTAATGAACTGGCAACCGGCAGCAAGATGCCAAATTTTCAATTTGAGAGAGTGTTTATGACGATTAAAGCTACATAGGAAAACAGTAAACGACAGCCAGATGCCAATTCAAAAATTTTAATGAATTCTCAACTGGCATCTGGCAGCCAGATGCCAGTTCGATTTGAGAGGATTTATGCCGATTAAAGCTAAATAGGAAACCGGCAAACGACATCCGGATGTCAATTCGCAAATTCTACAGGACTGGCAACTGGCAACTGGCAGCGAGATGCCAATTCGATTTGAGAGTGTTTATGACGATTAAAGTTACATAGGAAAACAGTAAACGGCAGCCAGATGCAAATTCGAAAATTTTATGAACTGTCAACTGCCAACTGGCACCCATATGCCACTTCGAGCTAAGACGATAAAAGCTAAATGCGTTACCGGCAAATGACATCTATGCCTATTCGCAAATTCTTGTGAACTGGCAACAGGCAACTGGCAGTTAGATGCCGATTCGATTTGAGAGGGTTTCAGGCGACTAAAACTACTTAGGAAACCGGCAAACGGCAGCCAGATGCCAATTCGCTAATTCTAATGAACTGGCAACTGGCAGCAAAATGCCAATTCGATTTGAGAGTGTTTATGACGACTAAAGCTACATAGGAAACAGTAAACGGCAGCCAGATGCCAATTCGAAAATTTTATGGATTGGCAACTGGCCAACGATAAAAGCTAAATACGTAACCGGCAAATGATATCCAGATGCCTATTCGCAAATTCTTGTGAACTGGCTACTGGCAACTGGCAGTCAGATGCCAATTCAATTTGAGGGGGTTTCGGATGATTAAAGCTACATAGGAAACCGGCAAATGGCAGCCAGATGCCTATTCGCTAATTCTCCTGAACTTGCAACTGACCTTTTATCGTTTTAAACACTCTTAAATCGAATTGGCATCCTGTTGCCTGTTGCCAGTTGCAAATTCACAAAAACTATCGAACTGGCATCTGGCTGCCTTTTGCCGGATACCTATTTAGCTTTTATCGTCTTAAACCCTCTCAAGTCGAATTGGCATCTGGCTGCCAGTTGCCAGTTCACAAGAATTAGCAAATTGACATCTGGCTGCCTTTAGTCTGTTTCCAATGATACTTTTATCGTCTTAAGCCCTCTCAAATCATACTGGCATCCGGCTGACAATTGCCATTTCCCAATTCATTAGAATTAGCGAATTGGCATCTTGCTGCCGTTTCCCGGATTCCTGTTGAGATAAAATTGTCTTAAACCCGCTCAAATCGAATTGGCATCTGACTGCCAGTTGTCAATTTATAAGAAATTTGTGAATTGGCATCTGGCTGCCGTTTGTCGATGTCTATGAGGCTTTAATCGTCTTAAAACTTCTCAAACCAGTTGCCAGTTGCAAATACATAAAAATTAGCGAATTGGCATCCGGCTGCCGTTTGCCGGTTTCCTATGTACCTTTAATCGTCTGAAACCCTCGGAAATCGAATTGGCATCTGGCTGCCAGTTGCCAGTTGCCAGTTACCATATCGCAAGAATTTGCGAATTGTCATCTGGATGTCGTTTGCCGGTTTCCTATATAGCCTTAATCGTCTTAAACCCTTTCGAATCGAATTGGCATCTGTCTGCCAGTTGCCAGTTGCCAGTCAGAATTAGCGAACTGTCATCTGGCTGCCGTTTGCCGGTTTCCTATGTAGCTTTAATCGTCTCAAACCCTCTCAGATCGAATTGGCACGTGGCTGCCAATTGCCAGTTGCCAATTGAAAAGACTTTGCGAATTGGCATCTGGCTGCCAGTTGCCAGTTGCCAATTGACTAGATTTTGCGAATTGGCATTTTGATGCCGTTTGCCAGTTGCCTATTCACCTGGTATGCTCTTAAACCCTCTCGAATCGAATTGGCATCTTTCTGCCTGTTGCCAGTTGCCAATTCACTTGAATTTGCGAATTGGCATCTGGCTACCGTTTGCCAGTTACCTGTACCTGTAAAAGCATCTCAAATCGAATTGGCATCTAGCTGCCAGTTGCCTGTTGCCAATTCGCGAGAATTGGCGAATTGGCATCTAGAATGTGAAGTTAGCTGCCACTTGCCAATTGCCGATTGAATAGGCAAATGGCAACTGGCAACTGGCAGCGAACTTCACGAACATATTTTGCTAATACATGCGATTTTAGTGTCATATGATAAATAGAATCTTGCATTCGTGCTCCTGTATTATTGAATTTATTAAACTCGTTGGGGAAACCAATAAGATGCTCGGCACAGCCTCGCATCTTATCTTTTTCCCCCAACTCGTTTAATAAATTCAATAATACATGAGCACTCATGTAAGATCCTCTATTTCTGACCTGATGGTCACGGCCGAAACATAGTACGGCTGTCAGCTACCGGACTTCCATTTTCACTGACTTTGCCATCAGTTGCATAGACATCAGGGGCGTAGCTAGGTACAATTTCATCATACGCACAACCATGTTTTATTCCCTACTTCTTGAAGGGAAAGCTAGAATTTCCGCCACTTTGGCAATTGATTTGAAATCTTTTCTAATTTATAAATTTTCAGCATGCAAATATGCAGGTGCGTTTTGAAATTTTGTCAATTTTGACAAAATTTCAATACGCACCAGCATATTTGCCGTATAGGTAGCTACGCCATGGGACATGACGGATGTGGTCGTCGAGCAATGCCGTAGCCTATAAATAAAAAAAAAAGGGGGTGGGGATGGGGCAACAAATTATCGGTTTAGAGTTGGCTTATCACAAAGTTGGCTAACCATGGTCATTTACGAGAAGCTTGCAGCGATACGGTATCTCAAGTGATAGAGCAATGGTGCCAGTATCTTGTTGACTGATTAAACCCATGCGCCGGGCCACGTAGTGCAGTCGGTAGGGCGTCTGACTCAAGAGCCAGGGGTCCCGGGCTCGATACTCGGTCCGGCCACATACTTTCGTTTCTCCTTCCGCTGATTCAAGAAGGACAGTTGTCAGTTACTGGCGAAAGTATGTGCACTTAGTACTGGTTGCTTAGGAGGCCTGCCCGGGAATAGTGTGGTTATGTTAACTGACCCTCCCGACATGACCATAGCTGTTTACCGTGGACGCAAAACAACAAATCAGCAACAAAACCATTCGCTCTTCGACTTTTTTTTAATCTCTTGCAATATAAAAAGCTCCATTGCTCTATCGTTTTAAAAAATCATGAAATATTCTATCCTTAGGTAAGGCTGGAAGCTTCTCACTACAGTTTCTTTCCGTCTTTTTTTTCACTACTGTAACACCCTTTTTCATTGTAAATGACCGCGGTCGACTTTAAACAATAACACATCGTTGAGTTTTTTTAAACTGATTTGGATCAGTTAAGTCAGTGTAATTTTCAATGTGGCGGCCCCATCGGACATTCAATAATAACGTCAAACATGGGGAAAACGGAGTTGTTGTCATTGTTTATTTAAGCCCTTTGCTGTATTACTATCTTCTCTTTTTCCCTGTATGTTTGGAGTTATTTTATCAACATAAGTGTATTCATACAAAATTAATGAGAGAGAGAGAGAGAGAGAGAGACTGACAGACAGACAGAGTTTGATGTGTGTAACAATTTAAGGCTGGCCGGTTACATGTTCCCTCCCTGCTTTCAGGGCTCACAGGACTTTTCAGACACATATATGAAAGGCGGAGCCCACCTTTCTCTTTTCGCTGCTTTATCCTTTCCTGATTTGAAAAAGCTACCTATTTACTGCTGGTTTGACAAAGAGACTTTTCCAGTCGCTAGCTGGCCGACTCCGGATTCGAACCCGCAACCGTCTGCGTCATAACCGAACGTCCACGGTGCCGGCGGGATTGCGCATCCGAAATATTTAATTAACCAAATAAATGTATACCAGCTGATTTTAGAGCTTTATGGGATCGGAATGTAATATTTATTATAATGCCGATTTTGGCGATTTTAATACACACATGATCACATATCCTTTCTGGATATCGAAAATTTTGTTTTGATTACAAAATAAGAATGATACAATATTTCTTCCACTTGTTGTATGCCGTTGCCAAAGATATAGCGGGCCTCTTACTCACACCGCCCCTGCGGTCACTACGCTACAAGAAGTCTTTATCTTTACCTATCCCACCGACGGTGGATTTGGAAGCTGACCTTGTAACTTACCATCATCTCGACATGACTGAAATACTGTCCAAAGGTCAATATCTGTCTGACTACCATGAGTCAAACCGACAGAACACCAGTCGTCAGTAATTATGATACATGCACATAGATCAACCTGCGCATACGCACAGACTCATAAATATCTTCGCTGTTCCTCGCGGAATCATTGTACCAGAGGACAACAAAGGCTCTGGTCAGGTTGGGCGGGTGCGCACACTGATCTGAGCTTCCGCTGACCGTATATGCCCCAAAGAACCCATTTTATCATGGCACCGCGCATTTTGTGATTTAGGGTAACATAGTTTTTTATGTGCGGCTCAGTCGTGTCGGCTGCAATAACCATATTACTGTTAGAAGTGTGCTTGCAATTTTTACTAATTTTTGTCTAAGAGAATCTGAAAAATAAATTCTTTCACTTTAGCCTCGTTCACGCCACCAAAGTTTCTTTGTTACAGAATCTTTAACAAAGAAAGTTTGCCAAACATTTTGCGTTAACACGGAGCAAATTATGTGTTAAAGAAAAATGTGGCATGGAATCTTTGTCCAATGATCTTTGGCAAGGAAATATTTGCTGCTGTGTTCACACGATCGAACATTATTCGTCAAGGTTACCTGGACAAATAAGCTTTGCCCGTGTGAACGGCCAACCATGCCACCTTTTCTTTGTTAAATATACTTTGTTCAAAATCAAACCGATTTGATTATGAACAAATTTTTCTGTGCTTATCGCCTTAGCTAGTTTCTTTATTTTCTATGTCAAAATTTCTGTTCACACGGACGAATTTTGTTTGTCATAAAAACTTTACCATATAAATTTGGCAATGAAAATGTGGCATATTTTTTTCATTCACTCGAGCAAATTTTACTTTTCCAAACCTACTTTGTCACAGATACTCTGTCCGTGTGGCATTCATCATGAGAACCCATAAGTCCTCATATTTCCGTATTCTCATAACGCTCTACGTCGCCAGTAAACGACTGCAACGTCGCTTATAAATGACGTCGCGGAATGGCGTAAATTTATACATACCTATGCTTGCTTAGCAAGCGCTACTTGAAGGACTTTTCTTACCTTATTTTAATCGACAGATCCTGTGACATGAAATATCAGTTTTTGAAAAAAATCTATGTACCGGTAAACAAGTTGTGTACGCTTTAATTTTAAAATCTGAGTTTTTTCATCGCATTCCCATTGCCGTCAATGGAAACGGCCTCAAAATTTCACGTTTTTCAATCTGATCTAGCGACTAAACGAACTCGGTGACCTATCTTTTTTATGGCACAATTCGATAAAACACATGAAAATGCACCCCTGTGCAAAATTTTAAAAAATTCTATGTATGTGCCATTTACGTATTCTTGACCTTAAGTTAGCGTACTTTCGCTATCATAAGCCTGACTAAAATTGTAAAAATACAATGTGCAGACATGATCAACCCCATTCATTGTCTCGATTTTTGTTCATATGCTCTACGTGGAACCAGAAGTTGAAACTGTATTTTGTGGAGCAATTAGTTATTTTCCAAAAACATGTTACCCTATTTGACTCAATGCATATAAACCCATATTTAATCACCAATGGCAATCGTGAAGGTTGAACTGCTTTTGACAATGTTTAGTGGAGCGGTCAAAGACCAAAACCATACGTCCGAACTCTTATAAACAATCATTAAACATCAGCGATTCTGGAAAAATTTGATACACAGACATGGACTCCCTAAAAGGAAGTGTGATCAGATGCTTGCGAGTAGTAGAATGGAGTAGTAAGCATCTGGGGCCGTATTCATAAAACGACTTAAGTGGTTGCTATGCTGTTGCTAAGGCTAAATTTCTTTGAAGGAGATTCCCTACAACTATGAAAATCGGTCTGGAGGAACAGTCTTTGTAAGACTGTTCCTCCAGACCGAATTTCATAGTCGTAGGGAATCTCCTTTATTGATATTTAGCCATAGCAACCGCATAGCAACGACTTAAGTGGCTTTATGAATACGGGCCCAGGAACCAGATAATGAAAAATGTATTTGTGGAGTGATTTTGTCGTTTTTCAAAAACATATGCTTCCCCTACTTTTTACCAGTTATTACTCGGTCAACCTCAATCCACATTAATGGTAGGAAGGACTATGGAGATTCCGATTTTTATTCTAAATCATCGCTTTTTAACCATTTGGACAATTTATGATGCTAATCAGTCTTTGAATTGACTGCCTTATTGAAATAAAGAAATTACAGTATGCTTTTCTCTGGCTTTCGTAACCAGATATTTCCAGGGTCACTGATGAGGCTTGAATAGCCGAAACTTCGAAGTAAGGTCCATGTTCCTTCTTTGGAATGTGTGCTCTGCTTTTGATTGATTGATTGATTGATTGATTAATTGATTTTATTCGGTAAATACAACATACAACAACAATACAACAATTACATAAAAAATGATTGAAATTTAAACGTTTAAAAGATATATGAATATATTTATAAAAACATGCACTTTGTAATATGATTTTTTTAGAAAATAATATATAGGCAATGTGTATATAGGAAAATACGTAGTATCTTAAAATATCACAATTCTGGATTTGATATTATCACAGCTCTGTTTATACAATCACAGTTAGCTCATAAGGAAATGACTAGAGTTACATACGAAGAATTGATTTCAATAAAAAATTTAATTTTGGTGACTTCAAACAGATTGTAAATAACTTTCACCACACACACTCGCGATCCAATGAGTCGTCATGGACAATACTGACTCATCGATGGATCTGGCCCCGGATCGATCTCTTTAAGATTTTTATTTATCATCTGTGTATATGTCAGCAATAGGTGCCGTATGGTGTTCCTTCTTTTTTCAACCTCTGTCTATCCTTGTTTCTCGTTTGAGAGATAGAAAAAAATCTCTCACGATCACCATGGATTCTGTATCGTGAGTCAAGTCGGAGTTTTACAGTATTCCAGCAGCTGCTCCCTTACGTCATATGCAGCTATTAATAGATTACAAGGTGTATTCCCAAACGCGTGCTGCGCTCTGATTCTGTGCCGACAAATAAGTGAAATTTTACCGCTGTGCACGTCAGACAGTATTATCCAACATGGCTAAGACATTGGAAAATTTACTTGGTGACCATTTACTCAGACATAATGGTGAAAAAGTGCCAATTAATGCTCTTTGCGGGAAAGATAGAATTCTCGGAATTTATTTTTCGGCGGAATGGTGTCCCCCTTGTAAAGGGTTTACCCCAAAGCTTGTTGACTTTTACAAGTCATTTGGGGACAAGGGATCCGGTGTTAAATTCGAGGTTGTTTTAGTTAGTTGGGATAAAGATGAGACAGCGTATAAAGAACATTTTGACACAATGCCATGGTTGGCATTGCCCTGGAGCGAAGAAAGAAAGGTGAGTCAATCGTGTACACAATTATTGGGGTGACAGGGGTGATCTCAAAAATGTCTGTGACCTTGGTGACAGTGACAGGTGCGATTTTTTTTTTTTGTGTTTGGGCATTCAAGATTTTTGCCGCTGGATGGAATAAAGTGGTAGCGTGGTAGCTCAGTGGTTAGCGCACTTGCCTCTGATGCTAAAGGTCCCGAGTTCGAACCCGGGTAACGGCGTTTGAATTTCGGTGTCCGAACACGCTTCCTTAATGTCATTTGCAGGGATGACATTAAAAAAAAGTGTGCCGTCCTTCGGATCGGGACGTTAACTGGAGGCCCCCTGTGCAGGGAGAGACATCCCCTGTGCAGGTTAAAGATCACTTCTGTAGTTACATGGCTACAAGGAGGTTCATCCTGCAAAACTGGAGTGTACATCGTACACCTGCTCATAATCCTCGAGAGAGGGTGTAGCAGTATATGAAGAAAGAAATAAAGTGATGCTAAATGCTACTTCATAACTCCAAACACAGTTACCATAAAACATTTTGGGATAGGAAAGATACCAGAAATTTGACAACACTGGCAGTTTACAGTGGACTCGACAGTATCGGATCAAGTTCACTAAAATTCCTGTTTTGTTGTATATGAATGCTAAAATTATGTATGTTGTTACACATAACAATTGCATAATATCCCTGCTATGTCAAAATATTTACAAAATTTATTCCTTTATGGGCAGATAACTTATCCAGACTTACAGGAGGGTCTTAATTACGACAGTAACGAATCAGTTGCGACAGTATCGGATCATATGATGTTATTTTATAGGAGAGTTCCTCCGAGGCGATTTGCCAACCTTCTTAGCTTCAATAATTTGGCTACATAAACAGTTGGACCTATTAAACTCTCAGATGAAACTTTTACGGCCTTTCAACGGTATTTTTCACGTGGTCCTTCACAAGCAACGTTTATGTCTGTTAGATAACAGTTGACTGTGCACAAATGTAAAAGCATGTCAATAATTCTTAACTCAGTAATCCCCTGCACCCCTTTAACACGGAACTACTCAAACAGTAAAGACCATAAGCTGACTTTGCAAAGAATACACCCTAATAAGACGGAAGTGTTGAATCAGGATCAACAATTTTACGGTAATTTGCCGCTTTAACATTGATATTTCAATGCAAACCGTGTATAAACACTATATTGTCTTTCGGCGAGTTCTGCTGCATTAATCTGAGTCTAAACGGTGTACAAATACCCATTGGATGAAAGCCAGTCATTAATGGGTTCACACACATGCGAGCTGATCTCAAATGTTTCTTCAGAATGTTTAGCGGAAGCTTAGTTGTGCTTCGCATAACCTTCATTATCAGACGCTAGTGTGTGGGGCGTGGGATGGGGGATATTTTACAAAAAGGATGTTGTGTTATTTTAATACCGATCTTCTATGAAAGAAGACATAGCAGCCACTCAGGTAGTTGATATATGACTTGCTTTCAGCATCAGACCATGCATCCGACATAAAGTTTTCCTGCTAATGCCTGCATTTCACCTCAAATCATATAATGATCCGTTACTGTCGCACATGGGTGCCCAACTTTTCAAGCCTTTAGTTTTATCAAATATAGGGATGTCACAAAAATAATGACTGCAAGCAATTTTAGGGATGCCAGAACATATTACAAAGCAGAATTGGTTTCAATCGCCAAATGATAAAATTCTGTAAACAACCGAAATCTATTTTGGGAGTAACAAGCAACAGACAAAATGCAAGCGCCGCTGAAGAGGGGCCAAGCTTTTCAACAACTCTGATTTGTTTCACAGCCGCACATTTCAATTGAATTTTTCACCCTGCACTTTGTCATTGGTCTAACTTGATGACTGTAATATAATGGTAAAAAATATTTGCTTCATTTGTGAGAAAAATGGGTTATAACTAATGAGTGATCCGATACTGTCGATGATTCGATACTGTCGAGTCCACTGTATCAGTCTCAGATTGCAATAGACTTGCTAAGATCAGTCCTAATGTGAATGAAAGTAAAAAGTATGCAAAGACCAGGAACTGAAACAATCAAAATCCAAATCCAGCCCTCAAACCATAGTTGGAAACAACTAAGATTACAAATAATCAAGATACTGAGAACATATGGCCAACCGAGTGAGCAGCTTGTTCCCAAAAGGTGGCCACTCAGCAACCCAAACCGAACCAAAAATAATAATAACATACATAAGGTAAAACATCACAGAAACTCTGACACCAAAAACAGGCAACAGAGAACCACAACAGAACTACCGCCTTGGAACGGTCAGTAATGAATTACTGGGGGGCTTAAATCGATTTTACAGGCCCAACCTCACCCTCAGTTTCTGAAGTGGTACAAAACATTTAGTTGGTTGTTCGGTTCGCATGATAACCCTCTAACTCGTCAATGAATCATCATGGTAAACACATAAATCAAATTTCAACACCATGAAGAAGCAAAGACGAGGACTCAACAGATACAACGGGCCGTCTGACAGGTGGAGATCCCTGTCCTGCCAAACAACCCACTGGAAATCTGAAGCAAAAGAAGGTCACCAGTTGAGCCCCGGTGGACCAAGCAACAGACAAAAAGGCTCCGGTCCCAACCAACTAAAATATATAGCTTTAGGTCGGGGCCATCATAGAGTCTGACGACCGATCCCCCGGTGTGCAATTAAAGAGTGCAGCAAAGCTATCAACCGTGATTGGGTTAATCACTAAGCATGCAGACTGTCGCATAACATTTAAATTATAGCCAATACGTTTGTGACGTATTATTATTTTTCGGAATTGATCAGAAAAATCAGTCCTACCCTTAATCTTTTTGAATTTGTATACTAAGTCACCATAAAATTCTGGTTCCGATAGGCCTTGGTGTAAAAGAAATTTTAATCCGACATCAAATTTTGAAACCAATTCATGGTGTCTGTGATAGAATTTAGAAAAAGCCTTTCTAAGCTTATGATACTGATAGCCCTGTTGAAGAAGTTTAGCAGTTAAACATTTATTACGAGCATTAAAGTCATCTACATGACTACACACTCTAGCAAATCTTATAAGTTGAGAAATATACACTCCATAAGAGGGACGACGTGGAACGTCACCATCCAAAAATGGAAAATTAACTATATCAAAGTCAAAGTCATCACGTTTATCATAAATTTTAGAAGATACAAAACCGTTAGAAATAGATAGATGTAAATCCAAAAAGGGGGCCTCGGTATCTGAAGTATTAGCTTTATTCAATTTAAGTTCAGGTGGGTTAATTTGGTTAACCATGCTTTCAAAATAAGGATTATCAATATTCAGAAGATCGTCTAAATATCTAGAGGTTGAGTTAAATGCCTCAATGATATCAGCTTGATTATCAACAGAAAGAGAAGTCATGAAATCTCTTTCATAACAAAATAAAAACAAATCGGCCACAAGAGGAGCACAATTTGTACCCATCGGAATACCAACAATTTGTCTGTATAACTTATTACCAAATCTGATGTAAATATTATCTAAGAGATATGATAAGGCGTCACATACATTCTGACATGACCAAAGACTATATCCTCTATATATTTTATGGTCAGTAGAAGTGAAAAACGCTTTCTTATCGTTACAGGCAATATAAAGGGTATCTTCATTTTTGGAGAACTTTTTGAAGGCCCTCTCAATCAAATCAACAAGTTTGTCCTTTATTAAATGATGGGGTAATGTGGTATAAAGAGTAGAAAAATCATAAGTGGACAAACTAGTCGCACGGAACCCTCTTGACTTCAGTTTACTAAGTACCTCACCAGAATTTTTTATAGACCAAAACATATTTTTCCCTGACCTCTCATACACTGTCTCATAGTACCAAATGACACGAGATTTCACAGCAGTGAGGCAAGAAGTTAATAATTTAGATAATTCTGTAGTAGTACAAGAGCTAGAGTTGGCAATGAATCTAGCTTTATACGTTTTTTTTTTATGAAGCTTAGGTAACCAATACATCGTAGGAAGTTTGTCTTGGCGTTCCTTAACGTTAACAGCAAACTTTAAAGGCAAATTATTTGAGTGGCTATTAACGACAGTCTTCTCATCTGTAAAAGTCTCTTCGTAAGCCGTGGTGCCGTTAAGTTCCTGCTTCAAAGTGCCGGGCCGGGTAGCGCAATCGGTAGGGCACCTGACTCGTAAGTCAGAGGTCCTGGGTTCGAATCCCGGTCTGGCCACATACTTTCGTTTCTCCTTCCGCTGATTCAAGAAGGGCAGTTGTCAGTTACTGGCGAAAGTATGTGCACTTAGTACTGGTTAACCGCTTAGGAGGTCTAAGCCTGCCCAGGAATAGTGTGGTTAGGTTAACTGACCGTCCCGACATGACCTTAGTTGTTTACCGTGGACGTTAAGCATCAAATCAATAGGGATGTAACGATAGTCCATAAATGACTATTGCGATAGTATTGACATTGCAAGAAGAACCATTGCGATACTATTACTATTGCAGGTTACTATTGCAATGCATTGCGATAACTATTGGGGACAGATTCTTTTATCCAGAAACTTAGCTTTTCTGTATAAAAATCTGGTTTGTTCACAAATTTACGGCTGAAAAGCATTGTTTAATGACTGTAGTTCACAATGTGCACACCTTGACTACAAAATACAAGAAAACATTATTTTTCATTCTTTGGAATGCACATGCATTTCTATCATTCTTTTAGCTAAAAAAGACTTCTTTCAAGAAATAGATGCATGTCTAGAAACTATTGAAACTATTGCGATATTGGAAACACTATTGCCAATAGTATTGACATTGCAACTTTCCCTATCGATAGTGACTATTGCCAATGTTACTATTGCGATATATCGATAGTCCGATGTATTGTTACACCCCTACAAATCAACCAACCAACCTGCTTCAAAGTGTTAATATAGTGCATCCGACAAACAACAACAATGTTGTTTGCGGCCTTGTCAGCAGGAACCAAAACATACTTCCTATGAAAATCCTGGATACCCTGCTTCAAATATCTAAAGGAAGATTTAGGCTTAGGAGGTAAAAGATTAGTATTGTGTGAATAAAACTTTATACGTTTATCCACAATATTAAAGATACTTAGTTTCCATTTCTTTAAAGCGTTACTTTCAACACCCTCTCGTTTACACCAACGATTACCAAAATCATTTAATGCAGATGCAATTTCTTCCCTACATCTGTTGAAATCGATATGGGAAGGGAATCTATACTTAGGACCCTTAGAAACAATGTTACGAATTCTAGAATCCGGGATGATCTTCAAATTTCCAGTCACAACATGACCTGCTGATGGGTAAATAAATTTGGAATCTTTACAATCTCATGAATCAGGAGTATTAGCATCGATGTCAAGATCAGACACAAGTTTATTGAAATTAAATATGATACTTCTAATCGGTTTGTTATACTTATAACAAATAATAGGTGGTTCAGAATTTTGGAAATAATCAGGTATGGAAGATGTAACAGATTTATCCTGAAATATACTAGGTAAATCGATAAAGTCAATACCTTTGTTAATGAAAGGGATTTTAATGAAATTTCTTTTATGATTGATTTCAGCATCAATTAGTGGAAATATGAACAAGAGGGCCATGAGGCCCTGAATCGCTCACCTGAACAATTGGCAAGGTGGCTTTTACTTATCATGTCTGAAATTGTCAAAATATGAGTTTTGGGTCAAAAGTCAAAGAATGACCATGACCACTTGCACTTGTAAATCTTCATGTACTCATTAAGACAACCATATATACCATTTTTAGGCCAAAATCTTCAAAACTTTCCATGAAATCTTATGTTCTAGCATTTTCCCATATTTGACCATGCCGCAAAAAAGGTCAAGGTAAACCCAAGGTCACCATTTGAACAGTCTTGGTGGTACTCTAGTACTCCATGCTATTTACCAAGTTTCAAGGCCATAGGTGTATTGGTTCTGGAGAAGAAAAATATTAAAGATTTATACCATAAGTGGTAATGGCGGCCAAGTTGGTCATGTGACCTGGACCGTTTGAACAAATTTTTCATTCAATCAACCCCTGGAGGCTCTATATGAAATGTGTTCACAATTGGCCCTTTGGCTTTTGAGGAAATGGTTGAAAGTGTCAAAATATGAGCGATCTGGATCAACGGTAAAAAATGACCTTGACCTCTTGTACTCATAATTTTTTCATGAACTCATTAAGACAACTGTATATACCAATTTTTTAGGCCAAAATCTTCAAAACTTTCCATGAAATCTTATGTTCTACCATTTTCCCATATTTGACCTTGCTGTAAAAGGTCAAGGTCAACACAAGGTCATAATTTGAACAATCTTGATAGTACTCAAGTACCCAATGCTACATACAAAGTCTCAAGGCCATCGGTCAATTGGTTCTGGAGAAGAAGATTTATAAAGGTATTTACCATATATGGGCATGGCGGCCATGTTGGTCATGTGTCCAGGAGCGTTAGAAAATTTTTTCATTCCCTCAACCCCTCGAGGCTCTATATGAAATTTGGTTTCAATTGGCTCAGTTGTTTTAGAGCAGATTCTTTGAAATTGTCAAAATTTGAGATTTCTGGGTCAAAGGTCAAAGAATGACCTTGACCTCTTGTACTCACATATCTTCATGTACTCATTAAGATGATTGTATATACCAATTTTTAGGCCAAAATCTTCAAAACTTACCATGAAATCTCATGTGCTAGCATTTTCCGATATTTGACCTTGCCGTAAAAAAGGGCAAGGTCAACCCAGGGTCATAATTTGAACAATCTTGATAGTACTTGAGTACCCAATGCTACATACCGAGTTTCAAGGCCATCGGTCTACTGGTTCTGGAGAAGAAGATTTTTAAAGGTTTTTACCATATATGGGCGTGGTGGCCATGTTGGTCATGTGACCTGGACGGTATGAACAAATTTTCATTCCCTCAACCTCTGGAGGATCTATATGCAATTTAATTACAATTGGCCTAGTGGTTTTTGAGGAGATTGTTTGATATTGTCAAAATATGAGAGTTCTGGGTCAAAGGTCAAAGAATGACCTTGACCTCTTGTACTCATAAATCTTCATGTAGTCATTAAGATGACTGTATGTACCAATTTTTAGGCCAAAATCTTCAACAGTTTCCAAGATATCTTATGTTGCAGCATTTTGCCATATAAAAGCATAAGGAAGCAAATTTGACCTTACCATAAAAAAGGTCAAGGTCAACCCAAGGTCATAATTTGAACAATCTTGGTAGTACTCGTGTACCAGATGCTACATACCAAGTTTCAAGGCCATCGGCCTATTGGTTCCGGAGAAGAAGATTTTTTCAGGTTTTTACCATATATGGGCATGGCGGCCATGTTGGTCATGTGACCAGGACCGTTTGAACAACTTTTCGTTCCTAAGGTCCCAGGAGGCTCTATATGAAATTTGGTTACAATCGGCCCAGCGGTTTCAGAGGAGAAGTCGTTTGAAAGTGTGGACGGACGACGGACGGACGACGGACAACGGAGCCTTACCATCCTATAAGCTCCCCCGGAGCCGCTGGCTCAGGTGAGCTAAAAAACTGCTCAAGATCACCCTTAATCCATGTCATAAGGCACAAGGCACTCTTCTTAGTGTTACACACAATTATTAGCCTAATTAAGTAATCACTGTCTATACCGCTAGACATATTTTGTTGTGAATCATAATCTTTCCTCCTTAAATTTTCGAAAAAAAAAATTATTGTTCAGATCTCATAACAAAGTGAAGTTCCACTGGAAGCTCAAGGGAACAATTTTATAACTGCTGTTCACACCTCCTGACTCTGAGTCTGTCCATGTCCTCTCCAATTTGAAAAAAAAGGGGCTTTTTTTGTTGTTGTTTAAGGCCAAAAGAAAAAAATGTCTTGTTTCCGGTTACATCTCTAAAATTTTTAGGGTCAGTTGATAGGCAAACTTTTTTTTATAAAAACTTTTTTGTGTGCAAAATGTATAAAAATCCTTGAAAATAGCCTAAAAATAGACTTTAAAATCCCATAAGGCCATAAAAAAAGTTTGAATAGGCCCCAAAAACATAGGGTCGGTAGGGAAACCCGAAAGAAGAGATTTTTTTTTGGCCTAAATAGGAAAAATTGTCCTCTACTTGTAGAACTTGTCTTCTACTTGTAGAACTATTTAAAGAAAATGACATGTACATGTATGTTTATTGGATTGATCATTGCCCCCTAGCCATAGCCGTTGTCCTTAACTGCTGTTCACACCTCCTGACACTGAGTCTGTCAATGTCCTCTCCAATTTTTTTAAAATAGGGGCTTTTTTTGTTGTTGTTTAAGGCCAAAAGAAAAAAAATGTTTTGTTTCCGGTTACATCTCCAAAATTTTCAGGGTCGGTAGATTGGCAAACTTTTTTTATAAAAACTTTTTTGTGTGCAAAATGTATAAAAATCCTTGAAAATAGCCTAAAAATAGACTTTAAACTCCCATAAGGCCATAAAAAAAGTTTGAATAGGCCTCAAAAACATAGGGTCGGTAGGGTAACCGGAAAGAAGAGATTTTTTTTTTTTTTTGGCATAAATAGGAAAAATTGTCCTCTACATGTAGAACTTGTCTTCTACTTGTAGAACTATTTAAAGAAAATGACATGTACACGTATGTTTATTGGATTGATCATTGCCCCATAGCCATAGCTGTTGTCCTTAATGATTTAAACATTGTGGATAGGTCATAATGTACATCAAGGGAGATAATCAGAAGATGTGTGCACAGCAACTTCCAGTCAATCTGTACATCGGGAGGTAACAGAAAAAAGAACGGAAAATAGAAATAACAGGAGTATGTTTTTTTGTCAGCTCTCTTCATGGACAATTTACTCTAATGCTCATTGATTTGAAGATCTTGGCTGTTTTAAGCCCTCAGAGGCTGACAGACTCACGGCTCAAGATATGGGGGTTTATTCCATGATAATTTTAGGATAATTTCTATATTAATTCTTTTTTAAAACAAATGTTGTGACCACTCTTTTTAGTACCGCCTTGGCAAGGTGGTTCTAATGAGGGTCACAACATATGTTTTCATTCAGAAATATGCAAATTATCCCAGAATTTTCATCAAAACCCTTAGTTATCTGAAGCTCTACTGTTACATGTTTTTTCACTGGCATGTGTTTTGCATCAGTTTTCATGAAATATGCGGTATTAATATGAAATATTTGGGCAGAATAGCGTGGGCAACTTTTCTTGATTTCAGACTTTTCTATTTGACCAGGCTGTTTTGACAGAACAGATACTACTAAGACTTGTCTCAGTGTCAGAATGGATCAGGAAAGTTTGGGCAAGCAAAGATTAAGATGTTTAAAAAAACAGTGAAGTTCGTACTAGATGCATTTTAACGATTATAGCGAACTTGAGAAAAAAGCAGAATAGCTAGAGGCCTGCTTTTTTTGGTTGCCATGGTTATGCAGTTGTTGATAGAATTCAAAAGTTAAAAAAATGAAGTAGGATGTAACAAATTTGTGAAATATAGTAGAAAACTTACACCATCACTTCAAAAAGGTACATGTACCAAAAACAACAGTCTAATAAACATGATCAAGAATTAGGGAGAAAATACTTTAAACCCTGCCCATAACTAACATGTTGTTTGGTCCTTTTATATTTTGCAAATTGTTTATATACGCCAATTGGATTCTTGGGCATTAAAAAATCAATACATGTGACTCTAATTGGATATACCCCTAATTTTAGGTAAAATTGCAGTTTAAATACCACTAGTCAGATTTTACAGCACCATGCAATGAGCATTGGGAAAAAACACCCATAGTTTCCAGTCATTTGTACTACTGATCATTACGGTTATCACAACATGAACAATGGGCGTCCTATTTTCTTTGCAGGCAGAATCTGCTTATTATTGAATTAGGTCTGGTCTTTGCCCACAGTGGACCACTCGACCCATCAAAAAATTGGTTTGGTTTACTAAATTATTTGTATTATTTTATCTTTTTTCAGACCAAACTATGCAAAAAGTTTCGTGTTCATGGAATTCCTAAATTTGTATTAATAGACTGTGAGAATGGAAAAACGATAACCAGAGATGGCTATTCTTGTTTGATGGAGGATGAAAATGGCCTTGAGTTTCCATGGCGACGGAAGAAGTTTTCTGACCTAATTAAGGGAAAACTGATGAAAGACAATGCGGAAGTTGAAGCATTAGAAGAGCTTAAGGGGAAAACTGTTGGATTATACTTTTCAGCACACTGGGTAGGTTCATCTGTGAAATACCATATTAATCCTATCAAATGCCCTGGGGCAATGCATTTTACACAATGGGGCATTATTTAGAGCCTTAAGTGAAGTGAATCATCCACTGCCAAATGCTGCCTTTAAACAGTATTAAGGTGGATGGGTATACTTGCAAAGAAAGCAGCCAAACTTTTTGGGCCTCTCTTCTCTATAGGGGTCAACTCTTAAAGGAAAGAATTTGCTCCTTTTGGAGCAAATTCTTTCCTTTAAGAGTTGACCCCACTTCAAAGAGCTACCTCATCCACAGAGAAGCAAACAGGAATTCATGTAAGTTGACATTATTTTCGGAAAAGAGGCAGGGTGGGGGGAATTTATTAGAGTAGGGACATTTATTAGGATTAGCATGGTAGGCTTTTTGCCCTTCCTCATGTATGACATACTACAAATGTGGCTTTGCCCATAAGTTGATCACAGTTCACAGTTCTGAAAACCACACCTATTCCAAACAGATATTCATCCCTCATGCAATTACCTGAAAGGAAAAAAAAACAAAAAAACAGACATGTGAGACATTGAACATGTGCAATTTTGTTTGTGAGAGTATGTCACATGCTAAGTTGTCATTGCATTGGTCAGTTTACGCCATCAGGTGACTTTTGAGTGACATTCTGGGTGTGGCTCGGAGCTGTCTATAAACCTTATTGTAGAGTTCTGAGTTTCTCTAGCTTAATCAGGCTTATTTAGACAGCAGTTTAGAGTCAAGATGTCAGTGTGTTGAGCATATTGGAATTCCTACCTTCTTATATGCCATGTACCAAAACATACCTTGTCTAAATCCATCAACCTGCTATAATTATCTTGCCAAAATAGACATGTTATGGTCATTGCTGGTAATTGATGCTAATGGTGATAGACAGTTATTGTTTACTTACTAGAGAGCAAATTTTGGCTTTACCCTCTGTAACATACAAAAGAGGGAGTAACAAAATTAAGGAATAATTTTCCATGTATTTCAGCAAGTAAAAATACGTTGGGACTTCTAAATTTTAATATTAGAACCATGATGATTACCTAGAGGGTCCTATTCTACAATGAGGGGTCACAACATAATTCTGTTTTGTTGAGAAGTAAGAAAAATAATCCCAGGATTGTCCTCAAAACCGAGCTCTGATATTTGTAAGTGGGGTGCCTGTGTCAGTGTTCACCCATATCTGACCAGTTTCTTCAGTTTACACAGGGTATAATCGATTCCGCTAATTTTCGCTTCCTGCAGAGACTGTACATCATATTTGGCTTCCACCGAGACTGTCCGCGAACTCTTGCTTCCTGCCGAGACTTCTGTACATGATAAATGGCTTCCTGCAGAGACTGTCCGCATCATTCTGCTTCCTGCCGAGGCTCTCGGCAGGAAGCAGAGTCACGCGGACAGTCTCGGCAGGAAGCCATTTCACGAGGACAGTAGTCGAGGCTCTCGGCAGGAAGCAGAATCACACGGACAGTCTCTGCAGGAAGCCATTTATCATGTACAGAAGTCTCGGCAGGAAGCAAGAGTTCGTGGACAGTCTCGGGGGAAGCCAAATAGGATGTACAGTCTCTGCAGGAAGCGAAAATTAGCGGAATCGATTATACCCTGTGTTCAGTTTAGTAGATCAGGAAATGAGCCACAACAAGAGCAGACCAACATAGTGGCATATTGGCCATGTGAAGACTTAGATTAGCCTGAGTATATGTCCAGCCTGCTCAGATTAATCACTTTGCGCTTGCTCAAAGGGTAACTCAGGGACTCTGCTCAGGTTGGGCAGATGCCTAGGCTGATCTGAGAGTTTGCTGGATGCACATGCCACTTTGTTGGTTTTGTCATGTCCCGGCTCAAATCTGCATCGACAGTGTGCCCTAAGCTAGAAAAAATAGGGGTATCAGGGTTATGGTCAGAGATTGCAGTGTAGCTGATTATTGGTGTTGGCATCTACCCCTTGCAGCTGTACATGTTCCTGCATGCAAACTCAGCATACCAAGGTTACATGTGCCTGTTGTGATTTCAGGGGCTTTACCACAGGGTATAATCGATTCCGCCAATTTTCGCTTCCTGCAGAGACTGTACATCATATTTGGCTTCCGCCGAGACTGTCCGCGAACTCTTGCTTCCTGCCGAGACTTCTGTACATGATAAATGGCTTCCTGCAGAGACTGTCCGCATGATTCTGCTTCCTGCCGAGACTCTCGGCAGGAAGCAGAGTCACGCGGACAGTCTCGGCAGGAAGCCATTTCTCGAGAACAGTATCCTCTGCAGGAAGCAAGAGTTCGTGGACAGTCTCGGCGGAAGCCAAATATGATGTACAGTCTCTGCAGGAAGCGAAAATTGGCGGAATCGATTATACCCTGTGCATACCAAGGTTACATGTGCCTGTTGTGATTTCTGGGGCTTTACCTCACTTTAATTTAAAGAATCAAAACTGCGCAAATAACAAATATGGGTGACATATATCTCGTTTGGAAAAAATGCCTACCTGGGTCACCAGGGGTACTGTTTAGTTGCCAAGTGGGGTCAGTTACTACTGTTTGTCAGCCCAATGTGCTCAATGTTCACAACGCTATTTTTAACATGGTATCTTCCCACACAAAAATCACAATTCTAATCTGGATGCCTTGCCTGCAAATGGGCAAGCAAAAAAAAAAATAAATGAATAAATAATCAGTCTCTGTAATGTGCACTCACTCACTTTGTCTCTGATTTGCTGAATCTATATTGCCAGTTGCCAGATTTTTAGCTCACCTGAGCCAGCGGCTCCGGGGGAGCTTATAGGATGGTAAGGGTCCGTCGTCGTCCGTCCGTCCATCCGTCGTCCGTCCACAATTTCAAACGACTTCTCCTCTGAAACCGCTGGGCCAATTGTAATCAAATTTCATATAGAGCCTCCTGGGACCTTAGGAACGAAAAGTTGTTCAAACGGTCCTGGTCACATGACCAACATGGCCGCCACGCCCATATATGGTTAAAACCTAAAAAAATCTTCTTCTCCAGAACCAATAGGCCGATGGCCTTGAAACTTGGTATGTAGCATCAGGTACGCGAGTACTACCAAGATTGTTCAAATTATGACCTTGGGTTGACCTTGACCTTTTTTACGGCAAGGTCAAATTTGCTTCCTTGTGCTTTTATATGGCAAAATGCCAGAACATAAGATATCTTGGAAACTGTTGCAGATTTTGGGCTAAAAACCAGTATCTACGATCATCTTAATGAGTACGTGAAGATTTATGACTTTAAGAGGTCAAGGTCATTCTTTGACCTTTGACCCAGAACTCTCATATTTTGACAATTTCGAACAATCTCCTCAATAGCCACTGAGCCAATTGAAACCAAATTTCATATAGAGCCTCCAGGGGTTGAGGGAACAAAAATTTATTCATACTGTCCTGATCACATGACCAACATGGCCGCCACGCCCATATATGGTAAAAACCTTTAAAAATCTTCTTCTCCAGAACCAATTGAACGATGGCCTTGAAACTTGGTATGTAGCATTGGGTACTCGAGTACTATCAAGATTGTTCAAATTATGACCTTGGGTTGACCTTGACCATTTTACTGCAAGGTCAAATATGGGAAAATGCTATAGCATATGATTTCATGGAAAGTTTTGAAGAGTAAGGCCTAAAATTGGTTAATGCAGTTGAGTACATGAAGATTTATGAGTATAAGAGGTCAAGGTCATTCTTTGACCCAGAACTCTCATATTTTGACATTTTCAAACAATCTTCTCCAAAGCCACTGGGCCAATTGTAACCAAATTTCGTGTAGAGCCTCCAGGGGTTGAGGGAATGAAATTTTGTTCAAAAGGTTCAGGTCACATGACCAACATGGCCGCCACGCCCATATATGGTAAAAACTTTTAAAAATCTTTTTCTCCAGAACCAGTTGACCGATGGCCTTGAAACTTGGTATGAAGCATTGGGTATTCCAGTTCTATCAAGAGTGTTCAAAATGATAACCTTGGGTTGACCTTGACCATTTTACGGGAAGGTCAAATAAGGGAAAATGCTAGAACATAAGATTTCATGGAAAGTTTTGAAGATTTAGCCCTAAAAATTGGAAAATGCAGTCATCTTAATGAGTACATCAAGATTCATAAGTACAAGAGGTCAAAGTCATTCTTTGACCTTTGACCCTGAATTCTCATAGTTTGACAATTTCAAATTTCTTTTTAAAAGCCAATTGTAACCAAATATCATATAGAGCCTTCAGGGGTTGAGGAAACGAAAATTTCTTCAAATGGTCTGGGTCACATGACCAGCATGGCCGCCATGACCATATATGGTAAAAACCTTTGAAAATCTTCTTCTCCAGAACCAGTTGACCGATGGCCTTGAAACTTGGTATGTGGCATTGGGTACTCCAGTATTATCAAGATTGTAAAAATTATGACCTTTGCTTGACCTTGACCTTTTTATGACAAGGTCAAATATGGCAAAATGCTACAACATAAGCTTTCATGGGAATTTTTGAAGATTTTGGCCTAAAAATTGGTATATACAGTCATCTTAATGAGGTCATGAAGAATTATGAGTACAAGAGGTCAAGGTCATTCTTTGACCTTTGACCCAGATCTCTCATATTTTGACATTTTCAAACATTTCCTCAAAAGCCAAAAGGCCAATTGTAGTCACATTTCATATAGAGCCTTCAGGGGTTGAGGGAACAAAAATGTGTTCAAATGGTCCAGGTCACATGACCAACATGGCCGCCATACCCATTTATGGTATAAACATTTAATATTTTTCTTCTCCAGAACCAATATGCCTATGGCCTTGAAACTTGGTAAGTAGCATGGAGTACTAGAGTACTTCCAAGACTGTTCAAATGATAACCTTGGGTTCACCTTGACCTTTTTTTGCAGCATGGTCAAATATGGGAAAATGCTAGAACATAAGATTTCATGGAAAGTTTTGAAGATTTTGGTCTAAAAAATGGTATATATGGTTGTCTTAATGCGTATTAGCACATGAAGATTTATGAGTACAAGAGGTCATGGTCAGTCTTTGACTTTTGACCCTAGACTCATATTTTGACAATTTCAGACATAAGAAAAAGCGACTTTGCCAATTGCTCAGGTGAGCGGATCAGGGCCTCATGGCCCTCTTGTTTTTTTACAGGAAACAGAGGTTCTAATCATTTGCAGCATCAGATCGTTTTCATTTTTTTAGCCTTAATAATTTAGAAGACATTCATTCAACTCATTTCAGTATGCTTTGAATTATTCATGATTGAAACTCAATAATGATCATAATAAATATTGGGGCAGAAGGTAGCTTACGTAGCTCCTGAGCAAACAGTCTTAGAACTAGATCAGATTGCTGCCTTTGAAGCAGTCCGATCATGCTCTGCGCTGTAAATCCTCATTTTCAGATTTTTTCCCTACAACCGCCAATAACCATGCAATAAGCAGACAACAAAATTTACGTCTGCATAAATTCAAAAAAACGTTTGTTCAAGCTATATGTGACAGTGTCTGGCATTTTGAGCCTTATGGAGCGAAAATCGGAAATTTTGTTTTTAACATTTTCATATTTACAAGTGCTTCCAGAATAGATTTTGAGAAGCACGTAGACATAGCGCCAAGGTTTACCGCATAAGCAAATGAAATTCAAACCCACCCGATTTTTTTGTTTTCGTTACAATGATTGGATATAATTTACATTTAGCTGGATAAACCTTTATAACTCCGGTTCGCGACATCTCTTTTGCAAAGATCTATAATGCAAACATTCTTAAAAGAGTGTAGATGAAGAAAATTAAACACGCCGATAGAAATGTTGAAACACTCTTTTCAGGAGACGCTTTGAAATTTAGTAGTCAGTGCACGGAAACACAATTAACTTTACGTGCAAATTTTATGACGTCACTTTCATTTCACGTTTCGTGACGTCAACGTCGCACCTCCACAAGGCTCAAGATCTCAGGCACTGTCACATATCATAATGAAAATTTAAAGACAGCAGGAATATAGTGTAGATCCAAATGGGATAGATCATATTGATTCACCCCATCTGGATCTATACTATTTGGGCATTTCACTGTTTCACTTTTTTGGCACTTTAAGGGTTAGAATGATTAATTTATAAATTGAGGTGTCCCCATATTTGGACAAATTACGGTAACTCAGATCACATGATTAAAATACCTGCCGGATGGCATTAATGACTATTGACGAGTTTTTGTCTGCGCTGTGTGTTTAATTACCAATGTTTTGTCATCTATTCCGATGTTTTAATGCTAACAGACTGGAAATGCACTACTACTAATCAATGACTCAGAGAATTACGGGTTTTGTCATTGTCACAGACTGCGGAATTAGAATTAACGGAATTACCATACTTTAGTAAATATTAAGCTAGAAAAGATTGACCAAACAGTCTAAGAGCCATATCAGAATTATCAGAGTTTACAGGTGTTTTTTTTAAGGCAGTTTGTATATTTGAAAAGTCCATGGTATAAGTATGACATAATTTAATTGATTACATGTCCAAATTTGAGGAGGAAAAGAAACCATTACAGATTGGTTTTGGTGTTGAAATATTTATTTTGAATTTAGCAGCCTTAATTATATAAGAGCTCCAGAAGTATAATTATCTCTTGAGCACTTGATTCGTAAAATTTTGGGGGCAAAGTTTTGTTGTCTTAATTATTCCATCTCAAAATGTAAGAAAAACAATGTGTCCTGAAGTACTATAGGATATGAAAAAAAAGCTCCATTAGAGATCATATGAGCTTTGACACGAGAAAACCAACAAAGTGATTGTGTGCCCAGTGCAGACTCAGATCTGCCTGGGCATCAGACTCTTCGCTAAGCACTTAAAGGGTAGCTAAGGGTCTAAGCTACCTCCTTGGGGATAGCGAAGGCTGAACCGACTGGGTTGATGCCCAGGCTAATCTGAGTCTGCCTGAGTGCAAAACCACTTTTTTGGTTTTTGTCTAGCCTGCGAAGCAGAAGTGAGACATATGTATTGCTATTCCGGTGTCGGCGTTGGCGGCATAAACTTTTGTCGAGTTTTTGCGTTTAGGTCAGTTTCACAAAGCGCTGACAGGCGAGACACCGAATTCCACGGAATTCTTGTCATGTGTCGTTGCTCATATTTTGATGACCTTCTGGCTAACTATTGGGAGCACAATCATGACATGTATTTCTACCTGCAACAACGTTCACTGGTAAAATCTGCTTTGATTGGCTACATTGAGACCAGTCTTATACATTAACCAGTTAAGTGAAAACTAAATATCTTTGACTTCTTGTAGCAACAATTGCATATTGGACATTAGCCCACTCTGATAGTTACTCATTCAAGCTTTTCTGAAGTCAGTGCAGTGCTGGACACTCCCAAGATTATGTGTGTCCCAAAAGTTTTACTGTTTAGCAGGTCAAATTTTCAGTGGCCCAAATTATCCACTAGCTAAATATCCAATGCATTTATTATTGCCAGCCAAAACATTTAGGCCACTAAAAATCATAATTTGAAGATTTTTGGTGGCCCCAGACAACAAAGTTTAGGCGCAATCGGCTACCGGGCCACTAGTCGTTTCCAACACTGTCAGTAAATGGTGACATATATGAGCCGCGACACGACAAAACCAACAATGTGGTTGTGCGCCCAGCGCAGACTCAGATCAGCCTGGGCAGCAGCACAAATTGACCAGACTCTTTGTTAATTGCCCAAAGGGTAGCTAAGAGTCTAAGCTACCTCCATGCGGACAGCGATGACTCTGATCAGACTGGGCGGATGCCCAGGCTGATCTGAGTCTGTGCTGGGCGCACAACCACATTGTTGGTTTTGTCACGTCGCGGCTCATATGTACATGACATATAGGTTAGTCCCAGATCTTGATCTACCTAATTGTGATGTAGTTTCTCATTTCTTAATTTTTCAGTGTCCACCATGTCGAGCATTTACTCCTGAACTGATTTACACATATGAGAAGTTGAAAGCAGAGGGCAAGAAGTTTGAAGTTGTATTCGTCTCATCTGATCGGTCTGAAGAATGGTATCAGCAGTACGCCAGCACCATGCCCTGGCCTTCAGTACCATATGCGGATGCTACCAGATTACAAATGTTAAAGACATCATTTGGTGTGGATGGTAAGTTGTTCCTTTTGTCAGTTTGGAGAATTCTGAATGGCCATCATATTCATTGAACAGCAACTGACAAGACCTGCATGCCGGGAGCCCGGGACTCTTTATATTAATGTATTGACAGCTCTTTAATTGTTTTTAGAACAATTTATGGCAGCTAGTCTGGGCCTACACTGTTTGCGAGTATCCTTTTTATGGACTATGGACATTAATTGGTTAACAGCCAGGACTGTGGCAGGGCATTGCCATATTGCATTTATTTTTCATGCAAATACAGGGTAACTTTCACTGCTAGAGCAGTATTATATTCTATCCATTTTCCATTTTACAGACCATCAGATCATCTGCACCATGCAAAATGGTGCTTAATACACAACTCAAACCAGTCAGTGTAAATCCATACATTTGAGCCATGACACGAGAAAACAAACTAAGTGGCATGTGCGCCCAGCGAAGACTTAGATCAGCCCGGGCATCCCCCAGTCTGATCCGAGTCTTCGCTGTGCACATAGAGGGTAGCTAAGGATCAAAGCTAGCTCCAGGCAGACAGCGAAGACTCCGATCAGAATGGGCAGATGCCCAGGCTGATCTGAGTCTTTGCTGGGTGCACATGCCACTTTGTTGGTTTTCTCGTGCCGCTCTCATTTTATCTATAGCCTTTCATTTTATATGCCTGTAGAATCGGTGAAGTCCAGCAATGTATGTGTGTGGAATAGTTAAGGCACCGACCCCACTGCAGTCTGATCTGAGTCTTTGTTGGTTGCTTCCTGTGCCCCAGCACAGATTATGATGGCTTTGGGACACATTCTGGGTTAACAATTTGTCTATATATGAGTTGCGACGGGAGAATACCAACAATGTGGTTGTGCGCCCAGTGCAGACTCAGATCAGCCTGGGCATCCGCCCAGTCTGATCAGAGCCTTCGCTGTGTGAATGGAGGTAGCTTAGACCCTTAGCTACCCTTTAAGCGCTGAGCGAAGAGTCTGATCAGACTGGGCAGATGCCCAAGCTGATCTTAGTCTGCGCTGGACGCACAACCACTTTGTTGGTTTTGTCGTGTCACGGCTCATATGGATATCCAGACAGGGTTAATTTCTCATTTGTATTATCCAATTACTCTAATGGCCACTATTACAATGGGAAATGCTCAGTAACAATATATATATAGAAAGTCTTCAGTCATGTTTTATACATTTTTACAGATATTGATAAGTAATCATTACATCTGTGCGGTCAGAGCAGAGTCTTCTCTTTTTGCATACAATATTTCTTCTAATAAACACTGTGTTTGTCTGGGGGGGATGGGGGGGGGGGGGCAACAAATGTCAAATTTTGATGGTCGTAGGCTTATTTTAGTGAAATTTTGGCCATCTTTTATTTCACAGAAAAAAAAAACGAGGGGATGTTTATTAGGGAAGGGAAAGAAATACGGTATATAATCTATGATCCATGAAAAATCATAAATTTGAAAACTGAAAAGTGAACACACTGTTCAGTTGGTGCTGCAACACACTGAACAGTGTGTTCACTTTTCAATTTTTCATGTGATAAAAATCATTCATTTTCCATGAGAAATAAACAGAAGTTCTTCATGTGACAAAAATCTTTCGTTTTCCATGAGAAATAAACAGAAGTTTTTCATGTGGCAAAAATCATTCATTTTCCATGAGAAATAAACAGAAGTTAACCTAGATTTTTCATCAACTCCCCAACAGGGATAAAGACTAACAATTTTGACTTAGGGGCCCGCGCTGCCAAAATTCAAAACTTAACATTGGAGGTATGTATGGGCATTTTCACCAAAATTTCAGGGGCCCAGTCCAAAATTTAGGGGCTACTGGGCCCTGTTAGTCTGTATCCCTGCCCAACCCAGGTCAGGTGTATGGATACGCTACTATGTTCTCCTGCCATTTTTACAAAGGGGAACGGCTTTTGTGACTTTCTGTTTGCTTCTCAGGAGGACAAGCCTTTTTAAAGGGAGTCTACTCATAAAGGATAGATTTTTTTCCTAGAGGAGCAAATTCTAGCCTTTAAGAGTTGACCCCTATTTGGTAAGATAGCCAAAAATGAAAATGGCAGAGTTGCTTCCCCTGAAAGTGTTCCCATTCACCTTAAGGTCCCTTTTTGCTCGATGCCAATTATTATTTTTCATTAACAATGAGCAGAAGTTATTCCAGAATTATCATTCTTAGGATAAATCTTCCACCTTTCTTTGGAGCAATCCCCTACCTCTCTTAGGATAAATCCTCCACCTTTCTTAGGAGCAATGCCCCACCTGTTTTAGGATAAATCCTCCACCTTTCTTTGGAGCAATCCCCCACCTCTCTTAAACAATAAATTCTCCACCTTTCTTTGGAGCAATCCCCCACCCCTCTCAGGATAAATCCTCCACCTTATTTGGAGTAATTCCCCACCTCTCTTAGGATAAATCCTCTACCTTTCTTTGGAGTAATCCCCCACCCTATTAGATAAATCCTCCACCTTTCTTTGGAGTAATTCCGCATCTCTTTTAGGATAAATTATCCACCTTTCTTTGGAGCAATCCCCCACCTATCATAGGATAAATCCTCCACCTTTCTTTGGAGCAATCCCCCACCTATCTTAAAGGATTAAGCCTCCACCTTTCTTTGAAGCAATCCCCCACTCTCTTAGGATAAATCCTCCACCTTTCTTTGGAGCAATCCCCCACCCCTCTTAGGATAAATCCTCCACCTTTCTTTGGAGCAATCCCCCGCTCTCTTAGGATAAATCCTCCACCTTTCTTTGGAGCATTCCCCCACCTTTCTTAGGATAAATCCTCCACCTTTCTTTGGAGCAATCCCCCACCCCTCTTAGGATAAATCCTCCACCTTTCTTTGGAGCAATCCCCCACCCCTCTTAAGATAAATCCTCCACCTTTCGTAGGAGCAATCCCCCACCCCTCTTAAGATAAATACTCCACCTTTCTTAGGAGTAATGCCCCACCCCTCTTAGGATAAATCCTCCACCTTTCTTAGGAGAAATCCCCCACTCCTCGTAGGATGAATTCTCCACCTTTCATAGGAGCAATCCCCCACCCCTCCTAGGATAAATTCTCCACCTTTCTTAGGAGCAATCCCCCACCCCTCTTAGGAACAGTCCCCCATCCCTTTTAGGAGCAGTCTCCTGGATCCACACTCTAGCATCAGATTTAGGATAGCATACATGTAATTCTGGTTGTCTGTTTTAGGTATTCCTATGTTAGTGATGTTGGATGAGTCGGGAAATGTGATTACTTTAGATGGAAGATTGGCAGTTAATGAGGACAGAGAGGGACAGGTAGGTGCTTGCTGGTGAGATCAGGGCAACTGGGTTTTAAAGTCAGTTCCAGACTGATATACAATGATAGCCTAGTTGTTCAAAACTAATGATGTCATGAATAAATGAAACAACATTTTCAAGTGCGTGTAGACAGCCCAGCAGGCATGTGACATCGAAATGATGTCATATTGATGTCAGTGCAATGTCTTCACATCACATCAATGTCAATATGACATCATTTGGATGTTGTTTGCCCGCTGGGAAGTAGACTGCAATTATTTTACTGGGGACAAAAAAAATGAAGAGTTCTTCCAAATAAAAATCTGTACTAGAGGACTTAAGGAAACCCAGACTTAAACGATTTGTTAAGCTAATAATGCTTTGAATAACTGGACGCCTAAGTATTTTAAACAGGCCACTGTGAGTTAACTTTCAGTTATTGCAGAAAAATTTATTTCCAAATTTGCGTGCAAAAAGCTATCTATCCATATTAACAGTTTCAGTGAAACTTCATTGGCCCCAACACACTGGGAACCTTGTCAAATGCTTGAGGCACATGTACATGTATGCCATAAACTCCTTTCATTTTCATGCACATGTTATCATCCCTTCATTAGAAGAAGCAGTGACCTTGTTAAGGTGGTTCAAATGAGAGTCCACAATATGTTTTATAGTGAAACAAGAGTGAACTTCATAAAAAAATCTTAAAATGGTTACTTATCTGAGAATTTGGCACTATTACTGCTAAGTTGTAGGCAGGATAGAGGCAAGATACTTGCTACCTGGATTTAGATGGGAGGATAGGCAATTTATTCAATTAGATTTGAAAGATAGGAATTTATGAGAACTACATTTAACTAATGGCCCATCAATTAAGCTGATGAGAAAACCAGGTAATAAATCAAAAAAGCTTCTAAGAACTAGCTGCACAAACTGTGGAATTCTGGGAATTTAATTGGTTGGTAACTGTAGCTGTCAGTCAGCTCATGAGGATTAGCATAAGCCAGTTTGGTTCTGTAGAGACAGTGGTGTAGCTGCAGTGTACGTACATAAAACTACGTATACAAACACATACAACCGTAGACTGCAGGTATGAGTATTTGGGTTTAAGGTGATAGAAGGTAAGATAAAGGGTTTCCCTGCAGGTACTACAGGTATGAGTACTTGAAAGTGATAGAAGCACACCGGGTAGGCGGCAATCGAAAACGCTTGTGCAGTCGACGAACGCGGATCAAAAACCGTTAGAAACAGCGTTTTCAATTGCAAATTGTTGGCAATCGAAAACGCTCTTAACAATTGATTAACGCGGATCAAAAACATTAGAAACAGCGTTTGCAATTGCAAATTGTTGCCAATTTGCAATCGAAAACGCTGTTTCTAACGGTTTTTGATCCGCGTTCGTCAACTGCACAAGCGTTTTCGATTGCCGCCTACCTGGTGTGAGAAGTTACAGATCAAGGTTTCCCATAGCCTAGTGGCCATAGGGACAGTGGAGGTTAGAGGGCCACTGTATCTTGGGCACAGCATATAAAGGCGGAGTCCATCCCACTCCTTTTGCTGCCTTGTTCCCTAATTTGAAAAAGGTACCCATTTACATTGGTTGACAGGGAGAGTTTTCCAGTTGCCAGTTCATTCAAGCTGGGGTTTGAACCTGCAACCCCTTCTGCACCATAAATGAGTCGCTCTAACCACTTGACCATGGCACTTCTCTGTAAAATGACAGAAAAGCAGAAAAAAGCACTTTGAGAGCTAGATTAGCTATTTCCATATTGATGGCAGAAGCACCTTGGCAGTGAGTAAAAATATGTTCAGATTGATCAATTCTTACCCCTTATAAATGCTGTAAATTCAGTTTCAGACGAGATGTTTTCCCACCTGGGCCCTACTATATGAGGACCTGGGTACATTTTTAAAAGTGACTGTGCAATCGGCTTTCAGTCAACAGTGCATTCTGGGGAAACTGTGAGCAGTGTATGCATTTTTCAGGTGACAGTGAATTTGGCTTTAGTTCTAATGTACATTCATAAAGTACTTCTTTTGGACGCATTACTGAATTGTAAAATCAAACTGTTCCAGTTTTAAGACAATTATGTACAATAATGATTTTAGATGTCCCAGTTCTTCAGAATTTATGTAAATCTCCTGATAGCTACAAATTGTTTTGGTAGTTGTGAAATTGATGCCACGGTTGTAGTACCGTAATCGACCTTATTAGCGCCCTGTGCGCTTAACTTTTTCAAAATGGCGGCAAATACTTGTAGTAAACTTTCTTTCATATAAGCGCACATTTTAATAGGATTATTATTTATTGAAGGGAACGAATTTAAAGGTAAAGCATCAGAGAAAAGCTGCTTATAAGCAGCTTTTCTCTGATGCTTTACCTTCAAATTCGTATGGATATACATGTAGAAGGATAGAGAAGATTTAGAAGTAAAAACTTAAATATTCTATTGCATTTTCAGCTCTTGTAAACGAGAAAGCAAAGGAATAAACCAGTAAAAATATGTGCATTAATAGTCCTATGCCTCACAAATTGCCACGGCGTGCGCTTATAGAGGCATGTGCGCTAATTAGGTAGAATACGGTATATGGGGTGCCGTTTTACTATTTATTCCCTATTTTTGGATATCCAAAATTCATTTTTGGATATACATAATTTAATTTATGGCTATCCTTTATTCAGTTATGGGTATCCAAAAATTAAATTATGGATATTCATTATTTGATTTTTGGATATCCATAATTCGATTTATGGATATCCAAAAATACAGCATTATATTGGATATCCATAATTTAATCTGTGGATGTCAATAATTCAATTTATAGATATCCTGTATGATAATTCAGTTTTTGGATATACAGAAATCTGCTTTATTTTTGGATATGGGTAAATTGAATTACGGTTATCCATATTTTGATTTATTGATATCCATAAATCGAATTATGGATATCTAATACTATACTGTATATTTGGATATCCTTAAATCAAATTATGGATATCCAAAAATTGATTAATGGATATCCATAAATAAGGAATAAATAGTAAAATGGCATCCCATAGTAGTATACATTTTTAGCTCACCTGAGCCAAAGGCTCAGAGGTGAGCTTATAGGATGGGAGTCGAGCCGTCGTCCGTCCGTGCGTGCGTGCGTGGGTGGGTGGGTGCGTCAACACTTTCAAACATAAATATCTCAGAGACCAGTGAGCCGATCGCAATCAAATTTTATCTGAAGCATCATTTGGGTGGGGGAAAGGCTGCATTAGGTTTTGGTGCCGATCAGCTCAGAACTCTGGTTTCCATGGCAACAGATAGCCCCCATAGGGTTATAATGGGGAAAATGGCGTTATCACGTTTTCTCGACTGTTTTTGATTAGATCCTTATCATACTTGCAGGTAATGATGACATACACAAGAGCTTGGATGAGTTCGAAATTTGGCCGGATTCGAGCACAGACTACGGAGTTAGCTGCCCTTGAGCGTTTGAAAAAAATCCCATAGTGTTATAATGGGGAAAATGGCGTCATCACGTTTTCTCAACTGTTTTTGCTTAGATCCTTATCATACTTGCAGGTAATGATGACATACATAAGAGCTTGGATGAGTTCGAAATTTGGCTGGATTCGAGCACAGACTACGGAGTACGCTGCCCTTGAGCGTTTGAAAAAAATCCCATAGTGTTATAATGGAGAAAACAACGTCATCACATATTTTTAGAAAAACTTTGTCATCGCTCTATTGCCTACATTTCTCGACGGATTTTAAAATAACTTCACACAAATGTAGGGCATGACAATATCTCAAGCAAGTTCGACTTTCAGGATGCTGCGCCCAAGGTCAAGGTCACTGTGGCTAGTTTTAGAAAAACTTTGTCAGCGCTCTAGCACCTACATTTCTCTATGGATTTCAAAATAAATTCACACAAATGTAGGGCATGACAATATCTCAAGCAAGTTCGACTTTCAGGATGCTACGCCCAAGGTCAAGGTCACTGTGGCTAGTTTTAGAAAAACTTTGTCAGCGCTCTAGCACCTACATTTCTCAATGGATTTTAAAATAACTTCACACAAGTGTAGGGCATGACAATATCTCGAGCAAGTTTGACTTTCAGGGTGCTGTGCCTAAGGTCAAGGTCACTGTGGCTATTTTTAGAAAAACTTTGTCATCGCCCTAGCACCTTCATTTCTCCATGGATTTTAAAATAACTTGACACAAATGTAGGGTATGACAATATCTCAAGCAAGTTCAACTTCCAGGGTGCTGCGTCCAAGGTCAAGGTCACTGTGGCTATTTTTAGAAAAACTTTGTCAGCGCTCTAGCACCTACATTTCTCTATGGATTTTAAAATAAATTCACACAAATGTAGGCATGACAATATCTCGTGCAAGATCGACTTTCAGGCTGCTGTGCCCAAGGTCACTGTGGCTATTTTTAGAAAAACTTTGTCATCGCCCTAGCACCTTCATTTCTCCATGGATTTTGAAATAACTTGACACAAATGTAGGGTATGACAATATCTCAAGCAAGTGTGACTTTCAGGATGCTGTGCCCAAGGTCAAGGTCACTGTGGCCTTTTTAGAAAAACTTTGTCATCGCTCTAGCACCTACATTTCTCAACGGATTCTAAAATAATTTCACACAAATGTAGGGCATGACAATATCTCGAGCAAGTTTGACTTTCAGGGTGCTGCAATCAAGGTTTTTGATTAGATCCTTATCATACTTGCAGGTAATGATGACATACATAAGAGCTTGGATGAGTTCGAAATTTGGCCAGATTCGAGCACAGACTACAGAGTTAGCTGCCCTTGAGCGTTTGAAAAAATCCCATAGTGTTATAATGTAGAAAACAACGTCATCACATTTTCATTTTTCATCGGATCCTCTTCATACTTGCAGGTAATAAGGATATGCATAAAAGCTTGGATTAGTTAGCATTTCGGCTAGATCTCACGACTGACTATGGAGTACCTGCCCTGAGCATCCAAAAAATCAATGTCGCCACTTTTTCTTGGTTTCTACTGATCCGATCCTTTTCAAACTTGCAGGTATTGAGAAAATGCATAATATCTTAAACAAGTTCAAATTTTGGCCAGATCAGGCCAACCACTACGAAGTTAGCTGCCCTTGACAGCTCTGTCTATTGTGCTCTTGATCGGATACTTTTTAAACTTGCATATATTAAATGAGGGCATACATAATGTTTTGGAGGAGTTTAATTTTCAGCCTGATTGGACCACTGACTGTGGAGTTAGCTGCCCTTGAGCATCTTAAATATCCCTATAGGTTTACAGTGTCTCTCAGGTGAGCAATTGTTGCCCTTTGGGCTACTTGTTTAAAAGTTGCAAAACTTGTCTTCAGAACTAATATACTGCATTTCTTCTGATAAACACCCTGGGGATAATGCAATTCACATATCTAAGAACTGGCATTTTGATAACAAAATTTGGGCCATACATGTCATTTTGATGGTCTAAAGACAATTTTGAAATAATTTTGTCCCCTTTTTCACTGAAAAATTTTTAGAGGAAGCAGTTTATTAGAGAGAGGGAGCATTTATAAGAAGAAATACAATTATATTGCTGGCTGCAGCAATACTTTTTGCAGAACTTTATGCTCCTATATATGCAACTTCTGTCCCTGATAGAGCTAACAAAATCTAGAATTGACAGCTGAACTATTGATGTAAGTCTGCTGATGTGCCTAATTCTGTTTTATATGTATACAAGTACCTGGTTTATGACCACTGAAACATCTAACAGCATTCCTTAATGAAGGTTTGCTTGGAAAAAGGTATTGCAACCTCGAAATTTATTCAATATCAGTGTGGGAAAAAGTCTTATAGGTTGAGTGAAGCTTTTTGGATAAAAAGTCTACCTTTTTTCATTGTTTTTTTTTTTTTGTTTTGTTTTTTTTGTTGTTAAGTGGGGTCTTAGTGGGTCAATTTCAATGAGACTTGTAAAGGATAATACAAAAAAAAAATCAGCCCAAATACTCTTGGCATGATTCAAGGAGGGAAAAAATTGGAAAGTGCACAGAGAAGGTTGTGGATTTTTTGGAGCCTGATAGGGCTGTTGTTGTTTGTTCTGGCAAGCTATTATTAACCCATTTATGCCCAGTGGACTCTTCTATTCCTATCAAATGGATGAACTCATTTGTCATTTAAGGGGTGTCTGGTTTAGTTTATTTTTATCATTTTTATTTTATTTTAAGCAAAAAATACCCATTTGTCTCATGCAAATAGTGTAGACCCTGATCTGATGCCACATTTTGCTGATCTGGTTCTCCACAATTTGCCTGTCCTGTTTATAGGATGCTAGGCATTAATGGGTTAAGTGAATATAGACAGCTTTAGAGCTCCAGATAAGAGGGGGTATTGAGGATAATTTGAAGATAATTTTTCTTATTTCTCAATGAAAACATTATGTTGTGACCCCTCATTAGAACTGCCTCGACGAGACGCTTCTAATGTTGGGTCACAATATATGTTTTTATGGAGAAATATGGATAATTATCCCTAAATTATCTCTGTTAACCCTTCTTACCTGGAGCACTGATTTTATTATTATCCAGTGAGCATTTGCTGTTCAAAAATGCTATCAGGTACCTTTTCACAGGTGGTTCCTCAAGGTGAAACTATGGTACCATTATCCTATAACTGCTGTCTGATACAGCCTTTATTTATATTCTACTGAGGGTTATTTATCTTTCATGCCCTTTTTGTTGCCTTTCTAGCACTTTCTATATTTATGTATAAATTATCTTGTCTCATTAGAAAGCTTGCATGTTTATGAAAGAGCTAGTTCTTTGATACTCTTAAACTAAAGGCTTCAGTAGAACAACAGCTGCTGTAAGAGTTGTATAAGGCAAGTACTTGCTGAATGCAGGTTATTCCTCCGTTTTCTTATTTCCCATTGTGCTTATTTCTGTGCTTACCTTCGATGAGTATTTTTTCTGAAAAGGTATAATGGGGTAGAGATTTTATGCTCACTCGCGTAGAACAAAGCTTACCTTTACAAAAAGCATGGATGAAATGATTGGTTATCGCACAACAATCTTCTGTTTTCTTCTAGCATACATACATCGTCTAAACAACGTTTTGACGATGTCAATGCAACATTATGTTGGAACAACCTTGTATAGATGTCAGTAAAGTGCCATAATGTTGCATCGATGTTCCACCTGCGTTGTTGCGATATAGTGTGCCTGTATGAACTGTCTCATCATTTGTGATGGCCGACAGCGTTTACTAGACATTTTTTTTCTCACAATTATGCATACCAACTCACACGCACATTCTACTTAACCTATTTTTCATGTGAACTGCTTGGTTTTGACTTTGAATAGCAAGTGTCCAACAGCTCTGCCCAGTCTTCCAATGGTAACTTTAGAATAATTCTCAGCAACTAGGCCTTGAGAGTCTTTAAACAGATTGCGTTTAAAGGGGTTAGAATTGTGCTGCACAAAGAATTTTTGGCATCCTAAAGTTTATTCATAGTGCCCATCAAATGGAGCAAGTGGGAGGACAATCTGTTTTTGATGTGACTTTTGGCATTTGGGTCTCTGTTGCCTCATTGTCTGCACCATACCTCCTGAAGGGAATTATGGATTTTGACCAAACCTTGAACCTTGAAAAATAGGAATGGGGAAAGAGTTGTTTGAGTTTTGCTATCCTTGACCCAGTTTTCAAGGTCACAGGAGAACTTAACAGAAATACCCCAAAACCTTGTCTTCATCATATCTCTTCAAGAGATTGCTAGATTTAATAAGACTTTTACAAAAACAGTTTTGGGGAAAGGTGCAGAGCTGATCAGGTTTCAGTGACCTTGACCTCATTTTTAAGGTCACAGGATACTTTGATATTATTGGAAATGACTCTGTTCATATGGTTTAATTCTGGCTCTTTTATACCAAAGATTAAAGGGGTTGGGCTCATAATACCGCCCAAAACTGATGCTAACCCAATTCTCCACCCTGCTACAGATAAAATTTACAGAATACTGTCACATTTTGTGGTAATATGGCCAGAGTTACTGCCTCTTATTCAGGTTGTATGATACTTGTGTATTATTCCCCTATCTTGCCAGGCAAAGATCCAAGATAACAGTATCCAGAAATTGTGCAATATCAGTGATTGATTATATTTATTTTCATCTGTAAAAAAATGTTATTGTAAAACCAGACTTTCTTTTAAAAAGTCTGGAAAGAGTTTGTTTTGATATTTCATATCTTAGCTTTCCCCCAAGAAGGCATTGTTGGGCAAGAATGAACACCAAACACCCAGATCAGTATAGTCCTATCAGGACTCCTTAATAGTTACCAAGTGGCTCTTCAGTACAATCTGATCAGAGTGCTCCTCAGTACAATCTGATAGATGGCTCCTCAGTACCTTCTGATGAGGTTAATTCTTAATACAGTCACATCAAATGGCTCCTTAGTACAGTATGATCAGGTGGCCCTTAGTACAGTCAGACCAGGTGTCTTCTTAGTACAGTATGATCAGGTGGCTCCTTAGCACAGTATGATCAGGTGGCACCTCATTACAGTATGATCAGGTGGCTCCTCAGTACAATCTAATCAGATGGCTCCTTGGCACAGTCTGATCAGATGGCTCCTCAGTACAGTATGATCAGGTGGCTCCTTAGTACAGTATGATCAGGTGTCTCCTCAGTACAGTCAGATCAGGAGTCCCTAATAGTTATCATGTGGCTCTTCAGTACAATCTAATCAGGGGGCTCCTAAGTACAGTATGATCAGGTGGCTCCTTACTACAGTCTGATCAGGTGACTCCTCAGTATAGTATGATCAGGTGGCTCCTCAGTACAGTCAGACCAGGAGTCTGTAATAGTTATCAAGTGGCTCTTTAGTACAATCTTATCAGGTGGCTCCTCAGTACAGTCTGATCAGTGGCTCCTTAGTGCAGTATGATCAGATGGCTCCTCAGTACAGTCTGATCAAGTGCCTCCTTAGTAGTCTGGTCAGGGTTCTCAGTACAGTATGATCAGGTGGCTCCTCAGTACAGCATGATCAGGTGGCTCCTCAGTACATTATGATCAGGTGGCTCCTCAGTACATTATGATTAGGTGGCTCCTTAGTAGTCTGATCCGGTGGCTCCTTCATAGGCTGATCAGGTGGTTCCTCCGTACACTCTAATGAGGTTAATACTTAGTACAGTCAGATCAAATGGCTCCTCAGTACAGTATGATCAGGTGACTCCTAAGTACAGTCTGATTAGATGGCTCCTCAGTACAGTCTGATAAGTTGGCTTCATAGTAGCGTGATCAGGTGGCTCCTCAGATGGCTCCTAGGTAGAGTCAGATCAGGTGGCTCCTCAGTACAGTCTGATATGGTGGCTCATTTGTCATTTGATTAGGCAGTTTCTTAGTACACCTTGATCAGGTGGTTCCTTAGTACAGTCTGATCAGGTGGCTTATTTGTACTCTTTCATCAGATGGCTCTCAGTACAGTCTGAAAGGGTGGCTTCCTAAGTACAGTGTGAGTTAGGTAGCTTCTGAGTAGTCTGATCAGGTGGCTTCTCAGTACAGTGTTATAAGGTGGCTCAGTAGTACAGTCTAATCAGGTTGCTCCTCAGTTTTTGCTGAAAAATGTGAGGAAAAAGAAAGAATGAAAGATTTATTTGGGAAATCGTGGAAAAATGGGTGAGTATTCCTACTTTAAGACATTGATTGATATATAGTGCACCATGATGGAATACTACGCAGAGGGCTATGTATGATAATAAAATAATGTATATTTCTCTTACGAAAACGGCTGTTTTTTGAGCAATAAAATGAGAATAACAGATGCAGAGGAGATATATTATGCAATCATAAGCTTCATTGAAATCTACAAGTTTTGGCAGCTGCAGTTTCCTAACTGATGATGCAGCTCATGGTTACTCTAATGTGCTTAAGTATTGGGACACCTAAAACCATTAATTTTCCATTTGTCATAAATGGAAAATTAATGTTTTTAGGTGTCCCAGATTCAATGGTTTTTAGGTATTCCAAATTTAATGTTTTTTAGGTGTCCCAATATTCAAGCACATTAGGGTATAATGCAGAATGCTGTTCTCTGTAGGAAATCACACTGCTGGGTTTACCCTAAATATTGGCTAGTGACTCCCCTTTTACCAGCGGGTGGCTCTGGGGCTTAAAAATTGCAGAAGAAATGGAGAAATGTTGAGTCCCTGTTCAGACTGCTGATTTAGAACATGTATATAATATGTGTTCCTGATCAGACTATTTAGTACATGTATACATGTCTGATCAGGAACTATCAAGTGAATGGGTACACTTTTCAGGGGAAGCAATCATTAGCCTCCTTCTTCAAAGGTCGAATCCAACTCTTAAAGGAAAGAAATAATTCTGATGATAAATACCACAGGGGCATTGCAATTAATAATTTGAATAAATGACTTCCTGAGTAGGAAGTCACAGAAGTTTGTTCTTTGTGAAAATGGCAGAAAATTGTGGAGGAGATCATTCTCCTTAACATGGTCCAGGGACAGACATGCTGTTGGACCAATTTGGTCAAACTTAAGAACATTTTTGCCCCTAGGTTTTGGGTTAGCTTAGGGCCTAGTTATGGTTAGGTTAGGATGTAAAGAAATGGTTAAATATGGGAATTAGGCTAACTTACTAAATTTAAAAATAAATTTATTCAAGGTTTATAATGTGTGCAGGAAAAAGATATACAAATTTCTGGAATTGTATAAAATTATATAATGATCATGTAATTCATTTTATTTGCAAGAAAAAAGAAGAGAAAATTTCAAACAAAACAGACCTAGACTGCCTTTTGATAGATCAAATGCATTCCAATGTGTTACATGTTAGCGCAGTGCAGATTGCAGATGCACTTAAAGTGCATAATTGAGCCGCGATATGAGCAGAGCTCTAGATAAGAGGGAGTATTTGGTGATAATTAGGGATAATTCTTGTTAATTCTGCATAAAAACGTATGTTGTGACCCCTCATCTGAACCGTCTCATCGAGACGGTTCAGATGAGGGGTCACAATATATGGTTTCGATGAGAAATAAAAAAAATTATCCTTAATTATCATCAAATACTCCCTCTTATCTAGAGCTCTGATGAGAAAACCAACAAAGTTGCATGTGTGCTCAATGCAAATCCAAATCAGCCTTGACATTCTGCTAGGTCTGATAAGAGTGTTCACTGTCAACATGGAGCTCGCTTAGACCCTATGCTGCCCTTTAAGTGCAAAGTGAAGACTCTGATCAGACTGGGCAGATGCCCAGGCTGATCTGAGTGTGCTGGATGCATATGCCACTTTGTTGGTTTTGTCGTGTCACGGCTTAATTGTATGTAAAGAAAGTGCTATTCCATTATAATAAATTACATATGCCCTTAGGGTGTATATGTACACCTCCATGTTTTTCTGTGATTTTACCAAGGGGAACAACTTTTGTGACTTCCAGTTTGCTTCCCTGGACAAACTATATCTTCCAATGTAAGGGTTAACTTTTAAAGGAAAGAATTTGCTCCTAGGGGAGCAAATTCTTTTCTTTAAGAGCTAATCCCGTTAGAAGGGATGTTTTAAAGAAAATTATAGAGTTACTTCCCCTTAAAGTGGCATTTACTTTATAAAGCTCACAATAGAAAAATTTTAGGGACAAATTTGAAGTTGGGGCTTTGATATCCTACCAGCTTCTGTTGTTGTTGTTGTTGTTTATTTTCCTTCAAAAATGGGAGTGAACTCGGGTTTAACGCCCACCAACAACGAGGTCATATGGAGACGGGACCTCGGTTTAAAGTCTCATCCGAAAGACCGGAGAAGCGGGCGATCAATCTTGCGACCCCTGGATGGGTAGTCCGGAGTGTTATCCACTACACTACAGCCGCTCCTCCTTCTTCAAAAATAAAACTAAAAAAAAAAAAAAATTTTTTTTTTTTTTTTTTTTAGTTTCCTTCAAAAATAAAACTAAAAAAAAATACTCCAAGGTGCTGTGGAATTAGGTGCCAATGGAATTGCTTTCAGTGATAACGTGGAATTAGGTGCCTGAGACAACTGTATATGCATTATATGTTGCACTGTGAGATGAAAATTTGACGATAATATATCAGCATCGACAGTTTGCCCACTAGTGTTTGCCCTTGACATCAAACTTCTTTATTATATTGAACAAACACTGTTACTTGTTCTTGCTATCAGTCTATCAGTCTTTGTTCTTTCTTCTTATCTCTCATTCCATCATTCTTGCAAAAAACTGTTTGAGCTCCAGATAAGTGGGATTTTTGGGGATAAATGCAAGAGAATTTCTGCATTTTCTTCAAAACAGGAATGTCGAGACCCCTGATGGGAACCACCCTCTGGTGAAGGGCCACATTGTATGTATATGTATTTGAAGAAAAAGGAAAATTTATCATCAAGTGCCTGCTCTGAGTGAGGGATCTAGCACTGCTGTTACTTTCATTGATTGATGCCTTGCAGTAATGGTTCTAAATATTCGACTTTAAGACAGGATTTTCTCTCCCCAAAAATATCCCAATATGCAAGTCAGTTGTGTATAATTCAGCTATTAGGTCAAGGTTTTTTCCTTAATATCAATCCCAAAAAACCTAGATCCGTCTTAAGAGATGGATCTAGATTTTTGGGATTGTTTTGGAAGGGAAAAATCCCCATCTTATAACCCAAGAACCCAGAGCAAATAGTTGGACATTTATGTCGAGCCAGTCATTAAGTAGAGGTGGGCAAAAACTGGACCTCACAGGGAAACTCCACCTGACCTTCTGTAAACAGAACTCAGGCTCAAGGCTTGAATAAAAGGTAAAGGTAAAGGTTTCTCATAGCCTAATAGCAGTAGGGGCAGTGGGGGTTAGAGACCCACTGTATCTTGGGTACATCTGAATTGAAAGGTGAAGCCCATCTCTCTCATTTTGCTGCCTTATCCTTCCCTGATTTGAAAAAGGTACCCATTTACCGCTGGGTTGACAGAGAGAGTTTTGCAGTCGTCGGATAGTGACGGTAATTGCCGCGAACTCACGACCTTCCGGTTACATTCTGCACAGTAACTGAGCCACTCTAACCACAAGAATACACATTGTAGTCAGCTATCACCAAAAGGCCAGTCACATTATGGCATAGATTACAGAGCACATCAGCACATCTAGTCCAGGTTTTACATAAAGCCGAGAATATTGGGAATTCCTGCAAATTTCTGTTTATTTCTCAGACAGTTCTAGCTGTAAATCATTCATTGTCTGACTTGATTTAATTTTATCTTTTATTCTGCAGGAGTCTGCTTATTTAATTTTCAAGAGTCTGGGAAATCTTTACCATAGTTACTGTAGAGATTTGAACAGTATTTTTTCTGGGCAAACAGTGAAGACCAAGATCAGACTGTTCCAAAGGAACAGTCTGATCAAGGTTTACACTGTTTGCCAACTTTTTTTATTTTTTTTCTGAAAAATTCCCTGAAAATGGACTAATGGACTTCTTGAGTTTAGAGATGGATGATTATGAGTCCTTCGTATAATATTGTTGAGGTGTCCAAATATTTAAAATAAATTTGGTATAAATTTGTAGACATTTTGGGGGACAAAGAATTGATCAGAAAGAAACTGGCAGGCTCTTTATTGTAATTTAAGTCTTGATACATGCTGTTTTGCAGCAAAATGTCTGTTAGGTATAACTTATGAAACACAGAGTTGCATTGGACAGGGAAACATGTGGAAAATCAGAGAAAAGTCAGGCTGGAATTTTGTGATTGGTCAGGGAATTTTGCAAAGAACTTGAAAGTCTGGAAAAAGTCAGGGACTTCGCAAAGGCCGTCTACAGAAAATACACTTTTTTTGCACAACTTAAAGGAAAGATAAAGCTAGCACATTATGTATTTATCTCCTTCCTTTTTCTAAAAGCAAAGCATTCCGCCCCCAGTCCCCCCCCCCCCCCCCCTCCCTGTGGGAGCAAAAGATTTACCCTTTGTTTTCAAGTGTTTAACTTTAGCACTGTAGAAGAAAAGCCTAAAATCAACCTTCAAGTAAAATACGGAAAGTTGTCAGGGAAAAATCTTAATCGGGGAAAAATCAGAAAAATGTCAGGGAAAAGTCAGGGAAGTTTGAAGCGGAGGATGAGTGGCAACCTGACTTGTTGAACATCTGTCCATGTATGTCAGAATTGCGATCTATGCTGACCATCATCAGACTGCTGCTAAAATAAGACTGCTCCATTTGGCTCTAATTTAGGAGCACACTGTTCTGGTGCCACAATGTTTTGGCATTTGTGTCTTGGTATTTACTATTGTTGTGGTATACATGACCTGATGATATGTGTATCTATTTTTCAGGAATTTCCATGGTACCCTAAACCAGTGAATGAATTAACAGAGGGTGCTGCTATACAGCTTAATGAGGCTGCCTGTCTTGTACTCTTTGTTGGTGGGTTTTACTGTTATTAACTCTTTAAGCACCAAAAAGCAGACAACAAAATTTACCTCTGCAAAAATTCAAAAAATGCCTTGTCCAAGACATTTCATATTGAGAATTCAAAGACTAGAGGGCAAACAGTGTAGGTCTAGATGAGCCGCCTCATTAAGATCTACGCTGTTTGCAAACTCTGCTTTTTTGTCACTGCAAACTCTGCTTTTTTGTCACTGGTGCTTAATTAAAACATTTTCCTAACACAGTGGGCAGATTGCTCAAAGCAAGTTTAAGCTAACCTCGCGTTTAATCCATACAAAATGTATGGCTAACCTTGGGGTCAACTTTAAACCAGCATTGTGCAATCAGCCCAGTATGTTTTCCTCATTTTCTGATGATATTCTTGCTTGCAAAGGAATTAATTGTATACCACATTTACTATATATACTAGGGCACCCCTAATAATTCCTATAATGAACTAGTCCATCTTCAGATCTGGATCAGTCCATTTATTAAATCATTGAATAGTATCTAAACATGTTGACAAGCAGTGTAGACCCAGATGAGACTGCTCCCTAGGAGCAGTCTTATTATATGGTCTACAGTCATGTCCCAATATAAACTGTAAACATGGTTATTCTGGTGATTATATTTGTTCTATACAACCAGTTATAAGATCTCTATATAAGGGAACAGTCAGGAAATCTTTATAAATATATATAATATATATTTTTTTTCAATCATACTATGATCTCATTACCATGCATTACCAGTCAGCATAGTGAGGACAACACTTTCGGTGCAAAAATACTCCACTTTTTGCAGCCCAAAAATTTTCACTTATCCAGAGCACTCAGCAAAGCAATTTTATCAAAATGGATGATTTATGAGAATACTGTATGCTGGAATATTGGATCAGGGAAGACCAAGACCCTTGAACTGAACTGGGGAAAAAGATCAGGGAATCTGATTGTAAATATAAACAATGGACTGGGCCAGTGATCTGACCCTTAGCTTTCAAGTATGCTATCTTTTGCCACCAAATTCCAATTCAGGGATATGAAAATACATAGCACTTTATTGCAGCTCATTTGCACTAAATACATGTATTTTAGGTGTCCCAGTTTTCCAGATTTTTATGGTACCATAAAAATTCTAAATATTGGGACACCAAAAATAATTACCATAATTGTCCTAAAATTGGTACAGCTTGTTTTTTACAGTTCAGTAATGTGTCAAAAAAAGGGCAATGGGATGGCAAATAGTGTAAACCCTGATCAGACTGCTCCTTGGAGCAGTCTGATCTGCGTTTGCACTATTTGCTCAGATCTAACTGTCCCAATATATAGATTTTTTACGGTATATATGGAAGCTAACCAAACAAGGCAATACAGTAATATGCTCTCAGTCATTTATCATCTCTGTCAAAGATACAGTTGATATCATAGAACAGCCACATTCTATTACTATCTTTGGTGATAAGCCTACAGCAGTATGTTTATAAACTATATAATGATTGAACAAATTTGAAGATTGGCTAGTCCATAACAGGAAAAAGAAGGTATGTCCTTATATAAACAGCAAATTTGGTATACCGGTACCTCTGGTGGGCATTGCACAGTCTGTAGGGCGTCTGACTTTTAAGCCATAGGTCCTGGGTTAGATACCCGGTCTGGCCACATACTTTTGTTTCTCCTTCTGCTGATTCAAGAAGGGCATTTGTAAGTTACTGGTAAAAGTAAGTGCACTTAGTACTGGTTAGCCGCTTAGGAGGTCTAAGCCTGCCCAGGAACAGTGTGGTCAGGTTAATTGACCGTCCCGACATGACCATAGCTGTTTACCGTGGATGTTAAACAATAACACAGCAATAATTCCTTTGCATTGCAAGCATGAAAATATTCATGGAAATCATCAGAGAACGAGTGAATCTTATTGTGTTAATTGGGCCAACAGTGTATAATTGATTAGGCACTACACTGTTTGCCCTCATTCAGTTTCTTTCATACAAAACATCCCATCAAAATATTATGGAAGGATTAGTAAAAATTCAAAGGCAGAATTTAGAGGCTGTCATGGAAAAAAAACAGTACAGAAATCTTGTTTTTAGCTCGCCTGAGCACGAAGTGCTCAGGGTGAGCTTTTGGGATACCCTGATGTCCGTCGTCCGTCGTACGTCCGGACGTCCGGATGGACGTCCGTCAACTTTTGCTTGTGTACACTCTAGCGGGCACAGTTTTGATCCAATCTTTCTGAAACTTTGTCAGAATGTTTATCTCCATAAAATCTAGGCCAAGTTCGAAACTGGGTCATGTCGGGTCAAAAACTAGGTCACTAGGTCAAATCTTAGAAAAACCTTGTGTACACTCTAGAAGGCACAGTTTTCATCCAAAATTCATGAAACTTTGTCAGAATGTTTATCTTTATAATATCTAGGACAAGTTGGAAACTGGGTCACGTCGGGTCAAAAACTAGGTCACTAGGTCAAATCTTAGAAAAACCTTGTGTACGCTCTAGAAGGCACAGTTTTCATCCAAAGTTCATGAAACTTAGTCAGAATGTTTATCCTCATAATATCTAGGACAAGTTTGAAACTGGGTCACGTTGGGTCAAAAACTAGGTCACTAGGTCAAATCATAGAAAAACCTTGTGTACGCTCTAGAGGACACAGTTTTGATCCAATCTATAGAAACGTTGTCAGAATATATATCTCCATAAACTCTAGGCCAAGTTTGAAACTGGGTCATGTCGGGTGAAAAACTAGGTCACTAGGTCAAATCTTAGAAAAACCTTGTGTACACTCTAGAAGGCACAGTTTTCATCCAAAATTCATGAAACTTTGTCAGAATGTTTATCTTTATAATATCTAGGACAAGTTCGAAACTGGGTCACGTCGGGTCAAAAACTAGGTCACTAGGTCAAATCTTAGAAAAACCTTGTGTACGCTCTAGAAGGCACAGTTTTCATCCAAAGTTCATGAAACTTAGAATGTTTATCCTCATAATATCTAGGACAGGTTTGAAACTGGGTCACGTCGGGTCAAAAACTAGGTCACTAGGTCACATCATAGAAAAACCTTGTGTACGCTCTAGAGGACACAGTTTTGATCCTATCTATATGAAACATTGTCAGAATATATATCTCCATAAACTCTAGGCCAAGTTTCAAACTGGGTCATGTAGGGTCAAAAACTAGGTCACTAGGTCAAATCTTAGAAAAACCTTGTGTACACTCTAGAAGGCACAGTTTTCATCCAAAGTTCATGAAACTTTGTCAGAATGTTTATCTTTATGATATCTAGGACAAGAACGAAACTGGGTCATGTTGGGTCAAAAACTAGGTCACTAGGTCAAATCATAGAAAAACATTGTGTACGCTCTAGAGGACACAGTTTTGATCCAATCTTTATAAAACATTGTCAGAGTGTTTATCTCCATAAACTCTAGGCCAAGTTTGAAACTGGGTCATGTCGGGTCAAAAACTAGGTCACTAGGTCAAATCTTAGAAAAACCTTGTGTACACTCTAGAAGGCACAGTTTTCATCCAAAGTTCATGAAACTTTGTCAGAATGTTTATCTTTATAATATCTAGGACAAGTTTGAAACTGGGTCACGTCGGGTCAAAAACTAGGTCACTAGGTCAAATCTTAGAAAAACCTTGTGTACGCTCTAGAAGGCACAGTTTTCATCCAAAGTTCATGAAACTTAGTCAGAATGTTTATCCTCATAATATCTAGGACAAGTACGAAACTGGGTCACGTCGGGTCAAAAACTAGGTCACTAGGTCAAATCATAGAAAAACCTTGTGTACACTCTAGAGGACACAGTTTTGATCCAATCTATATGAAACATTGTCAGAATATATATCTCCATAAACTCTAGGCCAAGTTTGAAACTGGGTCATGTAGGGTCAAAAACTAGGTCACTAGGTCAAATCTTAGAAAAACCTTGTTTACACTCTAGAAGGCACAGTTTTCATCCAAAGTTCATGAAACTTTGTCAGAATGTTTATCTTTATAATATCTAGGACAAGTACGAAACTGGGTCATGTTGGGTCAAAAACTAGGTCACTAGGTCAAATCATAGAAAAACATTGTGTACGCTCTAGAGGACACAGTTTTGATCCAATCTTTATAAAACATTGTCAGAATGTTTATCTCCATAAATTCTAGGTTAAGTTTGAAATTGGGTCATGTCGGGTCAAAAACTAGGTCACTAGATCAAATCTTAGAAAAACCTTGTGTACACTGTAGAAGGCACAGTTTCGATCCAAAGTTTATGAAACTTTATCAGAATGTTTATCCTCATAATATGAAGGACAAATTTGAAACTGGGTCATGTAGGGTCAAAAACTAGGTCACTTGGTCAAATCATAGAAAAACCGTTTGTATGCTCTAGAGGACACAGTTTTGATCCAATCTTTATGAAACTTTGTCAGAATGTTTATCTACATAAACTCTAGGCCAAGTTTGAAAGTAGGTCATGTCAGGTCAAAAACGAGGTCACTAGGTCAAATCTTAGAAAAACTTCGTGTACGCACTAGAAGGAACAGTTTTGATCCAATCTTCATGAAACTATGTCAAAATGTTTATTGTCCATATATATATGCCCCTTATGAAACTGAGTCACGTCAGATCAGAAACTAGGTCACTAGGTCAAATCTAAGAAAAACTTTGTGTACACCCTAGAGGGCACAGTTTTGATCCAATCTTCATGAAACTCTGTCAGAATGTTTACCTTTATGAAATCTAGGTAAGTTTGAAACTGGTTTGTGTCGGATCAAAAACTAGGTCACTAGGTCAATAATAAGAACGACCTTGTATACACTCCAGAGGGCACAGTTTTGATCCAATCTCAATGAAACTTTGTCAGAATGTTTATTCTTACAATATCCGGTTTGAAACTGGGTCATGTCGGGTCAAAAGCTAGGTCACTAGGTCAAATTTAAATTAAGTTATGTTGCAAGAATCAGAACTAACATTGCAATGATGCCAGCCACAAACTCCTTGGAATACATTAGTTTCACCACAGTGAGATAATGATGCTACCATTCTATCATCTGTGTTTGCCTAGTTAAGTCTAGTTGAAATCCATCAAAGGAACTCAACATGAACGGGAACTTTTCGGAGAAGCGACTCTGCCATTTTCAGCTCACCTGATCGAGCCTTACAGTATTGGTGTTAGCTGCCTCTTTCATCCATCCATAAACATTTTCAAACATCTCTTAAACCACTGGGCAGATCAATTTTCATATGGAGCCTGCACATTGGTCAAAGGATTGAAAGTTCTTCAAATGATCTTGGTCACATGACCAAGGTGGCCGCCATTCCCATGTATGGTAAAAACTCCTATAAATCTTCACCAGAGCCAGTGAACTGATTAATGCTCAGGTGAGCGATTCAGGGCCACCATGGCCCTCTTGTTTCTCTTTAACTCTTTCAGTACCAAAAAGCAGACGACAAAATCTACGTCTGCAAAAATAAAAAAAAAATGCCTTGTCCAAGACTTTTTATATTGAGAATTCAAAGACTAGAGGGCAAACAATGTAGAACTAGATGAGGCGGCTCATTATGAGTCGCCTCATCAGGATCTACGCTGTTTGTAAATTTTGCTATTTTCATCACTGGTGCTTAAAGAGTTAAAGTTCATGGCCCACAGCATAATTGGCTAAAGGAGAGACAACTCTGTCACGATCAAAGAATATGCTTATAGAGTTGTTTTTCTTTTCTTCATGAACCATAGAAGTGACAGCAGCCTACTCATCTTAAAGACTTCAAAATGTGATAATAGAGCATAACCAGTTTTCTGTGAATGAGCTTTTTGTTTATGAGGCATCTTAACCTAATTCATGTTGATTTAAACAATATTTTATTCATCATTAATTGTAACACACATGTACAAATCAGTTGAATATAGGATCTGGCAGTATGTGTAAGGCTTATATGACAGTCATCTCCTAGGGTTGGTATTGCATTTACAGACTAAGGTACATCAGCATTGCATACATGTAGAGTCCCCCTGTTGTAGCTCCACAAATTGTCTTGGTTCTACAGTAAAAAAAAGTACAATTATATCATTACATTAGACTGTGATACAATTGTGCTTTTTACTGTAAAAAATAAAAAAAAATAGGACACCTAACATAATAACCACAATTGTCCTAAAATGGAACAGCTTAGTTTAACCCTATTGCACTCAAAACGGCCAAAACTCTATGGAGTTTTGGCCGTTTTGAGTTCAATAGGGTTAAAAACGGAGTAATGTGTCCAAAAGATGAAGAAGAATGGCAACCAGTGTAGATCATGATCAGACTGCTCCTTAAATTAGTTGACTGCTCCTTTAGTAGCTGTCTGATTTGGATCTGCACTGTCTGCTTAGATCTGTTCTAAATACTTGGAACTTTTACGGTAAAAATATGTTATGGGTTGTCCTTACCATCACCTCATTATAACTAGTCAAAATAAGTTAAGCCCCTTGTCAGTTTTTTCCATAGGCATAATGTTAAATTTCCAATGTTTAGTTGTTTATTTCAAAAATGTCTAAAACACTTGAACACTCCAACTCAACTCGAATAAGTCAACAGTATCTTAGGTGTAATTACACAAAGTTTCAATTGAAAAGTCTGATTGCCTTTCGATGTGTGCTAAATGTTCCAAGAGTACCCATATTTATGCCAATATTACTATAGGAATGATAGGGAACGAAACAGGACATTTACTGAAATGTGTGAAGCTCTATAGAAAATTTATCAATATAAGTGAAACCTAGCATATCTTGAGAAGACACATTGCTGCTACTTCACTAAAAACTTTTTTGCCAAATCTTTATTCAGTAAAAAGTTATGATAAAACAAACATGGAAGTTTTTGCATTAGGTCTATGGGAAATTTTCGGCTGGGGCTTAACTTGTTTTGACCACTTTTGAGATAAGGGATCTGAGATATACTTCTAAAAGTTGCCAAAAAATGAAAATAGTTGAATCTGCAAACAGGGTAGACTCAGATTAGGCAGCTCTTCATGAGCCACCTCATCTGGATCTGCCCTGTTTGCCTGCTATTCTTTGAGTTCTCACTAAGATACAGCTTGAATGAAACTTTCTATGAAATTTTGTTGAAATCTCTCTATGTTTATAACTTACCAATAAATGGCTGTATTATATCGAATGTAGTCACAATATGATTATATTTTGCTTTAAAACCTGTAGCTGTTGCAAACTCTTTTCACCAAATGCATCACAATATAGTGTAGTGGAAATATTAGTCCAGTTCTAGACCTAAATTATTTTAGAAACAAAGTTTCTAATTAGCTAGGTATTGTCCGGCCCAGAGCTGGGCTAGTGGAAATAATAGCAAAATCAACAAAATTTTGAAAGCTGACTCATATGGAGTGAGATTGCTCTGCTGTTTACATTTTGTGCACCTGGTTGCTTTTTGGATACTTTTGGATCTTATTCTTTTCAAGTTCAAGATTTAAAGTAAGATTCCAAACACTCAGCCATACAAAAAAAAATTTTTTGAAAATTTGTGACATTTTGATGACATAGGTTGTTAGGGCTCTACCTGGAGCTCTGAATTTGGCCTTGTTATTTTTCCAGAACCTGAAGATGAGGATGTGGATAGAGCGAAAGACATTTTACTGGAGCCCGCAAAAGAAGAGCGGGAAAAGGGAGAGCATCAGGATCTGTTCTTCTTCATAGGTGCAGATGTAAGTTGTATGAGGCAAATTATGAGGCATTTAATTGCCAAGTAATTTATGAGTCATTAAATTGCCAAGTAATTTATGAATCAGTAAACTGGCAATTAATGAATGAGTTGTTAAATTGTCTAGTAATTTGAGTGTCAGTAAATTGCCAAGTAATTTATGAGTCAGTAATTTTGCAAAGTTATTTATGAGTCAGTTAATTTCCATGTTGTTTATGAATCAGTAAATTGCCAAGTACCTTATGAGTCAGTAAATTGCCAAGTGATATATGAATCAGTAGATTGCAAAGATATTTATTAGTCAGTAAATTGCCAAGTTATTTATGAGTCAGTACATTATCAAATAATTTATGGGTCAATATATTGTCAAGTAATTTATGAGTCAGTAATTTATGAGTAAATTATGAGGCAGTAAATTTTCATGTAATTTATGAATCAGTATATTGCCAAGTAATTTATGAGTCTATAAAATGCCAAATAATTTATTAGTCAGTAAATTGGCAAGCGATATAATGCATTCTTACTAGACTTTGATATTTAGGTGAATAGGTACACTTTCAATGGAAGCAACTCTGCCATTTTGATTTTTGACTCCCTTATGAATTGGGGTCAACTCTTAAAGAAAAGAATTGGCTGGGTGCAAATTTGGTCAATATGTTCTAAAAAAGGGTTATCCTTTGGAAGCAAGGATCACACCAAAGAACTGAAAACTGTCGAGTGTACATGTTTTCTGGGCCAGACTAGCTAGTTTCGACCAATTAGGCCTCATCAGTGACCCTCAAATGTTTCTAAAGTTCTACAATGGAATCAATGATTCAAAAGGACTAGAAAATAAAATCTACACTATGATGAAGGGCAGGGAGACTTTTTACGGTGACCACACAGTCCCAATCACCAGCTGTAGTGAAGTTTGCTCCTGTAGGCTACGTCCTCCAGGGAAGTAAACAGGAAGTCACAAAAGTTGTTCATCTTTGTAAAAATGGGGGAAAAACAAGGAGATGTACCCACATATCTTAAACAAAAAGGGCAACTTATCATAGTAACATTGGTGACGCAGGTGTGTTGAACATGTGATAATTTTAATTTTGGTAAAGAACTTATCACATGATTCTAAAAGTCATGGTTTTCTCAAACGCCTGTGCATTTGTTGAATAGTTCTTGAATTTTTATTCATTTTAGGTGTATCGGCACAGCTTTGTTACGAATTTTTATTCTTCATTAATAACTCTATAAGTCAGATTATTCTGGTCACCAGCAGGGGGGTCACTTCCATTCCATTATAAAGCAGGGTGTATATGTGCCGCTGGAATAGCCCTACTTTTTTATCTGCCAGATACATCAATAGGTATGATTTTACAGACTAATATACACGAATAGGTCTTATTTCTCCAAGCTCTGTTTTTAAAAACCAGCTTATCTGATTTTTTGTTATCAAAAAGAAACAAATATCAATTACCAAGACAACAAATGTTCTCAGAAAACTAATTTCTTGAAATTTCTTCAATGCTTAATGTGAAATTCATGAGCTAATCTAAGCACTTTTTCTGCAGCTAACATGAACAGGGTCCAAATTTGATACGAAATACATGAATACGTATATATTTTGGCATCAGTGTTATACATGAATAGGTTGGGTTCTCAGAGTTCCAGCGGCACATCTGCATCCCTTTAAAGACCAAGTGACCCCCTCCCCCACCCCCCCCCCCCACCCCCCATGATTCTGGTATCTTTGTTTGGCCAATTTCTTTAAGGAAAGAATTTGCTGCAAGAGCAAGTACACATTCTTTTCTTTATGAGTTGATCCCCATTGGGAAAGGAGACAAAAATGAAAATGGCAGAGTTGCTTCCCCTGGAATTTTTCTTCTTTACATTGAAATAGGGTAGAGTTGGGTAACTTCGGACAGAGGGTAAATACAGACTTACCATTGCAAACAGTGAAAATCCAGATGAGACTGCTCATAATGAGCCGTCTTATCAGGATTTTCACTGTTTGCCCAGTTATTTTTGTTTTTATTCCAAACAATTGACATATAAAGGAAACATGTCACTGTCCGAATTTACCTGCTGTCTGTATTTACCCGACTTGACCCTAGTGCTGTTTGCAAAGATAACCATGACCTACTTTCTTGTTTCAGGAAGATATTTGTGACCCAGTGAGAGCTTTTGCGAGCCTTGGTGAACAAACACCGCTATTAGCAATACTAGACTTTCCTGAGCAAAAAGTTTATATTAATGATGACAAAGACATCACGACTGAAGTCGTTAAAAAGTTTGTTAAAGGATATTTAGATGGTACTTTGCCCTCAAGGCCATGCCGACCTTGACCTTTGACCTTTAGAAGTTTTTGACAGTGAAACTGTTATGTAATAATGTTTTAATGTTATGGCAGTTAAACTGTTTTGTATTCATGACTTTTTGAAGAATTCATGACTTTTAAAGAATTCATGACTTTTGAAGAATTCATGACTTTTTAAAGAATTTATGACTTTTTGAAGATTTCAACAGTAAAACTGTTTTGTGTGATGTGAATCTTTACTTTTTTAGGACAAAAATTCATGATCAAGATCAAACTGTTCTTAAAGGGAGCAGGCTGACGAGGCTGTATACAAGGACATTTAACCCTTAATGCACCAAAAAGCAGATGACAAAATTAACGTCCGCAGAATTTCAAAAAATGTTTCGTCCAAGCGATATCATATTGAGAATTCGAACACTAGAGGGCAAACAGTGTAGATTCAGATGAGTCGGCTCATTATGAGCCACCTCATCTGGATTTGCACTGTTTGCAAATTTAATTATTCTAATTTTTTGGCGCTTTAAGGGTTAAATGCCACATGCAGTTAAGTCAAATTGTGACCTGTATTTGGGAAAAAATATTTCACTCTTAAACCATCTATTATTGGTTGGTACAAATGCTGTTATCACTGCAGTCGAAAAGTTTAATGTAAATGCCTGTGGTGACTGCAGACAGACTGTTTAGTGTACATGCATTTTGTGACTGAAACAGACTGTTGAGAGTAAATTTTTGTTGTTAATGCAAACAGAATGCTCAGTGTAACTGCTTGTTATGGTTGCAAACAGAGTGTTTAGTGTGTAAATGCCTGTTTTGACTACTAACAGACTGTTTTATGTAACTGCCTATCATAGTTGCAAACAGAGTATGTATTAAGTGAAGTTCAGGTTGTGACTGCACACAGAATGATTACTGTAAATGCCTGATGTGACTAGAAGCCCAAGTAACTCAGTAGGTTAAGTGCTAGCCTGCTGATCTAGCGATCCTAGGTTTGAGCCTTTCATGAGGTGGGAATCTTCTTAATTTCAGTGCACACTGCCCTTTCATTATCACTCGCCCATCATCCTGATATGACTGAAAAACTGTTAAAAAGGATGTAAAATCGCAAGTCATCCATCCATCCTGTTGTGACTGGAAACAGAACAATTAGTGTAAATGCCTGATTGGACTACTGCAGATTGTTTAGTGTAAATGTTTTTTATCATTTCGAACAGAATGTTTGGTATAAATGCCTTTTATAATCCCAAAACAGAGCATTGAGTGTAAATGCCTATTATTGTTGCAAACAGAGTACTTAGTGTAAACACATATTTTTACTGCAAATACATGCTTAAGTGGTTACCTCTAAAAACGAATCACTTGTTACAAGCAGCCACCTTTTTGGGGTTCCCTTGAACCAAAATATAGTGCAAGTGAACTTGTATTAAGGGGTCATCTGTTGTAAGCTGCCAACATTTGTCATTCCCTTGGGTGACTCCTTAGGACAGGTATGACTGTATTGTTAATTCCTGTCTTTACTGCAAACATAGTTTATCTGTTGTGACTGCATGCATTTCCACTAGATATATCTGCAGTCACAGCAGACATTTACACCAAAGACTGTTTGCAGTTACAGGATGCGTCTACACCTCTGTTACCATTACTCTGACAAAAACAACTGATCAATCAGTGTAAATTCAGATCAGACTTAAAGAGCAGTCTGATTAGTGTCTGCAAAAATTGCTGGTAAGTACAGTCAGCTTTCAATATCTCAGTCGAACTTCATCCCAAAGTACTGATATCGCAAAGTAAATTTTCTGGTTCCAGAAAATTTACTTTGAGATATTAGTAGTTTGAGATAAAAGGAGTTGAAGATCCAAGCGCTATATTATTAGATATAAGAGTATACTTTGAGATATCAGTGTTTGAGATATTGAGAGTTGACTGTAAAACATTCTGGGGGAGGACAAATAGACAGGTCCAGTCAAAACAGTAGCGTCAATTACAATAAAATAAAAGAGTACTCATTACTCCTACTTTTTGGGGTCGGAGTTCATGACTGAACAACATAAATTGATTGATTGATTGATTTGATGCTTAACGTCCACGGTAAACAGCTATGGTCATGTTGGGATGGTCAGTTAACCTAGCCACACTATTCCTGGGCAGGCTTAGACCTCCTAAGTGGTTAACCAGTACTAAGTGCACATACTTTCGCCCTTCTTGAATCAGGGGAAGGAGAAACAAAAGTATGAGGCCAGCCCGGGTTTCAAACCCAGGACCCTGACTTATGAGTCAGGTGCCCTACGGATTGCACTACGCGGTCCGGCAAACAACATAAAAATAGTAGTCTAAGGATTAAGGTGTAGTGGATGCACTTACAGGGGAAGCAACAGTGCCAGTTTTGCTCTTACCTCCCTTATAAATGGGGGTCCACTCTTAAAGAAAGAATTTGCTCCTCAGAGCAAATTCTTTTCTTCAAGAGTAGACTCCTGTCTTTTTTGCACTGGGAAGCAAACAGGAAGTCACTAAAGATGTCTCCCTTTGAAAAAAAAGGGACAACGTGGCGGTATACCAATTCTTTTTAGTGGGTTTATAAATATTTATGGAAGGTTTTCAATGAAAAAGGCTGTTAGAGCATTGTTGGTTCCTTCCTCGGTATCCGTTGCCGGCGGCACTTTCCAAAAAATGAAAAATATTATGCTGTTTGTCATGTGACATGACATTAAGATATAAAGAATTGTTTGTATCATGCATATATGAGCGGCCCAGGCTGATCTGAGTCTGCGCTGGGCGCACAACCACATTGTTGGTTTTCTCGTGTCGCGGCTCAAATTATTCATCTCTTTAGTCACAGGTGTTGGACAATATCAGTGGGGTGCATGGAACATGCCTTCAGTGCCATCTTTTCCATGACCTTTTTAGCTCACCTGAGCCGTAGGCTCACAAGGTGAGCTGATAGTATAGGGAGACTGTCGTCCATCATCAATCGTCATCTGTTCACATTTTCAAACAAGAAAATCTCATCATCGTCTTGCCAATCTTGATCACATTTTATGTGTATTATTGTTAGGGTGGTGGATTGACTGCATAAGGTTTTAGGCCAGATAGGATTGGAACTCTGGTTGCCATGGCAACATATAGCTTCCATTATAATGTGAAAAACTTAAAAAATCTTCTTCTCTGAAACCATGTGGCCCAGAGCTTATATATTTAGTATCTAGCAATGTTTAATGGTACCCCACATAAATCCTGCCAATCAAGCCCGTGGGGTCTAAACTGGCCACACCCCAGGGGGTGATTTTTGTATATAGAGCTTTTTAGCTTAAGAACCTTCAAAAACCTTCTTCTCTGAAACCGAAAGCTGAGACATTTAGTATGTAGCAATATTTGTTTGTTCTCTACATAAATCCTGCCAACCATGCCCCTGGGGTCCAAATTGACCATGCTCTGGGGTCATTAGCTCCCATAGACTTATAATGGGAAAAACTAAAAAAATCTTCCGTCTCAGAAACCATGAGGCCCAGAGCTTATATATTTAGTGTCTAGCAATGTTTAGTGGTCCCCCACAAATCCTGCCAACCAAACCCCAGGGGTCCAAACTGGCCACACTCCAGGGGGTCATTTGTTTATATAGAGCTATATAGCTAAAGAACCTTCGAAAAATCTTCTTCTCTGAAACCATGAAGCCGAGAGCTAAGATATTTAGACGGTAGCAATGTTTAGTGGTCCCCCACAAAAAATTCTGCCAGTCAAGTCCCTGGGATCCAAACTGGTCACGCCCCCCGGGGCATTTGTTAATAGCTTTATAGCTAAAGAACCTTCAAAAATCTTCTTCTCTGAAACAATGAGGCTGATAGCTAAGATATTTAATATGTAGCAATGTTTGTTTAGTGGTCTGCATAAATCCTGTCAACCATATCCCTGGGGTCTAAATTAACCACACCCCTGGGTCTTTAGCTCCCACAGACTTTTAATGGGAAAAACTTTAAAACAATTCTTCTCTGAAACCATGGGGCCCAGTGCTTATATATCAAGTATGTAGCAATGTCTAGTATTCCCCTACGTAAATCCTGCCAATCAAGCCCCTGGGATCAAAACTGGCCTCACCCAGGGTGCCATTTATTTATGTAGAGCTCTGTTGCTAGAAAACCTTCCAAAATCTTCTTCTCTGAAACCATGAGGCTGAGAGCTAAAATATTTAGTACGTAGCAATATTTACTGGTCTCCTACATAAATCCTGCCAACCATGCCCCTTGGGTTTAAATTGGCTACCTCCCAGGTCCATTTGTAAATGTGAGAGATGGATATTGCTAATGACGTAAAAGGTCTTCTTCTCTGAAACCAAAATGCCCTGAGCATAAATATTTAGTATGTAGCAATGTTTAGTGGTCTCCTACATAAATCCTGCTAATCATGCCCCTTGGGTCAAAACTTGCCGCCTCAGAGAGGGTTGGGTGATGGGGAGAGAGGGGGGAGGGGGGCAAGTTGCTTCTCAGGTGAGCGATTCAGGGCCTCATGGCCTTTCTTCATGGTTCTTGGAAAACCACGTGCTCATGATAAGCCTGTACATGGGTTTTGTGTAATGAAATAAAGAAACAGATCTGATATAGGTTTCAAATTTTTATTAAAGTTTAAAAATATGAAAGTATCAAGTAGTAAACAATGGTGATCTTTAATAGCGTCCATTTTCGTCGGGGCATTCTGAAATAAAAATTAGCAAATTTTTTCTCATATTACATTAATTACGGTTAATAATTAATTATTTGAGCTGTAACCCGAGAAAACCAAAAAAGTGGTTGTGCGCCCAGCGCAGACTCAGATCAGCCTGGGCATCCGCTCAGTCTGATCAGAGTCTTCGCTGCCCACATGGAGGTAGCTTTGACCCTTAGCTACCATTTAAGCGATTAGCAAAGAGTCTGATCAGACTTGACAAATGCTCAGGCTGATCTGAGTCTGCGGTATCTTACAACCACTTTGTTGGTTTTCTCGTGTCGCGGCTCATTTGTTGATTTAATCGTTTTATTCTTATTCATGCAGTTGACTCAAGATATCTCAAACACTGATACAGTGGACTCGACAGTATTGGATCAAGTTCAACAAAACTCCTGTTTTGTTGTATAAGGAGTTTTGTTGTATATGAATTCTAACATTATGTATGTTATTACACATAACACTTGCAAAATATCCCTTCTATCTATCCGTGGCAAAATATTTACGAAATTTATTCCTTTAAGGGCAGATAACCTATCCAGACTTACAGGAGGGTCTTACGACAGTAACGAATCAGTTGCGACAGTATCGGATCATATGATATTATTTTATAAGAGAGTTCCTCCGAGGCGCTCTGACAAACAACATAGTCTCAATCATTTGGCTACATAAACAGGTGGACCTATTAAACCCTGAGAGGAAACTTTTACGGCCTTTCAATGATATTTTTCACGTGGCCCATCACCAGCAACGTTAGCTAACAGTTGAATGTGTACATATGTACAAGCATGTCAATAATTCTTAACTCAATTATCCACTGCGCTCCTTTAGCACGCAACTACTCAAACAGTATAGACCATAATCCGACTTCGCAAAGAATACACCCTGATAAGACGGTAGCGTCTGATCAGGATAAAAAAAATTATGGTGATTTTCCGCCTTAGCACTGGAATATCAATGCAAACAGAGTATGAACACTACGTGGTCATTCAACGAGTTCTGCTGCATTAATCTGAGTCTATGCAGTGTACAAATGTCCAGCTGATGAACACAAAACATTAATGGGTTCACAAACATGCGAGCTGATGTCGAATGTTTCTTCAGAATGTATAGCGGAAGCTTAGATGTGCTACGCATAACCGTCATTATCAGACGGTAGTGTGTGGGGCGTGAGATGGGGGATATTTTACAAAACAGATATTTTATAACTTTTTATACCGATCTTTTTTTAAAGAAGACACAGCAGTCATTCAGGTAGTTGATTTATGACTTACTCTTTCAGCATCAGGCCTGCATTTGACATAAAGTTTTCCAGGTAATGCCTATATTTCAGTTCAACTTATATAATGATCCGTTACTGTCGCACATTGGTGCCCAACTTTTCAAGTCTCTAGCTTCATCAGATACTGGGATGTCACGAAAATAATGAATGTCTGCAATTTGAGGGATGCCAGGACATATTACAAAGCAGAATCGGTTTCAGTCGCCTAATTATAAAATTGTGTAAACAACCGAAATTTGTTTTGGGAGTAACGAGCAACAGACAAAAATTGCAAGCGCCGCTGAAATGGGGTCAAGCTTTTCAACAACTCTGATTTGTTTCACAGCCGCACATTTCGATTGAATTTTTCACCTTGCACTTTGTCATTGGTTTAACTCGATGACTAATATAATGGTAAAAAATATTTGCTTCATTTGTGAGGAAAATGGGTGATAACATAAGGGTGATCCGATACTGTCGATGATCCGATATTGTCGAGTCCACTGTATATCATTTTATAATATACCTATCAATGATACACCCTTTGAACTAGATGTTTTCTTGCCATCTGATACAAGAGGCCGTATCAAACTGACGTTTTCTGAATCCGTATCACTATCCTTTAAAACGAGGCTACGTCTGAGTTCCAGCTTCGGGCGCGTCATTTTATAACGTGCATCATAGAAACGAGAACCAGAAAAACGGGACTAGTGACGTGACATCAACAAACACGTCAAAAGGCGCCCTTTGATAGCTCAGTTGATAGCGTTTGCCTGATGACTAGCTAAATACTTCAGCCGCACAGGTTCGAATCCGGGTCGATGCATTATAGCTGGCAAGTGTGAATGCTTCGCTGTTCCCTAAGGTATATAATAAACAAATTATTATAATAGAAGCTTGATCTGGCTTACTGTATCACGTCTCGTGGATGAGCTCATACCCTCGGATCACCCTCGACGCAAGCGTCTCGGGTGATCCTATGGTATGAGCTCATCCACTCGACGTTATACAGTACGCCAGATCAAGTTACTATTATAATAATGTGTATGTATTCTCTTATATGAAAGAATATAGCTTGAACATATTTCCTAATTCTCTGTGCATTTCTACTCTTATATCTAAAACTACTGGTATCTCAAAGTAAATTTTCTGGGACCAGAAAATTTACTTTGAGATATCAGTAGTTTGACATTAGCTACGGCTTTGAGATATCGAGAGTTGACTGTACTTATATAGAGAGGTGCTGTAGTTGACATTGTTGTGATGCAGAAGGTCGTGGGTTCGAATCCTGGCTAGGGTCAGCTGGCAACTGGAAAATTCTGTCAACCAAGCAGTTTCGAATGAGGATAAAGGTTCAAGGCAGTGAAAGGAGAGGGATGGGTGCCGTCTTTCAGATGCTGTACCCAAGCTACAGCGGGCCTCTAATCCCCACTGCCCTTGTGGCCACTAGGCTATGACAGACCTTTACATTTTTTTCTTTATAACTTATTCCTGTAATAACACAAAAATAAATGAGCCACAGCACGAGAAAACCAACAATGTGGTTGTGCGACCAGCGCAGACTCAAATCAGCCTGGGCATCCGCCCAGCTTCATTAGAGTCTTCGCTGTCCGCAAGGAGGTAGATCAGTCCCTCAGCTACCCTTTGAGCACTTAGCGAAGAATCTGACCAGACTGGGTGGATGCCCATGCTGATCTGAGTCTGCACAGGGCACACAACCACATTGTTGGTTTTCTCGTGTCGCGGCTCAAATAATTAACGCAAAAATAAGCTTAAAATGAGCTTAAAAATTTAGCGTTGGAAAAAGAGAATTGCACACCATTGCACTAGCATGGCGTAGCTCCGTTGTCATAGAAATCAGTTCCTGCTCTTATTTTTAGCTCGCCTGAACGAGGTTCAGGAAGAGCTATTGCACTACCCCCGGCGTCAGCATCAGCGGCGGCGTTGGCGTTTGCGGCGGCGGCGTTAGCAAAATGTTAAAGTTTTTACGTTAAAGTTTTTTTTATGTGATGGGCAAGGCACTGCAGGCGAGCTACCCTGTACGGGGACAGGTCTTGTTATTGTCTAGACCCCTGTGCTCTAGACACAAACTATGTTTTGCTCAGGCAGCAGCTACTTTACAATAATATGCATCATCAACGAACTAACGTACTTACTGAAAATAACTCAGTAAATAAAGTAATGAAAAGCCCTATAGTAAACCATTGGAACGTAATGTAGTCTACATTCCAATAATTACATTGAGTCAAGCGACATTAGATGACTTTGAATGATGTTTAAATGAGATTTTTCGTCAAGGTTGTGATTGAAACGAATGTAAATATAAGCAATGAACTTAAGGTGGTGATTTATGGTAAATGTAAAAGTCTGCATAAAACCATAAAAAGTAACGTATCTCCCTGAAAGTTAGCAGACTTCTTATTTTTGTTGTTCCTTACAGTTTAGAATACAAAATAGATGTACATGCTGCTTAAAAAAGTGTTTTTATAAGGAAAGATCAAAGGGTAATTTTCTGCGAGTAAATCTGAAAAAATAATATCGTTATTGAAAATTTACGTAGTGCTGAAGGTGCATTATTGCATAATGAACAGCGCCCTAGCAATTATTTATTCCAACTCTTTCTCAAATTGTAATGTAGACCAGATGCCTTGAAAACGGTAGCTTTTTCTGCTTTTTCTCAAATGTTCAACCATGTACAAAGTAAATGTACACTGGACGCATTTATTAAATATAGGGTAGGCAAGCATACCTATGTTAACACCTACAATATAAATAATACATTACTGACATGATCAGTGGTGTGTAGATGAAATTGTTCAACCTTGTTAAAATAGTATCACCTGTCTCACCTGTGTGTTTTGACAAAAAAATTTGGACACAGACTGCATCTTTTTATACGCCCGTTTTGAAAAAAACGGACGTATTATGTCGTGGCGCTGTCCGTCAGTCCGTCCGTCCGCTCTTAGCAGACCTACATTGTGGGGTGTTTTGTATAGAATATGGTGCTTTTTGGGGTGATTCTGCATTGTGGGATGCACCCCATGATGAAATTATTTCATTCGCTTGCAAATAAGCTAAAATGACTAAGTTTCAAATATTGGGGGTTCGACCCAGAATGTGTACAGACTCATTTGTCCATTGTTGGACATGCCCGTCCGATAAATTTTATGTGGTGCACCCCACATTGTTCTCCCCCCTTTGGACAAAACTTATAAATCATGCAGGTTTAATCCACAAAGCTTATTTCTACACACCTAAATTGTAACTATATAGGGGGTGTAAGTTTTCAACAAATGGACACTACCCAAAAAATTATGGGATCCAAACATTGTGGGTTGCAAAAGACGCTCTGGGGAGCAATTTGCAGTCCATAGTGCCAATTCCGGGGTGCAGTCCACAGTGTACCTCTGGTAGGTACGTCCGTCCATCCGTCCGTCTGTCCGTCCGTCCGTAAACATTCTTGTGCGCGCCGTAACTCAGTAACTGTTTGGGATATCTTCATGAAATTTTGTAGGCATATGTATTAGGTAGGGGGAACGTGTCACGTACAAGAATGGTTGCTCCCCCTTCCTTGGTTTCAAAGTTATGCCCCTTTGATTGTTTTTTACCCTACAGGTCTTGTGCCCGCCAGAATTAGATAACTAGATAACTGTTTGGGATATCTTCATGAAACTTCATAGCAATGTGTATGAAGTCCTAACTATGTGTCGCGTACAAGAATGGTTGCTCTCCCTTTCTTCGTTTCTGAGTTATATCCCTTTATAGCAATGTGCATGATCACAAGATAATATGTCACATATAAGAATGGTTGCTCCCCCTTTCTGAATTTTGGAGTAAACTCCCTTTCCTCGGTCCGTAAACATTCTTGTATGTGCCATAACTCACTTACCATATGGGATATCTTCATGAAATTTTGTAGGCATATGTAGTAGGTAGGGGGAATGTATCTCATACAAGAATAATTGCTCCCCTTTCCTTAGTTTCCAAGTTATGCCCCTTTGATTGTTTTTTTCCCTGCAGGTCTTGTGCACGCCATAACTAGATAACTGTTTGGGATATCTTCATGAAACTTCATAGCAATGTGTATGAAGTCTCAACGATGTGTCGCGTACAATGATGGTTGCTCTCCCTTTCTTTGTTTCTGAGTTACATCCCTTTTATGAGTTCTTTTCAGCTATTTTTGTGTATACTTCTGTTGTGCATACATTAACTTGGTAACTGTTTGGAATATCATGATGAAACTTTATAGCAATGTGGATGATCACAAGATGATGTGTCACATATAAGAATGGTTGCTCCCCATTTCTTAATTTTGGAGTAACCTCCCTTTGATCATTATTTTTAGGCATTTCCATTCACTCCATATCTCCTTAACCCTTTGAAGTATTAGAATGAAACTTTGTAGGAATGTTTGTAATAATGGGACAATGTATCCTGAGCAAGAACCATGACTCTGGCTTGCTTACTGGATTATCTGCCCATGCGTAAATTTCCTGTTTACTCTGTAACTCCTTAACCGTTTAGTATAATTTAACACAACTTTATGGAGATGTGTATATTGTGAAGGGATTGTATTAGAACCAAGAATGGTACATCTAGTATATTTAGTTTATTAATTATCTCCCTTGTTTGACTTTGGCATTACTCAACTTAGGAGCCACTTCACCTTCGAAGCTGATTTTTGGTATATTAATAATATTTGATGTGTTAAATATTTAAATAATGTTGCCATCATTAATTAAAGTGTGGTTTCCCCTGTTTGTCTGCCTGTCTGTCCTTTTGTAAACAATCTTGTTCATTCTATATTTCCTTTATGACATTAAAACGGGCGTATTATGCGCCGCTTGCGAAGCCCTTGTTTCATCTGCTCAGCCTGATAATGTGTGAAAGAGTTTGAAAACATAATTGCCAGGACGCTTTCCATTATGCAACAAGGTACTCTAAGCACTAAGTATATTTTCAATAATGATATTATTTTTTCAGATTTATTCGCAGAAAATTACCCTTTGATCTTCTCTGATAAAAACACTTTTTAACATTAACAAATGCTGCATTTTGGGATTCTAAATTATGAGAAACAACATAAAGAAGGCATCTGCTAAGTTTTGGAAAGATCAGTGTTATTTTGAGTATTTTATACAGAGTTTTGTCTTTGTCTCAAATCAGTGATTATCACCACCTTAATTTTTCTGATGTTATCGAAGTGTAAACTACACTGGGTCACTAGCAAAGTTTACATGAACCCCATCGGGTTCATTCACTTTGCAGGCGACCCAAAGGAGTTTAGACATAAATAGACTTCAGAAAAATTCAATTCTTTCCATAAATAAACTTTGTATTGCTTACATTGATACTCTTATCAATGGCTAGCCTAAACAGGCCCCTTAAGAGCAGTTTGAACTTAGATAACTTCGGACCCTTATCATTTGGCGTCAGTTCGAAGTCACCTACATCTTTTTGGAAGGGACACTTGCCCAGGTAAGCAAATCAGATGTCACAAAAGTTAACTGCCTTTGAAAAATTGTGGAAAACATTGTGATCTAACCAAACAGCAATAAATATGGACCAGTCATTCACGGTCTAATAAATTTTGCATATCCTGATTTCAGGAGGCAGCTCTTGGTCTACAGTTTGCCTCGTCAATTTTGGCTGATAAAAATACCCAGCAGGCACATGACGCCGAAATGACGTTGCACTGACGTCGATGCGACATCAATGCATTGTATCGACTTTCGTACGACGTCACGTGCCTGCTGTGTGTATTAACTAAATTGTAATATCATTATAATATTAACAGATGACTTAATGCAAATCGAAAAAGATTCTGCCTTTCTTTTGTAAAGAAAATGCTCATAGGTAACATATATATACCGAGAGGATTTAAAAACTTCCACTTTTTAATTGGTGACTGATGATCCTTTCACGAGTGACGGCGTTTAATGTTTTATGACAAAATGCTTGAAACTCATCAAATTTAAAGATTAAGCAGTTTATTCGAATTAATCTCTTAAATGACGTCCCTAAAAGAGCGTTACATCTCTGAGATGCATAAAGAGATGACGTTGTTATCTTATGCAACATTCTTTTAGACGATTTCTTACTGTCTGTATATTGTTACGTCATCCACATTGGTTTGCAATTATGATTGCAGCCGATGTTGTCGCACAAAACTAATTACGGAGACGGCGTCGATGTAAGTTTACGTCATGGCCTCTGGTTTTTAGTTTCGGTTAGCTGCTTTTCTGGCTGTCTTTCGAGCTTCTTGTAAACCGTGCACGTCGTCTGAGATCGTAAATTGCCGTTATTAACTCATAAAATTGTCTCGCGACGTCACTTTTTGAAAGGCTGTGTGCAATGGAACCCTGTTTTCAGTTGAAAAGATTTTCGCCTAGCGCCGGAATCGAAACCGGACAGCTAGCTTTGCAGGCCAGCGCTAAACCGACTGAGCTGCCGGGTAGAGGTCTCAAAACCAGAACGGAGACATGTCTTATCCAACTAAGTGGTGTGTGCGCATGGTGAAGACTCAGATCAGCCTGGGCACCCATCCAGTCTGACCAGAGCCTTCGCTGTCCGCCTGGAGCTAGCTTAGACCCGTCACTACTCATTAAGGGCACAGCGATGACTCTTATTAGACTGGGCGTTTGTCCAAGCTGATCTGAGTCTTTGCTGGGCGCACATACCACTTTGTTGGATTTGTCGAGTCCGTGGTTCATTAATTTGTGTACTACATGTACGTGTATGCCGCATACCGTCTCCAATCCAGAGATATTCCACTCTTGGGTCATCTAACTTCACACCGGTAAAATCTTCGAAGTCTTCCTCAATGCTGCTCCAGGGCAGACCGGTAAGGTCAATATCGGAAGTTTCACGATTGTCAGGTATCTGGAGCGCAATGAAGCCATTCTGACAGCTCTCGAATGAATTAACTGTTCCAGAAAGACAAGGAAACCACCAAAAGTACCTGGATGGATCTTGTGAAATGAATCGTTGTTGTGATTCTCCCTCTGAAATGTTTGGTAGCATTATTGTAACCCGTACATATATGGGCACCCCTTTAGTATTGTATATTATATCCATTAATCATTTTCGGATATCCATAATTTTTTTTTAAGCTCACCTGAGCCAAAGGCTCAGGGTGAGCTATTATGATCACCCAGTGTCCGTCGTCCGTCGTCAAGAATTTGCTTTAAATGACATCTCTGAAACCGCTTGGCCTAGGGCTTTGATAACTGGTATGAAGCATTGTCTAGTGGACCTCTACCAAGTTTATTCAAATGGTGGCCTCAGGGTCCAAAATGGCCCTGGGGCAGGGGGTCTTGGGCTCGAAACTAAAAAAATCATAAAAATCTTCTTCTCCAGAACTGCTTGGCTCAGATGCTTGAAATTTGGTATCTAGCATTGCCTAGTGGTCCTCTACCAAGATTGTTAAAATGGAGGCCCCAGGATCCAAAATGGCGCAGGGGCAGCGGGTCTTGGGTTCGAAACTAAAAAATACTTAAAAATCTTCTTCTCCAGAACTGCTTGGCTCAGATGTTTGAAATTTGTTATGTAACATTGCCTAGTGGTCCTCTACCAAGTTTATTCAAATGGTGACCCCAGGGTCCAAAATGGCCCCGGGGCAGGGAGTCCCAGGTTTGAACCATAGAAATACATAGAAACATATTAAAAAATCTTCTACTTCAGAACCGCAAGGCTCAGATGCTTGAAATTTGGTATGTGGCATTGCCTAATAGTCCTTTACCAAGTTTGTTCAAATGGTGGCCCCAGGATTCACAATGGCCCCTTGGCATGGAGTCCAAGGTTTGAACCATAGAAATGCAAAGAAAAATATTCAAAAATTTTCTTCTTCAGAACCACAAGGCTTAGACGCTTGAAATTTTGTATGATGCATTGCCTAGTAGTCTTTTACCAAGTATGTTCAAATGGAATCCCCAGGGTCCAAAATGGTCCTGCGGCAGGGAGTCGTAGGTTTGAACCATAGAAATACATAGAAAAATATTAAAAAATCTTCTACTTCAGAACCACTTGGTTCAGATGCTTGAAATTTGGTATGTAGCTTTGTCTAGTAGTCTTTTACCAAGTTTGTTCAAATGATGATCCCTGGGTCTAAAATGGCCCCGCCCCAGGGGGTCCTGGGTTTGAACCATAGAACTACATAGAAAAATATTCAAAAATCTTCTTCTTCAGAATCACTTGGCTCAGATGCTTGAAAATTGGTATGATACATTGCCTAGTAGTCCTTTTATCAAGTTTGTTCAAATGATGGCCCCAGGGTCCAAAATGGCCCTGCAGCAGGGAATCCTGGATTTGAGACATAGAAATACATAGGAAACTATTCAAAAATCGTATAGTTTAGAACTACTTGGCTCAGATGCTTGAAATTTGGTATGATGCATTGCCTGGTGGACTCTTACGAAGTTTGTGTAAATGGTGGCCCTGGGATCAAAAATGCCCCTGGGGCGGGGAGTCTTGGTTCGAAATTAGTCACTAATTAGTCACATGATGTACTTAAAAATCCTCTTCTCCAGAACCCCTTAGTGTAGATGCTTGAAATTTGGAATGTAGATGCTTGAAATTTGCATTGCCTAGTGGTCCCTTAGCAAGTTTGTTCAAATGATGGTGCAATGGGTAAAAATGGCCCCGCCCCAGGGGGTCCAGGTTTTGAACCATAGAAATGCGTAGAAAAATATTCAAAATTCTTCTTCTTCAGCACCACTTGGCTCAGAGGCTTGAAATTTAGCTTCTATCATTGCCTAGTGGTCCTTTACCTAGATTGTTCAAATGATGGCACCAGGGTCCAAAATGGCCCGGTCCAAGGGGGTCCAGGGTTTGAACAATAGCAATACATAGAAAAATATTAAAAAATCTTCTTCTTCAGCCCAGTTGGAAATGGTTGCAAACTATCAGGTTTGTTCAAATTATGACCCTAGTTTGACCTTAAACCTTTTTGCATAGGTGAGCGATTCAGGGCCTCTTGGCCCTCTTGTTTTTTTTTTGGACATTAATATTTTATATTATTTTGTGATATCACAAAATAATTATGGATATCCCCAAAAATATTTTTATATCCCAAATTCGGTTTTGGATATCCAAATTCAATATTAGATATCCATAAACCGATGAGATTTTTTTTGCTATCCATAATTCGATATTTGGATATTCATAATCCAATTTTTTGTTTGTTTTGGATATCAAATATTCGTATTGACTTTATAATATCCAAAATATTCGAAACGAAATATTGATATCTGTAATTCGACCCCAAAATCACGATGAATATTAGGTATCCATTAAACAAATTATGGACATCCAAAAATCGAATTATCGATATTCATTACATCCTAATTCGGTTTATGGATATCCATATCGATATGTGCTTATTAGAAATCAAAACAAATATTATATATGCATAAATTGAATTATGAATATCCAAAAATCAAATTATGGATAGCCATATATAGTAAAAAAAAATATGGTAAAACGGCACCAATTTACAGACTGGCTATTTGAAAACGCGTTCAGCACTGCGTAGTGTATCCGTAATTTGTTTAGCACCTCGTTGGAGTACGGCCTTTGTTCGCAACGAGCTGTTAAGAAAATGCAGACAAAATAATTTGTAAGTGAACAGTGATTTTTTTTTTCAATAACTCAATTTTTATTTATCAAAATAGGCAGTAAACAGTAAGACGGCTTCTCGGAAAATCGAATGTATGATCCATATGATAACAGAAATACCGTTGATTATGTCATCTTTTATACATCAAGAATGCAAAAATTCGAGTTCTTGATAATAAAAAAAACATTGATTAGAAATTATTGACTTATGGCGATAAAAATTGAAGTCTTGATATCAACATTCATTTTTTAATGTAAAAGCAACAAAATGACACCAAATACGACGTCACCCTCTCAATAAAAAGCAGACTTTAAGACAGCTTTATCTAAAACATCAAATGGCGCCCCATACGACGTCACCCTCTCAATAAAAAGCAGACTTTAAGACAGCTTTATCTAAAACATCAAATGGCGCCCCATACGACGTCACCCTCTCAATAAAAAGCAGACTTTAAGACAGCTTTATCTAAAACATCAAATGGCGCCCCATACGACGCCACCCTTGCAATAAAAAGCAGACTTTAAGACAGCTTTATCTAAAACATCAAATGGCGCACCATACGACGCCACCCTTGCAATAAAAAGCAGACTTTAGATATCTTTATCTAGAAAATAGAATGGCCCACCATACGACGCCACCCTCGCAATAAAAAGCAGACTTTAGATATCTTTATCTAGAAAATAGAATGGCCCACCATACGACGCCACCCTCGCAATAAAAAGCAGACTTTAGATATCTTTATCTAGAAAATAGAATGGCCCACCATACGACGCCACCCTCGCAATAAAAAGCAGACTTTAGATATCTTTATCTAGAAAATAGAATGGCCCACCATACGACGCCACCCTCGCAATAAAAAGCAGACTTTAGATATCTTTATCAAGAAAATAAAATGGCCCACCATACGACGCCACCCTCGCAATAAAAAGCAGACTTTAGATATCTTTATCTAGAAAATAGAATGGCCCACCAAACGGCGCCACCCTCGCAATAAAAAGCAGACTTTAGATACTTTTATCTAGAAAATAGAATGGCCCACCATACGGTGCCACCCTCTGAATAAAAAGCAGACTTTAGATACTTTTATCTAGAAAATAAAATGGCCCACCATACAACGACGCCCACTCAATAGAAGTAGACTTTTAGATACCTTTATCCAGAGTTATATAGAAGTCTAATTTTCTACAAAAAGGTCCGGCTCTCCTCAGCTGTCTCCTATCTGTAATAGTTGAGTTCAAGGTAGTAATGGTGATACAGGAGTCTACAGCTACAAGCCTGAAAATAAATAAATGAGCCGCGACACGAGAAAACCAACAAAGTGGCATGTGAGCCCAGCAAAGACTCAGATCAGCCTGGACATCCGCCCAGTCTGATCAGAGTCTTCGCTGTGCGCTTAAAGGGTAGCTAAGGGTCTCAGCTACCTCCATGCGGACAGCGAAGAGTCTGAGCAGACTGGGCGGAAACCCAGGCTGAACTGAGTCTGCGCTGGGCGCACAACCACTTTGTTGGTTTTGTCGTGTCGTGGCTCAAATCATTTTAGCTCACCTGGCCCGAAGGGCCATAGTGAGCTATTGTCAAACCAATGCGTCAGGCGTGCGTCGTGCGTTGTGCCGAAATGTGTCCGTCAACACCTAAAAACAAATATTCAAACATCTTCTTCTGTAAAACTACTAGTCCCATGGTTCTCAAATTTCACATGGAGCATGACCTGACTCCAGGGTCTCAGAATTGTAAAATTGGGGCAGGTTGAGAATCCAAGATGGCCGCCGTTACTAAAAATAGCAAAAACAACAAAATCAACTTTTTCTCCAGAACCACTGGGTATATTTGTCTGAATTTTGGCATGGGTCATCAGTAAAATCTTGGTATTCAACATTGTAAAAATGAAAAAAAATCTGTAGCGGAGTTTTGTCACAGTGACCTACTTTCTGTTTACGAGTGTAATTTTGCTCAAATGCCAATGTCAAACAAGGCATCGCAGGCGATACAAATCCCCTCACACAAGACTACTTGCTCGAGATATTGTCATACCCTACATTTGTGTGGAGTTATTTGAAAATCCATGGAGAAATGTAGGCGCTAGAGCGATGACAAAGTTTTTCTAAAAATAGCCACAGTGACCTTGACCTGGGGCGCAGCACCCTGAAAGTCGAACTTGCTCGAGATATTGTCATGCCCTACAAAAAATAACCACAGTGACCTTGACCTTTGGGGCAGCACCCTGAAAGTCGAACTTGCTCGAGGTATTGTCATGCCCTACATTTGTGTGAAGTTATTTCAAAATCCGTTGAGAAATGTAGGCGCTAGAGCGATGACAAAGTTTTTCTAAAAATAGCCACAGTGACCTTGACCTTGGGCGCAGCACCCTGAAAGTCGAACTTGCTGGAGATATTGTCATGCCCTACATTTGTGAGAAGTTATTTTAAAATCCGTTGAGAAATGTAGGTGCTAAGCGATGACAAAGTTTTTCTTAAAATAGCCGCAGTGACCTTGACCTTGGGCGCAGCAACCTTAAAGTCGAACTTGCTCGAGATATTGTCATGCCCTACATTTGTGTGAAGTCACTTTAAAATCCGTTGAGAAATGTAGGCGCTAGAGCGATGACAAAGTTTCTCTAAAAATAGCTACAGTGACCTTGACCTTGAGCGCAGCACCCTGAAAGTCGAAGTTGCTCGTGATATTTCATGCCCTACATTTGTGTGAAGTTATTTTAAAATTCGTTGAGAAATGTAGGCGCTAGAGCGATGACAAAGTTTTTCTAAAAATAGCCACAGTGACCTTGACCTTAGGCGCAGCACCCTGAAAGTCGAACTTGCTCCAGATATTGTCATGCCCTATACTTGTGTGAAAATATTTAAAAATCCATTGAAAAATGTAGGCGCTAGAGCGCTGACAAAGTTTTTCTAAAAATAGCCACAGTGACCTTGACCTTGGGCGCAGCACCCTGAAAGTCGAACTTGCTCGAGATATTGTCATGCCCTACACTTGTGTGAAGTTATTTCAAAATCCATTGAGAAATGTAAGTGCTAGAGCGATGACAAAAGGTGAACATACGTACGTACGTACGTACTTACGTATGTACTTACGTACGGGACAAAACCTATATCCCCTCACCACTTCGTGGTGTGAGGGGATAAAAACGACTTATCCAAACGACTTCAAACAACTTCTTCTGTAAAACCACTACACCCATGGGTCTCAAATTTCACATGGAGCATGACCAGATTGCAGGGTTTCAAAATTGTAAACTTGGATCAGGTCAAGAATCCAAGATGGCCGCCGTTACTAAAAATAGCAAAAACAACAAAATAAACTTTTTCTCCAGAACCATTTGGTATATTTGGTTGAAAGTTTGCATGGAACATTAATGGGATCTTGGAATTAAAAATTGTAAAAATGAAAAAAATCTATAGCGGAATTAGGTCACAGTGACCTACTTAGCGTTAACAAAACCGATTTTGCTCAAATGTCATTATCTCAAGAAAACGCAATCGATTCTGGTCAGATTTGGTCAGAAATGGTCCTTGAAAGGAATTATTTTAATTTTGTGCCAGTTGACTATCCAAGATGGCCACCATGGGGGCTGTTACTAGAAATAGCACAAACATAAAAACGACAATTACTCAAGAACCCTTGAATGGAATTCGACCAATTTTGTGTCAGAATGTTCCTTGCATGAAGCCGTTTCGATTAATTGCAATTTGGCTTTCCAAGATGGCCGACATCTGCCGTTACTAAAAATAGCACAAACATAAAATGACAATTACTCAAGAGGGTCCTGCCGATTATTGCAAAAAATCAAGGAATAATGCATTTTATGGTACAAGCATGAAACTTGGCACAAATGTTGTTTAAAGTGATTCATTGCACTTCAGATAGGGCGGCACTCGCAAAATAATCTACTTCCGGTTCAAATCCAATATGGCCGCCGTGAGTGAATTTTCCATAAATTTACATTAGCAAACACACATGTTTGCGTATCTAGTGTCGTTTTATGCAAATGTATTCTATGTGTGTCTTCTAAAATCTATATATGATATTTTGTTGGTAAAACTGTAAAGACTATTCATAACTTCCGGTCGATTATGGCACTTCCGGTGCAAATTTCGTCACATACAAGCTCACTACATGTACCCTTTCTCATATGTTACTCTTTCCATCGAAGTTTATCGAATATTGGCAATTCGTATATAAAAGGACAGTTTCAATACGTCAACAAGATTTACACAATCATTTTCTTCTGACTGCCAAGAAACAGCAGTTCCTCAGTCTCTTCTAACACTTGACAACATGCTCCTTAATGGCACAGAACTGACCTCAGATGCATAGTTACAGCCAGCGCTTGCTTCGAGTCAGCTTATCATGTTTTCACTGCATAAATCGCTGCAATGAAAGTTCTAAACCCCTTTAACAACCTAGATCAAAAGACCCCTTTGCTGGTTTACCTTGATATGATGGTACATTGTCAGATACGAAAACGAGATCTCGTTGACAAATTGTTTCAACTTGGTCTGCCCATGTCATATGATAGGGCGTTAGCAAAATCTGCAAGTGTTGCTAATCGTCTGACGGAGCAGTACAAAGAACAGGGTATTATCTGTCCTCCGGCTCTTCGAAAAAGTCTCTCCACTACAGCTGCTATTCATAACATAGACCACAACCCTAGTGCCACAACTGCAAAGGATTCATTTCATGGAACAGGGATTTCACTATTTCTGTTCCGAAGCAGTCAGGCTATTGGAGAAAGCAATGTTATGTCTGTCTTTGACATTGCAAGAATCATTTTCCAATATGCCCCTGCTGTTTTTATTGCTAAAGAACCAGCTTTACCAGATACTCCCTGCAATGCATTGCAGGGAAGAGCTGATGAAAGAGTTATATTGGCTCAGACATGTTCGAGGAAAGGTAGATAACATTTTTGATGGAAGTTTGAATATCTCTTTGCCAGCTCTTCATGCTGATAGCGAGTCCGAGAAAGACATGTCACCAGAATTGACAGCACTGCTTCCACTTTTTAAATTCGTCATTTTTTTGGCGGATTACCTAATTAAAATGGTAGAATTCAGAGTACTTAATGAATGGCTAGAAGCCTCCGGTTGGACTTCTGCACTTTCCCAAGCCGATGTACATAGCTTTGTCTGGTACTGCCGACTCTTTTCTGTAAGCAACTCATTTAAAACAAACAACATCGTGCACACCGAATGAGCCTTGTACATCCTTCTCCAAGCTGCATACAACAAATACACACTAGAGTGTCTGGACGACGATTTTCTAGACTTTGAAAGTTGGTGTGACAAAATGTCAATCGGTCAATCGAAAAGCCCCACTCACTTTTGTCAGATTAGTACGGGAGGGCAACTTTACTCTGTACTTGGCTTCAATGGCAAAACTTCTCTCTATGTTTTTTGGCTCTGAATCATACCAATTATGCTAGATGGCTTCCGGTGCATTTAAAAGATATGAAACTTTTACCTATGCTATGTCCTGGTACAGAAGTTAACTTTCGAGAAGGTCAGTTTGTGGTTCACAAGACATTTATCAAACTTTCAGCTCTTGCAATAGATCATGCTCATGCGCAAAATAATGCTCTGGTCAAATCAGGTGGGGGTGCAGTTGGCCTGACAGCCAGTAGCTCTGCAACGCTTGATAGTGGCTGGCCTAGAAATGTCTCGTTCATGTCAAGATTTCGAGGCTCTGTATCTACTTAAATCAGATATCAGAGACAGCCATCATGAGCAAACAGGAAATGCGCAGCGGAATTTTCACGAAAATTTCAAGTCTCTTACAAAAATTCTCAGTGACCTCAACCCATTTACTGAACTAAGTGAAGATTTGCTCAAACTTGATACAAAGGTTATTGCAGATGCTTCTGTTGTCCAAACTGTGACACAAGTCGAAAAAACTGTTCAAAGATATGTCTGCAGCATTTGTATAAGAGAGATTCACCAAACGAGAAGAAAAGGTATTTGATCCAAGAAAGAAAAAATCGATCTCTTTTTTTCGTACCCCAATAACAAAAATGGCACAGTAAGAAAAGTCAGAGCTTAATCTTCTCAAGAATGATTGCTCTCTATCTTGTCAGACTCGAGGTGGAAATGTTCAAGAGTTCTTCAAGCATGAAAACCAACGTTTTTCACCTTCGCTAAGTCAGACGGGCTCTATTCGTCTAGACTATACGTCTGAACTCTTTACTAAATGTTTGGAGCCTCTGTCAGAGGTAACAGAAGAGGCTATGTCAGTTAATGCAGTGATAATTTACCGTGCAACAAGTAAAACTTTTGATGAATAGGCATCTATAGATTTCCTCCTCTACATCTGTAGGCAGCTGGAGCTCGTTAACCGTATTGATGTTGTCTGGGATGTCTAAATTGCAGACAGTTTGGAGGCTGCTGCAAGAGAGAAAAGAGGAAAGGGCCTTCGGTGACGGGTTGAAGGTCGTAATTCTATCTAATGAAATTGGCAGATGTTCTTTGTAATGATGAAATCAAATCAGAAATATTTGAATTCTTAGCCCAGCCATCGCTTAATTGTTAAACGCAGACAAATACATAGTGTCGACATTCAGAATTGAAGTTCTGTGTAACAAAGGTGGTCAGAAGCCAAATCTCTCCCCTTGCTCACATGACGCCGTTAGCTCTGGGTGCAGTCAAATAATGATTCAAATGGTGGACATGGACGTGGTTGTTCTTGCTTTTACATGTACTTTTGCACAATGCAAGTACCTGAAATTTGGCAACCATTTCAGGCATATAGTGGTTCAAGGCATTGCAAAGGCACTTGGTCCTGAAAGAGCATCAGTATTGCCTCTCTTACATATGACTTGTGTAAAGTTAACAGACCTATGCCTTTGCGATGATAATGAGCCCTGTGCCTCATTTTGATGTATTCATGCCGATCTTGCAGAGATTTGTAGTTATAATGTACGACAGAACAAGCAGCTCGAGGGGGGGGGGGGGGTTGCAACTGTTTGCAAAACATGGCAGGCAAATAGACAAATAGAACCTATTCCACCTGCAGAAGCTGCTTTATTACAGATAAGAAGAGGGCTATATATCAAGGTCATTGGTATGGGGAAACGCCCTGGGGCCAAACCCTATGCTACCAAGCCTAGTTGACTTTGGTTTGCTAAGAAACAGTGATCATATATGGGAACCTCTTTGGACAACACTTCCTAAAGCATCTGCGTCATGCCAAGAGCTCGAACACTGCAATTGAAAAGGGTGGGATGTCGTGGTGACCGCAAATGCTTCAGAAGTGTCTTGCCATGCACAGCGCTGTGTGCATGAAGCGGGCAATGCCCTTAATTGAATGTGTTCTCATGCAACACTGGTTTTGTGACTGAATCAGACTACATGCTTATGAAACATAGGTTGATATAACTTCAGTATTTTACATATCAGATCCGTCATCTTGGACTAAACCGGAAGTAGATTTTTTTCAAGGTGCCGTCCGAGCTAAAATGATAGAAATAGACCCCTCAGCAACCATGGCATTCAAACATTGTTTTTCATTGATTTAGATTTTAGACTTTTGAAATACATTGGGTAGGTCGATCTAACTAGAGTATTTTAATATCAGATCCGCCATCTTGGATTGAACCGGAAGTAGATTCTTTTCAAGATGCCGCCCTATCAAAAATGATTGAAATAGTCCCCCTCAGCAATCATGTCATTCAAACATTGATGTTTGATTGATTTAGACTGCAGACTTCTGAAAAATATTAGGGTAGGTCGATCATACTAGAGTATTTTGCATCTCGGAACCGCCATCTTGGATTTAACCGGAAGTATATCTTTCAAGTAGCGCCCTATTTAAAATGATTGAGATTGTCCGCCTCAGCAATCATGACATTTAAACGTTGTTGTTTGACTGATTAAGACTACAGACTTTTGAAATACATTAGGGTAGGTCGATCTTACTGGAGTATTTTAACATCAGATCCGCCATCTTGGATTGAACCGGAAGCAGATTTTTTCAAGATGCCGCCCTATCAGAAATGATTGATATAGCCCCCCTCAGCAATCATGGCATTGTTTGATTGATTTAGACTACTTTCTTTTGAAATACACTGGTGTAGGTCGATCTAACTTGAGTATTTTTATATCAGATCCGCCATCTTGGATTTAACCGGAAACAGATTTTTTTCAAGGTGCCACCCTATCTAAAATGATTGAGATAATCCCCCTCAGCAATCATGGCAGTCCAACATTGTTGTTTGACTGATTCAGACCACAGTCTTTTGAATTACATTAGTGTAGGTCGATCTAATTGGAGTATTTTTATATCAGATCCGCCATCTTGGATTTAACCGGAAGTAGATTTTTTCTAAGATGCCGCCCTATCTAAAATGACTCAGATAGTCCCCCTCAGCAATCATGCCAAGTTTCATGCTTGTACCATAAAATGCAGTTTTCTATGAGAATCGGCCGGGCTAAGAACCCTTATATGGAATTGGACCAATTTTGTGTCAGAATGTTCCTTACATGAAGCCATATCGGTTAATTGCAATTTGGCATTCCAAGATGGCCACCATCTGCCGTTACTAAAATAGCACAAAACATGAAAATGACAATATCTCAGTAACCGCTGAATAGATTTTGACGAAATTTGTGTCAAAATGATTTTTGCATCGAGATGTTTCTAAAGTAACTGAATATAGACAAGTCATAATGGCCTTTGTTACTAAAACTAGAAAATGTGAAAATAAGAAAATCTCAGTGGAATTGGACTAATTTTCTGTCAGAATGGTCTTTTCATTAAGCTTTTTCGATTTTCTGCATTTTGGCATTCCAAGATGGTCGCAATCTGCCGTTACTAAAAATAGCACAAAACATGAAAATGACAACATCTCACTAACCCCTGAAGCGATTGAGACGAAATTTGTGGCAAAATGATTCTTGTTTTGGTGTGTTTCAAAAAATAACAAATATTGACCAGTCAAGTTGGCCTCTGTTACTTAAAATAGCAAACTATGAAAATTAGAAAATTACAATGGAACTGGACCAATTTTGTGTCAAAATGGTCCTTGCATGAAAGCTTTTCAATTTTTTGCATTTTGGCATTCTAAGATGGCCGCCATCTGCCGTTACTAAAAATAGCACAAAACATGAAACTGACAATATCTCAGTAACCCCTGAATGGATTTTGATGAAATTTGTGGCAAAATGATTCTTGCATTGAAGAGTTTCAAAACTAAATATATAAAGACGAGACAAGTTGGCCTCTGTTACTAAAAGTAGCAAAATGTGAAATTGAGAAAATCTCTGGATTTGGATCAATTTTATATCAGAATGGTCCCGTTGCATAAAAGCCAGGTGAGCGATATCAGGCCCATTTGGGCCTCTTGTTTTTCTGTACATACGAATGTCTAAATATACTTTATAGGCATTTATAATTTAGTATTTTATTTCCTGGTACGTGCTCAATCAAAAGAAGAAAAAGTCTTGCATATCAGGAGGCAAGAAGAATATATAGCCCAAGATACAAGCCTACCTTAAATGTCAGCATCTTTGCCCTGGGGCCAAAAGTACAAAACTCTGAATGGCAACCGAAACCCTTACGAAAACTACTTAACCTCACCGCTTGCCTTGGTGGTACAGCCAGCCTTGGCGGTGATAATTGAGCCGGCGAAACGACAAAACCAACAAAGTGGCATGTGCGCCCAGTCATATCAGAGTCTTCGCTGTCCGCACGAAGCTAGCTTAGACCCTTAGCTACCCAATAAGCGCACAGCAAAGACTGATAATTCTGGGCGGATGCCCAGGCTAATCTTAGTCTTCGCTAGGCGCGCATGTCACATGTTGGTTTTATTGTGTCGCAGCTCAATTTTTATAATCAAATCGAAGTACTGACCGAAGTCCAAACCCCAAGCGTATGGCAAGCCAAATGTACACTAAGGTTTTTCTAATTAGTGTGCATTTGGCTTGCCATACAAGCGTCTACGCATACACCGTTAGTGCAAGTGTAAAGTGAATGGATACGCTTTCATATTTTCCAGCCATTTCACAAAGGGAAACAACCTTTGTGACTTCCTGTTTGCTTCACTGAACGGAGAAATCCGTCCAATGGAATCTACACTTAACATTTAAAGCGCATGTGATGAAAATGGCGGAATTTGCAAACAGTGCAGATCCTAATGAGGTGGCTCATAATGAGCCATCTCATCTAGATCTACACTGTTTGCCCTCTAGTTTTTGAATTTTCAATATGATATAGCTTAGATGAACATATTTTGAAACTTTTGCAGACGTAAATTTTGTCGTCTGCTTTTTGGCGCTTGAAGGGTTAAAGTGAGTGAGTGAGTGAGTGAGTGAACTCGGATTTAACGTCCCACCAACAACGAGGTCATATGGAGACGGGACCTCGGTTTAAAGTCTCATCCGAAAGACCGGAGAAGCGGGGGATCGATCTTGCGACCCCTGGATTGGTAGTCCGGAGTGCTATCCACTACACTACAACCGCTCCTGAAGGGTTAAACAAGAAAAGATACGCAACGAAGTAACGAATGTGTTTATATTTTACTATCATTACTTCTGCCCAATGATTACCACAGGATATAAACCAGTCCGCCAATTTTCGCTTCCTGCAGAGACTGTCCGTCATATTTGGCTTCCATTGAGACTCCGCGATCTCTTGCATCCTGCTGAGACTTCTGTACATGATAAATTGCTTCCTGCAGAGACTTCCGCGTGATTCTGCTTCCTGCCGAGCCTCTCGGCAGGAAACAGAGTCACGCGGAAGTCTCGGCAGGAAGCCAGTTTTCGAGGACGGTAGTCCCTGCAGAAAGCAAGAGATCGCGGACAGTCTCGGCGGAAGCCAAATATGATGAACAGTCTCTGCAGAAAGCGAAAATTGGCGAACTGGTTTATACCCTGTGATTACCACAGGAGTAAAATAATAAAAAAAAGTAGGATATAAACACCATCCTCATTAAGTTCACTGCAAAATGATCTATAAATCAACGACAGATTATAATTTAACAAGAACTGTAGCCTACTATTAGTTAAAGGTCTAACATCGGGTCGGACTGAGTCATTATCCCATGCAATCATGTTCGTACATCAAATAGTCAAGGTATCAGGCAAAATCATTTGACCATGAAAACAGGTCACTGTCACCTACTAGTAGTTTAAGGCAAAACATCGGGTCATACTGAGTCATTATCCAAAGCAATCATGTTCGTACAGGAAATAGTCAAGGTATCAGGCAAAATCATTTGACCATGAAAACAGGTCACTGTCACCTACTAGTAGTTTAAGGCAAAACATCGGGTCATACTGAGTCATTATCCAAAGCAATCATGTTCGTACAGGAAATAGTCAAGGTATCAGGCAAAATCATTTGACCATGAAAATAGGTCACTGTCACCTACTGGTAGTTTAAGGCAAAACATCGGTTCATACTGAGTCATTATCCAAAGTAATCATGTTCGTACAGGAAATAATCTTCAAGATATAAGGCAAAAACACTGGACCATGAAATATAGGTCGGTATGACCTACTGTTAGTCTGTTAGTTTGGTTTTCGAGAAAAATTCTATGTACAACATACATTATGACAATATCTATATAATATGGATACGAACGGAAGCAAAATGCTTATAAAGTTCTTCTCCAGTTAGTCTAGATCAAACATCGGGGCATACTGAGTCATGGTCCCAAGCAATCACATTCGTATATCAAATAGTCTTCAGGTAAAATCGCTGGACCATGAAATATAGGTCGCTGTGACCTACTATTAGTTTGAAGTCAAACATCGGGTCATATTGAAACATTTTTCCAAGCAATCATGTTCGTACGTCAGACAGTCTACATGATACAAGACAATTTCACTGGACCATGAAGTAAAGGTCACAGTTACCTACTGTTAGTTCGAAGTCAATCTTCGAATCATACTGAGTCATTACCCCAAGCAATAATGTTCGTACATCAAATGTTCCTCAAGATATCGGGCAAAAAATATAGCTCACTGTGGCCTACTGTTCAGTTGAGGTCAAACATCGAGTCAAACCGAGTCATTATCCCGAGCAATCATATTCGTTCATCAAAGAGTCTTCAAGCTATCAGGTAAAATCTCTGGACCAGGAAATAAAGATAACTGTTACTAATAACTGTAAGTTTGAGGTCAAACAATCGGTCATACTGAGCCATTATCCAAAGCAATACACAGTTCTGAGCCACACCCCGAATGTCACTCAAAAGTCGATAGTGTAAACTGGCTAACTTAACGACCACTTAACACGTGACATACTCTCACAAACAAAATTGCACGTGTTCAATGTCTCACGTAAGTCCGTACTTTTACCTTACAGTTAGGGATGTATATATGTTTAGAGTAGGCGTGGTTTTCGGAACTGTGAAGCATGCTCGTATATCAAATAATCTGGAAGATTGCAAGCAAAATCACTGGACCATTAAAGATAGGTCACTGTGACCTACTGTTAGTTTGAAGCCAAAAATCGGGGCGCACTGAAACATTGTCCCAAGCAATCATGTTCGTACGTCAAAAAGTCTTAAAGATATAGGGCACATCATTAAACCATGAAACATAGGTCCCTGTGTCATGCTGACCCATTGTCCCAAGCAATCATGTCAAACATCGGGTCGTATACATCAAATGAGCCGCGACATGACAAAACCAACAATGTGGTTGTGCGCCCTGCGCAGACTCAGATCAGCCTGGGCATCCGCCCAGTCTGATCAGAGTCTTCGCTGTCCGCATGAAGGTAGCTTAGACCCTTAGCTACTCATAAAGCACATAATAATCTGGTCAAACTGGGCGAATGCCTAGGCTGATCTGAGTCTGCGCTGAGCGCACAACCACATTGTTTGTTTTGTCGTGTTGCGGCTCAAATAGTCTTTTATTAAAATATAGGTCAGAATTTAACAGTCTTAATTATGTTTATTTCACCGTCTTCTACATGCATAACTTTCATATTTCACTTGTATAAGTAAAGACTGCCACACCAAATACTACTCCCAAGAAAATCATTTGATCAGAAGAGAATGATATGATTAATGACAAATATTTTCATCCTTACAGATGCTTTACCGTAGAACATAAGTGAAATTAAACGACCTTCGTCGAAAAATGATTTTTTTTTCGTAAAGTTACCGTGTTAGTGTGCTAGTGTCAACGTCGTTAGTAAGGGTCCACTCGTTCTTTGGTTTTGCAAATCGTGTTGGCGGGCTCGCAGGATTGCCGACAGGCGGGTCGATGTAAATGGAATAAACCGCTAGGAAAGTCTGTCCTGTTGCTATCTGTAGGGAGAAAAAAAATGGATTTACAAGTAATTTAAAAGTAATTTTATGTAGCTACGATAGTTGTTATAGATGTCCAACTTTTTAGATTTTCTTTGACGGTAGAAGAAAATCAAAGAAGTCGGACAATTCCCAGCAGGCACACTAGGTTGAATCAACTTTGAATCAACATTGATTCAACGTCGTGACTATTCCATTCTTTTTCTAAACAAGGTAAGAGTTAAATTTTTGAACTCAAACAAAGGTAAAGATAGTTTTAGGGATCGCTGAAGAGCTGCATTTCGTAGATACGTCCATATGCTGTACGCCGTGTCAAAGGAAATTCATAAACAATGTATACAAATAAGAAAATATTTTAAAAGCCCAATGTTTCATCGTTAGGTATTGCTGCAAGCTTCTCACTACAGTTTTGTGATTGTAGATGACCGTGGATAGCCAAATTTAAAGAAAAAAAAAACAGCCTTTGGTTACACATATAAAATATAAAATATTATGCAACGGATTTTGAAACTGATGTGGGTCATTTTAGTTGGCAACTAAAATTACCTGCTTCCGGTATCATAAACTTGAATAAAATGGTAAAAATACAATGTACAGCGTTGGAACCCATTGATTGATCCATTTTTACTTATATTGCATTGTTCCACAGGGAACCATACAAGTGGATCATTTTTACAGAAACATGTTCCCCCTGCCAGTTATATGGCACGTCAACCCTAAAGTTATCACCAAACATAAAGACTGAACCTCTTTTCATAATTTATGTTTAGGCGTTTGAACCACTGATAGGACTATGCGGACTTTAAAGAATATTCCATTAATTCTGGAAACTAGACACACATGTAACCCGTTCAGGTATTTTATATGCGTACAGAGGTATATGTTACGCAAGTTATTAGCACTTTGGGCGTTCATGCTCTTATTAGCTTTTTTTTTCATGGTTTTCACGGCATAGTTTAAACCATGGAATGGGTTGATAAATGGAATAGAAAAGAACGGGCAAGGTAAACTACATTCAAAAGGCTGACGTTACAATTTGCCACAAGAGCCTAGGATGGTATCTTACAGGAAAGAATCTGCTTCCTCAGAGGGAGCAAATTCTTTCGTACAAGTATACTATCCCAAACAAGTGGAAGAAAGTATAGGAAATTATCCATACCTTTCCAATCACGCCTATTCCAACAATAATTTTATTGCAATACTGAGTGTGAGGTGATAAAGACAGAATATTTTACAGGTACAGTCAGTCAACTCTCGATATCTCGAAGTCGAACTTCAGCCAAAACTACCGATATCTCAAAGTAAATTTTCTGGAACCAGAAAATTTACTTTGAGATATCAGTAGTTTGAGATAACAGTAGTTGAAATGTAAATAAAAATAAGAAAGACATTCTTTTACATAAGAAGATACTTTGAGATATCAGTGTTCGAGATATCGGGATTTGACTGTACATACAAATTAATGGACATAATGCATGGGTAAAGCCTTGTATGTGAATTTCTTTTTCATCAAAATTTCATTGCGACTAAGGCGCAAACTTTAATTCAAAAGTACTCATGAAGCTAACAGATGCCGGAATCCAGAAAACAAGAAACACTCCCAATCACCCGATGGACAACGGGATGGTTGAATGGTTCAATTAGACTCTCCTGAACATGTTAGGGACATTAAACGAGAAACAAAAGAGCGATTTGAAAGCTGACGTGCCTACATTAACTCGTGCATACAGTGATGTAGTTCAGAAAAAAACCGGTTTCTCACCCTTTTACCTCATGATTGGGCTCCATCCTTGTCTGGCCGTCGATGCCCTCCCAGGGCTTCTGTCTTCCTAGGCAAGGAAGTCGCAACGAGAGCATGCGGACAAGTTAAAGGATAGATTAGCTGACGCCTACAAAAGTGCCATTGACGAAGTCAGGCTAAAAGTGAGATCTACAATAAGTACTATGACCAGGGTGTAAAACAGGGTGTAAAACATTCGGTCCTTGAGCCCGGAGATCCGTGTACTGGTAAAAAATTGTAGGTATTAGGGGAAAGCATAAACTGGTTATCACCTGGGAATCGAACCAATAGGCCTACATAGTATAGATCCATCCCATGTCAGACCAAATGGGCACACAACGTTAACAGAAAAGCAGACAAAGAGCACCGCATCCGCCAGTAAAAGAAAACAAGGAATCAAATTATTAGAGAGAATTAATTTATAGGTTTGAGAAAATCGTACTTTTCCATTGTAAGAATTTCAGGGAGCATCTCACTTTTAATTCGAGAGGAGCATGGCATACAATGTATGTCATGCTCCTCTCAAATTATAAGTGAGATGACATCATTAACATCATTTTTTCAGCCAGCCAGAAATTCTGGCAACAAAAGAGAAAATCTATACGTACGCTACGATAACTCTTAAAGCTTGGCTTATGAAACTTATTTCGTTAATAAAGGGCAATTGGGCGATACTGCCGAGTCCTTGTAACCCCACTAGAATGCGTCTCTGATATGCATTTTTCGAGGCGCAACCTCGTATTATTTCGATATTGTTCCACATTTCACAATATTCCATTGGTCAAATAACGCCTACGTCAAAATTTAGCCAATAATATCAAAGGTCAATGAATATTTAATCTTCGTTTTTTCTCGTCGTACTGCGCTGTGAATACTAGCACTCTGTCTTATATAAATTCAAATGTTTCTCTTGTTTGTAATTTTACAACAGACAGACGCAGATATTCAAAACTTTCTTTTTTTCCGTCGTAGATCTACTTTCGATTTTTACTTTCGGTTTAATACACACAAACAAACAAACAGTGCAACATGTTGATATTTTGAAGTCAGGTCAATTTTGGAATTCCGAATCGGACAGCTCAGTTATGAGATAGGTCGTTGTCGCTACCCAGTGTCAAAATTACGGTTGTGGGTATCTACCGACATAGCTTACTTATTCATGAAAGTTATTGTCAAAACTTCAACTAGATACATATAACAAAACACACTTCCATTTAATTTGCGCCGATTATCTTTTCTTAAATTTTTTTTGTTTATACTTAAGTATCTTCTCAATATATGTCCATTCTTGTGCGCAGACTGACACGCGAAAGGCTAACGTGAAAACATAATACCCCACCACTAACATGTTATAATTCGAGGCCCACTACTCTAAGAGATAATTATACAATTTTGATTTAGTAGTTTGTACATGCATTGCCGCTTGTGGCTTTCTAGTACTTATATAATGTATATCATTTCAGTCACAGAATATGTACCATCCAGCATGTCTGTAGCACTGAATATTTGCTGTCTCTGCGATGTAGGGTCACCAAGCCTAGGGTAGTTCATTTCATGCTCCGAATACAGCTACAATCGAGCACGACAGCTTGAGCTACTATGTAGCTCTATTCGTAGGCTTAATCTGAATAGAGCAAATGGAGTAGCTATATTCGAAGGCAAAAGGTATTCGGTACAACAGAGCATAATTACGTCAAAATATGGAATGAGGGTAACGATTTTTATTTCTTCTGCACATTGTCTGATGATGATTATCTTTATAGAAAGTCATCTATAATTCCAATCGTAACACTTCGGCCAATTCCGTATCCTGAATTAAACTATATCGAAGATATCGGCGAGGATTACCGATTGCTATAATTCTAATGCACTTACGTATGTAACGCGACGTCTGATTGGATAACGTCAAGAATTTGCGACAGTAAATTCTACGATATACTGTCGCAAACCCGACGTCATTATAAAACGTCGCTTCTCATTAGCTGACGTTTGGTTTACGCTGCTGAAAGCGCTTGCAATGGGTGCGAAGAAGTACGCCTTGAAAGGTGAAAATGTGAAAAAGTACATTAGAATGGGGATAACTATATTGAAAATTGTCGTTTGGTGAGGTAAATCGTCGATTTTATGGTCGCAAAGTCCGTTTTACGGCTCCACTGGCGCGTCGCCATAAAACAAAATTTCCGACCATAAAACCGACGATTTACCTCCCCAAATGACAATTTTGAATACAGTTATCCCCTAAATCATCAACCGCTACAAAGTTGTGGAACCGACAAGAAACACTAAGATTTATTTTGTTTTACCTCTAAGTGACCTCGACCTTGACCCAAGCGTATGTTCTTGCATTGTCGTTTAAATAAACATTTGTCCCAAGTTTCTGAAAAATCCTTTTAGAGCTGTAGGAGATACATGTATTTGTGATATAACAGAAATACGGGCAAACAGACGTGCGTGCATATGCACAAACAGTTACATGACACTGCCCGTCTTTCGGTGGCGAAATAGGGCACGTTTGTATTGATAGTATTAAAAGAAGAACAAGAGGGCCATGAGGCCCTGAACCGCTCACCTGAGTATGGTGGCCATGTAGGTCATGTGACCTAGACCGCTTGACAAGTTTTTGTTCCATCAGCCCCTGGAGGCTGTGTATGATATTTGGTTACAATTAGCCCTGTGGCTTTTGAGGAGACGTCTTAAATTGTCAAAATATGAGAGACATGGGTCAGAGGTCAAAAGATGACCTTGACCTCTTGTACCCGCAAATCTTTCATGTACTAAGACGACTGTATATACCAATTTTGAGGCCAAAATCTTCAAAACTTGCCATGAACTCTTATGTTCTACCATTTTCCCATACTTGACCTTGCCTTAAGAAAGGTCAAGGTCAGCCCAAGGTCATCGTTTGAACAATCTTGATAGTACTCAAGTACCTGATGCTATATACCAAGTTTCAAGGCCATCGATCACTTGGTTCTTGAGAAGGAGATTTGTAAAGGTTTTTGCCATATATGGGCATGGCGGCCATGTTGGTCATGTGACCAAGACTGTTTGAATAAATTTTCATTCCCTCGGCCCCTAGAGGCTCTGTATGAAATTTGGTTACAATTGGCCCAGTGGCTTTTGAGGAGATGTGTGAAATTGTCACAATATGAGAGACCAGGGTCTAAGGTCAAAGAATGACCTTGACCTCTTGTACATACAAATTTTCAAGTACTCATTAAGATAACTGTATATATCAATTTTCAGGTCTAAATCTTCAACAGTTTCCAAGAAATCTTATATTCTAGCATTTTCCCATATACAAGCTACAAAAAGCAAATTTGACCTTACCGTAAAAAAGGTCAAGGTCAACCCAAGGTCATAATTTGAACAATCTTGATAGTACTCAAGTACCTGATGCTACATACTAAGTTTCAAGGTCATCGGCCTATTAGTTCTGGAGAAGAAGAATTTTCTTGGTTTTTACCATATATGGGCATGGCGGCCATGTTGATCATGTGACTAGGCCCTTTGAACAAATTTTCGTTCCCTCAGCCCCTTGAGGCTCCATATGAAATTTGGTTACAATTGGCCCAGTGGCTTTTGAGGAGATAAGTGAAATTGTCAAAATACGAGAGACCAGGGTCAAAGGTCAAACAATGACCTTGACCTCTTGTATGCATTAATTTTCATGTATTTATTACGGAGACAGTATATACCAATTTTCAGGTAAAAATCTTCAACAGTTTCCAAGAAATCTTATGTTCTGGCATTTTCCCATATAAAGGCTAAAGAAAGCAAATTTGACCTTACCGTAAAAAAGGTCAAGGTCAACCCAATGTCATAATTTCAACAATCTTGGTAGTACTCGTGTACTTGATGCTACATACCAAGTTTCAAGGCCATTGGCCTATTGGTTCTGGAGAAGAAGATTTTTCTTGGTTTTTACCATATATGGGCATGGCGGCCATGTTGGTCATGTGACCCAGTCCATTTGAACAAATTTTTCGTTCCCCTGCCCCCTAGAGGCTCTGTATGAAATTTGGTTACAATTGGCCCAGTGGCTTTTGAGGAGATAAGTGAAATTGTCAAAATATGAGAGACCAGGGTCAAAGGTCAAACGATGACCTTGGCCTCTTGTACGCATAAATTTTCATGTACTCATTCAGATGACTGAATACACCAATTTTTAGGTTGAAATCTTCAACAGTTTTCAAGAAATCTTATGTTCTAGCATTTTCCCATATAAAAGCTACAGAATGCAAATTTGACCTTACCGTAAAAAAGGTCAAGGTCAACCCAAGGTCATAATTTGAACAATCTTGGTAGTACTTGCGTACCCGATGCTACATACCAAGTTTCAAGGCCATCGGCCTATTGGTTCTGGAGAAGAAGATTTTTCTAGGTTTTTACCATATATGGGCGTGGCGGCCATGTTGGTCATGTGACCAGGACCGTCTGAACAACTTTTCGTTCCTAAGTCCCCTAGAGGCTATATATGAAATTTGGTTACAATTGGCCCAGCGGTTTCAGAGGAGAAGTCGTTTGAAATTGTGGACGGACGGACGGACGACGGACGACGGACGGACGACGGACGACGGACGCCGGAGCCTTACCATCCTATAAGCTCCCCCGGAGCCGCTGGCTCAGGTGAGCTAAAAAAAACTTACATGGTCTAAGAAGGCCTGTCGGCCAACTGTGTTATCGAGGCATCTCCCGTTTCTCCAAGAAACAGCAGTCCTTCCTAAACCAATAAGAAGTAGTACAGTCCAATGTATTAAACTTTCATGCCACATGTTTAAATGGTCTTCAGGCTCTGGGTCGAATGCTTATCCTTTTATAGTAAGGGTGACTAAATTGGACAGCCCAAGTAAAAGGTACTTACGAGATCATCCTGAACATACATTTGCACAAAATCCGCGCATGTAATCAGCGCCTTTTCTGTTCGCATCTGTTGACTAGTGGGGTGGGAGTGGGTGTTATGTATAGTCAGTCTTGCAGACTTTGATCAGATTGTGCCGCTGCACCTACTGACCTGAGTATTTCCTGGACATACACTTCTTAATGCCAATGGATACACTTTGAGAGGAGGCAATTCTGTCAATTTCATTTTTACGCCCCTTATCAATGGAGGTCAACTCGTAAAGAAAAGAATTTGCTCTAATATGAGCAAATTCTTAAGAGAAGACCCCTTTCTGGAAAGGTGTGTCGTCTAGGAAAGCAATATGGATCTTACAAAAGTTGTCTCCCTCTTGAAAAAAAATGGCAGAAAATGTGATTGTGTACCCGTCCACCTTAGGGTATATCATGGCCGTGAAATAGAACTGTGACTCGTAAAATGGCAGCCACCGCACTTGTCAACCCATTTTTAGCTTTCATACTGCCTACTAGTATCCAGACCCATCGTTTTGCATCTGTATGTTCATAATGCTTCTGGCATGGAATATTGCTAACAGCAAAGGATTTGATCAGCCTGCGCGAGTCCTGCGCACTCGTGCAGGCTGAGCGGAGTCTTTGCTGTCCACTAATGCATTAAGCGCCATCTTTAGCGTCGCGCTCATTGTTTTGATACCGGTCAACTTATGGTGATAAAATAAATAGTAAAATCTTTGTCAAGCCTAAGGAGGTGCTATTCGGCTATAAGAAAATATTGGCTGTTTTGATAACCATCAGAAAACAAAGGTTAAAACAATGTTTTGAAACATACAGTTTGTTAACCCATAAATGCCGTTCGTTCCAAAAATAGGGCATTAGGACATAGGCAAACAGTGCAGGCCAATATCAGAAAACGCGTCGTCTGATCAGAGTCTACACTATTTGTATAAAGCAAATGGATATTTCGCGTATAAAAAATGAGCTTAACCAGACACCCTTTAATTGACAAATGGACTCCTCTATTTGATCACGATAACCAAGCAGGAACATAACGTCAAAATGACGTCGCCCTGACGTCGCATCGACGTCATTCCGACGTTATGTGCCTGCTGGGAAGCAGTCCACTGGGCAGAAATGGGTTAAATTAAGGTTCTATTGTTTAAAAATTCATGGAATATTTCATCACAAGAATTCGCTGCACGCTTTGCACTTCAGTTGACTGTGGTTGGCCAACTTCAAACAAATAGATATAAATAAATGCTGTTTAAGGATGTCCGCTGGTGAAAATCATTTATTCAAACTTTTTTTACTTTTGTGTTATTTCAATTCTTCCATCAATATGTAGTCCAAAAACGCAAAATAAAGTATAGGTTAGTGTGGATTTTTTTGCAGCACATGCCACGGAAGCTTGTGAGGGTACCCGGCCATTATGAAATTTTTGAGCATAGTATAGAAATATTTAACCATTTGTTTAAATCTTTTAAGAAGAGGAATCGGTTGAATGAATAAATAATTACATGCGTTTCCTCTGACGACCACACAATGTTACATTGATCTCAAGCATAATTTGCGCACAGTCTTTTGTTAATTTCCAAATATTTAAAGGAAGTGTTACCCCATCCCCTTGACTTTGGCCTATTTTTGAAGCCATAAAAATGAACCCAGGCCACTTTCAAAAAAATAGCTTTAGAGGGTATAAGCACAATATTTCTGTTTATAATATTATATTGCTAGGATCTTGTCTAAAGATAATTAAGCAAAAAATAATGTCCTGAAGCACTCTGTTATTAAATAGCACTTGAGATATGTTGGTATTACATGTATGATATCTTCTCTTCTAATTGAATTTAAGATTAATTGTGGATAAAAAGACAAAATATTGAATGAATAAATATATTTCGTTTAAAATTTAACAATACCTGACACAAAGTTTATTGTTAAAAACGTTATTGAAGATTTTATATTAAAAACTGTAAATGCCTTGGCAAAAAATGACAAAATTTATCCCTACCCCCAAAAGAATGTAAAATTTTTAATATTTTGTAATGCTGCACCAAAGTGATGAAAAATAACAGAAGCAGATTCTAACTTTTTCTGAAACTCTGACAGTTTATCATTCAGACAATTTTCTTTAGGAAAATTGGTAGAAAAATATAGGTTAGTGTGCAAATAAGAAAGAAAACTTGAAAATTTTAAGCCTACCCCCTTTTGTTTTTGGCTATGTGTAAATTAATAGAGAACTCACGGCCGCATCTGAGTTATCTGTCTAGTCCGACGAAAGAATTTTAATGTAAAACTGAAAACAGCCATGTTATTCTAAAATTATGTAGCCTTTACATAACCAAAGAGAACTTCATAAACAACTAATTTGATCTTAGGCTAATCGAAGCATACTCTAAGCCACCCCATGTAGAAACAATGGCTGCCGGTGTTGGTAAACTACAATATGTTTCTTTCATGTTTATGATAAAATCATTTCCAAAGTCTATTTTCTTGACTAGATATTAATATATTCTTAATATGCATACAGAAAAATATGGGGAAAACTAAGCTGTTATATGAAAAAGCAGTTTTAGAATGGTAATTACCCCACCCACTTCGTGATCCACTTCAAGACTGACTGATCTGATTTTAACATGACACACAGTCAACGTAAATTTCTTGATCAATCTCTGGTACATGTCAATTTATACATGTATAAATGCTCTTGAATGCATGCTCATTTGTATGATTTGACACTGTCAGAGAGTAGCTTTTCCCCCCTAGCAGTTTTTCCCCCCGGAAAAATGACTATGATTTTTCCATAGTAAAATTTCCCACCGGAAAAATGGCTATATAGTAGAATTTCCCCCCGGAAATATTACTATATAGCCAATTTTCCCCGGGGAAAATCTACTATACGTGTTTTTGCATAGCCGTTTTTCCCCTCTATAGTGGATTTTCCCCCTGGTAATATGATGGCAGGAAAACACGCTACATATTGGAATTTGCCCCTTATCCGATCATAATAGTGAGGTTCATAACTGAAACAGAAATACGAGCATCTGTCCGTAAAATATTGATGGATAACAGATGCTAGAACCGCATGCATGTGTCCATCAGTCTGTCTTGTTTTTGTTTTGGGGAAACAGGCAGGGGTTTTGCTTTTCCGTGTTAGCCTAAAACGGCTATGAGTGTACGTGGTTGTGGGCATAAATTTGTATAATTTTGTGCTTGCACAAGCGTTCATTTGTGCGTGCGCGCTGTGGAGTGTCTGGACTAGAGTTCGCCTTTCATGCAGGAGTCGTGGGCTCGACTCCCATTCATTGGGACACACGTCCGATTATTACTTTCACTGTAATAAACTGCCCGCTAAATCAAACATGACTGGACAAAGCACCCGTTCGTACATCTTCCTGTAAGCATGCATGCGTATGTGTACGTATATAAATATCTACCATGGGAAGAAATCACATCCTCCTCGTTTCTTAAATTAGTAATTATTGATTATTATAAAAATATGGTTGCTAAATTTGCATATTGATTTTTTGAAATTAATCACGTTTATTACCTCTGTTGATAAACTGATACATTTCTAATGCGATTAATTCCGTGAAATGTCTCTCTTCCATTCCGTTCCGTTTCGTTCCGTTCCGTAAAATACCAATAGCCATACAAAATTCAGTAATGGCCAATTTCCCTGTGGGGGAAAAAGGACTATGGGGGAAAAGTGGCTCTATGAGGTCCGGACAATCCACTATATAGTCGTCCTTCCTATAGCCATTTTTCCGGGGGGAAAGGGGGAAAAAACACTCTCTGACAGACACAACAGTTTTTTTTTAATTTAGGGCCTACATTATTTCCGAGCTTGAGCGAGCATGATAGAGAATTGAAAATAATAATAATAATAATAAATGAAAGGTGAAAAGTCAGTCTGAATCTCTTAAACTATCTGTATGTGCCTTAAATTTATTGATACATGTAAATTAGTCTTGTATGCAAGATGCATGTAATATAAGCGTGACACCAACAAATTCGTTAATCTGCATATTTTCGAGCTTTGGCGAGCAAAAGTTTGAGATTTAAAGGGAAAGCTACATAATGTCACACGAACGAATGCATAAGTTTCTTGGGTCTCATTCTTCCAGAGGATAGGTTCCCTTTTCTTAATGCAGTAAGGCTGGAGTACAGTCTATTATAAAATGTTCAGTCAGCGTTTTTTTTTCCTAAGATTGAGCCGCGACACGACAAAACCAACAATGTGGTTGTGCGCCCAGCCTGACCACAGTCTTCGCTGTCCAAATGGAGGTAGCTTAGACCCTTAGCTACCCTTTGAGCACTTAATAAAGAGAGTGAACAAACTGGACAGATGCCCAGGCTGATGAGTCTGCACTGGGCGCACAACCACATTGTTGTGTTTCTCATGTCGTGACTCAGATTCTAATGGTCCCCCATCTTGCATGCTACCGTCGGGTAGCATTTTATTGTTTTACGAAAAATCTTTTGAATCATTGAATAAGCCAGTGTAATGAGCAGCTTGATCTCAGTCTACACGGGTCAACAATGCACTCGATTTGGACCACTGTCCCAGGAAAATAGATAGAAACACCTGTCGTGTTGAAGAGAAAAAAATATATAGTTTTGCGTAACGTTGAACTAAACTGTCAGTCCAGTGACGTCACAATGACAAATTGGCACGCGCTCATTAATTGACTGAGCGAATACTATGGCTGAGTTCGCATCAAATGCAACAAATCTCTCTACAAATTAGATTCAATAATTTCCAAGAAAGCTAGTGTGTTTTATAATAATGTTTAATTTCCCACAGCGCGCCTCAGTATTGGTCATGCTATTAATAACATGGGGAGACTGAGGCCTATAATGCATCAGCATCAGGGTGGGATCATACAGATCTACTTCCCACCCCTACTCCGCCAACGCCCAGACGCCCGAGCACCTCGAGACCTACACTGTTCTGTTTCCTTTTTCTCAAACCGTTTAGCCATTTAAATAAATAGTAGAGATGTCAAAGTATCTAAATCTTAGTCCCAATTCATTTAATCGAAATAAACGTCGACAAATCCGTAATATTTAGGTGCAAAGACATGGACCGAAAAACAGAAAATGTGATCAGGTGCTCGCGAGTAGTAAGCATCGCCTGCCTATCATAATACACCCGCCATGTCTATATATCTGATGGAAAAGTCAGTGAACATGAAAGTCCGGTAACTTGACTTGTTTAAAAGAAATGGCGTGCCTTGTTGCTTGCGTCAGCCCCCTCCCCCTCAAGGTGTGTGGCTGGAACAGACCCCCTCCACCCCCTTTGCGTCTAAATTAAATAGTTAGGTGTTATTTTCAGAACCAAGCTTTATATATAGCCGTCATATTCCAAAACGAGTTGAAAAAAAAACCTAACCTACAGAGACTCAGAGATAGGACATGGACAAAAGTGTTTAATCATAGCGTTGCCTTTAACTTCGGTGCATTTCCTCTTATGCTGACAAATTGATTATCTGAAAAGCACAACATATACCATCATGAAAATTATACTTATATGAATATAAATGATTTATGCAATGTGAAAGAAAATTAATTTTGTATGTTTATGCTCTCTAGTTGCAGAATTTTTTAAAAATCGCGTAATTTTTATAAAACCTTGTAATTTTTATAAAACATTGACGTCTATTATTTCTGTTTGTTCCAATACGCATAAAATGATAAGCAATAAAATCCATACAGTTTTAAGAGAATTTGAATGGGGGCCAAAAAGGGGCCCCTATCTACGCATAAATGATAAGCAATAAAATCCATACAATTTTAAGATAATTTGAATGGGGGCCAAACAGGGGCCCTTATCTATTTATATATTTTGACCAGGTCCTTTACCACAAGAAATCTAATGCTTAATGCTCTGAAAAGCAGTAAATATTTAAAGCGTCTAGGGGCGAAGTCCCCCGAAGCCAAAAGCAATTATGCTGATGACAGGCACCTAGAGATTTGATGTCACAAACGCAGACATTAAATGTACTGATTGGCATGATTTCATACATTACGTCATACTGTTCTACTATCAAATAATGATTTTTTTCTGGACATGAAGCACGCGAAAAAATTTTTTTCGGTAAATGTTTGGAAGACAAGTTTGATTCAATAGAACTAATCTGAAAATGTAGTAGTAGTGGGGGTGGTGGGAGGGGAGGGGGTGTCTGAGGTGGCCTCTCGACCCCCAAAGCTGAAACTTTTTTTTTAAATGCAGACGGATACAAAAATTCTGACCCCCACCCCCATATGCCTAACAAAATATATGACCCCCCTCCCTTGCCCCATGGTTTAATTATTTTCGATCCCCCAGTAGATCACCAAATCAAGAAATTAAAAAAAAAATCCGACACCCCATTCCCACTGAATGTACCCGGTCCCCCACCTAGTAATAAATGACTTGTCCGTAATAATCACGTCGCTGTGAGCGGGTAACATCATAACTTTTGATTAGTAAAATACCGCCCAAAGGATAAAGTATTAACCTCAAAATTTTGATATGGTGTCGGATCTCAAGAACATAGACTATTTTACTGTGACATGCCTTCGTAGAGGAGATTTGGAGCAGCCTGAGGCGTGCATTAATGAAGTATAATGTAGGCTTTCAGGGCAGTTAGTTCACTAATGACAGAAACTTCACTCTACCACTGTCACTCTGGTCAGTTTTTGCGCTTGAATGTGCTAGCTGTTTGTTGCAGGTGCGCGAAAAACCACTTTCAGATACCAAAGTAAAATTAAAAACACCACTTAGCAATTCACCAGCAGTTTCAGATGAAGTCAGCTGTAGATTCTAATTGACAGCAACAGCACACGTCATCGTTACGTGTACAAACGAACCTAAACAAACCAGCTGTGCACAGTGTATTTGCAGAGATAAGAGAATTTCAGCCGTGTGCCTAGGACTAGGTCTGCGTAGCAGAACATATTAGCTGAAGTAAGATTAAGATTATATCTGTCAACAGGCATGTTTTTATATCATGTCTAGCCCTCAGACTCATTAGAGCTCCTTTGGTGTCTAAAGGATTTGGCCTCTCGCGGCCAAATGTGGGTGGGGTGTATGGGTTGCGTCAACTTGCTCCGAAACTCGTAAAGAAAGTCGAATAATTGTCAACTAAAACCAGAGACTGTCTGGCGGATGGGATGCCAGATGACATGGAAACTAAATGCAGTGTGGTTAGAGTTCCCAAGAATATATTTTGCAAATTGTAAAGGCATAGTAAAGCGCCTGGTGTGCAGCCAAATAACGACATCACGGGTACGTGGGATCTAAGATCTCTTGAGCGAATGAAAAAATGGTAGCGCTCGAATGAAAATTATACAACAGCATCCAAAGTTTTAAAAAACACAGTGATTTTATATTATTTCTTAATTGTAAGACGGCAAAATTACGACAGCCGACACTCGACATGCCGAACAGTTGTTGGCAGTTCGCGTTGCGCAGAGGTCTCAAATTTGTCACCAGCGGACATCCTTAAAAGGATTTGGGTCATTGTATTTCGAATCAAAAATCAAGTTTCATTTTGTCTCGCTTTTGTTCTTGTTGCGTTCGACAGCAAAGCAGAACTTGTAGTTTGTGCAGTGTTGTTGTTGTTTTTTCCCCAAAAATATGTTCCCCATACAGGTACTTCTTGCCATTAATATTCTAGATGATTATTATATCTACACCAAACCATATTTTGTCGCTAACGTGAAAGTTGAACCGCTTCATCATGCGTTGTGCTTAGACGCTTAGCTCGAGTGTTTTGACGCAATATACAAAAAAATCTGGAAACACGGATCGTTTGAAAGCAAGGAAGATCGTGACTAAAGAAACGAAAAACTACATACAGTCTATAATTATATTTTCGAATGGTAAACATTCGCCTCTCATCAGTCAGGATACAATCAATGCCCATCCGTTTTAAAACCTGTCCTAAATGCTTTCAGCGCCAGTTCGACCATCGGACTGGCGTTCAGCGTATAAGATATTGATCTTAAACCGGACTGGTATAAATCATATCTTGATGGTGCTGATAGAATCTCTTTATATTCGAATGTATAGAGACTTGAATATATTCAGTCTTGGTTTCATTAAGTCAGTTTGATGAGCAGTAACGTGTACCCTCAAGCACCAGTTTGAGCAGATATCTATTTCCGTATTTCATCGATTATAAGACGGGGGGTTTCCTTTCCAAAACAATCTCAAAGATATAGATCCGTCTTACAAGACGGATCTAGATCTTTGAGATTGTTTTGGAAGAAAAAAAATATTTTATAGCTTAATTACACGACTGATTTACACAATTTCGGTAATTTTGAAAGAAGTCCCTTCTTATAACTGAATAAATTCGGTATCAAAATGATCTGAATCTGCATGGGCTCGATGCTCAGGGGCCATATTTATAAAACCACTTAAGTGGTTGCTATGATGCTGCTAGGGCTGAATTTCTATAAAGGAGATTCCCTACAACTATGAAATTTGCCCTGGAGGAACAGTCTAAAAACACTATGAAATTTGCCCTGGAGGAACAGTCTAAAACGACTTTCTTCCAGAGCAAATTTCATAGTTGTAGGGAATCTCCTTCATAGAAATTTAGCCTTAGCAACAGCATAGCAACCACTTAAGTCGTTTTATAAATACGGCCCCTGTTTCCGTTCCTCTTACGTGTTCCTTTCTTTCAGAGTTTTTCTTAGGATTTAAATTCTATGTCCACTGCCGCTGTTTCAAGTACCCTGTGAGGCGGCCGTAAAAGTCTCAGCTATCAATGACTTGTCCAACAACTCAACTGGACAGACTGTTGTTGCATATATTAAGTATATAAGTCGTATTTTTCTTTTGTCTATAATTTATTAGCAAAAAATAATGATAAAAAAGACATACACAAACACACACAATTTATATAACTTGAACAACATAAAAAAGACACCGGCAAGCATGAATGTGTTGGAGCTTTTGCGTTAGCGTTTGAAGGTGGTAACGTTATTTAATGCCGATTTGAAATTATTAACATGGCCAAGAATTTATAAACAACACCTAAATGAGTGTTTTCTCAGGCTTATATCGGAATAATGGCAACTTAACCTTTAACCACGTTTTCTGTCATTAAAATGATGATCATCGGCAGGCAGGCGGATGGGCAGGCGGGCATCAACATTCGATCTATATCTGGACCACAACTCAGAGACGGTTTAAAAAGTTTTCATAAGATTTTAAGTTTAAAAGGATTAAGTCAAGGTGTTGTGTAGCGTGCAAGATTAATAACTATCAGCTCTCTTTTATTTATTTTCTAGTTATGACGCCTGATCACTGTCTTTAGTGAGATATATGATCATGACCTTTTCTACCTAACTACATGTACTTCATAAGTTATGGAGCAGACATAAAATTGCAATCAAAACCATCTACAAGGGCGTAGCTACGTATACGGCAAATACGCAAGTGCGTATTGAAATTTTGTCAAAATTGACAAAATTTCAAAACGCACCTGCATATTTGCATGCTGAAATTTTATAAATTAGACAAGATTTCATTACCAGTTACATGTACCAAAGTGGCTGAAATACTAGCTTTCCTTTCAAGAAGTAGAGCATAAAACATGGTTGTGGGTATCATGAAATTGCCCCTAGTTACGCCCCTGATCTACCATTATGTATGCATGTGAGAGTTGCCATTCTGATACACGACACATCGCTATTACCCTCTCTACAAAATGGCGTTGTATCATGAAAATATTCCTCAGTGTTTAAACAATATGGAGCGGACACAGAAATGCAGTTCAAACTTCCAAGTGGAATTAACTCAGAAAGAATGAACACGAGAGTTGTCATTCATAAACACGACACATCGTCATGACCTGTCTGATCTGTGTAATTGTTAAGTCAGATAAAAACAATTTCAAAGGTATCTGAATTATGGAGCAGACACGAAACCAAAGCTAAAACCATCCAGGGAAAATAACTCAAAATGAAAGAAAGCAAGAGTTGTCATTCTTCTACGCAACACATTGCCATGATCTGTTCTACATATCTATGAAGCATCTGGAAAATATAACTGGAATTAAGTTAAACAGCCGTCACGAATCTGCCAAAATATATCAAAGGGGAGATATCTCAAAAGTATGAAAGCAAGAGTGACCATTTTATTCCCGACACAGCGCCTTGGCCTGTTCTACATAACTGTGAAGTATCATGAAATTATTCCAAAGGGTGTTCAAGTTATACAGCGGGAAAAAATTATGCACGGACGTGGAGACGAACCCAGGCTCATCGCTATATTCCCCGAACGTTTTGATTGGGGATAAAAGTACCGAATATAAAGGTGAACCCTGCTCAAATGGAGCCACCGTTAAATAATTGAATTTGCTCAAAGATTAAATGACAGCAAATTCTTTCCTTAAAGGCGTCCCCGTCTTCTTTAGAAAGGGAGAAAATACTTTCAGTACATGGATTTTTCCATACACTTCAATGTCACGAGACGCAACGCGGCGTCTGATAAGGGTCTTCATTGTTTGCTTCATGACAAAAATTTCTATGCGAAATATAATAAAAACTAGAAACATGTTAACCAATAGGGCCCCGCCTTTATATGGGACCATTGATGGCATTGATATGGGACCATTGATATATGTCACCAACTGGAAATAACAATAAAACATTTCAGTTTTAAAGTTGTAGACTGGCTACAGTTTCTATACTAAACATTACTAAGGGGCATAATTCTGTAAAAATGTAGCTGGAGTTACAATGCTTATTCTCTGCAAATTGTCTGACATGCTTTATATTTGTAAGAACTTTTGTGAAAATATCTTTTGCCATTTTAAAACTACAGAGTGAACACGATTTCCATACACAAAATTACAAGGGGCAAAGTTCTGTAAAAATATAGGCTGAGTTATGGTTCCTCATTTTCTCTGCATATTGTCTGGTGACGTTTCATCAGAGAGAAAAATGTCTTTGAGCGTTTTAAAGTTATAGAGCAGACACAACTTCCATACTAAAAAGAACAGAGGGGCATAATTCCATAAAAACGCAGTTGGAGTTATGGTACTTCTTCTCTGCACATCATCTGATGATACTTTATACTTGTATTAAGATTCCTAAAAATATCTTGAACGGTGTCAGAGTTATAGGTCTGACATTATTTCCAAACTTAAAATTACAAAGAGGCATAATTCCGTTAAAAAGGCAGAATGAGTTATGGTTCTTGTTCTCTACACATCGTCTGATGATGCTTTATATTTGTACCAAGTTTTGTGAAAATATCTCAAACGGTTTCAGAGTTATGGAGTGAACTGAATTTCATACCTAAAATTACAAAGGGGCATAATTCCGGAAAAAATTGAGATGGAGTTATGGTTCTTGTTCTCTGCACATTGTCTGGTGATGCTTTGTATTTGTACATAGTTTCGAGAAAATCAGAGTTATGGACCGGACATGATTTCCATACTTAAAATTACAAAGGGGCATAATTCTGTAAAAAAATGTAGGTGGAGTTATGTTTCTTGTTCTCTGCACATTACCTGATGCTGCTTTATATTTGTACAAAGTTTCAAGATAATAACTCACACGGTTTCAGAGTTATTGACCGGACACGATTTCCATACTTAAAATTACAAAGGGGCATAAGTCTGTAAAAATGTGGGTGGAGTTATGGTTCTTGTTCTCAGCACATCGTCTGATGATGCTTTATATTTGCAAAAAGTATCGAGAAAATATCTCAAACGGTTTCAGAGTTATGGACCGGACACGAAAGCTGACGGACGGACAGACGGACGGTCGGACGGACAGACAAGATGATTACTATAGGGCCACGCCTCCGCAGATTTCGTCTGGTGGGGCCCTAATTAAATATAGCCACCAGACATCCATAAAACTAGAGAAGGACTCATCCAAATGATAAAGTTGGACAAGTTCACTGGTCAATAAACGGGTTAAAGATGGGCAGCACATTCTTCATAGGACGGTAATACTGGGCTAGGCCCCGGATCAGACGGAAATAAAGTGCTATACATAGGCGGGTCCTCTGTATGTGTATTCCTTTCAGAAGCTTGTGACGGTGAGTTAATATTCCCTTGTACTGTTGATATGGTGGAAACTGTGTCAGGTAAAACACTGCTACTTGGGGCTGACTGAGTTGTCGTTGCTGAATATGTTCTTCCGTTGTTCTGTCCCAGATTTCCTAGCTCTATTATTACGCCCGCACTGCTTTTTGGGGTTCGCCTGTAGACGAAGACAAATGAACCAGTGATCATAAAATATACACCTTGAAAAAAGTTAAGCCCTCTCGCCCCCCCCCCCCCCCCACACACACACACACACACACCATCCCCCACCCCCTGAGTCACTTTAGAGCGTTAAAAGGCGATTTTTATCATTTATTTCTCTAATTATTTGCTGATTTAGAACAGGTGTGTAGATTGTTAACATTGGACCTCCAAACTACAAAACTACTGTTATCATGATTATTAATCTACTCTGCAATAATTCTCGTCTTAGAGCGCTAACAGTCTTAAAAAACATTAGATTCCTCACCGCTGTAAAGCAAACTTTTGCTTACGGAAGGTCAGGGCCCAGTTGTTCAAAGCATAGTTAGCCTAACGAGCTCGTTAAGGGGTCAACTCGTTAGGTGTTTTGTGACTTTATAGCCAAATACACTGGTATTTTTTGTTGAAAAAATGTGAGAAGCTTTTGCAGTGCAAAAGATTCTCACATTTGTTTCGACAAAAAATATTGGCATATTTCACATATTAACGTTTGTAATTTTAACCAAACGTTAACTAACGACGTCGTTAGTTTTGAACAACCGGGCCCAGGTGTTTTTTCCCGGAAGCTCCGATTTTGCTGAAATTTGCTGGACGATATTCTTCAAAGGGCCGTAAAACCCATATTAAAAACATTCCGCAATATCTATTTTCTATAATCTATTTTCTTTCAAACTTTTGGGGCTTAGCGACACTGAAGAAGTTAAATACAGAAATGCGCGTCTGTCGCACTAAATTTGATATGGATTTGTTTACATTTCAACAGTATTTCAGTCATATCAGGACTATGGAAGGGTGATAAAGAAAGACTGTGTGCAGTAAAACTCCGTTCACAGTTGAGAAGATTTTGCCTTGAGCGGAGCTTGAACCCAGATCCGCTAGATCAGCAGGCCAGCGCTTAACCTAATGAATTACCGGGTTTGCATTTAAATTCGATGTCTAAAATATTGTTAATCTGATTAAAACAAATGCATTTTAGCCACGACACGAGAAAACAAACAAAGTGGCACTTGCGCCCAGCAAAGACTCAGATCAGCCTGGGCATACAGTGAGGACTGAATAGACTCGGCGGATGCCCAGGCTGGTCTGAGTCTTCGCTGGGCGCCCTTGCCACTTTGTTGGTTTCTCGTGTCGCGGCTCAATCTGTTTCTGTGATTTTCCTATAACATTGCTTATTCTCTTTCAAAACAGCCCCTAAAATCTAGATCCGTCTATTAGGATGGATCTAGAGTTTGTTTTTTTCTTTGTTGTTTTTCGGGTTATTTTGGAGGGGGAAACCTACGTCTTATAACCGAAAACCATAGGTCATTACGGAATTTTGTACAAAACGATTACCTGCTGTAACAACCACACACAGTGACAATGGTGCCGATAACCAGGATTCCTACTATGCATCCTATTGCAATTGCTAAGCCATGGCTATCCTCAGACTCCTCTGTATGTTCTGAAATATATAATGGACCTATCTTAGCAAGAACACAATTTTGGAATAACGTTGTACCAACGCATGTGCAACGCCATAACGTTCATCGATACATAGAAGATATTTACTTTTTACAGGTGAACAGCAAATAAATTTCATTGAATGTGTTGAAAATATCAGCATTTTCACGAGTGCTACGAACATTTTTCATGGTCTGTTCATAACTTTCATTAATTTCAAAACCCTGGGCCCAGTGGTTCTTGAGTCTAGTAGCTGCTAAGTACTGATCATCAGGGAGAATAACTACATAACTATTGAAGGCAGAGCAAATTCACCTTTACCAAATAATTTACACATCAAGAACTACTATTTTAAAAAAACAGCTTCCTAGGTCAAGCTGTTCAGAAGTTGAAAATATGCTAAATTCAAACACGGAACATAATTTAAACATATTTATTTCAAAAATCAACATACATGTACAAGGTATATAAAATGATACAAATAATGGAATTTGAACGAAAGCAACAGCTTATTTAGTTCTTCTCCCGTGACAATCCTTTTTTGTAGTCAAATAATCATGGCATACAAAATCAGTCTACTTCTGTGAATCTTGACCTTTGGAATTAGTGATTTTCCATCTAATTCATATTTTAGTTATCTCATTATATTTATTCTGGTCCATGCTTTTTCCTTGATGTACTCTATGTGCTTGTGCCAAGAACAGTCGTATGAAAAGTATACACCTAAATGTTTATGAAACTGGACTTCGTTTATTTCTTGGCCTAGCATGATAACTTTAGGATGTGCGAGCTTGTTAGTTTTACGGGATATCAGCAGAGCTTCTGTTTTCGTAGCACTGAAATTTACCAACCATGTCTTTGCCCACTTTGATATTTTTTCAAGATCTGAATTTAGAATTCCTGCGGCAGTGTTAGGGTTATCGACAATTACCGGGTAAATAAATACTAGTGTCATCTGCAAACAGACGAATAATTGAACCTATGTCGGTAACTATATCGTTTATATAAAGTAAAGAGTGTAACGGGCCTAATATAGATCCTTGCGGGACACCAGCATGAATAAAATTCCAATCAGACTCAGCTCCAGGTAAGACTACCCGTTGTTTTCTGTTTGCAAGATAACTAATAAACCAACTTAGAAGATCACCAGAAATTCCTGTTGCCTTAAGTTTGTGGATAAGACCAGCATGCCAAACACGGTCAAATGCCTTGCTAATGTCACAAAATACAACTCTGACCTCTTTTCCAGAGTCCAGAGCTTGACAAAAAGTATTATATATGTAAGTAAGTTGATTGACAGTAGAGTCTCCTGGGGTAAAACCTGGGGCCGTATTCATAAAACAACTTAAGTGGTTGCTATGCTGTTGCTAAGGCTAAATTTCTTTGAAGGAGATTCCCTACAACTATGAAATTTGCTTTGGAGGAACAGTCTTACAAAAAGTAAAAAGTATGCAAAGACCAGGAACTGAAACAATCAAAATCCAAATCCAGCCCTCAAACCATAGACTGTTCCTCCAGACCAAATTTCATAGTTGTAGGGAATCTCCTTTATAGATATTTAGCCTTAGCAACCGCATAGCAACGACTTAAGTTGCTTTATGAATACGGCCCCAGATTGAAAGGAGGTAAGAATGATTTTGTTTTGAAAGTGATTATAGATATGTTTATAAACTGGTCTTTCTAAGGCTTTGTCAAGATTACTTAGCAATGAAATTGGTCTGTGATTGGAAACAACAGAAGGATCACCACCCTTATAAACAGGACATACGCGAGATGCTTTAAAGCACTCTGGGACTTCTCCATTACGTAATGACTGGTTGAAAAAGGAACAGATAGGAGAAGCAAGTTCTTTTGATAACTCGCGGATGATACGATTATTTATCCCATCGGGGCCTGCAGCTTTACCAAGTGGGAGCGCATTTAGAATCAATTCAACTTCGCCAGGTGTAAACGTAAAAGAATCAAGGCTGTTTCAACAGCATATGGAATTAAATTTGGAAGAACCGTATTTTTATCATTTGATATCGTCTTGTCTCTGAAGAAATCGTTCAATGCATTCGCTTTAGCTGAATCGTTCGAGTATATTACTCCATCTTTTTCTAAAGGCGGAATAGAAGTCTTTGAATTTGGTGCGATGAAGGACTTCAAAATTGTCCACCATTGTTTAGAAGATAAAGAATCAGACTTAAGTTTGTTAGACAGCGACACAAAATATAATTTTTTGATTCCCTGATCATAGATACAACCTCGTTACGAAGACGTTTAAATTTGACCCAGTGGTTCAATCAGTGTCATGAAACCATAAAATTTACGTACAGTTACTCAAAAACGGATGCCGTTTTTCTAGATGTCAAAATTGAAAAATCTGATGCTGGGATCTTGAGAACTAGTGTACATGAAAAGGACACCAATGTTCATCAGTATATCGAGTTCTCATCCTGTCATCCTCTGTCTTGTAAAAAAGGCATACCATTTAGTCAGGCTAAACGGTATCGTCGTATCACTTCTAGTAATGACTGTTTCAAACAAAGTCTAGAAAAACTGAAAACTTATTTTCAAATGCGTAACTACCCTGCTGATATTTTATCTGAAGCTATTCAAAAAGCATCAACTTTGACTGTTGATGAAGCTTTAGAATCCAAACCTTCTGAAAGTCAAGATATTATCCCCTTTGTCTGTACATACAACCCCTCTCTTCCTAACATAGGCAAAATTATTAACCAGTACTGGGGTTTACTTAAGATATCAGCAAGTGAAAGTGTACGTTATTTATATGAATCTAAGCCAATAGTTGCGTACAAAAGAACGGCTAATATTCATGACATGCTAGTTCACTCAAAAATGAGTAAATCTGTGGTTTCTTACAATGTAACCAAATGTGATAGACGCCGTTGTTCACACTGTTCAACTATTCATGAGTCTGACTGTTTTACAAGTACTACTACATCATGTGTGCATAAAATAAAGCAAAACCTTTCATGCATTTCCACTGATGTAATATATATGATAACATGTAAGAAATGTAAAGCTCAGTATGTTGGACAGACCCACCAGAAATGTGCTAATCGCATGAACAGTCATAAATTTGATATTATGCATTTTCCAGATATGTTTACCAATGTTTCAGAACATTTCAATTCTCCAGGACATACCATTCACGATTTTTCGTTTATGCCTATTGAAAAAGTTTCAAATAATTGGAAAAGACTGTTAAAGGAAACGTCTTGGATGCACATTCTTGGTACGGTTGCTCCAAAAGGCATGAATTCCAAAGTGTTATTTTAATAACTTATGCCTATTTGACCCGGGACAGTGTTTTCTATAATCTTTACCTGTGTGCCAATTTATGACTCTGATCAGCCTGCGCATCTGTACTGTCTGATTTCCCTTTAATATGCACTCTACTGCGGCTACTTGGGAAGCCTAAATCCTTCTTACAACCTATGGGAGCTCTAGTCAGAATGCATGGACGCGCAGGTTGATCTGGGCTTTATCTGGTTTATTTGAGTTTGTAGACATTGCTGTCCTGCGGCTCAGTTTTCATTTAACATGACAGTTATTACAGGCATCTTAATATTTAGCTTTAAAATTGCATTTTTCCTGTGATTTTGCATCTTCTAAGATCCTGTTATTGTTAAATGTGCTTAACACTGTTTAATCAGTAAGTTTTTACGCTAAAGTCATTGCCATTTTTTGACGTCGTTCCATTGACGTCATGTGGCGTTGATGTCATTATGTTTCATTGTTTACAAAAATGTCCCTTGAGAAAGGTTGTAATAACCGAAACTAGTCGGGAATAAAATAAACAGAACTACTTGGAGTTTGATCTCTTTTACAAAACTACCCAGTGGTTTTGAAAGTTTGTTTGTTTGGCTTTACGATATACCCTCTTGCGCTTTCGAATTTGTCTTTTCATAGCAATTGTTATCCATGGGGGATCAGATGGTCGAATAATTACTCTTTTATTTGGTATGCCTGATTCGGCTATACTTAATATTTGATCTGTAAGGTTTTTAGCATAAATGTTTATATCTGAATGTTGTAAAGAGTCCCGATCCGTAACAGACGCAGTATGTTTCAGTAGTTCGTAATTGCCCTGATCGTATTTCAATATCCGTCGGACGTTAGCCTTCCGCTTTGGCTTAGAGAAATTGAACAGCGCAGAAGTTGTACCGACTATCAGGGGGAACACAGGGTATAATCGATTCCGCCAATTTTCGCTTCCTGCAGAGACTGTCCGTCTATTTGGCTTCCGCCGAGACTGTCCGCGAACTCTTGCTTACTGCAGAGACTACTGTCCTCGAAAAATGGCTTCCTGCCGAGACTGTCCGCGTGACTCTGCTTCCTGCCGAGAACCTCGGCAGGAAGCAGAATCACGCGGACAGTCTCTGCAGGAAGCCATTTATCATGTATAAAAGTCTCGGCAGGAAGCAAGAATTAGCGGACAGTCTCGGCGGAAGCCAAATATGATGTACAGTCTCTGCAGGAAGCGAAAATTAGCGGAATCGATTATACCCTGTGGTGAACAGCTCTGTTATTATCTAATGCAGAATTATCTTACCTTTACCAATATATTTTACACACCAAGAACACTATTTTCCCAGGTCAAGTTATTCAGAAGTTTAGAAAATGCCAAATTCAAACAGGGGGCATAACTCAGTTATTTTTGACAGAGTTTGCCTAAAAAATAAGTAGTTCTGGCGTATCTCACCACCAACCTGATTATCAAATATCATCATTCTTGCTCAAATACCTTTTCAGATATTACTGTAGCAAGATTTCCTTTTATTTTTGACAAAAGGGAGGTAACTCCACTACTACAAATGTGACGGACCAAAAAACAATACACATTTGTCAGTCTATTCATATATGAAATTTCAAAGCCCTGTGCCCAGAGGTTTAGCCCTGTAGCTTGACTATCAAGGAGAACAACTCCAAAATAACTGAATGCAGAGATATCTAACCTTTACCTATCTGGCCCAAATTCGAACTCATCCAAGATTTTTGCCTTTCTTGATCATCTACAAGTTTCATAAAGGTGCAATTAAAGATAAATGGGCTATGCCTCGGATCGGACAAGGTCAAATATGGGCTTTTCAGCCTTCAAGGACAAGTAGCTCAAAGATGAATTGTACAATATGGCCGAATTTCAACTCATCTGAGAATTTATGCCTGTCCTAATTATCAGCAGGTATGTTGAAATTTCGATTAAAAACAGAGTCGCTATGCCGAGGACAAGGTCAAATGTGGGCTATTTAGGCACTCAAGGGCAAGTAACTGTAAATGATCCGACCTGGCACAAATTCGCTCTTGTCCAAGAGTTTATGACTGTCCTGGTTATAAACAAGTTTAATCAAGTTCCAATGAAAATACAGTTGCCATTCCCGGGACAATATTTTGCCCATTGTAAATCTATGGGAAACATTTTTATGTCTTCAAGGGCAAGTAATTTCAATGTGAAATTTCGGTTCTGACCCCATTCGAACTTAATTGAAATTTTATGCCTATAAAGCTACATTAAATAAAGTTGCTATGCCTGGGACAACTGATAAGTCTATGGAAAAATTTTCGTCGCTCAAGCGCAAGTAACTCTTATCTGACCTGGCTCAAATTCGAACTCGTCCAAGATTTTATGCCTGTCCTAAATACCTGCAAGCTTAGTTTAAACTTTATTTTCTTTGTTAACAACATATGAAATAGAACATTCATTTGTCAGATATACAATGATATATACAAAACGGGATTCGGAAGGAAGTCTGTATCGAACGGCCGCTCGAAACTGATGGACAACATTTTCCCCATTATAAGCCTATGGAATAGGCCTGTTCCGGAAATCACCGGCTGGCTCTCATTATTGATTCCCGGCTTGCGGTTGTACTTCACCTGATAATTTTAATATTATACCAATGGAGAATCATAACCCCATACCAATAAATAAGGCGATTAAAAAGCTATTACATAGTGATTTGAACTAGTGCCCATTTATAATTATTCTTTCTTTTAAATGAAAAAAGAATCATGTTTCTCTCTCTCTGAGTCACTTCTGAATCAGTAATATTATGTAAACAAATCTATGTTAACATTTGCAAGTTATTAATGCTAGCTATTTGTTTCCTAGAATTGCATTTTGTTACAATTTTAACACATAACTTTGGAGAAAATGTATTTTAATAGAGTCGAAATTCTTCAAGTTTACTTTTTTACTCTTAAGGGAAAAAGAGACATCTAATTGATAAAAAAAAAAGAGTAAATTAAGCTTTTCATATGTGCATATTTAAGTCCAGTCTTTCAAAAATATATATATACTGAACAAAAAAAGAAACGTTACAAGTACTTTCAATCCACGTTCTCTTTGAAATAAATTAAGATTCTGCCATTTCATTTTATGTCTAACTGACAAAATGTATTCCGAGTTCAGAAAATGAATATCAGAACAAAAACTGCGAGGTTAATGTCTCCAGATTTGTTTGATTCAATGAGGGGTCAAAATTTGGAAGTACTTTTTTGAGGTGCTTTCTGAAGTCCCATATTTCATTCACGTTGTCAGTCCATGTGAGCAAGTCACTTCTGAGACGTTAATCAGGCACTAGTTGTTACGAAAACGGATCAATCCACACTTTCAAAGGGTTGATCAGTGTAGCACAAGGCTTGGAATATCGCTTTTAAGGACACCTGACTCTGACTTTCATGCTGTACACTGAAAATCCCATAGGCAGTGCAAGGTGATATACCACAGACAATAAACCAATTTGATCAAACTTTTCCATCATGAACCACTGTTTGGAGAAGCTGGAATAAGATTCATGAATCAAACTTGAAACTTTTATTGAAACGTACTGTTTTATTCGGAGTAATTGATCTGCTATACATTTAATTGCAAGGGAGACAATTTCAAAGACGCAAAATCTTTAACATCTTATTTCTTTGAACTGCTGCTTAAATGTCCTAAGATTCATAGAGTTTCTTGTTGACGGTTACAAGGCAAACCCAAAAGGGTAAAAAATAAAGCACTTGCGCATGCGCATTAAGCGTTTCACAGTGTCTGTGGTGTTTTCAGTCAAAGTGGAATAATTCTGTAACAATTGATGCAAATCGAAAACAGGTTACTTCATAAGGTTGTCTTACATCTGTTATGTAAGAGAATAAGGTAATGATGTTTGGAATTGATGTTCTTTCGCTTAAAATTCATGGATAATCTATGCAACGTTTCTTTTTTGTTCAGTATATATATCCTTTAGATTTTAGAAAATTAATGAAAGAAGAACTTGTGCAAATGCACTGTCTTTGATAGCAGACCTTTTTTGTTTTGTTTGTTTGTTTCAAATCTTACCATTAATTAAACCAATTTTATTCTCACAAATGATATTTCTCCACCTGCGAAAAGCCCAAGAATTGAATATTGATCATCATAATAAGATATATAAATACTGATCTGATTGTAGATGAGTGTGTCAGTGCAGATGCTGGTCAGTACAGACATTCACACTTAACAGTAGCATACTAGCTCATTTGAACTGGCTTAATTTCAATATGTACGTACGAGGGGAGTTCAATAAGTTTGTAGAACTCGGGGTTTAACTCATAGATTGGAAGATGGTTTCAACATTATTTTTCAATATAATCCCCCTTTACTTCAATGCATTTGGTCCACTTTTCTGTTAAGCAGTCTATGCCTTTGAAATAAAGTCGTCTGTTTGGTCCTCAAACCAAGCCTCTGTAGTAGCCTTGAGCTAATCATCGCCCCGAAATCTCGTTCTTCGCAAGTGGGACTTCAAATTTCGAAACGAAACAGATAATAATCACTTGGGACCAGGTCTGGAATGTATGGCGGGTGATTTAACTGCTCGAACTTGCACTCTCAAATAGCCGCTTGTGCAACTCTGGACTCCACCCTTCGCTGACGATCTTGCATGTTCAGGTTTCTGGGTACCCACCTGGCAGATACTTTTGACATGCCGAAATGTTCACGGATTATAGTGTAAACACTTCCATTAGAAATATCACATTCTGAAGCAAGTTCGGCAACTTTGATTCGGCGATCGTTTAGCACAAGTCTCTCAACACGGTCGATCATCTCCTGGCTGATGACATCAGCAGGGCGACCTGGCCTTGGGTCATCTTCTAAGGAGTCTCGCCCACGTTTAAATTCTGCTGACCATTTTGCCACTGTGGAATACTTTGGGCTACTATCACCATACACATCAGCCATGCACCGATGGATTTCTTTGGCGTTTGCAGCCTCCTTAGTGAGAAATTTTATGACTGCTCTGAACTCAATATTCTGACTGTCCATTTTTGCCTGTGGGTAAAGCTTTTCAAACAAAAAGTAAGAGCAAAAAATGTACGTGTTGACTGAACGGCTGTTATCATTCAACTGACAAATTTATCATTCAACTGACAAAGGTTTACACTGCACAAAAATGAAAAAAGAAATCTTGAATTGTATAGAAAAATACCGAGTTCTACGAACTTATTGAACTCTCCTCGTATTTCATCCTCTAGTATTACTGTCAAATATTTCTGTGTTTCTATCATATTTATAATACGAGGGGCGTTCGAAAAGTAATGCAAATGGCCTCATAACTTTGTTTAGGGGAAAACTGGGTACAAATGTTATGCATATGCTGAAAACACTACATTTTGTCTTTACAATGATACCAAACGCTGTACAAAGACACCTTTTCATATTGACTTACAATGCATTTTATTAGGCCCCTGTCATGCCACTGGCCTAATTTCATATGTAAAATAGTTTCAGTGTTAAGCATTCAAGTCAAATATCATTGAAAATACAAAATTAATCTTTGTCAGTCGCTTGTCCATTGTTGCCTACAATATTCATACAAAAGTTAAAAGGGTGGCAACTGTTATCGATTAATTCTTGGCAAAGCAGTGCGCAATTCTTATGACGTTATTGAAATATACGTTAACGTCATTTTTAAAAGCTTGTCGAGGCTTCGTTTTTGGCATTAATTTGAATTTATTGACAGGTTTTCGTTGACCCATGTAAATGCTCTGGCTGAAAAGATTTTGAATGCTAATACACTTGTTTTCCTTACGAAATCATTTAATTTTTGGTAGAAATAGGATGAGAAATGGGGAATTTGCTACATAATCAATATTCCCGGGCCAGTATGGAACCCCGATTAAAAAAAAATCCGCGATATTTTCAGGACAACATTCCCTGGGCATTGTCTTTAAGTTGCAAAAATAAAAACAAATCAAAGACTGACGATATATAAATTACGGCCTACTAAACTAAAATTCTGCAGTGTCTTTAGGGTATACCTCTTTCAAAGAAAATAAAAATGCGCCCTTTTAAAAAAAAATACACCGTGTTTGCAGACTTTCCTACGCATAATATAGCTTTATGTGTTTTTGCAATCAGAAGTTCTGTTTTTATATTGGTTACCGAGAAATTACGTCATTTGCATTACTTTTCGAACGCCCCTCGTATAGACTAATGGCCATGTCCTTTACTGAACTGAATTGAAATTTGGAAGCCTTTTATATTTAACTTAATTTTGATTAAAACAAAATTGACAAAATAAATTAACACCAAATTCTTATCTTTCACTTCAGCATCCTGCAGTCGTAGTATGTACGTACTTTTTCTCATATGCCACCTGTGAGTGGCCTGAGGTGTTATTCTGAAATAAAGATTTGTTCTTGTTCTTGTTCGTACCAACTAGCTAGTTCTGTTTACACTCTACAGGTAATGTTTACCAGCTGTTGCTAAGCAATATAGATTTACGGAAATCCATTATTGCTTTGTTGCCATGGTAACCACAGTTATAAACCAATCTGTCTCAGTACTATACGCAGCCAATCTCCCATCCCAACAATGCTACACATAAAATTTGATCAATATTGACCTGACGATTCTAGGAGATATTTCTGTTTAAAAGTGTGAACGGCCGACGACGGACGACCGATGACGGACCAAGCCTATACTATAAAGTCACGTTGTAAGCCTTCGGCTTAGGTGAGCCTCATAACTATTTATAATTGTATATTTACCTGAACCAGTAATATCTTGGTACATATGAAGTCAATTTTGCCTAAATGTAATCAAATGCCTTTTTAACCCAATGATATATCTGTATACACGTGGTTACAATGTAAGAACATGTGTTACAGTTATGGTGCTGACAAGCACTACTCAGCCTAAATCTGGCAGTTGAAGACCGATCGTGCCCTCAGTGTAAATAAGGACTGGGTCCCATTTACCAAATCAGTCATTTATCCTATCACAAATATACCCTCATGCACATTTAGCAAAAGTCCCCGCTTCAGTTCAAAGATAAAGTGCAGACAAGAGAGTGTCACACTGACATAAACGTATTGCTTACATTTTTTTCTAAAATATATATGAGCCGCGACATGAGAAAACCAACAATGTGGTTGTGCGTCCAGCGCAGACTCAGATCAGCCTGGGCATCTGCCTAGTCTGATCAGACTCTTCGCTAAGCACTTAAAGGATAGCTAAGGGTCTAAGCTACATCCATGCGGACAGCGAATACTCTGATCAGACTGGGCGGATGCCCAGGCTGATCTGAGTCTGTGCTGGGCGCACAACCACATTGTTGGTTTTCTTGTGTCGCGGCTCATATGGAGTATAGGTTCTCGAAGTTACATTTATGTGTTTTATAAATAAATTCGTTTACACTTAAAGAAGATTTACTTAGATATCGGCAGCCGAGTCCCGCTGTCTTTTATACTGAAACCTTGAAGAACACGCTTATGTTAGATTTTCAGCAGGCGCACAGTGCTGAATCGGCATTGAATCGGCGTTGATGCAACGTCACGAGGTTGGATCAACGTTGATTCAGTGTTGATTTGGCGTTGTGAGACCGGTGAGACACCGAAAGTCCGCTGCATATATGCTTCAAATCACATGCTGTCCGCTTTTATCGGTAATTCCAAACTAGGATACAGATTTATAAAAGTCACCGGACTTTCTTCTGAATCCTATTTGTATAATGCACTTATATATGAGCCGCGACGCGAGAAAACCAATAAAGTGGTTGTGCGTCCAGCGCAGACTCAGATAAGCCTTGGCGTCCGCTCAGTCTGATCAGAATCTTCAATGTCCGCATGTAGGTAGCTTAGACCTTATCTACCCTTTAAGCGCTTAGCGAAGAGTCTAATCAAACTTGTCGGATGCAAAGGCTGATCTGAGTCTGCACTGGGCGCACGACCACTTTGTTGGTTTTCGCGCGTCGCGGCTCATATTATGTATTTTATATTTTCGCTTTAGTATATTAGTATGCCAATGAAATAAAGTTTAAACCAAATGGGATGGGTATTTTACTTAGAAATCACAGGGGAAGCTATCTAAAAAATATCAGAGTTTTTCTGTTATGAGTCAATTTCTTGTTACTGACGTATCCGTATATTAAACCAAAATGGCAGAATAACTCAAAAAGCAATAATATATGGTAGTAACTACATTTTCTTTATCAGAAGATACACATATAAACCTCGGAATAACAAAAAAATCCCACTATGCTTATGAACCTTTAGTAATTTGCAACTAAGATTTAATGTGGAAACTGGTATTTTTTTTTTTATTTTTTTTTTTGAAATTTGCAAAGCAAGAGTTTTCTTCCCCAACGAGATTAGTTTATACCTAAGTACTGTATTTAAGGAATGAATGTTATTTTTTCATCGTTTACTGAAGTATAAACTACATCGGGTCACGAGCAAAATAAGTGAACCCCGAAGGGGTTTACGTAAACTTTGCTCGTGACCCGATGTAGTTTATACTTCAGTAAACGTTTAAACAATAACATTCATTCCTTATATTTATATTATTAAACGATGCTTTTGATCAATAAAAAGGTAAACAAAAATAAGAAATACATATATAAGAATCGTTTTAAAAACATTGCCGGTCGAATTTTGCAAAAGTTTGGAACAGCCGCATTGTCACTGCCTACCAGTAAATTCCACCTCCTGCTGTAGATTTCACGTGCAAGTAGGCGTAGCGAGCTGTCACTCAATGTTTACCAGCCATTCAAGTACATGGTATGTTGTAGATTTCACGTGCTAGTTAGTGAGATGAGCTGTCACTTTAAAGCGCGTGACACAATGTAATTATTGACTTGTAAACAAAATTGACTCCCGCATCACTTAATTGGGTTAACAGAGAGCTCTGCACTGAAAATGTAAATATTTAAGGATGAGTTTCATTTTTCTGAGGTTTATTGAAGTGTAAACTACATTGGGTCACGTGCAAAGTGAATGAACTCCGAAGGGGTTCATTTAAACTTTGCTAGTGACCCAATGTAGTTTACACTTCGATAAACATCAGAGATATTAAGTTCATTGCTTATATTTACATTCGTTTCAATCAAATCTTTCATGAAAAATCTAACATAAGACCAAAAATTGAAGCAGCAAAACATGTACACGCAGGTTTTTCTGCTAACAGCAGAACGACATGCATGACGTCATGACGTTGCTGACGTCCAATTGGCTTGTAGAGAGCCATTGTTTATTTTTCGCGTGTCTCAGTGTAATTATTGGAATGTAAACTACATTACGTTCCAATGGTTTACTATAGGGCTTTTCAGTAAATACACCAAGAATGTAAATATTGTGAAATGAAGCAAATTTTGACTCACTACTTCGATGTCATATAATGAAATCTCAAATAGATAATTTGATAAATTGTAACTTCTAAGGAGGTGTGTGCAACTATGGTTACGTACCGCTGAGCTTTTTGGGGAACGTCGTTACGAGAATTGAAACAGAAGACAACATAAAAATGAAGTCCGTGTCACGTGCCTTATCAGCAGGCATGTCTGTATAAAAAAAAAGTGCAAGTTTTAAAATACGATTTCAAATACGAATACAATTGAAATAAGCCACTTATGAAATCCACTGCATAGGTCTAGTTACAATTATAGTTCCGAAAACCACGCTTACTTTAAACAGGTATACATCCCACCATTAATTGTAAGGTAAAATAACAAACTTATGTGGGACATTGAACACGTGCGATTTTGTTTGTGATACTATGTCACGTACTAATTTGTCGTTGCATCGGCCAGGTACACGCTATCAGATGACTTTTAAGAGACATTCTGGGTGTAGCTCGGAACTGTGTATTTTTTGTTAGTCGGAAGTGCTAGAATAGGTACACATTAATGGCCCTGTGACTCAAAAACAGGTCCATGTACAGCCCATTTTTCATTTTAGTTTTTTAAAGTGTACGATGCCCAACTATTCCCAACGGACTTACGACGTCGCACTGACGTCTGTGCGACGTGATGACGCCGAATCGATGTCAGTTCAATGCATTTCGACGTCGTTATGATGTCGCACTGACGTCGATGCGACGTGGTGACGTTGCATCGACGTCATTTATGTTGCATCGACGTCATTCCGATGTGATGTGCCAGCAGGGTTGTATACGACAAATTTCAACAAAATCTATGGAGAGAAATTTTTCGTTGTTTTTACTTAGTCAGGTTCACCAAGTTTCCAATGATGAGTGCAAGCTACGCCTCTACTTACCTTGGCATTGACAGGCCGTGTTTTCACCGTACCAATATCCATACTGACTGCATTTCAGTGAGTAACTGTATTTTTTACTGTGGCACCCATAGTCACAGAAAAACCCGCAAACAGAACCAGGTGAGCGATCACAGACGTTCGAAATTCTACCATTGGGTATTAAACTTGGACAGCGGTTTGGGGCATTTGTGGTTGGATCTGAAATGAAGGACAAAAGATGTACATAAAATGGAGTTTTCATTACAAGTTCGTGTACATGTAGTGTGATTTCTCCTACTCCATTGTATTAAACATATAAGGAAAGGGCATTGCGCAGGTTGTAGACTGTGTTCCTATGGGGAAAACGTTCAGATTGATTTCTCAGGAATTGGTAACCTCGTTTAAATCATAGGACAGATTTTACCAAGGCGGTAATAGTTATATTAAAAACAGGGCCTTAGTTTCCATAGTAATCTGTACAGGAAATGAGCCGCGACACGACAAAACCAACAAAGTGGTTGTGCGCCCAGCGCAGACTCAGATCAGCCTAGGCATCCACCCAGTCTGATCAGAGTCTTCGCTGTCCGCATGGAGGTAGCTTAGACCCTTATCTACCCTTTGAACACTTAACGAAGAGTCTGGTCAAACTGGGTGGATGCCCAGGCTCATCTGAGTCCGCGCTGTGCGCACAACCACATTGTTGGTTTTGTCGTGTCGCGGCTCAATTTTAATGTTATTTTACTGTAAAACACTTATACATGTACATGTAGATGGCTGGTACTGAATTTTGGCGATATTGGCGGGTAAGGCTAATGTTTGATTTCAAAACTTTTACATAGAGCTTTAGATAAAATGAGTATTCGAGATTATTAAACTATATATACTGAACATCAAAAGAAACGCCTACAAGTTTAGGTTCAGTTTTCTTCTGTCTGCTGGTTTATGGTTTAAATCACATATAGAAGAAAACACTTCTGACGTCTGCCAACAATATAAACTTAGCTTCCTTGATTAAAGAGTTATCCAAATTTATCGCGAAACATTAAAAGTTGTTGTAAGAGTTGTCTTTCCTTTGGCAGTATGACAAATTGTTTCCAAAACGCGACTCCAATGTGTGGTTATGAAAAAATCGTTGGTTTTATTACCATGGTATTCTTCTTAGGAACATGACAGCAGTTTGAAGTTGAACACTTGTCGAATTATCTCCCTTGCAATTAAACAAATAGCAAATTGGGAAGTCCAATAACATCAAAAGTTCTGCAGTGCTACGAAAAATTTCTTTGCAAATCTTTTTATTTTACTCTTGTTAATTCATTTAACCTATTTGTATGAATGTTTTTTGTTCTTTTCAAGAAATACAGGGTGTTAAAGGTCTATGGGAAATCCAATGGTAAGCCAGTGTTACTGTTTCTACTGCCAACGTTCACCTGATTGTTTCTCTAAAACGCAAGGCTCGATTGCTTTGATTTTTTAGTTGTTTCTTACCCTTGTTGCAGACATTATGTCTGGAAAAAATAATGGCTAAGCATTTCATGGAATTAAAAATTCAGCTTTTATAAGTATGGTGACCTTAAGTTTAACCCCATCACAAAAGCAAGGGTTCTGGTCTCTAAAGTTTATGGAATGTCGATGTGTTAAGGTTCTCATTCTGTCGGAATATCATAAACAAAGTAACTTAAAATGTCTAAATAAGAGCATACAAGGGCGTAGCTACCCATACGGCAAATACGCAAGTGCGTATTGAAATTTTGTCAAAATTGAAAAAATTTCAAAACGCACCTGCATATTTGCATGCTGAAAATTTATAAATTAGACAAGATTTCAATACCAATTACCAAAGTGGCTGAAATACTAGCTTTCCCTTCAAGAAGTAGAGAATAAAACATGGTTGTGCGTATTATGAAATTGCCCCAAGTTACGCCCCTGGCATATACCTATACCTTCAAATGAATTGGGCGAATGCATTGTATGCGTTTCTTTTAATATTCAGTATATTTTGGTATTCCATAAGAATCGTCTCCATAGGCGATAAGCGCCTAGATAAGGCGATTCTTATAGATGCCACAATGTATACTTATTATTATTATTTATTTATTTTCAAATAAGAAAATTTGTTATAAATTTACATCAAATTTAATTTTATGTAGTATCTATGGCCATGATATATACTCGAAAAAAATATCAAAGGGTCAAATTTTTACCCTGCGATCTCTAAAACATTTCAAACATTTGGGAAAATAAATCATTTCTACCTTCCATTTTATTCATTTTGCAAGTTTTATACACATGAAGTTTGAACCTATAGCCTTTATCTTCACCGAGTCCAAGCTATATAAGTCAAACTACCCCTAAAATGAAAGTGGTTTGAATTTCCATAGAGAATTGATAGTGTGTCAGCTTCGTCTGGCATAACTTCTGAAATTGCTATGAGTTTTAAACTTCTTATAGCTTGCTGACCTTAAAAATGATTAAATTTGAGGACTATCAAGGAATTTTTTTTAAAAAAAAAATCATGAATTGGTGAAATCGAACATTTTGGTGAATTTGCTCCTTATGGACTTCTGACAGCTTTGATTTTGAGGGTAACGGGAATTGAAGTCTGGACTTGGTCAAGATAAAGGCTATAGTTTCAAACTTCATATGCACAAAACTTGCAAAATGAATGAAATGGAAGGTAGAAATGATTTATTTTACTAAAAGTTTGAAATATTCCAGAAATCGCAGGGTAAAAGTTTGACCCTTTAATTTTTTTTTAGTATATTATGAACGCTAATGACATTTTCATTAAACTGTGAAATTTTGATATCGCAGATATAAAGTCTTTTACAGTATATTCTCTATAGAAACCGAGAATGCTCTGCGACATTTTTTGAAGCCCTGTGATTGGATTAAAATAAAAGTTCTACGACAAAAAGCCCTGTGATTGGATTAAAATATAAGTTCTACGACATTTGTTGAAGCCCTGTGATTGCATTAAAAGATAATTTTTACGACATTTGTTGACGCCGTATGATTGCATTAAAAGTTTTGTCTTATATGTCGATGATAAAACGTTAAACATCGCTGGCCCGCTTTCAAGGTATTCTTTTGGTGGCCCTCTACCAACATTTTTCACCAAATACGACCTCATGAAACACTGGCACCATTTATTATCCCTCGCCTTCATATAGTTTTCTCCCTGTCCGTCCGTCTGTCTGTCCATCCATCCATCCGTCCGTCCTTCCGTCCGTCCGTCCGGAGCCATAACTAAGTAACCACTGGATGGAATCTTCATGAAACTTATTATAAATATATATCACTTTGACGCGCTGACGCACATTAATTTTCATCAGACTGGCTTCAGGTGTGCATGAGTTATTGCCCTTTAATTGACTTAAAATTAATAAAGGTAGCCATAACTAAGTATCCAATTATCGAAACTTCATGAAACTTAAACTAAATATGTATCACCATAACGCGATTCTGCAAAGAAAGTTTCGTCAGAATGGCATCAGTAGTACATGAGTTATTGCCCTTGAATGAATTTAAGATTGACAAATTCAGCCGTAACAAAGTAATCAATTAATAGAATTCTATGAAACTTATACTACATATGTATCACCGTAACACATTGGTGCATTTTACGTTTTTATCGGAAAACCAACAAATTGAGTCATAACTAAGTAACCAAAAAATGGAATTCATGAAACTTAAAATAATTATGTATTGTCATGACACAGCAGTGCACATAAAGTTTTGTCATAATCGCTTCAGTAGTGCATGATTTAATGCCCTTGAAATTATCTAAAATCATTAAATTAGCCATAACTAAGGTATCGGTGAACAAAATTTCTTGAAACTGAATTAACTAGAGGTGGCAGTAAGCATGGCTAACTAAATATCCCCCGCATTTAGCACTTAGTTTGCTTCGTCATCCAACTTTTACCTACACAACCTGCAAGTTACATTTTTAAAAAGAAATAAAAACCAGATACAGCTCATCCCTAAAGTTCTAGCAGGCAAAACTGATAATATCTACTCTTTTCTATTGCTGGCTCCATGGACCAATTCTGAAAGAAATCAGAACAAGAATGACCAAAAAAACAAAACAAATTTAGAGCAAAACGACAACTGAAAAGGGACATTACTCAGAAAAATTACTGAAGTTTCAAACCCATAAGTCAGTACACATCTGTAGACCAGTAATTGTGTTCAGTGTTCACACACTTAATTTGAAAAATATCAGAAATACAGTTTAGGAGAACATGGAGAAGAAGCAGCAAACAACAGCTGAATTTCAAAATTACAGCGCCTCGGCAAATTCTGCTAACTTAATGACATCGGCTAACAACAATGATGACACATTTTTTGACATATCAGAAGTCTTATGTATGAGTAATATCTGCTGCTTAGTTCCAATTTATTATGCTCAACTTTTGACGAGGAGTATATAATGGTCTCAAAGCCCGAGACAATACTGGGTGGGTCGGACGGTCTATTCTATTTTCTATTCTATCCCATAACCTTACTAGGTCGTTGGGGTATCACAGACGACTTCGAAACAATCCTTTCCACCTTGTCCTGTTTTCAGCTGCTCTAGTTGAGCTGGCAAAATCCATCCCTGTCCACTCTTTGATATTGTCTTCCCACCTCTTCTTGTGTTTACCGCTTCTTTTTTTTTTTCCTTTCACTGTGCCCTGTAGAATCGTCTTTGCTAAACCAGAAGCCCTTGAGACGTGACCAAACTGCCTTAGTTTCCTTTTCTTGACCAGCGTCAGGAGTTCATCATATTCTCCAATGGCTGCTTGGATCTTTCTGCGAAGGCTCCTCATTGGTATATGGTCCTTGTGTACATATCATTAGATTAGATTATACATATTTTATTGCATAAATCACAAAAGGATCAGACACAAGTTATGACAACATTAGATCGTCTTCTCCGTAACATTTTAACAATAATGTTATAAAGATACAATGGCGAATGATGAACACAAATATACTGTCAAAACACAAACCGTACACAATTATAACAATAGAAGGAAACCATGAAAAGAAAAGGTAATGAAAAAAACAGCGAAAAAAAATGAAAGTGATAAATGTGATAAAGTGGCTTCCAACAGCGTCCTCCGATACAGCAAACAAAACAATCATGAGTGAAAACAATGCTACTCAGTACTCAGCTAAATCTCCGTGTGTTCTTGATAAAATGTAAAACTGCGAGTATAACGTTTTTATTACTATCATAATCTAGCAAAGTATTGCCATTCAATAATAAATCCAATGTCACTATGTAGTTTGGATTTAATTGTTCTAGCAATGTATTTCTTGAGTGTGTATAAAGAGGACATTCGAAGAAGAAGTGACTGACATTTTCGGTTGGTGCACCGCAACTGCAGTTTGCATAATGTATTATGTCGACATCGAATAAATCAGCATTTAAACTACTACAGTTATGCCTAAAACGTATAAGTAAAATATTATATTTCCTTTCTCCAACGTACAAGTAATTAGGCGGTTTCAGATGTTGGCTTCTAATGTTCTACTGCTCAATGGTGCGAACTAGATTTGCACTGATATAGTACCGCATGGTGGCCCATAAGGCTGCATGGCAAAGGCTTTATTTGAAATCAATGAAGACATGGTACAGATTCTGCTGATGTTGGAGATACTTTTCACACAGGATTCTCAGGTTGAAGATCTGTTCTGTTGTGCTCCTTCCGGCTCGGAACCCAGCCTGTTCTTCAGCGATTATTTTTTCGGCTTGTGCTATCATTGTTTTTTTTGTTTTTTTCATGTTTCATGCTGGCCCCTATTACAATCGCGTTGATTCCAATGGGAGCCATAATAAATGTTTTAATGGAGAATACCGTAAACATCTAAAAATTGTGACACTCAACTAATTATCCTAACATAATTGCCCTAATATAGAACAGTTTAGTTTTATAATGCGGTAATGAGTCCAAAAGCTGCAAATGACAGCAAATAGTGAAGACCCTGAGCAGACTCCTCCTTTAGGAGCAGTATGATCTGAGTCTGCACTATTTGCTCAGACCTATCTGTCCTAATCATTAGATTTTTTCGGTTATCAGAAATTATCTTAACAATCCCGAATCATAAATTGAGCCGCGACACGACAAAACCAACTAAGTGGTTGTGCGCCCAGTGCAGACTGAGATCAGCCTGGGCATCCGCCCAGTCTGATCAGAGTCTTCGCTGTCCGCATGGAGCTAGCTTAGACCCTTAGCTACCCTTTGGGCGCTTAGCGGAATGTCTTATCAGGTTGGGCGGATGTCCAGGCTGATCTGAGTCTGCGCTGGACGCACAACCACTTTGTTGGGTTTTACGTTTCGTCGCTCAGTTAATCCCTGCTTTGCTTACTTTTAGTACAAGTGCAGGCCGTATCCGCGTAGAGCCAGTCACCTTGGCTGTCGCAGTATAGATCTTGTATGGAGCCAGGGCATCCATTGCTGCACACGTAACCGAAACACCAAGTACCATATGCCCGACTACATCCGACTGAGACTGTTCCATTAGGTATTGAAGATGGGCACTCTGTTCGACCTGAAATCCAAAATATTTGCAAACAAGGGCGTAGCTACCTATACGGCAAATACGCAAGTGCGTATTGAAATTTTGTCAAAATTGACAAAAATTCAAAACGCACCTGCATATTTGCATGCTGAATATTTATAAAATAGACAAGATTTCAATACCAATTGCCAAAGTGGCTACATGGTTGTGCGTATTATGAAATTGCCCCTAGTTACGCCCCATGGAAAAGTCATGCTGTAGTCTTTTCATATTCATGACATATGGATAAGTCATGCTGTAGTCTTTTCGCATGCATGTGTAATAAAAGACTTTACTAGTTCGGTTTGAAAAATCGATCGAATTGTATAATTATCTGTCATGGGAATGGCCCCGTTCAGCATTATTGATTTGCCGAGTGATGCCGAACAAAGATCATGGGTATCAACCTACGTCATAGCGCGCGTGACAGAATTAATCATTCGACGGCCATTTTGAAGAAACTGTGACAGATTTTTTGTTTTTTAACTTATAAGAGACAAGATTGTAACACAAGATAAAACGGGGAGTCGGTGCCTACATGTACATATGGTCCAGATATATAGGGCATGATTCTTCAAAAGGTGAGAAATTATAGAATACCTCACTATAATTTTTGATGTGGACAACTGAGATAAACATGCATTAAGGCAGAGTCGATATAGATCCCTGTAGTGAAGTGTTTTCAGATTAAGCAAGTATTTTATGTAGAATTCTGGTAATACATGTAATGAGTCCAAAACATCTATAGGTACCTAATCGACTAGATATTTGGTTGTTTCAGTGTTTGCTAAGCCTTCATTATGCAAAATAGTTACCTTATTAAGGCCGCTGATAAGACGATTATGACGTCAGTGTTCATACGTACATGTAGGTTGTCACCATTGAAAGATACTGATGGACGGATTTTTCTTAATACATGTAGTATTGAAAACTTACTGCCATACCCGGAGCCAATCCTCATAGGACTGTTTCCAGGTACGGTTCCGTACCTGAAGACCCATAGTCTCGGGGTACGGTTCCGTACCTGGAGACCCAGGGTCTAGGGATACGGTACCGTACCCGGAGACACTTTCAATATTTAAATACATACTGGTGTTGTGGACACATCAGTGAAAATTTATTGGAAATTAATATGGAAAAGAAGATACAGAAATGTATAATAAAATGTAAACGTGTCAGTGACACCGTTGTGTGTGTGTGTGTTTATTTTTATTTTATTTATTTGTTTATTTATTTATTTTTTTTACAATAAAACCAATGTTTCGGGGCAGCAGTTCACGGACACATCTTTTATTTCAAGATTTTGCATTAAATAGAAAAAAAGCGACAGTGATAAATTTTTCACATTATCATCATATCAGGTAACCAGAGGCCATTCCTGTTAGTTACATAAGTCTTGTGCCAGACTACACATATGGTCTAGCAGTTTTTCAAACCAAATTGTTGACATTTGGAACACATTGCCAGACTGTTGTTTCGGCAGCCTTTGCTAACGTGTTCAAGAATAATTTAATCTTTCACTGGCATAACCATCCTTTTAAATGTTATCCCACATGCTACATGACCGACAACAAACAGGGTAGGACAGAAGAGTCAGAAGCGCTTACAGAAAGTGAGAAAGCTTTTGAAAACTGAGATTTACAGAGAGATTCTATTTTATTGTCTGACCTGCGGCTATCAGAAGCGAGACATAAGTATTGCTTTTATGGCATCATTATTAGTGTCAGCAGCCTAAACTTTTGTCAACTTTTCTTTTGTGACAGTGCTGTGACAGGGGAGATACCATCAACCCTGGAATTATTATTTCATTTCCACCACTACAAATTTGTCTGTTGGTTAAAGTAATATTAGCCATTCGTTCATTTCCTTATGAGTGAATTATTTGTTTTATACTTGATTTCAGTTCATTTCATGTGAACTTCGGGGAAAAAAATAAATAAAAAAATAAAGAAAGATGTTTTTGTGAAGTTAATTTTTTGTAAGAAAAATATTGTAACTGTGTACTGTAGGTACAAAGTATTAGACTTTTACAATGGATTTTTGCACAGTGATCCAGATAAGAGGAGGTTACAGGGATAATTTAGAGATAGTTTCTGATACTTCTGCATAAAATATGTTCTGACCCCTCATTAGAACTGTCTCAGTGAGACGGTTCTAATGAGGGGTCACAACATGTTTTTGGTTAAGAATAAGAAAAATAGAAAAAGTATCTGAGAAATTTCCTCAAAAAACACCTTATCTGGAGCCCTGAATTAATTTTACACATCCGCATTTTTTTTGTGTGTGTGTGTTTGTTTTTTGATGGTTACAGAATTTGAAGGCGAAAATCGAAGTCTTCATAATAAACTGTTATCAAGTTTGTAAGTGAGCTGTCTCTAAAATGTGTGTAGTTGAATACTGTCTTAGTTGAGGCATGCTGGTAATTTAATTATAAGCTTACTCAGTTACTGGCTTTTCTAACATATTTTTGTTTGAATGGATTATCATTTTCAGAGACCTTCAAATTTTGGCAGTTTTAAGCTCTTTGTTCAGTTTTTTGCATCAAAGTCAATACCAGTCAGGAAGAAGTTTCAAAAATTCAGTATTTTTTTTCTTCTTCAAAGTTGAAGAGGCGTATTGTTTTCGCCTTGTTTTACTTTTAATTGGGTTGATTTGCGAGTATTCACCTTTCATTGTCTTCACTAACTGCTAATTTTTGTATTTGTGTGTGTTGTGGAGGGGGAGACCGTGGGGGAATGGAGGGAAGAGATAGGAGAATAATATTTATAGCTGTCCAAAACAGTTGTGCAGGAAACAGTTTATTACTCCAAGCATGTTCTTACTTTTATGGTCTGTAATTATCTCCCCAAGATTTGTTTTATTGCATATAATGTCCACCATACCTTTATTTTGGAACTATTTTGTGACTAAAACATGGTGGATATTTCAGAATTTTTTTCAGGTAGTTTGTGTCTGTTGAATTGATTTTTGTATTTGTTATTTGTTTCTGTGCAATTTCATTCTGGGAGATTGTAGACGGGTATTTGGAGATTTTATCAGGGTAATTATTTTTGGGTAGAATTTCATCCACACGGACTTCTGGCGTCCTTGGGATAGCCAAGTCTCAGATATGCTAATTTTCTTCATAATTGCTTTTATTATACATGTTATACCCTAGAATGATGTTCAGGTAGTATGTAATATTGAAGGCTTGAAAGCTTTGTGACAGACCCAGTTATTTTTTTTAAAAATGTAACTCACATTTTTAAACGTACCCCACCAACTACACATTGTGATGAACCCTTAAGTCTCATGATCAGTCGTGTAATAGGCAACTGCCACGCCCTGTACACTGGCTTAAGAAAAACCCTAATTTCAAAATGACTCTAAATAAATCCGCTGATCCAAAAGATAATTTGTACTATGGTTAATTTTACGATTCCAGGCAAGTGTTGTGTTAGATACTGTTGGGTAGAAATACAAAAACTTACATGTACTTGGTTTATACATAAAAGTCAGTACTAGAACTATGAAATGAACACCCATCTAAATCCAAACAAAATCAATTTAAAAATAGACGGTCTCTTTACTTTAACAAGCATTTTATAGTTGCTATAAAGTCTATACGGTACTTCCCTATTTTAGCTGATAACCAATGCGTCGTTATCATTAAAAAAAACCTCTTTCCTTATGCGCGGACAGGAAATACTCAGATCATCCTGCATATCTGCTCAGTCTGGTTTGTTTCTTTCAGGTTTGTATACGTAGTCTATGGGTTCTTAGGAATTTACACCTGATCAGATTTTGCGGATGAGTCGGCTTGTCTGTGTTTTGCTGTTCACAAAAGCTATGATGCATATTTTTTCACGGATTTGTTCAAACATGTAATTCCAACGCGCGTTTTATAAAACGAAGACAGGTTAATACATTTAGGTCAAAAATGTTATCTCGCGTAAAAAAATCGATTTAGCACCACAGTGTCTCTATAGATATTATGATAGGAACCTTATTTTTGTCTATTTCCGTCCCATGTTTACTTCATATGGCTGTCTGCAAAATTTACATTCAAAGGACCTGGTATGATAAGGCCCATATTTGGCCACCAGAAAACTCATTTTTCAAAAGTTCTATTGCGATAACTAAAATGCATTCATAGGAAAGTTCTAACCTAAAATGTAACAGCAAATACAAAATTAACCAGTTCTTGCATAAAATATTTGTGTTTTTAATCTTGATCATACCCATACCCCCAGCGGATTCTGGCGAAAATGATGAATTTGGTTGCCTTTGCGGCTTTTAAAATATATGAGCCCGGCATCCAGCACATTTTAATTTTTTATAAGAAGACATAATTTTGATATATTTACATACCATGAAAATATTAAATGTGCTGGAGACCGGGCTCAATGTTTATTTTTAACTTTTTGTTACCAAACTGGCAGCGTTCGGAACATTTTCCCCATTTTGTCAACACAAAAACGCCCATATCTCCGCTCATAGACAAAATAAACATATGTTGTGGGTATTCATTTTCTTAGTTAGAACACAAGGAATAATTTGGTACACATTTCGTTTTGATCTGTTGGAATTTTTTGGTTAGCGTCTCTGGACTTGCAAACTTGAGTGGGTGGGGTACCTTGACAGGCCTTGTGCAGTGCACAGGTAATTAGCCATGGTACCCAACATATAAGCATTTCACCAAAATCCTATTATCAAAAGCTTTTAAAAGCTATTGTAAATGACTTATTTCTTTAGAGGAAAAACTATTAAACTCAGTTTTTCTTGCAATTTTCCTTCATATTATTGAACCAACATAGGCATGTCAGAAATCATGTTATTCTGAGAATTAACAAAAGTAAAACATATTATTTCTGTTTGTTCCGATACGCACAAATGATAAGCAATAGTAACCATGCAATTTTAAGAGAATTTGAATGGGGGGCAAAAATGGCCCTTATCATACCAGGTCCTTTGTTCTTGAATTAAAATCGTTTTAGGATGAATGGGCATAATTTCAGCGGGAAACAACTATACCATTTGCATCTTTGTCTCCCTTTAGTAAGGGCATCAACTCTTAAAGAATGGAATTTGCTCCTACAGCTCCTACTGTTTTTCAGAGCCGGCGGAAACTTCATGGCGGTGTACCAATACAACTTGAACCTGTGAAGCATTATCCCAGCTAACAAAATAACGTTGTTGCAACGTTTGTGCAACGTTATATTTTGGTTGTGAAAACGTTTTGATTTTTGGTTTTATGCAGGGTTTTTTGGATGGTTTTATTTGGGATTTCTAAACGTTTTCATAAAACGTTGCAAAAAACGTTGTTGCAACGTTAGCTAAACGTTTTCATAAAACGTTGCAAAAACGTTGTTGCAACGTTAGCTAAACGTTGTGTTTTGATTATAAAAAACATTTTGATTTGAGGTTTTATGTAGACTTATTTGGATGGTTTCTTTTGATAGGTCGCGGCGCCGACTGGTTTCAGCGTGCGCCGTTAGATTGTCGAAGGTTTGCAGTGCCAGCTTTAAAACGAAAAGATGTCTTCGCATCCTGACTTCATTTTATTATCATTTTTCTTACCCGCGATAATAATTATTTCAAAATGAACGGAGAACTATTATTTCATGCGAACGTGTACAACTGTAAGTAGTACAACCTTGCCAGCCACATGGCTCCTGGTGTGAACAAACAAGTAATAACTGCTTAACAGCGTTTTCTCTTCCGACTTAATTTTTGACAAATCTGCATTTTGGGAATTTCTAATTGAAATTCATGATAAAGGGCAAAATTTGTATTGTGACGACTACAGCAAGCGCATGTATGACGCTAATTGTGACGTAACGTCAACGTTATTTCAAACGTCAGTTGGTAACGTCTTCAAAATGACGACACCCTCGACATCGTTTGTGTGAAACATTGCCTATTTCGGATTTTTTGTCGACGTTAAGACATAGAAAGAGATAATGATGGAATTGTAAAGAATGAATTTCTTTCTTGGGATTTTATTGAGGAAATTTAATGCTTTAAAAAATGTAGAATCGCCGAGCCGGGCTTATCGCATTTCATTGAGAGAGTAGAGATACACGGAATTCAAGCGCGTGTGAGCAGTCCCAGCCCATGGGCAAGATAGAATTTTCCAGCATCGCTAAAAATAGAACAAACTTTGTCTCGTAGGTAAGAAATAGAGATTATTACACGGTTGTTTTGATCCCAGCCCTGATCACAGCCCGAGTTGACGGTATCGGCCCGAGCCCGAATCTCAGCCCGAGTTGACTGTATCGGCCCGAGCCCGAAGGGCGAGGGCTGATACCGTCAACTCGGGCTGAGATCAGGGCTGGGATCAAAACAACCGTGTAATGCTCTTTTTATCATATACTTTTTTTTATAGAATTAAACTTTTGTAAGAAAAAGTGCATATTTTGTTCCAATAAAATATGTCTGTTTTCTCTTTTTTATTGGATGATTGATTGATTGATTCATTCATTGATTGACTGATTGATTGTTTTGGGTTTAACGGCCCTTTGAGACAGTATTTCAGTCTATATCGGGCCGTCTCCTAGACAGTGGGAGAAAGAAGAGAGAAATGTTAGACGAGAGAAAATATGTCCAAACAACCCCACCCGCACCTACTGCAAGTACAGTAGGCCCTTGCCCTACTATTATCCAAATCAGTAGGACGCCCCGGCGCTGGAAGTTACACGCAGCACCATCGCACCACCCGTCCACCCCTTTTTATTGGATGAAATAACATGGAGATGATCAAGTCGGAAGATCATGGTTGGTTAGCGCCATTTTTCTTTCAGCTGGAAAAACAACTGAGTATAAAATCAAGAAAACACAATACAATCGTTAGGTATTTTAATCGTAAATGGCTCAAATTACAAAATAAAACTTACCGAGAATGATTTTCTGGAAGTAGAACAAGCTACACAGCCTCTGTGTGTCCACTTCCAACCAGTCGACGTGCTGCAATAAAACAGGGCGGCAGAAGTCCTTTGGCCCGCTGAGTTGTTTTGATGGCGTCAGCGACAAAACTTGAAGTTAGCTCCAAATTTGAGGGCTGATATGACGGCTGAGATTATAAGTATCTTTCATGGGTGTGAGGTGTGGCTAGAAAAATCTGTCACGAGGGTCATAGATCGGCATCACGAAGCATGCCGAGTGATGCCGAACAGTAATCCCGAGTGACGGATTTTTCTATCCGCACCTCACACCCATCCATGACAGATACTTTTTCTTGCACATCACGTTTTGTTTTAACTTTAGAACTTGTTAAAATGCCTAATTTTATTGCTTGAGAAGTTCCTATTTGCTTTTGAAAGAAGGCGCCGCTTTCAACGATCGCCATTCGGTTCTTTATGTCAACGTCTGGCGTGCATAAACTTACGTCATTTCTGTCGTCTTCGTTACGTCATCATGTAAAAAGCCAACGTCACTTGACGCATAAACGTGACTCCATTGCAAAACCTGTGCATTGAATGCTTGTGATTTTATCCGGCCCTGGGTGAGATAACATGGGTGAGATAAGATTTGTAGGTACAGGGGAAACACGCAGATATCCTTATCCACTGTGCATGAAATTTCTGTCTCGCCATACACGTGATGTGATCTCGGCCCTACACGTGGTCTTTGGACTACAGGGCTGGACAGCGCTTTCTGACAGGGCTATATTGGTTTAGCAAAATATCTAGTATCAAGGGCAATACTAGTAAAAGTATGTGATAAACGTTTCTCCATTAGAAATAAGTTTTGCAGTAACGTTGCAGAAAGGTTTAGGAAACGTTTCTTCAGTCTAAATCTTAGTTATTAACTTTAATTGATAATATAGCTGGCAATAAACAATTTTAATTTTCAGATCTTTTTTGAAAATGAAGAAAAGAAAATGAGTGGAACTTCCGATGATGAGGATCCTCTGTATCCCGTGTTTTTGGAATGCTGGCATGCACGCAACAAAGGGTCGCGGAAATGTGTGACAATATTAAATAATATAAGATGAAAACGTTAAAATCGGCGTTGCAGCTAAAATTACCTTACAAGCAAACAGGTCGATCAGGAAATATGCTTATTCATAACCTACAATTTATTAGAGTACATGCTACTGGAAAGAATACTCGCATAAAATAGCTAATTGTGTACCTGATTTGAATTCCAATTTCAAAATTTGAAATTTGGAAAGAAGGAAGTCGGTAGTTTTGTATTATTAATTTCGGCTTCAAAAGTAGATTTTCTTGGTACGCTTGCGTTAAAATAAGCATTATTAAACGCACTTGATTTATCTTAGTAATTAAATTCGATTAATTAGAATTCAATTTGGAATTGAGAAAGTTTTGAAATACGAAACTGTGGTGAATATCTACCACGTGCTCTAAAGGATTTAGCCACGTGCTCTAAAAGATTTAGCCAACGTTTAAAAAACGTTACGAAAACGTTGTGTCCAGAGAGATCGTATTCAAATAAAATCACGGATAAGAGCTGTCCTTTCCCCTCTCTGTCTCTTTCAAGACTTATGTTATCTTAACCAGACACCTTTAGATTACCTATATTTGCATAATTAAGAAGGCTCTTGCAGCTTATTTGGAATAAGTTGGTACCCATCGAAATCAAGGTTATACACATTTCAGAATAAAAAGGGGCATTAATTATGCAATAGTCATCAAAATGGCATGAAATGTGGCCCACACATTACATCACATATTCATGATATCGCCAATGGGATACGATTATTAGGACGGAAAATATAACGTTGGAGCAACGTTCATAAAACGTTGACTGCAACTATACCATAGAGCGTGGAACATGTTCAAACGTAGAAATAACGTTTACTAAACGTTGGTCTCAAACAAACCTTCATACAACCAAACACAAACGTTGCGAAAACGTTTCTTGTTAGCTGGGATCTTGCTGAATTTAACCAGTATCTTGAATCCTTCGTGGCAGTTACCGCTCAGCTCCAGCCGTATTCCTATTGAAGCCCGTTTGTTTTACACAGATAGCAGGTTCACAACAAAATTGACCTAGGCCTAAACAAAAAAATTGCTGTGTTTCCACTAACATGCTGAAAAAAAAAATCTGGTCGGTAGGTAGGAAAAACTTTTTTTTATTATTTTATTTTTTCTCCCGAAAAAAATAGGGTCTGGCCTGTACTTTTTTATGTTTTTTGGTTTGTGTACATGTATTTTGTTGCTTAAATTGTATTGTTGAGACTTGCAATCTATATGATAATTCATCTTAGATGCTCGAAAAAGTCAAATCTGTATTTTGGAAGGTACTAAATGCCAAAAACTACAAAAAGGTAGTGAAAAACCGAAATTGCTACGGGAAAATGCAAAGACGAAACTGGGTAGGGTCGGAAATTGAAAATGGTAGGGTCGGTGTTTTAATTTCTATTTCATTAAATATATGGTAGGAAGGTACCTATATCACACATACAGTATCAAAACTTCATTACTGCGACCAAGACAGGTGTGTAAGTGAAATTATTCAAACTTGAAAAAATAGCATACTCTGTGTTTTCTTCATAATTTTGTCAAATTTGGATACAGGCTACCTCTGTTTGATCTGCTCAGTCTATAATTTGTAAGAGTTGCAAAAAACATAATAATTGCTCTCGATGCACTGAAATGTCTTCGGACCTAAACACACTTTCAATACTGATGGTTGTTTCTATATTTTTTGTGCGCAGCAAATTACTCTTTGATTTTCTTCTTATATGAATTAACCCGTTTGAACATATCCAAGGCAGGCGTTTTGGGATTCGTAATTGTGAAAATCAACATAAAAAAACACATTTTAAGTTTGGGGAATATATGTTGTATTTTCTGCATTTTATGCAGATTTTGGTATTCACCACAAATCAATGTTTATAGGTGTTGTTGACAATTTGGAATGATTCTAGATACACATAAATGCTCGTTTAATATCCGTGAACGGTTAAACTTGTGAAATATATATGATAACTTACTGTAAACTATATACATTGTGTACGTCAGTCATCCAATAAAGAGTGGAACTTGTTCCCCGTTACTTAAGAATTTTACCTTCATCTGCAAGACCAATATCTATCCCCCTGTAGTATAGCAAGGGTGATAACCTACATCATAGTGCTGACGTCATAATCGTTTTTTCAGCGGCCTTAATAAGGTAACTGTTTTGCTTAATAAAGGCTTGGCAAACACAATAACAACCAAATATCTAGTCGATCTGGTACCTATAGATGTTTTGGACTCAATATTACTAGAATTCACCATAAAATACGTGCTTAATCTGATAACGCTTCGACACAGTGATCTGTATCGACTCTGCCTTAATGCATGTTGATCTCAGCTGTCCACATCAAATTTTCAGTCGAGGCGTTTTATAATTTCTCACCCTTTGAAGAATCATGCCCTATATACACACTGGTCTGGCATTCAACACAGGCAACGAAGACAAGTAACGGAACATGCTTTTTCTGCTCATCAGAATATGTTTCAAAAGTATAGTCTCACGGACCATCCGACCCCTGCCTCTTGAAATAGGAATCAAACGTTTTACTGAATTGATTTGCATATTCAAGAAATACTTGAAAACAATTTTTGGGCTACAACAACCAGACAACGAATTGGTGAAAAACCTTATTCAAGCACTGCATTTATACCAGACGGAATTTCTACGAAAATCTGGTCTGACTAGATGTCTAACATACTTCCGGGTCCATAAGAATGATAGTTTGAAATTAATGTAAGAAGTATGCAAAAACAATCGAGTTTTGTAGTACGTTGCTTTCGTTGGCTGTGTTGAATGCCAGTCCAGCGTGATATATCTGGACCATATGTATATGTAGGCACCGACTCGCCGTTTTATCTTGTGTTAAAATCCTGTCTCTTATATGTTACAAATGGAAAATCTGTCAGAGTTTCTTCAAAATGACCGTCGAATAATTAATTCTGTCACGCGCGCTATGACGTAGAAAGTTACCCCTGAGTATAAGTTTCATCAAATTTTGCTGACAACATATTTGGCTATGGTACCAAATGCAAATCACATGCTAAGCCATTAGCCGGGATTGACTTCATAATTAAAACACAAAGGCAGGAAATGAGGTCTGTTATTTATCCAGAAAGTGGTATCCGAACATATTTTGACATTTTCTGTATTTGGTTGCATTACGTTTAATTTTGCGTTTTCCGATTGGACTATGCATTAGCCCATTGACGAACGGTTGCCCAGCAACCAGTCTAGTCAAGAAAATATGACCTTAACTACTATGCACGAATTTCCGTTGCTAAGCAACACAAAACACATCAACCGTGTGTTTCTGCCATTTTATATGGATACCTCACCGTTTAGAGTTAAGTGCTTACCATTATGAAAGTTTACTTTTCATTTATAACACCTGTCTCACCCCCACCCCCAGTCATAATGCTCGAGTTTTGCACTTTTTATTCAATTTTTAAACTATTATTCCTAGCTTCTTCGACATTTTCAGTCCAAAATGAAATATTTTTACAAAGAATGATTCAAGCACAGTAAGGTATAAAGCAAAGTACGAGGGGTGTTCAGAAAGTTCTGATCGTGATGTCATATTTTGATAAGCATCATAAAAACAGAATTTCTGATAGCGAAACTTTATAAAGCTGTTATATGTCAGGACAACTGTGCAAACGCAGTGTATATTTTCTAAAGGACATAGTTTTGAACGTCTTTGAAAGAGGTATACCCTACAACCACTGCGAATTTTCACTTTAGAAGGTCATAGTTCACATATATGCAGTCTTTATTTTTTTTCGTCATGGCTACCTAAACACATACCCTAGGCAACCGTGTCCTGTAAATATCGCAGAAATTATACTTAATCTAGGTTCCATACTGCCCCTTGAATTTAGATTATCTGCATTTTATATGGTAGCCAATTCCCCCTGTCTGCTAAAGTCATCATTTATTTGAAACGAAAACAAATACCTTAGCATTCAAAATCTTGTCAGGAAAACCTTTGGATGACCCAATTCGAAATTGTCGAATAATTAAAATTAATGTAAAAAAACGAAGTTGTCACAGCCTTAGAAAATGACGTTGACGTCGATTTCAATAACGTCATTAGAACTGCACATTGCTTTGCAAGGAATGAATTGGAAACGTTCTCTACTCCTCTAATTTTTAAATGGATATTGACGGCAACGACTGACAAACAGCTGACAAAAATTCATTTTGTATTAACGATGATTTTTTTACTTGAACGACACACTGAAAATAAATTCACATATGACTTTAACCCAGTGGTATGACTGGGGCCTAATAAAACGCGTTGTACCTCAATAAGAAAATGTATCTTTGTATACTGTTTGGTATCACTGTAAAGGCAGAATGTAGTGCTTTCAATGCATGCAAAGCAATTGCCCCCAGCATGCCGCTGAACAAAGTTATTCGGCGAGAATCAGAACTTTCTGAACAACCCTCGTATTTTTGGAATTAATAGTACGGTTTCAGTAAACATGGCAACCATTTTACAAATCTGGCCAGGAACTTTTCCCATGCCTTCTGTCGTTGCTAGGCAACAAGAAATCAACCGCTAGATAAAAATCTGGGATACTTTGTTTTATGCGCTATAAAAATTCCACGCAGTGGTCATATTTTCGATATGAAAAACTTGTATAGTCACAAATTATAAATAAAATCTCACTCTTTATTGGATGACCCTCGTACTTCACACGTAACACCTCATGAATAAGAGCGCTGCCTCTTAAACATCAGGTCTCTCACCGCTGTGGGTTCAATCCTCGGCCGCCCACATGTGAGAAAGTCAAATTCTGATTATGGAAGGTCAGGTGTTTTTCCCCGAGAGCTGCGGCTTTCGCCCACCTCTGCTTAGCGATCGGGTCGACATAACTGAAATATTCCTGAAAGGGACGTAAAACCCATATAAATGAATAAATAAATAAATATTTTACACGTTTGACCCTTCCAGTACACCGCTAGTTTCCAATACCTGACCCATGTGCACTATGGTGGGGTAATGCCCCACTTACAACATGCCCTTATCTCAATACATGCCAGTGTCAATAGTACTATATTTACTAAGTCTGATAAATAATCAATTTATAGGTGAGTTTTTTGTTGATATAAAATATCATGAAAATTTCGCAATTTCACTATGAAATAGTATTTTTTTTTCAAACAAGGAACACCGAAAAGGGTATAACACGCATTTATACCACCCTTACCAGAAAACGCCAACTTTAGCACGAAATATTTTGCAATGAGCATGGTCTACACTGGTAAGTGTGGTATAAAATAGTTATACCATGGTGCAGGAGATGATCCACGAGCTAAAGCTCGTGGATTATCTCCTCGTACAGGCGGACAAACATGGTGTAACTGTTACATAAAACACATTCTGGGATGGACTGGTGCAACGGCACTTGAAACGCCCGGCATTGAAGCGTCCTGTGGTAGGACATGGATGTGCTTTGCTTGCCTCAGAAGCGGGGTGGGAATCTTATTTTCAGTCTTCCCTCTATAAGAGACGACTCCAACTGTCGGCCGGGCCGGGTAGCGCAATCGGTAGGGCACCTGACTCGTAAGTCAGAGGTTCTGGGTTCGAATCCCGGTCTGGCCACATACTTTCGTTTCTCCTTCCGCTGATTCAAGAAGGGTAGTTGTCAGTTACTGGCGAAAGTATGTGCACTTAGTACTGGTTAACCGCTTAGGAGGTCTAAGCCTGCCCAGGAATAGTGTGGTTAGGTTAACTGACCGTCCCGACATGACCTTAGTTGTTTACCGTGGACGTTAAGCATCAAATCAACCAATCAACCAACTCCAACTGTCTAAAATGGACGTTAACCCCACCCACCCAATCAATCAATCAATCAATCAATAAATCCATCGATCCATCGATCAGTGAATCAATCAATCAATCATATGTGGTTGTTATTCAAGAGAAGAGATCTTATGACATATACAAACAGCAAAGACGCAAATAAGCCTGTACATCTGCGCTGTCGTTTTTGTTGTGACCCAGCTCAGATAAAACACACTATTTGATAATACACACTGTTATCAGTCCAAAGCGAGGAAGTACGTTATCGATATTATGGCTGGCGACAATAAAATGATTTCGAAATAGGTTCCGGTTAGAAAATTTTACTGTAGCTGATGTTCTTTGTTCAGATGGATGTTCATTTTATAGGATTAACGTTGATTATCATTAGTATACCGAAATTATGTAAGTTTCTTTTCTGTCAAGACGTGAACTACAATGCCATAAACATACTTTATCAGTGCCATTCCGCATTTATCATGGATATTCCCGTAAATATTCGGCCACTGTAAAAAATCTTATACATGTAGTTACAAATTTGGATAAATATAATTCACCTAAGGTAGTGCTAATCAATGCTAAAAATACAACAGCTCTTCCCAAAAGTTAGCAGATGCCTTCTTCATGTTGTTTCTCCACAAGTCAGAATCCCAAAGTACCTGACTTGTTAATGTTAAAAAGGTTTACATGTAATATAAGAAACGATCAACTTTTAACCTATGTCTCTTAGATGATCAGTTTCAATACGTAGACGAAATTCACGAGCATTAGCTGTTTGTCTTAACACTGAGGGTTTTTAAGGAAGTTCGACGATTTACGTAAAACAGCTTCGAATATCTAAATATTAAGAGAAACTAAAGAAAGAGTATAAAAATAATGTTTGTTCATTTAAACATTAAGATTTTTAAGTGTGTAGCAAGCATATTTATAGTACCGACTGCCACGATATAGCTTTTCAAGTAAGGACAAGCTAGCCTACCTAAAAACTTTAAATGTTTATTTGCATGGGTTTGACTGGTCTGTGTGACAGTGGAAATATATTCGTTGTTCAGTAAAATTAATTGTTCCTGTTGGACAGTTTAGCTCGTAATTTTATTTATCTGAATGCTTTGAGAGACCGCAATATTCACAGAACGCATTTTTCACACGTGTGTGATGAATACGGTCGTATTCTTCACATTTTGCCAGTGTGACAAATACGTTCGGATTTTATTGCGATTTTCAGTAGAAACGCATTTTTCACAGATACGGCAAGGGAAGCTTGAGAATGAATGATTTGTTATTATTTCCAGCCACAACTATGAGTTGAGCCCGAACTGCACTGAGCCTTCCGCTCTTGGAGAGTTTATAGGAAAAGCATTCTCTGATGTCCTCCGTCCGATGCCTGACGTCGTCTGTCAACACTTTCGAGCTATTACAGTACTCCTCAAAATTATTGAGAATTGCATTTTGGCACACTGTTGCTAGCCATACATGTTCAACAATATTTTAAACACGTAAAATACAATAAAAGAACCTCTGTTTCAAGTTGGATATACAAAAATGACAATATGCTGCATTTTCTTTTGTCAGTGGTAGGTAAGGATGGGCTAGGGTACACCCCTATAAAAATTTGTCCCTTGATTTCGACTATATTTTTCTATACCACCTTTGCTAGAAATAGACTGTCTCAGATGAAATAATTTATTTTCTCCCTTGTGCAACACCATCTGCATTAGTATTGTTGCCTTTAATATTTTGCGTGATTTTAAGTTACTAATTCCAGTCTCTGAGTCAGGGAGTGGCTGTTATATTATAGGAAGAATATTGAAGGCATCAGAAACAGCAAAAAATCTGATCGGTTAGTGATGTGAACAGAATATTTTTAGCAAGGTATAGATAATCATGTCAGAACTCATATCCCTTATAGCACGTTTACTAAGCCTTACAAAAAATATTGTTTTGTTCCGTTTCCGTCGAGATGTATAGAATAAGAATGAATCAGAGCAACATACCCTCTGTCTAAATTGCAATTTTCCCCAATTTCGGGCCATTTTTGGAAATGAAGTCACATGTTTGAATGCCAGCAGCACCTACAGCTGACAAGCTCACACAAAATTCTGTTTTCATTTCGCCAACACCTTATCTGTAGATGACAAAAACATTCAGAAATCAACTGATTTGTTATTATCTTTTCCACAAATATCGATTTTATTTGGTAAGGGTACATAATTTTCCAGTCGGACAAAAAATCTCTGGGTGGCACAATTCAAGGGGAGATAACATTTGTGACTCAAACATATGAGTAATACTGGTACACTAAAAAGTTCACAGAGGGATGTTGTTAACTAAGTAAACAAAGATATTAAGTATATACATGATCTGTCAACTACCAGTGCTTAATTTCCACTTTGCGAAAAATTCTCAATAATTTTGAGGAATACTATATATCTCTTAAGCGTCTGGGTCAATCTCAATATAGCGTTCACAAGGCTGGAAAACGATGACATGTCCTTTAAGACAATCGCTTGAGATTTGGGTTGCTATGGCAAGTGAAATACCCCGTAGACTTATAATTGTGAGATGCTGCTGACCAGTCTAGCTTCTTGAAACTTGCAGATAACTAAGACAGGCATTGAATCTTAGACAAACTGACAACTGTTCAGATCCGACCGATAAGGTCGAAATTATGTGTCCCCACGATTGCCGATAAAGTCTACTAGTATAATTAACCTTATGACAAGTTTAACACCTTCCTTTTTTGACTTTATTATTTAACTGGTAAATTCCTTTCCAAAAGATAAGATAAATGATGCAATGCTGCTTGAAACTGAGGGTGAGGTTGGGCCTGTAAAATCGATTTAAGCCCCCCAGTAATTCATTACTGACCGTTCCAAGGCGGTAGTTCTGTTGTGGTTCTTTGTTGCCTGTTTTTGGTGTCAGAGTTTCTGTGATGTTTTACCTTATGTATGTTATTATTATTTTTGGTTCGGTTTGGGTTGCTGAGTGGCCACCTTTTGGGAACAAGCTGCTCACTCGGTTGGCCATATGTTCTCTGTATCTTGATTATTTGTAATCTTAGTTGTTTCCAACTATGGTTTGAGGGCTGGATTTGGATTTTGATTGTTTCAGTTCCTGGTCTTTGCATACTTTTTACTTTTAGCACTTCATCAATTTTTCGGGGCGAAAAAACAGAGTTTGACTTAGACATGATATCCATTTCGACCAGGGTTTGAATTTGTTTGGGTCTAGATGTGATCTGGAGTGAATCCGAGAATTCTAAGTTCATTCTTAGTTACATCCCATATTTTATTACTTTGTTCCTCTCTGCTGAAAACAGAACTGTGCCCCCAGTTTCGAAATAATTTGTGGGAAGATGTTGATTTTGGCTCATTCGTTCGTCCGTCCGTTCGTGATGCTTTATATTTGTACCAAGACTTCTCAAACTACATTTTAACAAATTGAAGCGGAAACGATTTGTGACGGGCAGACAGGTAGACAACTATGGGAAAACGATGTCTTCCCTCCTATTTCTATCCAGATATAGATTTCCCCCATGAAACCATATACCAACACGCAACTGAATATACCAATACCTTTAACCTTTATGCAGCATAGGGGACTGTTACGAAGAAGCTACCCCGCAAACGTATTTGAAATGCCTAATATTGCACAGGAATACCGCAAGGTCTCCTCCCGCTGGATTTTGGCACCGCCCAACTGTAAGTACTAGAAGCTGTGCACTACAGCTTATGTCATCAGCATACATGTGAATTAAAACCAAACAAGGTAAAGGTTTTCCTTACTCTTGTGGCCGTAGGGACAGTAGTTGTTTGAGCCTCCAGTGTCTTAGGCTCAGGTTATGAAAGAGGGGGCCTATCCCTCTCTTTTCGTAGCATTTACCCTTCCCTAACTCAAAACAGGTACCCCTATACTGCTGGGAAGACAGAGTGGCTTTTTCTGTCGTTGATCCGACGGGAGACTGGAACCTGCGACCTTCTGTGCGGAAGAGCAGAGCAGATTTCTGAGTCTTCTTTTGTGTTTACTGTACCATTTTCTATCTACTATAACTTTCGTAATTTCAGGGTTATAAAAAGAGTGTGAAGTGAAAAAAGCGTTTTTGTGATATTTTGCCATATTTTAGGGGTGTTGCATGCGTTTGGAAAATTACGTTTTCATGGTACATATCGAACGCAAATTTCACAGATATGTGAAAAATGCGTTCGAATTCTGTGAAAAATGCGACCGGATTTGTCACACGTGTGAAAAATGCGAACACATTTTTCACACATGTGAAAATGCGTTCTGTGAATATTGCGGTCTCACAATGCTTTTTCTTCATTTACATGTACAATGTTTTCTGGCTGGAGGGCCTCCACGCGAACCAAAGGCAAATGCCCAATTCGTGGAGCCAAGTGAAGGGGGATATATTGTGTTGATGAAGGGGATACCAAATACACCAGTAAAAAGTCGAGGAGAGATTACATGTAGTGAATGGGGATTTATTGTGTGTGTGTTTGTGGAGAGAATATCGAAGACAAATGTCGAAATTCGTGGAGAAAATCAAATGAATGGGGAACTAAGTGAAGTGGGATATATTCATTGTGACACCAAAGACAATATCAACATTTGTGGAGAGATAACCAAGTGACTGGGTTATGCTCTGTGTGTGTTGGTGGAGGGGATACCAAATACAAAAGTAAAAAATCGAGAACAGATTACAAAGTGAAAGGCGATTTATTGTTTGTGGAGATGATATCGAAGACAAATGTAAAAAAAAAATCATGGTGAGATAACCAAGTAAATGGGAAACCAAGTGAATGGAGATCTATTCATTGTGGGTTGGTGGAGAGGATGCTAAAGACAATGTCACCATTTTAGGAGAGATAACCAAGTGACTGGGATATATTCTCTGTGTGTTGGGCGAGGGAATTTCGAAAGAAAAAAATGAAAACTCGTGCAGAGATAACCAAGTGAATGGTGACATACTCTGTGTTTGTTTTGGTGATGGAGACATCGAAGACAAATGTCAAAATTTGTGGAGAGATAACTAAGTGAAAGGAGATAATAGTATATTCTGTGCGTGTTGGTGGAGGGGATATTAAAGACAACTGTCAAAATTCGTGGAGAGAAAACCAAGTGACTGGGGATATATTCTCTGTGTGTTGGGCGAGGGAATGTCGAAGGCAGCTGTCAAAATTCGTGGTGAGATAACCATGTGAATGGATATATATCTTTTTATATATATTATATATTCTGTGTGTGTTGTTGGAGGAGATATCGAAGGCAAGAGTCAGAAATCATGGAGATATAACCCGGTGAATAGGAATATATTATTTGTGTGTTTGTGGAGGGGATATCAATAGCAAATGTGGAAAATCGTGGACAGATAACCATTAAGTAATTTGGGATATATCCTGTGTGTGTTGGTGGAGGGGATACCAAAGACAAATGTTAGACATTCGTAGAGATATGGCAAAAATGAATGTTCATATATCATGTGTGTATTGGTGACAGGGATATCAAACTAACAAACAAAGATGTCAACAATCGTGGAGAGATAATCTTGTGAATGGGGATGTGTTATGTGTGTTTTGGTTGAGGGTAGATCAAAGGCAAATGTCAAAATTCGTGGAGAGATAACAAGGTGAATGGCGATATATTTTGCTTGCATTCGTGGAGATGATATCAAAGGCAAATGTAAAATTCATGGAAAGATAACCAAGTGAATAGAGATGTAATATGGGTTTTTTTTCGAGGAGGGGATTTTTTCCCTTTCAGACTAGACCCCATATCAAAGCGCTATCCGATCCTGTAAAGCAAACAGAAATTTATGCGAGTTAATGTAACATTATTTTCGGTAAAGAGGCAGAGGGCGTTTATGATCGCAGTGGCGTTTATTAGGAATAATACGGTTTATACTTCTTTGCATTTTCTTTTACCAGGTAAAGCTTATGCCGCCTGCAGTGCAGCGATTCCACACGGACAGGTGAACACTTTCAACTGTAGGTCTAGCATGTCTGGCCCAGGGACTGATTCAGGTTGTGAATATTATTGTGATAATGGCTATGAAAAGAACAAAAACGTCACGCTCCTTTCATGTTCGATTACTGGACAGTGGATACCTACTTTTGTTGCAGAACAATCTTCTAGATTAACCGATGCAGATCTGTGCATACGTAAGATTTTATCACTGGCACTTGACCAACAGTATCTCTAAGAAAAAATATTTCCTTGCTAAAAATATAAATAAGTATACTTTTTAGCAAGGAAACATTTTTTTCGTAGAATCGCTGTTAAACATACATACACAGTATTGGTCAAGTACCAATGGCCAAGGCCTAGTCGCAGTGCAAAATATTATATGTTCTTTCTTGGGTCGAATCATATACTGGAAAACTTGACTGGCTTACACTGTGGAAACGACAAGGGACAATGGCATTGTTCAAATGTCATAAGACGTGGAACCCACCCTAAAGGTGTTGCTTCAGAGAGTTTGTCAACTTAGGTGCGCGTAAAGTGTATGGAAGGGAATAATGGCAATGTTTTCGATTTCTTCTTTTATCATTATTACAGAAAAGTTAGCCAAGACAGCTGATGCATTGAGAGAAAATGTACTACGGCCGCTTTCCCAAGGATGACAATCATGAGTGACGAAAATCCTTGACAAATTTTGCCGGGATCCTACAATAAGCGACGGTTGATACGTGGCGCCAAAAGTAAAGTAACGTTAACGTCACCTTTTCAGTCTAAAGAGACAGCACGCAGGACATTTTATGCACTTTGGCTCGAAAGTTAAGTCGGTGACCTGCTGTTTTTAATACTTTAATGTAAACTTGTATTATTTGGCCATACTGTGTTAGTTTTTAAAGAAAAAAATGTGTTTTGTTTTCTCAGAATGAAAGTTTTTATCCAAGAGAGACGTGCAAAAAATTGCGTTTTCCATAGAACGCCATTATAACGTCGGGTCGAAAATGAGGAAAAATTGACAAATACTGTGTATGTATGTTTAACAGCGTTTCTACGAAAAAAATATTTCCTTGCTGAAAAAAAGTATATGACTATGGCCAGGCAGCACCTGAGCTCGACCCACAGACGACCACAAACCTGGTTCAAAATTCGAGTATCGTTCAGGTTCCGACAGAAATCTTGCCTGGAATCGTAAAATTAACCATAGTGCAAAATATCTTTTGGATCAGCGGATTTATTTTGAGTCATTTTGAAATTAGGGTTTTTCGTAAGCCAGTGTACAGGGCGTGGCAGTTGCCTATTACACGACTGATCATGAGACTTAAGGGTTCATCACAATGTGTAGTAGGTGGGGTACGTTTAAAATGTGAGTTACATTTTTTTAAAAAATAACTGGGTCTGTTACAAAGCTTTCACGCCTTCAATGTTACATACTACCTGAACATCATTCTAGGGTATAACATGTATAATAAAAGCAATTATGAAGAAAATTAGCATATCTGAGACTTGGCTATCCCAAGGACGCCAGAAGTCCGTGTGGATGAAATTCTACCCAAAAATAATTACCCTGATAAAATCTCCAAATACCCGTCTACAATCTTCCAGAATGAAATTGCACAGAAACAAATAACAAATACAAAAATCAATTCAACAGACACAAACTACCTGAAAAAAATTCTGAAATACCCACCATGTTTTAGTCACAAAATAGTTCCAAAATAAAGGTATGGTGGACATTATATGCAATAAAACAAATCTTGGGGAGACAATTACAGACCATGAAAGTAAGAACATGCTTGGAGTAATAAACTGTTTCCTGCACAACTGTTTTGGACAGCTATAAATATTATTCTCCTATCTCTTCCCTCCATTCCCCCACAGTCTCCCCTTCCACAACACACACAAATACAAAAATTAGCAGTGAGTGAAGACAATGAAAGGTGAATACTCGCAAATCAACCCAATTAAAAGTAAAACAAGGCGAAAATAATACGCCTCTTCAACTTTGAAGAAGAAAAAAAACACTGAATATTTTAAACTTTCTCCTTCCTCACTGGTATTGACTTTGATGCAAAAAACTGAACAAAGGGCTTAAAACTGCCAAAATTTAAGGGTCTCTGAAAATGATAATCCATTCAAACAAAAATATGTTGGAAAAGCCAGTAACTGAGTAAGCTTATAATTAAATTACCAGGCATGCCTCAACTAAGACAGTGTTCAACGACACACATTTTAGAGACAGCTCACCTACAAACTTGATAACAGTTTATTATGAAGACTTCGATTTTCGCCTTCAAATTCTGTAACCATCAAAAAACAAACACACACACACAAAAAAATGCGGATGTGTAAAATTAATTCAAGGCTCCAGATAAGGTGTTTTTTAGGATAATTCTCAGATACCTTTTCTATTTCTTAACCAAAAACATGTTGTGACCCCTCATTAGAACCGTCTCACTGAGACAGTTCTAATGAGGTGTTAGAACCGTCTCACTGAGACAGTTCTAATGAGGGGCCAGAACATATTTTATGCAGCAGTATCAGAAACTATCTCTAAATTATCCCTGTAACCTCCTCTTATTTGGATCACTGTGCAAAAATCTAATGTAAAAGTCTAATACTTTGTACCTATAGTACAGAGTTACAATATTTTTCTTACAAAAAATTAACTTCACAAAAACATCTTTCTTTATTTTTTTATTTGTTTTTTTTCCCGAAGTTCACATGAAATGAACTGAAATCAAGTATAAAACGAATAATTCACTCACAAGGAAATGAATGAATGGCTAATTTTACTTAAACCAACGGACAAATTTGTAGTGGTGGAAATGAAATAATAATTCCAGGGTTTATGGTATCTCCCCTGTCACAGCACTGTCACAAAAGAAAAGTTGACAAAAGTTTAGGCTGCTGACACTAATAATGATGCCATAAAAGCAATACTTATGTCTCGCTTCTGATAGCCGCAGGTCAGACAATAAAATAGAATCACACTATTTAAATTTTATGTTCACTGCAGCTGTTTTAAGTACCCTGTGAGGCGGCCGTGAAAGTCTCAGCTATCATTGAGTTGTCCAACAACATTCAACTGGACAGACTGTTGTTGCATACATTGAGTATATAAGTCGTATTTTTCTTTAGTCTATAATTTATTAGCAAAACATAATGATAAAAATAGACGTACACAAACACACACAATTTATATAACTTGAACAACATAATAAGACACCGGTTAGCATGAACATGTTGAAGCTTTTGCGTCAGCGTTTGAATGTGGTAATTAATGCTGATTTGAAATCATTAACATGGCCAAGAATTTATAAACAACACTTAAATGAGTGTTTTCTTAGGCTAACATCGGAATAATGACAACTTAACCTTTAAAGACAAATGAGCCGCGACACGACAAAACCAACAATGTGGTTGTGCGCCCAGCGCAGACTCAGATCAGCCTGGGCATCCGCCCAGTCTGATCAGAGTCTTCGCTGTCCGCATGGAGGTAGCTTGGACCCTTAGCTACCCTTTAAGCGCTTAGGGAAGAGTCTGCTCAGACTGGGCGGATGCTTAGGCTGATCTGAGTCTGCGCGGTCCGCACAACCACATTGTTGGTTTTCTCGTGTCGCGGCTCAAATATTCTCTACTATAGAGAACCCACCCTCAGTCTTTATTGGTTTTATGACCATGTTATGTAATTACCTATGTGAAATGGGGTAATTCCTTTCATGAAATAGCAGTGTCACTGGACTGTTGTATAACAGGATTATGAAACTCAATAAACAAGAATATTTGTCTTTAACCACGTTTTCTGTCATTAAAATGATGATTGGTCATCGGCAGGTGGGCAGACAGACGGGGGAGTAGGGAGCGGGGGCATCAACATTCGATCTCTGTTCGGACCACAACTCAGAGGCGTTTTTTATAGTGTGTTGCGTGCAAGAATGGTAATTATCGGTTGTCTTTCATTTATTTTCTGGTCATGACGCCTGAACATCTTCCTTAGTGATATATAGTATCATTACCTATTCTATTTAACTACTATATGGGTTATGGGGCAGACATGAAATTGTAATCACAAAAACTCATGAAGTATGAATGTCAAAGCTGCCATTCTTAATAATACACGACACATCGTTATTACCCCGGCACTCTACATATGGAGCGGACACACACTTTCAGTTCAAACTTCGAAGGGGAACTAACTCAGAATGAACGCGAGAATTATCATTCATTCACGTGACACATCGCTATGATCTGTCTGTTCTGCATAATTGTAAAGTCTTATAAAAATATGTCAAGGGTATTCAAGTTATGGAGCAGACACGAAATCACAGCTACATGTAAAACCATCCATGGGAAATAACTCAAAAAGTAAGAAAGCAAGAGTTATCATTCTTGTACGCATTGTCATGACCTGTTCTACATATCTATGAAATATCAGGAAAATATTGAAAGGGAATTAATTTACGCAGCCGACATGAATCTAGCAAAAAAATTAAAAAAGAAAAACAGGGGAGATAACTCAAAAAGTATGAAAGCAAGAGTGAAGATTCTTGTACACGACACACCCCCTTGGCCTGTTCTACATACCTATGAAGTATCTTGAAAATATTCCAAGGGTATTCAAGTTATACAGTGGACAAGAAACTATTTATGCACGAACGTGAAAGGACGGACCCAGGCTCATCGCTATATTCCCCGAACGTTTTGACTGGGGATAAAAATACATGGATATACTACTAATTCCGAAATCTATTGACTTTTTCACCTAAGCTCATTCACAAATCTATAACGGTTTGGTTGTCAAAATTTGACAAGCGGCATCGATTTCAAAGAGATTAGATTGCGGTCGGAAGCTGTTTGAACCGACCGCTCTTATTTTTGTTCGTGATCATTGGAAGGTTTGGTGAGAGGGGACGTCCTATATTCTGTCCAGCTATTGCTGTCGAAGATGTCAATCAATCTGAATGTAAGAGTAGGCGGTACGAATTTCGCTCAGAAGAAAAATATTTGCTGTATGTTAGACATTATTGTGTAAGTCAGTGCTCGAAATTTTAGAGTTTGACAATCTCATGTAAGTGACTGTATTCAGGCGTATGCGCATTCTGCTTACGCATGTTCAGTCCAAGTGGCCCTGACAAGACTGCGCGTGTGCGCAAGCTATCCAAGACATGCGTAGTTTGATATAAAACTGGGCATGTGTGCAGGTATAAGAAAAAGAAAAAAAGGATTTACTATTTTCAGTTAGAATAAAACTCTCGATGGAGCGTAACATTATATAATTTACCCAAGTAGATGGGAGGTATAGCATGTGCGAACAAGGAAGACAAGATCAGCCTGCCCATCCGAATAATCAATCGGTCAATCCTGGAGAAAGTGTTCGCAAATACTCGGTAGAAGATCGGTTGGGTTCTGAGGTCTTTTATTCCTTGTAAAGGACCTGGTATGATAAGGCCCATATTTGGCCCCCAGAAAATGCACTTTTCAAAAGTGCTATTTCGATAAAAAATTAGTATATGTTGGAAAGTTCCAACCTAGAATGTAACAGCAAACACAACATTACCAAGTTCCTGCATAAAATATATGTGTGTTTTATCTTGAACATACCCATACCCCCAGCGGATTTTGGCGAAAACGACGGTTTTTGTAGCCTTTGTGGCTGTTCTACATACCTATGGAGTATCTTGAAAATATTCCAAGGGTATTCAAGTTATACAGTGGACAAGAAACTATTTATGCACGAACGTGAAAGGACGGACCCAGGCTCATCGCTATATTCCCCGAACGTTTTGACTGGGGATAAAAATACATGGATATACTACTAATTCCGAAATCTATTGACTTTTTCACCTAAGCTCATTCACAAATCTATAACAGTTTGGTTGTCAAAATTTGACAAGCGGCATCGATTTCAAAGAGATTAGATTGCGGTCGGAAGCTGTTTGAACCGAGTAGGGCACCTGACTCGTAAGTCAGAGGTCCTGGGTTCGAATACCGGTCTGGCCCGATACTTTCGTTTCTCCTTCCGCTGATTCAAGAAGGGCAGTTGTCAGTTACTGGCGAAAGTATGTGCACTTAGTACTGGTTAACCGCTTAGGAGGTCTAAGCCTGCCCAGGAATAGTATGGTTAGGTTAACTGACCGTCCCGACATGACCTTAGTTGTTTACCGTGGACGTTAAGCATCAAATCAACCAACCAATCAATTAACAAAGCTGAAATTACATGTCATGGCTGAACAAGTTTTCATTTTGGATTTCCAGGTGGGAATGAAACTGCGCGTTTACCAGTTGTGCGAAAGCTTCACATGCAGGAATGAGAAGAAAAGGATGCTTGAATTATTTCCTGTTACCGTACTTATAGCAACCAACATACGAGTTGTTTGCCGAAGGGGCAAACAACGGAGTGTCGGTTGCTTTCTGTTATTTAACGCGTGTTTCTGTTCTATTCTTTTCTATTATGTCCAATACCTAGAAAGATTCAATTTTTTGCTGTCATTGAAGTTCCGGTCGGATCTTGTGTGGGTAGGTAAGTAAATAAGTAAGTAATGTCTTTATTTAGTGAGGGTAACTCGGTTGGCGAGGCCAATCTTCCCCGAGGCCCTCAAGAACACTTTGAAATTGAAATTGGGACACTGGCATAAGCATTGGATATAAGAAAAAACAAATTCACTGGCAGTACTTAAATTCTATTGGTCTACGTTTACATTCTTTCGTAGAAGTATCATCGTAAGCTTGGTTAGTATTACTATTGTTTTTATTTTTTATATTTTTTTTCACTAAAGAAATTGACCTTTTGCTACGTAAATTATTTCAACCAATCCACAATTACGCTAGACTGTAATTTGTCACCATGCATTTCAATTAACAAAATCCTAGAGACCACGGCGGCATTGAATTCGTACGAAAATCGCACGGCCGCCGGCTGCCTTCGCTAGAAAGTCGTGCGTTGAAGGGAATACGGGCAGGATACGGGCTCCGTAGACTCAGCAGGCCAGAAGTGAATGACGCATTTACAATGCCAGCATGTGCATTCAAGTGACACATTTGAGCTTCGGTATATGCCAGTGCTTGCTTCTCACTAAGTGCCCTGCTGAACTAAGTCTTCTCTGTTTCGAAAGCGAGTAAACTTCAACGAGTACATCGACCTACCACAGACTATCACATTGCTAAAGCTTATGGAATCTTCAGGTAAATAAATGGATACACTTTCATGAGAAACAACCCTGCCATTTTTAGTTTTGTCTCCCTTCTCATTTAGGGTAACTCAAAAAGGAAAGAATTAGCTCCAAGAGAAGCAACTTCTATCCTTTAAGGGTAGACCCTTTTCGGGATGGGTTTTGTCTGCTAGGGAAACATCAAAAGATGTTTCTCTGAAAAAAAAACATGGACCCGTTCGCCTTAACCATTATTCGCACGCCACGAAATTGGCCAGAAGATAATGGTATTTAAAGAATGAAAATAAGATCTCAGATCTATCTGCGTATCAGACTTTGCATAAACAATATGTGAATCCTGCGGAATCTGTAAAAGTGAAAATGCTGATCATTCGGCTAATACTGTACGCAGAAGGCTCAAGTTCCCTTTTCACGCGACAAATATAAAGATGAATAAGTGTGACTGCCATTGCCAGTGGACATTTTGAGCCTGTGTAATTCAACACCAAGTGGGCTGAACAAAAAAGATTAAAAAGAATTGATCATAATAAAACAGATCATTTTATGTCAGCGGTCAAAAGCATGTGCATTCATGTTGTTATCAATGATAGGATTAGTCAAAGCTGGTGAAAATAGAATTTGTTCAAATTAAGATATCAAATTAATTAATATTAAACAGTCCGTGACAGGATTAACAGCTGTCTCATGTTCTTTCCACCATGGAAAGGCGGGATTTAACAGAAATGTTGGTCAACATGTAACCTATCTCATCTGAGCGTTCCATTTTTGGGACATAGGCAAACAGTGCGGGCCCAGATCAGATGCCACAGAACGCGGCGTCTGATCAGAGCCTTCAGCGTTTGCTTTTTATACCAAATATGAATAATGTAGAAAATTTTGAACCATACAGTCGTAAAACTTAAAACGGACCTGTTCAAGTTAAAAAGGGGAGGAGTGCGAGGTAAGGATGTTCGAAATTTTAGAATTCTGCCATTAAGGTAAATGATGAATTTCCAGCGAGATGATTCGGAATAACATATTTTGCCCGTCGTCAAAGAGGGTCTAACATTACTTGTAAGTGAAAGAATTAGTTCCTGAGGTGCAAATTCTTTCCTGTAAGATGAAACTTCTTTTGGGGTGACCACAGTTTACAGAAAAAATACAACCCATGGTTTTCCCGCATTTTACGGCTACCATGAAACGATATGATATTATAGCAAAATAAATAAATAAAACGAGCCTGTAAGACTTTAAGCAAGCTATAGGCCCAAACTCTCGAAGGGGCTACGCGCGTTCATTTGAAAATTAATACATCGGGCACTTCGGCCTTTTCTAAATTATATTCATAAAACAGGTCAAAGCTGAAGGCAAAGTCATTTGAGTGCTTGCCTAACACTCGCTTTCGCGCACTCTGATCGGGTTCACAAATTACAGGTTGTGGCTTTTTTATTTGTACACAAATTGAAGCACACACTATCTCAGAACATGCAGAATGTGAATAAGATATGAATAAGGTACAAGAATTTGTTACAGTGCCTCCATAGCCGAACTGCTTGCTTCAATTATTCAGTTGCGCGCTAAAGTAGGCGGTAGTTTGCAAGGCGAATCAGGCAAGTGGGCGTTGCTATTATTGCAACAGCTGGTGATAAATGACAGGCGTGCAGCGATTCCCGCTGATATGATGAAAGGAAATTTCTCTTGCGGGTTCTGTCTGAAGTGTTTCTTTGAAGACAAGTTTACCGTTGCGCACGGGGGAAAATATTGCGTGGGCAAGGATAAAAAAGTCAATAGATTTCGGAATGGGTAGTAAAGGTGAATCCTCCTCAAATGGGCCCACTCTTAAAGGACTGACTTTGCTCTAAGATTTAATGAGAGCGACTTCTTTCCTTTTAAAAAGAGACGTCCCCGTCTTCTGTACAAAGGGAGATTATACTTTCAGATTAGAGTAACCGCTCTTGGAGTTATTTCCATATACTTCAATGTCATGAGGTAGCAGTTTTTATGGGACTAATCTGTTTAGGCGTTTGGATACGCATTCCGAGGCAGCAACTCTGCCATTATCATTTCTGCCTTCCTCCTCAAAGGGATCAACTCGTAAAAGATAATGTTCTTAAAGATTTACTCCCTTTATAATAATAACAAAAATGATTTGATGAAATATTTCATGCAATACCTCCGACATGGTCTAACTATACATTTGAAATAGAGTTTAGATAATAATATTTGATAAAAGTGACTTTAAACAAAAAATAAGATAAATTTTTATACAATCGCGGACCTTGGTTGAAATAGCATTATTGGACAAAAATACAATCACGTGCACGAATAAGAAAAATACCTCTACATGATCACATGACACACGTGATCAAAATCGATATTCTTACAGGCCGTGAGGAAATAGGTAATTTGCATTTTAATTTGAAGATTATTTTTCGTTCCACATTTATCGAATAAACATGCATTTTCTCAAAACTTTAACGGCCAATTATGAGACTATTACATATTGTCTAACGAAATTTTGTTAAAATATTTGTTTCTGAAAATATGAAATAAACAAGGGAGACAATCTTTTAGAGCAATAAATCCTTTTAGAGTTTATCCCATTTTGGATTCAAGGAAAAACAAGCAGTGGGTCACAAAATTTATCCCCCCCTTGCAAAAAATGGCGGGAAAATGTGCACGTGTACCCAAACACCTAAGCCTTTTTTTAGGCTGGAAACCCGTTTTGGGAACATAATTTATGCAAATCTTGCAGAACCAGCTCAGACGCCGCAGAACGCGGCGTCTGATCAGGATCTTCACTGTTTGCTTATAAAAAAACTCTACGCGAAATACAAAAAATAAAAAAGGAGTATATCCACACCAGGAACCCACAGAACCAGAAATGTACTCATCCAAATGATAAGGATGGACAAGTTCATTGGTGAATAAAAGGGTTAAAGATGAGCAGCACATTCTTCATAGGACGGTAACACTGGGCTAGGCTCCGGACTAGATGGAAATAAAGAGCTATACATAGGCGGGTCCTCTGTGTGTGTGTTTCCTTCAGAAGCATGTGACGGTGAGTTAATATTCCCTTGTACTGTTGATATGGTGGAGACTGTGTCAGGTAAAACACTGCTACTTGGGGCTGACTGAGTTGTCGTTCCTGAATATGTTCTTCCGTTGTTCTGTCCCAGATTACCTAGCTCTACTACTGTGCCCGCACTGCCTTTTGGGGTTCGCCTGTAAACGAAGACAAATGAGCCAGTGATCACAAAATATACACCTTGAAAAAGTTAAGCCCACTCGCTCCCCACCCCCACCATCCCCCACCCCCTGAATCGCTTGTTATAGCGTAGAGCGTTAAAAGGCGATTTTTATCATTTATGTTTCTCTAATTATTTGCTGATCTAGAACAGGTGTGTAGATTGTTAACTCTGGACCTCCAAATTACAAAACTACTGTCATCATGATTATTTATTTACTCTGCATTAATTCTCGTCTTAGGGCGCTAACAGTTTTAAAAGCATTAGATTTCTCACCGCTGCAAATCAAACTTTTGCTTACGGACGGCCAGGTGTGTTTTCCCGGAAGCTCCGGTTTTGCCGAAATTTGCTTCAAAGGACCGTAAAACCCATATCAAAAACATTTCGCAATAATTCACTATCCCTCACGCATGAGGCCAATTATATTTGACGTCATTTCCAAAATGCATCAGACTTAGTCTTGGGTTCGATGAATAATTTCAAACTCAAATAAAGCACAATGATTGGCTGCTTCCGAGCACATGCTCGGAGGCAGCCAATCAGTGTGCTGCTTCCGAGCACTCAAACTCAAAATAAAGCACACTGATTGGCTGCCTCCGAGCATGTGCTCTGAAGCAGCCAATGAGTGTACTTTATTTTGAGTGTGAGAATGTACTCAAGTTTTATAACCTCGGGGCCTGTTTTCTGTTTGACCGGCGCGATCGCAGCGTCTGTTAACCGTAAAATATGCGTGAAACATCAATAAATTTGGCGGAACTATTTTCCCATATAAAGACAGGAGATGGTCCTCGGGCTTTCGATCCATTTTCCTGTACTCGATGGATGGATAAATGGATGGATGGGATGGATGGATGGCTTGCCATTTTATGTCCTTTTCAACAGTATTTCAGTCATATCAGGACTATAAAAGGGTGATAATGAAAGGCTGTGTGCAGTAAAAGTCCGTTTACAGTTGAGAAGATTTCGCCTCGAGCGGAGCTTGAACCCAGGACCGCTAGATCAGCAGGCCAGCGCTTAACCTACTGAGTTGCCGGGCTTACATTTAAATTGGATGACTAAAATGTTGTTAATCTAAAGAAAACAAATACATTTGAGCCGCGACACGAGAAAACAAACAAACTGGCACTTGCGCCCAGCAAAGACTCAGATCAGCCTGGACATCCGCCCAGTCTGATCACAGTATTCGCTGTCCGCATAGAGCTAGCTTAGACCATTAGCTACCCTGCAATAGTGAGGACTAAATAGATCGGCTGATGCCCAGGTTGGTCTGAGTCTTCGCTGGGCGCACATGCCACTTTGTTGGTTTTGTCATGTCGCGGCTCATTTTACTGAGACTTGTTTTATTGTATCGAAGCAGGCAAGCTCTAACAGTGTGTCGGTCAGTAATTGTAAGCAGGGTTCACTCGTACTCCTCTTTCATGATATAAGCAGCCTTATAACAGACCGCCCGCTGACAACTCACTCTACTCTTTGAACTGGTGAGGGGACGGACAGACAGGCTCTGTGCCAGCAGTGTGCAACCATTGATTCTCTCCGCTGAGTCTCCTGGGGAACATCGTTATGAGAACTAGCCCCTAGGTTATAAAACTTTTTTCGTGCTCAACTCAGCTGAGCATGAAACTTTCTCTGCTTATGAATATGAAAATGCCAACTAATATTGGCATTTTCATATTCAAAAGCAGAGAAAATTTAATGCTCAGCTTAACTACGCAAGAAAACAACTGTACTTATCAGTAATATGCTATTTATTTGCAGGTAAAATTTCATGCTCAGCTGAGTTGAGCATGAAAAAAGTTTTATAACGACGGGGGACCGGATAAAAAAACCTACAGTTGACATGTTTACTATCTCTTGTGATAATACCTTTCGTCGATCGAAAGAATTATGAATAATTATTACTTTTCTTTTTCTATTGCTAAATATTGTTTATCAGTTACTTATTTCACCTCTCTTTTTTTCTTATCTTTTCAGTTTTTCAACCGTGATTGGGGCGACCTGTTTATTTTGGTGTTAGACGGGACACAACTACTTTAATCTGAGCCGCGACATGACAAAACCAACAAAGTGGCTTGTGCACCCTACGAACACTCGGATCAGTCTGATAAGAGTCTTTGCTGTCCGCATAAAGCTAGCTTAGACCCTTAGCTACCCTTTAAGCACAACGCAAAGACTCTGATCAGACTGGGCGGATGCTCAGGCTGATCTGAGTCTGCGCTGGGCGCACATGCCACTTTGTTAGATTCTCGTGTCTCGGCTCTATCTGTTTCTGTGATGTTCCTATAACATTGCTTATTCTCTTTCTAAACAGCCCCTAAAATCTAGATCCGTCTATTGGGATGGATATAGAGTTTTTTTGTTAGTTTTTTAGGGCTGTATTGGAGGGGAAAACCTACGTCTTATAACCGAAAACCATAGGTCATTACGGGATTTTGTACAAAATGATTACCTGCTGTAACAACCACACACAGTGACAATGGTGCCGATAACCAGGATTCCTACTATGCATCCTATTGCAATTGCTAAGCCATGGCTTTCCTCAGACTCCTCTGTAGCCGAGGTTGTCGTTGGTTCTGAAATAAATGATGAACCTATCTTAACAGGAACACAATTTTGGAACAACGTTGTATCAACCCATGTGCAACGCCATGACGTTCATCGATACAGAGATATTTACTTTTTGTAGGTGAACAGTAAATATACTTATTGAATGTGTTGAAAATATCAGCAATTTCACGAGTGCTACGTACATTTTTATGGCCTATTTATAACTATCATTAATTTCAAAACCCTAGGCCCAGTGGTTCTTGAGTCCAGTAGCTGCTAAGTACTGATCATCAGGGAGAATTACTAGGTAACTAATGAATGCAGAGCAAATTCACCTTTATCAAAATAATTTACACATCAAGAACTACTATTTTCCAAAAAAAAAAAAAACAGCTTTCTATGTCAAGCTGTTCAGAAGTTGGAAAAATGCTAATTATAAACACGGAACATTATTCAATCACTTTTATGACAGAATTTGCCCAAAAGTTAAAACATTTCTTGCATATCTCACCACCAACCAGCAAATGAAATATCATCTTCCTAGCTCAATTACCTTTTCAGATATCGTGGTAATAAAACTTCCTTTTATTTTCACGAAAGGTAAATATGAAATTCAAAATCCTTGGTCCACTGGTTCTTAAGCGCGGATGTTGTACTGACTATCAGGGTGAACAGCCCTGTAATTACCTACTGCAGAGTTATCTTACCTTCACCGATATATTTTACACATCAAGAACACTATTTTACCAGGTCAAGCTGTTCAGAACTTTAGAAAATGCTACATTCTTACAGGGGGAATAACTCAGTTATTTTTGACAGAGTATGCCTAAAAATGAGTAGTTCTGGCGTATCTCGCCACCAACCTGATTATCAAATATCATCATCCTAGCTCAAATACCTTTTCAGATATTTTTGTAGCAAGATTTGCTTTTATTTTTTATAAAAGGGAGGTAACTCTACCAGTACAAAATGTGATGGACCAAAAACAATACGCATTTGTCAGTCTATTCATATATGAAATTTCAAAGCCCTGTGCCCATCGGTTCTTTAGTCTTGTAGCTTGACTATCAAGGAGAACAACTCCAAAATTACCGAATGCTGAGTTATCTAACCTTTTATGAAAATGTTAAAAACAAAATTTCGGATTTTCGCTGCATAAGCCTCAAAATGCCAGACACTGTCACATGTATGTATTTTCAGTATGTCTTGTTGCTGAAGTATCCGTATATTGAACCAAAATGACAGACTAACTCAAAGTACAATACTATATGGTAGTAATTACATTTTCTTTATCAGAGGGATAACAAAAAATCCCACTATGTTCATGAACCTTTAGTAATTTGCAACTAAGATTCAATGTGGAAACTGGTAGTTTTTTTTTTCTTTTGAAAGAAATTTGCAAAGCAAGAGTTTTCTTCCACTACGAGATTAGTTTATACCTAAGTACTGTATTGTGAGATGAAGCAAATTTTGACTCACTACTTTGATGAAATCATATAAATAATGAAGAATTGTAACTTCTAAGGAGGTGTGTACAACTATGGTTACGTACCGCTGAGCCACTTGGGGAAAGTCGTTACGAGAATTGAAATAGAACAGAACAGAATAAGGAGGTCCGTGTCACGTGTCTTATCAGTAGGAATGTCTGTTTAAAAGTGCAAGTTTTAAAATACGATTTCTAATACGAATACAATTGAAATAAGCCGCTTATGAAATCCATTGCACAGGTCTAGTAACAATTATAGTTCCGAAAATCACGCTTACTTTAAACAGGTATACATCCCACCATTAACTGTAAGGTAAAATAACGGACTTATGTGGGACATTGAACACGTGCGATTTTGTTTGTGAGACTACGTCACGTACTTAGTTGTCGTTGCATCGGCCAGATACGCGCTATCAGGTGACTTTTGAGTGACATTCTGGGTGTGGCTCGGAACTGTGTATTTTTTGCTAGTCGGAAGTGCTAGAATACCTCCATATTCATGGCCCTGTGACTCAAAAACAGATCCATGTACAGCCCATTTTTCATTTGAGTTTTTAAAGTGTACGATGCCCAACTATTCCCAACGGACTTATGACGTCGCATCGACGTCAGTTCAATGCATTTCGACGTCATTATGATGTCGCACTGACGTCGATGCGACGTAACGACGTTTTGTCGACGTCATTTACGTCGCATCGACGTTATTCCGATGTCATGTGCCAGCAGGGTTGTATACGACAAGTTTCAACAAAATCTATGGAGAGGAATTATTCGTAGTTTTCACTTTGTAAGGTTTACCAAGTCTCCAATGATGATGGCAAAGCTACGCCTCTACTTACCTTGGCATTGACAGGCCGTAGTTTCACCGTACCAATAGCCATACTGACTGCATGTCAGTGAGTAACTGTAATCATACTTGTGGCACCCATAGTCACAGAAAAACCCGCAAGTAGAACCAGGTGAGCGATCACAGGCGTACGAAATTCGACCATTGGGTATTAAACTTGGACAGCGGTTGGGGGCATTTGTGGTTGGATCTGAAAAGAAAGACAAAAGATGTACATAAAATGGAGTTTCATTACAAGTTCGTGTACATGTAGTGTGATTTCTCCTACTCCATTATTTTAAATAAATAAGGAAATGGCATTGCACAGGTTGTAGAAAGTGTTCCTACGGGAAAAACGTTCAAAATGACTTCTCAGGAATTGGTAATCCCATTTAAAGCATGGGATAGATTTAACCACGGCGGTAATAGTTTTATTAAACCAGAGGGCCAATGGCCCTATATCGCTCACCTGAGCACTGAGGTTAGGCCCTATGTTGCAAAAACTTTAAGTTGCCACAGCAACAAAACAACATGCACAACAGCAATAAAACACACCATTTATGTAGAGGATAATATCACAAACATTTATGCAAAAAAAAAATAAGCTTTATCCCCTCCTTAATGGTTTCTGAGAAGAAGATCTTTGGCAAAATTTAGCCTTTCAATGGCAACCAATCAAAATCAGGTATTTGGGCAAATTTCATATGGCTGGTAGAGGACTACTCCACGAACATTTCTGTAAAGTTTTGTCAAAATACCTGCAGTAACACAGAAATAAATTCCAAATGTCCACTTTCCCCATTATAAGTCTATGGAAACTTTAAGTTGCCATAGCAACGAATTCACATGAGCAATGATAATAAATTAGGTAGAGGCTAATGTTATTAACATGTATGCAAAGTATCAACTTCATCCCCCTCACTGCTTCACTTTTCCCATTATACGTCAATGGAAACTATAAGTTGCCAAAGCAACCAAAGTTCTTATGGGATTGGAAGAAAAAACAAAATATATGTAGAGGCTACTGTCATCAACATGTTTGCACAATATCAGCTTCATCCCCTATAGGGCTTCTGAGCAGAAGGCTTTTTTTAGCTCACCTGAGCCAGAGGCTCCGGGGGAGCTTATAGTATGGTCAGGCTCCGTCGTCCGTCGTCGTCCGTCGTCCGTCCGTCCGTCCGTCCGTCCGTCGTCCGTCCGTCCGTCCGTCCACAATTTCAAACGACTTCTCCTCTGAAACCGGTGGGCCGATTGTAACCAAATTTCATATAGAGCCTCCTGGGACCTTAGGAACAAAAAGTTGTTCAAACGGTCTTGGTCACATGACCAACATGGCCGCCATGCCCATATATGGTAAAAACCTAAAAAAATCTTCTTCTCCAGAACCAGTAGGTTGATGGCCTTGAAACTTGGTATGTAGCATTGGGTACGGGAGTACTACCAAGATTGTTCAAATTATGACCTTGGGTTGACCTTGACCTTTTTTACGGTAAGGTCAAATTTGCTTCCTTGTGCTTTTATATGGCAAAATGCTAGAACATAAGATATCTTGGAAACTGTTGAAGATTTTGGGATAAAAATTGGTATCTACAGTCATCTTAATGAGTACATGAAGATTTATGAGTACAAGAGGTCAAGGTCATTCTTTGACCTTTGACCCAGAACTCTCATATTTTGACAATTCCAAACAATCTCCTCAAAAGCCCCTGGGCCAATTGAAACCAAATTTCATATGGAGCCTCCAGGAGTTGAGGGAACAAAAACTTATTCATACGGTCCAGGTCACATGACCAACATGGCCGCCACGCCCATATATGGTAAAAACCTTTAAAAAACTTCTTCTCAAGAACCAATTGACCGATGGCCTTGAAACTTGGTATGTAGCTTTGGGTACTAGAGTACTGTCAAGATTGTTCAAATTATGACCATGGGTTGACCTTGACCTTTTTTACGGCAAGGTCAAATATGGGAAAATGCTAGAACATAAGATTTCAACGAAAGTTTTGAAGAGATATGCCTAAGAATTGGTATATACAGTTATCTTAATGAGTACATGAAGATTTGTGAGTACAAGAGGTCAAGGTCATTCTTTGACCTTTGACCCAGAACTCTCATATTTTGACAATATCAAACAATCCCCTAAAAAAAACTGGGCCAGTTGTAACGAAATTTCATATAAAGCCTCCAGGGATTGAGGGAATGAAAATTTGTTCGAACAGTCCAGGTCACATGACCAACATGGCCGCCAGGACCATATATGGTAAAAACCTTTAAAAATCTTCTTCTCCAGAACCAATTGACCGATGGCCTTGAAGCTTGGTATGTAGCATTGGGAATTCCAGTACTATCAAGATTGTTCAAAATAATGACCTTGGGTTAACCTTGACTATTTTACTTCAAGGTCAAATGTGGGAAAATGCTAGAACATAAGATTTCATGGAAAGTTTTGAAGATTTATGCCTAAAAATTGGTATATACAGTCATAATGAGTACATGAAGATTCATGAGTACAAGAGGTCAAGGTCATTCTTTGACTTTTGACCCAGAACTCTGTCATTTTGACAATATCAAACCATGTCCTCAAAAGCCCCTGGGCCAATTTTGAAACCAAATTTCATATAGAGCCTCCAGGGGGTTAAGGGAATGAAAAATTTTTCAAACATCCAGGTCACATGACCAACATGTCCTCCATGCCCATATATGGTTAAAACCTTTAAAAATCTTTTTCACCAAAACCAATTGACTGATGGCCTTAGAGTAACTTACCCTGGAGTACTGAGGCTGAATGGACCCAGCTGAGCTACCGGACCAATGGTCCTCTTGTTTATTTTTTTTATCGAAAATTCACCCTATTCACCCATTTTGCCATGGCAACCAATCAGATTCAGCGATTTGGAGAAATTCATATGAATCGTAGAGAACTACTCAAGAAGCATTTCTGTAGAAAAGAAATCTAAATAACTGCAGTGAGACAGCAAAAATTGCCAATTTCCATTTTCCCCATTACAAGTCAATTGCCATAGCAACCAAACTGCTGGAGCAATTGCCATGAAAAACAATTATTCTATAGAGGCTAGTACTAAGATCCTTTCAGTAAAGTTTGAGTTTTATTGGCCTCATAATTTCTGCGGAGATGGTTTTTAAATATTTTTCTATTCTTAACTATTCGGTTGCAATGGCAACCAGCCAAGTTGTGCAATTTGCATAAATTTAATAAGGCTGGTTGATGACTATTCAAGGAACATTTCCATAAAAGTTTTGTCAAAATATCTGCAGTTATATAGCAATAAATGCAAATTTTCCATTTTGCCATTATAAGTCAATGGCAACTTTAAGTTCCCATAGCAACCAAACTGCTATAGCAATTGCCAAGAAAAACAGTACTTTTATAGAAGCTAGTACTAAGATCCTTTCTTTGAAGTTTGAGCTTTTAAATTATTGGTTGCACAGTTTCTGAGGAGATGATTTTTGAATATTTTTTCTATTTTTAACCATTCGGTTGCCATGGCATCCAGCCAAATTGTGCAATTTGCATAAAGTTCATGTGGTTGATAGAGGAATATTCAAGGAACATTTCTGTAAAAGTTTTGTCAAAATATCTGCAGTGACATGGCAATAAATGCAAATTTTCAAATTTTCCCATACAAGTCAATGGAAACTTTAAGTTGCCATAGCAACCAAAGTTCTGAAGCGATTTGGATAGAAATAGTATTATTAGTTCCCCCTGCCTATAGATGCTATACATGAAATTTGGTAACGATGGACCTTTTAGTTTCAGAGGAGATGTCGTTTGAAAATATTGACGGACGACGGACGGACGACGGACGGACGGACGACGATTGCCTGCCTATACTATAAGCTCACCTGTGAGCCTTCGGCTCAGGTGAGCTAAAAACAGGGCCTTAATTTCCATAGTTATCTGTACAGAAAATTGAGCCGCGACACGACAAAACCAACAAAGTGGTTGTGCGCCCAGCGCAGACTCAGATCAGCCTGGGCATCCACCCACTCTGATGAGAGTCTTCGCTGTCCGCATGGACGTAGACTAGACCCTTATCTACCCTTTGAACACTTAACGAAGAGTCTGGTCAAACTGGGCGGATGCCCAGGCTGATCTGAGTCTGCGCTGGGCGCACACCTACATTGTTGGTTTTGTCGTGTCGCGGCTTATTAATGTTATTTACTGTAAAACACTTGTACATGTAAATGTTGTTGGCGGTTACTGAATTTCGGCGATAAAATGTTTGATTTCAAAACATTAACATAGAGCTTTAGATAAACTTGAGTATTTCAGATTTGCTGTACCGTACCATTTACTCTTTAAGCACCAGAAAGCAGACGACAAAATTTACGTCTGCAAAAATTCAAAAAATGCCTAGTCCAAGAGATTTCATATTGAGAATTCAAAGACTAGAAGGCAAATACTGTATATCCACATGAGGCGGCTCATTATGAGCCGCCTCATCAGGATCTACGTTGTTTGCAAATTATGCTATTTTCGTCACTGGTGCTTAAAGTGTTAAACTATATATTTTGGTATCCCATAGGAATCGCCTCGATAGGCGATAAGCGCCTAGATAAGGCGATTCTAATAGATGCCACAATGTAAACTTAATTTTTTTTTTTAATAAGAAAATTTGTTACAAATTTACATCAATTTATTTTTCTGTAGTATCTATAGCCATGATATATTATGAACGCTAATGATATTTTCATTAAACTGTGAAATTTTGATACCGCAGATATAAAGTGTTTTACAATATATTCTCCATAGAAACCGAGAATGTTCTATGACATTTGTTGAAGCCCTGTGGCTGCATTAATAGATAAATTCAGCGTCATTTGTTGAAGCCCTGTGACTGCATTTAAAGATAAGTTCAGCGACATTTGTTGAAGCCGTGTGACTTCATTAAAAGATAAGTCCTACGACATTTATTGAAGCCGTGTGATTGCATTAAATGGTAAGTCCATAGCCTGGGCCTAGTTTTTCTTATATGACGATGATGAACGCGTTAAACATCGCTGGCCCGCTTTCAAAGTGTTCTTTTGGTGGCCCTCTACCAGCATTCTTCACCTCATACGACCTCATGAAAAATTGGCATCATTTATTATACTTATGAAACTCATTATTAAGTAGAATTGTTTGTTACGAAATGCATTGATTCACGGTAATTCAAGTCCAAATTATCTTTTGATAAGATTTGTGTTGGACGCCTTGTTGACGTCCTTTATCGCATGGAAGATTCATGAGATGGGTAATTTGGTTTTCATTTTTGATACAGTGAGTTCTAGTATGCGAAATTATACGTATTTTGTAAACTAAGGGGTACGTATTTTTTAGCAATATGGTTTTTGATGAAATTTTACATTCTGTAACACTTAGTTTTTGTCTTAGAGTCGTAAGTCTGTGGGCCTGAAATACCATTTGAGGAAAATCTTGCCTTTCATCATTTTTTTCTAAGCTACGACACCAAAGTTTTAAGCAGCTACTGTCCGTGATCTGGATGTCAAAGAAAGCTGAAACTTGACTCGAGAAAGCTGCAATGACCTTGACCTCTTGCACTCATATATCTGATTGACTATACATACCAGGTTTTATGCCAAACCCTTCTATTATTTCCATGAACTCTTATGTTCCAGCATTTTCCATTTAAAAGCACCAGCAAGCAACTTTGATATTGCCGTAAAAAGGTCACGGTCAAACAAATGGTCATTATTGAATAATTTTGGTAATACTTCAGTACCCGATGCCAAATACCAAGTTTCAAAGGTCGTCAGTCAACTGCTTCGAACAATTTTTGTTCCCTTAACCTCTGAAGGCGCTATACGAAATTTGGTTTCAATTGGCCCAGTTGCTTTTGAGGAGATGCCGTCTGAAACTGTCAAATATGAGAGACCGGTGTCACAAGTCAAAGAATGAGCTTGAGCTCTTGTATCCAAAAATCATCGTGTACTCGTGTAGATAAAAGTGTATACTCATTTTTTTTGCCAAAATCTTTAACTATTTCTATAAAACCTTATGTTCTAGCGCCGTCTCATCAGGATTATCACTGTTTGTCAAGTTAATTTTGTTTTAACTCCAAACAATTGACATAACAAGAGCTTCGCAAGAGGCGCATGATACGCCCGCTTTAGTGTCATATCTAGGAGTTACAGAATGAACAACACTGTTTACAGAAGGATGGTCAGGCAGACAAGCATGGTAAAGAACTTTGTAATTAATGCTGCAATGTTATTAGAACATCTAACACATACTATACCGTAAGTATACCAAAAATCAGCTTCCAAGGTGAAGGATCTCAAAAGTTGAGGAATGCCAAAGTCAAGCAAGGGGGATAATTCATAAACTAAGTAAACTAGAGTTACCATTATTGACCTGACAATATATACATCACCATAAAGTTTTGTTATAATATTTCAAATGGTTAAGAAAGTACAGAGTAAAACAAAAATTGATGCAAGGGCAGATAATTCAGAAAGTTTTTGTTGTTGTGTTATTGTTTAACCTCCACGGTAAACAGCTATGGTCATGCCGGGACGGTCAGTTAACCTAACCACACAATGCCTGGGCAGGCTTAGACCTCTTAAGTGGTTAACCAGTACTAAGTGCATTTACTTTCATCAGTAGCTGACAACTGCCCTTCTTGAACCAGCGGAAGGAGAAATGAAAGTAAGTGGCCGGACCGGGTATTGAACCCAGGATCTCTTGCTTATAAGTCAGGCGCCCTACCGATTGCGCTACGCGGCCCGACAGGAAGTAAGTAAGCCAGAGTTGTGGTTCATGCTCATGATACAGTGCCCATTATTATACACATTCATACACAGTTTCATTAAAATATTTTAAAAAGTTAAAGGGGTATGGAGTGAATGGGACTAGCCTAAAAAACTTATCAAAGGGAGGTTACTCCAAAATTAAGCAAGGGGGAGCAACTATTCCCCAATGTGACACAATTTCTTGTGATCATACACACTGCTTTGAAGTTTCATCAAGATATTCTAAATGGTTACCAAGTTGTGGTATGCACAAAATTAGTATACATAAAAATAGCCTAAGAAATCTAATTAAAGGGATGCAACTACAAAACAAAGAAAGGGAGAGCAAACATTTTATATGCGACACATTGTCGAACCTTCATACATATTGGTATGAAGTTTCATCAAGATATCTCAAAGGGTTATCTAGTTATGGCACTCACAAGACTAGTCAGGAAAAAATAATCAAAGGGGCATAACTTGGAAACTAAGAAAGAGGGAGCAACCATTATTGTACGCGACACTTTGCCTTGTAGGAGCAGTCTGATCTGGGTCTGCGCTATTCGCTGATACCTATCTGTCCCAATATTTAAATAGTTAACAGTAAACAGATATTATCTAAATATTAACAGCAACCTACACATGTATCCCTACTTTGCCAGGAGCCCCTGTAGCTCGGTATATTCAGCGCTGGCTTCCAGATTTAGCGGCCCCGAGTTCGAATCAATCTTTCCAGCCGTAAACGGCTTTCTATTGCACACAGTATTTCATTTTCACACTCACATCGTCTTTATATGACTTAATTACTGTTAAACAGGACGTAAATAGCAAATGATCCATCCATCCCTGTATCGCTTACATTTGGTACAAGTGCAGGCCGTATTTCCGATGGTCCAATCACCATAACTATCACAGTATAGAGTTTGTGTGGACCCAGGGCATCCATTATTGCACACGTAACTGTAACACCAAGTACGAAATGCCCGACTACATCCCTCAGAGACTGTTCCATTGGGAATTGAAGATGGGCACTTTGTTCGACCTGAAATTCCAAATGTGTGCAAAGATATGAGCCGCGACGCGAGAAAACCAACAATGTGGTCGTGCGTCCAGCGCAGACTCAGATCAGCCTGGGCATCCGCCCAGCCTGATCAGAGTCTTCGCTGTCCGCATGAAGGTAGCTTAGACCCTTAGCTACCCTTTAAGTGCTTAGCAAACAGTCTGATTAGACTGGGCGCATGTGCAGGCTGATCTGAGTCAGCGCTGGGCGCACAACCACATTGTTGGTTTTCTCGTGTCGTGGCTCATATGGAGGAGTCATACTGTAGTCTATTCATTTTCATGACATATGGAGGAGTCATGTTGTAATCTATTCATATTCATGTGTAATGTCACCGCCTGTTCAACAAATACATTGAACACACGTAATATCTTTCCTGTTTCTATCTAGCCCTAGGGTTTGCCAAGTGATGCCGAGCAACGGATTTTCCTATTTGCACTTTAAACCCTTGATTCATTCTTTTCATTCCCCGCCTTTAATTTAAACTGTTCTATTTTTTTAAACTTTCTGGCTGACCTTTAGCTTTTAAGAGGGTTGTATTTTTTTGATTTTGAAAGAAGCTGACACCATCGACGTCTGACATTCAGTTATTTCCGTTGACATCAAGCGTAGCATAAATTGTCGTCATCATTTGTACAACCAATATTTCGTTAAGGCAAAAACGATACCACCAATATGGCCAATGCATGGACTAAGTCTGATGGGCCTATTTTCATTTTTTACTTAGGCCTAGGGACTAATAGAGGCGTTTCACCTGTTGAATCGGCAAAACAAATGTGTGGTATGCAAACAAAGATTTTCTAGCACCGTTTAGAACAGCAGAAATTGCCAGTCTTGTATACAAAAATATAGTTTCTTCTTACTAGATCAGATTTTCTACTAAAATTTTAACCGATGCTGGATAATCTCATCTTTGCAGATAAGAGGGGTATTTGATGATAACTGAACACTAATTTTTCTTATTTCTCATTGAAACCATAAGTTGTGACCCCTCAGCTGAACCAGACATCTTTCTTCTCTTACTTCCCTTATCCAGCCCTAGGGCTAATTAAGAAAAAGATATAGCGTGTAGTCAATGCGTCAGTCATATAGAAGGTCACCATCTGTGTCGTCAAGTGACTTTGTTGTACAAACACTGACGCCACAAGGACGGCAAAATGATAACAGTTTATGCAGCGCCAAACGTTAACGTAAAGACCCGAAAATTGCTTGTTGACAGCATCGCCTTCTTTCGAAATTCAAAAGAAGCCTCTGGGACACTAAAATTATGCATTATAACAAGTTTTACATACAAAATCAAACGTTGTAAATAAAAAAGTAGGCAAGAAATGGATCCAAAAATCCGTCCTTCGTGAACAGTGCTGAGCAGCACTAATCAATCCAAACAGTAACCTTCATGAAGCATTTTCTTTTCATTCCGCACCTCAAGCCCCTTCAATATGAGATCATGGCAAAATATTTAAGAACTAGCATAAAACCATTTTTGTAAAATAGATCTGATTTTTTTTATAAATGCTCTGAACTGACTTTGACAAAATCGGTATAAATCAATTTTAAAGGACTTGGTATGAAAAGGCCAACATTTTGCCCCCAGAAAATTCATTTTTCAAAAGTTCTATTTCGATAATAAAAATGTATGAATTGGACAGTTCCAGCCTAGAATGTAACAGCAAACACAAAATAAACCAGGGGCCGTATTTATAAAACGACTTAAGTGGTTGCTATGCTGTTGCTAAGGTGACATTTCTCTCAAGGAGATTCCCTACAACTATGTAATTTGCTCTGGAGGAACAGTCTTTCTAAGACTGTTCCTCCAGACCAAATTTCATAGTTGTAGGGAATCTCCTTTATAGATATTTAGCCTTAGCAACAGCATAGCAACGACTTAAGTGGCTTTATGAATACGGCCCCAGTTCTTGCAAAAATTATTTGTGACTTGTCTTGCATATACCCAGACCCTGCCGAAAATGACGAATTGGGTAACCTTTGCGGCTTTCAAAATATATGAGCCCAGCCTCAAGCACATTTTATATTTTGCATACAGACAAAGTTTTGCAATGTTAACATGATATGAAAATATCATATTTGCTGGAGACCGAGCTTTATGTTTATTTTTAACTTTTTGTTATGACAGCGTTTGGTTTTCTCAACATAAAAACGCCTGTATCTCCGTTTAAAGACAAAATAAACATATGTTGTGGGTATTCATTTTCTTAGTTGGAACAGAAGGAATAATTTTGAATACAGTTCATTTTGATCAATTGGAAGTTTTTAGTTAGCTCTCTGGACATGCAAATTTGAGTGGATGGGGTATCTGGACAGGCCTTGTGCAGTGTACACGTGGGTAGCAACGACAGTCAGCGTATAAGCTTTCCACCAGAAGTCTATCATCAAGAGCTTTCAAAAGCTATTGTAACTGTAATATTTCTATAAGCAAAAGTTATAAAATTCATTTTTGCTGATACTTTTCCTTAATATTATTGAAACAATATACAAATGTGAGCATGCCAGAAATCATGTTATTCATAAAATTCAGAAAGACTAAACATATTATTTCCGATTGTTCCTATAGGCACAGATGATAACTAATAGAAACCATGAAATTTTAAAAGAATTTGAATTGGGGCCAAAAACAGCCCTTATATTACTAGGTCCTTTCACGTTAGAATTCGATAGCAAAACTAAATTTTTGAAAAAAAAAGTTTAAGCACCACTGACATCGCAGATTAAGTCTGTGTGGTGATTGACATGATATCTACTTTATTTGAAAATAGAGTCACGCTTAAAAAACTGTACGCTTTCAGGCATACAGGTAATCAAGAAAAGTGTTTCTATTTGTGAAGATGGCAGTAAGTTTACCCATACACTTTAAACACACTTAAATCGATATTTGATAAGACTAAACCTAAAACTTGGAATTAAATGACCTAAGGATAGGTAACTCGCCCTTAAATCGAATTTGCTCTTAAGGACAGGCCTAATTGTTTGTTTGATAAAATTTGAAGTTTCTGTTAAAAGAATTGCAGTCAGTAATGTCACTGAAATATTGACAGAGTATGGCATACACTGCTTTCCATGCTCCGGAACCAATGACGTCATATATTTGTCATCATAGCAACTAAAAGTTCATATGTATGTCTAATTAAGTGACGTCATCGACACGTTATTTGTCAAGGTACTAAGCACAACAGTTAGTAATTCCATAGTTGCTTTGGTAACAGATCAATTGCGTCATCTCACTTAGAATCTTGTGCATGTCATGCTCCTCTGTAATTATGAGGGTCTCAATGGGGTTTACTGATTAGCGAATTTGGGGCCAAAAATTACTGATTAGCGGGATTCGAGGGGAAATTTTACCGGTTAGCGGCGTCGCCAATACTAAGTGATTAACGGAATCGGCCGAAAAATGTACTGATTAGCGAAATTTGAGTGAAAAAGTTACCGGTTAGCGGCGTCATATGCGGTTAGCGGTTACCGGAATCGGCGAAAAATCGTAATTATTCCACTCTAATTTTACAGTTATGGTCTCACAAAATGTTGAAATCGCGGTTGCATTCCCATTCAGAAACTTTACTATATAAAAAGGGCCTGAAGGGGGTCTGCATTACATAGGCATGCTAATGTGATGTGATTCTAGATGTACATGAGAGATGCATTTGCATTTATGTATATGCATCAGTCATTTTGTTATGATACGCAATATAATAAAATAATAATAACTGATCACAAGACTATATAACGTCTCATTAAGTCAGTGCTTTAATAAATTTTGGACTCATTTTAGGCTGATTTCTACTTTCAGGAGATAAAATGACACAATGCGACAAGCTAGATCAAGATCATGTCATGCTTATCCTGCAAGATTTAATAGATCGTCACATCACATGCCATTACCATTTTTGTCAAACCAATTCACGCTCTCTGTTTTATGTGAAAAAAGGGATTTTGTCAGGTTATAATGCATCTGTATCATACATGCATAGATAAACTGTCTTTCTATGTATCTAGCATCGACTTGGGATATAAGAGTATTACGATTCTAAGTCAGTAGTCTTTAGTCTTCAAAGTATGCATCACTGGCATAAGGTAGAGGGAACGGTTGCGATAATATATGTAATTTTACTGCTTTAGCCAAAAAAATTACTGATTACTGATTTTTGGGCTGAAATTTTACTGATTACTGATTTTTGGGCTGAAATTTTACTGATTACTGATTTCAGAGGTACCCCATCGAGACCCTCAATTATAAGTGAGATGCAACCTGAAATTCATAAAATTGATTTTCTCAAACCAGTAATTATTCTCAGGACTTCGCTGAACAAATAAAACTTACAGTTAGTGCATAACAGGTCTGTGTAGGTGTTCCATCTATGGTTGGAATTGCAACGCAAAGAGAACACGGCTGAATTTTTCTTACAGCCATTGTCACAGTCATAGCTACAATATTCATCTGTCCGTCGCTTACAGCTGCCTCTCAATGTGCCATTGCTTATATTTTTTGGACATAAATCCTCTGCGCCTGAAAAAAAGATTTTCAAGATGAATGTGCACACTTTCAGGAGGAGAAATCCTGCAATTTTCGTTTTGCCTTCCTTAAAAGCCTCTTGCTCTATCTGTGGTTAAATTTTATGAAACTTCTCACCAAGGTTTCCTCGTTGTAAATGACCGTAATTAGCCAATTTTAAACGAATAAAACATCCTTAACTTTCACTCGTTTTGGTTTTAAAAATGGTTTGGGTCATATTAGTTGGTAATCAAAATGACCAAGGTACTCTTGATAAACGTAATTGAGCAGGTTAATATACATTGTACCTTTTTAACAAGAGATGTCAGAAGACAACAAAAAGTGTCTAATTGGAGCTTGACTCACATAGCTATAAAGCACCTGGGGCCGTATTCATAAAGCCATTTAAGTCGTTGCTATGCGGTTGCTAAGGCTAAATATCTATAAAGGAGGTGCCCTACAACTATGAAATTTGCTCTGGAGGAACAGTCTTTGTAAGACTGTTCCTCCAGAGCAAATTTCATAGTTGTAGGGAATCTCCTTCAAAGAAATTTAGCCTTAGCAACAGCATAGCAACCACTTAAGTCGTTTTATGAATACGGCCCCAGGACCCTATACCATTCAGGTAAAAAGAGGCATCATGAAGTCAATGAACCATATAGAGAAAGGTCACAAATGGATGCCTCCACATGTAAGAGTAACCCAATTTTTATGACCTTAGCCTATATCAAAATGGAGAAAGGTAGAAAGGTAAAGAAGTCACGAGTATACCACTAAAATGTCAAATCAATAAGTGGAATGGTGGTGTTGAAAGGCTGTTATCTAGATGTATATAAAGGCCAAGTATCATGACTATCATCTATAGAGACTGAGAAATATAATCAAGTCAGTGAAGCATATAATATAGATCAAAACCAAAGACTGATAGCAATGTTAGAAAGTTCTTGTCCATATATAACTGCGCGCCAAGTATCATGACCATAATCCATACACGGACTGAAAAATATCATATATTCAGTGAAGTGTATCATGAAATCAATGAAGCAAACAATATTGGTCAAATCCATATATGGATGATGGAGTTAAAATAGTCCTGTCCATATGTAAGTATGTGCTGTGTTTCATGAACCTAACCTATATAACGACTGAGAAATAGTATAAAAGTCAGTGAAGCCTAGAAGCCTATCACAGTCGGTGAAGCAAAAAAGATACGTTATTTTCATACAGGGATAATGTTGCTAAACTGTTCTTGTCCATATGTAAGGGTGTTCAAAACCCTCAGCTTTAAACTATTTAGGGATTGAAAAATATCATAAAGCCAGTGAAGCGTATCATGAATTATATCGAGCAAAACATATATCAAATACATACATGAATGGTGGTGTTGAATTGATTATGTCAATATGCAAGTATAGCTCTGAGCCATTTAGGGACAGATAACTATCATGACGGCAGTGAAGCATACCATAAAGTTAATGAAGCAAAATTATAGGTCAAATTCATTCATGGATGGTGGTGGTGAAATGTTCTTGTCCATATACAAGTGTTCCAAGTATCAGGCCCTTAAACGATATAGAGACCGAGAAATATCATAAAATCATTGAAGCGAATCATAAAGTCAATGAAGCAAAAGATTAGCTCAAATCTTAACACGGATGATGGTGTTAAAATATGCTTGTCCATGTGTAAGTATGCGTAGAGTATCGAGATTGTCACCCAATAGGGCCTGAAAAATGTCAGTAAAGCGTCTACAAGTAGGTAACTGTCCCACATGGTTGGTTGCACTCCCAGGTGCCCCCACCCAGACGCAAGTGCTGGCCAAATTTATGACAGTGTCTGGCATTTTGAGCCTTGTGGAGTTTAACGAAGGCGTCACGAAAGATGAAATGGAAGGGACAACACAAAATTTGCACGTAAAGTTAACTGCATTTCAGCGAACTGACTAATAAATTTCAACAGCCAAGATAGCTCTGTAGCATACTGGACAGCTCAATAAATAGAACGTATACACACTGTAAAAATGTGTTTAGAATCAATGCAAAAAATGCAGTCCGATTTTTTAAGTGTTTAAATCGTAACATGTTCAATTTGCAACATGTTTAGGTCTATGTTTAGAAATTAAACATGTACAAAACTGGTTATATTTACCTTTTTTTGAAAATTTCCTCTGTCAATATTTTTGTCTCTTTTTATCGTTCTTCAACAAGGAAAAGAGAGAATGGATTCATCCGAAACGCGTAACAGCATAAAACGTGTTTAGCAGACTTTGTCCGGGAAAATAATAGAAAAGTCGTACATGTTTAGCTATATGACATATTCCTAAACCTGTTTACACCTAAACATGTAACCACTTGTGTTTTATAGCTAAGCGCGATTTTTACAGTGCATTCTTTAGCATTGGGGTTAAATGAGCCGCGACACGACAAAACCAACAATGTGGTTGTGCGTCCAGCGCAGACTCAGATCAGCCTGGGCATCAGCCCAGTTTGACCAGAGTCTTCGCTGTCCGCATGGAGGTAGCTTAGACCCTTAGCTACAATTTGAGCTCTTAACGAAGACTCTGGTCAAACTTTGCGGATGCCCAGGTTGATTTGAGTTTGCGCTGGGCGCACAACCACATTGTTGGTTTTCTCGTGTCGAGGCTCAAATGTGCCATTCCGTCAGCATCTTTTGGACGCATTACTGCATTGAAAAAACCCATCTTCGCAAGCCAGTGCTACTAAGTCCACTTTGTTCCTTACATACGTACGTAAGGAACAAAGTGGACTTAGTACACTTAGCTAGCGAAGCTGAGTAAAACCAAACTGACCCATTTTAGGACAGTTATGGTAATAGGTATGCCATTTTTTAGAATTTTTTTCTAAATTTACCTAAACAAAGTTTATCTGTAGAAGAGCTCCAATCCCACTGCCCAGCGGTAGTACAATACAAAGACGGTTTGTAAATGGGATACTCATAATCACTATCACAGTTGTAAGAATAACAATGGCTGCCTGGCTCCCTCGTACAACTGTAGTCGACGAATCCATTAGGTATCTTCGACGGACACTCTATCTCTGAAAGCCAAATATATCGTTATATTACTACAGTAAATCCAAATGAGCCGCAACACGACAAAACCAACAAAGTGGCATGTACGCCCAGCAAAGATTCAGAACAGACTAGGCATCTGCCCAGTCTGCTCAGAGTCTTTGCCGTCTGCAAGGAGCCAGCTTAGATCCTAAGCTACCCTTAAAGTACACAGCGAAGACTCTGATCAGACGGGCGGATACCCAGGCTTATCTGAGTGTTTGCCTGGCGCACATGCCACTTTATTGGGTTGGTCGTGTCGCGGCTCAAATTACTGTTATTATCCTAAACTAGAAAATGTGTTTATGAAACACTATGCCCCCAATTATTTGCTTGCCTCTGAAGAAGGTTCATCCAATAATGCTTGCACCTTTGTACCATAGGCTTCAATTAACTAAGTCGAAAAAGGGGCTTAACTCAGTCAAAAATTTACGATTTTTTTTCGAAAGGTAATTAGGTCATCTACATCTTGGGCAATATTTTCCTGCAAAAAATCATGATTCTAGCATCAGGGGTTCTCCAGATATTTTGTTCACAAGGTTCCATAGGCTGATAATGCACTAAGTCGAAAAAGGGGCATAGCTCGATTAAAAAATTCACGAATTCTTTTCAAAAGTTAATCAGGTCATCTATATGTCAGGCAGTATCTTCCTGCAAAAAATCATGCGCCGAGCATAGTTCTTGAGATATTTTGTTCACAAGGTTCCATAGGCTTACAATGCACTAAGTCGAAAAAGAGGCACAACTCGGTCAAAAATTCACGAATTTGTTTCAAAAGTTAATCAGGTCATCTACACCTTGGGCATTCTCATCCTGCAAAACCTCACGATCCTAGCATCAGGGGTTCTTGAGATATTTTGTTCACAAGGTTCCACAGATTTAGTCGAAAAAGGGGCATAACTTTGGAAAAACATGACCGGAGGAAAAATAAAAAAATACGGGTCTGCTTATTTTCCATACTGATAATGTGTATACAGTTTCAAGTTCCTAGCTCTTTTTGATCTTGACTGTGTGTAAGGGGACCTTTGTACCATAGGCTTCAAATGCACTAAGTCGAAAAAAAGGGGCATAACTTGATAAAAAATTCACACATTTTTTTCAAAAGTTAATCAGGCCATCTACATTTTAGGCAGTATCTTCCTGCAAAAATCATGCAACTAGCTTTAGAGGTTCTTGAGATATTTTGTTCACAAGGTTCCATAGGCTTACAATACACTAAGTCGAAAAAGGGGCATAACTCGGTCAAAAATTCACGAATTTGTTTCAAAGTTAATCAGGCCATCTACACCATGGGCATTCTCATCCTGAAAAACCTCATGATCCTAGCATCAGGGGTTCTTGAGATATTTTGTTCACAAGGTTCCACAGGCTAAGTCGAAAAAGGGGCATAACTATAGAAATACATGACCGGAGGAAAAATAAAAAAATAAGGGTCTGCTTATTTTCCATACTGATCATGTGTATGAAGTTTCAAGTTCCTAGCTCTTACTGATCTTGTCTGTATGTAAGGGTACCTTTGTACCATAGGCTTTGCCGTAAAAAGTCTCCCCGTACATCATCCATAGTGCAGATTATATTTTATTTACATCCTTTGAGATGAGAGGATAGATTCTGAGACTCTAAAATTTGAGATCGATGAAGGCTATTATTCTAGATCATCGTCTTTTATATTATTTGGATCCTTTTGAAACTAATCAGTCTTTGAATCGACTGCCCAATTAAATTTAAGAAATTACAGTATGCTTTTATTCTGGTTTTGTCACCAGATATTGTCAGGGTCACTGACGAGGCTTTATTAGCCGAAACTACGTAGTCTGGCCCATGTTCCTACTTCTGCATGTATTCTCTGCTCTTGAAGGAACTTTTTAAGATTTTAATTCAATGCACTAAGTCCAAAAAGGGGCATTACTTGATAAAAAAATTCACGATTTTTTTTCAAAAGTTTATCAGGTCATCTATATGTTAGGCAGTATCTTCCTGCAAAAAATCATGTTCCTAGCATGGGGGGGGTCTTGAGATATTTTGTTCACAAGGTTCCATAGGCTTACAATGCACTAAGTTGATAAAGGGGCATAACTCGGTCAAAAATTCACGAATTTGTTTCAAAAGTTAATCAGGTCATCTACACCTTAGGCATTCTCATCCTGCAAAACCTCATGATCCTAGCATCAGGGGTTCTTGAGATATTTTGTTCACAAGGTTCCACAGGCTAAGTCGAAAAAGGGGCATAACTCTTGAAATATGTGACCCGCGGAAAAAAGAAAAAACACGTGTTCGCTTATTTTTCATACTGATCATGTGTATAAAGTTTCAAACTCCTAGCTCTTACGGTTCTTGACTTATAGATAGCGGACAGACGGACTGACAGACGGACAGACGGACAGACAGACAGACGGATAGGCCCAAACCAATATGCCCCCACAATTTCTCCGAAATTGGGGGCATAAAAACAGTTGGAACGCAGACTCATTACATTTGAGTAATTCATTTTCTGACGGTCGTCTACGCACAAAAAAGTAATCCCTGAAAAAAAATGGCGGCAAATTTTCAACAAAATTGCCCCAGATTATGCCACCTGTTATAGTTACCATAATGACCAATTGTGCGATAAAGTTGCGCAAAACGCCCATGCAGGGTAAAACGCCCATGCCTTTTATACCGATATCCATATGGTGTAGGGAGAAAAGTGTTCTTGAAACAAATATGTCAGAGTGTGGAACTCCTTATCAACAGACGCTTCGAAGAAGTGCATCTACTCGTAGCTTTTTATCATGAATTTGAACATTTTGTGCAGTCTTCTGTAAATCGGGATGACTGAATATTTTCCTGCAGTTCATCTTGCTGAGAGAACTTATTTCTTTGCGACAGTCTGTTTGCAAGATAAAGTCTAAGCGATGTTAACTCTGTCGCGAAATCTTATCATGTGCATTTGTTAAAAAGCTATTAATAGACTAGCAAACAATGCCCGTATGGGGCAAAAAGCCTACTCTCCGGCTTCTGTGATAAATCATGTATAGATGTTCTTTTGCAGAAGTCTACAGTAAACCATGGACGTACAACCCAAGGTGACATTGCATGGTTCTAGATATCAAAGATTGGGACTCTGAAGCTGGATGAGTTCTGTTACATGATGAAAGGTGTACAATAGTGAGGGGCAAAACGCCCACCTTGAGGAAACGTTTTTGTAAGTATCAAATAAAATATTTGATCTAACTGGAATATTATTTTCGGGCAAAGGAATCAGTATTGTCTAAAAACAAACAATCAAATCTGGAAACAAGACAGGAAATAGACCTGAGCGTTTTGCCCCATCTAAAAAGGCGTGATGCCCCAGCCCAGAATATTTAAAAAATACAAATTCTGCGGGATTTTTTTTTTTTACATGGAATGACGTTTCCATGGTGGTCAGTCCATATTTTTGCATGACTTGTTTCTTGCTTTTAACATTTTGTCACGTGCTGTTTGACAAAATTAGGTACTTCAATCATGCAAACGTCGTGTATATAAAGGACCGGCAGGCTGAAGAATCGATGATTCTTTTGGTCCTTATATGCTATATATTTTATAGCATATCTATCGAAAATGTTGATAGGTTGTTGTTTCATGGATCGTCCATGAAATAACGTTTGAGTGCTATCCAGTGCACAATTTGCTCTTTAAAATATCTGCACCGGTATATGGATAAAAATCTGTACAGTAGTACAGATAAAAGTATGTTTATTTATAATAAAGTCTGTACATGCGTAAATGTGAAAGTCTGCACAGTTTTTCACATAAGATTTATAGTAGTGCAGACACGTTCAAGCAAATGATTGTCACTGGATGGTGTTCTGAAATATTGTAAATATACATTTATAAATGGAAAAAATGCTAATATTGTAAATTTTATAAATTAAATGTCGGGACGACATTTCCCGAAGAGGCGGAGAATGTTACAGGGTGAAAATATTTCATCTTAAAAATCCTTTACTAAATTTTCCCACTTTCCAATTTATCCTATATTTCATGTCATTCCACCCATTTTTCCCTATAGCTCAAATACTCTTATTTTAAAAGTTAGCGCATATCCATTTCCGGCTTTTGTCCTTATGTAATCTAGCGTGTGCGATTAACTTCACTGACTCATGCTTGCATGCGCATGCACAACCGTAGCGCTCCTTGGGCCAGGCCATTTTGGACCATGGGGCCATCATTTGAATAATCTTGGACTCCCTGCCCAGGGGCCATTTTGGACCCTGGGGCCACCATTTGAACAAACTTGGTAGAGGACCATTAGGCAATGCTACATACCAAATTTCAAGCATCTGAGCCAAGTAGTTCTGGAGAAGAAGATTTTTAAGTATTTTTCAGTTTTGAACCCAAGACCCCCTGCCCCAGGGCCATTTTGGACCATGGGGCCACCATTTGAACAAACTTGGTAAAGGACCACTAGGCAAAGCTACATACCAAATTTCAAGAATCTGAGCCAAGCAGTTCTGGAGCAGAAGAGTTTTACGTAGTTTTTAGTTTCGAACCCAAGACCCCCTGCCCCAGGGCCATTTTGGACCCTGGGGCCACCATTTGAACAAACTTGGTAGAGGACCATTAGGCAATGCTACATACCAAATTTCAAGCATCTGAGCCAAGCAGTTCTGGAGAAGAAGATTTTTAAGTATATTTTAGTTTCGAACCCAAGACCTCCTGCCCAAGGGCCATTTTGGGCCCCGGGGCCACCATTTGAACAAACTTGGTAGAGGACCATTAGACAATGCTACATACCAAATTTCAAGCATCTGAGCCAAGCAGTTCTGGAGAAGAAGATTTTTAAGTATTTTTTAGTTTCGAACCCAAGACCCCCTGCCCCAGGGCCATTTTCAACCCTGGGGCCACCATTTGAACAAACTTGGTAGAGGTCTACTAGACAATGCTTCATACCAAAAATCAAAGCCCTAGGCCTAGCGGTTTTAGAGAAGATGTCATTTATAGCAAATTGTTGACGACGCACGACGGACGACGCACGACGGACGACGGACACTTGGTGATCACAATAGCTCACCCTGAGCCTTCAGCCTAAAGGCTCAGGTGAGCAGAAAACCCTTAAATCTAGTCCTGAAACTTTGCGAAAATAGCCCTATTTTTTGCGAAATATCCCTAATTTAAGGTCTAATTTTTTGCCAAGCTCATACAGGAATGTTTGTATCAATACCATAGATGAGGAGAGTAACATGCTCCAGGCACTGGTTTGCAAAAGCAAGCAAAACCATGCTCTTAGCCCGGTTACAGACAGCACCATGTTCTTTTTGTGAGAAGAAATAAAGGGACGTTAAGGCCAAATAAATAAGGAACTGATAGTTAAATTCAAGGAGTAACTACACTTCAGGAACTGACTGAATCAGATCCCAAACCCTATCCCCAACATCAAAGGGAAAAATTGACAAAGACATCCCAACAAACAATAAATTACAAGTGATAAGCCGAGTCAGCAGCCTATAAGATAAGTTAAGCCTATAAGATTAAAAAAAAACTGTACGAGTTAGTTTGTAAAAAAAAAAAGAAATTAGCTTTCTCAAGGTGAAAGAAAAGAAATTGTTTTCAGAGGCCAGTGAAAAAAATCCTGGCTCAATCAAGAATACCAGCATCCCCCCCCCCCCCCCCCCCCGCACCCCACGCCCCACCGCCACCACCACAGGAGAATAGCAACTGGTCAAATGACCAATGGAGTGGTCAGGAGAAGAAAAGAAGTTTGTTCTGAAGAAGACAGACTGGAATTTGTGGAATTGTGGAAGACAAAAACAAAAGAATTTTGAACAATGAAATGGAGAAACTCATAGGTATCAGACGTTAGAAGAAACATATGGATCATATATGGAGGTATTTGAGGCTTGTATGACGAAATGTGTTCCTAGAAAGGTATTTTGTTAGAAAGATAAGAGAAACAGACCACATTGGGTGTATGAAGGTCGAAAAGAAGAAAACAGAACCCAGCCGTGCAAAGAAAATTTTCAGGAGAAGAAACACACCAGTGAACTTTGAAAAGTTGAAAGACAGTGAACAAGCATACTTCCATGCATGTGAAGTTGCAAAGGAGAACTGGATTGAAAAAACATGCCTTAAGATTGAGACCCACTCAGACCAAAAAGATAGATGGAAAGAATTTCGTAAATTGACATCGTACCAAGATGAGGATGCTGGAGGTGTTTTGCCATTGACAGACAATGAAGGGGAGGCCATTTTTAAATTAAAGATAAGTGCAAGGTATTACAGGACACTTTTTCTGGAGGAAAGCACATGCAGGGACAGGTCTTTGATGAAAAGTTCAAGAAAAGCACCGCAGGCACTGCATGATACCCCGCCACTGCTGGGCATTGTAACTTATTTTTGAGATATATAATATATAGTAGCTAAATAGGCACAGAACTGGGATGGACAGAGATATGATGTCCTTACTGTAAATAGATATTAATATAAACCACAGAGATGACTTACATATAAGCGTTACGCTTACTGTCAGATCCTGTATTGCTTCATTCTATCATTCTGTATGTATAAAATCTTTGAATAAAATATTGTTTAAACCAATATAAACCACTCAACAATGTGGGGCATTCTGACCAGTGTAGAGCTGAATCAGGCTGTAAAGCAGTTCTTTGAGCTGACAGGCTTCGTTTCTTATTCTATGGTGTTAAACATATCTGTGAAGTTTCATTCAGATATTCTATATAGTATAGGAGCTACAGGTCTAAAACATTTTTCAGATCTATCAAGGGCAGATAACTCACGAACTGGAAAGGTAAGGGTGACAGTCCTTTGTCACAATATGTAACATTTGATGTGAAACATATCTACCAAGTTTTTATTCAAATATTCCATATACTAGTTAAGGAACTACAGGTAAAAAAATCGTTTTTCAGATCAATCAAGGGTAAATAACACACGAACTGAAAAGGTCAGAGTGACGGTTCTTAGTCACAATATGTAACCGTTTATGTTAAACATACCTGTGAAGTTTCATTTAGATATTCCATACAGAAAGGGAACTACAGGTCAAAAACCATTTAATGGCAACAAGGGTGATAACTCATGAACTGGAAAGGTAAGAGTGACGGTTTTTAGTCACAATACATTACTTTTGATGTAAAGCATATCTGTGAAGTTTCATTTGGATAGTCCATACAGTAAAGGAACAACAGGTGAAAAAACATTTTCAGATCAATCAAGGGCGGATAAGTCACGAACTGGAAAGGTAAGAGTGATGGTTCTAAGTCATAATATGTAACCTTTGATGTGAAACATATCAGTGAAGTTTATTCACATATTCCATATAGTAAAGGAACTAAAGGTCAAAAACCATTTTCAAACTTATCAAGGGCAGGTAACTCACAAACTGGGAGGGTAAGAATGATAGTCCTTAGCCACAATATGTAACATTAGATGTTAAACACATCTGTGAAGTTACATTTAGATATCATAAACGGTTAAGGAATAACAGGCCAGAAACCATTTTCCAATACGAAAAAGGGCAGTAACTCTGTTAAAAATAGACGGATTTTGCCCATAAACAATCCCAGAATGTTTCTATGCATGGAAAACAGAAAATGAAATAACTCCAGAAAAAAATATTTCCCCACTTGGCAAAGCATACATGCAGTTACAAGACACAATTACCAACACACGCTTAGACATATCATGTGTGGAACCAGAATTCTCGTATACCGTATATACAATATCTGCAACCAACAAAGCAACGTTCAGAGTACTGGAACAACTTAGGATCATCAAAATCCAGGAGCTTGACTCAAGAAGCAGAAGCAAGAGCACTGATTGAAAGTGTTATCACAGAAAAAGAAGAAAATGGGGTCTTTGAATTCACAGCTGGGTTGTGTAGGGGAAACCCAGGGCCGTGTGGTACTGTCTTTTCTTCAACCAGCAACAGATCGACTTAAAGCAACCAGTGTCTAAAAGTGCATTCATCCTTCTGGGGGAACAAGTGGCCATTAAAATAGCATTTGATTACATTAAAATTGAAGCTACTATGAGAAAAATCAGGAAGATAATAGTTCTCTCTGACTCACAGTCTGCAGTGGGCATCTTGACTTTGGGATGGGATAACAAAAAGCATCTAACAGTTATTGCGGAGGTAAGATAGGTTATGTTAATGCTGCAAAACCAAGAAATACAAATGAATCTAACATGGGCACCCGATCATGCCAACATACATGGAAATGAAGCTGCAAATCAATCAGCTAAGAAAGCAGCTGCTGAAGCAATGGCATTGCCATAGATTTTGAATGCGATCAGTAAAGAGGATATTAATAGAGCGGTCAAGGATTCCTGTAAAAAGAAGTGGAAAGGAGATGGGAAGCAGCATATACAGGAAGACATTTGTTTCAATACAGACCTTCAGTAGCAACCAAAACATACATGTTCAAAATGTGAATGATCAAAAAATAATGTCTCAGCTTAGAACTGGATACTGTCAATTAAATGAATATCAAGCTAAATTAGGACATAAGAACTCCCCATTTGGCGAGTGTGGTGAACCAGAGACCGTGCAACATTTCATAGAAGAATGCTCAAGGTTTGAGAATATAAGAGAAAGACTAAGGGTGAAGCTTCAACAGTAAACACTGAAACAGGAATTATGGATTTCTCGGCCAGACTTTTCTTACATACAGATAGAGATGAAAAAGACAAAGCTTTTGAAAATATCAAAAATTGGACGGACACACGGCGCCAAGTGTGTGCAACTATGGTTACGTACCGTTGAGCCACTTGGGTAACGTCGATACGAGAATTGAACAGAACAGAACAGAACAAAAATATCATAAACACAACTTTCGAGTAGTTGGTTGGTTGGTTGATTTGATGCTTAACGTCCTCGGTAAACAACTAAGGTCATGTCGGGACGGTCAGTTAACCTAACTACACTATTCCTGGGCAGGCTTAGACCTCCTAAGCGGTTAACCAGTACTAAGTGCACATACTTTCGCCAGTAACTGACAACTGCCCTTCTTGAATCAGCGGAAGGAGAAACGAAAGTATGTGGCCAGACCGGGATTCGAACCCAGGACCTCTGACTTATGAGTCAGGTGCCCTACCGATTGCGCTACCCGGCCCGGCCTTTCGAGTAGTATATACACGAGACCAAAAGATTTGAAAAAACTGTTCAAAACAACCCGAACTAAGCACGCGCACAACACCAATATGAAATACCTGAGAGAAGTTTACTAAAAGATATACTATGTGAATATACATGTACCTGCGAGATACTCCGGCCACAGAGCTATGAATTGAACTGAACTGAACATATGTCCTGGGCACTGGCACTTGACCAACAATATTTCTAAGAAAAAATATTTCCTTGCTAAAAATATGATATATTTTTAGCAAGGGAATATTTTTTTGGTAGAAACGTTGTTAAACAAGAGATTATATACATAGTATTGGTCAAGTGCCAGTGGTCCTGGGCAGCATGTATACAGTTTAATAAATTTGTGCAGAGGGCCTAGGATTTGTTATTCTTTCTCTGAACTCGGACCCAGAACTGGCAGACTGATCGAATTTCATTCCCCATCGTTTTGTATTTAATAACAAAAGATCAGCAACAAAAAATGAGTAGTGATGTCCCGATTATTGATTATTGGACTATAACTATTCCAATGTCGACTAAATTTGGTTTTCTGTTTTACCGTAATGAACCAAAGTTTTCGGACAGTCAGGAATGAGCAAACGTTATACACCCAGATTAGACTGCACCCAGGGAAGCAGTTTTAAGGTGTCCAAATTTTCAGGTAAGGAAATTAAGGTAAGGAGCAGGATTTTCTACTGGCTCAGAGTTATATGAGAGAAAGATATCTCAGTTAGCCGAAAATCGCTATTCTCAGTGAGAATCTAAAATGTATATATTATCAGTTTGCAATTTTTCATGCGGATTAGTTGACAGTTGACAGATTGTACAAAAACATGAACACTTTTACCATCTGGCATAGCTATACAGTTGACTTGTATCTAAACCAGTGATATCTCAATGTACCCTCTTATATCAAATAATAGAGTTTGGACATATCTCCTACTTTTCTTTACATTTCAACTCCTGTTATCTCAAAATACTTGTATTTGAAAGTAAATTTTCTGGGACCAGAAAATTTATTTTGAGATATCCGTACCTTCAGATGATCCTAGACTTTGAGATATCGAGTGTTGCCCTTATGATTCCAGCAACACACTTGTTATTTTCATGTTATCTATTTCAATGTTGCCTTCGGGTATTTAGTTTTTGATCTGGAGAAATATGTCAACTTTGTCAAAACTGGTGACTTGCGATTAACACACCACCAGTATCAGCCCTACAGACAGTGTTATCATACTTCTTTCAAACTCCCTCCCTAACCCCACCGCACGCACACACCCAGACCCAGCCCTTTCACAGACTCCTATCTAACTGATTTTGCCTTCAGGGCCCATTAATTTTTCTGTCTCGAAGCAAAAAATTACGGGCTGTGTTAATTGATTTTGTTGAAGATGTTGAAATGTAAAGCTCGGGCACTGATTACCAGCTATTGTCCGCCATTTTATTAAAGAAAAACTTGTAGGGTATCTGAACATTATTTTGCAAAGAAAATTGTCCCACACACTGAACTATTTTATTTTTAACATGGAGAAAGTTCAGATACTGTCGTTTTTCATGTCATATGTCCGCCGACGGGAGAGAGTCGATTTATTCTGAAAATTTCTATTGAAATTGACGGATAAGTCTCGTCAAAACACGGTCTGGAAAATATCCGATTGCAGAATATATCGGCGTTCAGTTCTGCTCTCAGAGAAATAAATGAGATTAAGGTGTAAGGTATAAAATCGATTTTTTGGCCGTTTGTCATTTGATTCGCCGACTAAGCCGCTTTGAAATTGCGACATGTTCGTCGATTGAATCTGAATTTCAGAAGTTTGGAATGTTTTGTGATTGCTATCTGTTTAAAAATATCACTCCGCCATAGATACGCGTTCCCACTGATATGAACGCATTGATATTAACAGTGGAGAATGAGAAAAAAATGCATATAAAAATTCGTGTGTGGAGAAAACTTTAAAAGAAGTAACGTTGAATATATTATCAATACTGGTTTACATCTGTCCGTCCGTCCGTCCTTTCTTCCGTCCTCCAGTAATTTCGTAACATTTTTTCGTCAAAGATATCTCCACAACCGTTTAAGATAGGAAGTCCATATTTGGTATACAGGTTGACAACGTCAAGTTGCATCGTGGAATCGAGAACCGATCTTCTATTTTTTCTTCCCTGTATTTGTTCCTTTTTCTTTCTCCCTACATTTTCGTCAAAGACATTTCCACAATAGTTCATATTTGTTATACAGAAAAGCAGTCAGAAGTTGTATCGTGGGATTGAGAACCGGCTTTATACTGTTTGTTCTTCCCTGTATTTATTCACTTTTCTTTGTCTTCATGCATTCAGTACTATAATTTTTCGTAAAAGATTTCTCAACAACTGTTCAAGGTAGAAGGTTAATATTTGATTTATGAGTCAACAATATTTGTTGTATCGAGAACAAGCCTGTTTGTTCTCCTGTTTGTTCTTCTCTATGTTTGTTCATTTTCTTTCTCTCTACATTTTTCGTCAAAGATGTCTCCACAACCATATAAGATAGAAAGTTCATATTTGGTATGCAGGTTAACAGTGACAAGTTGTATTGTGGGTTTGAGAATTGGCTTTCTGTTGTTTGTTCGTCCCTGTATTTGTTTACTTTTCTTTCTCTCCATGCATTCAGTACTGTAATTGTTCATAAAAGATTTCTCAATTATTGATTTAGATAAAAAGGTTAATATTTGGTTTATGAGTAGACAATGACTTGTTGTTTTGTGGGAATTTAGAATAAGCCCTTTCATATTCTTTCCTTTTCTTTCTCTTTTTTTTCTTTCTTTCCAAATTATTTTATGAAAGGTATCTCCACACATGTATTAGATAGAAAGTTTATATTTGGTATGCAGGTTGACATCAACAAGGTGTATGGTGGGACAGAGGACCAGCTTTCTACTTTTGTTCTTCCATGTATTTGTTCAGTTTCTTTCTCTCCATGCATTCAGTACTCTAAGTTTTCTAAGCATTCAGTACTCTAAGTTTTCGTTAAAGATTTCTCAACAACAGTCAAGGTAGAAGGTTTACTATTTGGTTTATGAGTTAGCGATGGCATGTAGTGTCGTGGGATTGAGAACGAGCTCTATCCTCATATTTTCCTTTCTTTCTTTTTTATTCTTTATCTCCACACTGTTTTGTCACAGGTATCTTCACAAAGGTTTAAGGTAGAAAGTTTATGTTTGGTATACATGCTAACATCAACAAATTTTATTATGGGGATAGAGAACCGGTCTTCTCCTGTTTTTTTCTTCCCCGTATTTGTTCATTGTTTTCTTCCCCTTAACAGATTTCTCAGCATCTGTTCAAGGTAGACTAGAACTGTCGGAGAATCCGACTATACCCCCGCTTAACTGCTTTAATAAAATGGTGTTAATTTCGTTACATAAAGTATTGAGAGAGAGAGATCTCATTGTCAACATGTATACCAAATATCAATAAATCCCTTTCTATGTAATACAGAATAAAATGATTTCACATAGACAGATAGAAAAATTAATAAATACATGTAAGACATATCAATGTGTATACCAAATATGAAGATTCAAACTGGAGGGGATGCTGTGAAATTTGTTATGAAATATTGCATTATTCAAAGTAAGAAGAGAAAGAAAAAATGGAAAAATATTGGGAAGAATAAGCAGGAGAAGGCCGGTTCTTGATCCCACTATACAACAGTTATCAACCTGCAAACAAAATATCCCTCCTCTAACTTGCAATGGTTGCTTAGAAACCTTTGACAAAAAAGTCATTATTCAAAGTATGGAGAGAAAGAAAATTGAATAAATACTGGAAAGAATATGCCAGATACGGCTGGTTTGCAATCCCACGATAAAATAAGTCATTATCAATCTGTATACCAAATATGAACATTGTATCTTAAAGGGTTACTGTGAAATCTTTCACATAAAGAGAGAAAGAAAACCAGACAAATACAGGGAATAAACAGGAGATGGCTGGTTCTCAATCCCACAATACAATAAGTTGTCATTAACCTGCATACCAAATATGACTACTCTAGCTTGCATGGTTGCATAAAACTGTTCGACGAAAAATTTTGGTATTCAAAGTATGGAAAGAAAGAAAATCGGACAAATACAGGGAAGAATAAGAGGAGAAAGCTGGTTTGCAATCCCAAAAAACCAAAAACATCGTCATCAACCTGAAAACAAGTATAACTACTCTAGCTTGCACAGTCGTGGAGAATTCTTTGATAAAAAAATTCATTATTCCAAGTATGAAAAGTAAGCAATTGGACAAATACAGGGAAGAATACGCCGGAGATGGCTGGTTCTTAATCCAACGATACAACACATCATCATCAACCTGTATTCCAAATATGACCATTCTAGCTTATACCATTGTGGAGAAATCTTTTATGTAAATTTTTACCAGAAAGAAAGAACAAGAGGGCCAAGAGGCCCTAAATCGCTCACCTGAGCAAAAAGGTTAAAGGTCAAACTAGGGTCATAATTTGAACAAACCTCATAGTTTGCAACCATTTCCAAATGGTTCTGAAGAAGAAGATTTTGAATGTTTTTCTATGTATTGCTATTGTTCAAACCCTGGACCCCCTGGGGCAGTGCCATTTTGGACCCTGGGGCCATCATTTGAATAATATTGGTAAAGGGCCACTAGGCATTGCTAAAAGCTAAATTTCAAGCCTCTGAGCCGAGTGGTTCTGAAGAAGAAGATTTCTGAATATTTTTCTATGTATTTCTATGGTTCAAACCCAGAACCCACTGGAGCGGCCATTTTTGACCCCGGCACCTTCATTTGAACAAACTTGGTAAGGGACCACTGGGCAATGCATCATACAAAATTTCAAGCCTCTGAGCCGAGTGGTTCTGAAGAAGAAGATTTCTGAATATTTTTCTATGTATTTCTATGGTTCAAACCCAGAACCCACTGGAGGGGCCATTTTTGACCCCGGCACCTTCATTTGAACAAACTTGGTAAGGGACCACTGGGCAATGCATCATACAAAATTTCAAGCCTCTGAGCCGAGTGGTTCTGAAGAAGAAGATTTCTGAATATTTTCTATGTATTTCTATGTATCAAACCCAGAACCCACTGGAGCGGCCATTTTTGACCCCGGCACCTTCATTTGAACAAACTTGGTAAGGGACCACTGGGCAATGCATCATAATTTCAAGCATCTGCACTAGGGGGTTCTGGAGAAGAAGGGTTTTTTAAAAGTACATTTTAATTTCAAACGCAAGACTCCCTGCCCCAGGGCCATTTTGGATCCCAGGGCCACCATTTACACAAACTTTGTAGGAGTCCATCAGGCAATGCATCATACCAAATTTCAAGCATCTGAGCCAAGTGGTTCTGAAGAAGAAGATTTTTTAATTGTTTCCTATTTATTTCAATGGCTCAAATTCAGCACTCCCTGCCGCAGGGCCATTTTGGACACTGGGCCCATCATTTGAACAAACTTGGTAGAGAACCACTTGGCAATGCTACATACCAAATTTCAAGCATCTGAGGAAAGCATTTCTGAAGAAGAAGATTTCTTTTTTTTTCTCTATGTAGTTCTATGGTTCAAACCCAGGATCCCCTGGGGCGGGGCCATTTTTGACCCTGGCATCTTCATTTGAACAAACTTGGTAAGGGACCACTAGACAATGCATCATACAAAATTTCAAGCATCTGAGCCAAGTGGTTCTGAAGAAGAAGATTTTCTAAATATTTTTCTATATATTTCAATGGTTCAAACCTAGGACTCCCTGTCGCGGGGCCATTTTGGACCTTGGGGCCACCATTTGAACAAACTTGGTATAGGACTACTAGGCGATGCTACATACCAAATTTCAAGCATCTGAGCCTTGCGGTTCTGAAGTAGAAGATTTTAATATTTTTCTATGTGTTTCTATGGTTCAAACCTGGGACTCCCTGCCCCGGGGCCATTTTGGACCCTGGCAAGCAGTTCTGGTGTAGAAGATTTTTAAGTATTTTTTAGTTTTGAACCCAAGACCCCCTGCCCCAGGGCCATTTTCGACCCTGGGGCCACCATTTGAACAAGCTTCGTAGAGGAACACTAGGCAATGCTACAAACCAAACTTCAAGCATCTGAGGCAAGCAGTTCTGCAGAGGAAGATTTTTAAGTATTATTTTGTTTCGAACCCAAGACCCCCTGGCCCAGGGCCATTTTGGACCCTGGGGCCACCAATTGAACAAACTTGGTAGAGGACCACTAGGCCATGCTACATACCAAATTTCAAGCATCTGAGCCAAGCAGTTCTGGAGTAGAAGATTTTTAAGTATTTTTTAGTTTCAAACCCAAGACCCACTGCCCCAGGGCCATTTTGAACCCTGGGGCCACCATTTGAACAAACTTGGTAGAGGACCACTAGTCAATGCTACATACCAAACTTCAAGCATCTGAGGCAAGCAGTTCTGGAGTAGAAGTTTTTTAAGTATTTTTTAGTTTCGAACCCTAGACCCCCTGCCCCAGGGCCATTTTGAATCCTTGGACCACCATTTGAACATACTTGGTAGAGGACCACTACGCCATGCTACATACCAAATTTCAAGCATCTGAGCCAAACAGTTCTGGAGTAGAAGATTTTTAAGTTTTTTTTAGTTTCGAACCCAAGACCCCCTGCCCCAGGGCCATTTTGAGCCCTGGGGCCACCATTTGAACAAACTTGGTAGAGGTCTACTAGGCAATGCTACATACCAAACTTCAAGCATCTGAGGCAAGCAGTTCTGGAGAAGAAGATTTTTAAGTATTTTTTAGTTTCGAACCCAAGACCCCTGCCCCAGAGCCATTTTGGACCCTGGGGCCGCCATTTGAATAAACTTGATAGAGGACCACTAGGCTATGCTACATACCAAATTTCAAGCATCTGAGGCACGCACTTCTGGAGAAGAAGATTTTTAAGTATTTTTTAGTTTCGAACCCAAGACCCCCTGCCCCAGGGCCATGTTGGACCCTGGGGCCACCACCTGAACAAACTTGGTAGAGGACCACTTGACAATGCTTCATATCAAATATCAAAGCCCTAGGCCTAGCGGTTTCAGAGAAGATGTCCTTTAAAGCAAATTATTGACGACTCACGGCGCACGACGGACGACGGACGACGGACATTGGGTGATCACAATAGCTCACCCTGAGCCTATGGCTCAGGTGAGCTAAAAATGGATAAATAAGGTAAAGAATAAGCAGGAGAGGGCTGAATCTCAATTCCACGATACAACACGCCGTCAACAACCTATATGCCAAATATGAACATTCTAGCTTATACCATTGTGGAGAAATCTTTTACGTAAATTTTTACCAGAAATAAAGAAAAATGGATAAATAAGGGAAAGAATAAGCAGGAGAGGGCTGAATCTTAATCCCACGATACAACAAGTCAGTGTAAGCAGTATACCAAATATGAACATTCTAGCTTATGCCGTTGTGGAGAAAATGTTTTCGAAAATTTTTATTAAAAAGTGTTACGGAATTACGGAGGGACAGAATGACGGAGAGATGCAAACCAGAATACGCCCCACTTTTTCAAAGCGGGGGTATAAAGATTCATATTTGGTTTGTGAGTTGACAATGACTTGTTATGTTGTGGGATGTTTTGTTATTATACAGGCTATATGCGATGTAAGCGCTAAAGGAGGGGGTATTGGTTGGTTGATTTGATGCTTAACGTCCACGGTAAACAACTAAGATCATGTCGGGACGGTCAGTTAACCTAACCACACTATTCCTGGGCAGGCTTAGACCTCCTAAGCGGTTAACCAGTACTAAGTGCACATACTTTCGCCAGTAACTGACAACTGCCCTTCTTGAATCAGCGGAAGAAGAAACGAAAGTATGTGGCCAGACCGGGATTCGAACCCAGGACCTCTGACTTTCGAGTCAGGTGCCCAACCGATTGCGCTACCCGGCCCCAAGGAGGGGGTATAGTCAGATTTCTGACAGTTCTAGTTTTTGCTGCAGTGACAGAGGACATTAAGGGAATCATTTTGCTGAAAATCGTATAAAAAAGTTCTTTAAAGTAATGTCAACTTATTTAAAATAGAGACCTTTTTTATGCATGAGTTATCTTTCTTACTTTTAATAGATTTTTAACCACAAGGCACTAATCTGTGATCTAAAAGATGTTTTATTTCTTGCAAATTAATTTTAGATAGAAATCATTACTACTTGTAAACGTTCGGAAAGTTACTTTATTACCTGTTGAGTATGTGACGAATTTGAATGTAATGTCAATATTCAACAGGTGGAAACAGCCTATTTTACCGTTATAGAATGATTATATCCCAAGTCCGGTGTCAAGCAAGTTGTTTAAGTTTAAAATTAATTCGATTCCCGAAGAGAGTAGTTTTGTTATATCATTTGTGATCAATTTATACAGTTTTTAAGTTAGATAAATCAAAAACACAGGCCGCCGCTATCTTACTTTCTTCTGATCAATCTAGACGCTTGCCGATGCTTGATATCGATTAGTTGTTTTAATGAACGAATACAATTTTGCTTTGGAAGAGACAGGTTTCTCTTCATGGAAACACATTACCAGAAGTTTTGTATATAAAAGGCAAGGTTCAATGTAAGAAATAACAGTTTAGGAATAGTTTTCTTTATGAATGATTTACAGTGCAAAACACGCTCATGTAACAATAGTTAAATATATGGCTTCAACCTGCCAACCCCGACAGGCTCACAAATGAGGCATTCAATGGCTATGTAATAAGCGTCGCAGGCCGCGGGAGTTAGTTGATTGTTGGATATCGTCGGAAGCAGATCGAAGAAGACTTAGAAGACTAGCGCTTCGTGGCACGAACTGAAAGCAGAGGTAAGGTATTTGGAGATCATTGCGATAGCCATATACCAATACAGTGCCCAACGGTTCATTGTTGTGCTGAACTCATACCTGAAGCCTCATAGTTGTCAGAAAGCATTACGATAGCTGAACCAGTGTCTCAAGAAGTGTTCTTGGGAAGCTAGGCTGAGCCAGCTATAGTGTTAGCTTGAAGAACATAGAGTTAGACCCCATCAGCATTCAGTGGTATAGGCAAGAGAACTGACTGAAGACACAGGTCTTGGAAAGATTTTTAGTTGAACCATAAAGTATAGGTTGAAGCCATACATGACTGTTTGTGCTGATTATTGTGTGATTCTTTTCATATATCCAGTGGATTTCTAATTGAAACTTTTAATCTTAGGACAAGGCAGTCCAAACAATTGCTTTAAATCATACACCTGTTAACTTAATCAATAATCAAGTAGTCAAGCGAAAAACCTGTATCTATTTTTCTGTAACTTTTTTTGTAAATTACCTATCGTTTGTATCAGTACTGCTCGGAGAAACGTCACAGTGGTGTCAACGGTGGGATAATTGATAAACCACCTTTATCACGAATCAAGACACCTATGTTCTGTAGAAAATGGACAATTCTGCAGGGTTTGACGCTGCCTTGTCGCAGCCCGATTAGAGACTGGAAGCTATAGAGAAACAGATTGAAATGAGTGAACTTCAAGGAGAAATAACCCTGCTTGAGCACCAGCTTCGTGAGCTTGACATGCAACGTGAGAGCTGTCTTAAGGACAACAGTGGATATCAAGGATCAGGGAGACGGCAGCTAAATATTCTCAAGGTAGACGGGATAACTCTGTATTGAGTAAACCACCAGAGCTACGCATATATGATGAAAGTGGTGTAAGAGGAGGTGTTTCAGCGACGATGGAGCGACAGTAACTTGGCAATAGAGATGAAAATGCTGGACCGGTGACCTCAAACCCAAACCTGGATGTGGTGAAACCAAACGGATAGAGTAACTTTAGGTCAGAAACATCAGGTGATAACGAAATATGGTTAAAGTCTCGGTCTTTAAATTTAATTCCAGAACCGAATGCAGCAAATAAACAGAGAAATATTGGTGTGGAAGTTAAGCCAGCACGTTTGACGGGACAGGCTCCTTGTTGGACTACCGAGCGCATTTTGATGCATGTATTGAAATCAATGGTATTAAAGAGAAAAGGGCTTATACTTAACTGTATCTCTGAGAGGTCAAGCCCAGGGCGTTTTTGGAAATCTCTCAACCGAATCGAAAGATATTGATAAGCTAGTTGCTGCTTTAGAAGATTGGTTTGCACCATCTAAACAAGCTAAGTTATACAGAGTACAGTTAAGAGAAAGAAGACAAACTGCAACAGAGACTTTATCTGCTTTTGGACAAGATGTTTGAAGATTAGTAAATTTGGCATATCCGATTGCTCCTCGTGATTTCAGAGAGACTTTAGCTGAGGAACAATTTATTGGCGCATTACATAGCTCAAATATGCGATTGAGAGTGGAACAGGCAAGATCAAGGAGCCTGAATGATGCAGTTCGACATGCAGTTGAGCCGGAGGCTTATAAAAGAGCTGAAAGGAAGAAGACTGAGGGCAAAGGGTACCTTTGCACAACAAACCAGATAGATACAAAATCAATTGATCCTAATGAAAACAGCATGGATAAGCTGACTAGTGTACTTGAATGCATACAGAAAGAGCTCCAGTCCCTTAAAACGCAGAGCCCATACAACAGCCGTTAAGAAGAGTTCCTTACCATATGCAAAAGGAAATGGATAGCCAGATAGATTACATGTTAAAGAAATATGTCATTACATCCACAAAAAGCCCAAGGGCTATCGGCATTCTGCTTGTCAAGAAAAATGATGGCAGCCAGAGATTTTGCGTTGACTACCGCAGGCTAAACGATGTAAAAATTAAAGATGCCTATCCCCTACCAAGGATCGATGAATCTCTGGATCAACTAGCAGGGTCACAATGGTTTTCTTGCTTAGATATGAACTCAGGGTATTGGCAGGTCGAGTTAGACCCTGAAAACAGAGAGAAGACAGCGTTCATCAGCAGAAAAGGACTATTCGAATAAACGTTTTACCGTTTGCCCTTTGGCATAATGCGCCAGTCACCTATGACAGGCTGGTCGAAATAGTATTAGCTGGGTTGCATTGGTAAACGTGTTAGTTTATCTGCAAGATATCATAGTATGTGGAAAAACGTTCAATAAAATGGTGAAAAATTTGGGCGATGTTTTTGCAAGATTTTCAAGAAGCTGGCTTGAAACTAAAAGCGAGAAAACGTCAGTTGTTCGCTAATAAGGTGGAATTCTTAGGACATATTGTCACTCAGGAAGGCATTAGTACAGATCCAAAGAAAACAAAATGTATTCAGAATTGGCCAGGGCCAATGAATGTGAAAATAGTGAGATCTTTCGTAGGGTTCTGTAGTTTTTATCGTAGGTTCATATTTAGGTTTTTCAGAGATAGCAAAACCACTTCACAAACTGACAGAAAGAGATGCTCGATTCAAATGGACACAAGAGTGTTCGGACGCTTTTCAAACTCTTAAGTCTAAATTATTCAATTCGCCAGTGCTTTCCCCATCCAGATTTTAGCCAGAGTTTTATACTAGATGTTGATGCTTGTGACCAAAGTATAGGGGAAGTCATCTCACTGAAAATCAATGGAGGAGGGCATGCCATAGCATTTGCTAGCAGGGCACTGACAAAGACAGAGCGTCATTACTAACCAGAAAGGAGTTGTTAGCCCTTGTAAACTTTGTTAAGCATTTCAAGCATTATCTGTATGGCAGAAATTCCTTGTGAGAACAGGCCATTGCTCTTTGAAATCCCTTATGAACTTCAAAATCCAGAAGGCCAGCTTGCTCGCTGGATAGAGGTGTTATCCTCCTATGACATGAAAGTTGATTACAAAACAGGACGGTTACTTGGGAATGCCGATGGATATAGTAGAATTCCATGTTCTCAGTGTGGAAGAAGTAATGAAAATGAAACACTGACTGTGAATACGATTAAACAATCAGATGCAGAAACTTAGATCTGAAAATATTACAAATAGAGATCGAGACAGCCTGCTTATCAGAAGCTTGTTAGAAAAAGAGGCAAAACCATAATCAAAGGATACGTCAAGTGAAAGCTATTTAGTGAAAGCACTGCTAGGACAATACCAGAAGCTTGAACTGCATGATGAAATGCTAGTTCGTAGGTATGAGGTTCCTGTGACCAATACAATTATCTGGCAGGCAGTAGCATCCCAATCTCAAAGAAGAACTAAGGTTTTCTCACGACATCAAAACCTCTGGCCATCTAGATATAAAGAAAACTTTAAGTAAAGTCAGACAAAATTACTATTGTCCTGGACTGGAACAAGATGTTGAAATGTACATGTCAGGGCGTGAAACATGTCAAAGGAGTAAAGAGCCTATATCGACGAAAAGGGCACCCATGCAAGTAGCTAGGACCGGGTACTCTATGGAAGGAATAACTGTGGATATAATGGGTGAACTCTCTGACTACTTCACCAAATGAACCGAGAACTATCCAATGTGTAATGTAGAAACAGTCTCAGAAGCCAAGCTTTTGGCTGATCAACTATTTTCAAGATTTGGAGTTCCGGATCAGATACATTCGGACCAGGTGTGTCAGTTCGAAAGCAATTTTTTCCATAAATGTGTGAGTTGCTTCAGGTTGATTAAACACGTACCACACCGTATCATCCACAATCAGATGGTATTAATGATTGGTTAGACCCATCCAATGGTTAGGCAAGAGAACTGAAGACACAGGTCTTGGATAGATTTTTAGGTGAACCATAAAGTATAGTTTGAAGCCATATATGATTGTTTGTGCTGATTATTGAATGATTCTTTTCATATATCCAATGAATTTCTAATTGAAACTAATCTTAGGACAAGGCAGTCCAAACAATTGCTTTGAATAATACATCTGTTAACTTAATCAATAGACAAGCAGTCCAACGAAAAACCTATATCTATTTTTCTGTAAGCTTGTAAATAACCTATCCAACTATGACGTCATAGGAGACTTTATGAAATTTAATGCGGCAACTTAAACATACTCTCGTGTGTTGAGATATCTACATCTTCAACTCCCAATACCTCTTAGTCCATTTAAGAAAAGTTTGCTGCGGTTTTCATTATTCAGTTGGTTAGAGCAAGAACTTTTTGTTGTAATGAAAAAAACACCTTCTCATTTGACCTTTAATCATTTATGCCCAGTAAACTCTTCTATCCTTATAAATTAGATGAGTCCATTCATCATTTGAGGGGTGTCGTGTTTAGTTACATTTTATCATTTTCATTTTATTCTAAAGAGACATACCCATTTCTCTTATGCAAAAAGTGTAGACCCTGATCAGATGCCACATTTTGCAGTGTCTGATTGGGGTTTGCACTTTTGCCAATGCATCTACTTTTCATAGTTTCTACTATATTTGGGCACGATGCAGTCGCATTAATTTTCCTTGCACTTATCAACCCTTGCGAGCTGAGAAAAACTGCATTGGGGATATTTTGAGTTACGTTAGTCATGTGAAAGAAGGTGGGATAAACATATTTAAAGACACTGTGTGTTACGTCTGGTCATACGACCGTCGCAGAACACTAAACAATCATCTCATACTTACTTTCGTCACAAAGTGCTGAGACGTTCTTGTCCCACATTGAATTTGAGGTGCATCTTAATTTTCTTGATTCCGGCCATTCCGAAGAGCGATAATTTTTGTTGCATTCAAAATAGCAGATTTCCCCAGCACGCCGTTGACATGACAATAGTAGCTTCCCGTGAGGCAAGGCAAACAGTGGGCATTGTTCATCATCTGTAAGTTAGAAGAAACACACGTACTCTGAATTTTACACTTGCCAACGACTTCCCTCATGTAAACCTTTTAGAGTAACTAGCTTCATACACCGATGAACGACAACTGATCTGATCATGTGACGTTGTCGTCAAGCGAGGTCTAAGGTAACGAACGTCTTGTTTGGTCAACCTAACGTTCGATTGACATTACGTTATGGCGATGCCTTTTTAACGTAACAGCCAAACACATCTTTACTTACTTTTCTTCGATCCATACTTTGCATATTCTACACTAAATTACCACGAAAACGGCACAGAAAGGGTCTGAAAATAAAGTGTTAGAACTAAAATTTTATTTTTCAGCTTTGATTGTCTGAAGAAGCCAGTGGTCTTCGCTAAACTTCGCGCTTCATGAAATTTTGACTCCGCCCACTGGCTTCATCACACGATGAACGCTGAAATATCAAATGTAAATTGAAAGTACGGTCGTCTCTGTTAACGCTCTCTGATTTCCCTTAGATGAACCTATTTCGGAGGAAAAGTATTCATAGCGAGCACTCGCTTGCAGGCGCGTAGCGCTTGCAGTTCAAAGCTCAAAGCTCTGTAGGAGCTGTGAAAGAGCGGGGGCTCTATGGTAGAGGATTGGTAAGGGATATTTTTACCTGCAAGATTCGTTACTTTAAATGGAATTTCTTTCGTAACGACACGAAAACGGAAGTTATCATTAGTCTGGTTTAAATAGAAATCAACGAAAAAAAAAAAAAGAAATATTGGGCGTACACTCTTTCTGTCGCTACGTTACATAATGACGTCAAACGTTCAGTTTGAGAAAAACAAGATGGCATCAAGGTTAACCGCTTCTGTAATCACACAAAATGCAAGGAGGCTGAGCCTTAGGTGAAATGTAAAGGAAATAAAGCGCCGTAGAGCAGGAACTGAAACATTATAGCCCGTTTTCTGATGGGATAAATTACTATTAGGAAATCTGTTTTCTGACAGTTTCTTATTAGTTTGTAGACGGAGTTCGCAGCTGTGGAGTTGCAATGCTTTTATCACAAAGTTCATACGACAAAAAACATTGTGAAATTGAACCAAGAATCTTACAATGAGTAGTCATATCACTGTCTACGCTTCAATCACGCATTTTTGTCCGAAACTTTAGAGTTAACATGGTGGTTGCCATAGAGAGGTTTTATCATACCACCCACACATTGTAAAAAGCGATGTGCTCACCTATAGGCAGTGCCTATTTTCATATTACTTCCATGAAAAAGAGTCGGTAAAGCGACGGTACGCAACGTCACATGTAAACAAACGATGTCATTGGATGTGCTAACGTTCTATCTCACGTCACGTCATGGTGACGGCCGTTTAATATGAGTGGCTTGCTTGTTGGTTAGTGTCAGCTTTTCGTCGTAGAATATATTTTAAATTTGTTGCGCTTTAAAATCGAAAATGATGCTCAAATCATTTTAAAATGAAATGTAGGCTAATTACAAGAGACAAATTTCATTTTTCCGAAGTACATTGATAATGTTCTAATTTTTTAGGCTGTCCAAAATTTTATACTCAAATCTGATCGATTTTATCAATAAATTGATATTCACTTACTGTCAAAAAATAAAGAATTATCTTAACATATTGACGTCATTGCCTTTAACCCCTCGAATGTATATGAGCCGTGACACGAGAAAACTAACAAAGCGGCATGAGCGCCGACTCAGGTAAGCCTGGGCATGTGCCCAGTCTAACCAGACTCTTCGCTAAGTACTTTAAGGGTAGCTAAGGGTCTTAGCTACCTCCACTCGGACAGCGAAGACTCTGATCAGATTGGGCGGATGCCCAGGCTGATCCGAGTCTGCGCTGGACGCACATGCCACTTTGTTGGTTTTCTCGTGTCGCAGTTCATATATTGATTTTGAAGAAAGCAATTCTATACGAATTTGTTACATATACATCATACGAATTATCCAACAGACTATGCTTGCTAATCATGGTCTAAAATATGCATTATAAATATATTTGGAGACAGTTATCACTTTCCTCTGAAACCCTTTAGTATGAATTGTTTGTGTCAATGGGAAATGTACATTGTATTTGTCATGATGTGACTAATTTGTATAAATAAATAATTTAAACTAAGACTCATCCCGGATTGAAGTTCTGCGCCCCCCCCCTCCTTGGTTAAGATTTCCCAATCTGCCCTATATTCTGGCATGGCTTACTTCATCCGACACTGTCGCCAACTTTGTTTGACATCGGCAAGCCGAAGTTTAGTAAATTTGGCAAAAACAATCAGTATTGCAGTATTAGCCTAGGATCTAAGGCTCCGGGCTCATGAAAAGAGGTCATGGATCAAATTAGGTAGTACTAGGTCCCACCCAAAACATGAAAAACTTACTCGTACAAAGTGTATGCGGGTCTACGCTCCAGTTGGCAGAGAATTGGCACGTGATCGTAGAATCAATTGTTCCATTTCGGTAGCCATGGTTACAAGTGTAGTCGCATATCTGTCCGACTTTTCCGGGGCACGTGGAAGAGAGATTCCCGTTCGGTATAATAGTGGAAGGACACAGTTTTGCTGCAAAGTAAATCTGTACTATAGTTTATACGATTTACGTAATGAAAGAAGAAGCAATACTAAGCCACGCAGTCTGAATGGGTGTTGCGCAAAAGTTCACTGCGTATTTTCTTAACAGACTCCGCTTAATCATAATAAGCTTTCAACTTGCCTTCAACGATACTAGATATTATTTGTTCTTAATAACAAATATGTTTTTATATTCAATGTCATTCGATACCGTCATAGTGAAGAAACTGCGTACTAGCACTATTACAGGTGTGAAGCGATTTGACATATCCTTTCGACGGCCGTAGCGTATTTATATGTAATTGCTGAAAATGACTTTTTGAACGACCCTCACAACCTCATATATGCAGGCATCTTATTAATTTTGATTTCTCTGTATATGCCAGAATCAAGGCCTTGCAAGCTATTAGTATCAGTTCTATAATGCATACTGGGAGGACACTAGACGCTTTCAAATGCCGAAAAAAAAATTGAAAAATTCACTTCTAAAATTTGGCTTGTACCTTGACTTTTTGTAACCGCCCTGCTAATCTTACCAAACAAGCAGGGCCAAAAGAAAAATATCGGATAAACGCGCAATTAAACGGAAAATAAGAAGACAAAGAAAAAGAGAAGTAAAGAGGGAAATATCTGAAACAAAAGCGAACAAAAAAAAACAAGTCCGTGCGCAACCTTCTTGGTAGGGTGACCCCTGCGCCGTGACCTCCGACGTCATGAGAAAAACAGGTGTCATTTATTGTGAAGCTAAATATGTCTCCTGTCGATTGGACTTCCGATTTCACTCATCAAGTAAGCAAGTCAAAATTTAGGGTCAAATATTCTACCCCACCCCCTTTTACAACGATTTTTTTAAACATCTGGTCGTCGAAAGGATATACGAGTAATAAGGGAAATTTTCATTATCACTTTTCATAACATACTTTTACATCACAAACGGTATCAGATAGTAAAATACTTCATCTTTAATATTGTGTTTTAATTTTGATTCTAGCACAAGTACAAAATGGTCTTTTTTGGGTGATTTTCTAGAGGTACATAATTAATTAAAAACAAATAACAAAATCTCCGTAAAACCAGTAGGGCACATGAATTCAACGACTTGTTTCGAATCAAATTGATACAAAATGTTATGCATCACGAATAGATCAGATGAGAAACAAGAGTATTTTTTCATCTGACATGAATTTCATTAGTCTAGCTAAATGATGAAATGGTCTTTTTCAATAATTGTTCAAATTTTAATTGATTATTTTTTTTGCCGGTGGTTTCCGTGCGTTTCCGTAAATTTCGACGCTAGGACACGACTCCGGTTTTCAGGTAATAGCTCCAGGCGGAGATTACCACGTTAAGATATGATAGAATGTTGTAGAAATGAATTTTCAAGTGAATGGATTATGTAAAATGTAGATTTATCCAGTACTGGGCCTAAATTTTGCTTGAACTGAAAGATGTAAGTATATTTATTTAGTTTTTATTTTATTTTTCTGGTCCAGAGCTGCACTAGAGATCAAAGGGAACGTTTTTGGTTTCTGATGCTAGAATAGAAACGAAGTCGTACTATCTAAATACAATTATAATTGATGCCGATATATTCAAATTTCAGTCTTTGGTCTTATTAGCAATCATATGAAGAACAAAGGTTGGCTAACTTCTTTAAATTTGCGAAATAATTGGTATCTGATACTGGTGCCGAATTAAAGACACGATATCAATTATTTTATGATTGTATAATGCCAATTAGTAATGTCGGTATGTTTAAAAATTAAGCTTTTGCTCACTTGATTAATTGGGTCGCGACTTGAAAAAATCAAGAAAGTGGCATGTGCGCCTAGGAATGACTAATATCAGCCTAGGCGTTCGCCAAGTCTGATCAGTATCTTTGCTGGTGGCATGGAGATAGATTAGACCCGCAGCTACCCTTAAAGTACACAGGGAAGACTCTGATCAGACTTGCCATATTCCCAAGCTAATCTGAGCCTTTAGGTAGTAAACATGACACTTTATGGGTTTTATTGTATCGAGAATGTATGAAATATATGTGCAGCGACTCGCCAAAACTAACAAGGTGGCATGTGCACTTCGCGTAAATTCAGCTCAACCTGGGCTTCCGTACAGTCTGAGCAAAGTCTTCCCTTTTCGCGTAAAGGGAGCTAAGGGTTTAAGCTCCCTCCATGACGACAGCGAAGACTAAGATCAGCCTGAACATCCGCGCTGGAGTTGCGCTTACAAGATAGCATACGGTCTTAACTATCCCTTTGCGGACAGCGAAGACTGGTAAGATTGGGGGATGCCGAGGCTGATCTGAGTCTTTGCTGGGCACACATTCGACTTTGTTCGTTTTGTCGTGTCGTGGAACAATTCTGCTCTCTTTAACGATATATAAATGCATAATGTTTACTCAATCATTAAATTATACGTTTTTATCATCATACCATCATGAATGATTAACTAAACAAATTTTCACAAGGGTCTTTTTATGTTTGAATCAAAATTTTGTGCAATTAATCTAATTCATTGCTTGACTGTTCTAACAAAACCCTTAGTTATACAATTGTATGACATACACGGTATTAATCTACTTATTTATTTTCATTTATTTTATTTTATTTTATTTTTTTTTTTTTGTTCTTGACAATGTTGAATTTAAATTTTACGTTTGTTCCAGAGAGAGAGAGAGAGAGAATTTAGTCACGAAAAATTTTGATTATCACTGAATGAGAATAAACGATATCAACAGTTAGTAAATAACCAATAGCACCTCTTTTTTCCCCTTATTGGCTGCATAAATCATTTTGGATTTCTGGAGCATGACAATTCTTTTTTAGAGCCAAATATCTTTGAATAATAATAATGATAATAATTATTATTATTATTATTATTATAAAATATAATCATCATGTGTTCTGACAGCATCATGCAAAGGAATCCAAACGGTTTTACTACATTACCATAATTATTTTATGTATGAGTCTGAATATTCTAAGAGACTCTTGAAATGTGATCGATATTCAATAGACCTTTTTCACATTGTTATCTCCCTTGCCGACTACTCTTCAATGGAGGTACGAAAATGAACCTGAAAAGATATATGGGGCAGTCTTATTCTGGCCTTACGGGAGGAGATGTTTTGGTGTCAGGATTTTGAATATTTTTCGTGCGAAATACCATTTAAACGGAATTTGCACTGTGATTCCTTGAGTTTTTGAAAGGTTGTTCAATTAAAAACATTTGTTTATGGATCAAAAGTAGCGTTTGCTAAGAATAAAGTACAAATAGCAGAGGAATATATCGGCTGCGCGATGCTAAACTTTGGTATAAATAAGTTTTAATAATTTCAGTACTTTGGTGAATTACTTTTTAAATCATTAAAACATCACCCTTTCGCTAAGGAGACTATCAAAATATTTTTTCAGGTCAATATTTTTACCAAACTATTTAGTTCAAGGGTAATCTACCTGTATTAAAACAGAGACAGAAAATTTACTAGCCATGCGGCAGTTATTTTCGAGATTACATCGGTCCCGCTCATGCTTGCATTAATTTAACCGATGATTTTTTTTTATATATTTTTTCATTTGTTTTATATTTTTGAAGACATATATATTTTGACTTACAACCTAAACAAAATGATACAAAAATAAACAGCCGTTTACTGTCCAAACTGGTCGGGAAAATGTTACCGGATCTGGCCGCATCTTCAATATAAATTAACCTGACATGCAGAGATATATGGATGTGTTTGAAATGTGTTTAAATAAATTATAGAATAAAAAAAGAGTAATAATAATGTTTTGTTCTATTATTTTAGAATTACACGAAGATCAACATGTTTGGTTTAAATATTACGGAAGAATAAATAAAAGTAAAAAATTGAGGCTGAACATTAGCGTCACACATGGCCACAGGAATTGAATAGGGTGTATGTTTTATCATTATTATAAAATTTCTACCGTTTAATTAATCGCATAATCGCAGAAAATAATTTGTTTGTTGTTTTTTTTATTCCGTTGGCAAGTATTGCTTATTATGCGATATCAATATCACCCACTAAAGTGTGAAATACTGTTGGAGGTGTCAACGTATGGCATTCTCCGTTGATAGCGTTTGTTGTCAAAAGATAAGTCATAGTATATGTCAAACATTCAGATAATTAGCAAAAAATCTGACACAAGACGATTTACACACTTATTTGGGAGATTATTTCATCTCTTGATTATTCAGTTCCATTTATTTATTTGGTTTCGATAGAAAAAATTCAACCTCATGTATGAATGATTTTCTTTTAGTTCAGACTTCATTCAAAGAAAACGGAAAGCATATTTCAATAAATTAATATTAATATATAAATGTTCTGTACTTGATTTCTTAATTTCGAAATAATCCATTTTAGCGACTTGACTTTTGTATTAGATGTACACCTTTTTCCGAGTTTTTTGCATATCTTTTGACATGATTTCTTTGCAAGTTTTAATTTAAATACAAGTATTGATAATTTTTGCTTTAAATCATTATGGAAAATTAAAATAGTAAATAAGGCATCATTAGGACAAGCAGAATGTGAATATAGATGATTAAAACAAGTATTTGTTACTCATTACATAGGAAATATCAATGTCTTAAAATCCAGTAGCCCCCCTCGGTCTAAAGTCTCACCTATTATCGGGAAATAACGCTTCACGTGAGCGGTATACGCATGCGCAGAAACAATGTGAAAAAGGTCTATTAAAGTAATAAAGATCGATACGGTATTTTATCATGACCGAGATAATATTAGCCTAAGGAAATACCTTGACACCTGGAATTGTCGCATACTGTCGTTAAGTTTCGGAGATCAACCGAAAAATCTCTGGAGATCTACCTGTCCAGGTCTAAAATCAATAACCTAGAGTAAGAAGTACGAGTATTCTGCCAGATAATTTATTCGATTATAAGACGGTAGTTTATTCTTACGGGATGAAGTTATGTAGATCAGTCTTGTGTTTTCGACATCAATAATTCGATTTCTCTGTATAAGAAATGACAATGAATAGTTAAACGGCACCCCCACAGAAAGACATCTTTTTCCATATCAAGCCCGTGAAATAGATGATTATTAAAAGCAAAATATTATGAAAGCGTACATACGTAGGCACAAGTCTTTGACCGAATCAAAGGTCTGTGACATATACAAAGGCACCCAGTTACCATTTCTTGAGCACCTCAGTTGGGACACGAGTATGTCCTTGACATAACCATAGTCACACGAATAAGAACATCCATAACAACTTGTCTCCACCAAGCCATGAGGAATATTTGGGCTGCATTCAATTTTACCTGAAGAGAGAAAACTAAATTTAAGTTACTGGAAGCACTTTCAGGGGAGAAAGTCCTTATCCTTTCTGTTTCATAGGGACGGGGGCTTCCAGTGAAGGAAAGCATCTGCCCTCTCGTGCAGAAAATGCTTTCTTTAGAGAGAAACACCCATTTTGGAGAGGGTTCAACGTTCATATAGGAAAAGAAAGTAAAAAAAAAAACAAAACAAAAACACTTCCTCAGGCTTTATAAGAATTGCAGCAAACATGGCTATTTACAGGCCTCACCATCGATATCACCTCAGTAAAATGAACCCACCCCTAGAGCTCACGTATGCCTCCGGTCAGTGCTACCGCCCAATTTGAAATGCAACTTAATGTATTAATGTAAAACTTTAAAGCAATGCCAGAAAGAACCTCAGTGTCAAACCCAGTACACGTAGGCAAAAGATTCTTAAGAAATAAATTATAAGAAAATGAAAACTAACTTTAGTGACCTATGTCGACTCTAAAAGGCGGAATTAAAGAGCTTTTGACAGTATTCTCCGGCGGAAATTAGAAGACAACATTTATCATATGACGTCGCATCTAAGAGTGTAATAAAGTCTTGCATTAAAATCGGTAATCCACTAGTGGATTAAATATGCAAATTACGTCGTAGCGTGATGCGTTGACGTCCATAAAAACGTCCCTTTTTCTAATGGGGAAATCATGACGTTTTAGTGCAAAATTTGCTAGTAAAATCCGATTTTAGTGCCATATGATAAATAGAATTTTGCATTCGTGCTCCTGTATTATTGTATTTATTAAACTCGTTGGGGAAATCTTATCTATTCCCCAACTCGTTTAATAAATTCAATAATGCATGAGCACTCATGTAAGATCCTCTATATCCATGCTCTTGTGGGGTGAGGGATTGGGGTGGGATGTTGTGCAACGCTGCTTGGAGAGCCAGTCATGTTGTGGTGAAGATCGTATACGTTGTGGCCATAACCAGCGTTGTTCCAGAGAGGGGGCGCCTGCTGTGATCTTTGCCTTCCACTTCCATTTCCATGGTGTTTTATTATTATTGACAGGACAAGAACAGACGCAGTGCCAGAGGGTGCACAGTTTCGTACTGCTGAGCCCAATGGGCCAACATCGTTTCGAAAATTTGATAACGTAGATGCTCAGCAGATCATAAAACTCCAGTAACTGATTTCATTTGTTATTGCTTCTGTAAGGAATTTTACTGGTTACTGATTGACAGCTCTATCATCTTACTGACCAACAGCCTTGAGCCGAGGGATTAATTGTTATCAATAACACTGTAGCTGCACAATAGCTCCGCCCACTCATATAGATAAGCTTCTTCTTTGCCGGGCGGCATGAGGTCTAAGCCTAAGAGTATTGACTCCTTCCAAGTCTGTAACCTTATCCTTAAGTCAACAGCATTCAGATGATATTGTAGATAAATCATATAAAAAGTTCAAAGGAATCCTAAACACACATCAGAGGGTTCCATAAGAGAATCACACACACACACACAAGCACACACACACACACACACACACACAAACTTAAACTTAGTAAAAAATTCCATATCCTATCCTAAGTCAGTGACCATGGCCTTAGGAGATCAGTGACATTCAAAAATACTGCTGTTTTCAATTGGGGTAGCTGAATGGCTGAATGGTTACCTGTTTTGAAAGAGCTGTTTACCAATCGCGTCTTTCGTGAACTTTTGTAAATATTTATGTATATACTTCTTTCCCTTTTTGTTTTGAGGGCGGGATATGGGATCTAGGGCCGTATTCATAAAACGACTTAAGTGGTTGCTATGCTGTTGCTAAGGCTAAATTTCTTTGAAGGAGATTCCTTACAACTATGAAATTTGGTTTGGAGGAACATCCTTTGTAAGACTGTTCCTCCAGACCAAATTTCGTAGTTATAGGGAATCTCTTTATAGATATTTAGCCTTAGCAACCGCATAGCAACGCCTTAAGTGGCTTTATGAAAACGGCCCCTGATTTTATTAGTTCCTGATCATTGTCTATCTTTTAACATTCCAGATGATGTCGATTAGTGCCAGGAGTAAAGCTCAAAACTTTAAGTCTTAAAGTAATTCTCTGGAAGCACCAAAACCAGGTGAAAATTACACGTCTCAGATTTTCGTGAAACTGAGTGTTGTTTATGCATATGTCAAGTGATGAACAAAAATAGAAGTTTTTCTTCAATCAAACTATCCGTTGCCATGGCTACCAGGTTTTCTGTTTTACCCTATTCTGGTGATTTCTCAAATGAAAAAAATGTAGGATTTGACTCCATTTGTCCTATGAGGTATTTCACAACAAATGTTATTGACATTTGCATTTTACAAGAGACCCATGTAAGTGCTGTTTATGGACAGAGATAATTTTCTTCATAGTGCTATGGTCAAGCAGTTGGTGACCTTGACTTTCATCTATCAAGGTCCCTTTTTTAAAAAACATCGAAAACTGGCCAAATTCAAAATCATTTTACTATAACATGCGGCTATATATTTTTTCTTTCTCTTGGTGCAGAGAGTACAAAGCCTAGTTGTTGATGTATCAAAAATTGGAGATTTTTTAAATTGAAAATATTTTTCTTTGAATTTAATCACCGTCAGGTAAATCAGATGAAACTGTCATAACAGAAACTCGATAAAAAGCAATATTTTGAAAACTTTGAAGACATATGAGCAGAAATGAAGATTAATAGATGACTTACAACAGACGGAAACTACATATAGACTTTTCAACCTAATAAATACAATATGGGGTGAAATTACCCCACCCACTTCCTTTAAATGTGAAACCAATTTTAAAGTTACATGATACATATAATTATATATCTCAGTCTTTGGTAATTTTGTATGGTCTGGAGGGCTTCTACAACCTCATCATATCTGCTGTCTATTTTGTTATGTCGCCTCACAATTGGGGACGGGGGGTTATGTTGGTTTTTGGTGCGCATCCCGTCGACTTCTGCATCTGCGTAGTCCTAGTCTGCACTCTGTCTCCTGAAGGGATGGGTGGACTTTCACTGAACTTACACAGATATAATATTGGGTAAGGGGAAAGAACTGGTAAGGTTTTGGTGACCTTGGCCTAATTTTCAAGGTCACAGAAGGTCAAAGAATGTTGAAAAATTGATTTTTCTGCATTGTATCTCTTGATTGGATGGATGGATTTTAATTAAACCTGTATAGATATATCATTGAGAAACGGAAAAGAACTGATAAGGTTTTGGTGAGCACGATCTTATTTTCAAGGTCATAGGAGCTCAAAGAATGTTGAAAAATGCTTGTCTGTACCATAGCTCCTGAATTGATGGATGGATTTTAACCAAACTCGCAAATATATCACTGGTAGATGGGACAGAACTGGTGATTTTCGTGACTTTGACCTCATTTCCAAGGTCACAGGAGGTTAAAGAGTGTTAAAAATGGCTTGTTTGCACGACATGTCCTGAAGGGATTGATTGATTATGACCAAACATAGAAAAGTGTATAATCGGGAGGTGGAAAAGTATGATTAGATTTTGATGACCTTGACCCAATTTTCAAGGTCGAAGGAGGTTTTAACTTGGCAACATTTAGGAAAATCATTAATGCTAGGAAAGTGCTGGTGGGGGGGGACATCTGATTTTGTAACAAAAATCTACTTTTCTGTATTTATCACATGGTAACCATGGTAACCCATATTCTATTATAGGTCTGTTTTTGTTGGAAATTGCTATTTAGAACTAAAAATTGTTGATTGTGGTTGTTTTTCTATGTATACACTTTCTATAAATCAAATTAGTCACATCTTAGAAAAGAATGCGGTATTTTACAGTTGCTATGGATACAATCACATTTTGCATCACTGCAGCAATGGACAATCTGAGTGCATCTGATACAAAGAAAATAAAGAACATAAAATGGGCAGTAATACAAGTAAATACTACGTAATAAAGGAGAAAGTTTACTTATACATTTATCAAATTAATGAACATATTTATGCCCCCCCCCCCCTCCCCCACCATAGGCCACGGGGTGTGGAGCATGTTCTTTTTGGTCCAGCATTGGCGTCTTTGTCTGTGTGTCAGCATAACTTCTTGTCTGCACTCTATTTCCTGAAGGAATAACTGTATTTCCACCAACCTTGCATAGATACATCTTTGGATGTGGGAAAAGAGCTAATTAGATTTTGATGACCTTGACCCCATTTCAAGGTTTGAATGTTGAAAAATGGTTTGACGGTGCCATATGTCCTGCAAGAATAAATGGATCTAGACCAATTTTGCACAAATATATAGAAGAGAAGTGGAAAAGAACTGAATAAAATTTGGTGACCTTGACCATATTTTTAAGGTCACAGGAGGTCAAAATTGGTAAAAATGGTTTGTATGCACCATATTCCCTCAAGAGAGAGATGAATTTTAATCAAACTTGAACAGGTCTAAATATTATTTGGAAGTAGGAAAAACTGTTAGCTTTTGGTGACCTTGACCTTATTTCAAAGCCACATAAAGACTTACAATGTAAAAAATGACTTGCTTGCACCATAGCTCCTGAATGAACAATTGATTGTGGCCAAACTTGCAGAGACACACCATTGGAACACGGGAACGAATTAACTAGGACTTGAAAATCTTTACTCTTTTTTTAAGATCACAGGAAGTCCTAGGAAGTTGGTAAATGGGTTGTTTGCACCCTTAGTCCAGGAGCCCAGGAGAGAAAAAAGAGGTTCGCTCTCCTTTAATAGTAGAGTTTGGCAACCCTATGCATTAAAATATACATTTATTTTACCATAGATTTTGGCCCGGAGACATTTCGAGAAACGCCCAGGAGACTCAAAAATGACCATTTGCTCACCTGAGTAATTTCTACAGAGGATAGGCCTATCTGTTCTGTTGTGCTTCTTCCGACACTGAAACCAGCCTTTTGTTCAGCGATAATATCTTCAACTTGGGGGTTTGAGCCTGTTAAAGATGACTTTCAGCATGACTTTATTTTGAGGCTGATGGTTCTGTAGTTCTGACAGAGTTGGCCCTCTTGAGGGAGCGTAGTAACCAGCGACGGAGTCATTGGGGTCGGCCATTCTTCTGTTCTTCAGAACTTTTTATAGACCTTTCATGGTCTTCCTGCCTGCTTGAACAAGTTATACTGAAATATAATCAACCCCGGCAGACTTTTCCTTTTTCAGTGCAGCTACTACAATCTAAGCTGCCTCGGAAGGATCGGTTGTAGATTTTTTTCTGAGTGCCAAGTGCTGTCCAGAACTGTATTGTCACCATGACACATTGTTGTATAGCTCTGAGCAATATTCTGTCCATCTGCTGAGAATTTGGTGCTCTTTCAGACATGTTCCAGGCGAGTCCTGGATATTTGTTGATCTACCCTGTTTCCCTGAAGTTCTATCCTTCACCATCTGTTACGCTGATATTTTGGTCAGGCAAGTTTCAATCTCCTCGAACTGTCCTCCTTTGCTTTCTTCAGGGTCTTTTGAACACTCTTGTCGGCTGTCCTGTATTCTTTCACTCGTTCTGTTTCATGCCGGCTCTTCTTCGAATCTCTCCTTCATCGCAGGAGATCAAGAACATATCTGGTGACACAGGCCGTTGTCTTCTGACGTTCCTTCCTAAGTATCTAACTGGCTGTGTCCGTCAATGTTGTATTGTAGTTTGTCATCATGCTATCTATGTCTGTGCCATCATCCCTTAGACTGATGAATGGTGCGAAATTTCCGCCTATTGTGACTTGGAACGTGCTTGTCCACATCTGGGTTTTTGAACTTCTCACGGTGAAACCTCAGTCTTAGCTGGGTTGTCTTTCTGGTCTCCTTCAGACGAACTTGAGGGGTAATCATCAACAGGTAATGTACACTTCATATGTCTGCGCTGAAAAAGCTCCTTGTCCTCCTCGTTGGAACCGCTTCCTCACCAAGATGTAGTTAATCTGGTCTTAATGCTTCCTGTCTCGGCTGTGCTATGTCCACCTTGTGGATGGTTTGTGGGGCCCAGGTTTTTGTCAGTACAGGTTGTTAAAGATGCTAAGGAGTTTGAGACCCCGCTTATTTGTCTCTGCATTGCAGTAGGGTCCTAATACGTCTCTCCAGACTGTTTGTGATTCCCTTCCACTTGCCATTCCAATCACTTTGTACAACCAGAATGTCCTTCGTAATTTACTGGAGTTACTGATAGAAATGGTCTACCCTCTTGTCATCTTGCTCAGATCTTTATGATTGTGTTGTGACATTGAAAGGAGCTGCTCGCAAACGGAAAGTCTGCCGCAGACTGGTTGGCAAACCTCGTGTCTGTCATCCGTTGACATTTCACCAAAGTTCTCAATGCATATCAGTATGTTCCAGAAGTACCTGTCCATGTTGTGGATCAGCTCTTCAAGTTTCCCGGATGGCCTCAGAGCCCTCACATCCCAGTTTTCTACTGAGATGTCCTCCCTACCTCTCATTTTCTCGACCTTAGTCTCATCAGTCGCACACTTATCAACTACATGTACTTACTAACGTCAAACGGTAGGCGTGATCATTCTTAAGCTGGGCCCCGACAGACCCAGTATTTAAGTATCATTGGGGGCCGGGCCGCGTAGCGCAGTCGGTAGCGCGTCTGACTATAAGCCAGAGGTCCCGGGTTTGATACCCGATCCGGCCACTTACTTTCATTTCCCCTTCCGCTGATTCAAGATGGCAGTTGTCAGTTACTGGTGAAAGTAAGTGCACTAAGTACTGGTCTAAGCCAGGAACATGGCCATAGCTGTTTACCGTGGACGTTAAACAATAACACAACAACAAAAAGTATCCTTGGGTCTGTCTTCCAAAATGTTACTTGGGCAAAAGTCAACCTGATGGAGACCATACTTCTTCAGGCTGATTATGTTCACCACAACCGAATTCCAAGAAAATTATATGGCTCGCCTTTGTCATGAGCACGTGTCGGTTGGCTAAAAGTATTATTCTACCCGGGAGTTGACCTCTTCTAGGAGGACGTTCACTCTTTGATGTTGAGTCTACACCAACCCAAATTGACCCCTAGGCTTGGGAGGCCTATGGAGGTGGAAGTGGCTTCTTGGTTTCTCCAAGCAAGCCACTAAATATAATACAACATACGGAAAGGGCCAAGCTGATTAGGCCTATTCTAATCAACAGTGATCTCTGAAATCTAGATGTTGTATCAAGCTGAGCAAGGCTCGCTCGGGTCTTGCAGCTAACGCACGACTGTTGATTTCGTGTGGGTGCTCTATACTGGCCGTTGACTTCTTCTAGGAAGTCTTCAACCCAGTAACGCTAATTTCACAGGTGTTCTTTAGCACGTTCTGTCCACTGACCTAGCAATGAAATCCTAGATGGACTGCCAACCAAGGCTAACGATTGCACCTACCCTTCTACATGTAGTTCTTATTACCCTCCCAGGCTGATGAGATCCAGCTGCCCACATGCAACCGTTAGTTTTGGACAACATGGTACCATGACGATTAGGTTAAACTATGCATGTATACACTTTTAAGTTCGAAATAGCCCTGGTTCCACAAGTTTTTGAAATAAAATGTTATCTTTATACAGTATAATCGAATCATATTGTACATTTTGTATAAATTGTATTTTACATATAAATATGTCCATGTAAAACGTACATAAATATGTAACATATATAAATCAGTAGCACATATAAATATGTATATATTCTCCTTTAAAAAGCTTCCACTTTGTAAGGGAGCTTTATAAAATGTCTATTTACTACATTATTTTGATACAGATTATACAGGGTTGCGGCTTAATGAAGGGTAGCCTTTTTCTTCAGGGTTTGTATAAAATTAATATTTAAGACTGACATGTGTAGCAAATTTGCATCATATTGGACGTTTATATATTTATTTAAACATTTCAGTGTTCATCAACAAAATTCCAACCAAAATGCCTTATTCCATGTCAATGAGAGACAGTTCTAGTTTTAATTTAAATAGTTTGGATTAAGAGAATTTTGCATTCATATATCTCATTTTACCGTGGCATGCCCGTTATCTCGAACAAAAATGCTATGCACTTAAAAACTGTTACAGGCGAAATGCAAAACCTCCATACTTAAATAAAATCAAAGTCTTTTAGAAGTGATTCAGAACATAACATTCTTCAAGGGTGGGGTCAAAACTATGAAAATTATACTACTGGTAATTATCCCTTCGTGGGGCCCCTTTGGTGATATTTACATCACCTTGGAAGGTCTTATTTATTAGAACACATTTGTGGCAACATATATATGGGTGTAATTTAATACAAAATTAAGACAACCGGATTGTTTTCAAAATTAAAAAAAGTCAGAGAAAATAGTCATTTTTTGTCATTTTAACAAATTCACCCCTCTAGCGCCCCAGAGGGATTTCTCAGAATGTCTCCGGGCTTTATTACGTCCAGAGGGGTACAGGCTATAACATCCACATGGTTGCCAAACTCTACTCTTTAGGGAGAGCGAAAGTGTTATCTAGCGTAGCTACAGATTTCGGGCCTAGCACTACCTGTATTGTGAATGAAATGGTCGGTTCTTTCCAAACTACCATAGATTATCAATTCACCTTGTACTTACCGAAAAACTGGCTTAAACACAGTTGTGTGAAGCTTTAATTCTAGGTGCAATGAACCATAGAATATTGGTCAACACCCGATATTATTTACTGCATTTCCCAGTCATAAAGGTATGGCAAATATTACAACTTCACCTTTTGTATTTACTGGGAAATTAATTTAAACACAGTTGGTGCCAAAACGAGATTTGACCTATGACTGTGTGTCCACGATAACTCAACAAAATTTGACATATGACACTTGATTGTGACCTTGGGAACCAAAATTTTGTGCCCGACACACCTTCTCATTTTGTTTACCTCTCTGTGAAATATGATTAAATTTGCTTCCGCCATTTTCTTCATTATTGTAGACACACATTATGAAAGGGCAGACCTACAGGTATGACCTTTGATTCTGACCTTGACCTCGGTCGTGGGAAAATAACTTTTGTATGTGAAACAATTTCTCATTTTGGTTAACCTTTCTGTGAAAATTTTGGACCTCTGACAGTTGCCTATAAAATTAGTCAAAATTAAATTTTTGATATACCAGAGAAATTCTCGTGAAATTTGCTGCTCTCAACTCCCCTAGCTGGCTATAAATTTAATTTCTGAGTTTTTAGCACATAGACTTCAAATTTTATAACTAAATGTAATGGTAACAGGAAAAGCTTTTTTTAAAGATACTCCCTCCCGTACCTCAGCTAGCCACTTTACATGTATGTGTATAATGATAGTATACACATTATATATGAGTGGTTTGCTGAGGCATGGGGGCGTGGGGGTGGAGATAGTGTACAGCTGAAAACTGAAAAAAAACGGTGGGGTACTTACACCCTTTTATCTATAAATAGGCTGAAGTCCTCATCATTGAAAAAAATACTGCATAATATCCGCAACAGTAGTGTCTTTGTCAAGTTTGGCCTAGTTATCAATTAAGATTTCGATTAGGGGAAAATGGGACTTATTTTCGGAGCATGAAAATTTCACGTACCCCTCCTGATAAAATCGGTTTAAGTTAGTCTAGAGGCATGATATTTTTTTTTCAAAGTCACTGTTAAAATGTCTTTATAGTACATAAGTCAACGTATTGCTGCCTGAGGAAGGTGCAATAATTTGTCGAAATATAGGCAAATTTATACGCATTGATACTGTCAGAAGTCCTTTGATTAAATTCACTTCAGCGGGTTTTGAGATACTGCGGACATACGATTTGTAAGGGACATACCTATGACCTTTGATTGTGACCTTGACCGTGTTCGTGGGAATCTAAATTTTGTGCGTTATACACCGCCTTAATTTGGGTTACTTTTCTGTGAAGTTTGTATTAAATTCGCTTCAGTGCGACTTCACGATTTGTGATTGACAATCTATGACCTTTGGCTGTAACCTTGACATAGGTCGTGGAAACCTAAATTTTATGTGTGACACAACTTCTTATTTTGGATAACCTTTCTATGAAGTGGGAGCGGTTTATCAGTTATGGCGGACACGTGATATGCAACGGATGGACGGACGGTGCGACTTAAATATGCCGCCCGAAGATCTTTCTTGGGTATAAAAATCAGCAGCAACAATTTTCATCTGACCTTACACAATCTTGTGCGTATGCTAATTCCAGTTTCAATGAAAACGGATCCTAAATAGAATATCAACTGCTATGGAAAATTCGAAATCACATGCTAAAACAAGTAAACAAAATGACAGCAGACAAGAAAGCTTATGCAGACCACACATGAGCAACTTTAAAAAGTGTTAAAGGTGATACGTAGAATCATCAAAACATGGTGAATATTGTTCACAGTATGTAACATGAATAAGTTAAATAACTAATTGGGTGGGGAACTCAACCCCTCTGTATAAAGATTAAACATATTAATGAATGAAAACTAGACAATCACTAAAGGAGATGAATGCCCCGCCATATGCCTCACTAGATGAGTAATGTGTTAAGACATATTTGTGTGAAGTTACATAAAAATCAGTCAATAAATAAAGGTGCTAGAGGGATGACTGAGTTTTTCTTAAAAAAGCAACTGTGACCTTGACCTTGGGACTACAACCCTGAAAGGTTAACTTGTCCAAGATATTGTCATACTTAATATTTGTGTGACGTTATATCAAAATCAGTTAATAAATAAAGGCGCTAGAACCATGACAAAGATTTACATGTACCTATAATAGCATATGTGACCTTGACCTGGGACCTACAATGCTGAAACGCAAATTTATCCCAGATATTGTCATGCTAAATATTTGTGTCAAGTTATGCCAAAATCATTCCAGAGGGATGACAACGTATTTTCTAAAAATAGCAAAAGTGACCTTGACCTTGACCCTAAAATTCTGGATTACGAACTTGTCCAAGATATTGTCATACTAAACATTTGGGTGAATTTACATCAAAATTGTCAATGAATAAAGGATATGGAGAGATTTTTTTTTCTTTTATTAGATCTAATATTTTATTATTATTTATTTTTTTTATTTATTTTTTTTTTTTTTTTCAATTACTATTATTGTTATTATTATTATTATTTTTTTTTTTTTATTTATTATTTTTTTTTTAACCTTAGAAAAAACATCTGGGTTGAACAATGATATATTGAAAATAATAAACACATAATGATGTATAATGTTATAGGTATATAAAATGATTTCAGATGGTAAACTTAAAATGGTGATGATTGATGATAGCATATGAGATTGAGGTGACTGAAGATTTTTCTCTGGGGATTGCATACAGTAGACCAGAGAAAGACTAGTTGATGATCTTCACATGTCATTATTTATATAACCGTAATTAATGCATATGGTAAGTGAAATTTTATCTTAATAACAAGAAAGAAAATGAGGTATGAGTTTGATTATGCTGTCTGTGTCTTGATGGCATATGATCTCTCTCTCTCTCTCTTTCACTCTTTCTCTTTCAGCTATATAAAATAGACTATTGTGAATTCTTATATGACCTTGATATGTCTTGAAGACATGAGATCAGAATTCAGATGTATGATAACATACAATACAAACAATACTTGCTCACATGAAAGATATGAGTTATGAATTTGATATATCTTGATGAATTTGATAGAAAAGAGATCTGTAGATGTTATTTTTTCTTTTTTCTTTTTTTCAGTCTCATACTATAAGCCAGTAATACTCATAATTCTTTAATAGGCAATGAAAAACAGGAGACCTGCATTCAAATATATGTTGCTGCTAACAGTAGGCCATTGATAAACTATATGCCCTCAACATGGCATATAAAAAAGTAGATATATGATACAGTACACATGAATTAGATGTATGAAAGATAGAATACATGTATGAATCTTGATAGCATGAAAGCAGTATTTGATTTGATTTGATTCGACTGTAAATCTTGTTAAATGAATTTGATTAATAAACTTATGATTTTCACTTGACATGAACAACATGAAATCTAAACTAAAATGCATGGTAGGTAAAATGCAGATGATTCTTAACAGAGTAGAATAGAATAGAATAGAATAGAATTTATTTATTGCAGTTATACCCATCACATGGGTTAAAGGCAAATTACAACATATAAATGTAATTTATATAAATTATATAACATGAAAGCATTAAATGCGTAAATTTAATACAGATGAATACATCTTAATAATGAGTTTGATTGATAACATCATGAGGTCAACATGCTATGAAAACAGCATTAAATTTGAAATTAAATGTGTGATGAATAGAGGGCAGCACAATTCCTGCTATATGTAACATGAAAGGAATATGGATGAATTAGACTCTGATGATTACATTTCGATAATGATTATGATTGATAGAGTCTTGACTTTGAACATGGCATGAAATACACAAGATCTAAGGTAAGGTGCATTTATATTATAATAGATGATTGTGGATGCTTCTAGATAACATCTGAAAACTTCTGAAAACTAGTATATGATGTGATATCATCTTTTTTGCAATTTCTTCTAGGCTATTAGCTCTACTCTAGACATTCAGCAGTGGATGAGGCCCACCTCCAAACGTCCGTGCACCTGTCATATCATAACCAGGCTCACTCACGATTGCCTGTGGGTCCCATCCTAATGCAACTGCAAAGAGCATTTACAACATCTTGGTCGAGATGAAAAACTACAACAGAGACAACACTACATTTAAGTGACACAACCATGATTTTCAGTTTTTGATCGAAACTTTCGGGTTGTGTGTCATATATGTCAGTGTTTTGTATGCAGCATGATAAAAATAAAACAACAACAAATCTCATCATTGAATACTGGATGTATACAGATCAAGTTTGTCTAGAGATTCATACACTGGTAAGAAGTTTGTTCTTTGTTTTGCTTTTTACATATAGATCTATCATTTTTTCTGATACTTATTCCAATATTTTAAGAAATACTAATCCGCTTTGCAATATTCATGAGATTGAATCTAAACTTTGTATATAGTAAGTAATAACGAAAAAGGATGAGAAAACAGTATCCTTGTGTGCAGGCTGTATAAGCTTGTAGCTGAAAATAATGATTTTATATGATAATGTTGATTAATACCATGAACTTGGAGTTGTTGTTTTTTTGTTTTTTTTCCTAGTTTTGTCAGTTCCATGGACGATCTGCAACTAAGTTCACTTTGTGCTAAAATTTTCTCTCTTTTTTTTTTTTTTTTTTGATGTATTTCTTTTCAGCACACTTAAAGCTACATGCAGCAGGCCATTACAGGATCCACCTAGGCGAAACGAAAAACAAGATGGCTCAACAGCTTCCTGCACCATACATAGATGATAGTGTAACAAGGCTTAAGTTTTACAGCCTTGGAAACCCAAGACCGCATAAAGCCTACATAGTAATATCATACTACACAGAAATATGCTGTAAACAGGACCACAGTAGACTAGATGTTCCTAACTGTGTAGGCTGGCTATAAAAACCTGTCACCTTAGATAATAGTTATTGATGAGAGGTAAATATCAAATTCAATTATTTGATTTCAAATGCGATTATAGCTCCACCTGTTGATCACCTTATCGAACAGTTGTAATGTTTAACATCATTTAGTTCCTCATATATTCTTTTTTGTAGTTTTAGATGTATATATAGCCAAGAATCTATGTCTAAGTTCTTTTTATTATGCAGCCAAAACTTATAAATTGAAAGAAATATGTGAGACAGCAAAGTATTAAAAGCTTCATATCCTGGATATATGGCTTTGTATCCAAATAAAAGTATTCTGTACGTGAGTTTAATATCAATACCTAATGTGCAAAAGATATTTTCTAATTTCTCATGCACACTTTTCAAGTGTGGACATGATATAAACATATGGTTGTACGTTACAACGAAGTTACAGCCAAATCTGCATAGATTAGTATTTGACAGTCTCCACTTATGGAGATTCTCCTGATTTGGCAGTATTTTATGTATAAGTTTGAAATGAAAATCTGCAAGCTTATTTGTTTGCTTTATGATACGGGAGGTCCAAATTTCTTTCCACGTTGGTTTATTTGTAAATATTTTATCCCAGTATTTTTCTACAAATGATCTTTCTTTAATTTTATGCAATAGTATTTGATAATAATCTTTTGCCTTAACGGGCAGATCATATATATATTTGTTTTCAGAAAATAAAAAAGGCTTTAATTGTTTTTTAACCTTAACGTTCATATTAACATTTTTAAGTTTCTCCCTCCAAGCTCTTGGTATAGATTTCAATATTGTATTATACTCAATTAACCAATTTGCCCTTCCTGATCCAACTAATTGCCGAAATATTTGTTCACCAGATTTTAGATTTCCTGTTTCATCTAAAAGGTCGTCAACAAAATTTATATTACTATTTTGCCAGTTCTTGTAGAATATTGTTTTTTTCTTTAGTTTGTACATATTTGTTACCCCATAAAAGTTGTTGTCTAATTTCAGCCTCATCTCGCGGTGCCTTAAGCCCTCCACCACATGAGTTCCAGCTGAAAATAACCTCGTGATAAAAAAGGGGAAGTTTTACAGGTATGAGCTTTTCTTTGTCTATGTTCATGCACATCAGTGTATCTATACTACAATTTTCCATGTATTTTTGAGGTATTATTGACCAGGATTGTTCTTTATTATTATAGAGCCGCGATGCCCAAACTGCTTTCACTGCCAAACAGAAAGATTTAAAATCAATCATTTGCATTCCACCAGCTTCAAATTCATTTACTAATACTTTCCTACATATTTTATCACGTTTATATTTCCATAAAAAACTATAAAATTCTTTGTTTATTTCATTTACTATCCTAGGTGGAACACATAATGATGTAATTAGGTAAACAACTTGAGATAAAGCTAAAGTTTTAATTATTAGAATTCTTCCTTTAAAAGTAAGGTCTCTATATTTCCATCTATTTAATATCTTTTTGATACCCTCCAGTTTACTATTCCAATTCATATTTTCAGTTTCTTGCTTATCATAGCCAAAATAAACCCCTAGTGCTTTAATTAAGTTCTTTTTCCAATTTATTCCAGCAAAGTCATCATTCCTATTTCCCCCCCTTCCTAGCCATAATCCCTCTGTTTTCTCTAGGTTTAACTTAAGTCCTGAAAAGTTTCCATAATTTCTAATAATACTTAAACAATTCTGAATGGCCTCTTCATTCTTTAGAAATACCGTTGTATCATCAGCAAGCTGAGCTAATTGAATAGTTTTAATTCCATCTTTAAGATTTATATCTAAACCATTGTTTTTATTTTTGCGAATTCTATCTGCCAAAATTTCAACTACTAATAAAAAAAGTAGAGCACTCAAGGGACAACCCTGTCTAATGCCTCTTTGGATTTCAATAGGTCCAGAAGTCCATCCATTATTTGATAAACAAGCTTCTGCTTTATTATACATTGTATTTATCCATTTAATAAAAGATTCACCAAAATTGAATTTTTTTAAGACTAATTGCAAAAATTTATGACTAACAGTGTCAAAAGCTTTGTGGAAATCAAGAAAAACTATAGCTCCTTCAATATTATCATTTTCAAAGTACTCCAGAACATCTTGAATCAGTCTTATATTGTAACCAATATTTCTCCCCTTAATATATCCGTTTTGATCAGTGTGAATAATTTTACCTATGACAGATTTCAAACGATTAGCAAGGACATGAGCGAGAATTTTATAATCAGTGTTAAGTAGGCTGATAGGCCTCCAATTTTTCAGCTGGTATTTGTCGTTTTTCTTATAAAGTAAAGATAAAATGCTTCTTTTTTGCGTACCAGATAAAACCTCTATGTCATATGCATAATTGAAGGATTCAACAAGAAAATGTTTAATATCAGGCCAAAAGGCTTTGTAAAATTCCACTGGAAGACCATCACTACCCGGAGATTTGTTACCTTTCATATGTTTTAACACCTCCTCACATTCTTGTTGTAAAATTTTACCTTCTAAATTATCACGGTCAACTTGATTTAATATATTGAGGTTGTCTGAAGCTTCTAAATATGTTGTAATATCATTCTCAGGAATATTTTCTGTAGTGTATAGTTCTTTATAGAACTGATAACCCTCTCCTATTATATCAGCATCTGTTTTTGTGTAAGAACCATCTTCTCTTTTTAATTTTTTTATTGTATTTTTTGATATATTTTCTTTTTCTAGACTAAAAAGATATTTTGAGCTCTTTTCTCCTTGTTCTACCCATTTTGCTCGACTTCTGACCTGAGCACCTAAATTTTGTGTGTGTACAAGAGCTTGCAATTCAACTGTAAGGGAATCTCTTTCTGCTTGAATTGTATGACTGTAATTCGAATTAATTAACTCTAATTCTTTAGCCTGGATTTTATCTTCTAACTCTGTGATTAGATTTCTTTTTATTTTTTGTTTATGCTTGCAGTATAGTATTGAATATTCTTTTATCCTGATCTTACAGATTTCCCACAACATTTGTTTGGATACATTTTTATAATCCTCATATGTTTGTTTCAACAAACTTTTTATTTTGTTATTGTATGCTTTGTCATTAAGAATGCTTACATTCATTTTCCATCTCCCTGGACCTCTTTCAGATTTATCAAATTGTAGGTGGATGCTAACACCTTTATGATCAGATTTTACTCCAGGTATTAAAATATTTGATTTTTGTACACTTTCTAATAGATCAGTAGAAATAAGAAATTTGTCAAGCCTACTTATATCTTTATATGTAAACTGCTTTTTAGATGGATGCATCTGACGCCAAACATCATGGAGATTCTTTGTATTTACTAAACTTTTATAAGATACAGCACTGCTGTCTTTTATATTGTTGCTTGAACATCTATCCAATATATTTTCTTCTACAAAATTAAAATCTCCCCCCATTACTATCTTTTGCTCATCTATCGCAAATTTTTCCACCCATTTTTGTGTTTTAGAAAAGAATAATTTCCTTTCACTAACATTGTTTGGTGCATAGATATTAACTAGAGTTAATGTTTCATCTTCTATTTTCAGATTTACTAGCAGAATTCTGCTATCTTCTGATTTGTGAAAGTTAATAACTTCAAATTTTCTCCGAAATAAATTGCAGTTCCTCTGCTATGATGTGTCCCAAAATTTAGCAGTATGTCTCCACCCCATTCCTTTTGTATTTTTGACTCTAGTTCTGCTGTCCAAAATGTCTCTTGAAGAAAACATATATCAAATTCTTTTTCTTTCAACCAAAAGAAACAATCAGCTCTTTTTTTAGGTTCTCTTAACCCTCTAACATTTAAGGAAATTAACTTTGTATCATTTGTGCCCTTGTACATTAAAAAGAGTGGTTAATTTATTTTTTGGTTGTCTTCTTTTTTTTCTTCCCTTGCTTCAGATTGAGGTCATCCTCAGGACCTCTATCTCCCAGTTTCCTTCTACCTGCTGGACTTGCTGCTCTACTTGCAGGCTGACCAGCAGGAATGCCTGAGAAGAACCCAGAGATCAATGATTGATCGCCCTTTGATTTAGTACTGCTTGCTTTTGGAGTTACAGTAGATTGTGACTTCTCCTGAGTGTAAGCTTCCTTTAGCATCTGACTCACACTTTTTTCTGTAACCTCACTCTCACTCTCTTTCTCACCTTCCTCTCTCTCTTCCTCTCTCTCTTCCTCACCATCCTCATCTCCATCACTTTCACTCATATCATCTGTCCCTTGCTTAGCTTCACTAGCATCCAAAAAACTTTCATCATCATCATCATCATCTCTGTTAAACTGTGCCAGGACTTTGGGACAGTTTTTGTCTCCCTTTTTATGACCTACATTCCTACAGTCATAGCATACAACTTCATTTGGGCAATCTTTTCTCAGATGACCCTTCATCATGCAATTTCCGCATTCAATGTCTCCCTTAATCTGTTTTTGTTCTTTGTGCTACAGAGAAGCTTGGAAGATCCCTACTTGTATTTTCTTAGGTAAAGGTTCCTCTGGCACAACAATATCAATGAACCTATCACCAGTTTTAAAGTTCGTAAGTTTGTTGTCTGGTGTTCTTGCCCTAGAGTATTTTAGGGACCCAGAAAGTGAACGCCTTTAGCTCTAAGAACTTTTTCAATTTCTGTGTTATCATATGACAGAGGCACATTTCTTATAAACAACCTAGTTGTTTCTACATCCTCGAAACCAGCTATTGTAAACGGGTTTCTATCTTTAAGAGCAACCTGCTGCCCCCTCAATGTAATACCTTCACTGAGTAATGTTATTCTTACCTCTACATCAAATAAATAAATGCGCCAGAGATTTCCTATTTTCTGTGCCCCATCAACCGCATATTCGCTCACTTTGTCGCTAACAGCCTTACATATTTCATAAGTACCTAGCCATTTGTTGTTTTCTTGTGGTACCTCCGAGTTCAAAAAGAAAACGGGCTCCACCCGACGACCACTAGTACCCTCCGACTCCATGTTATTTTCTTTGTTTGAAATTTTCTCTTCCTAAGATAGGACCTCAAACGGTATCTTACAAATATTGAAATGGATCAGCCCCCAGCCTTTCAAGTCTTGGGATCTTTCTATCAGGCTGGCCCTGACATGCAAAGATCTGTCCTGTTGTCGTACTAAATACGTATCAAACAAACCTTGATAGGCTATTGAATCCTATCTTATCTCTAGTTCTTCTGAGAATAAAGCTAACACCTCGGAAATCTTAAAAACACTTCCGCATTCCACGGAAGCTGAGTCACTAGTGGTTTTTCGTGTTGTGACTTGCTTTGTCGGCATATTTTACCAATTAAACGAGTTTTCCCTGGAGAAAGCCGATAGCGGTGAAAAGGTAAATATGTCCGCTAACTAGTTCAACCATTAAATACCTTTGTCAAGTTGTTTTTATGAAGAAAATCATCGTAATTTGGCTCACTCATTTCTCAAAGTGGACAATTACATGCGGTCATGGCGGAGATCCTGATATTTGTTTCGGCAACGCTGATTGGTGTATTCTGTTGGAAGCTACTGCCAGACGCCGGAGTTGACCAATCAGATTGTTCGTATTATTCATTTTATATTCATTCTCGAGGTAAGCACGCTCGTAACCTTAACGACCAAAGTAGTATAAATAGAACGGCTCTACCTACGCGTTCCGTCGTTGGGCTTGTTCTGAAAAAGCGACAACTGTCACTCCAATCTTGTAAAGATGAGAGAGGTAAAAACTCGATGAAAATCGAAATTGGAAGAAAAGGCTTGGCTGACTTTTGACCTTTTATGAATCTTAGACTAGTATTAACTTGCAACGAATTTTATAGAGTTCTTCGAATTTTCCCAAAGCTTCTCTCCGATTTTCAAGTGCTTCGAATTTTCAGCCAGAGCCTCGTTTCGAGCCCATTGACAAAACACGGACCAGTCACGGACTCACGGACCAATAGAAAATTAATATGGAATTTGGTCCGTGACAAGTTAGTTAACCTTAAATTAGTCCGTAAATTGGTCAGCTATCTCAATGAACAAATTATGAGGCTGAAAGGTGGGGTGGGTGTAGTCCATGATCCGTAAATTGGTACGTTGATATCTATGGCGACGTCTCGACGCAACGTTATTCACGGTTCAGGTCCGTGACTGTCCGGGTCCGTAAATGGTCCGTGAGGTAAGCTGAGAAAGAGTCCGTGCCATAAGTCAGTATCTGGTCCGTAATGAGCTCCATATGAGAAATGGTCCGTGAATGAAGTTTGTGTATGGTCCGTAAAGTTGACGGGTTAGCGGTCCGTGACGTTGGTCCGTAAATGTCCTCGAAGTTGACAGGTTATCTGTCCATGACTTTGGTCTGTAAAGGTGGTCCGTGAAAAACTCTTACATATATGAAAAGTCTGAGAAAAAGACAACAATGCATTAGTTTAATTCGTTTAAAACCTGCAGTCCAAACATCTTATTACTTTCGAAGAATCACGTAAAGCCGTTTATCATGCTTTTATTATGTCAACCTTCCATTTTTGCCCCCTAGTATGGCATTTTGCTCTAAAACAAATACAGAAAAACTAGAAAGAATTCATTTCAGAGCAGTGAAATTCATTTTCCAGGATTTTGATGCTACATACTGTACCAAGATCTGATTACGAGAGCAGGTACTACAACCTTGCACTTGTCTCGTCTAAGAGGTCTTGCTCACGAATCTTTCAAAATCATAAATGGAAACTCTCCTGTTTATCTAAAACAATTTATTACTCTCAAAGCTTCCAGTTACAATTTCCGATACACCAACATTCGTAACCTTCCTAGAGTTAGAAGTGCGCGGTACGGTACTAACTCTTTTAGCTTTCAAGCAGCCAAACTATGGAACATACTCCCTGAAGAAGCTAGGAAAATAACTTCTTTTAATGTTTTCAAACGTTTTATCAAGGGATGGAATGGAGTTAGCTGTAAATGCAATATGTGTAAATGATTTGTCTCCCTTGAACCTCTCATGCTGCTCAGTGCTTAGCCTTGGGTGCCTTTCGTCTTTCGTGATAGGGATTGTTGCTGCACGGGGTGTGCAACAGCAATACCTATCTCTTTCACTTTCGGCCTAAGGTGTTGTGCTGAGGTGCATCTATCAGGAATCAGTCGTCTTAAATTTCAATTTCTTAACCTATTATAAATTATAACCTTGTCGTATGGGTGTCTGCTGGTCAAACACCTCCGTCCAAATTTTTTTTTTTTTTTTTTTTTTTTTTTAAACTTTTAATATGTAAATTATCTGTGATACTCTTTTATAAAATTGTTATTCATGTAGCTATAGGTACTGTGATATTTTATGCATGTTAGTTAGTCGGTCGTAAAAGCTTCTAGGAGCTTGTGTTAAATTGTTTGTAAAACTTACCGACTTTAAATAAATTTTACTTGACTTGACTTGACTTGATCGAATTTGCCTTTGAGTTTGGGTAATATTCTGACAACCGGGATGAAACCAATTTTACAGACTGGACATGTTAACATAAAACCGTGTTCGGCATCCGACCGTGAAGTATACTGACCATATTTGTAGTCCGCCGTCATTAGGATGGGTGTTGACCAGCTGAACAAATCTTCCAGATACTGGCTGGAACTCGGGTTTTGCTGCGTAAAGCACAGATTGCATACCCTGCTCGTGGGGAAACTACAGCCTGGCTTGCATCCATGATAGTGTCATTCAGCCACCCATTGTCAAAACCACCCATTGTCAAAACTTCCATCTATTCGTCTTTTATCCTCCTGTGATAGGTTAAGGCTAACTCCGTCAACACTGAGCAACCAAATAGCTTCACTGATCAGTTGTTCAGATCCTTGATCGGTACATCAACTATCCACGTGCATCAACTATCCTCGGTCTCCCCTACGTTGGTATCTATGGCGACGTCTCGACGTAACGTTCGGCGTATAACGCTATTGTTCTCAAAACGTTTTTGGACCGTAAATGTTTCAATCTGGACAACATTTTAAGTTACATTATTTCTTATCTAAGTCCGTAACTGGTCTGTCCGTCCGTAAGTAATATGGTCCGTTGGTCCGTGTTTTGTCTATGAGTCCGTGTTTTGTTAATCAGTCCGTGAATATTGGTCCGCTGGTCCGTGTTTTGTCTACGAGTCCGTGTTTTGTCAATTAGTCCGTAACCAGTCCGTGAGTCCGTGACGGTCCGTGTTTTGTCAACCACCTCGTTTCGATATTTGAACCCTAATGTTACGAATTTTGGCTATGCTTTGCATCGGATTTTAAAGCTTTTTCTAATTTATAACTCCAGTCTTTCTTCCCTCAAAATTCGCAACATTTCAACTTTCCAATTTACTCTTAACTAAACTTGGTAATGACTAACGATACTTGTTAGGATCTTAGGAATTCTTAAGGTAACTCTATTTGTATTTGTAATAGAGATTTATTTGAGAAATGAGTGTGTAAGTAAACTGTCTTTAATTGTGAATTGTTGTTAAACATGTGCTTTATTGTATAAAAAGAGTATCAGGTTAATTTCTAATTGTTTGAGACTTAATTCAGTCAATGTTTAACTATTTTAACTATGATACTGAAGATGTCATGTTTTTATTCAATGTCATAATAAAAATAAATAATTATTTTTCTATCTGAAACCATTCTTCTTTGTTATTTACACCACATATGGGAATCAGAAGAACCCACTTGTAATGTTCCGACTCCTTTGACTCGGCCTTGGTAATCCTGACATTCTGACTTGTTACACAAGGGGGTCGGGACGTTACAGATTTGGCGTCAGAAGTGGCGAATTTTTTAATGTAGAATGAGATAAAAAAAAAAAAAAAAAAAAAAACAGATAGAATAATAATACAATTTTTTTTAATGTAATTTTTTATTAATAAATACAGAAAAAGTCAAATTTTTCTCTGTAGGCTTGATTCTAGTGAGTAGCTGACTCAGTCTGAAAATAGAAAATAAGTATCTATTTTAATATTTTGATTCTGGTGGTTACTCTTTACATTAGAAAATGGATCAAGAAAATATTCTAAATATGTCTTTGGAACAAGAAAACGAAACTGAGCGAGTTTCACGTAGAAGTAGAAGAGATAATAGTATAGACAGCCTCTCTAGACAGTCTAGTACTGACAGAGACATTCAGTCTCAGATAACGTCCCTAGCAAATGAAGTAAAGGCCACAGTCATGTCCCTGAGTGACACTTTTGAAAGTAGATTAGATAGAGTAACTGAAAAACTGAATGATGTACAGAGGCATATTAGTGACCTAGAAAATAGAAACACAAATAACATGACTGGTAGTAGTTCTATTTCTCAGGTTCCTTCTTCAGATCGAACTGAGATGCAAAATAATTTACATGCACAGGGTGAAGCATCCAGTTTAACCAGATGTTCTGATAAGCACTCTAGTACTAAGATTAAGCCGCAACTCTATGATGGTTTGACAGACATCGATGAGTATTTAACACAATTTAGTATTGTAGCAGAGATAAATTGTTGGAATAGTCAAATTAAAGCGTTACATTTGGCTAGCAGCTTAACTGGTAGTGCTAGGTCCCTTCTTAGTGAATTAGATGTCGAACACAGGCGAGAATACTCTCGCTTAGTTAGAGCACTTCAGAACCGATTTGGTACTGTAAATAGAGCTGAGATCTACCGAGCTCAGCTGAAAAATAGAATCAGACAAAAAGGGGAGGCAATTCCAGAATTGGCCCAAAATATTAAGAAATTAACAAGACAAGCATACCCTGATGCAAGCTCGGATTTGATTGATACGTTGGCACTAGATCATTTTATTGACTCATTACTTGACTCTGAAATGAGGTTAAGACTAAGAGAGAGTAGCCCCAAGACAATACAGGAAGCCGAGACTTTAGCTGTAAAAATGGAGGCACAGAGGGTAGCGGATAGGCAGCGTAGCCGTACCATAGGATCCATTAGTGAGACCTCTGGTGATAATTTGTTTTCAAATGAGGTCAAGAAGATAACTGAGACTGTAGATAAGTTGGCCGACAAGGTAAATAAAATACAAAACAAACAAGAATCTAGAGATTTCCAATTTAGGGGTGGTAACAGACAACCAACTAGACACAATTTTGCATCAAACAGGTCACAGCGACCAAATACAAACTATAATCAGCAAAATAGATATAGGGGTAATAACTGGCATAGAAATGGGGGACCAAGCAATCAAAATAGAAATAGTTATGGGAGACAGCCAGATCACAATAATAGTTTTGTGAGACAAAATGAACAGGAAAACGAGAACAGGTCAAGTTTAGGGACCGCAGCTCGACCTGCGAGAATGTAAGGTCCAAAATAATACAATTAAATAGCATGGGTAATGAGGACGATGGGTATTTTGTTTGTGCGAAAGTGAATGAAAAACCTGTGACAATGTTGTGTGACTCAGGTGCAAATGTGACTATCCTTAACAGTTCTCTTTTAAATAGCTCTATATGGAAAGATAGTGTGGAACCTTGTCTCTCTCCTGTTAACACTATGTTACTGACAATTACAGGGGAAAGTAAACCTTTTCTGGGAAAAGCAGTAGTTCAGATATGTTTGGGAAAATGTACCTTCCAGCATGAAGTGTTATTTGCTGATATAACTCAGGATGGTATTCTTGGAATTGATTTCATGATGAAAAATAAATGTGATTTAATTATTAGTAAAAGCTGTCTAAAGGTGAAAGGAGAGGAGATACCTTGTTATATGAGTAGTAGTTCCCATCCATTATGTTGCAGAGTGGCTCTAGTAGAAAATGTTAGTGTTCCTCCTGAATCTGAGATTATAGTTTCTGGGAAACCTCTTGATAGCTTTGATCGAAGTACTGCTGGGGTAGTAGAACCTGCTATGAAATTTGTACAGAATACAGGGTTGTTAGTGGCTAAGGTTTTGGTTGATACAAAAAAAGGAAATATCCCTTTGAGACTTGCGAATCTAAGCAGGGACTCAGTTAATGTGAATAAGGACACAGTAATGGCACTTTTGCAGCCTGTAAACTCTATTGGTAGTGAAAGTTTGTGCTCTTTTGATTCGAGTAAATCTGTCCAGCCAGAATTACCTGAACATATGGTACAGCTATTCGAACGGTCTTCGGAAAATTTAGATAAACCGCAGAAAGCTAGGTTATGTCAATTTCGGATCAAGCATCAAGATATTTTTTCAAAATCATCCAGTGATATTGGGCATACCACATTGCTGCAGCATCATATTGATACACAAAATGCAAAACCTGTGAAAAAAGCACCCTATAGAATACCCTTAGCAAAGCGAAAAGTGGCCGAGCAAGAAATTCATCAAATGGCTGAAGATGGCATAATCGAAAAATGTCCCCAAAGCGCTTGGAATGCTCCAGTAGTTATGGTAACTAAACCAGATCAGTCCATTAGGTTTTGTTGTGATTTTCGAGGGTTAAATGAGGTGACTGTGAAAGACTGTCAACCCCTACCACGAATTGATGATAGTCTTGATGCACTTTCTGGATCCAAATGGTGGTCATGTCTTGATATGAAATCTGGATATTGGCAAGTCGATATTGCAGAGAAAGACAGGCACCTTACGGCATTTGCTATACCTGGTGGTGAGCAGTGGCAGTGGCGTAAACTTGCTTTTGGGCTGTGCAATGCACCGTCTACATTTACTCGATTGATGCAAATGGTATTTTCTGGACTTCTATGGAAAATTGTTATTCTCTACTTGGATGATATCATTTGCCATTCAAAGACCTTTGAGGAACAGTTCACAAACTTGGAGTTGGTATTCGAACGGTTAAGAAATTCGAATTTGAAACTTAATCCAAAGAAATGCTACTTATTTCAGAAAGAGGTCACATTTTTAGGTCATACGATAAGTGAAAAAGGAGTAGGCACATCCCCTGATAAGATTCAAGCTGTGAAAAATTGGCCCACCCCCAAAAATGCAAAAGAAGCAAAAAGTTTCATATCTTTAGCAAGTTACTATAGGTCATATGTATATCAGTTTGCAACTATTGCCAAGCCTCTCCATCAACTTGCAGAAAAGGAAAGAACATTTAAATGGACAGATGAGTGTGAAAGGTCTTTTCAGGATATTAAAGATGCATTATGTAGTGCTCCAATTTTAGCCTTTCCCACAGAGACTGATAGGTTTGTTTTAGACTGCGACGCTTCAAATGTGGCGCAAGGCAGCGTACTGTCTCAAATTCAGAATGGTGAAGAGAAAGTTATTTGTTACTTTAGCAGATGTTTCTCCAAGGCTGAGAGGAACTGTGTGACTAGAAGAGAGCTTTTGGCCGTAGTAAATGCAATTAAACATTTTCACCATTACTTATATGGAAATAAGTTCATTATTAGAAGTGATCATGGAAGTCTACGTTGGTTGCTCAATTTTAAAATTTTAGATGGCCAGTTAGCGAGAATGTTGACTTTCCTATCTGCTTATGACTTTTCTATGCAGCATAGAGCTGGAAGATTACACAGCAATTGTGACGCTTTATCTGGAAGGCCCTGTATTGACCTGAATTGTAAATACTGTGAGAAAGTAGAAAATAAATTTTGTGGTGAATTGGTTGAAGAAAATAGTCAAATAGATGTGACAGAAGATGTAGTCAGAGATAGAAGTAGTCCTTGCGAGATAAACCGTGTTCATAGTAGTAACCAATATAAGAATGAGAATACAGACTTAAGTAGAAGAGTTGGTGTTTGCCAAGGAGAATTGTTGGAACCATTATTATATAATAATGAAAAGCAAAATGAGGAAAAATTGGGTCAGACTGAGAAAAGAGGTAGGGAGTTGCCTAGGTATGATAGAGTAGGGGCAACTAGGAATAAGGTAGAAGAATCTGAGCCTAAGCCCGGTATGTCCAGTGACGATAAACAAGATAGTCCTGTTACTGACATAGGGTTAGGTAATCTCTGTAAAAATGATAGTCTAGAAGAAGATATAGACTGGGAGAATTTTGACAGGGATAAAGTAACTAGGAATAAGGTAGAGGAATCTGAGCCTAAGCCCGGTATGTCCAGTGACGATAACCAAGATAGTCCTGATTCTGACATAGGGTTAGGTAATCTCTATAAAAATGGTAGTCTAGAAGAAGAGATAGACTGGGAGAATTTTGACAGGGATAAAGTGAGAGAGCTTCAGTTAAATGATCCTATCCTGAAAAAGTTACTTGTATGGAAAGAAAGTGAGAAAAGGCCAGAGTGGTGTGAGATAGCTGACCAAGGTTTGGAAGTTAAGTATTATTGGCAAATGTGGGACCTTCTCTGTATAAGGGATGGAGTGTTATACAGAAAATGGGAAAACTTTAATGGGAAAGAAATTACATTTTTATTAGTTGTCCCGAAGCCTCTGAGACATTTTATTTTGTCCCAATTACATGATAGCACGACTGGTGCACACCTTGGTGTTAGAAAAACTCATTTAAAAGTCAGGGAACGTTTCTTTTGGTATGGTATGAAAAAGAATACAAGCGAATGGTGCTCTAGTTGTGAAATCTGTGGCTCACGCACGGTGTCCCAGAAGAAAGCTAAAGCTCCTATGAAACAATATAACGTTGGTTTACCTATGGAGAGGATAGCAATAGACTTTATGGGTCCTCTTCCCAGGTCAAACTCAGAAAATGGTAATGCCCCAAAGAGATATTTAATGGTAATTGGGGATTATTTTACCAAATGGACTGAAGCTATACCAATAGAAAATCTTGAGGCAAAGACTGTAGCAAGAGTACTTATCGATAATTTCATCTGTAGGTTTGGGGTGCCTCTTTTTCTCCATACAGATCAAGGAGCCTCCTTTGAGAGTCAATTATTTCAAGAAATTTGTCAGATTCTAGGAATTAAGAAAACTAGGACAACAAAGGCAAGACCCCAATCAGATGGAATGATAGAAAGGGCAAACAGAACAATTATAAACATGCTTTCGGCATTTGTGTCTGAGCATCAGAGAGATTGGGTCGAGTATGTACCTTTGGTAATGATGGCCTATCGATCCTCAGTTCACGAATCCACTAGTACAACACCAAGCATGATGACCTTTGGTCGTGAAATTCGACTTCCCATAGATCTGATATTTGGTCAGCCTGAAAGAGAGAATGATGAACAAGTTGATGGAAGTCAGTATGCAAGTCAGTTGAGTGACAAGTTAAATGAAGTGCATGAGTTTGCTCGAAGTCGGTTACAGATAGCAAGTGATGCTATGAAAAGAAATTATGATATTCGGACTAACCTATTTGAATTTAACGAGGGTGATGCAGTTTGGTTTTTCGACCCCACAAGGAAAGTAGGTTTGAATCCCAAGTTACAAAGACCTTGGAAAGGCCCATTCAAGGTTATTTCCAAGATAAGTGAAATTTTGTACAGAGTACAACAGTCCCCTAGGCATAAACCCAGAGTAGTACACCATGATAAGCTTAGGAAGTATAAAAGTAGAAATTTGCCAGCTTGGTTTTCTTCCACCAAAGATTGCTAAAAAAAAAAAAAAAAAAAAAAAAAAAAAAAAGTAATGATACTTAAGTAAGGCTTACACTGAAAATGACTTACCGTATACAATATCCAGGAGATAGATTCTTAATGAGGTGTTTCTTTCAGATCATTGACTACGGATGTGGCATTTGCCAAGGGAAGTTAACCTTCAGGTCTAGGAGTGCGACACAGACACACCTCAGGGAACAACACAGTGGGATCTCCTGGAAATGTGAAAAATGTCATAAAATTTACAGGCGGAATAACAACCCCCACCAATGTCGCGCTAAAGAGAGCGAGTTTTACCTATTCTCAACCATAACTGGTGCCTGTAGGGAAGAGGCAGCCCTAGAATTGCAATTATTTGAAAATAGGGCTTATAATTCTCTTGTATATGTAAGGACCCCTGAAAACAGTTTTAGTGTCCCTGAGGCCCCAGCACCCCACCCCCCAGCTAGAAAAAGGACCCAGCCAGCACCCCCCTACAATGGAAAAAGACAAAGACACCTGTCCTCTTCATCTTCTTCCACTACCACCTCCTCCTCACCCTCCTCCTCCAATTGTTCCTCCAGGGAACAATCTGCTGAGAGAAGATTGGAGGAGATAGGGCACCTCACTGAATTACAACAAGCAGTGAATAGCTTGTCCAGTTACGAGGAGGTAACTGGATTAGAAGAACCCAGTTTAGAAGACGAATGTGTGGTGGTAATGGGTGGAAGGTAGATCAAAGAGAGAGAGAACAAGGAAAAGAAAGAAAAAGAAAAGGAAGAAAGAGATAAGAGAGAAAAGGAAAAGGAAAAAGAAGACAGGGAGAGAAAGGAGAGAGAAAAGAATGAAGAGGAGAGAAAGGAAAATGAAAGAAAAGAGAAAGAGAGAAAAGAAAAGGAAAGAAAAGAATTGGAGGAAAAAGAAAAAAAGGAGAAGGAAAAGAAAGAGAAAGAAAGGAAAGAGAAGGAACAGAAAGAAAAAGAAGAAAAAGAGAGAAAGGAGAAGGAAAAGAAAGAAAAAGAGAGAAGAGAAAATGTACAGAAAGAAAAGGAAGAGAAAGAGAAACAAGAGGGCCATGAGGCCCTGAACCGCTCACCTGAGTATGGTGGCCATGTACGTCATGTGACCTAGACTGCTTGACAGATTTTTGTTCCATCAGCCCCTGGAGGCTGTGTATGATACTTGGTTACAATTAGCCCTGTGGCTTTTGAGGAGGCGTCCTAAATTGTCAAAATATGAGAGACATGGGTCAGAGGTCAAAGGATGACCTTGACCTCTTGTACCCGCAAATCTTCCATGTACTACCTAAGACGACTGTTTATACCAATTTTTAGGCCAAAATCTTCTAAACTTGCCATGAACTCTTATGTTCTACCATTTTCCCATACTTGTTACTTGACCTTGCCTTAAAAAAGCTCAAGGTCAGCCCAAGGTCATCATTTGAACAATCTTGATAGTACTCAAGTACCTGATGCTATATACCAAGTTTCAAGGCCATCGATCACTTGGTTCTTGAGAAGGAGATTTGTAAAGGTTTTTGCCATATATGGGCATGGCGGCCATGTTGGTCATGTGACCAAGACTGTTTGAACAAATTTTCATTCCCTCAGCCCCTAGAGGCTCTGTATGAAATTTTGTTACAATTGACCCAGTGGCTTTGAGCAGATGTGTGAAATTGTCACAATATGAGAGACCAGGGTCTCAGATCAAAGAATGACCTGGACCTCTTGTACATAAATTTTCATGTACTCATTAAGATGACTGTATATGCCAATTTTCAGGTCTAAATCTTCGACAGTTTCCAAGAAATCTTATGTTCTAGCATTTTCCCATATAAAAGCTACAGAATGCAAATTTGACCTTACCATAAAAAAAGGTCAAGGTCAACCCAAGGTCATAATTTGAACAATCTTGGTATTACTCGGGGTACCTGATGCTACATACCAAGTTTCAAGGCCATCGGCCTATTGGTTCTGGAGAAGAAGATTTTTTCTAGGTTTTTACCATATATGGGCGTGGCGGCCATATTGATCATGTGACTAGGATGCTTTGAACAAATTTTCAAATCCCTCAGCCCCTTGAGGCTCCATATGAAATTTGATTACAATTGGCCCTGTGGCTTTTGAGGAGATGTGTGAAATTGTCAAAATGTGAGAGACCAGGGTCAAAGGTCAAAATATGACCTTGACCTCTTGTATGCATTAATTTTCATGTATTCATTAAGGTGACTGTATATACCAATTTTCAGGTCAAAATCTTCAACAGTTTCCAAGAAATCATATGTTCTGGCATTTTCCCATATAAGGCTAGAGAAAGCAAATTTGACCTTAACATAAAAAAGGTCAAGGTCAACCCAAGGTCATAATTTGAACAATCTTGGTAGTACTCATGTTCCTGATGCTACATACCAAGTTTCAAGGCCATTGGCCTATTGGTTCTGGAGAAGAAGATTTTCAAAGGGTTTTACCATATATGGGCATGGCGGCCATGTTGGTCATGTGACCCAGTCCGTTTGAACAAATTTTTGTTCCCCTGTCCCCTAGAGGCTCTGTATGAAATTTGGTTACAATTGGCCCAGTGGCTTTTGAGCAGATGTGTGAAATTGTCAAAATGTGAGAGACCAGGGTCAAAGGTCAAACAATGACCTTGACCTCTTGTACACATAAATTTTCATGTACTATTTCAGATTACTGTATATACCAATTTTCAGGTCTAAATCTTCAACAGTTTCCAAGCAATCTTATGTTCTGGCATTTTCCCATATAAAAGCTACAGAATGCAAATTTGACCTTACCGTAAAAAAGGTCAAGGTCAACCCAAGGTCATAATTTGAACAATCTTGGTAGTACTCGCGTACCCGATGCTACATATCAAGTTTCAAGGCCATCGGCCAATTGGTTCTGGAGAAGAAGATTTTTTTAGGTTTTTACCATATATGGGCGTGGCGGCCATGTTGGTCATGTGACCAGGACCGTTTGAACAACTTTTCGTTCCTAAGTCCCCAAGAGGCTACATATGAAATTTGGTTACAATTGGCCCAGCGGTTTCAGAGGAGAAGTTGTTTGAAATTGTGGACGGACGGACGGACGGACGGACGGACGACGGACGACGGACGCCGGAGCCTTACCATCCTATAAGCTCCCCCGGAGCCGCTGGCTCAGGTGAGCTAAAAAGAAAAAGAAAGGAAAGAAAAAGAGGAAAAAGAGAGAAAAGAGAAGGAAAGGAGAGATAAAGTAGAAAAGGAACAGAGAGAAAGAAAGGAAAGGGAAAGAAAAGAAGTAGAGGAGAAAGAAAGGAAGGAAAAGGAAAGAAAGGAAAAAGACAAGAAAGAAAAGGAAGCAAAAGAGAGGAAGGAGAAGGAAAAGGAAGAAAAAGAAAGAAAACAGAAGGAAAGGAAAGAAAAAGAAGAAAAAGAAAAGGAAGAGAAAGAAAGAATGGAGAGAGAGAAATTAGAGAAAGAAAGGAAAGAAAAAGAACAATCAAACAGAATAAATAGAATCCCTTCGCCATCTGCTAAAAAGTTGGAAAATATTCAAAAAGATCAGAAAGAACGTATAACTTTAGAGGTGGGGGGTACAAAATTTTTTACTTGTCAGAGGACCCTGACCTCAACTCCAAATCTTCTTGCTAAATTGTTTAAACCCAATTCCCCTGTTTCAATGACTGAACCAATTTTTATTGATAGGTGCCCCAGGTATTTTGAGAAGTTTTTAAATTTCCTCCGCTCTGGAGTATTAGTGCCCCAGTCATTGGAAGACCTCCACTGTTTAAGGGTAGAGGCTGAATTTTTTGATTGTGAGAGCCTGGAGAATGCAGTTGAGGCCAGAATGAACAGAATGATTGGTGTATAAGGTGAGAGAGACCAGTGGTATGAATGAATGCGTGCATCATGAATAAGTCTTTAACTTAAATTTTTTTTCCCACTGTTTCCTAAGGGGTAGGGTGCAGCAACGGAAAGGGGACGTATCGTCTCCATCCTAGCTGCTTATGATATGGGGTAGGGGGGTGGTCTTTCAAGATAAGAATTTGCGCAGCGACGGAAAGGGGATGTATCGTCTCTATCCAAGCTGTTAGCAAATGTATGAATGAATGTGAGTGGGGCATACAAAACAAAATCTGCTGTAATCTGTTTTCTTTGGTAGGAGACATGATAGTCTCTCACCACTTACATAAAAATGCTCTAATTTTCTTCGTGTGCATGAGAGAGTGTATGAGAGTATGGCATAAATATATAATAACTTCTTTCTGAGGAGGAGGAAGGAAGCCCCTTAACCTATAAACCTATCATTTTCCCTGGCCTGGCTCTTCCCAAAAATTTATATAAAGCCTTAATAATAATAATAAAAATAAAAGTCCAATAGTACTATTAACCCACATTTCAAGTTAAGAAAGCTGAATGAAAAAAAAAAAAAAAATCAGAAATGATAGCAAAAAGAAAAATGAAAAATTCAGCAAGCCTGACTAAATGAATGGCACAGGTCTACATGAAAACTGAAAAGGGTGGAAGACCGAAGTAGGAAGGTAAGCACTGACTAAGCAGGTAGTTCAGCAGATCTTCCAGTAATATCATGCATAAAAAAAAAATGGGGACATGTAAATTTCTAAAATCAAATAATAAGAAAAGTTATGGGGGCTAGTGAACTCTCTAGCCGCCTGCGGTGAAGAAATGATGAGAAAGATAGGGTGGGGATATGAAAATCTCCATCCCTATATGAAACTGACTGAAAAAAAACACAAAAAAAAAAACAGAAAACTGAAAATCAGAAACATAAAAACCCGAAAACAGTAAACTCGAAAACAGTAAAACCACGAAAACTGTAAACCGAAAACTGAAGGTATGAAGACCATGATGGGAAATCAACAACGGTGCCAGAAGACGGAGACTATACCCATGAACTTATTTGATGTATAAGTGTGTATGACTTTACACCTAAACATTTAGAGGGCTGAGTTTTTCCTAAGTGTATACTCAGGAAAAAGTTATATAAACTGACAGCAAAACCAAATAAACAACTCCAAAAATACATTACTAGTAAATAAGTGTATAGTATATATGAGTACACATTACTTTTAAAAATTCTTCTTTAATCAAATAAACTCTTTAACTATAGAGCACATTTATTCAGTCAGAAAAAGACTGACGAGAAGAATTTATTTTTCATGAATGTCAAATGATATCCGTGAAATCTACATGTATACTTGTTTGAAATCTATATGTATGCCATGACCTTCTCAGGTAAATATTTCAAATAATAATACCGCATTAGGCACTGTAGGTTGTTTGTTACAAATGGGGTTATTTCTAATGTTTGACACAATATTCTGTTGATAAATTGTATTCACATAAATATGTTTCACTTGAAATAATTTACAGTGCACATATTTTCACATCAACAAGTGAAGTCAGATCTTGACATTACTTGTTGGTGAGATGAAACAATGTTGGATTGTCAAGGTTTCATGGCATACATAAAAAAAAAAAAAAAAAAAAAAAAAAAAAAAATAGAGAAAGAAAATGCATGGTTGAACAAAACTTTACTTACCAGTATTTTGTTGTGTATCACACGATGATAGTTTCCTGTATATATGTTAACCATATTATTCAACATTTGGTCACTGCTTAGCTAACAGTTAGCAAGTGATGAATAATGGGTTCATTTTGGGAACATGACAGAATTTACAAAGCTAGTGCATCACGAGAATCCGATTTATTTGAGCTTGTCATTCCCTGGTGATTTCGACTTGAAAGCCTGGTGTCTGAGATTCTTTCACTCTAAAATTGGGGACCAATTTTTTTTTAACGTGGGGGTAATGAAATGGATCAGCCCCCAGCCTTTCAAGTCTTGGGATCTTTCTATCAGGCTGGCCCTGACATGCAAAGATCTGTCCTGTTGTCGTACTAAATACGTATCAAACAAACCTTGATAGGCTATTGAATCCTATCTTATCTCTAGTTCTTCTGAGAATAAAGCTAACACCTCGGAAATCTTAAAAACACTTCCGCATTCCACGGAAGCTGAGTCACTAGTGGTTTTTCGTGTTGTGACTTGCTTTGTCGGCATATTTTACCAATTAAACGAGTTTTCCCTGGAGAAAGCCGATAGCGGTGAAAAGGTAAATATGTCCGCTAACTAGTTCAACCATTAAATACCTTTGTCAAGTTGTTTTTATGAAGAAAATCATCGTAATTTGGCTCACTCATTTCTCAAAGTGGACAATTACATGCGGTCATGGCGGAGATCCTGATATTTGTTTCGGCAACGCTGATTGGTGTATTCTGTTGGAAGCTACTGCCAGACGCCGGAGTTGACCAATCAGATTGTTCGTATTATTCATTTTATATTCATTCTCGAGGTAAGCACGCTCGTAACCTTAACGACCAAAGTAGTATAAATAGAACGGCTCTACCTACGCGTTCCGTCGTTGGGCTTGTTCTGAAAAAGCGACAACTGTCACTCCAATCTTGTAAAGATGAGAGAGGTAAAAACTCGATGAAAATCGAAATTGGAAGAAAAGGCTTGGCTGACTTTTGACCTTTTATGAATCTTAGACTAGTATTAACTTGCAACGAATTTTATAGAGTTCTTCGAATTTTCCCAAAGCTTCTCTCCGATTTTCAAGTGCTTCGAATTTTCAGCCAGAGCCTCGTTTCGATATTTGAACCCTAATGTTACGAATTTTGGCTATGCTTTGCATCGGATTTTAAAGCTTTTTCTAATTTATAACTCCAGTCTTTCTTCCCTCAAAATTCGCAACATTTCAACTTTCCAATTTACTCTTAACTAAACTTGGTAATGACTAACGATACTTGTTAGGATCTTAGGAATTCTTAAGGTAACTCTATTTGTATTTGTAATAGAGATTTATTTGAGAAATGAGTGTGTAAGTAAACTGTCTTTAATTGTGAATTGTTGTTAAACATGTGCTTTATTGTATAAAAAGAGTATCAGGTTAATTTCTAATTGTTTGAGACTTAATTCAGTCAATGTTTAACTATTTTAACTATGATACTGAAGATGTCATGTTTTTATTCAATGTCATAATAAAAATAAATAATTATTTTTCTATCTGAAACCATTCTTCTTTGTTATTTACACCACATATGGGAATCAGAAGAACCCACTTGTAATGTTCCGACTCCTTTGACTCGGCCTTGGTAATCCTGACATTCTGACTTGTTACACAAGGGGGTCGGGACGTTACAATATCTTCGACACTAAATTGCTTCAGTAACTATACAAATTCACCGAATACCACATATACTTACCCAACTTACCCTCCTACCCAGCAAACAACAGCAAAACACGATCAAACTTGCGAGGCCGAAAAAACAGCAACCGCCATTAAAGCCCGCCACGAACCGAATGGAGAGATGATAAAGTTTTTTTCTAAAAATAGCAACTGTGACCTTGACCTTGGACCTGCGGTACTGAAACAGTAATTTATTCAAGATATTGTAATACTTAACATTTATGTGAAGTTACATCAAAATCGATCTATAAATAAAAAGCGCTGGAGCGATGCCCTAGTTTTTTCTGAAAATAGCAACTGTGACCTTGACCTTGATCCTACCAACCTGAAACGCAAAGCTGTTCGAGGTACTGTCATACCCAATAAAGGTGTGATGTAATACCAAAATTGGTTAATAAATGAGGCCGCTAGAGCGAGGATAATAGGGGAGCTTGTATATAAGCTATGGAAATATGGTCAAAATATGTATGTTATTCAAGGGGAGATAATTCTGCAATAAAGACCTGACTCAAAGTTCCTGTTTCCTTTTTGCACATGTTCAATGCATGTCTGAACTGTGTTGCAAGTTTCAAATCCCTACATCAAATACTATTGGAGGAGTTGCAGAGACAAGAACATTACTACAAAGTGTGAAATATGGTCAAAATATGTATGTCATTCAAGGGGATGTAATTCTACCATAATGACCTAGATCAAAGTTCTGTTTCCTTTATGCACGTGTTCGATGCATGTCTGAACTGTGTTACAAGTTTCAACTCCCTGCATTAAATACTGTAGAAGGAGTTGTGGAGACACAAACAGTACTACAAATGTGAAATATGGTCAAAATATTTATGTTATTCAAGGGGACATAATTCTGCAATAAAGATCTAAATCAAAGTTTTGTTTCCTTTATGCACATGTTTAATGCATGTCTGAACTGTGTTGTAAGTTTCATCTCCCTACAGCAAATACTATTGGAGGAGTTGCAGAGACAAGAACAGTACTCAAATGTGAAATATGGTCAAAATATGTATATTATTCAAGAGGACATAATTCTGCAATTAAGATCTTATTCAAAGTTCTGTTTCCTTTATGCACATGTTCAATGCATGTCTGAACTGTGTTGCAAGTTTCAACTCCCTGCATTAAATACTGTAGGAGGAGTTGCGGAGACAAGAACAGTACTATAAAGTGTGACGGACGGACGTATTTACGGACGTACAGACGGACAAGGGCAAAACTATATGCCCCTCCACACTTCGTGGCGGGGGCATAAAAAATAAACGTGTGTGGTTTCTTTCGTTTACAATGCATGTATATATCTCTATTTATGCCCAGATGCTGTTTTTTCTCTACATCATACACTAATTTCTTTGTGGAAGGAAAGGGTGGCTGTTTTCATAGCAACTATAAGATACTGATTTATCATTTATTGTTGGACAATTAACACTTAGAAAGTGTTTACATATGTAAAAAGTAAATAACAAGCAATAATTTTCATCAACATTTGAACGATTTTCTGTAAATATCCGTTTGAACGAACACTGACCCATAATAGCAGTTATCATGGTAACCATGTGATAAACAATGTAAAACACCGACAGCAGACATCTGGTAATCCTGTATAAATAGTTCTGTTGAGACATAATCATGAAAGCTGGTAATATATTATCCATGAAATGAATCTTCTGCATCCATTTCATATTCAATAAAAGTGGGTGGGGTAATTGCTCCCCATACTGTAAATTTTAAACATACTACTGAATGTGAAAAGTATCTATGTAAGTTTCTTCTGCTGTATTTGATGTGTTTACTTGTATTTCTGCTCATATTCATATTCAAGATACTGTCTCTTATAACAGCTTTTCTGTTATGATAGAGTTTTCTGATTTTCCTGATGGCGACTAAATTCAAAGGAGAATATTTTCAATTTAAAAAAATAAACTTTTTGATATATTAATAGTTATTTTTGATATATTAATAGTAAGGCGTTATACTCTCTGTACCAAGAGAATGAAAAATATCTATAGACGCATTTTTTAGCAAAACAGTTTTGAAATTGGCCAATTTTTTAGGTTTTTAAAGAGACGCTTGACTAGCTAGAAGTCAAGGTCACTTACTCCTTGAACATAGCACTGTAAAAAAAATCTCTTTCTGTACACAGTACTTACACGGGTCTCTAAAAAGATATGAGTGTCAATAACATTTGTTGAGAATTAATGTTACACATGTAATACAACCGGTGTCAAGTCTGGAATTTTTCATATGAAAAATCACCAAAATAGGCAAAAAAAACTCGTTGCCATGGAAACGGACAGTTTGATTGAAGAAAACCTTCTATGTTTGTTCATCACTTGAAATATGCAAAAAAGACAGCCAGAAAATCTGAGACATGTCATTTTCAACCCCTTTTGCAATTTTTTGGTGCTTACAGAGAATAACTTCAAACGTAAATGCTTTTAATTTTTTCCAGTCTGTGGCCTTGACTATAGGTCAGCAGCAGCTGCAGAGGATCTCGGTTATTCTCTGTTCAACACAAAAGTAAACCTAGTCACATATCAAAATGTTTTAAATGATGGGCGGACTTAAGGACAGACGGACGGAGGGACGAACGAATAGACATATGGAAAGACAAACCCTATCAAACCTTAAAAAACTCTTGTCATAATGATATCTCGGCTATTCCATGAGCTGCACTACGTCCTTCCGGTCAATCGTTCAATAATTCACAGAAACATTAAAAACAACTCGTAAATTTTGAAATCTGTAAGGTAAGGACGTGTCTGTGATATGTGAGAACATTATGTATCTTACCACAGAAATGGATGCCATGCAACTTTCCAAGACAAATAGCCCGGAAACAAGTCACTTTTCGATAAATAACGAACGGAAACCATTGATATGTACGAATGAAGCTGAGAAAGGGCCATAACTACCATAATAAACGACAGAGTTTACCCTAATTTGAATTTGCCTGTATTTTATAATTATGTACCTGTGTATAAAATAAGAATCCAATACACTAACCTTTTCAGAAGGTAACGAACGGAAATTCATATAAAATGAAGTAGAAAAAGGGCCATAACTCCCATAATAATTGACGGATTTCCCCTTAATCGAATTTGACCAGTAGTTTATGATTACATACCTCTGTGAAAAATATGAATCCAATACACTAATCTGTTTAAAAGATGACGAACGGACACAATTTTTTTCGTACAAAATGAAGTCGAAAAAGGGCCATGACTCCCATAATAATTGGCGGATTTTACCCCTAATCATACTTGACCTGTATTGTATGATTATGTACCTGTGTATAAAATATGAATCGAATACACTCATCTATTCAAACTAAAGAACGAAAACCATTATTTTCTTGCAAAATGAACTCGAAAAAGAACCATAACTCCCACAATATTTGACGAATTTTACCCTTGATTGAACTTGATCTGTATTTTATGATTATATACCTGTGTATAAAATATGTATCCAATACACTAATCTTTTCAAAAGATTACGAACGGATACCATTTTTTATACACGTACAAAATGAAGTCGAAAACTCCCATAATTATTGGCGGATTTTACACTGAATCGAACTTGACTTGATATTTTTCGGACGTACGTGCGGAAAGTCGAACTTGACCTGTATTTTATGATTATATCAGTATATTAAATATTAATTAAATATTAATCCAATGCACTAATTTATTCAAAAGATAACGAACGGAAACCTTTTTTCATACAAAATGAAGTCGGAAGAGGGCTATTACTCCCATAATAATTGACATATTTTACACTAAATCGAACTTGACCGGTATTTTATGATTATATACATGTGTATAAAATATTAAGCCAATATAACGTAGAGTAAGAGACAACGAATGGAAACCATTTTGTTTATACAAAATGAAATCGTAAAAGGGTCATAACTCCCATAATTATTGGCGGATTTGACCCCTAATCAAACTTGACCTGAATTTTATGATTATATACTCGTGTATAAAATATGAATACAGTACACGCATCTTTTCAAAAGATAACAAACGGAAACCATTTTGTCATGCAAAATGAAGACGAAAGAGGGCCATAACTCCCACAATTAATAGCGGATTTTACCCCTAATCGAACTTGACCTGAATTTTATGATTGTATACCTGTGTATAAAATATGAATACAGTGCACGAATATTTTCGAAAGATAACGAACGGAAACCATTTTTTTATACAAACTGAAGTCGAAAAAGGGCCATAACTTCCATAATAATTGGCAGATTTTACCCCTAATCAAACTTGGCCAGTATTTTATGATCATATACTTGTGTGTAAAATATGAATCCATTTCACCAATCTTTTCAAAAGAAAATGAACCGAAACCATTTTTCGTACCTACGGACGTACGTATGGGACGGACGGAGGTACGGCAGATGCCCAGGTTGATCTGAGTCTGTGCTGGTCGCACAACCACTTTGTTGGTGTGCACGTGTCGCGGCTCAAATATATTCTGCACTGTGGATGATGTATGGGGAGGCGAGTTCCGGTTGACGCACGGCGCTACACCAGCCGCAGTGAAGTCAATTAAAATCTCAGTTTCTTTAAGATCAGAGAACTTATTTCGGGCTGCTCGAAAATATGTTTATATACATATATTTCGAGAAGCCCTAGTCGGCAGTCTCGATGTTGGAGTGGGGGCTGTACAGTGTATAAGATGGAGATTAGTGCTGGGAGGACCAAACTGATGACAAACAGAGCCAATGGCGTCCAGAGGGAGATCAAGGTAAAAGGGCAGAATCTGGATACAGTAACGAGTTTCAACTACCTTGGAGCAATTGTCTCGGATAATGGCTCTAAAAAGGAGGTTCTCTCTGGGATTGCGCAAGCCACTTCAGCTCTTACTATGCTGAAGCCAGTTTGCAGAGATAACAACATGCATGTACCGCTTGAATCAAAGGTGAAACCTATGCGCTCCCTTGTCGTTTGCATATTTCTATATGCCTGTGGATCGTGGCCCTTGGCAGCGGAGTTGGAGAGGGAAACGCATGCCTTTGGGGAGAGATGCTGCCGAAGGTTGCTGAACATTTTGTACAAGAACCATGTAGCCGGTGAGGAGGTTCGCAGAAAGATCCAAGCAGCCATTGGAGAGTGTGGTGGACTCTTGACCCTGGTCAAGAAACGGAAACTAAGGTGATCTGGCCACGTCTCAAGGTCTTCTGGTTTAGCATACACGATTTGTGGCCCAGTGAAAGGAAAAGGAAAAAGAGGTAGACAGAAGAAGAGGTGGGAAGACAATATTAACTAGAACTGTCAGAAAATCTGACTATACCCCCGCTTCAGCGCTTCCAGTGAATATAGCCTCTATGAAGAAAACAAAACTTTCAACGAAACAGGTCATTCTAAACCCATATACCAAATATGAACCTTATATCTTGAACAGTTCCTGAGAAATCTGTTAAGGGAGTGAAAGAACAGTGCACAAAAACGGGGAAGAACAAAGATGAGAAAACTGGTTCTCTATCCCACGATTCAATTTGTCATTGTCAACCTGTATACCAAGTATAAACTTTCTATCTTAAACATTTGTGTAGATACGTACCTTTAACAAAACAGTGTGGAGAGAAAGTAAAACCAGAGGACCAATGGTCCTGTAGCTCACCTGACACTTGGTCCTGGTATATATTTTAATCCTTTTATACATGTATATAGCACCAGGGCAGGGGCAGATAACCCCCCTCCCTTGGGGATTAATGTTGAGTCCCAATTCTATATACCAAGCCACAAGGTCACTGGGCCTTTGTTTCTGGACAAAGATTTCTGAAAGGTTTTTATCATATATGGGCGTGGTGGCCACCATGTTCATGTGACCATGACCATCTGAACAAACTTTGATTCCTTTGAACCAGTATAAAACTCCATATGAAATACAGTAATCATTTGTATAAACTATGATGGGCCTGAGTGCCCAATGCTACATACCGCTACCAAGTTTCAAGGTTATAGGCCTTTCGGTTTTCGAGAAAAAGACGTTTGAAGAGTTTTTACCATATATGGGCATGGTGGCCATCTTGGTCAAGTGACCAAGACCATCTGAACATACTATGGTTCCTTTAAGCCGTGAAGCTCTATGTGAAATATGGCTTCAATTGACCCCAGTGGCCTCTGAGAAGATGTTTGAAAATGTTGACGGGTGACAGAATCTCAATGACCTTGTACAAAAGTCAAAGAATGACCTTGACCTTTAAGGACAAAATATCTTCATCTGGTCATTAGTCAACCATATATACCAAATATTGTACCTTAGACTTAAATAGTTTCTGAAAAATCCACTGTTTAAGCATTTTCCCATATAAAAGCCTACATAATGTACCAAAGTTGACAGTGTCATAAATAAGGTCAAGGTCAACGCACGATCATTTGTATAAGCTATGATGGGCTTGAGTGCCAGAAGCTACATACCAAGTTTCACGGTGATACACCTTTTGGTTCTGGAGAAGAAGATTTTGAAGAGTTTTTACCATATACGGGCATGGCGGCCATCTTGGTCAAGATTCCGAGAACAAACTTACGTTCCCTCAACCCATAGAGGCTGCATATGAAATTTGGCTTCAAACAGACCAGTGGTTTCAGAGGAGAATATGTTTTGAAAATCTTGATGACGGACAGACCGACAAATTGAACTGGACCTTCAGTGACATAATATCTTCATCTAGTCATTTAGTTGACCATATATACCATGTATTGTACCTTAGATTTAAATAGTTTCTGAGAAATCCACTGTATAAGCGTTTTCCCATATAAAAGCCTAACATACCAAAGTTGACCATGTCGTAAATTAGGTCAAGGTCAACGCAAGGTCATCATTTGTACAAACTATGATGGGCTCGCATGCTCAATACTAAATACCAAGTTTCAAGATCATAGGCCTTTTGGTTCTGGAGAAGAAGGTTTTTGAAGGGTTTTTACCATATATGGGCATGGTGGCCATCTTGGTCATGTGACCCAGACCCATGGTATAAACTTTAGTAACCCCTATCCCACTGAGACACCGTATGAAATTTGGCTTCAACTCCCCAGTAGTTTCGGCAAAGAAGATGTTTGAAATTCTTGATGACGAACAGACCGACAAAATGACCTTGACCTTCAGTGACACAATATCTTCATCTGGTCATTAAGTTGACCATATATACCACATATTGTACCTTAGACTTAAATAGTTTCTGAGAAATCCACTATATAAGCGTTTTCCCATATAAAAGCCTAACATACCAAAATTGACCATGTCGTAAATTAGGTCAAGGTCAACGCAAGGTCATCATTTGTACAAACTATGATAGGCCAGCATGCCCAAAGCTACATACCAAGTTTCAAGGTCATAGGCATTTTGGTTCTGGACAAGAAGATTTTTGGAAGTTTTTTACCATATATGGGCATGGCGGCCATCTTGGTCATGTGACCCAGACCCCGGGTATAAACCTTCGTTCCCCCATCCCACTGAGACACCATATGAAATTTTGCTTCAATCTCCCAAGTGGTTTCAGAGGAGAAGATGTTTGAAAATCTTGACGACAGATGGTCCAACGGAATGACCTTGACCTTTAGTGACATGATATCTTCATCTGGTCATTTAGTCGACTATGTATACAACATATTGTACCTTAGACTTAAATAGATTCTGAGAAATCCACCGTATAAGCGTTTTCCCATACAAGAGGGCCAAGTGGCCCTGAATCGCTCACCTGAGCAAAAAGGTTAAAGGTCAAACTAGGGTCATAATTCGAACAAACCTGATAGTTTGCAACCATTTCCAAATGGTTCTGAAGAAGAATATTTTTGAATGTTTTTCTATGTATTGCTATGGTTCAAACCCTGGAACCCCTGGGGCAGAGCCATTTTGGACCCTGGGGCCATCATTTGAATAATCTTGGTAAAGGACCACTAGGCAATGCTAAAAGCTAAATTTCAAGCCTTTGAGCCAAGTGGTTCAGAAGCAGGAGATTTCTAAATATTTTTCTGTGTATTTCTATGGTTAGAACCCAGGACCCCCTGGCGCGGGGCCATTTTTGACCCTGGCACCATCATTTGAACAAACTTGGTAAGGGACCACTAGGCAATGCATCATACAAAATTTCAAGCATCTGCACTAGGGGGTTCTGGAGAAGAAGGTTTTTAAGTACATTTTAATTTCGAACCCAAGACTGCCTGCCCCAGGGCCATTTTGGATCCCAGGGCCACCATTTACACAAACTTTGTAGGAGTCCACCAGGCAATGCATCATACCAAATTTCAAGCATCTGAGCCAAGTGGTTCTGAAGAAGAAGAATTTTTAATAGTTTCCTAAGTATTTCAATGGCTCAAACTCAGGACTCCCTGCCGCAGGGCCATTTTGGACTATGGGGCCATCATATGAACAAACTTGATAAAGGACAACAAGGCAATGCCTCATACCAATCTTCAAGCATCTGAGTCAAGTGGTTCTGAAGAAGAAGATTTTTGAATATTTTTCTATGTGGTTCTATGGTTCAAACCCAGGACCCCCTGGGGCGGGGGCCATTTTAGACCCTGGGGTCATCACTTGAACAAACTTGGTAAAAGACTACTAGGCAAAGCTACATACCAAATTTCAAGCATCTGAGCCAAGTGGTTCTGAAGAAGAAGATTTTTTAAATATTTTTCTATATATTTCTATGGTTCAAACCTAGGACTCCCAGTCGCAGGGCCATTTTGGACCTTGGCGCCACCATTTAAACAAACTTGGTAAAGGACTACTAGGCAATGCTACATACTAAATTTCAAGCATATGAACCTTGCTGTTCTGAAGCAGAAGATTTTTTTGATATTTTTCTATGTATTTCTATGGTTCAAACCTGGGACTCCCTGCCCAGGGGCCATTTTGGACCCTGGGGTGCCCATTTGAACAAAATTCGTAGAGGACCACTAGGCAATGTTACATACCAAATTTCAAGCATCTGAAGCATGCAGTTCTGGTGCGGAAGATATTTAAGTATTTTTTAGTTTCGAACCTAAGACCCCCTGCCCCAGGGCCATTTTGGACCCTGGGGCCATCATTTGAGCAAACATGTTAGAGGACCACTAGGCAATTCTACAAACCAAATTTCAAGCATCTGAGCTAAGGAAATCTACAGGAAGAAGATTTTTAAGTATTTTTTAGTTTCGAACCCAAGACCCTCTGCCCCAGGGCCATTTCGGACCCTGGGGCCACAATTTGAACAAACTTGGTAGAGGACCACTAGACAATGCTACATACCAAATTTCAAGCATCTTAGCCAAGCAGTTCTAGAGAAGAAGATTTTTAAGTAATTTTTCAGTTTTGAACCCAAGACCCCCTGCCCAGGGCCATTTTGGACCCTGGGGCGCCCATTTGTACAAACTTCGTAGAGGACCACTAGGCAATGTTACATACCAAATTTCAAGCATCTGAAGCAAGCAGTTCTGGTGAAGAAGATATTTAAGTATTTTTTAGTTTCGAACCCAAGACCCCCTGCCCCAGGGCCATTTTGGACCCTGGGGCCATCATTTGAACAAACATGGTAGAGGACCACTAGGCAATTCTACAAACCAAATTTCAAGCATCTGAGCTAAGCAAATCTACAGGAAGAAGATTTTTAAGTATTTTTTAGTTTCGAACCCAAGACCCCCTGCCCCAGGGCCATTTCGGATCCTGGGACCATAATTTGAACAAACTTGGTAGAGGACCAGTAGACAATGCTACATACCAAATTTCAAGCATCTCAGCCAAGCAGTTCTAGAGAAGAAGATTTTTAAGTAATTTTTAGTTTCGAACCCAAGACCCCCTGCCCCAGGGCCATTTTGGACCCTGGGGCCAACATTTGAACAAACTTGGTAGAGGACCACTAGGTAATGCTACATACCAAATTTCAAGCATCTTAGCCAAGCAGTTCTGGAGAAGAAGATTTTTAAGTTTTTTTTAGTTTCGAACCCAAGACCCCCTGCCCCAGGGCCATTTTGGACCCTGGGGCCACCATTTGAACAAACTTGGTAGAGGACCACTAGACAATGCTTCATACCAAATATCAAAGCTCTAGTCCTAGCGGTTTCAGAGAAGATGTCATTTAAAGCAAATTGTTGACGACGCACGACGCACGACGGACGACGCACGACGGACGACGGACACTGGGTGATCACAATAGCTCACCCTGAGCCTTTGGCTCAGGTGAGCTAATAAAAGCCTAACGTACCAAAGTTGACCATGTCGTAAATTAGGTCAAGGTCAACGCAAGGTCATCATTTGTACAAACTATGTTGGGCCCGCATGCCCAATGCTACATACCAAGTTTCAAGGTCATAGGCCTTTTGGTTCTGGAGAAGAAGATTTTTGAAGGGTTTTACTATATGTGGGCGTGGCGGCCATCTTGGTCATGTGACCCAGATACCGCGAACAAACTTTCGTTCCCTCAACCCATGGAGGCTGCATATGAAATTTGGCTTCAATCAGACTAGTGGTTTCAGAGGAGAAGATGTTTGAAAATCTTGACGACGGATGGTCCGACGGAATGACCTTGACCTTCAGTGACATAATATCTTCATCTGGTCATTTAGTCGACCATGTATACCAAGTATTAAACCTTAGACTTAAATAGTTTCTGAGAAATCCACTATTTAAACGTTTTCCCATATAAAAGCCTAACGTACCAAAGTTGACCATGCCGTAAATTAGGTCAAGGTCAACGCAAGGTCATGATTTGTACAAACTATGATGGGCCCTCATGCCCAATGCTACATACCAAGTTTCAAGGTCATAGGCCTTTTGGTTCTGGAGGAGAAGATTTTTGAAGGGTTTTTACCATATATGGGCGTGGCGGCCATCTTGGTCATGTGACCCAGATACCCGAAGCAAACTTTCGTTCCCCCGACCTAGGTAGGCTGCATATGAAATACGGCTTCAATCGGCCCAGTGGTTTCAGAGGAGAAGATGTTTGAAAATGTTGACGACGGACGGACGACGGACGACCGACGGACGGACGACGGATGCCTGGCTATACTATAAGCTCACCTATGAGCCTAAAGGCTCAGGTGAGCTAAAAAAATTAAAGAAAAGAGAAGGCAATGAGGAGAGGGCTCATTCTCAATCCCACGATACAACAAGTGATTGTCAACTAACAAACCAAATATTAACTGTCTACGTTGAACAGTAATTAAGAAATCTTTTTTTAAAAAAAACAGTATAGAATGCATGGAGAGAAAGAAAAGTGAACAAATACAAAGAAGAACAAACGTGAGAAAGCCGGTTCTCAATCCCACGATACAAATTGTCACTGTCAACGTGAATACCAAAAATGAGACTTCTATCATAAAATGGTTGTGGCAATATCTTTGACAAAAAATTTAGAGAGAAAGAAAATGGGACAAATACAGGCAAGAACAAATAAGAGAAGGTTGGTACTCAATCCCGCGATAGAACTTGACGTTGTCAACCTGTATACCAAGTATGAACTTTCTTTCTTTTATAGTTTTCAATGAATTATAGAGATTTCTCGGTGAAATCGAAACTGATAATCTCACTGTTTCAAACAGTGAAATCACTTTCGATTTCACTGTTTCAGAAATAGGATTTTTGCGAAATAGCCTCAGGTGTTTTGTTGATTAATTGGCTAAATTTTATCTGGCTTGACAAAAATTACGTCACGCATGTTTGCACGTCATTACGACGTTAATGACGTCATTTAAAGCGCCAACGTAACAGTGTTACTGCGCGCGACGTCAGGCCGCCTAAGTCTCCTGTAGGCATTCTTTCTTGGCATTTTTTTAAGATCTGTCTATCCAAATGATATTTGAAGCTATTTTTCACCCAATATCATACCCAATAAACACGCTGGAAGCATCAAATTTGACGCAAAACGGCAAGGAAAAAAGTTGTGTTTCTGTCGTGATGGCTGACGCTCTTGAATAAATAGAGGATCTTACATGAGTGCTCATGTATTATTGAATTTATTAAACAAGTTGGGGAAAAAGATAAGATGCGAGGCTCTGCCGAGCATCTTATCGTTTTCACCAACGAGTTTAATAAATTCAATAATACATGAGCACGAATGCAAGATTCTGTTTATCATATGACTCTAAAATCGCATTTTATTAGCAAATTTTGCACTAAACGTCACGATTTCGCCATTACAAAACGCGACGTTTTATGGACGTCAATGCATAACGTTACGACGCAATTTGCATGTTTAATCCACTAGTGGATTATCGTTTTTAATGCATGGCTTCATTACACTCTCAGATGCGACGTCATATGATAAACAGAATTATTGCAATTTTCAAGCATAAAAGAAATGGAAAATTTGACTTTTTCAGTGTAAGATGAATTTTCATTTCACTGATGAACACCAAAAGTGGTATTTTCACTCGTGGCTTCGCCACTCGTGAAGATAGGCCTACAGCTTTTGGTGTTTATTCGGTGAAGTAAAAATCGATCTTACACTGAAAAAGTCAAATATCCTCTATATCTTAAACGGTTGTGGAGATATCTTTGACGAAAAAGTGTTACGGAATTACAGATGACGGACAGATGTAAACCAGTAAACCCCCTACTTTTTCAAAGCGGGGGTATAAAGAGTGGACAGGAATGAACTTTTCCTGCTCAACTAGGGCAACTGAAAACAGGACAAGGTGGAAAGGGATCGTTTCGAAGTCATCGGTGGTGCTCAGTCCAACGAACTTGTAAGGTTATGGGATAGAATATAATAGAAAAGAGTTTCGAGAAGCCCGAGGAAACCTGGGTATTGTTTGAGTTTACTTAAAGGCAAGACATTTCTTGCACACCGGATAGAAAATGCCATTCTTTTCACCCGGGATAGAACATTTCATCTTACCCTGGTGTTCTGACCCAGGACCTGAAAAAAATCACGAGCGGTCAATGCATTGGTTGTATAGGAGCTCACGTACCTGCGTCGTCAAGTGACGTTGGTATTTTAGATGATGACGTCATGAAGACGGTAAAATGACGTCAGTTTATGTACGCCAGTCGTTGACGTAAAGAGCCGAATAGTGGTCGTTGAAAGCGGCGCCTTCTTTCAAAATCAAACTGAAACCTCTCAAGCACTAGAATTACGCATTTAACAAGTTCTGAAGTTAAAATAAAACGTGGTGTGCAAGAAAAAGTATCTATCATGGGCGTGAGGTGTGGATAGAAAAATCCGTCACTCGGAATCACTGTTCGGCTTCACTCGGCAAGCCTCGTGATGCCGAACAGTGACCCTCGTGACGGATTTTTCCATCCACACCTCATACCCATGATAGATACTTATAGTCTTATATGACTGGTCATATATGATTTTATCATATAAGTTTTTTTACTTTACACAGCATGACAAAATCTTAAAATGATTTTTGTTTTCCCGCCATATATTAGTAGATAACTGAGTCACAATGGAGTTTCATTGCGTTTGATAATAATTGCAAGTGCTGTTCTCAGAATTAGACGGACACAGAGACGTCGCAGTTATGGGTACGCTCGTGGATACGCAGACGTGTTTGCTTAGGAGCTCATCATGCAGTAATCATGCTAATGCAAGAGCTTTCCTCGTGTTTCCTCAGGAGACCCATGAGGATTTAAGAACTTTCTACGAATGGATAAAAATGATTTTAAGGAAGTCTTAGGCAACTCTTTTTACTCTTGATTCCATATTTTGAGCTTATTTGTTTACTAAAAACTCTTTTCTGGAAATTATGAATGGAATATGTGTAACCTTTCCCCCTTATCTCTGTGGGAAAGCCATTAACCTAGAAGACCTCTCCTCTGATTGGCTGAAAGGCTATTACTTCCTAAGATTTGTAATAGAGAAATAGAACATGTCATATTCCTTAAGACTTTTTGCCATGACTCCTCAGTTGTCTTAAGATTCTGTAATAGCAAGTTTTACATAGTAAAATTTGTCATATAAGACTAATCATATAAGACAAGTCTTGTCCTGTAAAGGGGCCTTAAGTAATCATACCGAATGTACCCAACATTATTTCATATGACCCCAGTCTCTGTGGGTACATGGGATTGCTAAATACTCACGTAAACATAGTTCGGGTATCGTAGTTGTGTCCCATATCCACTGACGAGAGGCGTTACAATGCAAATATGACGGCGGGTTTCTGGGGAATTCGTAATCACTATCACAGGAGTAAGAATAACAATTAGTGTTGGGCACCCTCGTGCAACCTGGAGCGATGAATCCATTAGGAATCTTTGAGGGGCACTGCATATCTAAAAAGAAAAAAAAATGCAAAGTTGCATAAACACTGGGAAAGTCTTTCCAGTTATGTAGCTGGGCAGGTACTGTTGTCTCAGTACTTACGGGCATTATGATACATACCCTTTGTTCCACGTGATGTTTTAAACAAAATTATATGTATATATATATATATATATATATATATATATATATATATATATATATATATATATATATATATATATATATATATATATATATATATATATATATAAAAACATTCGCCGGGCTCCTCAGAGGGCGGTAGCGTAGTGATCTTTTCCCCCGCAAGGTAATTGGCGAAAATCGCTGTTGTGGCTGCTTGGTGCCATTTCGTCTATTTTAGGCGCAAAGACGAAAAGGCGCCATGCGAAAAGACTCCATGTTAAAAGACGAAAACATCTATGCGAAAAGACGAAAAGACGGAATACCACCATGCCAAAAGACGAAAAAGCGCAATAACGCCGCGCAAAAATAAAAGACGGCAAAAGGCCACGCGAAATGACGAATTAGAAACGGTCTCAGATAAGCCATTTGCTATTATTTTTGTCTCTCGTCTTTACCTTCTTTTTTACATTACAAAATATTTGTCTCCTTTCCCCTCTGATAAGTTGTCTGCTCTCAACAGATTTAAATAGAAGTAGCAAGACATAAAAGAGATGTTTTTATAATTTATAAAACATGATACCCTGGTACTAAAAAGGCTAGGTTTTTTTTATTATTTTATTGTGCTTTTTTTTATGTCGCAATATTGCTGTTGCAAAGATGTGAACGTGGCATGGTTAAAATTGTTTATCCACTGGTCAAAACCGAGTTCTGTTCTTAAAATCAGATGCTTTCTTTAATATTTCTCGGCTTAAAGTATATCGGAAGGATATTTGCAATAAGAAATGGGACTGAGACCGAATGTCGCAGTCATGTAAACTACGTCACGGTGATATATAATAAACCTTTTTCAAAGTAAAAACTGAATGGCACAGCATCGAAAGCTTAAAAGATTGTACGCAGAAACAAATTTCCTCAACATTTGATATCATTTTTGTAAATTTATTTGACACTGTATTTTTTTACTTCAAGGACCTTGCCCCAGCATTTTTCTGTAAGAACGTAACCTTACGACACGCATTTTTCTTCAAACTGAGACAAGCAATCGCTCTGAAACTCAGGTCCAATATGTTGCCGAGTAACCGCTACAAGATTATGTTTTTAAATTCCATGCTTCTGTCTCTGTAAATGAGACTGAAACGTTAAATTGCATGAAATGTAGCCTACGTCACGCGAAACCTACGTCACAACGTCAGTGAGACCATGTTTTGAAAACGTTGACGCCATTCGATTCAGCAGCGCTTTACAGGAAACCCCTTCTCCTAAACGAAGCAAATGAAAACATTTTAAGCGAAAATAATTGAACTTCGTTTGGTAAGCAAATGTGCGATACTTCTCAGAAATCGCATGCGACATTGTCCTTCAACGTATCTAAATAACGTCATAAAATACGTCGTTTCTAATTGTAAGGGTATGGTTCTAAAATGATTGTTATACCTTAATCTAAAATTATTATCTGAAAATATTTTAGTTTTGAAGTAGTTGTATTGAGCATTATGGTCATGATTTTTTTTCTCTCAGAGTCTGGTATGGTTTTATATATGGCCGATTTTGTCCGCGAATGGCCCAGCTTATATTGCTAAGGGACAATCTCTCAAGCTTTTTCTAAAGATAAACTTGTAATACTTTAGTACGTACTACTGGTGTTCATTTGTGAATGTACGTACTATAGGACGAGCAACTGTTCGAAGTGAAGACGACCTTAAATGCAGCAGCACAGTCTTGTTTTATACCCCAAAGGCTTTTTACTAGATTTGCAACATACTTTTGGCAAATGGATCGGTCTGACACTGTGAACGATATGATACTATTTTATCTTATCTTAAGATAAGTTATTATTTCTTTCTCTGAAGATAATAGGATAATATTATACTCTCTCATTATAGTCTTGATCCCACAAGATATCAACTTAAGAGAACCAGATGAACAAGAAAAACAAGACGTGTCCGCGTACAGGATAGCTCGCCTGACAGCGCCTTGCCCATCACATAAAATTTTTTGTAAAACTTTAAAGAGTGATGCCCACGCCAACACCGACGCCGACGTCAGGGTGACAACAATAGCTCCCTGTACTTTTGTACAGGCGAGCTAAAAAGATATCCCCCTTGGATTCAGTACGATCGAACGACATGACTTGTAACTGTATACACTAGAAGACTGCTTTTCACTTTTCAGGTTGCAATGTATCAGGGGGAACATCAACCACATCGATATACGCTTGGGTACCGTAAACCGAAAAATAAGATACCGACTACGCCGCTGGAGTAAGTAAATTGGTTGCTTAAAGCGTTTTAGAGAATGGTTCAATGAGTATCCCAAAGCGTTAGGTAGGCCTAACTTGTTGTTGTTGTTTATGTTCTTCTTCTTTTGATATTCTTGTTTTGTTTCTTTCTTTTTTTCGTGTTTAGTAACTTTTTTTCGAGATAAGTCTTTCTAGCTACCAAATGCAAAGAAGCATCTTAATACTTAATACTGCACCACAGAGGGCGTTTGAACACTCGCACTGCGGGCCTCAACTTTAACACCTTCCGAATAATCCGGCGAATATTAATGGTTTAATACAACAAAAACAATTGTTAAAAACAACAAGAAAATAATAAAACGATATAAATGCTTCTAATAATAAAAAAAAGAAAAGAAAAATGCTGTTTTTTTTTTCTTGTTTGAGACGAAAGTCCTCTAAATGTGCAATGGCTGTGAGGATAAAAATGTTGTAGAGAAATTTTTGGTTGTGCGCCCAGCGCAGACTCATATCAGCCCAGTCTGATCAGAGTCTTCGCTGTCCGCATGGAGGTGGCTTAGACCCTTAGCTACCCTTTGAGCACTTAGCGAAGAGTCTGATCAAACTGGGCGGATGTCCAGGATGATCTGAGTCTGCGCTGGGCGCACAACCACTTTGTTGGTTTTGTCGTGTTGTGGCTCAAATATCTATTGCAGGGCAGCAAAGTAACATCTCATGATGTATTACTTAGTATTTCTTGCGAATCCGGAACATTTGCCAGAACATTGTGTGGCCCGATCTGTGAATAGCAAAGCGTAAAACGATGTTCATACAGCACGCGAATTCAAACGTTTGAACAAGCCCTTGCTGCATTCGATCACAGACTCAGTCTCAAATCATTTGACATCATGTATATTATTTTATTTATATTTATTAATCATTTGAAACAGCGCATTCTAGGCATTTAGCTATTAGTACTGCGTTGCCAGGTCACCTCAAGACCTGGTCACAAATCCTATCGATTGGATGTTTCCCACAAAGGTTACGGTGTGGCAAATAAATGTCTTGGCTTTCCTCAACATTCAAACACTGCACCAGGTGTGAGCCTAACTGAGGCAATAGGTAACAGTTCGCCTTGCTCAAAGACGCTTCTTGTTATGGCTCATTGCCCTTGGACGTCACTGTACAATAACAACAAAAATTGAAAACTCTTGTATACTTACTTTCATCACAAAGGGCTGAGACGTTCTTGTCCCACGTTGAATTTGAGGTGCATCTTAATTTTCTTGATTCCGGCCATTCCGAAGAGAGATAATTTTTGTTGCATTCAAAATAACAGATTTCCCCAGGTCGCCGTTGACATGACAAAGACAGGCTCCCGTGAGGCAAGGCAAACAGTGGGCATTGTTCATCATCTGTTGAGAAAAGCATAGCATATATACATTTGGCATTGTATGAAAAGGATTTACAGTATGTGCGAACAGTGAAGAGTCAGATTAGCGTGTGCATCCGCCTCTTCCCCTTTCGCTCATACCAGACAGTCTATGAATCCCGGGGAATCTCAAAAAAGTGTAAAGCGAAGTCTCTGAGGCCAAGTATAAAAATATTTTGTTTGCAATTGCGTACCCAGTATTATTGCTTTGGGTAGGTAGGTCGGCATTTTTTTTTTTTTTTTTTTTTTTTTTGTGCAGGATATAAAAATAGCCCAAATACTACATAAAATGTCACATCTTGTCACACTAATTACCATAAAGTTGATACTACAATTTGAACAAATCTATTTTACCCACAAAAAGTGTACCCAAAATGTGCAGGTGGCAAGACAAACAGTGCAGACCCAGATCAGACTGCTCCTAGGAGCAGTCTGATCCGGGTCTGCACTGTTTGCCCTGGAATGTTTGTCTTACTATTTAGAGAATCGCAGAAAAATTCGTCTTTTTGAAAAAATAATGTCTCGAATTGCCAAAAAAGATTTTTTGGGTGAGGAGGATTTTGGTGGGTAGGTAGGCAATTGCAAACAAACAAATCAGAAATTCCATGTCTTTGTCAATCGACAGTAAATGACTCTCAAAGTGGGGATTTGTTGCACTGTCGTCTATGGCAATAATTAGATGCTCTTTTAAATATTTCAAGAGAAGTAGCGTATAAACCCGCTACCAAAGATAAACCAAACGCCCTCAATATTTCTATTAACTTTCAAATTTCTTACGAAAAACTATATCCTAGGCGTGATAATGATCGTTTGTAAAAGTACTTTTATCTGTCTAATTTATGATTTGTGCTGGTCACTGGAAGTAGGAGAATTTAAAAAAATGAATAAATTGGCGGGGATAGCGGTACGCTATTCGCGCCAAAAATGAAGACTGGATACGCCCGGAAATCATAGTGAATCAGGGTACAGTTATATCATGAATAATTTCAAGACCTTTCTTTAATCGCCTTCAGACAGTTATTGGCTGAAATGAACTCACGTGCACGGATTAGAGGTTAATGTTATTGTTAAGTTATTTACTCCACCAATCATAAAATTCAAAGTGTGCTTGCAGAAACGCCTTTTTATTGCCACGTGGGAGTCAGTCAATTTGTGACGACAAAATATTCGTGAATATTCAACAAGAGTATGCACTGATATATCGTCTCTGCTTCTGTAACAAAAATGTTTTCGCTGAAGCTTGTTTGTACAAGTCTTAATTGTGTTGCATACAACAAACCAGTTTCCTAATTTTGTGATTATTTCGTAATGAAATACGAGGGAGTATACCTTTGAGGTAGTTGGATACTCAATAACTCTATTTTTTCATTTGTTAAAACAAAAGAGAGTTATTGTTCATGGTGAAATCGATCAGCTGTGGAGTATATACAGTTATAACACACACTAACAATGTCTACCGTAAAGATCCTAAGTTTTCGGGCACATAGGGGTGTACAAACAATGGAAACCGAGATCAGACTGTTCCTTAGGAACCAGAATGATCAAGATCTTCGCAGTTTCCATCCTATCTGCGCATTTTTGTAAGCATTACTCTATGGTAGAACCGGAACAACAGATAAATAAATAGTAGGGCAAGGACCGGCTGTGCTTGCAGCAGGTGCAGAATGTGGGCTGTTGTGTCTGTTTGGGGGATATTTTTGAACTAACATTGTTTTTCAAGGACCGAAACGGTGATTTTTCTTTATTCTGTAACATACAATGTGAGTTTTACTAAATAATATTAAGCATGTCCCGTCGATTGAATATATTTTTCTTGACATTTTTCATGAAATTCAATTTTCTTGCAGTTTTTTTTAATGTAAAAATATACTTATTATCAAGAAAACTGCATTTTTACCAGTTTGTTTCAAATATCCTATATATTATAGATTATATGATTTGCGGAAATGAAAGTGCATTCATGTGCTAGAGATAAGAATTTTAAAGGAAAATGTGTAAAAAAAAGTATGTAGAAATACAAAATATTGTTTTTTTTAGGAAAACAAAACAGCGATTTATTTTCTTATCCAGACGTTTTATTGCTCTTTGGGTTATTTAGATGATATAATGGTTTGAATGCCCCGCCAATATTTCTATTCAGTATATTTGCATTAAAACATTTGTTCAATATAAAAACAAGAGGCCAAAGAGGGCTTGAAACGCTCTATTGGTACATGTATATGAGTTATGGTCAAGTTAAATGGTTAATGGTGTTTTGCGGAACGAAGCGGAACAACCACAGTAGAAACAAGAGTCCAAAGAGGGCTTGAAGCGCTCTACTTGTCAAAGGGTTATATATAGTTGAAGATTGTAAAAAACCCTCCAATAAGCTCTATAGACTTGTCCAAATCTGACCCAGGACGAAGTCCTATCGTGTTGGCAGATGATTCAAAGTCCTCAGACTGTGATTCGAGCCGGCCCGGATCGTGATTCTTGCCTCTAACCTCTTGACAATTTTCCATCTGCCGAGGATTTCTGAAATGCTGTTGAAAGGGCCGTAAACACCAAAGCCATCAAGCTGTCCTAAGCTTCCAACTATGCTCGGCTGCACTTACTCGTACAAAGTGTTTGCGGGTCTACACTCCAGTTGCCAGAGTTTTGGCATGCGACTGTTGAACCCTCGGTTCCATTTTGATAACCGTGGCTACAAGTATATTCGCAACTTTGTCCAACTTTTCCTGGACATGTAGACGAGAGATTCCCATTGGGTATAGTCGACGGACAATGTTTGGCTGGAAAAATGAAATAAAACGAGATCAGCTCTTGCAGTGATTTTTAAGTAATACTTTGCGGTCAATAGTCAGATAGATTATATCACGAGCTCGGAGCACATTTACCATTACTTTAAACATGTACATGTATGAGCCACGACAATAGAAAACCAACAAAAAGGTTGTGTGGCCAGTGCAAACTCAGATCAGCCAGGACATCCACCCAGTCTGATCAGACTCTTCGCTAAGCGTTCAAAGGGTAGCTAAGGTCTAAACTACCTCCATGCGGACAGCGAAGACTCTGATCAGACTGGGCGGATGCCAGGGCTGATCTGAGTCTGCGCTGGGCACACAATCACTTTGTTAGTTTTGTCGTGTCGCGGCTCAATTATTTTATCGCTCATAAAGTCAAATACCAGCAAATGGGTCGGGCCATTAGTTCTAAAAACATTAGCCTAGCCACTAGGCGAAGAAGTTATATCAGTCAGCCTTTTTATTTTCCATGTTCCCACAGCTAGTCTATACTAATAGCGCTCGACTTCTTCTTTTCATTATGAGACTAGCGCTAGTCTATAAAACATTATTTACGGCCCTTCCCGACACATTTACCACGATTAAAGAATTTGTATTTTTAATTATTTTCAAATTTTGCCCCCGCCATTGTTGAAAGAAGCTTTTTAGAAGGGGCAAAACGCCCATGACGATTTATTAAATGTATCTTATTTTTGGCTTGCCGTCTCGGCGGCAAGCCAGTATTCAAGTGGTTTAGTGATACCGAGTTATTTTCGGAAGAAACGATACGTCACACTTAGTCGGAAAATACCTGGAGAGTGTGTACTGCAACGATTCGTTCTAAACTTTTTTATTCGGGGCCGCAATATTAAGACAAAGAGTTTGGAAAGCTCGTTCCGGTTTGAAACTGCATTTCTTCATTATTTTACAAACAAAAACCTCGTCCGATTTTGTCTATTTTTATCCATATCCGATTTACCTCATCTGCTAAAAATAAAGATGGAAACTTTATTCTATTTTTGATAGTACATGTACTTTTTTAAATATTTCCGTTAGAAAGCATGTTTTTCTTTTACAAGTGCCTTGAACTTGGCCACATTTCTTTTGCTTTTTATAAACTGATTGCATTAAAAATGAAACTCTGAATTTAATGTAAAGTATTTGGCTTTGCATCCTAAGAAATATACCAAAACCTGTGTAAGAAACAGTGTTTATATATAGCAATAGCGCAAAGCATTAGCTTTTCCAAAAATCATGCAGCGGCGTCGCGAAAAATAGGCCCTAGTGCATCGCATAATCTGACTGGTCAGAGCAGCCGGCACACTGTCCAGCGCCGGTGCATTCATGGGATCTGATCAGTCCTTTTCGGCATATATATTCTTCATGATGATCCATGATGAATGCATCTTTTATGCTGAGGATAGACTGATAAGACTGCGCTTATGCCGGAGAGGGCTGGTCTGTGTATCTGTAAAAACTGAAAGAGCAGAGCTCAAATTTATTGTTTAGATTTAGAAACAAGCGCTTTTGACGATTTTCTTCCCTTATCACATTAACTGAAAAAAAAATATTCCATCTATCTATGTGTGTGGCTTGCTTATATGTAGAACTGACCGTGTTATGTATGTAAAAGTCGGTAATGTCGGTGAGTACTTAACGCTTACGCATTGCATCAGGCCTTTCCATGGCACAAAGCGATATGTTATGTTCACATTTTTAGCATCTGATAAATTTCCTTTTGGCCATCAACATATTCATAAATAGCCTGAACAATGATACAGAAAAAGGGGACAATTCAGAATTGTTAACATTTGAAACTCAGAATTGTTGAAATTTGAAACTGTTAGGGATTCATTGACAGCTTTATGACAACGGAGGGGTTGGCTGGTTGGTGCGATGATGCTGGGTATAACTTCCAGTGCCGGAGCGTCCTACTTATTTGGATTATAGTATACAAGGGCCTACTGTGCTTGCAGTAGGTGCGGGTTGGGGTGTGTGGACATTTTTCTTGCTTTTATAACACTCTCTACTGTTGCCTTCTTAGTTCAGCTATACAAATGTACAGAGAAATATTTACACTCGTCAACGATTTCCTTAGGTGAACCTATACGTGTGTGTGTGTGTGTGTGTGTGTGTGTGTGTGTGTGTGTGTGTGTGTGTGTGTGTGTGTGTGTGTGTGTGTATTTCCTCAATTTGTTTTTCAAATAAATTCTACACTTGTTTTTACCTTACACCCGTGGATAATGCCTCCATTCAAGAAGTTAGAAATTAAATACTTTGCTAAATAAAAGTAAGCAACAGAAAGTGCACTAACAATCGGGTTCACTTCAATAACAACTCGTGAAAATTTCACTGTTTTAGCTGTGCAAGCCTTCCTTTTAAAAGGAAATTTTATCCAGATTCAGATTATTGTAATGTTTTAGATAATACTGTTTTTCCGAAAAGTATGTTCCATTTATATCAGATAACTTGTTAGATCATTATAAATACATCTCTCAATCATCAACAGCGCATGTGCAAATGCTGTTACGAGCGTGCACATTTCGCATTTACATGTACAAGGGAGATAACTTTACCATTCACTGTCAGTGAATCCTTTTGAAAAGTTCCTTAAAGATCAGCGGGGTTGTTGGGTCGAGCGGGACGTCCTACTAATTTGGATAATGGTAGGGCAATGGCAAAGAAGCGCCGTGGTCGAGCGGTTATAAAGACCTAGGTTACGGTGCAGAAAGCTGCCGGAAGGTTGTGAGATCGCGCCCGGGTATCGCCATTCGACGACTGGAAAAATCTCTTTCAATCCAGCAATAAAAGGGTACCTGTTTCGAATCAGGGAAGGATAAGGCAGCAAAAGGAGAGGGATGGGCTCCACCTTTCATGTGTTGTTCCCAAGACACAGTGGGCCTCTAGCCCCCACTGCTCCTACTGGCGGCTACCAGGCTATGGGAAACCTTTACCTTTTAGGGCAAGGGCGTACTGTGCTTGCAGTAGGTGAGGGCGGGGTTGTTTGGATATTTTTCTATCACCTTTCATACAGCTGTTCTTTCTCACTCTCTCTGGAAGACGGCTCAATATAGACTGAAATACTGTCTCAAAGGGCCGTCAAACCCAAAACAACCAACCAACTAACAGCTAAGATCAGTCTTCATCCCATGAGAAAACAAGTTAACACTACCAGAGTACCATTGATCTCCTTGGAGGGACAGTCATGCACCTTAACGCATAAATGCCAAGTGGACTCTTCTATCTAACTGGGTGAGTCCATTCATCAATTTAGGGGTGTTTTGTGTTTTTATTTTTTCATCGTTTATATAGAAATCGATGTAAATTGTATGCAAACAGTGTTGACCCAGATCAGACGCCGCAAAATGCTGCGTCTGATCTGGCAAGAGTGGGAGACTCATGCAAATCATTTGATCATAAACAAGCTTGGGCACAGGAAAAGGTGCTGATATGAACAGGGAAAAATCAGATCAGCCCTCAAATCCACGCAATCTGATAATTATACACCCTGGTCGCACGAACAGTCTCTGGGTTCAGGATACCAAGAATAAAACCTGGTGTATAAACCTTTTTTTCTTCACGTTACATGTAGTGTGCATTTGCAATACAAAAGCGAAGTCTCTAATCGGTCAGCGCATGCTCTATCAGTAATATTTCAATTCTCATATCGACGTTGCCCCCGCACCTCAGCGGAACGAATCCATAGCCGCAGTAACGGGGCACCGAGCGTCAATCCATGTTCTATCAAGAACCTTTTCTCGTTATATATGGTTGGCATCGCGTGAAAAGGTATCTTATTACAGATGCAAATAGGAAGGATGGATGACTTGCGATTTTACGTCCTTTTCAACAGTATTTCAGTCATATCAGAATGATGGGAGGGTGATAATGAAAGGCTGTGTGTTATGGGGCCCCGTTTGCAATTGAAAAGATTTCTGCGTTCGGGAATCGAGCTCGGGACCGCTAGATCAGCAGGCAAGCGCTAAACCCACTGAGCTACTGGGGCTCCATGCAAATAGAAAATACTCAGATCAGTCTGTGCTTCCGTACACTTTGCTCAGAGTCTTCCCTTTTCGCATATAGGGCCATCTATAAATCCTGCGAACGTAAGCACTGAAAGGTGAGGACTCCGGTCAGCTTGCACAGCTGCACATACTGATTAAAGTATTTACAGTACGCACATGGCTTAAGGTCCATTTTTCACGCAGAAGCCCTGGTAAGCGCTGGTCTGCTGATCTAGCGGTCGCGGGTTCGAGCCCTGGTGTAGGCGGGATTTTTTTCAATCGTAAACGGGGTTCCATTGCAATCAGCCTTTCATTGTCACCCACACATTGTCCTGATATGACTGAAATGTTTAAAAAGACTTAAAATCGCAAGTTATCATTCCATCCATCCATCCATCCTGCCCTTTTTCACGCAACAACATTCATGCATTAGAAAGCATACGTACGTATGCACAAGTCGCTGACCGTATCTAACGGCATTCCCAAGTAAGATTGGTAAGACTCCCAGTCACCACTCGAACATTGTAGAAGTGACACGTTGACGTTCTTGACGTAACCATAATCACAGGAATAGTTACAGGCATATCTACAAGGGCTCTCCACCACGCCATGAGGTATATTTGGACTGCACTGCAACACAGCTCTACCTGTTGAAAAAACAATTCATTGGCTAATTCTGTAGCGTAGCTCACTATACGCAAATACGCATGTGCGTATAGAAATTTTGTCATCGGACAAAATTTCAACACACACCTGCGTATTGTCATTCTTTGTTAAGATATAATCTGGCGTTAACCAGAAAACTGTAAATGAAAGTCTATGAATATAAATAAGTAATCGCTGCTTTTGAAGTATTGCTTAAAATAAATGGTTGCAACTCCAGTGGAATTCAGCTCTTATTAGAGAAAAGAATGCCCCTTTAGGAGCAAATCCTTTCCTTTCCTTTAAGATTATACTCGATCTTTGAAGAGTTTCTGTATCCAGGCGTGCGAGTAAGAAGTCATAAAAGTTGTTTTTCTTTGCAAAATAAAAAAACAAGAAAAGAAAACTGAGTGGTTCCCATTCAACAAACGGTTTGCTGTCCAAATTTCCAACAGGTCTAAGCTGACAATAATTTAGCAATATACCACCTAGAAATTTTGGAATATGCACAGTGAAAAATCTTTGTTTCGACAGCTCGACAGCATGTTGTTTCAACAGTTTGTGGCGGGGGGGGGGAGGATTGTGGTCGAGCGATGGTGCTGGGTAACTTTCAGTGCCGGGGCGTCCTACTTATTTGGATAATAGTAGTGCAAGGGTCTACTGTGTTTGCAGTAGGTGCGGTTTGGGGGCTTGTTTCTCTCCCCTCTCTCTCTCTCTCTCTCTCTCTCTCTCTCTCTCTCTCTCTCTCTCTCTGGGAGACAGTTCGATATAGACTGAAATACTGTCTCATAGGGCTGTTTAACCCAAAACAGCCAACCGACTAAATTCAACAGTTTGTCTCCGTGCTTTTGAAAGTCGATATAAAATTTGGACTGAAGTTGAACCTTTGAACATTGCGTGTCTGTTTTTCTGAAGGGTATGGATACACTGCGATGTTTTCCACCACTGTTGCAAGGGGAGACAACTTTGTCACTTCCTGTTTCTTCCATGGGCACCGAAGCCCTTCCTAAATGTAATCTACTCATGAAGGAAAGAATTTGCTCCTACAGGAGCAAATTCTTTCATTTAAGAGTAGACCCCCATTTAAAAGAGGGGCAAATGAAAATTGACTTGCTCCCCACGAAAATGTATCAATTTACCCTTTTAGTTTGTATATACATGTAGTTGAAATAGAAAATTTCTAAAAATTTTAGGAGGGCCCGGTTGTTCAGTGGGTTAAGCGCTGGCCTACTGATCTAGCGGTCCTATGTTCTAGTCCCGCTGAAGGCGGAGATCTTTTCCATCGTGAAAGAGGTGCCACTGCACACAGCCTTTCATTATCACCCACCCATCGGCCTGATATGACTGAAATACTGTTGAAATGGCGTAAAATTGTAAGTCATCCATCTAATATAGAAAATGTAATCAAATACATTTAAATCTGTTTATCAGCATATCTGTTATCTATGTCTTAATTAAGGTGTATGGGTACACTTCCAAGGGAAATCACTCAGTCTATAATTATATGAGCCTCGACACGCGAAAACCAACAAAGTGGCATGTGCGCACAGCGAAGACTCAGGTCAGCCTGGGCATTCGCCCAGTCTGAGCAGCGTCTTTGCTGTGTGCATAGAGCTAGCGTAGACCCTAAGCTACCCTTTAAGCGGACAGCAAAGACTCTGATCAGACTGGGTGGATGCTCAAGCTGATCTGAGTCTGCACTGTGCGCACATGCCACTTTGTTGGTTTTCTCAAGTCGCGGCTCAATTATGGACCTACTCTAGAAGGATATAATTCTTATTATCTCTCTCAGAGATAATAAAAATGACCTTTTTAGAGATGGGACTCGCCTATCAGGTAAACAAAAATTTTAAAATTATTTCCCTTTAAAAATGACGGCCAGACTAAGGAGATGAATCAATTTACCTCAAAGGCTAAAAGCTAAATATATTGGGCAAAAAGGAAAGGGTTCCACATAGTTTTAATTGTTGGAGCGGAGCTGAAGGTGTACCTTACCGGACTATTAAAACTGACCCAATGAATGTAATTCTTTCAGAATTTTTAAAAACTGGAATTATTTCATTCATACAGATAAGATCCCTTTTATAGTCTTTTCGGACAGGAAAAAGAGCATCCATTTGAACAGGCATCCAGGCCCGGATCCAGACCACCACGTACTGGCGGGGCTCTGAATAACTGTTGGGGTTGGGAGGTGCCGAGATGTGTGTATATGTGTGTGGGGAGGGGGCAGGGGAGGGGGCTTGAAAATATTATATATTAGGGATCAGTTGATAAGAATTTTTCATAATGTTTTTTCCTTGAAATATATGTTGTGCTATCTCATTAGAATCGCCTCGCCGAGGCGATTCTAATAAGACGCACAACATACATTTTAATCTAACCACATGGATAAATTATCTCAAACTGTCATCAGATCCTCCTTGTCGTCTGGGGGCCTACATATTATACATGGCGGGGCTGAAGCCCCAAAGCCCCAGCTCGCTGGATCCAGGGATGGGTAACCCTGTTTCCGTCTTTAATAGATCTACATTTATTTTTGTCCAAAATTCCTACCGTTACATACACATGTGAGAGTCCCATCCCAACCCCACACATTTTTTAACACCAGCAAAAATAACTTACATGTCTCTAGTATCAATACAAAGCCCAAAGATGACAGAATAAGATTTACATCCATCCCAGTATCTAAACAATTAAACTTTATTAATATTGACAACTGAAATAAAATTATTGATGAACATTTTGACTCAGTTACTATTTCGCAAGACAATTTTTAGTCGCTAAGCTATCCTATCTTGTTAAAATATACCTACGCCATTTGTCACTGATAACAAAAATGTATTTTCCAATACTTCCTCGTGGTCTCTGATAACAAACAGAATGAGAATTACGACATAAAAAAGTGACTTTATCACCTTGTCCATTCAACTGAAAACAGATCCAGTGCTCTCCAGTCACGATACGGTTCATGGCGGTCTTTTCCAGTTGTTCTACGTCACAAAAAAAGTGATTTTTCACCCTGCCCATTCAAAGGAAAATAAGATCCGGTCCTCACCAGTCACGTTGTCCATACCCTCCAACAAATAATTGTTCTAGCAAAATGAATCACGAGACAAAAAGTGATTATCTTGCACATTTAAATGAAAACGGATCCAGTGCTTTCCAGACATGATATGGTTTATGGCAGTCTTTGTCCAATTTTCTAGCTAAATGAATCACGACACCAAAAAGTGACTTTATCATCCTGCATGCACATTTGAATGAAACAGATCCAGAGCTGTCAAGACATGATACGGTTAATGGCAGTCTTTGTCCAGTTGTTTAAAGCATCGTTAGCTGAATGAAGCTCTTAGTCTATGATTTGTTAAGTATTCTAGTATACAAAAGCGAGCAGGCTATTATTATCAAGTCAGCAAAAAAAAAAAAAAAAACATGTTTAAAAAGCATTGTTTCTGCGTAAATTAAATACGCGTACATCTGAAATGTACCGTCTCGTTTACTAAAGACATCATTGAACAATCGGGTCAGTTTTGAAAAAAAAAATGAGAAAAAATATACGCTAAATGCCACCCCGCAGTCCGCTCAAAGGACTGACATTGACCGTATGAAAGTTTGCTCTGAAAACAAGCTGACTGATGTGGCCCGTGTGATTAATATTCATAGTATCCGAACGCACTGTACCATCTCTTCCGGTTTTCTATTCGCTTATAACCAGTAGTCGGAAATCATTATGTTTTGAGATTTTATCCGGAATCTGCTGCGTCATTTAGTTATTCAGCTTCGAAAATGTAAAGAGGTAAGTTTAATATAATTTGCTCTTCGGTCCTTTACTTTATTGCCCTGTACAATGTCGTGTATGGGTGGATAGTAAATGGTACAGTATTCAAATTTGCCCTTGGCATGATTCTAAAACCATTCTGAGCCTTTCCTTACATGTTTTATAAAAAAAACTTTATAATAAACGGCAGGCATTATCAATCTACGGTTGGTCTGTTTTGATAGCAGGCTGATAGCTGGATTTTGCACGACACAAACTCGTGTTAAATTAGCTGTTCGGATTAAAATTTCTGTGACGGCCATGAGGTCTCATTGTACAGGGAAATATAGTAAAAGACCGAAGAGCAAATTATATTAAACTTACCTCCTTACATTCTCGAAGCTGAATAACTATAAATGACGCAGCAGATTCCGGATAAAATCTCAAAACATAATGATTTCCGACTACTGGTTATAAGCGAATTTTGTACTCTCGATTCAGCGCCATGAAAACCGGAAGAGATGGTACTGTGATATTGCTCAGAGATGCTTACGTTCAAACGTATTTGGTGTTTATGACGACCGAACTATCAAGACTTAGGTCAGCCTGTGCAAGAGCAGATTTTTATGCCCCCGCCATGAAATGGCGGAAGGGCATATAGATTTTACCCTGTCCGTGTGTGCGTATGTGTGTGTGTGTGTATTTGTGTGTTACCAAAATAGTGTCCGGCCCATAATTTCGCCCTGTATGTTAGGATTTGAAATTTTTTTGCACAAATGATCAGCATGACTAGACGATGTGTCGCATGCAAAATTCATGTCGCTCGCTTGAAGGTCAAGGTCACTTTGAGCACGTAATCTTTGTGCATAGGCTATCATGTGTGTGTGTGTGTGTGTGTGTGTGTGTGTGTGTGCGTGTGTGTGTGTGTGTGTTTCCAAAATTGTGGCCGGCCCATGACTTCGCCATGAAAAGTAGGATTTGAAACATTTTTGGCACAAAGGATCAGCATGACTAGGCGATGTGTCGCGTGCAAAAACCATGTCGCTCGCTTGAAGGTCAATGTCTCATTGGGCACGTAAACTTTGTGCATAGGCTAAAGTGAATAATGTTCGTGTCCGGCCTATATTTTTGTCCCGCATGATGGGATTTCAAAATTATTTGGTACAAATAATAATTATGACATGACAATGTGCCGCATGCAAAAAGCATGTCGCTCGCTTGAAGGTCAAGGTCACCTTGGGCACGTAAACTTTGTGCATAGGCTATAGTGAATAATGTTCGTGTCCGGCCCATAACTTAGTCCTGCACTGTGGGATTTCAAAATTATTTGGTATAAATAATTGTCATAACAAGACAAAGTGTCGCATGCAAAAACCATGTCGCTCGCTTGAAGGTCAAGTTCACATTGGGCACGTAAACTTTGTGCATAGGCTATAGTGAATAATGTTCATGTCCGGCCCATAACTTTGTCCTGCATGGTGGGATTTCAAAATTATTTGGTATAAATAATTATTATGACAAGACAAAGTGTCGCATGCAAGAAGCATGTCGCTCGCTTGTAGGTCAAGGTCACATTGGGCACGTAAACTTTGTGCATAGGCTATAGTGAATAATGTTCGTGTTAGGCCTATCACTTTGTCCTGCATGGTGGGATTTCAAAATTATTTGGTATGGATAATTATTAAGACAAGACAATGTGTCGAGTGCAAGAAGCATGCCGCTAGATAAAAGGTCACGGTCACAGTCTGCACTTTAACTATGTGCATTGGCTACTGTGAATTATTGTGTGCCCGGGCCATAACCTCGTCCTGCATGATGGAATTTCAAAATCGTGTGGCCTTATCGCATAGCATGAGAAGACATTGTGTCGCCTGTAAGGACCATATTGCTTGTTTGTGGGTCAAGGTCACATTACACACGTAAACTTTGTGTATAGGCTTAGTGAAAACATTTTTGTGTCTGACTCAAAACTTTGTCCTGCATGATGGGATTTCAAAATTATTTTGCATAAATAATTATAATGACAAGACCATGTGTCATGAGCAAGAATCATGTCTCTTACTCAAAGGTCAAGGTCACAGTTTGCACTTAAACTTTGTGGATAGGCAGCAGTGAGAACCTGTTCATATCCAGCCCATAATTTTGTCCTGCACAGTGGGATTTCAAATTTATTTGGCAAGGCGATTTGGCAAGACTATGTCATTCGCTTAGGGGTCAATGTTACAGTGCGCATTTAACCTATATGAACGGGTTATAATGAGAACATGTTTGTGTCATATCTTGTTCAAGGTTTGACTGCAAAGTAAATGCAAGTCCTTTTGACAGATATTACTTGGCCCTTGATTTTTCCCTTTATATTATACAATCTGCCTCTATAAAGCTAGTTATCCGACAAGTGCGAGTACTTTAATCAAGGCGCTGTCCTATTGAAGGCACTAGGCGGGGGCATCCGTGTCCTATGGACACATTTCTAGTCTTTTTTTTTATTTTGTTGTTCATTCTTTGTAGGTAATCTCCATACTGCCATCGGATAGATAGTGTGGCTGATCGGAGCAGTTTACGACCCACGTATGAGCCACGACACAACAAAACGATCCGCCTGAACATCCGCCGAGACTGATCAGAGTCTTCGCTGTTTACTTAAAGGGTAGCTAAGGGTCTAAGCTAGCTCCATGCTGATCTGAGCTGAGTCTTCGCTGGGTGCACATGCCACATGTGGAGGTTAATTTTTTTTTAATTTTTTTTCTTTTATTTTATTTTTTTTTTTTTTTTGTTGTTGTTGTTCTTTGTTAATGTTTTTGTTCTTGGGTAACTAAATAATTTAGAACAGTGTTGCCTATTCGGCCTTATTTCGAAACAATGCAAAGTAGTCGGTGGGATTTCCCCACTATTTCACGATGCTCCTATGTGTATTTATTTCGAAATAGATATTATTATCTTAAATAATGAAGGGTGGGATTTTGTGACTAAAACAAGGGTGTGCGGTGCCAGTTACATATGATACATTATTGTATAGAACTTGTGTTTTTACTTCATGTTGGTTTGAATGGTGTGTGAAATTTCATTTTATCAGATCACCCCTGGTTAACTAAGTATACAATGGCTGTTATCAAACAAAAACTGAGAGTCCTACTTCCCAAACGACCTGGTCATCGTGGCTAAACAAGTTTGTTTAGCCACGATGACCAAGTAGTTTTGGTACTAGGACTCTTTTTTCATTTCGAAACAGCCTCTTTCTGGTTTTGCAACAGCCTTAAAAGCATAGTTAATCAGGCGAAAGATGACCATTGCCCTTTTACACTACTTTTCGCAGTGTGCACTAAAATGTGAAATGTATGAAATTAGTATTTAAACACGTTTTGCTTATTTTGTCCACAACAGGTACGCAAAGTTTGAAAAAGATACATTAATTTGTACAGAACGCAGTACAATAATTTGGCAATGTTTGATTGATTTGGTAAATGACGCTGCGTAATACACCTCCATGTGTTTTTTTTTTCACCAAAGGGGCACAACCATTGTGGCTTCCTGTTTGCTTCCCGACACGATGTAACCCTTCCAAACTGAGGTCTGCTGTTAAAAGGAAAATGCTGCAAATTCTCTTTGTAAAGAGTTGGAACTGAAGGGAGGCAAAAATGAAAATTGCAGAGTTGCTTCCCCTGAAAATTTATGTATTGGCTTTTATTAGCTTAATCATAGATAAATTCTTTGCTATAAAATTAGACCTACCTCTAGGAGGAAACTCTTTACTCAAAATTTGCTCTCCATTTTTTATACCCCCATGACAATAGCCGGGGGCGTGGGGTGGGGGCATAAACACTTGCTCCTGTCCATCCTCCTGTCTGTTCATCCATCCGTTTGTCACACTTTACGATATGGAGATTATGTTAACTCCTCCCACAGTTTTTGATTGACTTTTTTCAAACTTTGCATACCTGTTGTTGACATATGTGTGTTTTTGATGGACCTAGAATTCATTCTGAGAGAATAACGGCCTTTTGAGTTTAGTAGTTTTAGGCATTTTTTTTTTTTTTTTTTTTTTTTTTTGCATTGTAGAGTATGGATTTTGTGTAATCAACTCCTCCTACAGTTTTGATGGATCTTTATTAAACTTTACATACTTGATGTGGTCATATTGAAGATGTGAATATGGGTTTTTGGTGGGGCTAAACTAAATTTTGACAGAATGACGGCCTTTCGAACTTAGTCACTTTGAGCAATTATTTGTTGGAGGGTATGGACAATGTGTAATCTACTTCTCCCACAGTTTTCAGTGGATGTTTTCAGAAACTGTATGTGACTTCTTGTGGACATAGTGAAGATTTGCAAGTAAATTTCTGATGAAGAGCAAAGTTATTATGACAGAACTATGGCCCTTTAGACTTAGTCATTTTGGGCAACTGTTTTGCATTTTAGGGTATATAGTTGGTGTGTTAAAATCCACTCACAATTTTCATAGGATGCTTGTCAGATTTTGTATACTAATGGTGGACAAAGTGAATGTGCAAGTGGGATGGAGATAAAATTAATTTGACAGATTTATGACTTTTTGAATTTAGCCCATTTGCAACTTTTTTTTTTCCGACCGCAGATTGTAATAGATGTTTCTGAACATATGCATAAACATTAACATAATGAAGATGTGCTTGTGATGACTTGTTTGAGGAAAAATTAATTTTATAAAATTACAATCTTAGGTAGTTATTCCAAACACAAGACATCAGTATGGACTTCAGGCGGGTAGTGCAGTTTTGGCAGGTTTGAACTCCGTGTCTGTGCAAACATTCCAGATGTACGAAAGAAGTGTGTGCAGGTAAATTTTTCAGAGGTAAAAATTAATTTTGTTCAGAATTATAGCATTTTGAACTAAGCTCTTTGATAGTCAGGCTAGAAAAAAAAAACTCTCTGAAATAGTGTTTGTTGATAATAGACAATTCAGTGATGTACACTGCCCTGTGCTAGGTGCTGACGGGGGCATTATACGTATTTTACAGACACAATTTTCTAGTTTTGAAAGGCTTCATACTTTTTGGGGGCAAATCAAAATGAGCCATAACATGACAAAACCAACAAAGTGGCATGTGCGCCCAGAGAAGACTCAGATCAGCCTGGGCATCCGCCCAGTCTGATCAGAGTCTTTGCTGTCCATATGGAGCTAGCTGAGACCCTTAGCTACCCTTTAAGCACACAGCAAAGTCTCTGGTCAGAGGGATGCCCAAGTTGACCTGAGTCTTCGCTGGGCACAAGTCACCTTGTTTTTTTCGTGTTGTGGCACTAATGGCAAAAAACATGGTGTACCCATACATCTTAAGTCATCACTTTTCCGGCAAACCATTTGAACAGAGACATGGCAAAAATAACACAGTGGCGCGTGTGCCCAATGAAGGCTATGATCAACCTGGGCATTTGCCCAGTCTGATTAGACTTTGCTGTGTGCTTAAAGAGTAGCAAAGGGTCTAAGCTAGCTCCATATGGACAGCGAAGACTCTGATTGGACTGGGCAGATGCAGAAATATACAGAAATATGCAGAAACTAGAAATGTTTTTCAGAGAAAAACTGATGTCCCCCCACCAGTCCATTTCCCATCCCCTCTAAAGAATAAAAGCCTGAACAAGTAAAATATCTAGGCAAGTCTGGAGAAAATCCATCCACTGGTTCTAAAGATAGCCTACATAGATGACTATGACCTTGAAAATGAGGTCAAGGTCACCAAAATCAGATCACCTTTTAAACTTGTCCAAATGATGTATCCATGCAAGTTTGGTGAAATTCCATCCATTGGTCCAGGAGATATAGTTGGTACAAGAAAATGTCATGTAAGTCCTCCAGTGACCTTGAATATGAGATCAAGGTCACCAAAATCTAATCAGCTCTTAAACTTGTCCCAATGATGTATGCATGCAAGTTTGGTGAAATTCCATCCATTGGTTCAGGAGATTTAGTGGGTACAAGAAATTGTCATCTAAGTCCTCCAGTGACCTTGCAAATGAGGTCAAGGTCACCAAAATCTAACCAGCCCTTAAATTTGTTGCAAAGATGTATCCCTGAAAGTTTGGTAAAATTCCATCCATTGGTTCAGGAGATATAGTGGTTACAAGAAATTGTCATCTAAGTCCTCCAGTGACCTTGAAAATAAGGACAAGGTCACCAAACCCTAATCAGCTATTAAACTTGTCCCAATAATGAATCCATGCCAGTTTGGTAAAATTTCATCCATTGGTTCAGGAGATATAGTGGGTACAAGAAATTGTCATCTAAGTCTTCCAGTGACCTTGAAAATGAGGTCAAGGTCACCAAAATCTGACCAGCTCTTTAACTTGCTCCAATGATGTATCCATGCAAGTTTGGTGAAATTCCATCCATTGGTTCAAGAGATATCACTGGTTCAAGGAATTTCATCAAAGTCCTCCAGTGACCTTGAAAATGAGGTCAAGGTCACCAAAACCTAATCACCTCTTAAACTTGTCCCAATGATGTATCCATGCCAGTTTGGTGAAATTCCATCCATTGGTTCAAGACATATCGCGCATACAAGAAATTGTCATCTATGTCCTCCAGTGACCTTGAAAATGAGGTCAAGGTCACCAAAATCTAATCAGCTCTTAAACTTGTCCCAATAATGTATCCCTGCAAGTTTGGTGAAATTCCATCCATTGGTTCAAGAGATATCGCGCATACAAGAAATTGTCATCTATGTCCTCCAGTGACCTTGAAAATAAGGTCAAGGTCACCAAAATCTAATCAGCTCTTAAACTTGTCCCAATAATGTATCCATGCAAGTTTGGTGAAATTCCATCCATTGGTTCAAGAGATATCGTGCACACAAGAAATCTGTCACAGGGACGCCGACGCTGACGCCGACGCCGACGCCTGGGATCCGCACTGAAAACAATATGTCCCCCCTCACCTTTGGTGGGGGGACATAATAAAACACCTGCAGGAATAACCCGTTATAAGGTATCATCAGCATATTACAACAAGCTTGTAATATATTTTGTACATCCCAACAGGCACACTTTTAGAGACCAATTCCTTTTAACAGAGGGCCATGAACTTGAGTACAAGTCCTGTTTCGTTTCCTATCAAGATTATAGTAGCACTTGTGACAATATGGATACTTATACCAAGTTCAGCAAATATCACCAAATACTGGTAGCTTTGTGAAGTTACTCTCAAGATGCTGTTACAAAGCAATGGTTGCATTTCAAATTTCAATTATTATTAAGGCCTTAATTTTGGTGTTAAAAAATAGAAATGGGTCTTAATTTATTTAAACCAGTTTACATTTTAATATGAATAGTTGCATTGCGGTACTGGAAAAAATTGGATTTTTTTGGTAAACTGACAACAAAAAACACAATTTTTATAAATTTATTTCATATGATGGACATTGCTATAAAACTACACTACGCAAAATATTTAAAGGAGCAGCGGATATTTTCCCATAGACATTTCTGCAACATATACCCAGTTCAGCGGTCCATAAATCTGACCGCCAGTTGTCAAGAATTTCCCATTCTTTAGCAGCATTTTCAAGAAGGATAAAAGTTTTAAGACAACAAGGATTTCAATACAACTGATGCCCTGCTCATTTTCTTAGAACAAATTTTGCATTCTTTTTAATTTTCTGAAATTAAGGCATTTTTGTGGGAGTCTGTTTCCTAAACTTGAGTTCAAAGTGACCATTTCAGATGAGTCACCTTGTAAGTTATTTAGTGCCATAGACAAAATGGTTGTTTTGATTTTGATTAAATTTTTTATGCTTTTCACCGGGTTGGAAAAACTGTAATTTTTTTTCACCAGAAGTCCATTTTTACAAAAATCAATCCATAGAAATGAGTAGGATAAATATTGGGTCAAAACTTGTGCAGTCAAACACCTCGACCCTCTAGAATTGTTTTTCAAAATGACTGGAAAACTCTAGGTCTTTGTCGATTGGAAGTAAATGACTCTCAAAATGGGGATGCGTTGCACTGACGTCTATGGAAATAATATTAGATGCTCCTTTAAATGTTTTGAGTAGTGTATATGTATCAACTAAATCAGCACATTCACATAAACAACCTTTCTTTATTCCACCTTGACTAAACATACACACATAATAAATTAGATTATCACAGATAAACTGCAAGCTGCATATAGATGCACATAAAACTTTTAACCTGATTTTTCCATATTAGCCACTTAAATATACCTTTTAATTTGAACCAGCCCATCCATGATCTGAGGAGAATTGAAAGAAACACGAAAGTAGCTGATCTAGGCACACAGCATTTGCTAAAACATGTTTGCCTTCAGAATATCATAGGTAAAACAATAAGAGCCGCAACACGACAAAACCAACTAAGTGGAATGTGCATCCAGCAAAGACTCAGATCAGCCTGGGCATCCGCCCAGTCTGAACAGAGTCTTCGCCGTCCACACGGAGGTAGCTGAGACCCTTAGCTACCTTTTAACTGCACAGCGAAAACTCTGATCAGACTGGGCGGATGAGTCTTAGCTGGGTCATATGCCGCTTTGTTGGTTTTGTCGTGTTATGGTTCAATTTTCTTAATACATTTAATTACTAACAGCAAATATAAACATAAATCATAATTTGTTATGTATTCTACTTATAAATGTATGCTCTATTCTAGTGAGTCTAAAGGGAGATCGGCTATGCTAATGAGTCACCCTTTTCTGTATAAAGCTATTTACTTAACTACTTACTTAATTAGCTAAATCATACAACAGGAAATGTCTGTCATCAAAAACTATGAGCATATGTCCTTTCAACTGACTTGTTGAAAAACATGTTGATCACTTTTATCAATTACCTTTTTTTAATAAAAAAAAATATTTTTGCTTTACACAGCAGCATCTCATAAACCTTTGAAAATAATTTTGGAAAAACTTGGAAATGTTCTATTTTAAATAGAAACATGATGAATACTTTTGTCTACTTACTGTAGTTACTATGACTGCACATAGATTTATACAGTATTCAGTGGGGGGGGGGGAGGGGGGGGCATATTCATATTCAACCAGAGGATCAATGGTCCTGTAGCTCACCTGACACTTGGTCCTGGTATATATTTTAATGCTTTTATACATGTATACAGCACCAGGGCAGGGGCAGATAATCTCCCTCCCTTGGGGATTAATGTTGAGTCCCAATTCTATATACCAATCCACAAAGTCACTGGGCTTTTGTTTCTGGACAAAGATTTCTGAAGGGTTTTTTTCATATATGGGCGTGGTGGCCACCATGTTCATGTGACCATGACCATCTGAACAAACTTTGATTCCTTTAACAGGGTATAAAAGCTCCATATAAAATACAGTAATCATTTGTATAAACTATGATGGGCCTGAGTGCCCAGTGCTACATACCGGTACCAAGGTTATAGACCTTTCGGTTCTCGAGAAAACGACATTTGAAGAGTTTTTACCATATATGGGCATGGTGGCCATCTTGGTCAAGTGACCAAGACCATCTGAACAAACTATGGTTCCTTTAAGCCAGTGAAGCTCCATGTGAAATATGTCTTCAATTGACCCAAGTGGCCTCTGAGAAGATGTTTGAAAATGTTGACGGGTGACAGAATCTCAATGACCTTGTACAAAAGTCAAAGAATGACCTTGACCTTTAACAACAAACTATCTTCATCTGGTAATTTAGTCAACCATATATACCAAATATTGTACCTTAGACTTAAATAGTTTCTGAAAAATCCAGTTAAAAAATTTTTACCATATAAAAGCCTACATAATGTACCAAAGTTGACAGTGTCATAAATTATGTCAAGGTCAATGCACAATCATTTGTATAAACTATGATGGGCTTGAGTGCCCAAAGCTACATACCAAGTTTCAAGGTCATACGCCTTTTGGTTCTGGAGAAGAAGATTTTGAAGGGTTTTTACCTTATACGGGCATGGCGGCCATCTTGGTCAAGATCCCGAGAACAAACTTTTATTCCCCGATCACACTTAGAATCCATCTGAAATTTTGCTTCAATCAGACCAGTGGTTTCAGAGGAGAAGATGTTTTGAAAATCTTGATGACGGACAGACCGACAAACTGACCTTGACCTTCAGTGACATAATAGCTTCATCTGGTCATTTAGTTGACCATATATACACCACGTATTGTACCTTAGACTTAAATAGTTTCTGAGAAATCCACTGTATAAGCGTTTTCCCATATAAAAGCCTAACATACCAAAGTTGACCATGTCGTAAATTAGGTCAAGGCCAATGCAAGGTCATTATTTGTATAAACTATGATGGGTTTGCATGCTCGATGCTACATACCAAGTTTCAAGATCATAGGCCTTTTGGTTCTGGAGAAGAAGGTTTTTTGAAGGGTTTTTACCATAAATGGGCATGGCGGCCATCTTGGTCATGTGACCCAAACCCCGGGTATAAACTTTAGTTCCCCTATCCCACTGAGACACCATATGAAATTTGGCTTCAATCTCCCCAGTAGCTTCAGAGGAGAAGATGTTTGAAAATCTTGATAAGGGACAGACAGACAAAATAACCTTGACCTTTTGTGACATACTTTCTTCATCTGGTCATTTAGTTGACCATATATACACCACATATTGTACCTTAGACTTAAATAGTTTCTGAGAAATTCACTATATAAGCGTTTTCCCATATAAAAGCCTAACATACCAACATTGACCACGTCGTTAATTAGGTCAAGGTCAACACAAGGTCATCATTTGTACAAACTATGATGGGCTCGCATGCCCAAAGCTACATACCAAGTTTCAAGGTCATAGGCCTTTTGGTTCTGGAGAAGAAGATTTTTGAAAGTTTTTTACCATATATGAGCATGGTGGCCATCTTGGTCATGTGACCCAGACCCCGGGTATAGACTTTCGTTCCCCCATCCCACTGAGACTCCATATGAAATTTTGCTTCAATCACCCCAGTGGTTTGAGGGGAGAAGATGTTTTAAAATCTTGACGACGGATGGTCCGACGGAATGACCTTGACCTTTAGTGACATGATATCTTCATCTGGTCATTTATTCGACCATGTATACAACATATTGTACCTTAGACTTAAATAGATTCTGAGAAATCCACTGTTTAAGCATTTGCCCATATAAAAGCCTAACGTACCAAAGTTGACCATGCCCTAAAGTAGGTCAAGTTCAACGCAAGGTCATAATTTGTATAAATTATGTTGGGCCCACATGCCCGATGCTATATACCAAGTTTCAAGGTCATAGGCCTTTTGGTCCCGTAGAAGAAGATTTTTGAAGGGCTTTTACCATATATGGGCGCGGCCGCCATCTTGGTCATGTGACCCAGATACCGTGTATAAATTTTCGTTTCTCCAACCCATGGAGGCTGCATATGAAATTTGGCTTTGATCAGCCCAGTGGTTTCAGAGGAGAAGATGTTTGAAAATCTTGACGACGGATGGTCCGACGGATTGACCTTGACCTTTCCTGACATAATATCTTCATCTGGTCATTTAGTCGACCATGTATACCAAGTATTAAACCTTAGAATTAAATAGTTTCTGAGAAATCCACTGTTTAAGCGTTTTCCCATATAAAAGCCTAACGTACCAAACTTGACCATACCGTAAATTAGGTCAAGGTCAACGCAAGGTCATGATTTGTATAAACTATGATGAGGTCGCATGCCCGATGCTACATACCAAGTTTCAAGTTCATAGGCCTTTTGGTTCCGGAGAAGAAGATTTTTGAAGGGTTTTTACCATATATGGGCATGGCGGCCATCTTGGTCATGTGACCCAGATACCGCAAACAAAATTTTGTTTCCCCAACCAATGGAGGCTGCATATGAAATTTGGCTTTGATCGGAGCAGCGGTTTCAAAGGAGATGTTTGAAAATCTTGACGACGGATGGTCCGACAGAATGACCTTGACCTTTTGTGACATAATATCTTCATCTGGTCATTTAGTCGACCATGTATACCAAGTATTAAACCTTAGACTTAAATAGATTCTAAGAAATCTACTGTTTCAGCGTTTACCCATAAAAAAGCCTAACGTACCAAACTTGACCATACCGTAAATTAGGTCAAGGTCAACGCAAGGTCATGATTTGTACAAACTATGATGGGCTCGCATGCCCGATGCTACATACCAAGTTTCAAGGTAATAGGCCTTTTGGTTCCGGAGAAGAAGATTTTTGAAGGGTTTTTACTATATATAGCATGGCGGCCATCTTGGTCATGTGACCCAGATACCGCGAACAAACTTTCGTTCCCCCAACCCAGCGGTATTGGAGAAGAAGACCTTTGAAAATGGTGGACAGACGACGGACAGACTATGGAGCATTGCCATACAAAAAGATCACCTTTGAGCCTTCGGCTCAGGTGAGCTAAAAATATAATATATACATATATACTGTCTGAATATACATGTATGATTGATTGATTGATTTATTTGATGCTTAACGTCTGCGGTAAACAGCTATTATCATGTTGGGACAGTCAGTTAACATAACCACACTATTCCTGGGCAGGCTTAGACCTCCTAAGCGGTTAACCAGGTACTAAGTGCACGTACTATCGCGAGTAACTGACAACTGCCCTTCTTGAATCAGCGGAAGGAGAAACGAAAGTATGTGGCCAGACCGGGTTTCCAACCCAGGACCCCTGACTTATGAGTCAGGTGCCCTACCGATTGCGCTACGCCGCCCGGCATATACATGAGTTCATAGATACAAATGTTGGCAGTTTTGTTGACTTTCCTTCCAAATGAGTATCAGCTAGAGCTAGCTGTTAAACGCAGACCTTAGACAACCACCTTCAAGGCCTATGTGTCATTCTGTCACTTCTTATAAGGCTGCAGATACAGGTCATATTTAGCGATAATTTTAAGATAATATTCTGCAAATGAACATATGAGACATGACACAACAAAACCAACGTGTTCCCAGCAAAGTCTCTGATCAGCCTGGGCACCTGCCCAGTCTGATCAGTCTTTGCTGTCAGCATGGGGTAGCTTTAACTAGCTTAGACCCTTGGCTACACTTTTAGCATGAGCAAAGACTCTGATCAGACTGGACAGATGTCCAGGCTGATCTGAGACTTCAGTGGGCACACATGGGACATTGTTGGTTTTGTTGTGTCGCACCTCATTTATGTTCTGCCCCTACATTAGAATTGCCTCTTTTTTTTTTTTTTCTTTTTTTTTTGTCTTTTTATGGAGAAATAAGAAAAATAAAATCAAAGAGTTATCATCAAACAGTCAAATAGTCCTGTTATCTGCAGTCTGGTCCTCTTGTCTGCAGTCTAGGACAAACCTGAGATTCTGATCAGTCTCGGCGCTATTACGTGTCTATCTCAAACACTATGTCCATCTCAAAACTATTTGAGCTGCGACATGACAATGCCATCAAAGTGGTATGTGTGCCATGCAAAGACTCAGATCAGCCTGGGCATTAGCCCAGTCTCATAAGAGACTTTGTTGTTGGCATAGAGGTAGCTTAGATCCTTAGTTACCCTTTAAACTCACAACAAAGACTACAAGACTGGGCAGCTTGCCCAGGCTAATCTGAGTTTTCGCATCGCACACATGCCACTTGGTTGCTTTTTGTCATGTCAGCTCGTTTCATGTCCATCTGAAAACTATTCAAGTCTACCTCAAAGCTACCTTGAGTCCATCTTAAAAGAGTAGTATCCTGCCTTAATCTCAAAACCATTCCACCTCCACTTTTATTGATATTCTAATCCAGCACTAAAACATTTAGGTGTGTTTATACAACATAACATCATATATATTACATATATGGAGGAAATGATGTTCTGGACGGATGTTTTCTGAGCATTGCATGGTAAGACCTTCCATATATGACATGTCATATGGTGTAAACTGGTTTATACTAATCAAGTTCTCTTTTTCACCAAAAAGGTCTCGTAACCAGTAAATACCCAATGAAAAACACTATAGCTGAGCAGACCATAGCAAATACATATTCCTTTGAATCGCCCATACCGATATAACGACCACTTAACGGGTACATCAAATTGTCCCAACAACGATCTCCTGGGCATAACTCTCGGTCGTCCTCTTCTGGGGTCTCGTAATACCTGCAACACAAAATACATGAAAATTCAAATACTGTAACTTCAGAAACATTCAAGACAATTTAAAGTCATGAAACTTCCTGAGTGCCAAGTTTTACAAAAAATTACATGCACAGTCAACCCTGTCTTTAGAGGTTATACATGGGAACACACAAAAATTGCTGCTTAAGATGGGTAACCTCTTAATAGAGACTCATTTGCACTGTCTTTGTTCAAGGGACCACTAAAAGCCAGCTTTTACACAGGGTACAATCGATTCCGCTAATTTTCGCTTCCTGAAGAGATTGCACATCATATTTGGCTTCCGCCGAGACTGTCCGCGATCTCTTGCTTCCTGCCGAGACTTCTGTACATGATAAATGGCTTCCTGCAGAGACTGTCCATGTGATTCTAATTCCTGCCAAGGCTTTCAGCAGGAAGCAGAGTCACATGGACAGTCTCGGCAGGAAGCCAATGTTCGAGGACAGTAGTCTCTGCAGGAAGCAAGAGTTCGCGGACAGTCTCGGCAGAAGCCAAATATGATGTACAGTCTCTGCAGGAAGCGAAAATTAGCGGAATCAATTATATCCTGTGTTTTAGTGGCCCCTTGAAGAAAGACAGTGCAAATGAGTCTATAGCAGACACCTTAATAGAGTAACCCTTTTAGACAAGTTAGACTGTATCACCGAATTTTCATGATTTATCAATCCAAAATTCCATTAGGAGAACACTTATTGTATAATGTGAAAAATTACAATTTTCATAACAAGAGCTGTCACAGGACAGCACAGCTTGCCTCTTAGCCTTACTGAAAACAATTTTACCAAACTATTCCAATGTGGAAATAGTCCTGCCGACTGATGCACATAATAAAACAAGAAAGCAAAACATGTCAGCTAAAAATGAAACCATTTTGTTTTTCTTACAATGCAATAGTGCATCAAAAAGATGCAGATGGAATAGCAAACAGTGTATACCCTGATAAGACTGCTCCTGCAGTCTTATCAGGGTCTGCACTGTTTGCTCAGACCTATCTGGCCCATCACTAAGAATTTCTATGCCGCCGTTGTAACTTACTTAGCCACAGGTTCTGGAGTCTGTGGAGGGACTTTCGTAAATCTGACAGAACTGGTCAATAGGAATGACTGTGACCAACTTTCATCACATACTGAGCCACTAGGGCCGCCACATTTCACCTCCCAAGTTGACGTCGTGTAACTAGAAGAAAATGAAGGAAATAGAGCTATTGACAAGGCAAATTTGACAAATGAATTGAGGGGTATAAATATACTTCCAATAGTGGTCCCTCTCATAAAAAAATACTGATGTATTTGTCTCCCTTTATATAAAGCAGGTGACTTTTCATAGCCCTTAAAGCACTTAAAAATTAGACAACAAAATTTATGCATGCAAAATTTCCAAAAAAAATTGTACAAGCTTTATCAGTTTGAGAATTCAAAGAAAAAAGGAAAAAACGGTGTATATTCAGATGAGGCAGCTCATTATGAGCTGCCTCATCATGATCTACACTGTTTGCAAATTCAATCGTTTTATTTTTGGCTTATTAGATGTTCATGGAAAGACTCTACTCTTCAGAGCTGAGTGCCAATTCTTCCTTTAGATTCTCTGGACACTGGAAAAAGGATTCCGAACCAAGCAAGAAAATTCTTTCATTCCATAAAATTTGTCCCGAAGGTAGGGCGATCACATGGTTTTTATTTTGATATGCTGCACAGACAAATGTGACTGGAATGTCAACATAAATACCATATCAATCCTATTAAATGCCCCAGGAGTATTGCATTTTATAAACACAGGGCGTTATTTACAGCATTAAATGTAGTATATCAGCCATTGCCAAAATAGCTCCTAAAACCAGTATACTTTTAGAGGAAGCAACTCTACTATTTTTCATTTTGCTTGCCTTCTCAGTAGGGCTCAACTCTTAAAGGAAAGAGTTTGCTCCTGTAGGAGCAAGAGTTTGCTCCTGTAGGAGCAAATTCTTTTCTTTCAGAGTTAACCTCAAGTCAAAGAGCTACCTCATTCAGAGAAGCAAACAAGAATTCTTTCAAATTTAAATAGCATTGTTTTTGGAAAAGAGGCAGAGGGAGTTTATTAGAGCAGGGGTGCTTATTAGGATTAAAATGGTATGTTATTACATGTATTTCTCTATCAATATTTGACACCGACTAAATTCTTTTCTTTAAGAGTTGACTCGGTCCCCATTGAGAAGGGAGGCAAAAAAGAAAATGATAAAGTTACTTCCCTTGAACAAGTACCAATTCACCTTGTAAACTTTTGGCAGACACTTCAAACTGATAAATAAAGGGAGAAGAACTCGATAAGCACATCGATTCCATTCTAACCCCATAGCTTGTACTGATATTTTACTTGTTTATGTATGTGTATATGTATGTTAACTTAATAAGCTAAATAAATATGTTTAAACCAAACTGATAAATATTTATTGTGGCTCCCATTACATTAGAACTGTGAGATGCTTCCGATGAGGGAAAGCAGCATGTTTTTAATACGAGGAAAAAAAAAAACAAATTATCTCAGACTTCTTACTCCTTCACTTGCAATTTAGATAATCAAAAAAATATAATAACATGCAACAAATGTGTGGCTGTGTATGAAAAAAAATAAAAAAATTAAAGTATATACCTGACTTTTCCACCAAGAATTTCGTAAATCGGGTAATCATTTGACCTTCCTGTCTCAGCGTACAGGATATCCAGCTGAATTCCAGATGTAATATTTCTACATATTCCTGTCCTGTTATCAATAGGGCTTTTCCCGACTGGGTAGTATTCACTCGCAATACACAACATTGACAGGTCATCCCTGGAAAAGAAATGGTCAGAATGTTGTATTTCTTTGGCAAGGGCGTAGCTACCTATATGGCAAATACGCAAGTGCGTATTGAAATTTTGTCAAAATTGACAAAATTTCAAAACGCACCTGCATATTTGCATGCTGAAAATTTATCAATTAGACAAGATTTCAATACCAATTACCAAAGTGGCTGAAATACTAGCTTTCCCTTCAAGAAGTAGAGAATAAAACATGGTTGTGCGTATTATGAAATTGCCCCTAGCTACGCCCCTGTTTGGCTACATGTATATAATGGGCCTTTTTCCTTCCAGAAATGACCCCAAAAATCTAAATAAGACTTGACTAATTGTGCCCTAATATGTGTTTTTCTCTTTCAAAACAATCCCAAAAATCTATATCCTGAAAAAGATCTATCTGGATTTTTTTTTATTGTTTTGGAAGCAAAAAGTAAATGTGATAGTATGTTTAAGCACTGGCTAAGAGAATAACCTATAATCTATAATAAAAACTGTCTAAAGCCAGTCAGGGCTTTATTAAAGTTGTTTTCCTTAAACTGGGATTTTTTTGCCCATTTTAAAGCTAAATTGTAAAATTTATGATTTCTGCCTAATTTTAAAGAATTTTTTTAGGATAGGGATCCACATTTGGCTACTTAATGCCCGTTTATTATCCTATCAGTCAACTTGCTGCCCACTTTATTATTCTACTTACTGCCCATTTATAAACCTATAAACTACTACATGTGTAGTTGCCCTTTTCATATCCTACTTGTTGCTGTCTATAATCCTACCTGAGGACATTCAACCAGTAGCCAGAGTTAAGGATATCATTATAGCCCCTTCTTCCTAGCACATCAGATGGCATCAGGGCATTCAATCTGTTAATAATCAATTTCCTGAAAATATAAAATAGTACATTCCTTCTTAAAGCCCCAATCTCAATAGCTTTAATGGTTAGTATTTGGACAGATAGGTCTGCACAAACAGTGCAAAGCCAGATCAAGTCTGGTCAAGGCCTACTTTGTCTGCCATTCCATCACACCTTTTGGACATGTTACTGCATTGTATAGCATAACTGTCCTTTTTTCTGGACAATTATGGTAAATATTTAAGAGACCCAAATTTTTATAATTGTTACAGTTTACATATTTTGAAAGTGACCTGCTTTCTGACTACCTTTTTCCAATTAAAGCAATATTCATATTGATAACAGTAACAGCAATTTAGATCTGAATGAAAGCATACTGCTTGTAAAGTTAATTTCCACAATTTTGTTATTATTATTTCTGTAAACATTCTAAGTATTGGAACAGTAAGGTCTGGGCAAACAGTGCAGACCCAGATCAGATTGCTCCTAAAGGTGCTGTCTGATCAGGGTCTAAAAATTTTACTATTCCATCTGCATCTTTTAGATGCCTAACTGCACTGAAAAACCAAACTGTTCAACTTTAAGAACAGTTACAGGAATTATTTTAGGTGTCCCAATTTTTAGAATTTTGTCTGTTTTGAGAAAAAAATGGCTTATTTACTGCTGACCGTCCCAAGGCAGTTCCTATTGCCGTTCCTCTTTGTTAGGCTGTCTGTTATCGAAAATGTGCTGCTACGTGTTGTTATTGGTGTTTCTTATTATTTCATAGCAGCTCCAGCAGCTCTGTGGATTAAGCCCTGGCCTGCTGATCTAGCAATGTCAGGTTTGATTCCCACCGGAGACGGAAATCTTTTCAACTTTAAACGGGGTTCTGTTGCACATAGCATTTCATGATCACCCTGCCATTGTCCTGATAAGACTGAAATTCTGTTGAAAAGGGCCTAAAATAGCAAGTCATCCATCCATCCATTCTCACATCTTCTTTCAGTGTCAGTTTTGGTAGGTTTTTCCTTGTGATTGTGCTTTTTACTGGACATTTTTGTCTATACAGTATTAATCCTATTAAACCCCCTCGGGGCGTTGCATTTAACTGGCATTATTTGGAGAGTGAAGTCTAGTAAATTAGCAACTGCCAAATACCAAATTTGCTCCCCTAACAGTAAATTCTTGTCTTTAAGAGCAGATTCCATTATGAAAATGCTTGGTCCCCCAAGGAAGCAAATAGAAAGTTAAAAAAGTTGACTCCTTTGTAAACTAGATATGTGTCCAACATACAAAGATGCCTCCTCTTAGGTACCTCCATAAAATGTGACATATGGATCATTATGCCCTGATTCTTGTATATTCTTGTTGTACTATAGATATAAATCCTCATACAAAATTTCAAGTTGCTACAATAATACACACTGGTCCATGTATAGGCTGCATAACAAATTAATGTACAGATTTTTTTTTCATTTTTAATGCACAGGTTTCTAAGAAAAATGGTGGAATAGAAACAATACTTGAAGGTGAAGGTAAAAAATTCTTTACATTTGTTTCAAACTTTGGTTGTTGTTTGGTGAATTTAAATTTATGTTGTCTCCTGCCTTAATCAGCCTGTTATACATTACCACTTTTATCTTCAGCAAAAGAAATTTTTAATACCAGAAAATAGAAAAATAGACCCAAATTGCAATTTGAAAGTCAATTTAATTTGAGTTAACAGAGTTAATTTTCAGATTATGTAGGTATCTATTTTTCTCTATGATTCTAAAATAAGATATTTGAAACAACTTTTGTGACTTCTCGTTTGCTTCCCTAAACACCCAGGCTCTTCCCAAATTTGCTGAACCTTAAAGGAAAGAATTTGCTCATAATTCTTTCCTTTACGAGAAGAGATACAAATGAGAAAATAGAGTTGCTTCCCCTGAAAGTGTACCCAATTAATCAGTCTAGCATACCTACCTTAGGCCTGAGCAATCATTGAAATCTGCCAAAGGCAGTCGAAGTGTACACCCTGAGGACAGATCTTCCCCAAAGTTAATGGCTTTCTTGGTGGCATTTATACAAAGCCCGTCTGCTCCTGTATAAAAAGTAATATCAGCTTAATCTGTAAACATGTAGGCAACATTTTAATCATATTAAGCATTAATTACCTACCGTAAGATTTAAGAAATATGTAAGAGTTTACATATGTAGTAGCATATAAAGTCGTATATAAAGTCGTTGTTTTCTGTGGAAAATGTTCGATTGTTGTGTCATAAAAATCGTATGACCACATGAGTACTAACATTTTAGCGTGTACATGTAATGTCACTGACAACAACCATGACAACAATGTGTTTTCTAATTGAAACAATGATCATTTTGAAGGAGATAAAATCCCATCTTAAAGGGTCATATGATAAACAGTATTTTACACTCGTGGTCATTTCATATAACATTTATAAAAATCATTGAAGACTCTTTTCATAATTTCATAGAAAATGACCACTCGTGTAAGATCCTCAATATAAGCAGTCAGATTTTTTTCAAAGATATGTCCTTGAACTTTGATGATTTTAGCTGGTCATTTATTTTTTTTAGCAGTTACAATATCAGGTTTTGCAGTTTACACACATGAAGCATTTTTAAGGTGATTCACCTTTCATCTTAACAAGCTTCAGGTGTGTAAACTGCAAAACCTGATGTTGTAACTGTGCTAAAAAAACAATAAATGGGTCACCACTTCAGGGGAAGCAACTCAGTCATTTTCATTTTTGTCTTCCTTCTCAATGGGGGTCTACTCTTAAAGGAAAAAAATTGCTCCTCCATAAGAAAATTCTTTCCTGTAAGAGGAGAATCCTTTTTGGAAGGGTTTGTCATCCAGGGAAGCAAAAGCAAACATGAAGTCACAAAACAAAGCAATAATGGCAGGAAATCATGGACAGGAACTCGAATACATTAAAAGCCTTAGATGGAGGTCCATGTACGGTGGAGTTTTGAGGATAATTTTGGGATACTTCTTATTTCTGATTCAAAACATACATTGTGAGCCCTCATCATTAGAACTACATGTATCTTTTTAAGAAAGTTCTAATGAGGGGTAAAAACAAATTATCATTAATACCCCCTCTAATCTTTTTAGTGCTGATCATATATTCTTACCTGGGTTAAACACTGCCATCTGTCGTGTCGAGTTGGTGTTGACATAAAGAAACTCAGGGGGAGTAACTCCATCATTATTGACGACAGATCCACTAAAGACCGGTTTCCCTATATCATACCCAACCCTTCCTGACCTTGCGTAGCTTGTGTCTGTGATATTCTCAAAATTATCTGTCGCACCAGCTCCCACTCCAGTAAAATTGTGTACAAAATTAGTGACATATTTCTGTGTTAACACATTTTGCGTTAGTCCACTAGTTAATGGAATATTCGCTAATATGATGTTTGCATCAAGTTTTACAAGTTTCTTTCCTTCCCATGTAACTGTATACTGAACTTCAACGACAGCATTTTCACAGATACCGTTATTATTGTTTGGAGCTGCTGGGTTCTGGCTGGGACAGGGGCCAGGCAGATTGTTAGTGACAGGTGGATCTGGGTCTACCAGATTATTCACATCTATACATATATCGTTGCCACAGCTGTCTGTGCAGTTTGGGTTTGTAGGCAGGGTATAATCAAACAGAGCCCTCGTTACTTCATTAGGAACAGTAGTTGATTTAAGATAGGAACTAGCATCAGATGCACAAAGATACGCTACATTTGTTTCTGCTATCACTAATCCATCATCATCTTCTAAGACGCTAAAAAACTTAGTGGCTCCTGTTAGAGATGAACTTTGTGCATAGAAAAGAGAGCTTAAAGGTGTATTACTTCCACATAAATTGTTTGTCATTGTAAATGTACATGAAGTGTCTATGTCTTTGAGAAAGCGTACTGGTGCCGTCTGTAAACACTGCCCTGCCAATGTGGGTTGGGGTAATATTAAGATTCCGCTGAAGGCAACGTTGCCATTGTCGTCCAGTTTCCCAGTTTTTAAACTTACTCCATACTGGTACCCGGTCCCAGGGCTGTCATCAACCTGTCTTATTTCTTGTTCCCTGTTAAAAGACAAGTATAAGTTTAGTTGTTAATGATACTGTATCTGTTCATCTGTAAGACATGAATACATTCTTATGCATGTATTTCAATGCCAAAATTGTGCATAAATAAGCCACAGCATGACAAAACCAACAACGTGGCATGTGTGCCCAGTGAAGACTCAGATTAGCCTGGGCATGCAGTTGCATCCGGCTTGGTAGATATAGGCTTTTAAAGAGTAAAAGAATAATTCAGGATGATTTTCCCATATGGTTTGTTAAGAGCCAATACCACTAGTTAGTCAGAAACAAGTATCTACCCCAACAGTAATGATTTCTCTCCTCAGTTTTGTCAAGTGTTGACAGAGACATAACTGTATAAGATACAGAACCCATAAAGTAAAACAGTGGCATTCCTTTCTAGTATACCTCATGGAAATATTAAAACTGATTTAGCATTATGTCTATGGGAAGATATATGGTGACGCAAAACTTCTTTTGAGCAGTATAGTAATTTGTAACATACCTATATGAGTAGCTGAATACTGAAGCCAGTCTCTGAAGAAAGGCATTAGTATTGTTTCCTATCTTTAACTGCCATTCATAAAAATATCCGAGGAATGCATTGTATTCAAACACCACACACATCAACGGGAACCAGTCTTCTTGATAGAAATGATTGGATGAACATTTGTAATCCTGGGGTGCGGCATCTTGACCTCCCGGTAGACCGGCAATGCAGTAGTCAAATGTGGATTTCTCACTTGTGCTACAGTCCTAAAGAACACAAAAGAGTTTATCTCATTCCATTCAGGATCCCCTTTTAGGGGTATCTGGGCAAACAGTTTGGATCCAGATCAGGCCCTGATCTGAGATCCAAACTGTTTGCTGCCTAGACACCATTTCTACAAGAGTAAGTTAGACCAATATGTCAAAATTTTCTTGATTTTTGATGCAGACAACAATTTCAGCAGACGACAAAAAATACCCAGAATGCAATGGGTTATTTTACCGTAAAAGTTCAAAATATTGAGACAGATAGGTCTGAGCAAACGATGCAGACACAGCAGTCTGATCAGGGTCTACACTGTTTGCCATGCCATCTGAAACTTTTACTGCCTTAATGACCAAAACTGTTCAATTTTAGGACAGATACAGTAATTATTTTATATGTCCCAATTTTTAGAATCTGATTTTCAGTCTAGGCTTAAACACTGGTACACACAAAAATAATTGTACTTTTGCTTCCGCATTGTAATATTTTTCAAACTATAGACAATGCGGATGCTTTTCAGTGTGACCCCTATTCCATGGTCCAGTGATTTTGCCTCGTATTTCTATCACTATTTTTACATTGCATCATTCTTAGTTAAATGGTTTAGGCTGACAGTATGAATGATATCATCTAGTTGTAGGTCAGTGTGACCTATATTTCATGGTCGAGTGATTTAATCTCATATTTCTAACACTATTTCATGGATTTACATTAATTCTATACTTGGGTTCATGGTTTGGGCTGACATTGTGAGTGACCTTATATTAACATCCATGGTCCAGTGATTTTGCATCACATTTCTAACACTTTTACATGGATTTGCATTATACTTTGGTTATGGTTGTGGGCTGACACTGTGAGTGACCTCATACTAATTGTAGGTCAGTGTGCTCTTTAATTCATGGTCCAGTGATTTAAGCCAATATCTCTAAATCTATTTAGTTTAAACATATTTTATTCATAATTTCACTGACATGCAACATAAGATATACACAAAATAGAGTTAATGGGATTGGAATGAAAGCAAAATAGGTTCTTGCTTACATGTGATTTGTTGCCAATATGTCACTGGTTGTCGGTCAGTCGTTAGTGACTATATCACTCACACTCCGCGCTTGCGATATATCCACTGCACGACTGACCTCCAACCAGTGATATATTGGGCAACAAATCACTGTAAGATAGAATCTATTTCTTAAATCTATTTCACTGACTTCTATTATACTTGGTGCAATGGTACATTCAGATACAGATTCATGTTACTTCTAGGTCACTGTGACCTATATTTCACTGTCCATTGGTATTGTCATATCTCTTGCAATATTTAAGAGGTTTGAATTATTCTTACAAGAACTGTTTATTCTGACACTGCAGCTGATCTCATTTCACTTGCCTGGCATATTTGTCCATATTTAAACTTGCACTTGTTAAAGTCAAAGTTGTGCTTTATTGTCTTCTGATAATTCTTGTTTAAAATAAGGGGCAGCCCTTAAGATCTCTAGGTGAGGTTGGTTATTGAGGATAATCCTGTGATAATTTTTGCTTCTTCATAAAAACATGTTGTAGATCCTAAAGAGAAGCCCCTCTTTGAGGTAGTCGCAATGACCGGTCACACTGACATGTTTGTTTTAGGGAGTGTGAAAAAAAAAAATTCTCATAATTATACTCAAAACACATGCTTAACATATTTATTTGGATTATAAAATAGGGTTTCTTCCCTCCAAAACATCCCCAAAAATCTAGATCTGTCTTATATTACTTGTAAGATCTAGGAATTCTGGGGACTATTTCGGAAGGGAAAACCCAACCTTACAGACTGGTTTAGATATGTTGGAGGTCACTCTAGAAGGGGCTGAATTACCCTAATGTGCTTAAATATTGGGACACCTAAAATTATTAATTTTCCATTTGTCCCAAATGGAAAATTAATCATTTTAGATGTCCCTATATTTCCGCACAATACAGTAGCCTAGTACTTACACCATCACAACAACAGCGAAGATCACATGAGCCACTGGTCAGGTCACAAGGACAGGGCGCAACATCCTGGAATGCTGGATTTCTGACTACAGTTTCTGCTGTATCTGAAATCAGGAAGACACATGAAAATGGACAGCCTGATAAGAGCCTCCACCATATGCACTGATAATCTACAAACCCCACAGGGCATATGAGGTGCGACGCGAAAAAAACAACAAAGTGGCATGTTCGTCCAGCAAGGACTAAGATCAGCCTGGGCAGCCACCCAGTCTAATCAGACTCATTGCTGTGGGCTTAAAGGGTAGCTAAGGGTCTAATCTGGCTCCATGCAGACAGGAAAGACTCTTATCAGACTGGGTGGATGCCCCAGGAGAAGAACTTTATTATTATTAAGCATTTATGCTTCTGATCCTATTGTTTGTTCATGTTTATTCACCAGGACCTGTAAATGATTGTCCTTGGACGTATCACCAGTAAACAATTCTGATTCTGATCAGAAACTATGCTCTAGCCCTTACAAAAGATATAAACTTAGAAACTGAATCCTCTGCACACCCAGCAGCTGAAATCAGGAAATCTGCCAGAGACTTCCTAGGGGAAAAAACTGCACTTGAAAATGTCAGTCCCAGCCAATGTGGCTTGAAATGCCAGAGAATGATGCTTTCTGGTACTCCTACTTGTGAGAACAAGATCATTTAAGGGTATACTGGCTGCATCCTTCAGACCTTTGTAACTCTTTTTCACAGATTCCCACTTAAGTTTTTCTAGAATGCCAATCATACTGCTGTAGGAGTTTTATAGGCATACATGTAATTGCCTTTTACAAATGTAGCCACCAGTTTTTACACTTTCTCAAGTTCATATTGAAGAAGAAGGCTTAGATGGTCCCAAACTGAGCTACCATACTCCAGGATTGGGTGCACAAGTCCCTTGTGTGCCAACTCTTAAAATAACATCTTGTGACATGCTAATAAATAACATCTACATTACATTTACATTACATTAGGCTAATGGGGAGTTATAATAATTAGGCGATGCCTCTTGTGCCCCATGTCTGGTCAGAATAAACTTGTCCAGTCTGTTCTTGAAAGAGTTGTCTTAGCAGAAATCACATCTTCTGGTAATGAGTTCCATGGGTTCACGACTCGGACACTAATTCTCATATATTATGAAATGTTAGTCTGTCTCCCACCTCTCTATAGCTCTTCTACGAATTTTAAAAACTGTTTACACTTTCTAGTTCAGTGGTGGTAGGGTTTATTCACTGAATAAGGGATGTCAAACCTGTATGATTTAGCATACTTTGCCAGTGCAATCAGTGCACTGTTCAAAATCTCTTACCTGGCTAGTTGTGCGTAAATACATGCTAAGAAGCCATCCTATGACCTCTTTAAAATGAAAGCATGGAAAATGCCAAAATCTGAACTTCATGATTCGAATGCTAATATTCTGCTGTTCAAATATTTCAACTGGTTTCTTAACTAAAACTAGATATTTGTGGAAACTGGACCTAAAAACAGCTATTCAGAAGACCTTGAATTAAGGGCATATAAGCAATACTGATAGTCTTGAGAAACAGTTTTCAAACTATAAGAACTTGTTGACTGGCTTTCACCATGGCAGTTTTGACTTTCCAAAACTGATGCTTATTAATATATCTCTTTTCTTAGACATAACTGGGTTCTGGTATCTTTCCCCCTTCATCTTATTTATTTCACTGTTTACCATGTACATGCATATACTTGGATTTTTCACTCAAAGTGATATATAAACACAGGTGCGAATGTTGTCTTACAAGCAAATAAATGTTCCATTATCATCTGTAAAACTTGCACCACCTCACTAAATATTGGGACAGGAATGTCTGGGCAAACACTGTAGACAAAGGCCAGACTGTTCAGAGACTGCAATAGTATTTCCCATTCTGCCAGCACCTTTGTGCCAGATTGATTACAGTCAAATCAGTGAAGGTAAAATCAACTTAATTTAGGTTTACAATGGCATCTGCTGCAGAAATGGCCTTTGTCCATATTAAAGCTGTCACGTTAAGGTATTATATCAGTAAGCAGTCAGCTGTAGCAGAATAGGTTTAAATCGTGCTTAAATGGGCAGTCAACCTTAGCAAAAAGTAGACTTGTCGGTTACGCATCAGACCTGTTCTTAAAATTTGTATAAGACCTATATCAAGTTTCAAGTCGATCGGTTGCGATATATGAAAGTTACTAAATATCCCACTTCGTAGTTTAATAGAATCAAGGTGCGACACTACGGCCATTTTGAAAATATGCTCATTGACGGAAGTGATGAAATCGGTGGATTTTCCACGGAATTTGCAGTAGCACGTGCTTTGATGATGTAGTTTTCCCGAATTGAATGTTTTCAAATCACACGGAATTTAAACTTGTTCGTTTGTTGACCAATCAACTAGCTCGCATTTGTGGATTTTCCAAAAGGGACTGCAATGCGCAAGCCCGGATTTGTTGACTTGCGTCATTTTACTCTGTTTCTTGTCGTGATTTAGTATTTTGGTGTAAACTTCGCATTATCCATCACTGGCAGGAAATGATTTGATTGAAGGTAAGTGTAGATATGTACATTCTTTTCCAATAGTGAAATGCTTATTACATAGGTGAGAATAAGGTGACTGGAAAAGCTAAACATATTTTCAAAATGGGGGTAGTGTCGCACCTTGACTCTATTAAACTATGAAGTGGGATATTTAGTAACTTTCTTATATCGCAACCAATCGACTTGAATTTTGATAGAGAGGTGGGAGACAGACTAACATTTCATAATATATGAGAATTTCACAAATTTTTCGTCGAGTGCCTGTGCCCTTTTCATATGAAAAATTGTGCATTTATTACCAAATATTTTAGTAAGCTTAATGTAAAACAGTCATCTGAACCAGTGACCTATATATAGAGTGACTAGCATCTCCAGTTAAATATAGGTATTTGTCCAACAGACGCTTGTCGCGCCGCTGGACAGGTGAGTGGCAGAAAAATCTAGAAATATTTTAATATTATCATTGTTTTATTTTATCTGTATAAATAGTGTTCTTACAAACGTTTGCATTAAATTGTGTACTTAATATCCGAAATTTTGATACCAAACTTGCCAAGTTTTTATACAGTAGTTTTACTTGACGAAGTTAAAAAAAAAAAAACGGGCTGGAGGGCTTTTCAATATAAATACGGGAAACTTTTTTTTATTATGCATTTGGATGAGGATTTTGATCTTGGCTCTCTCTCTTACTTAGGAGAATATGCATGCATTGAAAATTGAAGTAAGTAGGTGACATAGGTTTTAATTAAGCTGAGTGGGTTGGAATTTCTATCAGAAGTTATCGACGTGAATCGCCCATTTCATTAATGTTTACGTAATCAAATTATTATTCAACGTTAAGGTAAGCTTTGAATTTTATGATGATGTATTAGAATAGTAAGTTTTGTGATTATTTTGCTTGGTTTTGGGGTTAATTTTTATTGATGTGAAATAAGAAACTTTGGTCCCTGACAAATTCTTCAATGCATAACTAACCAACCCTCTGAACTCATTGTTGTATGGCGAAAACTGTGAAAAACAAGTTTTATTTTAGATTATTTTTAATTGGCACGAAATTGCATAAAATAGCACTCAAACAATTTAAAAGGCATTCAACTTTATGAAAAATATCATTGCGAGGCTCAAAAATAGTTATTTTGGGAGCCTTATTCAAAAACGGGGGAGTGTGGTTTTGAACATCCTACTTTGCCGGTTTTCACTACTTTCCTAAATAAGCCTATTTCTATACTGTCATATGACCATCAAAATAGTAAATAATTGTCATGAAAATGATATTAAACAACATTTTGGTCATTCCCCTTTCGTTTTCTAATGCTAAAATATTACCTCAAACCTTATTAGCGACGGAGTACATCGTAAAAGAAATGATGGTTTTTACGGCGGTGTCGCCATTTTCTTTCGAGAGATCAAAGTTTCTCAATTTACATCGTTAAAAATGAACTCCAAAACCAAGCAAAATCATCACAAAACTTATATTCTAATACATCATTATAAAATTCAAAGCTTACCTTATCGTTGCATAATAATTTCACTATGAAAACACAAATAAAATGGGCGATGCATGCCGTTAACTTTTGACAGAAATTCAAACTTTTTCAGCTTGTATTAATAATGGCGCTCCGGTAGGAGGCGCTACAGTCGCATGCACGACACACCTCTTTGGACCGAAAGGTGAAGATGCGAGTCACTATATTTATAGGTCACTGTCTGAACCTATTAAAGCAATACTGGTAATCAATGAAACTATCTCATTTTCGTAGCTGAAGTTTGCGTTGTGAACACTACAGTGTTTCGGACACAGTCATTGGGCTGCCAAAAGCAAAGCTTTTGGTTGAAGCGAAATATTTTTGTTGTGGACTGATATATGCGGACACTACAGAATTTTAATCCGTTCGGGAGCCTTAAACGAGAAAATGGCATTTTCTAGATTTAATCCCACTTGCTTCCATTCTGTCATATTTGTATAGTATATGCCTAACATATGATTCTAAACTCATTTAATCACATGTTGTACATATTTTAATATATTTAGCAAACAGGTAAAGTAGAACATGCCAAAAAAGTACAATATGCATAACAAAGGAAGCTGTTTGCATTTCACTCTGCACTCTGGTCATTAAAGAGTCGAAACTTAACAAAACAAGAGGGCCATGAGGCCCTGAATTGCTCACCTGAACAATTGGCAAGGTGGCTTTTACTTATCATGTCTGAAATTGTCAAAATATGAGTTTTGGGTCAAAAGTCAAAGAATGACCATGACCACTTGTACTCATAAATCTTCATGTACTCATTAAGACAACCATATATACCATTTTTAGGTCATAATCTTCAAAACTTTCCATGATTCTTATGTTCTAGCATTTTCCCATATTTGACCATGCCGCAAAAAAGGTCAAGGTAAACCCAAGGTCACCATTTGAACAGTCTTGGTGGTACTCTAGTACTCCATGCTATTTACCAAGTTTCAAGGCCATAGGTGTATTGGTTCTGGAGAAGAAAAATATTAAAGATTTATAACATAAGTGGTTATGGCGGCCTAGTTGGTCATGTGACCTGGACCGTTTGAACAAATTTTCATTCAATCAACCCCTGGAGGCTCTATATGAAATATGTTCACAATTGGCCCTTTGGCTTTTGAGGAAATGGTTGAAAATGTCAAAATATGAGTGATTTGGATCAAAGGTAAAAAAATGACCTTGACCTCTTGTACTCATAATTCTTCATGAACTCATTAAGACAACAGTATATACCAATTTTTTAGGCCAAAATCTTCAAAACTTTCCATGAAATCTTATGTTCTACCATTTTCCCTTATTTGACCTTGCTGTAAAAAGGTCAAGGTCAACACAAGGTCAAAATTTGAAGACTCTTGATAGTACTCAAGTACCCAATGCTACATACAAAGTCTCAAGGCCATCGGTCAATTGGTTCTGGAGAAGAAGATTTTTAAAGGTATTTACCATATATGGGCGTGGCGGCCATGTTGGTCATGTGTCCAGGACCGTTAGAATAATTTTTCATTCCCTCAACCCCTTGAGGCTCTATATGAAATTTGGTTTCAATTGGCCCAGTGGTTTTAGAGCAGATTGTTTGAAATTGTCAAAATTTGAGATTTCTGGGTCAAAGGTCAAAGAATGAACTTGACCTCTTGTACTCATAAATCTTCATGTACTCATTAAGATGATTGTATATACCAATTTTTAGGCCAAAATCTTCAAAACTTACCATGAAATCTCATGTTCTAGCATTTTCCGATATTTGACCTTGCCGTACAAAAGGTCAAGGTCAACCCAGGGTCATAATTTGAACAATCTTGATAGTACTTGAGTACCCAATGCTACATACCGAGTTTCAAGGCCATCGGTCTACTGGTTCTGGAGAAGAAGATTTTTAAAGGTTTTTACCATATATGGGCGTGGCGGCCATGTTGGTCATGTGACCTGGACCGTATGAATAAGTTTTTGTTCCCTCAACTCCTGGAGGCTCTACATAAAATTTGGTTTCAATTGGCCCAGGGGCTTTTGAGGAAATTGTTTGGAATTGTCAAAATATGAGAGTTCTAGGTCAAAGGTCAAAGAATGACCTTGACCTCTTGTACTCATAAATCTTCATGTACTCATTAAGATGACTGTAGATACCAATTTTTAGCCCAAAATCTTCAACAGTTTTCAAGATATCTTATGTTCTAGCATTTTGCCATATAAAAGCACAAGGAAGCAAATTTGACCTTACCGTAAAAAAAGTCAAGGTCAACCCAAGGTCATAATTTGAACAATCTTGGTAGTACTCCCGTACCCGATGCTACATACCAAGTTTCAAGGCCATCGGCCTACTGGTTCTGGATGAGAAGATTTTTTTAGGTTTTTACCATATATGGGCATGGCGGCCATGTTGGTCATGTGACCAGGACCGTTTGAACAACTTTTTGTTCCTAAGGTCCCAGGAGGCTCTATATGAAATTTGGTTACAATCGGCCCAGCGATTTCAGAGGAGAAGTCGTTTGAAATTGTGGACGGACGACGGACGGACGGACGGACGGACGACGACGGAGCCTTACCATCCTATAAGCTCCCCCGGAGCCTCTGGCTCAGGTGAGCTAATAAAAAATGTTTTGATCTTTAATAATTTTTACAGCATATGATAATGAGTTTTTAAGCGTAAGATTGGATTAAAACAGAGCATTTTCTTGTTGAAAAATGCCTCAAATTGAAGTGCAACAACATAACAATTAAACAAGAGGGCCATGAGGCCCTGAATCGCTCACCTGAACAATTGGCAAGGTGGCTTATACTTATCATGTCTGAAATTGTCAAAATATGAGTTTTGGGTCAAAAGTCAAAGAATGAACATGACCACTTGTACTCATAAATCTTCATGTACTCATTAGACAACCATATATACCATTTTTAGGCCAAAATCTTCAAAACTTTCCATGAAATCTTATGTTTTAGCATTTTCCCATATTTGACCATGCCGCAAAAAGGTCAAGGTAAACCCAAGGTCACCATTTGAACAGTCTTGGTGGTACTCTAGTACTCCATGCTATTTACCAAGTTTCATGCCAAAGGTGTATTGGTTCTGGGGAAGAAAAATGTTACAGATTTATCCCGTAAGTGGTAATGGCGGCCAAGCTGGTCATGTGACCTGGACCGTTTGAACAAATTTTCATTCAATCAACCCCTGGAGGCTCTATATGAAATGTGTTCACAATTGGCCCTTTGGCTTTTGGGGAAATGGTTGAAAATGTCAAAATATGAGCAATCTGGATCAAAGGTAAAAAAATGACCTTGACCTCTTGTACTCATAATTCTTCATGAACTCATTAAGACAAATGTATATACCAATTTTTTAGGTCAAAATCTTCAAAACTTTCCATGAAATCTTATGTTCTACCATTTTCCCATATTTGACCTTGCTGCAAAAGGTCAAGGTCAACACAAGGTCATAATTTGAACAGCCTTGATAGTACTCAAGTACCCAATGCTACTTACAAAGTCTCAAGGACATCGGTCATTTGGTTCTGGAGAAGAAGATTTTTAAAGGTATTTACCATAAATGGGCGTGGCGGCCATGTTGGTCATGTGTCCAGGACCGTTAGAAAATATTTTCATTCCATCAACCCCTCGAGGCTCTATATGAAATTTGGTTTCAATTGGCCCAGTGGTTTAGAGCGGATTGTTTGAAATTGTCAAAATTTGAGATTTCTGGGTCAAAGGTCAAAGAATGACCTTGACCTTTTGTACTAAAAAATCTTCATGTACTCATTAAGATGATTCTATGTACCAATTTTTAGGCCAAAATCTTCAAAACTTACCATGAAATCTCATGTTCTAGCATTTTCCCATATTTGACCTTGCCGTAAAAAAGGTCAAGGTCAACCCAGGGTCATAATTTGAACAATCTTGATAGTACTTGAGTACCCAATGCTACATACCGAGTTTCAAGGCCATCAGTCTACTGGTTCTGGAGAAGAAGATTTTTAAAGGTTTTTACCATATATGGGCGTGGTGACCATGTTGGTCATGTGACCTGGACCGTATGCACCAATTTTCATTCCCTCAACCCCTGGAGGATCTATATGAAATTTGGTTACAATTGGCCCAGTGGTTTTTGAGGAGATTGTTTGATATTGTCAAAATATGAGAGTTCTGGGTCAAAGGTCAAAGAATGACCTTGACCTCTTGTACTCATAAATCTTCATGTAGTCATTAAGATGACTGTATGTACCAATTTTTAGGCCAAAATCTTCAACAGTTTCCAAGATATCTTATGTTGCAGCATTTTGCCATATAAAAGCATGAGTAAGCAAATTTGACCTTACCGTAAAAAAAGTCAAGGTCAACCCAAGGTCATAATTTGAACAATCTTGGTAGTACTCGCGTACCCGATGCTACATACCAAGTTTCAAGGCCATCGGCCTATTGGTTCTGGAGAAAAAGATTTTTTTAGGTTTTTACCATATATGGGCGTGGCGGCCATGTTGGTCATGTGACCAGGACCGTTTGAACAACTTTTCGTTCCTAAGGTCCCAGGAGGCTCTATATGAAATTTGGTTACAATTGGCCCAGCGGTTTCAGAGGAGAAGTCGTTTGAAATTGTGGACGGACGGACGACGGACGGACGGACGGACAACGGACGCCGGAGCCTTACCATCCTATAAGCTCCCCCGGAGCCGCTGGCTCAGGTGAGCTAAAAACTACCTTTTTGGCACCATCATGTTCCCATGAGATACCGTTCAGCTATAGGCATGTTATATATAGTCGCGTAGCTAAATAAATCATTATGCACCTAAAAAAACATTTTTATTCCAGTAAAAAAGTAATGAAAAACTCCATACATAGGCATAACAAGGGTCAGTTGCCAAATATAGTGAAAAAGGCGATAATCTATTATATAGCAGCCTGAAGTTATCTCTGATTTTGTGACAGCAAAAAAGTCTGTCTCTGAGTCAATATCTTCTATGATATCATATAACATGAGAACAACAATGGTCCAAGAATGGGGCCCTGACTGACACCTGACAAAATGGTATCCCGGTACAACCTATTTTCGAACACTGCCTAATTTCGACCACCTAAGACTTTACCTCATTAAAACTTTAACAAGCTGAATTTTGCATTTGTGATGGTATCTTTGTTTACAGCAGGAACAGGCATATTAGGCAGCCATTTCCTTTCATATTTGGCAGTTGAGTGTGTACCATAAATAAGCATTGCACAGAAGCACTCTGTTTTCTTGATGATTTTCTTATTACCAAATTATCTGTTTGTTACCATGGCTACTATTTATACATGTTTGAAACAAAATTCATTGTTTATACATCTTCATGATTAAAAGTGTTTTCTGTGACTATTATTTCCCAACAAAACTGAAAAGCGTACCATACAAATTTATTTTGAGGTAAATGTTTGGTCTACCTTGCTTATTGCAGTTTTCTTTATTTTCTCTGCTTTTTTAAATTATCTATGCATCGGAAATTGAAAAATTAAATACCTCATCATCATCTTCAACAGTTATCTTTTATACTGATGTGAGGCTTAGGTTTGCTTCTATTGAAATGCACTTGCTTCATCCCTGTAGGTAGTGCAAAAATTATTGTATACCATTAACATAAACCCTACCCTCAGTAAGTCAACTGTTCATTTGGAGAAATCTACTTGATGTATATTGACATAGTGTGTTGAACTGTGTGCTCATATATGTGTGCACTCGACACATTGGGTGGGGTGACTCTAGGGGGTACATGTAGTATGCCCTGGATTGCTTCATTTCTTTGTGTTTGGTGGGCACTACATAAATGGGGCATGCACCAGTCTACCTGCTATGGGTCTCTATGATGGTACCACTGCACTGACTTGTCTAGGCAGTGAATGATCTTCATCTTGTGGAATTGTTAATGCAGTTAATATATCATATCACTGAGGCTACTTTAGGGCTACTATAGGGCTAGTATGTGTTTATCCTAATTGTATCATGTATATGGTACTTGTATCATCTGTTAGGAGATATGCTTTATTAATTTGTATCTTTTTATTTTGCTCACATTCTGTCATTTGGAATTCTTTCCTTGATTTGTTTGGTTGCTCATTCTGTACCACTATGTGTGCTCCTATGAGGGCCGAAAATTCGTAATAAAGAACTTGTATCTTGTATCGTATCCAAAATTAGTTTGTATGTGTTTTGCATTTTTAAGGCTGTACTGTGACAACAGAAACATTTACAGGGCAATTTCTCTGTCAGAAAATATTTACCCCAGGCGGTCGGATTTAGGTTGTAAATTTTCAGAATGTCCTGCCTCTGATAACTTCCAAAATTAAGAGCCTAGCCACACACAACAGACGAAACTCAACACTTTATTGTCCTGTGTTTGTGGCTCTTGGACTGAGGGACCATGTAAGGCAATAAACAAAAGAACTGGACTTGAAGCAGTGATTTTTTCACTAATTTGGGAATGGTGCCGGTGCCCATGGAATTGGGAAAAATGGCGTCGTATTCTCCTAAAATCTGTCATTTCAGAAACACCTTTATTTAGTCTCAAGTGGTGGGACAGGGGACATGATTCTGAATATACAATATTTACATTTAATTATAGCTATACATCTGCCAGTTCTGTAAGCAAGCAAGTAAATTTATGCTTGTAAGATGGTAACCAGAAAAATTCTATCTTCCTGCAATTGGGAATTTTTCAACATGCAGTTGGGAAGAAAAGATACTATTTGGAATTGGGACTGGTGCCTTTTATGGGCACCAGTTATATAGAGAAAAAAATCACTGTGAAGGTAAATAAAAGGAGACAAAATAATGCTTAAGCGGTCGAAAACAAGTTGTGCCAGGCTACTTGGGGCCTAACCTGAGTCTTCTCTGGCTGCAAACCCTTATTGGGTCTTGCAGCCAGAGCGATACTGCACTTAAAAACTCTAATTCAGCAAATCCATCGGTGGATCGGCCAAGCAAAATTCTAATTTTGGTTAGTTTTATCAATTACCTGCACAAAAAGATATACAGTGGCTAATTCCTTATTCATTTTTGCACCATTCTGCAGTGTTTGTCACATTTTATTCCATTTTGAACCATAATAATCTTTGATCGAACTTAATGAGGTAAAGAAAAATATCGCTTTTTGTTGATGACCTCGTTTTGATTTGACAGTTCTTGCGCGTGCCGGTGTACAGGTAAAAATATCCATTATTTCAACATCACAAATCCGGACGTTTCGCCCTTGGACAATTCACGTTTCGCGCTTGGATAAAAAATTAGTCCCTGGCTCTCAGAGTTGAAAGGAGTAAAATGTCTTCGGTACAAACCAGCGCGTTACGACTAGGACCGAAATGACCGTACCTACGAAACGAATAAAGTGACCGATAGTATATTTTGTTATAAACACCGGATTGACCTCAAACGATCTGTCACATACATGTGATGAACTCCCGATGACCATGTGGGAGATTTGGATTTCATTTCAGGGAGATTGAGTTCTCCATCAGGGAGACTTTTTGATGGCAACTTTGATGCGTTGTTTCACGTACTTTACTTTGAGTTACTCCCCCAAGCCCCTGCCCCCCCCCCCCCCCCCCCCCCCCACACACACACAAAAACTCCTTTCTTTAATTATTATAATTATTCATTTATTATTATATTACTGCTATTTGTATCATTAGTTTGGTATCTGTCTGGCACAGAATCTAGCTTTTGCAAAAGGGTATACTTGAGATTTCATACAGATTTGCCTCCCTTGAAATTTCTATTTCAGTGTATCTATTTATCTTCTTTCATAAACAAATAAGTTTTGTTTAAAGGTACTCAGAGCTGTAAAAACTGAAAAAAATGTATAAAACAATGTTCAAATTCTGTTTTTGACACAAACTATACCCATGCACAAGACAGAAATATCAAAACTTTCATGCGTAACTTTTACACCATTAATGATCAAAGTTGTCGGCCATATATAATAATCCAGATATAGTTTGCACTTCGGGGAAAAAATACCTTACGGAATGAGCGACAAGTGAAGACACCGATCAGCCTGCACCTCTGTGCAGTCTAAACAGAGTTTTGCATCTGTTGTCTATGCGTCTCAGGGAATCTTAAGCAGTGAAAACAAGTCTCTGACTGTATTGCTAGGGCTTCTACGTTTACACGGATAAACGGTAACGGTTCGTGTATATGTGCTAAACGTTTACAAAATTCACATATCGTTAAACCGAACCTGAACACCCGGTAAAGCACCACCAAGTTATAGTAACTTAGTTAGTCGCCAGTAGTCAATATTAATGTACTTGACGGCGTTCTTGGAAACGTAGATATTTAAATCTTTATTTTCTAACTTTTGTGTACCTTACGCAAAAGCATGACATGTACACGTTTTGCAAGAAAATTGTTACGTCATAATCGGCAGCTAATTTTATAAGGTACAGATCAAAGGCAATGTTGTGTCTGCCGACAACACGTGTTGTACAATAAAGAAATTAGGACTACCTCGGTACCTGTGTTTCATGGCTGAGGATATCATAGGATAAGCTTACCGCGAAAGTGAGATAATTGCAGCTGACAGTAATTATCAATTAACAGGATAATTATGTCCGATGTTTTATAAATCTAATCCATGTAATTTTCAAATATGGTGGAAATAATTGCTGTCATCGGAAACTGGTCAATAGTAAATATGTTTTCTTTTTTAATACCGTCCGCTACTGTAAACTTCGAGTTGACCCCCGAAAATGACAGCGTATTATTGGATGTCACTGTGGTAATATAATTATAACAATTATAAGGTGTGGGGGGGCGTCTCATAGATGTCCGATACTAATAATAAAATTTCAACGGTAATAGTAGTTTAAACGGAATCGTTTCGTTTTCTACACTCGTGTAAACGTTTACAATATTTTGTAAACGTAGAAGCCCTATGTATTGCACATGTTTATTTTGTGTAGTTGTGAAACAGGGCTATCGGCTACTTTTCACATGACACATCTTCTTAACACGTCGGTAATTCTTTGAAACATAGCTCCATGTGTTTTCACGGGTCAGTGAGTTTATTAGTGACCTGAATAATGGGATTAATGTCAACAGACATGATGTGTTTGTTTTTTGCAAACAATATTTGATGCTGTGAATACAGGTAAATACACATGTGGATATCTCCTTACTGGCAGGAAAAAAGGGCATGGCGTTGGAAAAGGGGTATCAGAAAAAAAATATGAAGGGAAAACTCAGCATCCTGGAGATTCTGAAGGCTTTCCGGGAGCGCGGGAGATGGACTTCATTTCCGGGAGCCTACCGGATGATCCGGGAGACATCACATGTATCCTGTCAACAAAAACAATAATGGCGGAGATTAGTTCTGTACCAAAACATCATGTTTTTTCATTTTTTTCATCGGACGTTTATATGTCAAAAACATGACATAACAGTTTTTTTCAACATAGATATCCGATGAAAAAGACGAAAAAACTGAGGGTTTGGTACAGAACTATGGCGGAGATATGTTACAAATCTCGACTCCCTCTAAAAAAATTGTTATTTATCTGCTTTTAGACGGGGTATCACATTGAATTACTGTGCCGAGTCATCAAAAGTTATTTTTTGATAGGATTGCAAAGTTTACATATAACTGCAACATAATACGCAATAGATCAACCAGAAACAAAGGGCATCTGTGGGAAATACAATATTAGAGTTTTCACCACTTTCGTTCCTCTGACGTCAATAAGCCGCCAATCAAAATTATAAATAGGCTTTTTCAGTCAGAGAAGGCTCGGATTTCTTGGGGCCCAAATCTGAACACTTTTTCTCGGACACCCAGTCCAAACAAAAATGGTGAAATAAGTGTTTTTCGATTATTCTGTATGTTCTGAAAATATTTGCATAACTCAAGTGTGTAAAAAATAAAAGTTAAACGTCTTCAAAGATTTTTTTGGTTTCTGAAGCAAGTCAAATCATGAAAGCACAGTAAGAATCTTTTCTCTTGTTAAAAAACTCACTCTGGCAAATGCAAAAATTTGTGAGAGGTAGCAGAAATGCTACTGTCTTCAAAAGAAGTGACCAGTTCATCGTTTCCAACGTGACATTTCCTGTAAACTATAAAAATTTGCGCTTCACAAAACCGAAAGCACATCCCATCCCTCCATGTTGACGCTTTAGGTCGCCAAGATGCATATGTAAGCCTCAATATGATTGGACAATATAATTTTCGTTCTGGAACGTATTCGCCCCAAAAGTCTTCGTATGTCGTCGAGGCTGAAAAACACAGAATGTTTACTGAGGGGCAAGTCATTTAATCAATGTTATCAGGTAATGGCCGGAGAGGTCGGAATTATTGGGTGGGGTGGGGGATGTGAGAGGGGGGGGAGGGGGTTATATATTCTTCTAGGCATATGGAGGCGGTCAGAATTCTTCCATCAGTCTTCATTAAAAATAAAAAATGCCTCAGCTTCTTCAGCTGAGCCCCAGACTCCCCAGCCTCCCTATAACCATAACATTTTCTGATTAATTCTAGTCCTACAAAATAAAGTCCTCACAACAGTAACAAAAAAAAAGAAAAAAGAATTAAGAAATGAATGTTATTTTTTTAACGTTTACTGAAGTATAAACTACATCGGGTCACGAGCAAAGTAAGTGAACCCCGAAGGGGTTTACGTAAACTTTGCTCGTGACCCGATGTAGTTTATACTTCAGTAAACGTTCAAAAAATAACATTCATTCCTTATATTTATATTCTTAAACGATGCTTTTGATCAATAAAAAAATAAACAAATATAAGAAATACATATATATGAATCGTTTTAAAAACATTACCAGCCGAATTTTGCAATAGTTTGGAACAGCCGCATTGTCACTGCCTACCAGTAAATTCCACCTCCTGTTGTAGATTGCACGTGCAAGTAGGCGTAGCGAGCTGTCACTCAATGTTTACTAGCCATTCAAGTACATGGCATGTTGTAGATTTCACGTGCTAGTAAGTGGGATGAGCTGTCACTCTGAAGCGCGTGACACAATGTAATTATTGACTTGTGAAAACATTGACTCCTGCATCACTTAATTGGGTTTACAGAGAGCTTTGCAGTGAAAATGTAAATATAAAAAAATGCCCACTTCATATCCAGATTTATTTTCATATATTTACATTCTCAGTGCATTTATTGAAAAACCCTATGGTAAACCATTTAAGGAATGAATGTTATTTTTTCATCGTTTACTGAAGTATAAACTACATCGGGTCACGAGCCAAGTAAGTGAACCCCGAAGGGGTTTACGTAAACTTTGCTCGTGACCCGATGTAGTTTATACTTCAGTAAACGTTTAAAAAATAACATTCATTCCTTATATTTATATTCTTAAACGATGCTTTTGATCAATAAAAAGGTAAACAAAAATAAGAAATACATATATAAGAATCGTTTTAAAAACATTGCCGGTCGAATTTTGCAAAAGTTTGGAACAGCCGCATTGTCACTGCCTACCAGTAAATTCCACCTCCTGCTGTAGATTTCACGTGCAAGTAGGCGTAGCGAGCTGTCACTCAATGTTTACCAGCCATTCAAGTACATGGCATGTTGTAGATTTCACGTGCTAGCTAGTGAGATGAGCTGTCACTTTAAAGCGCGTGACACAATGTAATTATTGACTTGTAAACAAAATTGACTCCCGCATCACTTAATTGGGTAAACAGAGAGCTCTGCACTGAAAATGTAAATATTAGAACGTAATGTAGTTTATACTTCAATAACTACATCGGTTCACGCGACGTCCCATGACGTAAAGTAACGTCAAAATAAACAATGGTTCTCTCCAATCTGATTCATTCACTTTGCACGTGACCCAATGTAGTTTACACTTCGATAAACCTCAGAAAAAATGAAATTCATTCCTTAATTGATTTGCTGGCAGTAAAGTATAAAATAGTCTAAAAACCATGCGTATCAGTAAATTGAATATCGTGTTTGTGACATCAGATCTCCAGGTGCCTGTGTGTGTGGGGGGGGGGGGGGGGCTGCACCCCCGGGCACCCAACCCTTTTATACAGCTTTATAGACCATTTAAAATTAGATTCTGGATGAGCATGCGCAGATAAAAGCAGGAAAGTTTAAACAGACCATTAATCTGTATGAATGATTAACCTGTAAAAAATGAGAAACATGTTCTACATAGGTTTGATTGAGGTCAGTCTGAAAAAAAGTAATATGATCATTATCGTGTGTGTGAAGGATTGTGAGGGTGAGGGGGTGAGGGTAATAAAGTTTTTGGTCAACTATCTGAGGGCTGGGCGGGGTGGGGGTCGGAAAAAATTCTGGTGAGACCGGTAGGATCATATTTTTTTGTGTGAATCATGTGAAAATATACCCCACCCTCTCCAAAACCTGATAATGCCGTCCATAAAGACTGCAGGAGGGACATTATTTTTCACAAAAGGGAAATAAGGAATTTATAAAAGCAGAGTCTTCAGTCGCTTCTCTTTTAAAATACAGTTCTCATTGTCATAATCATATATGCTAATACTCACTTCACACAGTCTCACCTTTCAATACATTTAAGAAATAGATCATTTGTTGAGTAATAGTTCGCTGTTTTGAGGTCAGTTGGATTGGAAAGTAGGGGTGGGACGAGTACCCGGGTACCCGTGTTCGGGTTGGGTGGAGCAATTACCCGGGTACATATTTACTACCCGTTACCCGAACGCTTATTAGGCCTATTAATCATAGATTGTATAATTATGCTAATTCAACAGAATTCCAAGCAACTAGTGCAGAGTTTAAATGACTGCATATCTTGTATAAATTCAATCATATATTGCCAAACCATGTTTGCATATAATAACAGGGAGATTTCTATAGTTTCGTATTCTTCCCATGCCTACATGTGCACTTGACAAAGACTTTAGTTATTATTTGATCTAAAAGTAAATTTTCTAACTGTGAACATGCTCAAAATGCGATGGTAACGGGTACCCGGGTACCTGTGGGTAATAGGGATTCGGGTACCCGGGTACAAAATCTCTACCCGTCCCAGCCCTATTGGAAAGTAGATCATATCAAGAGCACTAAGCTCAAGCGTTATACTTACTTGCAGCTGACCTACAAACAGTGATTAATTACATATTAAAGGTTTATTCGCTATCTTTATTTTTCTGCAAATAAGCTGGGACAAATCTTCCAAAATATATAGCTAACGATTTCAAAAAAAATATTATTCTTTGACAGTGCTGAATGAAAAAATCGTGTTATTTAAAACCTTGAAATATGCAATCAGAGGAAATTACATTCAAAATTAATACATGTAGATGCAAACCTCGGTGTATTGAAGTCCTACAAAAGTTCTTGACGCTCCAGTGGGTTTCAAATGATTGTCTTGAAGCTTTTTAGCATTGGACTATAAATAAAAAAAAATCCTTCAAAAGTTCTTGACGCTCAAGTGGGCTTCAAAATTTTCTTAACGCCTTTTGAATATTGGAATATTGAATGAAAAAAATGCATCTCAGTGGAGTGTTCTGTCATCCAAACTCTTTGACAAGCAGTCAGTTTTAAGAAATAACATCCAAGAGCATGAAATGCAAATCTTGATTTATACTAAAGAAGTCATGCAAAAGTTCTTGGCACTGAAGTGGGCTTCAATATTTCTTTTTCCTTTTTTAGCATTGGACTATAAATGGAAAAAATGCATCTTTCCTGTCATCCAATATCTTGACAAAAATCAAGGGTATGAAATGCGAATCTTGGTTTATACAAAAGAAGTCATGCAAAAGTTCTTAACGATCAAATGGGCTTCAGAATTTCTTGACGCTTTTTTCTAGTGCTGGACTAGAAACGGGAAATGCATTGTTGAATGTGATGTCATCTAAAGTGCCAAAAATCTCTTCGAAAAAAAATATCATATGACGTCGCATCTGGGAGTGTAATAAAGCCACACATTAAAAACGATAATCTACTAGTGGATTAAATTTGCAAATTACGTCGTAACGTCATGCGTTGACGTCCATAGAAACGTCGCCATTTCTAATGGCGAAATCGTGACGTTTAAGTGCAAAATCAACCATTAATTTGCAATTTTAATATCATATGATAAACAGCAGCCTTCATTCGAGCTCCTCTATTATTGAATTTATTAAACTCGTTGGGGGAGACCGATAAGATGCTCGGCATAGCCTCGCATCTCATCTCTTTCCCCAACTCGTTTAATAAATTCAATAGTACATGAGCACTCATGTAAGATCCTCTATTTCTTACATGCAAATCGGAGTTCATAGCATAGAAGTCTTGTGAAACTTTCTTGGCGCTCCAATATCCTTCGACTTTTTGTTGAAGCTTTTGCAATGATTTCAGTAACACGTGTGATATTTTAACCTTTTTTTGACTGCGCAAATTGTGCCTCTTTTTAACAAATACCAATGGAAAATTGCAAAAAAAAGTACTTCATCATATCAAAACATATCTAATTAAATAATAAATATGAAATACAATTTGTAGACACATGTTTTTTAATGCTTCTTGAACTTCTTGTCGCTTTTGACTCTTCTTGACGCTTATTAGGCAGACCCTTTAAAAAAGCTAGAAAAAAGCCTCATTTTTATGTATAATATGTAGGCCCCCAGATAATGAGTATCTGATGACAGTTTGAGATAATTTAGTGGTTAGATTAGAATATACGTTGTGATATCTCATCAGAATAGCCTCGGCGAGGCGATTCTAACGAGAAATCACCGCATATTTTTAAAGGCAAAAAATACATGATCAAAAATTCTCATCTTTGAACTGATCCCTAATTATGTCATATGTTCAAGCCCTAACCCCCCCCCCTCCCCCAACTGCCCACCCCCTCCCCAAACACACGTACAGCTCGGTACCTCCCAGCCGCACCAGTTTTCCTGAGACAACCGTTATGTGGTGGTCTGGATTCGGACCTGTAATTTGTTGTCCACGCCCATGGGCGAAGAGAGTATAGTCATTGACTAAGACACGGAAGTACAGTCGTTAATTACCCATAATGCAGCTTGACCTCTGTGGTGACTAGACGTGACCTTACATGCGATCTTATTGCCTAAACTTTTTAAGAGCTTCACTGACAAAAAGGCTGTTCTCATATATGCTGTGAGCGTTATTCGCTTAGTTGTCATGAGCGGTCATGTGAATACCTTAGAGCTGCATAAGGTAGCACAATGTACCGCAAGATACAGACTAGAAATGTTTTTCAGAGAAAAACTGATGTCCCCCCACCAGTCCATTTCCAATCCCCCCTTATGAATAAAAAACCTGTGGAATTAAAATACCAGGCAAGTTTGGAGAAAATCTGGTTCTAAAGATATTCTTCATAGATGACTATGTCCTTGCAAATGAAGTCAAGGTCACCAAAATCTAATCAGCTATGAATGTTGACCCAATGATGTATCCATACAAGTTTGGTGAAATTCCATCCACAGTTTCATGAGATATAGTGAGTACAAGAAATTGTCATCTAAGTCCGCCAGTGACCTTGAAAATGAGGTCAAGTCACCAAAATTTAATCAGCTCTTAAACTTGTCCCAATGATGTATCCATGCAAGTTTGGTGAAATTCCATCCATTGGTTCAAGAGACATAGTGGGTACAAGAAATTGTCATCTAAGTCCGCCAGTGACCTTGCAAATGAGGTCAAGGTCACCAAAATCTAAAAGGCTCTTAAACCTGTCCCAATGATATATCCATACAAGTTTGGTGAAATTCCATCCATTGGTTCAAGAGATATCGTGGGTACAAGAAATTGTCAGCTAAGTCCTGTAGTCACCTTGAAAATGAAGTCAAGGTCACCAAAATACAATCAGCTCTTAAACTTGTCCCAATGATATATCCATGCTAGTTTGGTGAAATTCCACCCATTGGTTCGGGAGATATTGTGCATATCAGAAATTTTCATGCCATTTAAGTCCTCCCGTGACCTTGAAAATAAGGTCAAGGTCACCAAAATCTAATCAGCTCTTAAGCTTGTCCCAATAATATAACCATGCAAGTTTGGCGAATTCCGTCAATTGGTTCCGGAGATATAGTGGTTACAAGAAATTGTCATCTAAGTCCGCCAGTGACCTTGAAAATGAGGTCAAGGTCACCAAAATCTTCTCAGCTCTTAAACCTGTCCAAATGATGTATCCATGCAAGTTTGGTGAAATTCAATCCACTGGTTCAAGAGATATCATAGGTACAAGAAGTTGTCAGCTAAGTCCTGTAGTGACCTTGAAAATGAGGTCAAGGTCACTAAAATATAATCAGCTCTTGAACTTGTCCCAATGATACATCCATGCAAGTTTGGTGAAATTCCACCCACTGGTTCAGGAGATATTGTGCATACCAGAAATTTTCACTCCATTTAAGTCCTCCTGTGATATATGAAAATCCACCACTCGCACCCATGCTTGAAATCCACCGCTGGAGATTTTAGTGTTGGCTTTAAAATATTAACAAAAGTGTTTTCTAGATGTTTTTTATTGTTAAAGGTCAACTATAAATGGTTGCTAAGCGTAGACCAAGCTTTTTTGTGGAAGCTATACTTGTTAATATTTTGGCACGAACGAAAAACAGGTCGAGCTTTGCGTGTAGCCAATCAAATTTGTTGTTACAAAAACCCGTTTTGGGGTGCTATTCGAAGGGGAAGTCACTCTAGCGATGTAAATAAAACGTGAAAATGGAAGTTTTAAAGTCAAACTTTGACGAGCGGTTTTCTGCCATAGAAAGCGCAATCAAACGATGTGATTTTGTAGGCAAGTTTGTTAAGATATTTTACTTTTAATTATTTGCCTTTTACAGACTGTTAATCTTGTGGCTTAATACGAATCTATACACTTGAAAAACGAATATATTTTCGCCAGGGCTTAAGTTCGTGCATTGATGTCAATGTTGCCCACCTAGTTAAAAAAGTGAATGCATTAGTTTGCCAGTCGTGGTCTAGTGCAAGACCACTTAGTTGGTAGAAGGCTTGCCATGATGTAAGTGGCAATTCTGGGGGGTTGCCACATGGCACCACAATTACACTCATTTCACCTATTCCAGGCCCGGATCCAGGGGGTGGGCTTTGGGGCTTTAGCCCCGCCACCTAGGACTGGTTAGATTAAAACATATGTTGTGACATCTCATTAGAATCGCCTCGGCGAGGCAATTCTGATGAGATATCACAACATATATTTCAAGGCGAAAAAGACAGTAGCAAAATTGCTCATAAAATTGATCCCTAATAATGTCATATATTTTCAACCCCCCCCCCCCCCCCCCCACACACACACACACACATACACCTCGACACCTAACAGCCCTAACATTTATCCAGAGCCCCACCAGTACATGGTGGTCTGGATCCGGGCCTGTATTCCGACGGATTCACTTATTCCGGTGTATCCTGTTTCTTTCGCTGCAACGAAGCAAGCTAGAAGTGAAATGATTTTTAGGTAATTACTTTCAATATTTATTTGTCAAGTCCACATAAAGTAAAGATCTCATTAATCAATCAAAGATACGAAAAGCTGAGTTTAAAAGTGGCTGGTAATGCATATATTTAACAAGAAAAATGACTGGTGTTTTCAGGCCAATTGTGAAAATAGGGCCGGACAATATTTGTGTAAATAAATATGTCGTAAACTTATATGTTTGTCGATTGCTCATTTTATTAGCTATCTAAACTGATAAATATCAAAAGGAAATAAAATCATTTACTTGGGTTTATTGAAGTTTTAATTTTTTAGCTCATTCGGCCTAATCCGGTGGATAGTATATTTGGGGAATGTCCTGAGTTCTGAAATTCATATTAGTGCTGCATTCTCGTCATGCAGTTTGAATATTCAAGATCAGTTGTAAGCAAAACTCCATAAGGCGGTTTTATTTTGAATTGATGATATCCTTTTATCCTGGATAAAATATCAAACATTGTGCTTACGGACACTGAATCATCGAAATAATTCTTCAGCGAAGACGTGTGTATAATCAGATGTTTCAAATATCAGTTATGTCAGACAGACACTTGATTGCATAAAATAATCTTTTATTGAGCTAACAATACGCCGACAATTTACTTTTGGGGGCGCCCCTCGGTGGTTCTTTAAATGTATTGTAAATAATTTACAGATCCATCGGAATAGAAGAAGGTGCATCGAAATAGGATAAAAGACAACGTCTGGTTCAGGTTATCGTCAGATTTCACTATATTCCTCAAATAGTTTGTGAACCCAAACTGCCTTAAACAAGAGGCTTTTATTTATTTACTGACAAAAATAAATAAAGAAATGACGGTGAATTTAGATTGTAGCTCACGGTCGACTGAAACGTGCGTCGGAATAGGTCACATGACTGTATAGTCATTTAGTGAAATCTTAAGAGTGAGTGGTTACAGATTACAGTTTTGCACATATTTCTACTGTATTTTTCTTACACATGAGAATTACATTTTCATATGTCAGTGTCAACCAAATACACATTTCATATTTGTTTTGAAAAGCTAAAATCAGACCTTGCTTTGGTACCCAGCTCGGGAGCTAGCTAGCATTAATTCCCTTGTCGGAAAAGAGGTGACTTTTTATATACCACAGTTTGCAGATTCGTACACCACAAGGCCAACTGTCGGCAAGAAATTAAGGTTTTGAACACTTCAAAACACCTGGTATTACAGATTGTTGCCAATGTTTGTAAACCTAACAGAACTAAAAAGAATGAGTCAGCGAGCCAGATTCATCTGAGAAAACGGAAATTAAAATATATGAGCCAGTCTCTGTGAAAACCGGGCTTAATGACATAAAAACAAAAAAATAACTAACTTCATCACTGAACAGTATAAGCTTTTCTAAACATTTCCTGAAAATTTGTGATGGTTACCATTATTTATTACTGAGATATAGACTTGAGAAGCACACAGGTAGAGCAGTTTCTTTTTATGACGTTATTAACGTCATGCAAGTATGTTTTGATGTCAACGTCATAACGCTTGTTTGAACGCGCTTCCTGTTCTTATTACACAAAATAATTAGGACTAAAAGTGTGTTTGCTTATTCTCAATGTGTATTTCATAGCACACACATGACAATTCGCATGATTTAACTTTCTGTCTCAAATGACAGGTCTTTGTGATGGTATACCGTCTGTTTTCATGGGTTTGGGGTTACCGTGGAATAAGCGTTGTCATGGCAACATATGTCATATTTTTGACTGGATTTTGTCTGAATTCATAACCCTTCTGTTATATCTCAACACCTAAGGTATTTTCGTGGAAATGAATACAGGTCCGAAAAATCATAAATTTTGGTGTTTTTCATCCGTTCACAACGTAATTATTACGTAATGTCATTAAGCCCGGTTTTCACAGAGAACGGCTCATATCGATGACATTTTGCACCAATGTAAATATGTGTAGCGTAAAGTAGTACAATTTTCTCACCATCTATCATCTATGATGAAAATTAGTTGTGGACTTTGATATATGCTCCTCGATCATGAAATCAAACTGGCGTTTTGAAGAGACTGCAGCGATGACGGTCTGAAAAAAATCACCTGCAATGGACACTGAAATCTACAAGTGACGCCGGAGCGTGCACTGATAAATTATAATGATTGACACAATTGTTTGTTTACTTGGTCATGTGATTTAATTTCTTTTTAGATGTCATAATGCATACACAAGAGTCCCTGAAAACCTAAGTGTACGAATTTGCAACCTGTGTGAATCTGCAACCTGTCACTCTGCATGTTAGCGCTACACTCATTTTCGTGTCTTTTAAGTGTGTATCAATTTATTAGCTGGTTGTCATCTGCCAACCTCCCCACACCCTCCCACCACACACACACAACTATTAACTTTTGAATAGACACATTTCCAGGCAAGCTGTGCTGTCTAATGACATCTCTTGCAGTGTTCTCCCCAGAAATTTCAGAAGGCATGTCGCTTTTAGCACAAAAATCAGATTTTGATGTTGATCAATTGCTAAATTGCTAAATTTCTTAATATAGCAATGTTTTGTCAAAATTAGCCTAAATTTACATTATAAATAATTCATTGATGATCTTTAATGCATTTTAAACAACTTTACTAGCTAAGAATTGAAAATAATAGCAATTTAATAAATGTCATTGGAAGTTAAGGCATGTTGGAAAGGTAATTATGTCTCTATGACCACAGTCTTTCCTTTATGAGTAGATTCCATTTTAGAGGGAGGTCATCCTCCAAGAAAACCAGTAGGAAGTCACAAAAGTTGTTCCCCTTGGTAAAAATGACAGAAAAAACATGGAGATCGATGTATCCATTCACCTTAAATATTTTACTTTTGTCAAGTTCTTTGGTTGGTTGGTTGATTTGATGCTTAACGTCCACGGTAAACAACTAAGGTCATGTCGGGACGGTCAGTTAACCTAACCACACTATTCGTGGGCAGGCTTAGACCTCCTAAGCGGTTAACCAGTACTAAGTGCACATACTTTCGCCAGTAACTGACAACTGCCCTTCTTGAATCAGCGGAAGGAGAAACGAAAGTATGTGGCCAGACCGGGATTCGAACCCAGGACCTCTGACTTACGAGTCAGGTGCCCTACCGATTGCGCTACCCGGCCCGGCTTGTCAAGTTCTTTGCCAGAGCTTCTGATAAGATGAGGTTTTTGAGGATAATCATTTTTCTTATCTCTCAATGAAAATATGTTGTGACCCCTCATTAGAACTGTCTGGGTGAGACAGTTCTAATGAGGGGTCACAAAATATGTTTTTATGAAGAAATATAGAAAATAATCCCTAAATTATCTCAGTCACCCCTTCTTACCTGGAGCATAACTTCTCTATTTTTTTTTACAGCTGTTGATACAGAGTTTACAGGTTTGAGGGTTAATGAACAAGCTAAACCAAGGTATGTCAATAAACAGTGCTCCAGATAAGGAGGGGTAGCAGTGATAACTTAAGAATAATTAAAATTTCCAATTTTTTCCATAAAAACTTACGTTGTGACCCCTCATTAGAACAGTCTGGCTGAGATATTTCTAATGAGGGGTCACAACACATGTTTTCTTTTAGAAATAAGAAAAAAAATATCGTAGAATTATGATGTCCTTGTGGACCCTTCTTATCTGTTGCACTACTGGTTTGTGAATATATCAAAGCATCACTGATGGGAAAACTGCACTGTGAAGATTGATATTTCCTTTAATACATTGTTTTTAAAAAACATGTTTATATAGGATTTCATGGGCCTTTTGGGGTAGGGTGCATCTCATTCTCAATCCATAACACAGTTTGAATTCAAAGCTCTAGATAAGAAGGAGTATTTGATGATAATTAAGGATAATTTTTGTTATTTCTGCATAAAAACATATATTGTGACCCCTCATCTGAACCGTCTCAATGAGACTGTTCAGATGAGGGGTCACAATATATGGTTTCAATGAGAAATAAAAAAAATTATCTCTCAATTATCATCAAATACCCCTCTTATCTAGAGCTCTGGAATTACCTTCATCTAGTGATTTTTTTTTTTTTCTGGTTTAATCACCATATCCAACATTCAGAATGTTTGAGCAGGGAAATGCCTATAATGTTCAGCTAAAGGCAATTATCAACAATTATTCTACATATTTTGTGTGAACTTTTACAGAGTGGATGATCATGTGGTTTTCACGTCACAGGAATTCTGCAAATTTCGGTACAACAATTGCTTCGTGGTTAGTTTTTCGAAGATTTCTTCTTTGTTGCCAAATGCAGTCCTATAGAATAAAGCATGTGCTCATAAGTACTTTTAACTGGTGTTCTTGTTTTTACTGAAAGTTGACTTGTTTTCACGTTTATACCTCTCCCAGTTTTTGCGCAACAACATCATTTGTGTGCCACAGCCTACTTTCAGGGACAGTTGAATACAAAAACTATAAAATTCACGATAAATTCGCAAATATCATCTGAAAGTACTCATGACTACACAGTCACTGCGCTGCTTATTATCTACTAAAATCCAAGGAATTCCTGGGGTATCCTTGTTCAGAATGATGTAAGAAAATCAAGCAAGAAAGCATGTGATCATCCACCCTATTTAGATTCTGATCTGTCTGGAGGTTGAGATGTGATGCCATTTAAGGAAGATATGCTGCCATAAATTTCCACCTTTTTATAAAGGGAACCAGACTTTGTAATTTCCTGTTTGCTTCCCTGAGAAATACAGCCCTTGCAGAAGAGGTCTACTATTAAAAGAGAGAATTTGCTCCTAGGGGAGCAAATTCTGACTTTTAAGAGTTGACCCCCCACTGGGATGGGCAGCAAAATAGAAAATGGCAGAGTTGCTTCCCCTGACTGTATACCAGTTCACCTTAATACTTGGATGCCATTTTTAATTTCGTATCCAGTTTGTTTGACGATGCAGAAGAGAGATACAAGAAACTGCGGCAGACTATAACACAGATCACTATGACTCAGATTGGTAAGTACAGTCAGACTATAACACAGGTTACTATGTCTCAGTTTGGTAAGTACGGTCATGCTATAACACAGATAACCGTGTCTCAGTTTGGTAAGTACAATCGGGCTATAACACAGATCACCGTGTCTCAGTTTGGTAAGTACAGTCAGGCTATAACACAGATCACTACGACTCAGTTTGGTAAGTACAGTAAGACTATAACACAGATTACTATGTCTCAGTTTGGTAAGTAGAGTCAGACTGTAACACAGATCACTATGACTCAGATTGGTAAGTACAGTCAGACTATAACACAGATCACTATGTCGCACATTGTGAAGTCAGTCAGACTATTACACAGATCACTATGTCTCAGCTTGGTAAGTTAGGCAGACTACATGTATAACACAGATCACTATAGCTCACATTGGTAAGTCAGTCAGACTACAACACAGATCACTATGTCTCATCTTGGTAAGTTAGTCAGACTATAACACAGATCACTATGGTAGTATTGGTAAGTCAGTCAGACTATAACACAGATCACAAGATAAGAAGGGGTAACTGGGATAATTCTGAGATACTTTTTTTTCTTTCTCAAAGCATTTGCTGTGACCCCTTATTTGAACTGCCTTGATGAGACAGATCTAATAAGGAGTCACAGCATTTGAGCTGTAAGAAAACCAGCCTGTGGCATGTGTGCCCAGCGAAGACTCAGATCAGCCTGGGCATCCGTCCAGTCTGATCAGAGTTTTCACTGTCCACATGGAGGTAGCTTAGACCCTTAGCTACCCTTTAAGCACTTAAGGAAGACTCTGATCAGACTGTGCATCTGCCTAGGCTGATCAGAGTCTGTACTGAGTGCACAGCCACTTTGTTTGTTTTCTCGTGTTGCGGCTCAGTTATGTTTTTGTTGAGAAAGAAGAAAGATCATCTCAGAACTATCCTCAAACACCACCTTCTCCGGAGCTCTGCAGTTAGGTTGGTTGGTTATTTGGTTGGTTTGGGTTTAATGGCTTTTTGAGACTGTACTTCAGTCTGTATCGAGCTGTCTCCAAAAGAGAGGGAGAGAGAAAATAGATGATAGGGGAGAGAAAAATTGTTCAAATAACCCACACCTACTACAAACACAGTAGGCCCCATAGGATTCCCTAGCAATGAATGTTATCCCGCCCCCCCCCCCCCCCCCCCCCCCCCCCCCCACTCCCCACTCCCCAGCAGTTAGGCTTAACACAGGTTGGTTTGCACTTTGCACTCTGGTTCAGTTTGCAGGCACTGACAAGGTGGCTACTGAAACAGATAATCTTGTAATCATTTCTGCAAGTTTGAGCTGCAAATTTGGAATTTTGTCTAATAAAGTTATCAGCCCCTGCCACAAAGATAATCATGTACCGGTACATGTCCAAAATATGTTTTATGTACATGTCCAAAATTGTGGTTACGTATCCAGGAGCTGTGGCCTTGTTCACTCTTTAAGCACCAAAAGCAGACAACAAAATTTACGTCTGCAAAAATTCAAAAAATGCCTTGTCCTAGACATTTCATATTGAGAACTCAAAGACTGAAGAGCAAACAGTGTAGATCTAGATGAGGCGGCTCATTATGAGCCACCTCATCAGGATCCAACACTGTTCGCAAATTATGCTATTTTCGTCACTGGTACTATTAAAAGTGTTAAGCATGAATGGACCGACAACAAATACCAACACGATGAAAGATAATCTTCCTTTTACAGTATTTCCTGTTTGTAACTGTTTTTCACCCCAGTTGCCTAACAACATCAACAGAAGAAAATAAAAAAAAACAAATAAAAAAACATAGAAGGCATAGACATACCAGAGCCCTAGATAAGAGGGAGTATTTGGTGATAATTAGGGATAATTTTTGTTAGTTCTGGATAAAAACATATGTTGTGACCCCTCATCTGAACTGTCTTGTCAAGACGGTTCAGATGAGGGGTCACAACATATGGTTTCAAAGAGACTTGAATAAAATTATCCTTAATTATCATCATATACTCCCTCTTATCTAGAGCTCTGGACCTGGTGATGTAAACTATGTGCCACTTTGAAAAGAGCCATGGCTTCTTTATGATCTATCTCCAATACTTTATTTACAGGGCTGGCAGCTTTCATCGAAGATCCTGAAGAAAATGAGTAAGGACCTCTTTTATACTTGAAGGTTTATGGCTATACTGCCATGGTTTCCACCATTTTCATACGCCCATTTTGAAATAACGGACATATTATGGCATGGCGCTGTCCATCCGTCCGACCGACCGTCCGTCAACATTCTTGTGCTCACCATAACTCAGGAACTGTTTGGGATATCTTCGTGAAATTTTGTTGGAATATGTAGTAGGTTGGGGCAACATGTCGCATACAAGAATGGTTGCTCCCCCTTTCTTAATTTCAAAGTTATGCCCCTTTGATGATTTTTTCCCCCCGAATAGTCTTGTGCGCGCCATAACTCGATAACCGTTTGGGATATCTTGATGAAACTTTATAGCAATGTGTATGAAGTCCCAACGACATGTGGCGTACAACAATGGTTGCTCTCCCTTACTTTGTTTTAGAGTTATGTCCCTTTGATAAGTTTTTAAAGCTATTTTTGTGTTTACTTATTTTGTGCATACTATAACTTGGTAACACTTTCGAAGTTTTTGATGAAACTTTATATCAATGTGCATGATCACAAGGCCATGTGTCAGATATAAGAATGGTTGCTTCCCCTTACTTAATTTTGGAATAACTTCCCTTTGATTAGTTTCCAATTCCCGCTATAACTCCTTAACCTTTTGAAACATTTTAATGAAACTTTGTAAAAATATGTATAATAATGGGGCAATGTATCCTAAGCAAGAACCACAACCCAGGCATACTTAATTTCTGAATTATCTGCCCATGCATAAATTTCCTGTTTACTCTGCAACTCCTTAACAGTTTAAAATATCTAATTGAAACTTGATGATGATGTGTATATTGTCAGGGGAATGTATTAGGACCAAGAATGGTAACTCTAGTTTACTTACTTTTTGAATTATCTTCCTTATTTGACTGGCAATTCTCAGCTTCTGAGTCACTTCACCTTGGAAGCTATTTTTTGGTAAACTAGTAATATTTGATGTGTTAAATTTTTAGATAATGTTGCAGTCAATTAATTATAGAGTTGTTGCCTCTCTTTTTCTGCCTTCCCTCCTTTTGCAAATTTTGTTCATTCTGTAACTCCTTCATGACACTTAAATGGGCATATTATGTGCTACTTGTGCGGAGCTCTTGTTTCAAAAGGATGCAATTTTTAGGACTTTCCGTTTGCTTCCCTGGATGACGCAACCTTACCAAAACGGGGGTCTACTCTTTAAGGAAAGAATTTGCTCCTAGAGGAGCAAATTCTTTCTTTTGAGAGTTGATCCCCATAAAGAAGGGAGACAAGAAAAACAGCTGAGATGCTTCCCCTGAAAGTGTACCCATTCATCTTAAATTGGATTGATAAACCTTAAAGTGAGAGCATTCCAATTTTAAGAAAAATGTTGTCTGTGTCAAAGGGCAATAATGCTAACAGGAAAGAAGCAGAAAACCTGGGCCCGGTTGTTCAAAACTAACAATGTTGTTAGTTAACGTTTCGTTAAAATTTCAAATGTTAGTATCTCAAATATGCCACTATTTTTTGTTAAAAAAAGTGAGAAGCTTTTGCATTGCAAAAGCTTCTCACATTTTTTCAACAAAAAATATCAGTATATTTGGTTTTAAAGTTGTAAAGCACTTAACCAGTTGACCTCTTAACGAGCTCGTTAGGCTAACGATGCTTTGAACAACTGGGCCCTGAGTGTTAGAGGCAGTCATAAATGGGGGCTGCCATGTAAGGAAAGAACGGGCTCCCCTTTGAGAGTATATTGCTTCCTTTAGAGTAGCCCACTATGAGATAGAACGTCAGACTGAACTCTCAGAAAGGTGTACATTTTGGTATAAATAACACAGATTTCAAGAGACCATAGCAGAATGAGCAAACCAACTAAGAAGCCGAATTTGGTTAGAAGCTAAATGCTTGTAAAGGCCATTTCCCCAAAGGTATATGTTTTTACCTTTTCCTTGTGATGTATTTTCTAAGCATATTAAAAGGCATACCATGTGGTATTCTAACACTGGTCCACTATATAGCCAGTGGTAAAACCTAGTGATATATTGTGTGACAAATCACTGGGCTGACTCGCCTAATGTTATTTAGCGCCATTCGGATGTCATTTTGATTCATTTGGTGATGTCAATTTTCATTTCCATGAGGATAGATGGTGAAACATCATTTTCTGGCATCCCTTACTCACAAAATACATGTAAATACCTCTGATGCAGTCAAAGTTGTTGGCGGGATTTCTTCATATATATGATATCTAGAAATATCTGAAGGAAACACTTGCTTTTTCGTCATTGCTTGCGTGTCAGAATCAAAATACATTCTTTGTTGCCCAATATCTCACTGGTTATCAGTCAGTCATCAGCGAATAATTCACTCTCACTTCACGGTCATAATATATCCACTTCACGACTGACCTCCAGCCAGTGATATATTGGGCAACAAATCACTGTAAGCAAGAATCTATTTCTTAAATTGGTTTGCTCTAAAAAAACAACTTCAAAAATCTAGAACCAGTAAGTTTTGGAGGGATGAAAAAAAAAACACCTTAAGAAGGATCAAGGTTTTGGGAATATTTTTTAGGGAAAACACCATTTTATAGCAGAAATACACAAGGTTTCTAAGGGAGAACACTCCACATTGTTTTCCTAGTGTTTGGATCTTTTCTCATAGGGTCTTCTCTGGGAGAAATTTGCTTCCCTCAGGTGAAGATATGTGAGTGCAGTTCCAAATTTTCTGCTTTTTTTGCAAAGGGAAACAACTTTTATAACTTCCTGTTTGTTTTCCTAGACAATGTAGTACTTCCAGAATGGGGTCTACTCCTAAAGGAAAGAATTTGCTCCTGTGGGAGCAAATTCTTTCCTTTAAGAATTGACCCCACTGGGAAGGGATGTAAAAATGAAATGGCAGAGTTGCTTCCCCTGATATGTACCCATTCACCTTAAGAGAGCCCTCCCTAAGAAGAGAAGTGAGGGAAAAGAAGTCAGTTGAACATGTTTATAAGGATGGAGACGATGGACAAAAGACGATGGACGACAAATGAAAAGTGATCATACCAGCTTCACAGAGACTTTGTCTTGACTAAAACTTAACTAGAACTTAAGCCAGTCACACAAAGCTTTTCATGAGAATTCCATTTTAATGCTTTTGCTATTTTTAGTAGCACCGGCCATCTTGGATTGCTGAGTGCTCTCCCTTGGATTTGTATTTATAGCTGTCTTTTCTGTTTGTAGGTACAGTGTGGAGACATTCAACTTCTACCTTTATCCAAGGTCATTTGGTCCTGTGGATGTGAGATTTATTTGTCAGGTAAAGTGCCTTTATCATTAAAATGCAAGTTTTAGATGCATACCTTTGAGGAGAGTAAATGATTTATAAGCAGGCTTTAAACATTGCAGTCGTAATTCAAATTTGCCTATAGAATGTCAAAAATAAAGTTTTGGTATACCCAAGAATTCCTTGTAAAATTTATTGCTTTCAACTTCCCATAACTGACTTTTGATTTATTTTCTTATCTTTTAGCACACAGGCTCTCGAATTATAAGTGAGATGATGCCATAGATCCATTACCGTAGCAACTACGGAGTTACCAAGTGTTCTGCTCAGTACCTCGGCAGGATGACATCTTGATGACATCATTTTGATTTCAATATGATTTCTTAGTTGCTATGGTAACTGACCTTTGATGTCATTGGGTCTGGAGCATGGCAATTTTTCATTGATATTACAATCTGAAATTTCTTCAACAGAAACTTCAGATTTTCTCAAACAAATAATTATTTTCAAGTGACTTAATTTTGTGTTCGGTGGTTTTCAGGCATCCAGTCTGGAGTTCCTGACCAAGTACAAATTTGATTTCAACAAGGTAAGTGCAATATATATAGTGCACCAGTCAGCTACCCCAGGGCTGGGGATTAACAGGGACTTTGACTTTTCTCTGTGCAAAGCCCTGGTAAACATACAGCACTGTGAGAAAAAATGTCTGATCAGATCCCTGTTAAAAGCTCTCACCACTGTGGACTATGTTCAACAGTTGGGGTCACTATCATTGTCCCAGTTATATTGACAGCCAGTGTAAAGCTCCGCAGCACTCCAGGGACAATGCTTGGGTAAAGACTGCACTGAAGCTCAGCTGTGCCTGGCAGTTCCTCTGCCCTAGAGTAGCAGAGGTTTTCATTCATGGTAGATTTTCTCCTGATGAGGGGCTTCAAGTAAAGCTTATTAAAGTAAATTACTTCAATTACAGCTTATTAAGGGGTATTTTCAAAGGGAAACAATTCTGCCATTTTCCCTCAGTGTGAGTCTACTCTTAAAGAAAACATTTGAGCCCCCACACGACAACACCAACACCGTGGTTGTGCGCCCAGTGCAGACTCAGATCAGCCTGGGCATCCAACAAGTCTGATCAGACTCTTCGCTAAGCGCTTAAAGGGTAGCTAAGGGTCTAAGCTAGCTCCATGCTGACAGAGAAGACTGTTCAGACTGGGTGGATGCCCAGACTGATCTGAGTCTGCGCTGGGCGCACAATCACTTTGTTGGTTTTCTCGTGTCGTGGCTCATTTTTCTCCTAGAGGATCAACTCATATACAGAGCTCTAGATAAGAGGGAGTATTTGGTGATAATTAGGGATCAGTTTTGTTAATTCTGCATGGAAACATACGTTGTGACCCCTCATCTGAACCGTCTCATAGAGACGGTTCAGATGAGGGGTCACAACCCATGGTTTCGATGAGAAATAAGAAAAATTATCCTTAATTATCAACAAATACTCCCTCTTATCTAGAGCTCTGTTATAGGAAAGAATTTAAGAGTATAGGAAAGAATTTAAGAGTAGATGCCATTTGAAAGGGCTATATTGTCCAGAGATGCATACAGAAAGTCTCAACAGTTGTTCCCCTTTGTAAAAATGTGGATAAACATGGGGGTATACCCATCTTAATATCAGTCATGGCCTTACATTGCAAGCCGGGCCACGTAGCGCAATCGGTAGGGCACCTGACTCGTAAGTCAGAGGTCCTGGGTCGGATACCTTGTCTGGCCACATACTTCCGTTTCTCCTTCCGCTGATTCAAGAAGGGCAGTTGTCAGTTACTGGCGAAAGTATATGCACTTAATACTGGTTAACCGCTGAGGAGGTCTAAGCCTGCCCATGAATAGTGGGGTTAGGTATACTGACCGTCCCGACATGACCTAAGCTGTTTACAGGGACGTTAAGCAACAAATCAAATCAAATCAAATCTTACATTGTAAGTATAAAAATATTGTACTGTGTATAATTTCAACTCATATACAAGGGTGTATCACACTTGATTGAATGATAGTGAAATAACAATATATATCGTGTATTATTTCAGTTCATTTGTGAGGGTGTATCACACTTGAATGAATGTATGATAATATTATATTGTATATTATTTCAGTTCATATACCAGGGTCTTTCACACATGAATGAGGAACAAGAAAAAGAATTAAAAGACCACATCAACAGTAAAGCCATGTTTTCTGGCATAGAAAGGTACCATAAACTATAGGAACTATGTTTTTCAAAGCTTTTAATTTTCATCTTCAGTCATATTGACCAGGTAGTTATGTCCACCCACCATAGGGGGGGAGGTGGGGGAGGGGGGGGGGAGGGGGAGAAGACATATTGTTTTTGGTGTGGATCCCGTCAGTGTTAGCGTAGCTTCTTGTCTGCACTCTGTATTCTGAAGGGATGTGTTGATTTTGACCAAACTGGCACGGATACATTACTGGGAGGGGGGAAAAACTGAATAGATTTTGGTGACCTTGACCTTATTTTCAAGGTCACAGGAGGTCAAAGAGGGATGAAAAATAGCTTGTCTGCACCATAACTCCTGAAGGAATTGATGGATTTTTACCAAACTGGCACAGATATATCCCTGGGAGATGGCAAAGAACTGACTAGATTTTGATGGCCTAGACCTAATTTTCAAGGTCACAGGAGGTCAAAGAGTGTTGAAAAATGCCTTGTCTGCACTATATCTCCTGAAAGAATTGATGGATTTTACCAAACTGGCACAGATATATCACTGGGAGATGGCAAAGAACTGCTTTGATTTTGGTGACCTTGACCTCATTTTCAAGGTCACAGGAGGTCAAAGAGTGTTGAAAAATACCTTGTCTGCACCATATCTCCTGAATGGATGGATGGATTTGAATCAAACTGTCATAGATACATCACTGGGAGATGGCAAAGAATTGATTCGATTTTAGTGACCTTGACCCCATTTTCAAGGTCACAGGAGGTCAAAGAGTGTTAAAAAATGCCTTGTCTGCACCATATCTCCTGAATGAAGGGATGGATTTGAATCAAACTTGCATAGGTATATCACTGGGAGATGGCAAAGAACTGATTAGATTTTGTTGACCTTGACCTCATTTTCAAGGTCACAGGCGGTCAAAGAGTGTGTCAGTACCATATCTCCTGAATGGATGGATGGATTTGAACCAAACTGTCACAGATACATCACTGGGAGATGGAAAAGAAGTGATTAAATTTTGGTGACCTTGACCCTATTTCAAGGTCACAGGAGGTCTTAACTTGACAGCATTTAGGGAAAATGATACTGCTTGAAAAGCGCAGGTGGGGGACATCTGTTGTTGTATTTTTCAAAAAACATTTCTAGTTAATCCTTAAAGCAGTAGATATGAGAACAGTTAAATTTGCAAACAGGCAGCTCAGAATGAGTTGATATTTTCTAGAGAACGTTGTTTTTCCTCTTGTGCGGCAGAGGAGACTCAGACCTACAGCTATGAGAGACGCAATGTTTAAGAGTCAGTGTCCATGGAGACCAGTGCAAAATACTGTTGAAATAATCTACAGTTTAATCTATCCTTTCCACATATGTATATATGAGAATGATACCTTACAAGGACTTCCTATGGGAAAAGGTCCCTGAAGGGTGTTTTTTATAGACAGAGTACATATTTGACTTCAATGCATGCCTTTTTAGTTTCATGATGTACCACCTAAATAGGTGTTCATACAAATCACCAGTTAGGTGGCTGTTTTTAACCCATTTATGTCCCATAAGAAGGAAACAGGCAAACAGAGCAGACCCAGATCAGGCATTATGTAATGTCTGATCAGGGTCGTCTACACTGTTTGCATAGAATTTACAACAGTCTGTATAAACATGAACAAGAAATATCTTTTTAAAAAAAAGATATTCGACTTATTGTGTATTGTAATATGAGTCAGGTACAAGCGTGCATGTAAGATATCAAATCTGCTGATCAGATTATACGGATGCGCATGTTGATATGCATATTTGTTGTTGGTGTTGGTGTTACGATTTCGGAAATGCTGTTGAATTTTGATTGGGGTCTGTCTGTGTTGCACATAAGAATAATGGTTGGTTGGCTGACCGCCCACATATAACCTTTAAAGTGTTGCAGTTCCAAAACAAAATCAACAACTCAGCCAGCCGCAATTACTTAATTTCCTCTAAGTATGGCCCCTATTCCTTCTTTCGAATGTGTTCTCTGCTCTTGAAGGAACTGTTTTAGATTTTAATTCGATTTCTGTGTCAAGTTATCTTGGTTTTATATTTTACATGAGAGACATAAGAGGCGAAATGTTCTTTGGCAAAAAGCGATTTGGATCGAAACATCTAGATTCATCACAGCAAGGTTTATAGGCCAACAGTCAAATGAATGGCCAACTGAAAGTAGAAAGAGAAAACAAAAGTAAGCTACTTACGTCAAAATCCTGGGTGTATTTATATTGGCCAATGAAATACTTAAAATTTAGGCCAATACTACGGTTATATGTCTAAAGCCGAAAAAATATATAAAAATGATAAAGAAATAAATATTCCGGACATTTCTTAAATTATGAATGGACTTATTCAGTTTATGAGAGTAGAAGGGGACATTATGAGATGTCTAGCAATATATAGATATGCTTAATGTTGTTTAAAAAATCTGCCAGGTTTGTCAATATTGACTAGTCACAAAGGCAATTTGCCTTCATGTTGCTAACTATGAGCCGGGACAGGAGAAAACCAACAAAGTGGTTGTTCGCCCAGCACAGACTCAGAGCAGCCTGGGCATCTGCCCAGTCTGATCAAACTTTTTTTCCAAGCCCATAAAAGGTAGCTAAGGGTCTAAGCCACGTCCATGCGGACAGTGAAGACTCTGATCAGACTGGGCGGATGCCCAGACTGATCTGAGTCTGTACTGGACGCACAACCACTTTGTTGGTTTTCTGGTGTCGCGGTTCATTTATTAGGGCACATTTGAGAAGCAAAGGCGAGCTGATGCTATACCCCCAGCGTCATAGTCCGAGTATGCATCTGCGTCCTTGTCATCGTCCGTGTCTGTGAGTAGTTTAACCTATGTTAACCATTTAGGTTTAGGTCATTTTCTCAGAAAGTATAAGGGCTAGAATAATGAAACTTGGTACACACTTACATCAGAACATGATCACCTGAATGTTTGCACCATATATGACACTGACCTACTGGTCATGGTCTACTGACTTTGAAAAAAATTAGGTTAGTGTAGTTTAACCTATGTTAATCATTTGCATTTAGGTCTTTTTCTCACAAAGTATAAGGTCTAGAGTAATGATACTTGGTACAGACTTACATCAGCACATGATCACATGAATATATGCTCCATGTATGACCTTGACCTACTGGTCATGGTCTACTGACTTTGAAAAAATTTAGGTTAATGTAGTTTAACCTATGTTAACCATTTGCGTTTAGGTCTTTTTCTCACAAAGTATAAGGTCTAGAGTAATGAAACTTGGTACAGACTTACATCAACACATGATCACATGAATATATGCTCCATGTATGACCTTGACCTACTGGTCATGGTCTGCTGACTTTGAAAAAAAATTAGGTTAATTTATGTTAAGCATATGTGTTCAAGTCAGTTTCAAAGTAGTTACAAGGGTTAGTCATGATATTTGGTCATAACTTGCATCTGGATGAGAGCATGTGAGTGTAACCAACCATGTAAGACACGGACCTACATTTTTACGCTTCACTGACTTTATGATATTTCTTAGTCCCGATATGGGTTACAGTTATGATACTCTGCACACACTTATACATGGAAAAGATCATTTCAGCAGCATCCTCTTTGTATGGATTTGAGTATATTTCATGCTTCATGACTTTATGATATGCTTCACTGACTTTGTGATATTTCTCAGTTCCTATTTGGGTTAGGGCCATGGTACTTGGCACACGCCTACATATGGACAGGACCATTTGAATACCATCATCCATGTATGGATTCGACTTATAGTTTTTATAGTTTTGCTTCACTGGCTTTATGATACGCTTCACTGACTTTGTGATATTCCTCAGTCCCTTTTTCCACAAGTTGAACTTAGTCATTTTTTCGGCATTCCATCGTCTGTCGGCATTCCATCCTTCCGTCTTTCCGTCCTTCCGTCCGTATTTCTGTCCTTCCGTCCCTCTAAAGTAGTAGGTACCTTGTGTGCGCAACTCCTCTTACAGTTTTATGCCGATTCTTTCGAAACTTTACAGCTGTTTTTGTCATGGTCTGAAGATAAGCATGTGGTTTGGATATAATCCTGAGATTATTTTTTGTTACTTTTTCCACAAGTTGAACTTAGTCATTTTTTAGGCGCTTTTACTATCAAAGTGACCAGATAGTGAGTACCTTGTGTGCGCAACTCCTCCAACAGTTTTATGCCGATGCCTTTGAAACTTCACAGGTGTTTTGGTCATGGTCTGAAGATATATATGCATGTGGTTAGGATATAATGCTCACATTATTTTTGTCTTTTTTTCCAAAAGCTGAACTTAGTCATTTTTAAGGCGTTTTTTACTGTCATAGTGACTAGATAGTGGGTACCTTGTGTGCGCAACTCCTCCTACAGTTTTATGCTGATTCCTTTGAAACTTCACAGGTATTTTGGTCATGGTCTGAAGATATGCATGTGGTTTGGATATAATCCTCACATTATTTTTTATCACTATTTTTGCAAATTGAACTTAGCCATTTTTCATACATTTTAGCTCGCCTGAACGAAGTTCAGGAAGAGCTATTGCACTAACACTGGCGTTGGCGGCGGCATTGGCGTTAGCAAAATGTTAAAGTTTTATGTTAAAGTTTTTTATGTGATGGGCAAGGCGCTGTCAGGCGAGCTATCCTGTCCCTGTGACAGGTCTTGTTACTATCAAGGTGAATAGATAGTGGGTACCTTGTGTGTGCAACTCCTCATGATGTGTACATCCTCTTAGAGAAAAATAACCTAAAATTTATGCCTAACTGATAATCAGACCATATGTTTTCGCCATCCCCTAATTATCTGGACACTGCAGGTATCAGCTAAACATGCTCTGTGAACTACTTTTGCCATTATCTCTGGTTCCCGGTTAATGATACAGGTAATTCAAGCATATAGTATTTTATCAGCGGTGCTACTGAAACCTGATTCACGGTATTAGTGCGCCGATTAAAGAACGCTCTCATAGAATACTCTAGAAAATCGCATATTAAATGATAAAGTTCTGTCTACTTTTATTCTAAATACAGTCAGTGTGTTTGAAGACATATTTTTGAAGTATCACACGAAAATAAGTTTGCAACACAACTGGAACTATTTTTTATAAAGGCTGTGAAAGAGGGAATACTGTTTCGCTGGTTCCCGTGCCATTACAAAATTGTTATATTACAAAACACTTAAATTTTAACGTAGAAATCCGTTCAAAACGCCTAAACAACATAACTTTTAACGAGGATTTCGATTTTCTAGTTTATATCAAGATTAGGATGCGGGATATTTATGTTTTACTTTTAACTAGAGAAAATCGACTAACAGCGTTATCTTCACCACCTGGGGCACTGCTGCGAAGTTGCATAAATTTGTATCATTTATTGGTATACCGGAGGATTATACGACCAGTTTCATTAGTAACACATGTGAAATCGATACCCCGAGTAACCCGAGTTTATATAGCAGTAAGTCGGGTCGGTCGGGGTCAATTCTCTAAGAGCATGTACACGGCATGTCCTACAGTTTTATGCCAATTCCTTTGAAACTGTTCAGGTGTTTTGATCATGGTCTGAAGATATGCATGTGGTTTGGATATAATCCTCACATTATTTTTATTATTACTTTTCTCACATTTTTAACTTAGCCGCTTTTCCAGGTCAAACACTAAGTGTATATACAGTGGAGACCTAGTTTCCAAGGCGGGGAACATAAATTCGTCGAATTTGCTTGTTCTTCCCTGTATTTGTCCAATTTTCTTTCTTTCCATACTTAGAATAATGAAATTTTTAGTCAAAGATTCCTCCACAACCATGCAAGCTAGAGCAGTCATATTTGGTATGCAGGTTGATGATGACTTCCTGTATCGTGGGATTGAGAACCAGCCTTCTCCTGCATATTCTTCCCTGTATATGTCAGATTTTCTTTCTCTCTTTACTTTGAATAATGCAATTTTTGCAAAAGATTTCTATGCATCTGTAAGTTAGAGTAGGGATGTTTTGTATGCAGGTTGATGATAACTTGTTGTATTGTGGAATTGAGAACCAGCCTTCTCCTGCTTATTCTTCCCTATGTTTTTCCAATTTTCTTTCTCTCCTGACTTTGAATAATGCAATTTTTTTGTAACAGATTTCACAGCAACCATTCAAGTTTGAATGTTCATATTTGGTATACAGACTGATAAAGACTTCTGTCTTACATGTGTTTATAAATTTTTCTTTCTGTCAATGTGAAATCATTTTATTACATAGAAAGGGATTTATATAGAATATTGATATTTGGTATACATGTTGACAATGAGTTCTCTCTCTATGCTTTTTGTAACGAAAATAACACCATTTGATTTAAGCAGTTAAGCCGGGGTATAGTCGGATTCTCTGACAGTTCTAGTTGCACTCTGCTTTCTTTTTTTTATTTCAGAGATATAGATGAAAAGAGCATGCAGAAAGTTTGTTCCCGTGTTGCTGAGTGGGTTGTCCAATGTCCAGAAAATGAAACAATGACGATCTCTAAAGAAGGTATATATTTTGGATTTTTCCTTGTTAAAGCTGAACCAAAATAATTTGTCATTAACTTTTCTACCGAATTATGATATTTCTCTCATCAATGGAGGCGACACTTGTCTTTTCAACCACAATGGAGACATAATTTGTTGTAAATATTTTACATGTCGCTGGCCGGGTTTGAACCTTGACGGATGCGGCGACAGCGCCTAGCACTGCAATGTGCGTCAGCTTTAACCATTACGCTATCGAGACATCCCATTGTGGTTGAAAAGACAAGTGTCGCCTCCATTGATGAGAGAAATATCATAATTCGGTAGAAAAATAGAAGTTAATGACAAATAGAAACCCCTATAATATACGGAGTGTACTGCAACGTCGGTTAGCTTTCTATACGTTATTTGAGCGTCCTTTTTTGGGGATGTCTCGGTAGCGTAATGGTTAAAGCTGACGCACATTGCAGTGCTAGGCGCTGTCGCCGCATCAGTCAGGGTTCAAACCCGGCCAGCGACATGCAAAATAATTTGTTCTTGTGAAAATAATTGAGCCGCGACATGACAAAACCAACAATGTGGTTGTGCGCCCAGCGCAGACTCAGATCAGCCTGGGCATCCGCCCAGTCTGATCAGAGTCTTCGCTGTCCGCATGGAGGTAGCTTAGACCCTTAGCTACCTTTTAAGCTCTTAGGGAAGACTGATCATAATGGGCGGATGTCCAGGCTGATCTGAATCTGCGAGGGGCGCACAACCACATTGTTGGTTTTCTCGTGTCGCTGCTCAATTACGTTTTTCTTCACTGACATATTTTGTGGAATCTCTTCAGAATGACCCTCTGCGTATGCAATTTAAGTGAGATGCCAGTTGGTTTTAGTGAGATGCCTGGCCCCGAGGTTATAAAACTTTTTTCATGCTCAACTCAGCTGAGCATGAAATTTTACCTGCGAATAAATAGCAAATTGCTGATAAGTACAGTTGTTTTCTTGCTCAGTTTAGCTGAGTATGTAATTTTCTCTGCTTATGAATATGAAAATGCCAACATCAGTTGGCATTTTCATATTTATCAGCAGAAAAAATTCCTTGCTCAGCTGAGTTGAGCACGAAAAAAGTTCTATAACCTCGGGGCCTGGTGATGTTATTTAGATAGCAGGTGATTTTATTCAGGGATAAGGTGCTTAATGGATGCAACAATTTTTGACAGACAGGTTACTAAGCCAATCAGTGTTTGCTTGAAGTTTATTTTGTGGTCTAAAATGAGCAACGGAGCTCCAGATAAGGTGGAATTTTGAAGATAATTCTGAGATAGTTTTTCATATTTCTCTACAAAACTTTTATCCCTTAGTGACAGATATTATGGGTAAGACAGGATATGGTTGCATTGCTGATGGCATAAGTCATACATGTCAGTTTGTTTGTTTTTTATAGATTTCAGAGCTGTATTGTTTGCATAAATTCACTTTCCCTGTTATAAGGGGATGTGCCGTAAAAATTAAAAAAATTGGGACATCTAAAATAATTACCATAATTGTCCTAGAAATGGAACAGTTTGGTTTTTACAATGTTGTAATGTGTCCAAAATATGCAGATGGAATGACAAACCTTGTAGACCTACATCAGATTGTCCCAATTTTTTTAATTTTCACTGTACATGGTGTTTGTTGCTACTTACAGAAATGGAAGGTATTAGGGTGTATGTGTTAAGTACAGAGCTGAAAGGCAGATTTCCAATGATATGGACCAAAGTGAACAGTGATAGAAATGTAAGTATATGTATTTGTTTTTCTCACCTACTAGACTGAGTTTGTTTTATTTTTAGTGGTGCTGGAAAATTCAGTCTTGCTCGTGGGCTGGGACAGCTCACATGAGCCTGAATTCTGTGTATCACTACGCGCTTTTTCAGATCAGGTGCACCCGGCTTGGCGAGCCATTATTTTTCATAGGAATGAATTTCCACATTGATAAAATCCCAAGAAAGGTATTTCATTCGTAATGATTCCAGTATAATGTTTTTCTATGTCTTAAAGTCGGAAAAAGATCTGAAATAGGCAAGTTTCACTGTGACAAACACTGTCGAGGGTGCCGCCATTTTGAAGATGTTTGAAATGACGAGGTTACGTCACAATTAACGTCATACACGTGCTTGCTGTAGTCGTCTCAATACAATTTTTTCATTAATATGAATTTCAATTAGAAAATCATAAAACATGTGGATTTGTCAAGGAACTAGTTTTAACTTGTTTGTCCACTACAAAAGCCATGAGGCTGACACGGTTGTACTACTTTCACTTCTACTTGCTTGCATGAACAAGGCCTAATAAATCCCTGCTCAATTTGAAATAATTATTATTGTAGGAAAGAAAAAAAATCAATCAGTGGTCTCAGATGCGGACAGGGAAATCCCATCCCTCGGGCATAAGTGGTGTGTCGGAAATTCGGCAAGCCTCATTTCCGACACACCACGTATGCCCTCGGGTTGAGATTTCCCTGTCTGCCTCGGAGATCAATGATAGATTCTATTTATCTCCCCTTTGCAAAGTTTCAGGGGAGCTTGTAGTATGGGCAGGGTCCACTGTTGTTTGTGCACACATTTAGACTTTCAGATAGGGCTGCCATTTCGTGTCCTAGAAAAACAATGTTTAAGTTAAAAAATATCCCCAAAAAAAGACTGCCCAAATTCTGCACCTGCTGCAAGCACAGCTGGTCCTTGCCCTTTTATTTATTTTCCTGTTGTTCCGGGTCTACCATAGAGTAATGCCTCAAAAATGCGCAGATGGAATTGAAATTGTAAAGACCTTGATCATTTTGGTTCCTAAGGAACAGTCTGATCTCAGTTTCCACTGTTTGTACAGACGTATCTGCCCGAAAACTTAGGACCTTTATAGTAGACATTGTAAGTGTGTATATACTCCATAGTTGATCGATTTCATCATGAAAAATAACTCTGTTTTGTGTTTTAACAAGTCAATACAGAGTTATTCTGTATCTGAAGACCTTAAGGTCTGCACTCTTTGCCGGTTAGTGATATTTGGTGACAAGATAAGTTTTTTATGGATATGATTAGAAATCATGAATTAAAAAACACACTACTTTATAGGATAAAGTCTGGTAAAGTCGGACAGCGGGTAAATTCGGACAGTGACATTGTTTTCTTTATATGTCACTTGATTGGAAATAAAACAAAATCAACTGGGCAAACAGTGAAAATGCTGATGAGACGGCTCATTGTGAGCCGTCTCATCTGGATTTTCACTGTTCGCAATGGAATGTCCGAAGTTACCCGACTCTACCCTATTCATCCTTGCCTTTATGTTATAGATTGTGATAGAAAAGATATCACTCGAAAAACGTCAAGAATTAGAGACGACTGTAGAAGGAAATCAGCGAGAGGCAGAGAATAAAGTTATACAGAATATGCTTGGGTTCACCAGAGTCTTCAGAGTTATGAGAGACTTGAAAAAGGTATGCCAATATGGTAGGCGAGTATGGTGACAGGGCTAAATATTGTGACAGGGCTTTCCAATCTAACAGTGTAGATCCTGATCAGACTGCTCCTGAAGGGTCTTCACTGTTTGCTGTCCTAGTGTTGCTGTCTTGCTAAGACAGCTTTGACAAACTGCCAGTAATTCTAACACCGACAGGTACTGTGGGAAATTTTTATGATTTATTCTGCAACAAATAGCTAGTTTTAAAGCAGTAATCCTGCCCAAATTGCATATTCTCAAACTCTTTGTGTAGAGTGTTTTTATGAAAGTAAAGCCATTATAACCCTGATTTCCATTCACTTCAGGACTCATTTACAAGTGGGAATGATACTGTTGGTTTAAGTGTTAGCCTGTTTTATTTTTAGTTACCTGAAAAAAATCAGTACACACAGGAGCATGTACAGTGTCTACTAACTTACTTGGTTTACACACTAATTGAGCTTGTCTAAAAGTGTTTAAGCTTTCTAAAAGGCTAAGGGACCGACCATTTGATATTCTGGGGGGGGCCTGGTATTCTTGATGGAGGCACGACATTTTATTTCACTGGCCTCTGGAAACAATTTCTTTTTTTTTCACCTTGTGGAAGCTAATTTATTTTTTTAAAAACTAACTCAAACAGGTTATTTTTTTTTTTTAATTCTATAGCTGAACTATCAGATCCTTGTTTACTTGACCTTAATATCCTTTTATTTTACCCACACCAGTATTTTTTACACCTTTTTTTCTCACAAAAAGAACATGGTGCTGTCTTTAACTAGGCCAAGGGCGTGGCTTAGCTTGCTTTTGCAAACCAGTGCCTGGAGCATGTTACTCTTTTCGTCTAAGGTACAGATACAAACATCCCTGTATGAGTTTGGCAAAAAATTAGGCCTTAAATTAGGGATATTTTGGCCAAAATTTAGGGCTATTTTGGCAAAGTTTTAAGGCTAACATTAGGAATTTAAGGTTTTTTTTCTATCCCAATATATGCCCAAACATGCTTTATTTGTACTTTAGAAAGTTTGATGAATACTTACATGATAGAGTCACATTACTTACAGGATAGAGTCACATTATACATGAATGGCAATTAATAAAATGGCTGAAACTAATGTGCTAAGAAGTTAACAAAGGGGGGTCTGGGGGGCATTGCCCCCCAGAAGCTAAAGCAATTTCCCAATTTCAATGGCAATTTTAAGACTGGAAACAATAGAGAAAAACTAGGAATGATGATTAAAATAAGGGTTTTTATATTAGGACTTTTGTCCTTTAGAGTGTTTATTTTGCCATAATGGTTTTGTCTCCCATAAGCTAGTGACTCTTTTGCAATTCAGTTTTAGTGGAAACATTTACTTAGTAATGTGGCAGATCAGTAATACATGTATGTGAATGTTGTATAGGATGTTTTTGTAAATGTATGCACATGCGGGCCCGCTGGTGTAAACCAGTTGTAGATGATATTAAAATATTACTATAAATATGGGGGTCTGGGGGGCGCAGCCCCCCCAGAAGCCAGAGACAATATAAAAACTCAATTCCAATGGAATTATCTGCAGACTATATTTTTTTTTTGAAATTTTGGGTGGAGACGGGTTATTTTTTTCTCTTACTTTTGAGGCCAGATTATTTTTTTTGAGCCCCCTTATGAGCCAGGTTATTTTTTTCTTGCATATCCAAAGACAGGAAATTTTTTTGATAAATATACCAGGCCCCCCCCAGAATATCAAATGGTCAGTCCCTAAGGAGGTAAGTTTACAGTCATTTTAAATAATAAATGGAATGGGTCATTTTGAGCAGGACTACTGCTTTAAGCACATGAGGCTAGCTAAGAAAAACTGTGGCAGACAACATTTTCTTAACATTTGACGGTAACACCTACATGACTTACAGTCAACATTAATGTTTGGATTACTTGTGCAGTAGAATACTGGTTGTTAGCCACTTGTAAATAGATATATCACTTGTGATCCACCCTTGTGATACTGTCTATTTATGTCCCCCCACCACTTATGTCCCCCTACCATGGTGTGGGTGGGGGGACATATTGTTTTTGGTGTGGATCCTGTCGGTGTCAGCGTTGGCATAGCTTCTTGTCTGCACTCTGTCTCCTGAAGGAATAGATGGAGTTTTACCAAACTGGCACAGATATATCACTGGAAGATGGCAAAGAACTGATTAGATTTTGGTGACCTTGACTCCAATTTCAAAGTCACAGTAGGTCAAAGGGTGTTGAAAAATGCCTTGTCTGCACCATATCGCCTGAATGGATGGATGGATTTTTACCAGACTGGCACATATATAGCACTGGGAGGTGGCAAAGAACTGATTGGATTTCCGTGACCTTGACTTTATTTTCAAGGTCACAGGAGGTCAAAAAAGGAAGAAAAATAGCTTGTCTGTACCATATCTCCTGAAGGAATAGATGGAGTTTTACCAAACTGGCACAGATATATCACTGGGAGATGGCAAAGAACTGATTAGATTTTGGTGACCTTGACTCCAATTTTCAAGGTCACAGGAGGTCAAAGAGTGTTGAAAAATGCCTTGTCTGCACCATATCTCCTGAATGGCTGGATAGTTTTGAACCAAACTTGCACAGATATATAATTGGGAAATGCAAAAGAACTGATAATATTTTGGTGACCTTGACTCTATTTTCAAGGTCACAGGAGGTCAAAGAATGTTGAAAAATGGCTTGTCTGCACCATATCTCCTGAACGGATTGATGGATTTGAACCAAACTGTAACAGATACATCACTGGTAGATGGAAAAGAAGTTATTAAATTTTGGTGACCTTGACCCTATTTCAAGGTTACAGGAGGTCTTAACTTGGCAGCATTTAGGGAAAGTTATATTGCTGAGAAAGCGCAGGTGAGGGGACATCTGTTTTTGTCTAAAAACATTTCTAGTTTATATCTGACATCGAAACGTTGATTTTCTCATTTCTGGTTGTAACTTGATTAGATTGGCTTGTAAAGACCTTGAACAGTATACTACATATGTGACTCGAACAAAACCAACAATGTGGCATGTGTGCCCAGGGAAGACTCAGGTCAGCCTGGGCATCCACCCAGTCTGATTAGAGTCTTTGCTTGCACATAAAAGGTAGCTAAGGATCAGAGCTACCTCCATGCGGACAATAAAGACTGAACAGACGGGGCGGACGCCTAGGCTGATTGGAGTCTTCGTTGGGCACACATGCCACTTTGTTGGATCCTTTCCCTTTAAATTTCTTTCAGCCGTTGCTAGGCCACAACATGCTAATGGATCTGATGTTGATGTATGACAAGTTTCACAGACCTCTGCCAGGTACTGCAAAACACATTTTTGGCTGTCATTTTATTGTATTTTTGTCGCACCTGCTTTAGCAAGGTGCGATATAGGAGTTCACTTTTCCGTCTGTCCGTCAGTCCGTCCGTCCGTCAGTCCGTCCGTCCGTCCACAATTACGTCGACCCTAGCGTTCGGGTCCATTATTCTCAATCTATGATACCTACATTCATCAAACCAGGTATAAAGTTTCTACTTAGAATGGTCTCGAGGAACCTTGAACTTATTTTAACCTTTGACCTATTTTTTATGCTCTAATGACTTTGTAAAATTCTGTGCTGTCCGTCCATTCACAATTACGTTGACCCTAGCGTTCGGATCCATTATTCTCAATCTATGATACCTACGTTCATCAAACCTGGTATAAAGTTTCTTCTTAGAATGGTCTCAAGAAACCTTGCACTTATTTTGACCTTTGACCTATTTTTAATGCTCTGATGACTTCATAAAATTCTAAACCAAAAATTACGTCAACCCTAGTGTTTAAGTCCATTTCTCTCCATCTATGATACCTGCAATCTTCAAACCTGGTATAAAGTTTCTATTTAAGTTGATCTAGAGGATTGTTGCACTTATTTTGACCCATATTTCATGCTCTGCTGACTTCGTAAAATTTTACTTACAAAATTAAATTGACCCTATCATTGAAGTCCATTTCTCTCTGACAATCTATGAGAGCTAGAATCATCAAACCTGGTATGTAGTTTCATCTTAGAATGAACTGGAGGATTAATGCACTTGTTTCAGCCCTTGATATATATTTCACGTGCTTCTTATTTTGTAAAATTTCACATCCAAAATTGTGTCGACCTTAGGATTTGAGTCCATCTCTCTTTAAATACAATGGGTGTAATCATCAAACCTGGCTTGAAGATTGTACTGGGATGCTGCTATTATTTGTACCCTTGACCAATATGTCATGCTCTATTGACCTTATAAATTTTATGTCAACCTGGCATCCATGATTGTATGGACAAGAGCATTCAAGTCTGTTTCTCACTAACTATACCATCTACAGTCATCAGACATGGCATAAAATGTTTTCTAAAGCTAGTGTCCTCGATTGTTTGTCTGCTTTATACCTTTAATCTATATTTTTAACTCTGTTGACTGTAGAGCTTTAGGTATAGAACTGCATCTAGTTTGTAAGTCCAATTTGCTCAAATATTTCTACATAAATTCATCAGACCTAGTGTACACTTTCCTCTAACCATGGTATGTACTACTGAGAAAGCATAAGGCAGGTGCGACATAGCATTCCGCGGAATTCTTGTAGTGATCTTAGTGGACAACTAAAAAATGCAAAAATGAAAATGCCACCAATTTACAGTGATGAGTGTGAACAGGTCTACAACAAATTAATTAACCATACTCCTTTTCACACTTACATGTACTTGTATGCACTTAACACACTTACTTGTAGCTTTAGGAAAGGCTATGTTGCGCTAGGAAGCAAACAGGAAGTTACAAAAGTTTTGTCCCTTTGAAAACATGGTGGAGAAACATGGCAGTATACCCTAAAGATTGTGATTTGAGCTGCAACACGACAACACGACAAAACCAACGAAGTGGCATGTTTTTTTAATGACATCAGGTTTGTGACAGTATATCGCAGAACATTCTGTTTTAAATTTTTGATTTTATCCAATCCGATGTCGCGATATATTTGTAAGTGCATTAGAATTATGAATGATGTCACAGAAATGTGTCTTAAACTTTATAGCTAAAACTAATATCTTTTTAGCTGAAACTAAATATCTGCATTTGCATATCGGACTTAGGAGCCATTGCTGTTACTAGTCATTAGGGGTCAGTAATATGAGCCGCGACACGACAAAAGCAACAATGTGGTTGTGTGCCCAGCGCAGACTCAGATCAGCCTGGGCATCTGCCCAGTCTGATCAGAATCTTCGCTAAGCGCTTAAAGGTTAGTTAAGGGACTAAGCTACCTCCATGCGGACAGTGAAGACTCTGATTAGATTGGGCGGATGCCCAGGCTGATCTGAGTCTGGGCTGGGCGCACAACCACATTGTTGGTTTTCTCGCGTCGCGACTAACATGTTCTTGCACATGTGGGGTGGGATGGAGGATGGGGAGTTGGGATTGGAATATCCCAGAATTAACAAAACCTACACAGCAGGCACACAACGTTGAAACAGCACTGAAAAAAAACTGATTCAACGGCATGACTTTGAATCAACGTTGATTTGCAGTTGTTTCACTGTTGTGTACTCAGTGGTTAGTCATGTCCAGAGTCATATCCAGAGGTGGGGTAATAACTGTCTTTATCATATGATGTCGCATCTGAGAGTGTAATAAAACCATGCATTAAAAACAATAATCAACTAGTGGATTAAAATGTGCAAATTACGTGGTAATGTTATGCGTTGATCCATAAAAACGTCGCATTTTGTATAGGCGAAATCGTGATGTTTAGTGCAAAATTTGCTAACAAAATGTGAGTTTTAGCGTCATATGATAAAAAGAATCTTGCATTCATACTCCTGTATTATTGAATTTACGATTCTCATTGAGGAAAACCGATAAGATGCTCTGCATAGCCTCACAGCTTATCTTTTTCCCCGACTCGTTTAATAAATTCAATAATACATGAGCATTCATGTAAGATTCTCTGTTTATTTTCAAGGTACATACAAGGAGTTCAAGACTGGAATTAATCAGCTTTTTCCGGTTATCTATGATACTAAACACATTGCTTCACAGTGTTTTAAAGTAAGTATAAAGATAAAAAGTTTGATAGTTTATTTTAGGAGAGTCTGTTACTATAAAAATTACTGAAAACCTTACTTAAAGTGAGTTTTATAACTAAATACATTGATGAAAATTTATTAAAGTGAGTTTATGTCTTAAAATATTGCTGGTGATTTAAGGTGAGTCAGAGAGAATGAAAGGTCTCTTTATTTGTCCCTCTGGTTTAAACATATTTATTTATCTTATTGAGTTAACATACATATACATACATGAACAAGTAACATATACATCTGTAAGTACAAGCTGTGGGATTAGAATGGAAACTGTATGCTTATCAAGTGCTTCTCCATTTGTCTGTCTGTCTGTCTAGCTGGTCTGTCTAACTGTCTGTCTGTCTGTCTGTCTGTCTCTTATTACGGTTCAACAAAACAGGAGCTTAGAAACATTTCTAAATCTTGTCATCGGAAGGGTACAATTCCAACACTGTACAGTATAACATATAAACTTTCGATTGTTGACTTTTTTAAGTGTTTCACAGTCTAATAAAGAGCTTCAATATCTGGATTTATCCTGCTTGCCCTCTAGTCTTACAATTCTCAATATATAGCTTGGATGAAACATTTTTTTTTAAATTTTGCAGACATAGATTTTGCCTTCTGCTTTTTTGGCGGTTCAAGGGTTAAGGTACCATTTCAAAGATCCTGATAAGGAAAGTTTTTATGGTAATTTTGTTATAATTTCTTTTGTAGTGCATGAAAATGTACATTATGGCTCCAAATTAGAGCCTCCTCACTAAGGCAGTTCTAATGAGGGGTCATAAGTTATGTTTAACTGGAGAAATAAATAAAACCAACAAAGTGGCATGTGCGCCCAACAAACACTCAGATCAGCCTGGGCATCCGCCCAGTCTGATCAAAGTCTTCGCTGTCAGCATGAAGGTAGCTTAGACACTTAGCTACCCTTTAAGCACATTGCAAAGACTCTGATCAGATTGGGCAGATGCCCAGGCTGATCTGAGTCTTTGCTGGGCGCACATGCCACTTTGTTGGTTTTATCATGTAGCGGCTCAATTCTGTTTATCCCGTGTATTTCTTACAGTACTTTGAAGAACGAGGGTTTCCAAGGTCCACCTATCTTGCCGGGATGTACAGAGACTTGGACAGGTAAAAACTAAACCACCACATTTGCCCTCGTAAGATGTATGGGTACACTATGTTTTTGCCACTTTTACAAAGGGGAACAACTTTTGTGACTGTGTTTTCTCACCTGCATGAAAAAAAGCCCTTCCAAAATGGGGCCTGCTCTTAAAGGAAAGAATTTGCTCCTATGGAAGCAAATTCTTTCCTTTTAGAGTTTACCCATACTGAGAAGGGAGGCTAAATGAAAATGGTAGAGTTGCTTCCCTTGAAAGTGTACCTATTTACCTTAACTCATTCCATTCAGGATACCCCTTTAGAGGGATGTGGGCAAACAGTTTGGATCTAAATCAGGCCACACAAACGTGTGGCCTGATGTGAGATCCAAACTGTTTACTGCCTAGACATCATTTCTACAAGAGTTTGACCAATATTGTCAAAATATTCTTGATTTTTGATGCAGACGACATTTTCAGCAGATGACAAAAATTACCCAGAATGCAGTGGGTTAAATGAACATAAGTTATACACAGATAATGCAGTCAGATTAGGATGTAAGCTGTTTGACCACAGTATCTTTCAGAGGCCCGAGGTGTGGATAGAAAAATCCGTCATGAGTGAGGCTGAACAGTGATCCCGAGTGACCGATTTTTCTATCTGCACCTCACACCGATTAAAGATACTTTTACTTGCATGCCACGTTTTGGTTTAACTTTAAATGTTGTTGAAATGCTTAATTTAAGTACTTGAGAGGTTTCTATTTGATTTTGAAAGAAGGCCCCGCTTTCAACGATCGCCATTCAGTTCTTTACTTCAACGTCTGACGTGCATAAACTGACGTCTTTGTGACGTCATTATTTAAAACACCTACGTCACTTGAAGGCGCAGATACATGACCTTCAATATAACCAATGTATTGAATGCTTGTGATTTTTATTCGGTCCTGGGTAAGAACACCTGGGTAAGATAAGATTTTCTATCCCAGGTGAAAAGAATGGCATTTTCCATCCAGTGTGCAAGAATATTAATATCTCAGGTCTCACAATGCCAAATTTAATGTCATTAACCCTCTAGTGCCCGGTGTATCATATCTGCTGCATGACTCTGTTTTGGTGCCATGACCAGGATATTGACTTGTATGTTATGTTATACTGCTAGAAAATAAGTTAAGATATCAGGAAATAAGATTAAATCATTCCAGTTGTAATGATATGTCTAAAGTGCATTTATCAGCCGTCAAAAGTCGCCGAAGTTCGAAAACACAAAATGTATCATATATGATACATCGGGCAATAAAATAAAAAATGTGATATTGACTTTACTTTTTCAGATATCCCTGATACATATATGCCAATAGGTTCTTTTTCATACATCTTTTTTTCATCCAAAAAGGTGCCCCGTAATTATTGTTAACATTTTAGTTATTCACCCTGAAAAAAGCTACTTTTAAAAAATTAATGCCCAATGTAGCATATATGCTACATTTTATATCTCAGCAACCTTGGACCTCAAAACAAATTCAGACCCTGTTTTCAATTTGATTTCCCAAAGCTAGTGGCTGGATGGAATATAAATGTTTTCTTATAGTCCATTCTATGTTTGGGCACTAGAGGGTTAAGGATGGATGGATGACTTGCTATTTATCGTCCTTTTTAACAGTATTTCAGTCATATCAGGATGATGAATGGGGCAAACAGAAAGGCTGTGTGCAGTGGAACCCAGTTTACAATTGAAAAGATTCTCTCCTAAGGCGGGGCTCGAACCCGGGACCATTAGATTAGCAGGCCAGCTCTTAACCTACTGAACTACCTAGGCTCCTTATGCCATAAAGTGCAGATTGGCCAAACTAATGTCTGTTGTCTATAGCAAATGCCATCCTTTTATGACTTGATGCCAGTTATCAGACCCCGAGGAAAGTACAGGGAGCTATTGTTGTCACACTGACGATTGCGTTGGCGTTGGCGTGGGCGTTGGCGTTGGCGTAACACTTTAAAGTTTTACGTCAAAGTTTTTTTTATGTGATGGGCATTAGGCACTGCAGGCGAGCTATCCTGTATGGGGACAGGTCTTGTTCATGCTGTACTCAGCTGAGCATGAAATTTTACATGCTAATAAATAGTAGATTACTGATAAGTACAGTTGTTTTCTTGCTCAGTTTAGCTGAGTATGTAATTTTCTCTGCTTATGAATATGAAAATGCCAACATTAGTTGGCGTTTTCATATTTATCAGCAGTGAAAATTTCATGCTCAGCTGAGTTCTGACTTCAAAAAAATAATCTTTCACTGACTATAAGATCACTTTTTTGTAGTTTTCATAGCTGGCAACATTTTACAAAATGATGACAGTTGCTTCATTTAAAGGACATTAGTATGGGGTAAATGCAGTTAGCTACATTAAAATCAGCCTCTAAAGCTCTTGAGATATAGTTAATTTTATATTAAGCTTAAGATTATTTTCTTCGTAAATATTAGAGATTCAAAGTTATATTGATGCGATCACAACACACATTGGCCACCCTGATACAAATGCACTCATCTAGATTAGAAGTTGGAAGACTTAGTTGATCAACTGCTTTTATATGAAAGACAAGCATCAGTTAGATGAACAGTCCTGTACCTAGACAGGCACAGCTCTAGATAAGGTTGGGTTTGAGGATTTTTCTGATTTCTCAATGAAAACATATGGTGTGACCCCTCATTAGAACCGTCTCACCGAGACGGTTCTAAGGAGGTGTCACAACATAAGATATTTTAAAAGTTTGTATTGGTTTAAACAATATTCTATTCTGAAAACTTTACATAAATCATATAGACACAATTACATGGCACAGGATCTGATAGAAAAAATAAATTTTATATAAAATGATTTCATGAGTTAACTTAAAATTTAAAAAACTCCCCATACACATTTATTATACATAGGATTATGATGAAAAAGAAACAAAACCTAGATTTTTGATAAATTCCCATTAAAAACATATTTTATCTTTGCAAACAGTTACCATATAAATGAAAGAATATTTTCTGTTTTGGTTGTTGAATCAATGTTGTCCTTATTTCAGCGCAGACGGTCGAGATCTGGTCATACACCCTCCCACTATCAATCATGCAGAAGGCTTTGATAAATATCGTAAGTACTATTCACCTTCCAGAGGTCTATATAAATCAAGTCCCTGTTTCACTGTACATCTTAAGCCTAAGATTTTCATTAGGAACTTATGAAATGCATACTTTGAGTAGACAAGATATTTAACAAAATGGGCACCAGAGCCCGGTTGTTCAAAACTAACGACATTGTTAGTTAACGTTTCGTTAAAATTTCAAACATTAATATCTCAAATATGCCAACATTTTTTGTTGAAAAAGTGTGAAAAGCTTTTACATTGCAAAAGCTTTTCCCATTTTTCAACAAAAATATCAGTGTATTTGGTTGTAAAGTCATAAAACACTTAACAAGTTGACCTCTTAACCAGTTGTTAGGCTAACGATGCTTTGAACAACTCCGCCCTGATCTTTTGGGAAAGGTGGCAAAGGAGAGGTTCGGGGAGATAAAAATTGTTGCTAGAGTGCCCTGTTCCACATACCAAGGATCAAGTACTGAAACATTTTAAGGTCAGTGGGTATACTTTCAGGGGAAACAACTCTGACATTTTCTTTTTTGCTTCCCATCTAATTAGGGGATATCTCTAAATTATTTCCCTTAAGTGTAGATGTCATTTTGGCAGGGCTTAAACCATGGAAGCAAACAGGAAGTCACAAAAGTTATCTCCCTTTGTAAAAATGGTAGAAAAAACATGAAGGTGTTCTAACACACACCTTAAGTTTTAGCGTGGCAATAAAATAATGACAATTTGATATAATATGACACGAGCAAACCAGCTAAATGGTTGTGTGCCCAGTGCAGACTCAGATCAGCCTGGGCATCCATACAGTCTCATCAGAGTCTTTGCTGTCCGCATGGACCTAGATAAAACCCTTAGCTACCATTTAAATGCATAATGGAGACTCTGATCAGACTGGGCAGATGCCCAGGCTGATCTGATTCTGTGCAGTGCACACAGCCACTTTGTTGGTTTTTTCGTGTTGTGGCTCATGGAAAATATAAAAAAAAAATAAAAAACACGCAGAGAAAGCTCTTATTGCAGAAGTTAAGCTTATCCAGAGCTCTTACCATAAAAGTATAAAAATTGGGACACCTAAAATAGTTACCATAATTGTCCTAAATATGGGACAGTTTAGTTTAACCGTGCAGTAATGCGTCTAAAGGATGCATATAGATTGGCAAACAGTGCAGACTCTGATCAGACTGCTCCTTTTCGGAGCAGTCTGATCTGGGTCTGCACTGTTTCAAAACTATCTGTCTCAATACTTAGGATTTTTATGGTATTATTTTTTTTTCAGAAACAGAAGAGATACCCCATGAAGCAGGTTATGATGCATTCATGTGTGGTTTTGGTGAGTAATAAATTTTTATCTTCTTTTTTTTTCTGTACTTTATCTTTAGGCTTGTTTCTCATTGTCCAAGACCGCTGTTGAAAAAGGTGCAGTGGTTTCTCAGCTCATACTAGATGATTCTAGGAACTGAACATAGGCAGCTACAGAGAAAGACGTTGACTAAATGGCTACAAACATTACAGGGCCTTGAGCAAAAGTTTTCAAAGTATACAACTTTGTTGACTGCCTTTTACTACAGCTGTTTAGGCTATTTAGGTGCTACTTATTATGCCATCTTCGCATTAACATATCTGAATTCTGATATCTTTTTATATTTACACTTGACAATTTCCTTAGTTGAACCCATACTGGGCTTACAATGTTTATTTATACATCCATGAACAACACTCGTTCTTGCGATGTTACGCGTGACATCATGGACACTTCAGGTAGCTTATTTGCCGACATACTGTTCGATATATGTCATGTCATAGTGATGGCTGTTGAACTTCATAACAAAACAAGTGGTTAATAACTATTCTTCGTCCTTTCCTTTGCGTTAAATTAGTCAAAACTTCACAAATAGGTAAACAAATTGATGTGAAAATATTGTATAAATATGAAAGATAAATTTAATTTATTGGAAGTTAATGGAAGTATGAATGCAATGGGTTCCGTGCAAAGTTATGTGACCCCCTTCAGGCGTCACTTAATTATCAGGTAACCCATTGTTATCTCACCTGGCCCGAAGGGCCATAGTGAGCTATTGTCATACCAAAGGGTTCGTCGTGCATTGTGCATCGTTCGTCGTCCGTCAACAGTTGAAAACAATTTATTCAAACATCTTCTTCTATAAAACTACTGGACCAATGGTTCTCAAATTTCACATGGAGCATGACCTGACTCCAAGGTCTCAGAATTGTAAAATTTGGTCAGGTTGAATATACAAGATGGCCGCTGTTACTAAAAATAGCAAAAATAACAAAATCATCTTCTTCTCCAGAACCACTGGGTATATTTGTCTGAAATTTGGCATGAAACATCAGTGGAACATTTGTATTCAGAATTATAAAAATGAAAAAAATCTGTAGCAGAGTTTTGTCCCAGTGACCTACTTTCTGTTTACGATTGTATTTTTGCTCAATTGCCAATGTCCAAAAACAACTAATTTGAACAACTTCAAACAACTTCTGCTCTAAAACTCCTGTACCCAGGGGTCTCAAATTTCACATGGAGCATGACCAGACTGCAAAGTCTCAAAATTGCAAAATTGGGTCAGGTAGAGAATCCAAGATGGCTGCTGTTTCTAAAAATAGCAAAAACAACAAAATCAACTTATTATCCAGAACCATTGAGTATATTTGGTTGAAAGTTTTGCATGGAACATTAATGGGACCTTGGAATTAAAAATTATAAAAATCAAAAAAATCTATAGCGGAATTAGGTCACAGTGACTTACTTAGTGTTTAAAAGCCCGATTTTGCTCAAATGCCAATATTTCAAGAAATCTTAAATCGATTCTGGTCAGATTTGGTCAGAAATGGTCGTTGGATAAAATTATTTCAAATTTGTGCCAATGGACTATCCAAGATGGACACCAGGGGGACTGTTACTAAAAATAGCACAAACAGAAAAATGACAATTTCTAAAGAACCCTTGAACGGAATTGGACCAACTTTATGTCAGAATGTTCCTTGCATAAAGCCATTTTGATTAATTGTAATTTGGCAATCCAAGATGGCCACCATCTGCCATTACTAAAAATGGCACAAAACATGAAAATGACAATTTCTCAGTAACCGCTGAATGGATTTTGACGAAATTTGTGGCAAAATGATTTTTGCATTGAAGTGTTTCGAGCGTAACTAAATATAGACCAGTCATATTGGTCTCTGTTACTTAAAATAGCAAAATGTGAAAATTAGAAAATCTCAATGAAATTGGACTAATTTTGTGTTAGAATGGTCCTTTCATGGAGCCTTTTCGATTTTTTGCATTTTGGCATTCCAAGATGGCTGCCATCTGCCTTTACTAAAAATAGCCCAAAACATGAAAATGACAATATCTCAGTAACCGCTGAATGGATTTTGAAGAAATTTGTTGCAAAATGATTCTTGCATTGAAGTGTTTCAAACGTAACTAAATATAGACCAGTGATGTTGGTCTCTGTTACTAAAAATAGCAAAATGTGAAATTAGAAAATCTCAATGGAATTGGACTAATTTTGTGTCTGTATGGTCCTCGAATTTTGCATTTTGGCATTCCAAGATGGCTGCCATCTGCCTTTACTAAAAATAGCTCAAAACATGAAAATGACAATATCTCAGTAACTGCTGAATGGATTTTGACAAAATTTGTGGCAAAATGATTCTTGCATTGAGGTGTTTCAAAAATAGCTGAATATAGACCAGTCAAATTGGCCACTGTTACTAAAAAAAGCAAAATGTGAAAATGAGAAAACTTCAGTGGAGTTGGACCAATTTTATATCAGAATGGTCTCGTGGCAAAATAGCCTGGTGAGCGATATCAGGCCCATTTGGGCCTCTTGTGTTCATACTTCAGCGAACATCCGAAAATTGACATTTATTTCTCAAATGATGTTTTGTTGCTCTTTGTCTTGTTCATTTCACTGTACCTTGTAGTCAGTTTTTAGCTCACCTGAACGAAAGTTCAGGAAGAGCTATTGTTGTCACCACGGCGTCGGCGTCCACGTCCGGGTCCCGGTCGGCGTCGGCGTTCGCATTGGATGTTTTGGTTAAAGTTTTTTACAGACATATATCTCCTTAACCCATAGATGGATTCCTTTAATACTTGCACTGTAGTTAGATATTGGTCTAAAGTTTAACAGGATACCACCCCCACCACACTCAGTGACCTTGATGTCAAGGTCATGGACTTAGAAAATTGCGATTTTTTTTGGACTGGATGTTTTGGTTAAAGTTTTATAAAGCCCAATATCTCCTTAACCCATTGATGGATTCCTTTGATACTTGCACTGAAGTTAGATATTGGTCTAAAGTTTTCGAAGGTACTACCCCAACCCCCCTCAGTGACCTTGATGTCAAGGTCATGGACTTAGAAAATTGTCTTTTTATTGATTGGATGTTTTGGTTAAAGTTTTTTAAAGACACATATCTCCTGAACCCAGTGATGAATTCTTTTTATATTTGCACTGTAGTTAGAGCTAGAGAGTACTACCCCAACCCCGCTCAGTGACCTTGATGTCAAGGTCAGGGACTTAGGAAATTTTGGTCGTTATTAAAGTTTTGTAATTGCATACTGATTCATAATGCTTTGCAGAGATTTAGTTTATACTTGAACTGATGTTAGACACTTTTTTGAGTTTTCACAAAACACCTTATACTTACCCCACTGGATGAAAGCACTAATTCAGGCGAGCTATGCTGTCAGGGGACAGCTCTTGTTGAACATGGAAGAAGCCATTACAGAACTGAGAAGGATGGAGTTATAATGCTCATAAAAATACTAAAAATTGGGGGCGCCTAAAAATACAAAAAAAAAAAAAAAAAAAAAAAAATGGAAGAGTGTAGTTTTACAATGCAGTACTATTTCTGAAAAGATGTAAAGAAGAATGTTAACCCAGATCAGACTGCTCCTATAGGAGCAGTCTGATATGGGTTTGCATTGATTGCTCAGACCCATAGAATTTTTGTTGTGTAAATAAGCATGTGATTTGCAATGCTGAATGTGCACCTTTTATTGTCATTTTCCTATCTTTCTTTCAGTATATTTGCGGCTGGCTCATATAATTACTTTCAAACACACACTGTAAGTCAGTTTTTATTTCAGTATTTACGTAATTTTTATTTTGCATGTTTAACCCTATTGCACTCAGAATGGCCAAAACTCCATAGAGTTTTGGCCATTCTGAGTGCAATAGGGGAAACAACTCTACTGTTTCCCTTTTTGCCTCCTTTCTGAATGAGGATCAGTCCTGAGAGGGAAAAGAAATGCTCTCGGAGAAAGAATTTGATTTTTCTGTAGCTAATTTTTTGCCTTTTCAAATATCCCCATTTTGGAAGGGCTTTTTCCTCTAGAGAAGCAAACAGGAAGTCACATAAGTTGTTCTTTCTGATAAATGAAGAAATTTTTTTTTATGCCCCCGCATCATATGATGCCAGGGGCATATAGTGTTCGGGTTGTGCATATGTACGTCTATACGTACATACGTGATCCTGTTAGACTCAGGTTAAGATTTTTGTAAGAGGTAGATTTCAGGGTTCCTATTGTTGTAGCTTCTTGAAATTTTGTATGAGGATTTATATCTATAAGTACAATAAGAATACACAAGAATCGGGGTGTGATGATCCATACATCACGGTCCATTGACTTCGGACTTGGCAAAGTTTGCAAGGTTAAGATTTTTGTAAGAGGTAGATTTCAGGGTTCCTATTATTGTAGCAACTTGAAATTTTGTATGAGGGTATATATGTATAAGTTCAACAGAAATACACAAGTATCAGGGCATAATGAGCCATATGTCACAGTCCACTGATTTTGGACTTAGGCTAATTGTGCAAGGTTAAGATTTTTGTAAGAGGTAGATTTTAGGGTTCTTATTATTGTGACAACTTGACATTTGGTATGAGGATTTATATCTATATGTACAACAGAAATACATCAGAATCAGGGCATTATGATCCATATGTCACGGTCCACTGACTTCTGACTTAAGCAACTTTTGCAAGGTTAAGATTTTTGTAAGAGGTAGATTTTAGGGTTCCTATTATTGTAGCAACTTGAAATTTTGTATGAGGATTAATATCTATGAGTACAACAGGAATATACAAGAATCAGGTCATGAAGATCCATATATCATGGTCCACTGACCTTCTACTTTGGCCTTTCAGTGACTCTTAAACTGTATAAAGGGCTGCAGTTTGTGTGACGTTTCAAACTTCGGGCAACACTTGACCTATGGCCTTTCATATTATACAAGTCTGCCTCTATCAACCTAGTTATACTACAAGTGCCAGTACCTTAATCAAGACTCCATCTTACTCAAAGCACTAGATGGAGGCATCTGTGTACTGTGGACACATTTCTAGTTTACCATTTTATTACAGTCATCAAGTTATGTCAATAAAAAATGCAGGGTAAAAAAATCTGTTGAAATGTCCATCTGTGAAACAAATCAGAGTTGTTGAAAAGCTTGGCCCCTTTTCAGTGGTGCTTGAATTTTTTCTGTTTCAGTTATTTAAACTGTTGTATCATTAGGCGATTAAAACCTAAAGATTTTCCGGACTCATCAACATTTAATTTTATACCTACATATACCATGCATTTCTATAAAAGTTCTCATTTCAGGCCATGGTCAGCTATTGTGAATTCTTGACAAATCTTTCCTTTAGCAGCAGTTCAAAAGTCAAAATTAGGTTCATTAAATTTTTCACTTCGATGTCATCTGCTCTTCAATTTTTACGATATAATTACAATAACTCTCGCATACAAGTTATTTGTCAATAACTGCAACTGCAGCTGCAAACTACCCAGCATTGATGGGGTATTGCCCTAAAACTTGCGTACTACAACCCACAAAGCTGTTCATTATCAGCACATGAATCGCCTTGTTAATACATGGTTATGTGTTTGTTAAAACATACCTGTTAATAGTGTGTGACACTGATATTCATGCAGTAATAAGGGGATGAAACATTCTTTTCCGTGTTTTAACGTTTGCCAAGCCCGAGTGTATTAATGTGTTGCAGCCCGAACCGCTGCGCGGTTCGGGCTGCAACATGCGCGGTTCGGGCTGCAACATGTTAATACATGAGGGCTTGTGGAAATGCTAAAACACAGGAAAAGAGTGTTTTATTGTCATTGTCATATTTCTTCTTACCGACGCCTTCTGGATTCCAGAGCTCTGCAGATGACACGAAAACAGGCTTTAATAGTGTTTAAACCCTGGTGCACCTGTGTTTTAACAGTGTTGAAACCCTGTGTCAGCGATTCTGTCGCATTGCTACAGTTGAAAATAGAAGGAAACCAACATAAAATGCTGTCGATTACAACACAGCTGTTTTTTAGCTCACCTGAGCACAAAGTGCTCAAGGTGAGCTATTATGATTGATATTTGTCCGTCATCCGTCCGTCGTCCGTCCGTCCGTCAGCAATTTCTTCAAACGACATCTCCTCCTAGACCAGTTAGCCAATTTCAAAAAAAATTCACACAAATGTTTCTGTTATAGCCCTGAACAAAAATTGCTTAAATGGTTCCGCTCCACTGAACAATATGGCCGCTAGAGCTAAAAAACGACATCTCCTCTGAAGCCAATGGCTTGATTTCAAAATAATTTCACAGAAATGTTTGACTCATGGCCCTGAACAAAAATTGCTAAAATGGTTCCGATCTGCTGAACAAAATGGCCACCAGAGCTAAAAATAGAATTCTAAAAATAGAAAAACCTTTAAACGACATCTCCTCTGAAGCCGATGGCTGGATTTCAAAAAATAATTTCACAGAAATGTTTGACTCATGGCCCTGAACAAAAATTGCTAAAATGGTTCCGATCTGCTGAACAAAATGGCCGCCAGAGCTAAAAATAGAAATAAATCTTAAAATGACACAGAGGGCACAATTTTGATCCAATCATAACGAAACTTTGTCAGAATGTTTATCTTAATGAAATCTGGGCCAAGGTTGAAACTGGGTCATGTGGGGTCAAAAACTAGGTCACTAGGTCAAATGTTAGAAAACCCTTGTGTACACTATATAGAGGGCACAGTTATGATCCAATCTTCATGAAACTTTGTCAGAATGTTTATCCTTATACAATCTAGGACAAGATGGAAACTGAGTCATATGGGATCAAAAACTAGGTCACTAGGTAATATCTTAGAAAAACCTTGTGTACACTCTAGAGGGCACAATTATAATCCAATCTTCATGAAATTTGTCAGAATGTTCATCCTTATCCAATCTAGGCCAGAATTGAAACTGAGACATGTGGGGTCCAAAACTAGGTCAAATCTTAGAAAAACCTTGTGTACACTCTAGAGGGCACAGTTATGATCCAATCTTCATGAAACTTTGTCAGAATGCTTATCTTTATAAAATCTAGACCAATTTTGAAACTGGGCCATGTCAGGTCAAAAACTAGGTCACTAGGTCAGATCTTTGAAGAACCATGTGAATGCTCTAGAGGGCACAGTTTTGTTACAATCTTCATGATACATGTACTTTGTCAAAAAATTTATCCCCAACAAATGTAGACCAAGGGTGCAACTGGGTCATATTGGATCAAAAACTAGGTCACTAGGTCAAACCTTAGAAAAACATTTTTTATACTCTACAGGGCACAGTTTTGGTTCAATCTTCATGAAACTTTGTCAGAATGTTTATTAGCTCACCTGTCAAGGTGAGCTTATAGTATAGCCTTGGCTGTCGTCCGTCGTCGGCGTCCACACTTTTAAACATCTTCTTCTCAGAAACCACCGGGCGGATTGAAGCCAAATTTCATATGGAGCCTTAACAGGATGGGGGAACAAAAGTTTATATATTTGGCCCAGGTCACATGACCAAGATGGCCGCCATGCCCATATATGGTAAAAACCCTTTAAAAATCTTCTTCTCCAGAACCAAAAGGCCTATGACCTTAGAACTTGGTATGTAGCATTGGGCATGCGGGCCCATTATAGTTTATACAAATCATGACCTTGCGTTGACCTTGACCTAATTTACGGCATGGTCAACTGTGGTACGTTAGGCTTTTATATGGAAAACCCTTAAACAGTGAATTTCTCAGAAACTATTTAAGTCTAAGGTACAATACTTGGTATACATGGTCGACTAAATGACCAGATGAAGATATTATGTCACTAAAGGTCAAGGTCATTCCGTCGGACCATCCGTCGTCAAGATTTTCAAACATCTTCTCCTCTGAAACCACTGGGCCGATTGAAGCCAAATTTCATATGGAGTGTCAGTGGGATGGGGGAACGAAAGTTTATACCCGGGGTCTGGGTCACATGACCAAGATGGCCACCATGCCCGTATATGGTAAAAACCCTTCGAAAATCTTCTTCTCTAGAACCAAAAGGCCTATGACCTTGAAACTTGGTATGTAGCATCGGGCATGCTGGCCCATCATAGTTTATACAAATGATGACAAATGATGACCATGTGTTGACCTGGAATTAATTTACGTCATGGTCAACTTCGGTATGTTAGGCTTTTATTTGGGAAAACTCTTATACAGTGGATTTCTCAGAAACTATTTAAGTCTTAGGTACAATACATGGTATATATGGTCAACTAAATGACCAGATGAAGATATTATGTCACTGAAAGGTCAAGGTGATTTTGTCGGTCTGTCCGTCATCAAGATTTTCAAAACATCTACTCCTCTGAAACCACTGGTCTGATTGAAGCAAAATTTCATATGGAGTCTAAGTGTGATCAGGGAATAAAAGTTTGTTCTCAGGGTCTTGACCAAGATGGCCGCCATGCCAGTATATGGTAAAAACCCTTCAAAATCTTCTTCTCCAGAACCAAAAGGTGTATGACCTTGAAACTTGGTATGTAGCTTTGGGCACTCAAGCCCATCATAGTTTATACAAATGATTGTTCGTTGACCTTGACCTAATTTATGACACTGTCAACTTTGGTACATTATGTAGGCTTTTATATGGGAAAATGCTTAAACAGTGGATTTTTCAGAAACTATTTGAGTCTAAGATGCAATATTTGGTATATATGGTTGACTAAATGACCAGATGAAGATATTTTGTCGTTAAAGGTCAAGGTCATTCTTTGACTTTTGTACAAGGTCATTGAGATTCTGTCACCCGTCAACATTTTCAAACATCTTCTCAGAGGCCACTAGGGTCAATTGAAGCCATATTTTATATGGAGCTTCACCGGCTTAAAGGAACCATAGTTTTTTGTTCAGATGGTCTTGGTCACTTGACCAAGATGGCCACCATGCCCATATATGGTAAAAACTCTTCAAACGTCTTTTTCTCGAGAACTGAAAGGCCTATAACCTTGAAACTTGGTACCGGTATGTAGCATTGGGCACTCAGGCCCATCATAGTTTATACAAATGATTACTGTGTTTCATATATTATGGAGCTTTAATACTGGGTCAAAGGAATCAAAGTTTGTTCAGATGGTCATGGTCGTATGAACATGGTGGCCGCCACACCCATTTATGATAAAAACCCTTCAGAAATCTTTGTCCAGAAACAAAGGCCCAGTGACTTTGTGGCTTGGTATATAGAATTGGGACTCAACATTAATCCCCAAGGGAGGGGGGTTATCTGCCCCTGCCCTGGTGCTATATACATGTATAAAAGCATTAAAATATATACCAGGACCAAGTGTCAGGTGAGCTACAGGACCATTGGTCCTCTTGTCTTAATGAAATCTAGGCCAAGTTTGAAACTGGGTCTAGTTGGGTCAAAAACTAGGTCACTAGGTCAAATTATAGAAAAAACATTGTGTACACAATTGTGGCTTTATTTTGCATTGAATTTTCATGAAACTTTGTCAGAAAGTTTATCTTCATGAAGTGTAAGCCAAGTTTGAAACCGAATAATATCTGATCAAAAACTAGATCGCCAGGTCAGATCTTAGAAAAACATTGTGTACACTTTAGAGGGCACAGTTTTGATCCAATCTTCATGAAACTTTGTCCGAATATAGATTGGAAAGTGCAAAACTGCTCTAATCATGCTTGAATCATCATCAAATAGATGATCTTCCATGTTATTTCATCATAACTCAGGTGAGCGATTTAGGTCCATCATGGACCTCTTGTTTATAGTGAAGTCTCATTAGGTATATAACAATGGTGTTTAAACCCTGGCATTTTAACAGTGTTGAAACTCTGTGTAAGTGTATGTTTTAACAGTGTTGAAACCCTGTGTCAGCGATTCTGTCGCATTGCGACAATTAAAAATAGAAGGAAACCAAAGTAAAATGCTGTCGATTACAACACAGCTGTTTTCTATAGTAAAGTCTCATTAGGTATATAACAATGACCGTTAATTTTTTCAGGTCATCAGACGTTATTCCTTGTTCATTTAGAAGATACCTACGCTCCACAGACTATCACAGGAACAAAATAAATGTCATAAGAGCTAGAACAAATTATATAGTAAGTACATTCTATTGCCGTCACCAGAAAATGATCCTTCAGCCATGGGGATACAGAAAATACTCAAATCCGCCTGACCTTTGCATAAACTGGTCAGAATCTTTACTTAGGGTCGAGTCGGGTAACTTCAGACAGTTGGTAAATTCGGACACACCATTGCAAACAGTGAAAATCGAGATGAGATGGCTCATCATGAGCTGTCTCATCAGGATTTTCACTGTTTGCCCAGTTAATTTTGTTTCAATTCCAAGCAACTGACATATAAAGGAAACAATGTCACTGTCCGAATTTATCTGCTGTCCGAATTTACCTGACTTGACCCTAATTAGATTCTCCGGAATTCATAGATTGTAGCATTTTTAATGTTTAATGAGAAGATTCAGAGCAGACTTTATTGATGTGCAGGCTTATCTGAGTCTACCCTGTTTGCACATGCCATATGGTACCTTTTCACTGGAGGCCAGTCATTTAAGACAAAAATACAAAGGTCCAGTATGCTATGTTGCATAAGCAGTGTTTACACATTACCTTTCTCTTATAAGCTAACTCTAGTGTGCTAGGTGGCATAAACAGTGTTTACACAATACACTTCTCTCATTAGCTAACTCTAGTGTGCTACGTGAAGTATGCAAGGTGGCATTAACAGTGTTTACACATTACATTTCTCTCATTAGCTGACTTGAATGTCCTAGGTGGTATCAGCAGTGTTTGCACATTAAATTTCTCTTATTAGCTTACTCCTGTATGATAACACATTACATTTCTCTCATTAGCTGAATCTAGTGTGCTAGGTACAGTATGCTAGGAGTGTGCTAGGTGCAGTATGCTAGGTGGCATTAGCAGTGGTTACTCATTACATCTCTCTTATTAGCTAACTCTAGTATGCTAGGTGACATTAGCAGTGTTTACACATTACATTTCTGTTACTAGCTAACTCTAGTGTGTTAGGAAGCATAAGCAGTATTTACACATTGCATTTCTCTTATTAGCTAACTCCAGTGTGCTAGGTGGCATTAACAGTGTTTACACAATACATTTCTTTTAATCAAGTAATCTAGTGTGCTAGGTGGCATTAGCAGTGTTTACACATTAAATTTTTCTTATTTGCTAACTCTAGTGAGCTAGATGGCATTAGCAGTGTTTACACATTACATTTCTTTTATTAGCTAACTCCGGTATGCTTGGTGACATTAGCAGTGTTTATACATTACAGTTCTCTCATTAGTTAAACTCTATTTGCAACATTTCCCCTGTCACAAAATTTAATGATAAGAGAATCCACAGTAGGCCAAGGTATTTCTAATATCTTTGATATTTAGAAAATTTTTCCCTTTCTGATATAGATCCAACACGATTTTTCACCTCTAGAGACAACTAAGACCACTTTTTGAAGTAAACACAAGCAGACAACTCAGCTGCTTCAAAAAATCAATATAGCATCTCTAAGCCATTTACAGATACACAAGTGTGTTAGTGACCTTACACAAGTGTGTTAGTGACCTTACGTGGTAAACCTTCTAAAGGTTCCACTTACTTGTACTTTCATTTTCAGTTTGGTGAAGGACTTCATATTTACCAAAAATGTCTGTCCACCCTCTGTATCTGTAATGTGTGGCATTAGGAGTGTTTACACATTATATTTCTCTCATATGCTTTTCTGTCATTAGCTAACTCCAGTGTGCTAGCTTGCAATAGCAGCGTTTACATGTTACATTTCTCTCAATTGCTAACTGATGTGTGCTAGGTGGTATTAGCAGTGTTTACACATTACATTTCTCTCATTAGTTAACTCTAGTATGCTAGATGGTATTAGCAGTGTTTACACACATTTTTCTCATTAGCGGTATGCTAGGTGGCATTAGCAGTGTTTACACATTACATTTCTCTCATTTGCTAACTCCAGCATGCTAGGTGGTATTAGCAGTGCTTATGCATTACATTTCATTCATTAGCCTTTGTTTCAGTAGCTGACTCCAATGTTACTTTCTCATGCTCTTGGTTCGTGCATCAAGTGTCAAATGAGGTACAATTTTTCTTCAGTCAGTTGACTAAAGGAAGGTAGCACCAATTATCCAAGCCGCACCACCGAGTCAGAGAAACCATACTTTGTGACCCCTCATCTGAACCGTCTCGTCGAGACGGTTCAGATGAGGGGTCACAACATATGGTTTTATCCAGAATTATCAAAAATTATCTCTAATTATCACCAAATACTCCCTCTTATCTAAGGCTCTGTGGTATGCTAAAGCATCCTTTATTAACTGAAGGCTATTCCCAAGTAATGATATGCTGTTTACAAACACTTGAAATGATATGCTTGTTTTCCAGCGCTTAGATGGTCCAGAACCTACCTCTAGAAGACCGGAATTGCTGTATGTTACAAGTAGGATGTTTAAGAAAAAGTTAAACATAGATCAGGTATGACATACGAAAACGAGCTTGAGATTTTCTTGTTGCCGTCTTATCTCCTTCATTGATTATTTTTCTCACTCATATTATTCAATAAAAAAATATGGTCATATCTGCTTCCCAGTTACTTATTGTCCATTAATAGTTCTAATATGTTGATTTCATCCTGTACATTCTTTTAATACGACTGATCAGGGCCCAATTGTTCAAAGCATAGTTAGCCTAGCACACTCATTAAGAGGTCAACTCGTTAAGTGAGCCGCGACGCTAGAAAACCAACAATGTGGTTGTGCGCCCAGTGCAGACTCAGATCAGCCTTGGCATCAAACCAGTCCGATCAGACTCTTCGCTAAGCGCTCAAAGCGTAGTTAAGAGTCTAAGCTACCTCCATGCGGACAGCGAAGACACTGATCAGACTGGGCGGATGCCCAGGCTGATCTGAGTCTGCGCTGGGCGCACAACCACATTGTTGGTTTTGTCGTGTCGAGGCTCAAGTGTTTTACGATTTTTTTAAAAAAATATGAACAGCCTCTACATTTTGGCAACAAAAAAAATTGGCATTGACGTTTGAAACATTAACTAACGATGTCGTAACCTTTAAGCACAAAGCAAAGACTCTGATCAGACTGGGAGGATGCCCAGGCTGATCAGAGTCTTCACTGGGCGCACATGGGACTTTGTTGATTTTCATGTGTCATGGCTCACATTATTATGTAGATTTGTTACATCTTATTTCAGTTAGCTAAATGGTTCTCGCCATATGGTTCTGTAGATATAAGACTAGAGAGTCCAAGTAAAGCTTTAGTAGCAGCTGGAAACCAATACTGGTAAACTTTGTCTTAAATCTTCAGTGTCGTTTTGCTTACTGTAATGACCCTAAATATTTGGACAGACAGGTCTGAGCAAACATTGTATACCCCAATCAAACTGCTCCTGAAGAAGCAGTTTGATCAGGGTCTGCAACGTTTGCCTTTTACTAAGCATTTGAATGCATTAACATATGTAAAATCCACTTTCTACGAATATCTTTGAACAATAATTGTCCAACTTTCGGGTGTCTGAAATTTTAGGGTCATTATGGTAGGGTAGTTTATTAAAGGTAAAAAGCTCATAAAAGCCCAGAAATTTTAGAAGAGTTCGGAGATAAAGATCTATGTTAGCTGAGAAATTCTATCAAAATAGATTGAAAATTAAGGAAGTTATGAGTGCTGCAAAAATTCTAAGTATTGGGACAGATAGGTCAGAGCAAACAGTGCAGACCCAGATGAGATGCAATGCGAAAAGCTTCTCAAATTTTTTCGACAAAAAATATTTGTGTATTTGAGATATTAAAGTTTGAAATTTTCAATGTCTCATTAACTATCAATGTTGTTAGGTTTGACAACTAGGCCGAGGATTCACAATATCCCTAAAAATCCATTTATTATCTTCAAAAGTATTATGTACCTCTTTAGATATTCCAAGGCCTCATAGGAGAGTGCTTCCTGATTCCACACTGTTTTTGTTCTGCTAGTACTTGTTTAGTACACTTGATCAGGTTGAAAGATAGATTCTTTTTAAAAAGATGCCTGAAGTTGTAAGTCATACAGAGGCCACATACTCTGTCAGTATAATCATCAGTTGTTGTTATAAAATTATTTATAGACCATAGCCCGGTTGTTCAGAACTACCGCAATGACCCTAAATATTTGGACATACAGGTCTGAGAAAACATTGTAGACCCAGATCAAACTGCTCGAACAGTTTGATCAGGGTCTGCAACATTTGCCATTCCCTAAGCATCATTGGATGCATAAACCTGTGTAAGAATTTTCGAAGAATAATTGTCTGAATTTTGGGTGTCCAAAATTTTAGGGTCATTAAGACTTCATTAGATGAGACATTACATTTTCAAAAATATTTTATGCAAAATCCTGACATTTTCTGCCAATAAACTATGAGCTTTTTGCAGTGCAAAAGCCACTCACAATTTTTGGCAAAAAATATTAGCACACTTCATTTTACGTACACTTGAAGGCTTAATGAATCCCTAACTGTAGACTTCATTAAGCTATCTATGCTTTGAATGACCCTTCTCAGGATGTTTTAGCTCACCTGAGCACAAAATGCTCATGGTTAGCTGTCCTGTCCCACTGTCCTTTGTCTGGCCATCTGTCACTCAGTCGTCCACACTTTTGAACGTCTCTCCAAAACCATAGAGCATTTAAAGTCACCAGGGGTTGGGGAAATGAAAGTTTGTTTAACTGGTTCTTATTTGATCACCTGGCCGTGTAGGGCAATCAGTAGGGCACCTGACTCATAAGTCAGAGGTCCTGGGTTCGATACCCGGTCTGGCCACATGCTTTCGTTTCTCCTTCCCCTGATTCAAGAAGGGCAGTTGTCAGTTACTGGTGAAAGTATGTGCACTTAGTACTGGTTAACCGCTTACGAGGTCTAAGCCTGCCCAGGAATAGTGTGGTTAGGTTAACTAACCATCCCAACATGACCATAGATGTTTACCATGGCTGTTAAGCAACAAAATCAATCAAAGAAAAAAATATTGGATCGCCAAGATTGCTGCCAAGGAAAATAATGATGTTTTATCAAAAAAATCTTCTCCAGAATGAGTGAACACTGATATTTTGCGGGCAGGCAACCTCTGGAGGACAAAAGTTTTATCTTGAGAGAAAGTGTTTCTCTGCTGCAGTCTGTAATGATTAGTTTCAGAGGAATCATTTGCAATGTTGATTTTGTACTGATTTTTGTTTTTCATAATTTTATAAATGAGCCACAACACGAGAAAACCAACAAAGTGGTTGTGCGCACAGCACACACTCGGATCAGCATGGGCATCCGCCCAGTCTGATCAGAGTCTTCGCTGTCCGCATGGAGGTAGCTCAGACCCCTAGCTACCCTTTGCTTATGAAAGAGTCTGATCAGACTAGGCAGATGCTCAGGCTGATCTGAGTCTGCGCTGGGCACACAACCACTTTGTTGGTTTTCTCGTGTCGCGGCTCAAATGTATATAGCTGGTGAGCAGGGGCAGCTAACCCCAGGGACAAACTTTAGAATTAAACAGAAAGATTCTGGTACTCCGATCATTCCTTGAAGTTTCGTCAACGTATTTCAAACAGTAAAGGAACTACCTGGTATACCACCTTTGGGACTTTTCAAGCCAGTATTTGTACAAAGTTAATGACACAGGCTCAGTGAGGCATGTGATTCAGCCACTTCAGTTTTGAATAAACTTGAATGGGGAGGGATACCTGCATGAAGGAATATCTGTTTGCCTGAAATCATCAAAAAATCAGTACAAAATTAAAAGGGGGAGCTGAAGCTGACTGTAAATGATTGAAGTAAGAAAAGGTTCCTGTTAAGGCCAAAGTTTTGTCCTGTAGGGTTGTCTGCCCCTGTGTTGGCATATATGCATGCATAAAGTCTAAAAAAAAAATCTTCCATAACTATGAGTTGTTTGCATGAAAATTACCTGAACTTGAATTCAGCATCTGTTGTTTAGGATCATATGATCAGATATTTGTCAGAAATACATCCTTTGATCATCACTCAACCTGTAGTCATGACTCTTTTCTAAACCAAGTTTCCCCAACTACTGACACATCCATATGTCAGGGATGTTTGGCCTCAGGCCTATCATTTATATAGACCATAAAATGCGCCACGAGACGACAAAATCAACAAAGAGGCATATGCGCCCAATGAAGACTCAGATCAGCCTGGGCATCCGCCCAGTCTGATCAGAGTCTCGCTGTGCGCATGGAAGTAGCTTAGACCCTTAGCTACCTTTCAAGTGCTTAGCAAAGAGTCTGATCAGACTGGATGGATGCCCAGGCTGATCCGAGTCTTCGCTGGGTGCACATGCCACTTCGTTGGTTTTCTCATGCCATGGCTCAGATGTCTTCTTTGTCGTTTTGCTGAATGCAACAGTCATAACCATTCCTTTATCTGGAATTTTGAATTTCTTTTCAGTGCCAAAGATATATTAAAAGCATTTAGAAAACACAATAGCATCTATATAACAAAATACAACATGTGGAAACATTCTCCAGTAGTTAGAGGCCTGTTATGGTAAGTTTTCCTGTTTTTGAATCTTTTATGAAGGATGTTTGATATGAAATGAAACAAGCTTTTGTCGGGTTGCATACCAAAATGATTATGAAGTTTAAGATAATGTCTATCATCTGATCAACTTATAGAAAAGTTAGGGTCGTTTAAACGGAATTGTTTCATTTTCTTGCGCTTGTGTAAACGTTTACAATATTTTGTAAATGTAGAATCCCTACACTGAATGGATTTTGGTCAAATTTAATCAGACTGATCCGTAAATAGAGTTCTTTCAAATTTATGCAAATATATACCATCCAAGATGGTTGACGGCAAATAATATGAAGATGACAATATCTCAAGAACCTCTGCCATCCACCATTACTAAAAATAGCGAAAAATGTGAAACAAACAATATCTCATGAACTACCAAATTTACGAGGGGCATTTCAGAAATAAGGTAAATGATCTCAGAGTAGTCTATTGGCTGATATTTAGCAGTGGTTTTATATATCATTGGAAAGGTAAATTCAAGTACTTTAGAATGGTGTACCTTTAAACAATTTCTGAGTCACTCATGCCTGACAGCACATGCTTATACATCATAAGGGTGTGGATACTGGAAACTGTACACTTTCATTGAATGTCTCTTGTGTTCTATTGCTGTTTTCTCAATGAGAAAATTAGGAAACACGTAATACTGTCCTTTAAATGTAAAATAAGAAAGTTATACAGAAATCGTTTCAAGATTCTACACAAGTAACATAATAAACAAGATTTTTTCTCTGCTATGTGGTTATAAATGCAAAGTAATTATAAATGCAATAAACCAATAAATTGTGATTTTTGACTTATTCACATCCAATTTCAACAAATGACAAACATTTTATTACTGAAATGATTAGGACATTATATTTTGATATGACTGACATCAAATCACTGCTGAAACTGGATGTGTGCAAACTCTACGCCGGAATTTGCAAAGTAGCAGTAATTCATGTAAAATACAAAACAATAAAATGAAATTATCTTCTGATAAAAAGACACACGCTACATATATTTAATTTTATTTAATGCCAAAAATTAGAAGGACATATTGAAAACAAAAATCATATATAGAGACTTGCAAAAACTTGTTATTTTATATGACATACTGACATTGAATTATGTGGGTGGGTGGGTGGGGAAACTTAATGTAAAAAATCAGGTAGGTCGTTGACAAAAGAGCATAAAGTGCCATAAAAGATTATTTATGACAGAAAACAAGTGTGACAAATTAAATTTTATTTATTCTTTGTTTCATATCTGTCTTCAAACATTCACTTTCACTTAAATTGACCTCAAAACCAAAGATTAAACAGCTAACTATACATTTCAATTAGGCACAGGAAGTGACGGTATCAGAAATGCGCATTGTTCCATGACTAGCCTTCTTTGCAAGGCAAATCTTATGTTTTAGCAAAGCTGATACAATGTTTTTCATATTGGAATATTTTCAGTATAGCAGATAATATAGGTACCAACCCAGAGATGCTCGTATCCAGAGTTAAGAAAATATGAATTTGTCTTCACATAAATATTCCGTCTGTTTCTACTCAGTGTCCTTACCCTTACAAAGATTTTTAAGGCATACTTTGAAGAAAACACCAGTGACTCAAATTTTTTGAATGAAGCCATTGGGTAATATGTAAACCTAAAAGTTAGGACAAAAATTTTAAAAAATCGGTCAACATTCCAAGGAATGGCAGACTCATTTACGCTATTTCTGAAATGCCCCTCGTATGTCAAAATGATGCTTTCATTGAGTTCTTAATGTGAAGGCCGAAAGCAGGTATGACATAGCATTCTGCGGAATTCTTGTTTCAGATGATGATGTCATGAGCATTTCAAAATGATATCACCGTATGCTTCTCTTGTTGTTAACGTAAAGAATCAAATGTCGGTTGTTAAAAGTGCAGGCTTCTTTCAAAATTAAATAGAACCCTCTGAAGTGCTAAAATTGTACATTTTAAGAAGTTCTTCATTTTGCCATTTTTTATGCCCAGGCATCATATGATGCCGGGGGCAAATAGTGTTCCAGTTGTGCGTACGTGTGTACATTATTATGTATGTATGTCCATCTGTCCGTACTTCCATACGTACGTACGGACAGACGTACGTATGTGATCCTGTTAGATTCAGGTTAACGTTTTTGTAAGAGGTAGATTTCAGGGTTCCTGTTATTGTAGCAATCTGAAATTTTGTATGGGAATATATATTAATAAGCACAACAAGAATACACAAGAATCAGGGTATGATGATTCATATGTCACGGTCCACTGACTTCCGACTTAGGCTAATTTTGCAGGGTTAAGATTTTTGTAAGAGATAGATTTCAGGGTTCCTATTATTGTAGCACCTTGAAAATTTGTATGAGGGTTTATTTCTATAAGTACAACAGGAATATGCAAGAATTAGGGCAGAATGATCCATATGTCACGGTCCACTGACTCGGACTTATTTAGAGGTATTTTGGCAGTGGCTGATTTAATACACTTTAGGCTCTAAATAAAGCCCCCTTTTTTATGCCCTTAGGGTGTTTAATAGGATTAATATGATAGTTGTACCCATTATATTAAATTTTAATTTCTTCTACTTTTAGGGCAGGGACTCTAGCCTCTGGGGGTGTGTGTGCGTGGCTGCTATTCTCCCACAACAGAAAGTCATGACAAGATCTGGCTCATAGGAAATAGACTGTTTAAAATTTTCGATAGGAAATACCTTAAAAATTCTAAAAATTGGGGCTCTTAAAATAATTACTGTAACTCAAAGCTGTAGGTAGATAAGCGGGAGTATTTGGTGATAAATGGGGATAATTTTTCTTAATTCTGCAAAGAAACATATATTGTGACCCATCATCTGAATCGTCTGTTGTGACCCATCATCTGAATCGTCTCGACGAGACAGTTCAGATGAGGGGTCACAACATATGGTTTAATTGAGAAATAAGAAAAATTATCCCTCAATGATCATCTAATACTCCCTTTTATCTAGAGCTTTGCGTAACTGTCCTAAAATTGAACGGTTTGGGTTATACAATTCAGTAATGCCTCTAAAAGATGTAGATGGAATGGCAGTCAGTGTAGACCCTGATCAGACTGCTCCTGAAGGAGCAGTTTGATCTTGGTCTGCACTGTTTGCTCTAACCTACAGAAGGTAGACAAAAGTATTTGTCACAAAGTGATGTCACTGTTTAAATTAATACATTTCCATATATTTTAAGAAGAATACTGTTGCAAAGTTTTTTTTAAGGGCAATGCTATGAAACTTGCAGGGATGAAATGCAAATTGAAAACAGCAATATAAAATGAAATATTAGGACAACTCTGTGTTAAGTATAGGAGTTTAAAGTGATGGAAATGAATGTCAAAATTTTAAAATAATCATGCCCATTGACGGTCATCTAAACGTCACAGAAAAATGGAAGTTTTTGTTTTTTGTTTCATTAAAAACTGTTGGTACAAGATAATAGCAAAAGAATCAAATTTCTTGTAATGCTTGCTTATTGCAGAAATCAATTTGCATATACCTGGTAAAACAGTATTATGATTACTGTCCTAGTTTTGCAATAATAATTTCTACACAATTTGAGTAAATACATTTAAACGGTAATGTCACTTTGTCACGAATACTTTTGTCCACCTACTGTATCCATCTGAATAGTGAGAATTTTTAGGTATACTGTTAAGAATTTAGTTTCTGACCAACTGTGTTAGCAGTAACAAATTTTAAAGACCTACTTCAGCAAATCAACATAGACCCAGCAGGCACATGATGTTGAAATGACGTCGTACTGACGTCGATGCGCATCGATGTCAGTATGACGTCATTTTGACGTCATCTGCCTGCTGGGGACTGAGTAAATTGTTGCAGGAAATTCTTTAATAAACAGCCGATGTGGAGAAGATCTGTCTCATTTACTCTTGCTGATAAGCTTTCTCATACTGTATTTATTTAAGGAATGAATATCATTTTTTCTGAGGTTTATCAAAATGTACACTACATTGGGTTTCATGCAAATTGAATGAACCCCAAAGGGGGTCATGTAAACTTTGCTAGTGACCCAGTGTAGTTCATTACTTATATTTACATTCGTTTCAATCAAAATCTTCATGAAAAAAATGTTTTATAAGGGCTCAAATTGAAGCAGTAACACATTTACACGCAGTTTTTCCTCTCTAGAATGACTAAAAATCCCTAAATCAGTCTAATGAAATTCTGCTATAACTATAAATTTTTCCCTTCCAAAATAGTCCCGATTCTCAAGATCCAATTTATAAGATGAAGGGAAAACCCACTCAGGCTCATTCTTATTTTGTGTTCCAACTACATCAAGAAATAAAATGGAAATGTTTGGATTCATCGTTTTGTATTTTATACACTGCTAGCATCTTCCCCTCATGCCATGAGCCCCTTTCTCAATGGGGATCAATTCTCAAAGGAAAGAATTTGCTCCTATAGGAGCAAATTCTTTCATTTGAGACTAGACTCCCCATTTCGAAACTGTCATCCAGGGTAGCAAATAGGAGGTCACAAAAGTTGTTTCCCTTTGTAAAAATGGTGGTGGTGGTGGTGGTGGTGGGGGGGGGGGGGGGGGGGGGGTGAAGGAAGTGTACCCTTACACCTTATGAGTAGATTAAGGTGTATAAGTACACCTCAGTACTTTTTTAGCTCGCCTGTACGAAAGTACAGAGAGCTATTGTTGTCACTTGGACGTTGGCGTGGGCGTGGGCATGGGCTTCACACTTTAAAGTTTTACGTTAAAGTTTTTTTTATGTGATGGGCAAGGCACTGCAGGCAAGCTATCCTGTATTGGGACAGGGGCCTCTTTCACAACGAATCATACGATTAAAATTTGTCGTACATGTAAGATGATCGTACGAGAATCTTACAACCAAATATCGCTTTCATGAAAAAAATCTCGGTTTCACTATTGTCCTCGTAGAACTCAATTTACGATCAAATCTATGATACCTAACAGGCAGTCGTAAATTTCACTTTTTCTCCTCTTTCACCCCACAGCATACTCATACTTAACTTTTGAATAGATTACATTTATCTACTATCTTTCTGAAAAGCACATACCAAGGTTTGAGCAAATCAGCCAATTAACAAAATTCCAAATTTATGATAAATCACCTAAGGGTGATTTTGAGTGAAGTTTTTCCTGTACGATTATCATACGATTATCGTGCAATTCTTGCAGGATAATTTACCTGCAATGTATTAGAGACTATTCTCAAAATCATGGGGGCAGCATTTGGTCTAATAGAGAGAAATTATCTTCCGTTTGAACCCCTAATTAGGTGATCTCTGATCTGAGGACACTGCATGTTTGTGTTCAATGGTATGGCACGCCAAATGCACAATAAATGTTTAAATTAGGTTTCAGAAATTTTATCCTAAGTTGAGCTTCAAACCTAGGTTTCAGTTCAGTCATAGGTTTCAAATCTGACTTCAATACCCGGATTTGTAAAAACGATTATAGAAAATTTCAATTTTCAAAAGTTAGTTTTGAAGTTAAAACAAAGGATTGAAAACTTAAAACACCTAAAATTGAGAATGTGACATTTAGCTTGCTATACAAGCAAATTATTGCACTGACCACAACAAGGTTCTGCAGTGCAAGTCTGAAAGAGCTGATTGTTACGCAGAAGGTTTTACACTCGGTCGACACGGGTGTAGAGCCTTATGCGTCGCCAGGACGGCGGAGGGTGACTTCCGGTTAAAGGGTTATCTACCAGTGTATTACACTAACAAGGAAACTCTAACAACGTTAGAAGTTTTGAAGTTTATATATAATGTAAATTCTATATACAACAATACAATTTACAACTGTCACAATTACAATAATATACAACACATATTAGTTCATGTCGCTGGCCCAAGTAAGGTGTTTGTTTCAAATCTGTAATCGATTTGCGTGCAATGCGCAAATAGATTACTGTCTGACGTCAACACCGTACTCGGCTCAGCGCCATGAACTAAAGGAAAACACAAAGAACAAAAGACGTCAGTTTGAGCTCATACAAAAAAAAAACAAGGCCTTATGTTGGTAGACTTCACTTTGTCGTTCCCTGGATCATGTCATGGGCCAGTCCATATATCATGAGGAACACCAACTTATATTGACACGTGCACGATTATATACTGGTCGCTCCCTGGATCGTACCAGGGACCAGTCTATATATATTAACACACCTTAGTGGACGAACACTGTCCCACACTTGATGTGACCTTCAGATCTTATCACAGAATCTGGCAAAACTGTGCTAACCACTTCCGCCTACATTTTGTGCTTCCCGCCTCTGCTTAGGAACCATGCACAAACGGCGTTGTAACTGCCTCTACCCGGGTTGGTATTAACCTGGAGACGTATATCGAATCTCCAGATGAGACGTGGCTCTAAGCCCTAACAGCTGACTGCCGGACTTGATGTGCCTAAAAATAACGAACTTACACTTAATACATTTTAACTACATAATAACAATACGTAAGACTTGGGCCTGTCTTGGAAATACCATACAACGCCCTCGGCGAATGCCGAGCATAACGTGCACACGCCAGCCGTGTCACTAGACACGACTCGCGCTCACGATGTAAAGCTAAAAGTGTGCTTACCACTTCCGCCAATGAAGAAACGTAGATCCTACCACGCATGTGCGTCGAAGGATCTGACGTCAAACATTGTCAAGAAGTATACTGACGTCAACAGGCATTACCATGACATACCCCACATAAAACATGAATACTCTAAACAATGACCTATTTACATTAAATTGATTGACCAAAATCTAACTCGCATATGTATTAATTCATTTCTTTAAACTAAGCGTAATACCACTTGCCATAGAATATAATAGCTGAATAAGCGTTTCTAACACATTTGGGATCATAACGTTTGATCTGACATCATGACATCAATGATGTTATACCATATGACGTCATCTAGTGAAGGCAAATCAAACGCATGACGACCAAATGTTACCATTATAACTTATGGAAAAAACCCTTAATGCGGTGCATGCTATGGCGTCAATTGACGTCACGAGTATATAAATTAGTTCCATTACAAATCAATCTACTTCTATAGGCCACGTATACGTGAAACTAATATAAAAAGTGCTGACGTCGCAATAACATGAATGCAACTGACGTCACATGAATAACATGAATGCAACTGACGTCACTGGACGTCAAATAGACGCACACCATTGTAACCAACATCAGTGATATAAACTATTTCCGTAATTTACAAAACTTCCTAATATACAAATACCATGCACAGCATGGTCAGTATAAACAAAATTGGTCGACATATGCACAGCCTGATCACTGTCAACAAAATCAAATCAGTCGACACATATAATCATACCATATCAATCAGAAGTCACATTTTTCATTCTTAGCCAAACTATTCTAAATAAATATAATAAAATCTTACCGTTCTGGTCTAAACTCAGAATCTGGGCACACAACAATATAACATCCTCAGTATAAGAATTAAACAGCCACGTTTAACTTTTCAATAAAAGATAGGCGTATAAATAGTATGCGTCTCACATTTAAATCATGGGACTAGAATATAAGCGTGCAGGTACTCACATTAAAATCATGCAACACGCTGTCCACAATCAAAAGGCTCGTGCAGGTATTCACCTTAAAATCATGCAATACGCTGTCCACGAGAGGTATTCACAAACAACCCATGCATAACGTAGTCACAATTTCCGTAAACGTTTTATTACCACAGTTGCCCTAAAAACTGTAGCCCTACTGATTGAAAGGATTAAAATAATTCGACGACAAAGTCGACGATCGGATCCATTTCGTAACACTGATACAATCACAAACAGCATTTGGCAAAATAACAAGACCCGAGTTTAATTCCTCGGAACTTCTATCTCAAAACTGTATTTCGAAAATCGAGGAAGGGCATGGCTAGCCAATGCACAATGAATTTCAAAACCCTGAGTTTCAGCCTTGTTTCAGAGTTTCAGTCCTAGGTTTTGGATCTTCAGTCCCCACTTTTGTAAAATGAATTTATAAAGGAATTTAGTTTTTATATCTTGGTTTTGAAGATCTGCAACTAATGATAAAAAACTTTAAACCTTGGATTGAAAACTTCCCAGGTGCGATCCTTCGTGTCTTTGGTTAGTAGTCGTCCATGTTTACTTAGAAGCCACCAGTAGTTTAAGCGCTGGCCTGCTGATCAAGCAGTCCTGAGGTCGTTTCCGGAGGCAGAAATGGTTTCAATAGTACAGGGTTCCATTGCACATAACCTTTCATTTTCACCCTTCCACCGTGATACTACTGAAATACTGTTGAAACGGACGTAAAATTGCAAGTCATCCATCTTCCTTACTTCAGTGAAAAGGGCTTTAACCTCATTTGAGGTCCTGTTGACCTTTTTCTTTGACATGATTGCGTTGTATTACAAATCGCTACTTTTTGTGTTTATAAAACCCAATACACATCTGTCAAAGCTAATACACATTATTCTGCGATCCATCGTATAACTAAAATCCTACGAGAATTGTACTATCTGTCGCACGATGTTTTAAAGAAACAATAGTGCGAGAATCGTGCGATTCTCATACGACCAAACGTACGATTATCGCACGATTCATCGTACGGTTAATTTTTGTGAAAAAGGCCCCAGGTCTTGTTTTCCATCATTTTTGCAAAGGGAGACAACTTTTGTTGCCTGTTTTGCTTTCAGGGAGAACAAAGCCCTTCCAAAATGGGATCTACTCTAAAAAGAAAGAATTTGCAAATTCTTTCCTTAAAGAGTTGATTCCCATAGAGAAGGGAGGAAAAAGTAAAAATGGTTGAGTTGTTTCCCTGGGAAGTGTATTTATTCACCTTAAGTAGAAGAGGCGCTCCGCATTCAGAGTCTGATGTAAACATCGATCTAATCAGTTAATGGTGCAAAATAACCCTTCTACCGCTAGATATTTTTGAACTTGGTTAAGTACATTATTTGAACAAAAGGGCAAATATTGGTCATAAATTACCCAAGGCAGAGACAGCTTTTGAGAAATACCATGGATTATATACATGGATAGCTTTGACCTGGTAAACTACTGGAAGTGAATAAAATTTCCATAGTCATGATGTTATTGAAGTTGACCCAAAGGAAACCTTTCTGGGGGTAGGGTCAGGGCTGCCACCCCCTCTTCCTCCTTTTGCAAGTTGTCCCTTATCAGACATCACTGACAGATGAATCAGTGGAAGTTAGTCTACAAAAGACAGCCATGTTTAGTACCAAATCAAAATTCATGGTAAGAACTAAGAGAAGTTGACTTAATTTGATCTAGCCACACTGCAGTAGGACAGGCTGAGACATCATATTGATCTAATCATACTGCAGTAGGTGAGACTGAGTCATCATATTGATCTAATCATACTGTAGTAGGACATTGCAACATCATATCTAATCATACTGCAGTAAAACACACTGAGACATCATACTAATGTAATCATTATGCAGTAGGACAGAGACATCGTATTGATCTAATCATACTGCAGTATGACAGACAGAGACATCATACTGATCTAATCATACTGCAGTTGGACAGGGTGAGGCATCAAATTCATCTAATCACACTGCAGTAGGACACACTGAGACATCATTTTAATCTAATTATATCTAATTATACTGCAGTAGGACACACTGAGACATCATTTTAATCTAATTATATCTAATTATACTGCAGTAGGACAGAATGAGATGCCATATTAATCTAATCACACTGCAGTAAGACACACTGTGACATAGCATTGATCTAACCATCCTACAGAAGTACAGACTAAAACATCATATTGAACTAACCATACTGCAGTAGAACACACTGAGACATCATTTGATCTAATCATACTGAGACATCATATTATCTAGTTAAACTGCAGTAGGACAGACTGGGACATCATATTGATGTAATCATCCTCTAGTTGGACACAATGAGACATATTGAGCTAATACTGCAGTAGGACACACTGAGACATCATTTTAATCTAATTATACTGCAGTAGGACAGACTGAGACATCATATTGATCTAATTGTACTGCAGTAGGACAGACTGACACATGATACTGATTTAATCATACTGCAGTAGGACAGGGTTAGACATCATATATATTATCATTCTGCTGTAGGACACAATGAGACATCATATTGATTTAATCATACTGCAGCAGGACATACTAAGACATACTGATCTTATCATACTGCGGTAGGCAAACTGAGACATCATATTGATATAATCTTACTGCAATAGGACAGAGACGTCATACTGATCTAACCATACTGCAACTGGACAGATGAAGACATCATACTGAACTAGTCATACTGCAGTAGGACACAATGAGACATCATATTGTGCTTATCATACTGTAGTCAGACACAATGACACACCATATTGATCTAATCATACTGCAGTAAGACACAGTGTGATATAGTCATATTTCATTAGTACACACAAAGACATCATTTTGATCCAATCATACTGCAGCAGGACACACACAGACATATTCGTTTAATCATACTTATGTAGGACAGGCAGTGATATCATTTTGAACTAAGATTACTGCACTTGAACACACTGTGACATCAAATTAACCCAATCATACTGCAGTAGGACACACTGAGACCTCATTTTAATCTAATTATATCTAATTGTACTGCAGTAGGACGGACTGAGACATCATATTGATCTAATCACACTGCTGTAAGATACACTGTGACATCGCATTGATCTAACCATCCTACAGAAGTACAGACTAAGACATATTGAACAAACCATACTGCAGTAGAACACATTGAGACATCATTTTGTTCTAATCATACTGAGACATCATATTATCTTATTAAACTGCAGTAGGACAGACTGAGACATCATATGGATGTAATCATCCTCAAGTAGGACACAATGAGACATACCGAGCTAATACTGCAGTAGGACAGACTGACACATGATATTGAGCTAATCATACTGCAGAAGGTCAGGGTGAGACATAATATTATACAGTTACACTGAGCCACTTTAATTACGCACCACTTTTCTGGAACCCGCATTTTACACCAAAATTGCTATAATCAAAGATTTTTTATAGACTGTTATTTATTGGTATTTTATCTATTTGATGACAGCGATAGAAATTTGGAATCACTCATGCGAAACCTTCCAGCTCCTCACAAGCACATTTTGACAAAACTGCACGTGCAACCTAAGCGTTTACGCTTTTTAAATGCATTTTGCGATAGGAATTATCCCCAGTGATCGTTGTGATAGAAAAACACCAAATATGAATACTTTTTTGAAGTCAAACCCTCTTTTACTGCGATTTCATTGAGATACAAAGTGCCATTTTGAAGCAATGCTCGGTTTGACGTCATGTTAACGTCAGTTACAATAACTAAACTAGATTTTCTTTGCAAATCGTTTTGTTACAAGTCATTTGTGTGCACAGAAATATCAAACAGTAACTATTCTATCATTTGCACATCCAAGACCCTTAGGAGTAGTGACGTCATCGCTTACGTCAACGGGATAGCATTAATATATAAAAAAAGTTGTATGCAAATTAACGACGGACACATCGTTGTTTACTATGAAATTATAAAAGAAGTGTTTTAACAATTGGTTTGCTCAGAAACATTAAAAATTTCTATAGTTTTTAAAAAAAGTGTGAATAAAAAGAACTTTTTCAAACCTTTGGCATTTGACAACGAAAAATAGTCGGCTGCTGAAAACATGGTAAAGTTTACAAACATGTTCCGGTCTTCTATATCGCCGAAAAAAAATCGGCTCTAAACAATGACATAGCAAAAATTCGACACTGATGATAGTGCAGTGTGGTCTGAATGCAATGCAAATAATGCAATGTGATTTTGTGTTTTGCGGGTACTGCCCATTCGGATCCGTTTTCTTGTTTGTTTCTGGCTCGATCACAACATATTTTCTATGGATTGTGCAGACATAAATGTGCGTTTCGCTGAAAGTTCCAGATTAAAATTATCCTATTTCTTTTCCGAGAAACCTTACATTTAATAAGTGGTGCGGAACTAAAGTGACTCAGTGTATACTGCAGTAGGTCGCAAGAAGACATCCTATTGGTCTAACCATACTAAAGTAGGACATACTATGACACACTGATCTGATCATACTGCAGTAGGACAAACTGAGACATCATATTGATCGAATCATACTGCAATAGAACAGAGACATCATACTGATCTAACCATACTGCAACTGGAAAGATAAAGACATCATACTGAACTAATCATACTGCAGTAGGACACAATGAGAAATCATATTGAGCTAATCATACTGTAGTTAGACACATGACACATCATATTTATCTAATCATACTGCAGTAAGACACACTGTGATATAGTTATATTTCATTAGTACACACAAAGACACCATTTTGATCTAATCATCATGCAGAAGGAAACAGAGACATATTTATTTAATCATACTTATGTAGGACAGGCAGTGACATCATTTTGATCTAATCATACTGCAGTAGGACACACTGAGACATCAAAGTAACCTTATCACACTGCAGTAGGACACTCTGTGACATATTGATCTAATCATCCTGTAGTAGGACACAATGAGACATATTGAGCTAACACTGCAGTAGGGCGCACTGAGACATCATATTGATCTAATCATACTGCAATAGGACACACTGAGACATCATTTTGATATAGCCATACTGCAGTAGGATGGAGACGTCATACTAATCCAACCATACTGCAGTAGGATAGACTGACACATCAGATTGACATAATCATACTGCAGTAGGACAGACTGGGACATCAAATTGATCCTATCATACTTAGTAGAACCATTCAGACATTAATCTAATCATACTGCAGTCGGACAAACTGAGACATCATACTGATCTAACCATACTGCAAAAGGACAGAAAGATCGTACTGATCTAACCATCCTGCAACTGGACAGACCAAGATATCATACTGAACTAATTATACTGCAGTAGGACACAATGAGACATCATTTTAATCTAATCATATTGCAGTGGGAGAGACTGAGACATTGGTCTGATCATACTTCAGTAGGACACACTGAGACATGCATTTGATCTAAGCATACTACAGTAGGACACACTGAGACATCATACTGATCCTTTCATACTACGGTTGCACACACTCAGACATCATATTGATCCAAAACTGCATTAGGACAGACTGAGACAGCATATTCTCTAATTAAAGTGCAGTAGGACATCATATTGATCCTATAATACTGCAATAGGACAGATATCATATTGAACAAATCGTACTGCAGTAAGACACAATGAGACATCATATTGATCTAATCATACTGCAGTAGGACATACTAAGACATACTGATCGTATCACACTGCAGTAGGACAAACTGAGACATCATATTGATCTAACTATAATGTAACAGGACAGAGACATCAAAATGATCTAACCATACTGCATCTGGACTGACCAACACATCATACTGAAATAATCATTCTGCAGTAGGACACAGTGAGACACCATATTGAGCTTATCATACTGTAGTAAGACACAATGGCACATCATACTGATCTTATTATACTGCAGTTAGCACAGTGTGACATAATTATACTACATTAGTTCACACAGAGGCATCATTTTGATCTCATACTGCAGTAGGACACACAGAGATATCATATTGATTAAATCATACTGATGTTCGACAGGCAGAGACATCATATTGATCTAATCATACTGTACTGGGACACACTGGCATCATACTGATCTAACCATACTGCAGTTGGACACACTGAGACATCATATCGGGATCTAATCATACTGCCGTAGGACTGACTGAGACATCATATCGATCTAACCATACTAAAGTAGAACATCTTATTATCCAGCCATTCTGCAGTAGGACGACACTCTGATACATACTGATCCAACCAAACTGAAAATGGACAAAATGAGTCATGATATTAATCCTATCATACTGCAGTAGGACAGAATGAGGCATCTAATCATAATGCAGTACGACAGAATGAGAGATCATATTAAATCATATTGCAGTAGGACAGATTGAGACCATATTATCTAATCATACTGCAGTAGGACACAATAAAATTTCGTATTGATCTTATTAAACCGTTCTTACTATACTGCAGTAGGACACACAGAGACAGCATATTCATCTAACTATACTGTAATCATGTTGATCTTATCAAACTGCAATAGAGCACACTGAGACATCATATTGATCTATTCATACTGCAGTAGAACAGAGACATCATACTGATCTACTCCTATGGGACAGACTGAGACATCATATTGATCTAATCATACTGTAGTAGGACACACTGAGACATCATACTGATCTAACCATACTGCAGAAGGACAGATGAGACATCATACTGATCTAATCATACTAACGTATGGCAGACTAAGACATCATACTGATCTAATTATACTGCAGTAAGATACATTGTGACATCATGTTGATGTAATAATACTGGAGAAGAACACACTGAGACATCGCATATATATTATCTTGCGGCAATGGGAGAGACTTAGCCATTGTATTAATCTAATCAGAATATAATACGGCATAATGAGACATCATATTGATCTAACCATACTGCAGTAGGGCAAAATGAGACACCATATTAATCTAACAATACTGCAGTAGGGCATAATGAGACATCATATTGCTCTAACCATACTGCAGTAGGGCACAATGAGACATCATATTGATCTTACCATACTGCAGTAGGGCACGGTGAGACATCATATTGATCTTACAATACTGCAGTAGGGCAGACTGAGACCTCATGATCTTATCATACTACAATAGGACAGACTGAGACATTGATATAATCATTCTATAGTAGGACACACTGAGACATCATATTGATTTAATCATACTGCAGCAGGACAGATTGAGATATCATATTGATCTTATTGTTGCAGTAGGACAGGGTGAGACATCATTTTCTCGAATCATACTGCATTAGGACACACTGAGACATCATATTGTTCTAACCATACAGTGAGACATGATATTGTTCTACCCATTCAGTAAGTCACACTGACACATAATTACGATCTTATCATACTGCAGTAGGACAAATATAGACATCATTTTGATCTAACATACTGCAGTATGACACACTGAGACATCATTTTGATCTAATCACACTGCAGTAGGACACACATAAACATCATTTTGATCTAATCATACCGCAGCAGGACAGATACATCACACTGATCTAACCATACTGCTTCTGGACAGACTAAGACATCATACTGAACTAATCATACTGAGACATCATATTGATCTAATCATAGTGGAGTAGGACGCAATGAGACATCATTTTGATCTAATCAGACTGCAATGGGACACACTGAGACATCATTTTGATCTAATCCAACTGCAGTAAGATACACGAAGACATCATATTGATCTCATTTTTCTTCTAACTGTTCTAACCATACTGCAGTAGAACACACGCAACTGACAACTGAAGAAAACCAAACATGCTGCCGACTAAACACTTCAAGATAATTTGATTCCATGCACTGAAACTTAACAATTTTCCTAACAAATTTAGAAACATAAAATGGGCCACAACAAACTGGCATGTGCGCCCAACAAAGACTCAGATCAGCCTGGGCATCCGCCGAGTCTGATCTGAGCTTCTGCTGTCGGCATGGAGATAGCTTAGATCCTTAACAACCCTTTACGTGTACGGCGAATACTCTGATCAGACTGGGCGGATGCCCAGGCTGATCTGAGTCTTCGCGGGTTCATATGCCACTTTGTTGGTTTCGTCGTGCCGCGGCTAATTAATGAAAATACATCATGCCTCTTAAGTCAGAGCCGACTATTTCGTACAAAAAAATAGTTTCATGAAGAAAAAAAAACAACCTCAAGTGTTGTATAAACGTACGAGTATAGGACATGCAGAAAATAGGTTTAAGATAAATATGTGGCCCACAAATCGTAACATCTAAACGACAAGTATGACATGCAAGATAATACAACCTTGAACTGATAATTAAAGGACGCTTAAATACAAAAGTAGAAAACGAAATATGAAAATGCGTATATTCAGTGCGAAAATGTTTGATTTTTTAAGAATCATTATTATATTAGCCATAACTAGTCAGTTTTCTGACGCGTCTAATGAAGCAACCATAGAAATTTCCGCACGCGCGGGAAAATTTAAAGGACTTGTTAGGGAGTTGGACGTGTTTGGCGAGTCAAGAAAAGTTGAAAAATATCTTGGGATACGATATGCAGAAACGCCGAAACGTTTTAAGAAGCCGGTGATTAAAGCTCCAATGTCTGGAGATATGGTGTATGACGCGACCAAATACGGAGCCACCTGTTCTCAGCTTGGAATACCCCTGGGTGGGGTACGCAAACCAGGCATGACAATAGATGTATCTGAAGATTGCTTGTTTCTTAATATGTATATACCGTTTGGTGGAAATAAGAGAGGAGGACTGCCAGTGATGGTCTTTTTTCATGGAGGGGGCTTCGTTTGTGGGACATCCCAGGTATACTCCGGCGATTTGCTGAGCTCTTATGGGGACGTAATAGTTATTGGTGTTAATTATCGGTTAGCTGTTTGGGGCTTCCTTAGTACCGGGGATCAGACTCTGCCAGGAAATCTAGGGTTGTGGGACCAACATACTGCGCTAAAATGGGTTCACCAAAACATTAAGGATTTTGGTGGCAATCCTGATAATGTGGCTGTTTTTGGCCATTCTGTTGGCAGCTCAAGTGGCGTATACCACAGCATGTTTCTAGGAAATAAGGGATACTTTCAGAGGGTCATAGGGATCAGCGGGTCGATCACGAGTCCATGGAGTTACACTTCTACCCCGCTTAATGCAACTAAGCGATTCGCAGAACTCCTAGGATGTGATATCAAAATCTCTACACAAGAAATTGTTCAGTGTGTTGAGTCTAAATCGGGTGAAGAACTAAGTGCGACTCTAAATAAGAAAGAAAATGGTTTCGTAAGATTCCCTATGGAATTTACGTCTGTAATAGACGGCGAATTCTTGACCGCGGATCCTTACAAAATAACAACCGATGGTATTTCTGAGCTGTCTCCCGAGGCAAAGGAATTCTTTGCTTCCATAGATTTTATGACAGGCATGACTGCCGGAGAAGGCGGTATGAACATTCATCCGTTTGCTGGTATAAGTGATACTGAAAACTTTGCTCCTTCTAGGGATGAATTCGAGAAGGAGATAGTGCCGAAAGCGGCTAAAGTAGTGTTCGGTGAAAATGTTCCGAAAATTGTTTCTGAAATGATAATTCATAAATACACAGACTGGACAAACCCTGACGATATTGCTAGTGTGCGTCAGTCATTTTTAAAAATGACAGCTGATTACACGTTTAATTTTCATGAAAAGTTGGTAGCGGACATGCATGCAAATCTTAGCTCCAATAATGGCGGTAAAACGTATGCATATTACGTTGAAGCGTTTCCTTCTCAGCATGTGCTATGGACTCCAACGTGGATGGCGAATCCAAACCACGGAGATGAATTGATTTTTCTGTTCGGGTACGATAAGGAAGGATTAATTGCTTGGACGGAACCCTACTCCGAAGATTACAACCCTGCGGATTGGGAGATAGAACTTTCTAAACTCTATATGACAGTTGTCACCAACTTTGTTAAGACCGGGTATATCTTATTTTTTCTTTCTAATCCTGTTATAAAACCACACGGTTAGAATTATTTCACCAGTTTAATCATTCTATGTACAGGTTGAGTCAGCTAGAAAAAGTACAAGTCCACAGAGCTACTGGAGACATACCAGACTGAATGTAACTATAAGCCGTGTACAAAGCGGTGTGCGGAGAGTCAGAAATAGAGCTTTATGCCATCCTCTCCCACCCCACACATGCCGAAGGCATATAAATTAAACAGGTTGACTGAAATAGCATTTGTTACAGGTTTAATTTAGCTTATTGTGTGTTTTGCAAAGCCCGTTTAACATGTTTTCGTAGAATAACAGAATATGCAAAATTCAGTATAACCAAATTGATTAAAGGACTTCTATGGTTAAGGCGTGATTTTTCCCCATGATTAAAAAGTTATACGGATCACTGACTTCTGCTTTGCATTTATAACTATGACATGTAACTTGCATGACAAATGAATTTTCAACTGTTTGTGTCTATGTAAAGTACGTTAAACATACGTTGACGTTGACGTCATTGTTGAGATAAATTGTAAATTGTAAATTATCCTCAAACTACACGTGTATTTTGGCCGTTTTGACCGGAAGTGTAACTATGGTTTTGCATGTTTAAATGCCGGTCAGGCGTAACAAGAGTAAAAGCATTGCTTTGTATTGTGATATGCGTGTATTTAGCATGCATTTATGACAAAAATGTTTGGAATGAATGACTGGTTTCAATACTTTAATTACCTCAAAAGATGAGGTATGCGAAAACCTTGAATTTAGGGTGGGTAGGGTCAGAATGGATTATCTCCCCATGTCTTCAGGTCTGAATCACAAATGATCAGATTTCATACGGTTTACACATTTGTAGAAGCTCTGCTAAGAAAAATTTGCACACTTCATACTTTTGAAAATTCGGACCTGTCGCGCCGGTCTAATGGGGAAAATCCTCGCCTTAATCATAGAAGTCCTTAGGTGGCTGATTAATATAAAATATACCTCAAGTTTGTATTCTGTGTTTACAGGGATCCAAATAAACCAAGAAATGTAGAAGGTATGATGAGCACTAGATGGCCCGAGTACGACGCCGAGGCAGGCAAATTCCTAACAATTGAAAGACCCATGTCGAGAGATTCTGTCAGGCAGCATTTCGCTTCCGATAGCTACCATTTCTGGTATAAGCTGATCCCGAAAGTTATAGCACTGACTAGACAAAGTGAAGAGGGGACGTCTTACTTTGGCGGTAGTCAGACACAAGGACAAAGCTGTGATGTGGATGGAAAATGTGCGCCATAGTTTCTTTGAAATGACCCGATGGACAGTCAAAAGAACATTGCGACATATAATATGCAGAGACTTCGCACATGCAGTTTTCTCCGTAATAAGGGTACAAGCCCTAAAAAGGGCACGTGCGCAGTAGGTTATATCTCTTTGTTACACTCATGCTGCGCTAATTATGACAGCTACGACAATCATATCTTGATTACAAGAATCATGAGTTCCACAAAACTGCAATTTACCTAGTTTTAAGGACAGACTTTTCATATGGTTCCAGCGTACCTTTGAAAAAGGACCATAAACCATGTGCGTACTGTAAATACTCAAATTAACCTACGCTTTGTGCTATCTGAGCAGCCTTCATTATTAGCTTTTTATACCCCATCACACGTTAGCGGCCTATTATGTTTCCCGCTGGCTGTCCGTATGTCTGTCAGTCGTATGTCCATCTGTCTGCGAGCACTTCGTTATCATTCGATAACGAGTATTTGACGGATATTCTTCAAATTTGGAATGTGCATTTGTATATATTGTATATATTCAATTGATATTGTTCATAGAAAATTCGATATCTTGTGACAGTTATTGCCCTTAATAATGTCTCAGAAGTGCTTTTTGGTCTGTAGTTCCCTTACACATTGAAATATCTTAAAATTGCACAGAAATGATTAAATTAGCATACGCTTTCTGTTACAAGCAGAATTTTGTCCACCAGGGTTATCACCCCACCCGGCCCAGGGCTATATGCATGTATAAAATCATGAACAAAATCAATCTGAATAAAATCGAGCTGGCAGTAAGCATGGCTTACTAAATACCCCCCGCATATAACAGTTAAGCATGGAGCTTTGTCATTTATTAAAGTTTTACATATACAAAGCATATATGTTATGACAGCTACAAACAAATATATCTCATCCCTATAATCCTACCAAGGTAGCTGAACATGTCTGGAAAAACTTGCACATCTGTATACCAGTATGTGTTCACATACTTAATATCGGTCAAAAGGTTTAGAAGTAGTGACAACAAACTCTCTTTTAGAAAACTACAAAGGGGCACAACAAAGCTGGACAACCCTTTGGAGAAAAACTGAACAATATGCGTCAACTCTTTCCTTCTCCTGTATCTATGCAGCATATCTGAATAAAATGAAAGCAAAAATGGCCGAAAAAATCCATCAAGATAGGGTGAAACATATAAAAGGGGACATAACTCATGCAAAAAGAGCCAGACTTTTAAATCAAAACCTTAATGCACATCTTCATACCAGTATGTGTTCACCTACTTAATTTCAAGAAAATCTGTCAACTGATCTTGGAGGAGTAGGGATAACAAACTTTTTGCATGAAAACTACAAAGGGGCATAACTCAGCAGGAAAACTTTTCTGGGAAAAACTGAACAACACGTATCAACTCTTTTCTTATGCTGCATCTATTAACTAAATTTGAATAAAATCGAAGCAAAAATGGCAAAAACCCTATAAAATAGGGCAAAAAATATCAAAAAGGGGCATAACTCAGACAAAAAGGGACAAAATTTAAAGTCTAAACCCTAATGCACATCTTCACATACTTAATTTCAAGAAAATCTGTCGAACCGTCTAGGAGTTGCGATAAACTATTATTATGAAAAATACAAAAGGCATAACTCCGCACTAAAAACCTTCTGGGAAAAACTGAAAAATATGTGTGAGCTATTTTCTTAAGCTGCATTCATGGACAAAATATGATACAAATCAGAGCAAATTTAATGTGTTGTGGATGGACGGACAGATGGACGAAAGGACAACGTCAAAACAGTATACCCCCACAAACATAGTTTGCGGGGGATATAATTAGAGATGAAAGGGATTTTCATGAAACTGGAAACGAATTATCCAGGTTGGTTGGTTGATTAGATGCTTAACGTCCACGGTAAACAGCTAAGGTCATGTCGGGACGGTCAGTTAACCTAACCACACTGTTCCTGGGCAGGCTTAGACCTCCTAAGCGGTTAACCAGTACTACGTGCACATACTTTCGCCAGTAACTGACAACTGCCCTTCCTGAATCAGCGGAAGGAGAAACGAAAGTATGTGGCCAGACCGGGTTTCGAACCCAGGACCTCTGACTGATGAGTCAGGTGCCCTACCAATTGCGCTACGCGGCCCGGCACGAAATTATCCAGGTAATACGAGCTTCCTTTCATAATCAAAATTTTGTCCCCAAATGGTTATCTGTCCCTGACAAAAGGCTATATACATGTTAAAAATCATGAAAACATCTTTATATAATCAGAAATTTGGTATATCTTGGTGAAATTTCATGGCAATGACTGAGTTTGCCATTTGCTAAATTAAGCCACCAGGGTTATTTGCCCCTGCCCCATGGTTATATACATATATAAACTCATGGGGGGAAAAATAAAATCAGAGTTTTAATGGTTTTTCCTGGAACTTGGAACAAATTATCAATGTTATATGAGCTTCAGGGTTATCTGCCCTGACACAGGGCCTTATATGTGTTTAAAATGATGAAAAAAATCTATATAAAACCAAGAGCTGAAATGGATTTTCCTGAAACTTGCAACAAATTATCAAGGCAATATGTGCTTCCTGTCGTGATCAGAATTTCTTCCCAATGGGTAATCTACCCCTGACATAGGGCTATATACATGGACTTATATAAACTCATAAAAATCTATATAAAATCAAAATTAAAAGGGATTTTTTTCTGAAACTCGTAACAAATGGTCAAAGCAATAAGAGCTCCATATCTGAACAATGGGTAGGTGATAATGAAAGGCTCTGTGCAAAGGAACCTCATTTAGGATTGAAAAGGTTTCCCCTTCCGGAATCTATCTCGGGGACCACTAGATCAGCAGGCCAGCGCTTAACCCACTGAGCTACCAGGGCTCCTATTAGGGCTGGGACTCAGCTTTGTGCGTACCAAGAACAGCACTGTGTCAAAAGTGAGTCATTTTTTTTCTAAAATTCCATAGACTTACATGTATTTTTGGCCATGCAAGAAAATTAACTAACTTTTGTCTGCTTACATGCTTGATATAAAAAAACACTGTTAGAAAGCTTAATCATTATAGCAATAAAAACATAGTTGTAATTTTTTATCGATGCATTTTTGGACTGCAGCATTTTAATGTGATTGGTCCTGATTTTTGTCAGTTTTCCAGCGACGTCACCATTGAAATTAATGGAAAAGTTGTGGTTCTGAATTTTAAGCGTCATATTAACTGTTCTCTTTCACAAAATAAAGACTCTATGCCAACGATTATTTTTTGTATACATTTATTGCCTTATTCAACTGCCTTTACAACCATATCTAGTTTAGTGTGTTTATTGTGTCAGATCTGCTCAACAGAAGCAACACAATTTTCTTGCACACTGACAAATACATGTAAGTCGATGGGATTTTTGAAAAGTTGACTAACTTTTGGCACGGTCCTGTAGGTATTAGTCATTTATTTCGGCAACATCTTTGAAATGACAAGAAATGAGACCTTACTGAAGAGCAGACAATCATCAGTTGACACTGTTGTTGCCTGTATACCATCAAAACTATCCCATTTTCTGTTGTTGTTTTTGTTTTGTCTTGTGCATTTTTTTCCTGATTTTGTCTCTGCACAAACCCGAGGTCCAATGTGTTGACGTTTCTTTACACTGGCATCCTACTATGGATGCTAAATGATGGTCTTACCGGTATCGTGCATTATCCCCACTAACATTTCTTCTAGGGCGGAAGGATGGATGCCTCATGATTTTCATGGCCCTTTCTACAGTATGTCAGTAATATTGAGCCAGTGGTGATAATGAAAGATTGAGTGAAATGGAGCCTTGTTTATGATTAAAAAGAATGCAACCTCCAGCAAGATTCAAAACCAGACCACTAGCTTAGCAGGCCAGCACTTAACCCACTGAACAACCATGGCTCCAACTCACTGCACTGATAAAAGTCAATTAACCAACTGCATTCTGGGTATTTTTTGTCGTCTGCTGAAATTGCCGTCTGCATCAAAAATCAAGAATATTTGACAATACTGATCTAACTAACTCTTGTAGAAATGATGTCTAGGCAGCAAACAGTTTGGATCTCAAATCAGGCCCCACATTTGTGGGACATGGTCTGGATCCAAACTGTTTGCCCAGATACCCCTAAAGGGGTATCCCCCATGGAACTGGTTAATTATACAACGACTAAATTTTAATGCCATTTATTGTCTGTTCCTGACAGATGATATACAGAATACTGGAACTAATACAGAATTCACAAAACAGCAACTACAGTAATGATCCTAAATTTTGGACACATGGAAGTTGGACAATTATTGTTCCAAATTCTTAGAAAGTGGATTTTACATATGTTATTGTATCCAAATGATGCTTAGTGAATGGCAAACGTTGTAGACCCTGATCAAACTGCTCCTTGAGGAGCAGTTTGATCTGGGTCTAAAATGTTTGCTTAAACCTGTCTGTCTGAATATTTAGGGTCATTACAGTAATACAGATATCACAAAACAGTAAGTAATTTACAAGAACTTAATAATTCATTGTTAACAATAAAAAAAATCAAAAGAGTGACACCACATGAAATGAAACCGGACAAGGAAGACAAGGAATACTCAAATCAGCCTACCGTAATGACCCTGAATATTCAGACAGACAGGTTGGAGCAAACACTGTAGACCCAGAAGGAGCAGTTTGATAAAGGTCTACAATGTTTGCCATTCACTAAGCATCATTTGAATGCATTAACATGTGTAAAATCCACTTTCTAAAAATTTTGGCACAATAATTGTCCACCTATCTGGTTTCCGAAATTTTAAGGTCATTACGGTACTATACTTATTCAGTTATAAGAGTGGGAGGTCCCCTCCAAATCAACTCCAAAAATCTAGATCCATCTTGTAAGACAGATCTACATTTGTGGGGTTGTTTTGAAAGAAAGCATCCCATTTTACATCAGCATTGTACAAGATATACTTCTCGCCAAAAGTTTAGCATAATACGATAGCAAAAATAAGATTATTAGAGATAATAACAACTGAATTCTTACTTTCTGTGGAAGTCAATGTATTCTATCATCATCGTCATCATAGAATTAGCAAGTTTGTTTTGAATTTGAGTAACTACTGCACAGGGAAGAAAAAAAAAAATTCTTGTAATGCACTGTGAGTGACTTTTTCTTTTACACCAATTTAACATTCAGTAATAATGCTAAATGTTGGTTTAAACAATATTTATTTCAAGAAAACTAGCACATACAAATGTACAGAATCAATTATCGGGATTTGGTTGGAAGCTCTAGGCTTGTAAAGACCATCTCCCCGCTAAATGTTTTTGGCTAAATGTTTTTGGCAAATACGAAAATACTGCTTCTATAACCATTGAAACAAAGCATTATTTTCTCTTGAAAACATGAATTTTTGGGGCATTCACTTCTGTGCTCTCCTTGTGCAGTGTTTGCACAATTCAATTTGAAATAGTTGTTTTTGCAAATAGTTGTTTTTGCACTGGAGTTCATATAGAATGCACTTACCTTAATACTGAAAATTTGAACTAAAGTGTTATGATTTCTAATGATCTTGGTAAATTTCTTAAAAGTATGCTAAACTTTTGGCGAGGAGTATATGTAGGCCATTATAGTTGGGGAAACTCTCTCCCTCTAAAAGCCGAGTAAATGCAGTTTGCACAACTGCTCATAGTCTTCACTTTTAACTTTCCCAGATTGTACATGCAAACAGGTAAAGACCCCTGTAAGACTGCATTGATGTGCAGGCTGATCCAAGCCTTCCCTTTTGCAAGTGCTGTAAGGTACCATTTCATGCGAGGGCACACATACAATGTTAACAGGTACTTAATAAATATCGACATGATTTTGTGTCCGTATAATTTCTGCAAATGTGTAAGATTTGTTGCCAAACCCCAACAAAATCTCCTAGCACAACAAAAACCTCTCTATGATGGCCAGCTTTCAGACCTCTACTATGTAGTTTTAGTTTAGCATATGGGTACACTTCTGTGTTTTCTCATTACTTTTACTAAGGGGAACAACTGTGATTTCAGGTTTACTCTTAAAAAATTTTCTCCTAGAGGAGCGAATTCTTTCATTTAAAAGCAGGCCCCAATGAAAAGGGAATGTAAGATAATGGAATTTTCAGTCAGAATGAATATAAGTTAAGTCTTTGTATGGATGGATAACTTGCAATTTTACATCCTTTTCAATGGTATTTCAGTCATATCAGGATGATGGGTAGGTGATAATGAAAGGCTGTATGCAATGTGGATGTTTCTCAAGAAGAATATAAATTAAAGTCATTGTAAGACAGGGCCATTGGAGACTGTAACTCCTGTTCGAGAGCGTCCATGTCAATATTCATGTTTCCGGTGACTTCCATCCAGTCTGCTAGTATTGATGATGACAGTGGTGATGGCTCTGGTAAAGGGCTGAAATAAAAGAGATATTTAAGTATCCTAGAAGCAAGTTACGGATTCGTTGCACCTTGTGGGGAGCATGGTTATGGGAATTAGAACACTATCCTAATATTGGTATAACAGGTTATAGGTTAGCCATATCATACACTTGTACTGCTTTGCAGTATAAGCCTGCTTTTTAAGCAATGTGGTAGTGTTTGCCTTACATCCAGGAGACCTGGGTTTGAATCTAGGCTGGGGACATGTAAGATTTTTTTAGGAGTCCATGACAAATGGCATTAAACGTTTATGACCCACATGTGCATTAGAACTCCATAAGTCTCATTTCAAGTGATTCTTGTACTCCAGAGAATTTGAAGATGAATTCAATATGGAGGGGGTGAATGTTATAGGGTATAGGTTAGGTATATCATACACATGCACTGCCTTGCGGTACAAGCTGGCTTTTATAGCAACATGGCAGAGTGTTTGCCTTCCACTAAGGAGACCTAGGTTCAAATCTAGGCTGGAACATATAGGATTTTTGGATGGAATAATTTCACTCAGTGACATTGGCATTACTTGGCCAAACACGCACATGTATAATTCTAAAAACTGAACAGTGTCAAACATAAACTAAAAAGTCTTTGTAAGATGGAGTCAAGAAATTATCATCCATACCAAATGGCTGGCAAAATAATAATTTGTTCAGGGAAAAAATAATTTGTACAAAAGCTTAAGAAAGTCCATGGTTCAAATCAACTGGTTTGCAAAAATTGCAAATTCATAAAAGTGCTTGGGCATGCTGATCTGAGTCTTCACTGGGCACATATATCCGAGACAAATATTGGTGTGAAATGGCCCATTTCATCATTCACTTGGAGGCATTTTCACATCCATTCTGAGATCAATATTTCATTTACAGTGTCTTGATTAGAGCTGCAACGATTCACCCAACGACCGATTCGATTCGATTTCGATTTCAGACACCTCGATTCGATTAATTTGATTCGATTCATGATTGATTTTATGCTACCTTAATCCATCATGTTTATCACTTTATTTTGTTATATTTACACTTCTATTTATCTTTGGGTGCATCTTTGAGCACAGGTTTCTGCGAGTCATCGTTAGACGCCATTTTGATAACCCTACCGATAAGGAAACGAAACACCCATATTGATTGGATGACCTAATTATTACTGACCAATCGTACGTTACGTTATAAACAGCGTTATAATATTAAGAGCGGGTCTAAAACATGGACTTCCGTTTTAATTGAGGGCCCATGCGGGGGATTGTGAATCGAATCGAAATTAGTGGAGTTGTTATCGGAATCGAATCGGCCCTTGTGAACCGGATTTTCGATGCATCGAAGTGAATCGTTGCACCTCTAGTCTTGATACACCTCTATGTTTGTCTGCCAATGTTACAAAAAGGAACAGGAAAAGGAAGTTTTGTGGCTTCCTGTTTGCTTCCCTTGGCAACAGAGCCTTTTCCAAATGAGGTCAACTCTTAAAGGAAAAAGTTTGCGCCTAGAGGAGCAAATCCTTTACTTTCAGAGTTAACCTCCATTTAAAGATGGCAGCTAAAAATAAGAATTGCTGAGTTGCTTCCCCTGACAGTGTACCAATTCACCTTAAAAACAGTATCTCTGTGCAATATGTTGCATGCTTACCCTTCTCCATCTTGAGAAACCACCATTAGAGAGTCTACATCTAAACCAACACCATATCCTCCTCCTGTCCCCTTTGGGGTAAGGGCCAGAGGGGGACACAGGTCCTCCATATTAGACTTTGAAAGTTGTTTTGCTAAGGCCACAAGGTCTAGCTGTGGAGGCTAATTTAAAGACAAATATTAATGTATTATCAGTCTAAGGCTTAAAGCATTCATGCACTAAATTTTAAGCCTATAATTGTGTTAGAATTCTATGTTCATAAAATTACTATAAGTAAGTAAGTATATACTTGAACCCTTAAACTGCTAGAAGAATAATTCACCTGGCCCTAAACTGGGGGTAGGGGTATCTCAGAAGCCATAGCTTCCATAAACTCTGATCAATTTGCTTGAAAGTTTCACTCAGTAACACCTATGTGTGAGCCACCATTTCTGGAAGTTAGCAAGGTCACGTGACCTGCCATATTTGGAGGTCACGTGATCACACCGGGAACCGACATAGACACTTAAGTCAACAAGTCAGTTAGGTGGGTAAAACTTTGCTCTGGTAGAAAGCAGATTCTCTCCTGCATAGGACAACCGCAGTTGATGGTGTGTACTTGATGTCTAGTGTGCCTGACAGGCTCTCAAAGTGACCTACACATCCCCCCCCTCCTCCGACAGCTGTTGTCGCGGTTAGCTGTCTAAGGGATAAAGCAAATCTTTTAACCACCTTAGTCTGGACGAAACTGGAATCAACCAGTAATGACTAGCACTGACGAACATGTCCAGTTATAACCAGTACTGACCAGTATGTCCAGTTATAACCAGTACTGACCAGTAATGACCAATATTGTCCAGTTTTAATTAGTACTGATCAGTATTGTCCAGTTATAACCAGTACTGACCAGTATTGTCAAGTTATAACCAGTACTGACCAGTATTGTCAAGTAATAACCAGTACTGACTAGTATTGTCCAGTTATAACTAGTTATAACCACTGACCCAGTCAATACTCATATCCAGCACCTGACCAGTCTTGAACCTTCATATTATGAATGCAAACCTTTGTTCATTTTAAAAAATAGCAATATTTTGTCATCATATAATTACTTTATCATATGACATCACTCATGCTCACTGATAAACATTGGCTAATGTCATGTCATAAAATCTGTATGTCCACATGCTACATACCACTTGGTAACTTAAGGAATGAATTTCTTTTTCTGGTGTTTATCGAAGTATAAACTATATTGGGTCGCATGCAAAGTAAGTGAACCCCAAAGGGGTTCATGTAAACTTTGCTAGCAACCCAACGCAGTTTATACTGCTATAAACACCAGAAAATTAAATTCATTGCTTATATTTTCATTATTTTCTATCTATTAATTGACCACAAATTTGCGTTAGGCCTACAATTGAAGAAGAAAAACATTTATACGCAGTTTCTCCACTAACAGCTTCAACGACATCATAACTTTGCCTACGTCCAATCAGACTGGAGAGAACCATGTTTATTTTGATGTCACTTAACCTCATGTAACGTCGCGTGAACTGATGTAATTATTGAAGTATAAACAACATGACGTTCTGATGGTTTACCCTAGGGCTTTTCAATAAAAGCACTGAAAATGTAAATGGTGTGTAACATAATTACGCCATCTGTGACAACTTTATGTTTTCTACTGAATTAAAGTACAGTCAACTCTTGGTATCTCGAAGTCGAAAATCGTCCCAAACTACTTATATCTGAAAGTAAATTTTCTGGTCCTAGAAAATTTACTTTGAGATATCAGTAGTTTCAGATAACAAGAATTTAAATGAAAATAAAAGCATCGCAAATGACTGCGTGATACCCCGCCACTGCAAACCTTTTTCACACACCGAAATTTTCTGGTCCTAGAAAATTTACTTTGAGATATCAGTAGTTTCAGATAACAAGAATTTAAATGAAAATAAAAGCATCGCAAATGACTGCGTGATACCCCGCCACTGCAAACCTTTTTCACACACCGAAATTTTGTGGCCCCAGAAAATTTACTTTGAGATATCAGTAGTTTCAGATAACAAGAATTTAAATGAAAATAAAAGCATCGCAAACGACTGCTACCCCCCCCCCCCCCCCCCCCCCCCACTGCACACCTTTTTCACACACCGATTTTTCCAGATTTATGCATGTATATAGCAGGGGGCAGGGGGAGATAACTCCCATGGGGTAAATTTGAGCATCACTGGAGACTTTTATCACTCTGATCATTTGCTGAAAGTTTCAGAAAAATTGCTTCAAACTCTGATTTTATATGGAATTTTTCATGATTTTATACATGTTATAGTCCCAGGGCAGGGGCAGATAACCCCCGATGATAAAATTTCGGTGCTCATAAAAAAGCTTTTGTTACTTCGATCATGTTTGTGAAGTTTCACCATCATACTCAAAGAAGTAAAGGAACTAGAGGCCAGAAACCATTTTTTGTACATTGACAAGTGCCATAACTCTGTCAGAAATTAACGAAATTTGCCCACTAACAATCCCAAGCGAGACATTCTCGGAACAAATGCATATGCAAAATTTGAAGGAAATCCATTATTAAATACTTAAGTTATCGAACGGAAACGAAGTGCGGATGGACAGACAGACGGACGTACGTACTACGGACGGACAGACAGACACACGGACGGCAAGAATGTGTCAATGTGTATTCCAGGGTACTTTGAGATATCAGTGTGCGAGATATCGAGAGTTGACTGTACATGTAAATTTTTATGGTAATGATATCCCATATGATAAACTGACCCTTACACCCCCAACAGCTCCTTCCATAAATTTCATATGAAGCAACCACTTGTTAAGCTCCTTTTTGTACTCTTAAGCTTAAAGTCTTCTACCTATCATTATTAGAAAACACAAATATACACACCTGACTATGGTTTCCAGTATGACTTGTAATGCCCGAGGGACCTGGCACAGCATTCTGGAAAAGTTGTCTGTATGGCAACTGAGCCTGTTTTGTATTCACAAAGAGGCCCCTGGGCTGTGTCTCAAACTTGGCACTACTACTGGTGTCCCCCTTTACTCTCTGTGACTGAGTATAGTTCAAAAATGGCACAGATCCGTCTGAGTTCATTTGACTAGCAGGGACCTGACTCTGATGTTGACTTGTATTGCTAATACTTAATGTGTTTAACCCCTGATGTGGCTGTAGATTACTAGTGTTAATACTTGGGTTCATCGGAAAATGTGAAGAAGTGAAAGTAGCAGTAGATGCAGCATTCTGTAAAAATGGTTGACTCACACTGAACCCTATATGTGTTCCTGAAGGGTCATACTGATATCCCTCAAAGGCTGGAGAAACCTGATTTGGAGAAACATGATTTGGGGACACACTATGTACAGCTTCTGGTGAATGTTTACCTAACTGTGGTTGATGAACTGAAGCGCCACCTTCAGGAGAATAATTTAAATGGGTAGGACTAACATTCTGAGGTGAAGGGTTGTTGAAAAATTGTTGGTTGGCTGACTGGGAATTGGGAGAAATATGATTTGGAGAAACTGACTGTTGGCCTGGTTGTGGAGGGAAACTTTGACTATCTGAATTTGGCTGGTACCACTGAGGTGGGGTTGGCTGCAAACTGGGGGAAATACGGCTTGGAGAAACAGACTGTTGGCAGGAATGTGTTGGGAAATTATGTCCATCTGTATTTGGAGGGAAACCCTGTGTATTTATGTCTTCAGAGCATAACTTTTGCAAAAATCCTCCACTGGGAAGATCTTGACTGTTTGGTACATCGGAAACAACTTCAATTTTTGGAAGTGATTGAGATTCATTTACAGATGTTACTGAAGTGTAACTGCAGTTTGTATCCGCTATTGAATAGTTCATTTCTGATACTGACTTTGGTGTGCTTATCATAGTAAGAAAGTCCAGATCACCTAAATTGACAGTTGAGAAATCAACCGAATAATCACTACTGCTTTTAGGTCCTTCCAAAATGTTTGACTTTTGGGAGTTTTCATCTTTTACATTAGAAGTTTCATTTACAACTTCACTAAAATGAGATGCCTGTTGAACCCGAGTTTGATTTGCAACAGCAAGACTGTCAGCGTTTTGAACATTTCTCTGACTTTCAACTTTCTCAGTCTGACCCTGTGACCTTAAATGCTGTTGTAAAAGAGAAATTGTGTCTTGGTGAGCCGCTGGCCCTTTATGAACCGTTCTTCCAAACATTTGTGTCACATTTTTGCTACCTTGACCTTCTCCAGCTACTGACGTATTGTGACCTTGAAGAGCGTAACCTTGACCTCCAGTATCAACAGCATGTGATTTTACAGGTCCATTAGCTGCAACAGCAGAATTAACAACTACTCCAGGTCCAGGATTTAAATTAGTTTGTACAACTTTTTGACTAGCAACAATTGTCTCCCCTTTGACCCCTATTTCTGGTTTTGGGGCAATTGGAACATTGACCTTCTGCATCTTTACCCATCGCATTAAAAGCTCCTTGTCTTCACTTGTAAGTAGTTCTTCTGCTTCTTTACCTGGAATTATACATTTATACATAAATATTTGCTTAACTCTTTAAGCACCAAAAAGCAGATGACAAAATTTACGTCTGCAATATTTCAAAAAATGTCTTGTCTAAGAAATTTCATATTGAGAATTCAAAAACTAGAGGGCAAACAGCGTAGATCTAGATGAGGCGGCTCATGATGAGCTGCCTCTTCAGGATCTACACTGTTTGCAAATTCTGCTATTTCCATCTCTGGTACTTAAAGTGTTAAACAAGCATCACTAACAGTAAACAGAGTGACATTGCCAGTGAAGGACAAAGCTCACTACATTAGAACATTATTCGCTTGAACAGGCTTGGGACCATGGAAATATGTTCCAGCCAAGGTTAGTTCTACCATCCAAGCTTAGTATCTATATAACAAGACCAGTCACCGGGACAGGATAGCTTGCCTGACAGTGCCTTGCCCATCACATAAAAAACTTTAATGTAAAACTTTAACATTTTGCTAACGCCGCCGCTGCCAAAGCCTGGGGTAGTACAATAGCTCTTCCTGAACTTCGTTCAGGCAAGCTAGAAAGACCTCTCGGGACCAAGAAAAGCGTTCTAGTCAGGCAGGGTTAACCAGCCATTAGGGCTTGAGCCACTGAAGTTCTACTGTATTAAAGTTTTGTAATAACTCTAAAAGCTTTTTTGTTGCTTCAAAGCAACATAATACAGTAGAACTTCAATGGCTCAAACCCTGATGGCTCGTTCACCCTGCCTGGCTAGAACTCTTTTCTTTGTCCATAGAGGTCACTTTATATGGAAACTAACCCTGGATGGCTAGAACTACCCTTAGCTGGAACTAACTTTCATGGTCCCAAGCCTGTTCGAGCCAATGAAGTTCTACTGTATGCACAAATACACTTTTCATATATATGAGTCAAACAGCATTCTTATAGTTTGGCTAACTTTGTGCAGAAGCTTGGATTTTTAAGTTCAGGTGGGACTGAAATTGCCAGCTTACCAGGCATGATCAATTTCAGTCCAATACAGTTAAGAATTAAGATCTGATTTTTCAGCATTCATTGTGTGATGAAGTCAGAGGGTGGGGATAAAATTTCATGAAGCCCAAAGCACTTCTTGTAGAATTTTGGCTCCGCCCACTGGCTTCTTCACATGATGAACGCTGAAAAATCAAATATTCATTCCTATTTCTACACTTTATTTGCAGACCCTTTCTGTGTCCTTTTTGTGGTAATTTTGTGTAGAATAGGAAAATATGGGTTGAAGAAAAGTTAGTAACAATGTATTAGGCCATTACATTAAACAGCCATTGCTCTGACGTGGCATCAATCAAATGTTGCAAGAACCCATCATGATGTTCGTTTTCATTAGACGTCAGCAAGTGACGTCTAATGAAAATGAACATCATGATGGGTTCTTGTAAAGCAAGTGACGTCACCTGATCAACTGTCCTTCATCTGTGTATGAAGCTAGTTGCTCTAAAGGGTTTATCTATGGGGAGTCAGTGGCAAGTGTAAATATTTTAAATTGAAATGGCTATCTACACTGTCATTACACTTTTTAAAACACTTCATGTTGTTGAGGTGGAAAACTGGTGTGTTTTTTTCCTTTCTTTTATTAAGGTGAACTGGTACACTTTTCGAGGAAGCAACTCTGCCATTTTCATTTCTGCTTTCGTTCTGAACAGAGGTCAACTCTGAAAGGAAGGAATTTGTCCCTAGGGAGCAAATTCTTTCCTTTGTGAGTAGACTCCATTTTGGATGGATTTTGCTGTAACAGGAAGCAAACAGGAAGTCACAAATGTTCTCTCCCTTTGATAAAATGGCAGAAAAACATTTATGTGTACCCATACATCTTAAAGTAAAATCTTTAAAGTAAATTTGTCAATATTTGCAGATCATATTGTAAATTTTGAATTTCTGACATGTCACCAAGGCTTGCAACTATGACCTCAAACTAAAGAATACTCTAACCTTTCTTAATTTTTTCTTTTCTCTTCCTCTCTGCTGTTTTTTCTTTCTTTTTCTTTCTCTTCTCTTCTCTCTCTCTTTGTCTCATGGCAGCAGTCATTGGCTTAGACTTTTCATCCTCTCCTACAGAATCTGCAAATAAGAACAATCTGAACATGCACAATACCATGCAATGCAAGTGGTGGGGTTTTTTTTCGGCTTTATACTTATAACCTTACTGTCGACCTACATTTTAAGTATTTCATTGGCCAATATAAATACACCCGGGATTTTGATGTGAGTAGCTTACTTTCGCTTTCTCTTTCTACTTTCAGTTTCATTTGACTGTTGGCCTATAAAGCGTGTCGTGATGACTCTAGATATTTCAGTCCAATTCACTTTTTGTCAAAGAACATTTTGCCTGGTTAGATCGCTCATATAAAATATGAAACCAACAAAATAACTTGACACAGAAATCAAAGACGAAATTAAGTAACTGTTGCTGGCTTAGTTTTTGATGTTGTGTTGGAACTGCGACACTTTAAGGGTTATATGTGGGGCGGTCAGCCAACCAATCCTCATTGCTATGTGCAACACAGACAGACCCCAATCAAAATTCATCAACATTCCGAAATCGAAACCCCAACACCAACAACAAATATGCATATCAACATGCGCATCCGTACAATCTGATCAGCATATTCGATATCTTACATGTACCTGACTCATATATATTACAATACACACTTCTATTTAATCTAAGCCGATTATCTTTTTTTTTTAAAAGATATTTCTTGTTTCACTTTACTAATACAGTAATTATTTTTGTCCAATTCACAGAACGATATTCTCAAGAGGCTCAAGGAAATGAATCCATAAACTTTAACCTCTTGGCACCGAGTCTGTCAGTCTCCTCTCCCCTTTGAAAAAGAGAGTTATAAAGTCTATTGAAACAGTAGCTATGTATTTTCCCATAAATTCTAATGCAATTTTATTATTTTTCACTTAGAAAATAGGATCATGTGAAATATACCAAAACATATGGCACTCAATCACATTAGTAATCATGTTTCACATATGCAACAATAGAAGTAAAGAAGCTTCTCACCTGTTTCTTACAGTAAATGGGTATTTTTTTTTTTTTTGTCTTTTTGTGTGGGGGGGGGGGGGGGGGGGGGGGTGTGTGTGGAGGGGAAGCAACTCTGCTGTTTTCAGTTTGGCCTCCTCTCTCAATAGGGATCAACTCTTAAAAGGAAGAATCTGCTCCTTTACGAGCAAATTCTTTCCTTTAAGATAGACCCCTTTTTTGAATGCTTTCGTCATCCAGGGAAGCAAACAAGAAGTCATGAAAGTTGTTCCTCTAGTTGTAAAAACGGTGGAAAAACATGAAAATGTATCATGCATAGGCTGCAAATTTCACCTGATAACAGGGGTATGATAACATGTAGGACATCATGTCATTTTAGAACTGTGCTTGCGCGAATGTTATCAGGCGATGCCTACAGAAGCGATCTCTGAAGACGATTGGCTACATACTGATGCTGGCTGTGATAACGTTTGATTGGTTAAATGACGTCACCGACTTACATCATAACGCATTCGGGCCGTCAACAAGTTCAAACAAAACTGCGCTTGCTTTTCGTTTGTTTGATGTTCTTTACACCTGAAAATATTCTAATGATGCATGATAAATAGAAACCCATGTAAATGTCTTTTGATATCAAGTTTATCAGGCTCGACCAGAAACACGTCGGACCGGCTCGGCAAGCCTCGCCATTCCTATGCTGTTTCTGGTCTTGCCTGATTAACTTGATATCAAAAGACACTAACATGGTATTCTCTATATATGGGCTCGACCAGAAACACGTCGGACTGGCTCGGCAAGCCTTGCCATTCCTACGCTGTTTCTGGTCTCGCCTGATAAACTTGATATCAAAAAACACTAACATGGTATTCTCTATATATCCATACTCCTTAAGTCTATCACATGCATATAGATGTGACATTTTTCTTACCAAGCCTCTGTTTCCTGAGGTTAGCATTCAAAAGTGCAGCTTTTACCAATGCTTTTGTATCCTGGGAGATCAACTGTTTGTTCCCTCTCCCTGGTTCCCTGTTCTCTTTGGGTTTTTCTTCTGTTACAATGGACTGGTTCCCATCTGTTGACTTAGCACTCAACATTTCAACATCCTGGGATTCTAGTTTCAGAAGGCTGCTGGTGTCTATTCTTACTTGGGAATCATCATTCTTAGCACTTAGAGGCTTTTTAAACATTTCTCCTTCCCCTGATTTCAAAGCGGGAATGGGCTGGTTTCCATCCTCACTTTTCACTCTGATGTGCTGAGTCGTCTTTTCTTTATCACTTGAGTCACCCAGAGTAGCTTCCCTTTTGGGAATATGCAGGGAACCATAGTCAGGAGATTTGTCACCTGATGATTTGGGAACCGGTCGAAGAAATGCATTGAAACTGAATGTAGGTGTTCTTGGCTGGTGATACTCCATAGCTTCTTGATGGATTGCCTCCCTAATCTGAGGAATTGACATGTCCTGAAATGAGCAATACTGTAAGTTAACAGATCTATAACGTTATCTCATTTATAATTTGAGAGTGTATGCCATGCTCCTCTCGAATTATAAGTGAGGTGCTACCTTAAATTCATACAATGGAAAGTGTAGAATACTGCATGATAAATGAAAACTGGCCTTATTTTATAAATCATATTTCTTGGAAAATAATATTTGTACCCAGTATTTGAGACTTAATATTTCACACAAAGCACACCGCCTCAGTCAGAAAAAGGGGCATAACTCAACCAAAGATTCATGGAATAAACTCAAAAATCATTAACGTCATCTGCACCTTATCATGCATTCTGAAATTCCAGCTTTAGAAATTCTTGATATTTAGTTCACATGGCTGTTCCTGTATAAAATACCAAGGTTCTAGAGGGCCATAACTCCTCAAAGACAAGACTAGTGGAAGAAAACTAATATGGGTCTGCTTATTTTTTATACTCACACCAATTTCAAGATCCTAGCATTAGCTGATACTAAGATTCACTGCTGCCAAAAAGTGTTTAGGATGGACAGCCAGATGGATGTGCCCAAACCAAAATGACTATTCAACTTTTCTGATGTAAGGGGCATTATAAACAAGAGTCTCACATGAGTGGTCATGTATTACTGAATTTATTAAACCAGTTGGGGAAAAAGATAAGATGCAAGGCTATGCGGAGCATCTTATCATTTTTCCCCAATGAGTTTAATAAATTCAATAATACAGGAGAATGAATGCAAGATTCAATTTATCATATGACAATAAAATTCCATTTTATTTAGCAAATTTTGCATTAAAACGTCACAATTTCACCATAAGAAAATGCCATGTTTAATGGCAGTCAACGCATAACGTTGCGATGTAATTTGCATATTTACTGTAATGTGCGTATATATAGGGACACCTAAAAATAATGAATTTTCCATTTGAGACAAATGGAAAATTTATTAGTTTAGGTATCCCAATATTAAAGCACATTAGGGTAATCCATCTGTGGATTATCGTTTTTAATGCATGGCTTTATTACACTCTCAGATGCGACGTCATATGATAAAGCTTAGTAAACCATACCCCAGACTGTATAAATGTTTGCAATGTACATGTGTTTATGTTTGCAAATGATCTGTCAAGTAAGTTTTGCACAAACTTAACCTCTGAAGTGCCAAAACAAAAACAACAAAATTTATGTCTGCAAAATTTCAAACAATGCTGCATCTAAGCTATGTCATATTGAGATTTCAAAGACTAGACAGCAAACAGCATATATCCAAAGGGATTTCACTAAAATTTTTGACATCCGGCAGTCAAGGCGAAGTAGGTGGGCGATTTTCTAGGTTTTCCCTATTACCCCCAAACAAATTTACCAAAAGTAGCAAGGGGAAAATGCCTAATTTTGACAAAGCAGAAGGGTAAAATCCCCGCCTCCCACTTTTTAATGAAACCCCTGTATCCAGATGAGGTGATTCATTATGAGCTGCCTCATCTGGATATACACTGTTTGCAAATTCAACTATTTACACTTTTGGCATAACTGTGAATACATGAGTTGTACAAAGAGCTGGTAAGGATACTCAACAAACTACAGTCAACTCTTGATATCTCAAAGTGAAAGTTCATCCCACACTACTGATATCTAAAAGTAAATTTTCTGGTCCAAGAAAATTGACTTTGATATATCAGCAGGGATCAAGCTAGACTCAAAGTTTAGGGAGAAGTGACTTCTCCCTCCAGCTGAAATAGGGAGAAGTGACAGCCGTGAAGGGAGAAGTGGTATTGCACCACGATTATGACATTTTTCATTCAGTTTTATAGCTATTATGTATACTATTAACATTAAATTGAAAGATTAATAAGCTGCAATGGGTTTATAGGGTAAATTGTCATAACAGCTCGTTTGTGGAATGATTTGATGAAAATTCTACCAAAAAAAAAAAAAAAAAAAATTTTTTTTTTTTTTTTTTTTTTTTTTTAGGGAGACTCCCACTTCTCCCCAAGCCCAATTTAGGGCGAAATTTCGGCCCCTAGGGCGATTATTTCGCCCAAATCGCCCCCTAGCTTGATCCCTGATCAGTAGTTTGGAGTAACATGAATTGAATGTAATGAAAATAGGAAATTAATCAAAACTATGTTTTTATATATAAGAGGGTAAGTTGTGATATCAACTATTCGAGATATTAAGAGTTGACAGTATTTATGAATCTGAAAGACATACCTCTTTTTCAAAGTCGAAGTTAAAAGTAGGCACACAGATTGGTTCATCATCAGGGTCATGGTACTTGTTTAAGTATGGGTGCACCAGTGCCTGCTCCACAGTCAGCCTCTCTTTTGGATTCAGAACTAACATACGACTGAGAATATTTATGGCCTTCTTACTGGCATTTGGAAACAGTTTTGGCCATGGTACAGGATCTTTGTGACCAAGTTCTGAAATAAAAGGTAAATAGACACACTTTCAGGGGAAGCAAATTCGCCATTTTCATGCTTCACTGAAGCTTCTGTAAAACACTTATATTTGGCGGCCACTTTATTTTGGCGATATTGGCGGAAAAGAAGAAAACTGCCAAACTAAAATGCCCCCTATATAAACTGATAGTGAAAGAAAAAACTAACCCTAAGCATAGTCTATAAAATTTATTGCTTCCATATTATCAAAGCCAGCACACTTCATATATATGAGTACACTTCATATATATGTGTACAAAAAAGAGCCCAAGCATCCAACAAGTGGGAGGAAACAGAGAGTAAAAATGTTTTTAAACATTCTTTCTAAACTAGTGCCTGCATGTAAGCCAAGTTGATTTAATAAAGAGGAACCTTTTAAATCTATTTACTATAAACAGTTTTATTGAGCAAAATTTAACATGAAATAGAAATGATTGCATTAACTGTATTCACCATGATAGTCTAGACCTCGAACTCAAGTGGCTAAAAAATGTCAGTAGAAAACACTATTTTATCAGAAATCAGAAAACCACCAAAATAAAAATCCGCAAAATGGTCCCTCTATTTAAACTGCCAAATTTTGCTGCCACCAAATACAAGTGTTTTACAGTATTCATGTGCAGTAATGTTATGTTGCAACACTGGACATGCCCCGTTGCAACAGCTTCAGCAGAACTCTATTTATCACATGACGTTTCTGTTATTCAGTGGATAACATCAGGTCATAAGAATCGTATGACCACACATGTAATAACACTTTGGTGCTACACGCAACGTCACTGACAACCTCCGTGTCAATTTCAACTCTGACCTCATATAAATGTACCATGAAAACTGGAAGATCGCGAAAATTTCTGCTCATACCATTGACTGCCTAATAGAGGCAATCTAGCACTATCTCCATCACCAAACTTACCTTTAAAGTAGTTTTTGATAATAGGTGAATGGCACATCTGTAGGAGATCTTCTTTAGGTGAGCCTACCACACCAACTATCAGCCGGATCTGTGAAATGTAGTCCTTTCCTGACAAATAATAAACAGTACCAAAATCACTACTGAGACACCTTAACCAATAGCTGTAATTTACCTAAGACCCTTAGAGTGCCAATAATGCAGACGACAAAATTTGTGTCCGCAAATTTAAAAAATGTTTCATCCAAGATGCATGTATATTGTATTGATAATTCAAAGACTCAGAGGGCAAACAGTATGCAGTCCAACCTCCCCTAATGGTCACCTACCACTGATGACTGATGGTCACCTCTTAACAACTGTCACTTTCAATCCCCCCCCCCCCCCCCCCCGTTTTATTTCCTATTTTTTTCACCTCTGATCAGCTGTCACCTCTTTTTTATCCCCCCCCCCCCCCCCGTTTTATTTCCTATTTTTTTCACCTCTGATCCCCCCCCCCCTTCCCCCCCCCGTTTTATTTCCTATTTTTTTCACCTCTGATCAGCTGTCACCTCTTTATTCTGTTCAGCGGTCAATTTTCGGCAAAAAAAAAAAGCGGTCAGAATTACATAACAGCCAGTTTTTGATGGTGGAGTAAGGTACTTTTTCCGTTACCGAGCAAGCGTTTACCTTCTGTTACTTATCAGCTAATAGGAATAATGTATATTCAAGGTAAATGTGAAGATTTACACAGAAGATTTACATTTGCAGACATATACATTATTAAGGCTTTTGTTTTACTGGTACTCAGTGGTAAAATGCCAACTAAAAGCCTGTGAGTCAAAACCTCCAAACAACAGCCACCTCTCTACAATGGCCAGTTTTGGCTGTTCTGGATGTTGCCTGTTGTAGAGAGGTTGCACTGTATATCCAGATGAGGGGGGCTCATGATGAGCCACCCCATCTGGATGTACGCTGTTTGCAAATTCAACTTTTTTCTCTTTTGGCCCTTAAAGGGTCAACAAAAATGATGATATCCGGAGGACATCTTAAAATTTGCTGGTAAAATAGCCAACAGACAACCCTGGTCAGACTTAGGGAATATTCTATCTGGATCAACATCATTTTGCTCAACTAACAAATTATGTTAACATCTGGAAATGTGCTATAAATTGGTGGCAGTATGAGCTCATTGAGCTGACATAGTTTAAAACATGGAATGGAATGGAGTGGAGATGAATGGAATAGCAGAGACAGTGCCACTAATTTGGAAGGCACTCTTACAGAACATTATTTGCTCCCTTTGAGGTAATAAATTCTTTCCCGTAAGAGTGCCATCCTAGGCTTTAGGAGTAAACTGTGCCAGTGGAATGTAGATTTATCTTGTCCATTTTCTTCCATTCCAGGTTTTAAACCAAGCCATATGAATCTTGATTAAGAGTCTGAAACTTTATGGACAATCTTACAGATTGTGAAAGTTGGATCATTTCTTGTACAACAGATAAGGATGTCCACAAGCTTCACCTATACCATCAATTCTCAACTAACCCATGCTAACAGTCAGGACTAGCAAAAATCGCACCATTATCAGGTTTAGTCAATGCACTGATTGTTCGTATAGAGGCAAATATCCAGGCTTTCAAATGATGTTGGTTTTACAGATGAGGAAACCACAAAGATGGCAAAATAATGTCAGTTTATGCCACGCTGTATGCTAATTTAAAGAACCGATTGCTGGTTGCTGATTGTGTCAGCTTCTTTCGAAATTAAATAGAAGGCGACGGCTAGTGACAACCGGTTGTCAGCAGCCTCACAGGCTAGAGACAACCGGTTGTCACAAGCCTGTTAGGCTACTGACAACCGGCTCATATATTAAATGCGTATTTTAAAGGACAGGAAGCATTGGTTCATTGTAAAAACATCACAAATAATTCTCAATAGGATTATGCTTTAAATCAAGCTATATATGAATCACAACAACAAAATATCTGCAGATAAAAAGCAAACATATGGAGAAGAGATATCTTCTAAAAATAGGTTTTCCAAGGGAAGTAACTCAAATCATACTTTATAAGGGAACTAACTCAAAATACTGCTTGCAATTTTCTCTGAAGTTTATGTGCTAATTCTGTTTGCACAATTGCCTCCATGATTAAATAGTAATTATTCTTGTATTCAAATTCATTAAATAGTAGTTATTCTTGTATTCATATTATGAATTTGAAGTTTATTTTTCCTAGTGGATAGAATCAGTAAATAAACAAATTTGCTTGACTGAACAACAGGAATATAGCTATAGGGAAGACCATGTAATGATTACTGGAAAATTTATGTAAAATATTTTTTCCATCAAGATAAATGTAAAATTTGTATGCGTGTGATGCATAAATTCTTTTAGCTATTTCTACGAATAACTCCATGACTTCTAGACAATAATAATGTAAATAAAAAAAAAATTACATCTGATTTGTTTAATAGGTTCTTGCTTTCTACAATCAACTTAAAACTTGATCAGAGTGAAAACAAATATCAGCAAATAGTAATACCATGAAACTAATATGCTTAAAATATCTTGAGTTGTATTTGAAAATAATAGGATTTATAGCAACTGGTTGTCAGTAGCCTGTGAGGCTAGTGACAACCGGTTGTCAGTTGTCACTAGCCACTTCCTAAATAGAAACATCTCAAATGCTAAAATTATAATGTGTTGTATGTTTGAAATAAAATGTAAATGAAAATGTATGTAAGACAAAGTATCTATCATGGGAGTGAAATCAGTCCCTTGGTACTTGACTGTTGAGCATCACTTGGCAGCCTCATGATGCTAAACAGTAACCCCTGAGATGAATTTTTTGTCTGCATCTCGCACCCATGAAAGCCAACATCAGCTTAAGCAGAACTCTACTTTTAAACTTCTTTCAAATTCTCTAAGACACAGCAGAGCTCCAGATAAGTTGGGTTTTTAAGTATAATTCAAAGATAATTGTCCTTATTTCTCAACCAAAACATAGGTTGTGACCCCTCATTAGAACCATCTCAGCGAGACGATTCTAATGGGGAGTCACAACCTATGTTTTTATGCAGCAACATAAAAAATTATCCCTAAATTATCCCTGTTACCTTATCTGGAGCACTGAAATTTACCTGGAAATAGAGGTTTCCTGCCCAGCATTTCAGCAAATATACAACCAACTGACCACATATCAACAGCCGTACCATATTCCACCAATGAGAGCATTATTTCTGGTGCCCTGAACCACCGTGTGGCTACATACTGTGTCATAAAGTAGTTGGGCTCCTGCGGTGATGATGATACACCTCGCGACATGCCTGAAGACAAAGACGAGAAATGACTAAGAGATTCAAGTAAGAGGGGGCTTTATAATTTAGGTACATATATTTTTTCTTTTAACTTTTCTCCTATCAGTTTAAATCATCATGTTTATATCACTTAAAAGTACCGGTAGGTGGGCAACGGTTGAAAAAAGTGTTTTCTTTCTTCTGTAAATTTGTTGCACTTGTTTTCTCCTACAGTCAAAATGCGGCTTATTCAGGATCTATTAACATAGGTCATATTTTAAAACTTGTGTTTAATATAAAAACTCCTGTTTTCACATTTACATTCTCCTAATGTAGTGGCTGCTTTGCTGACAATGTTCATGGATACGGCATACTCAGCTGGATATATTGGCAACAATATAAAAGAAGATCATCCTTTAAAATGTCATCATTTTGGTCTACTGGTCAATTTACTGGACCTGAACCTAGCAATGAATAAAACTTATTTATCATTGTAAAACTTGTTTATGGGACATTATCTTCTATATTGTTTACACATCCAGCAAAGGTCTAAAGTATCCTTCACATCAGAAGAATGTAAATGCAAAAACACATCTACAGTGAGTGGCATTTCATGTTCAGCACTGGCTGTCAATTTCATATTCATTCTTCAACAGGTAACAAGTGGAGGTATAGAAATTAAAATGACTGGGCTGTATTAAGCAATGACTGACAGATTAGGACAGCTTTCAGAGCCTAGGCTTAGACACCAGATCCGGACAGAAAATCTCAGAGATTTTCTAGTCCAATTGTTAAAAACAAATGTTCTATACCTACCAAAATCTCCTATTCTTAGCTGACAGTCTTCATTCACCAGTAAATTACTCGGCTTCAGATCTCTGTGTACAACATGAGCTGAATGAATATACTTCAAACCTCGTAGAATCTGATATAGAAAGTATCGAACATGTTCTTCTGAAAGCTCCTGCTTGGAATAAATAATCCTATGTAAGTCACTTTCCATGAGATCAAATACTACATACACATCCTTGAAGTCATCAACTGAGCATTTTGGTTTAAGAATCTCTCTGATATGTATGATATTATCATGCTTAAAATGTTTAAGAATTTTTATCTCCCGATATGTTCTTTTAGCAACATCTTTGACATCAAAGACACTAGGTATTTTCTTAATTGCTACTCTATCATTAGTCTTTTTATGAATAGCTGAGCAGACAACTCCATATGCTCCAATACCAATGTTCTCTTGCGGAACGTACTCTGTTGTATCAAGGTCAAACTTGACATCTAAGGCACGTCGCTTTAAATGGGCAAGACTCTTCATCAGAGCATCATCGTTGCTTCCTTCTGCCATTTTTGTCTGTTGTATCAACCCATTAGCGCTGAAACCATATGATCACAACATATTTCAAATTCAATATTGGGCACAAATATTAAATACAATATTTTTTAGTAATTAGGATATCCATGAAAGGGCTTGATACTTTTTAATAGCAAGCATCGCTTTTGGGCCCGCTTGCCCGAAGGGCAAGCTCTTATGGTAGAACATTAGTCAAAAGTAAATGTAGATGATGTTGCATATGTTGCTTCAGAAAGCCATCGTTCGATTTCTCGACCGGAATTTACCTCCATATGGGGGCTGCCATTATGATTAAACAGGAAGATTGATCAATTTTAACAAACTGTCTCTCTGTTTCTTATCTACTAATGGTTGCTATTCTCTGTAGACACAAAGATAAAAGCATTCTTATTCACAAAACCTGATATGTGTATGTAAATAATTTTAACGTTCAACGGGAAGCTGAAAAATAATCTGTGATGCAATCATAACACTTCGGTCAATTCCATAGGTGAGGATGTCTGATTGCTGCGTTGACGGGTTACCGTAAAAAAAATCCTGCATCAACATAGAACAGAATACAATATACAGCCCTTCATAGGGGCTACAGCGATGCTCGCCAATAGGCAGTGCCTATTTTCATATTATATTTTATTGATTGATTGATTTTTATTCGGTAAAAACAACATACATGTACAACAATAATACAACAATTACATAAAAAATGATTGAAATTTAAATGTTTAAAAGATATATGAATAGATTTATATTAAACCAAAAAATGCACTTTGTAAAAATATTTTTTAGAAAATAATATATATGTGTATAACTATCTGTAAAATAGGAAAATAAGTATTTACTGTTTTTTATAATTTAAAATATTTAAAGTCATATCACATTTCTGGATTTTCGTTATCACAGCTCTGTTGATAATCACAGTTCATAAGGAAATGACTAGAGTTACATATAAAAATTTAAATTTTGGTGACTTCAAACATAATTGAATATAACTTTCACCACACACATTCGCGGACCATGGGAAAAATCCAGTGAGTCGTCATAGACAGTACTTACTCATCGATGGATCTGGCACCGGAGTGTTACCGTCGGTGAGGCTTCTCCACGAGCCACCCCATCTCTCGAGGAACAGTGCTCCCAGAGCAGATGGTGGACCATGAATGTGAATGGTGAAAATCAAAGTCAATATCTGAAAATGCCATCAACGGTGAATTTGGAGGCCAAAACCGAAAGGAAACTATGTACGAGCCCTAAAATAAAATACAGCTTGAAACTAAGTACCGACAGTATGTATGTTGAAGAAACCTAGGATAACCCATGAAAGCCCGTAGGCTTATTTCCAATGGGGTCCTAATTGGTTAGATTCAAGGTATTGGGGCGATACGGACTGGGAATCGACACAAACCTAAGTTACCTACGTACAAATGAAAGTGATCTAATAATAGCAAAATATATTGTTTTCCATAAGCTGCATTTGTGAGTTCAAATGTCTTTTAATTGAAGTTTTAAACATGTTGAAACTTACATAAGTTTTTATTTCAGAAGGTAAACTATTCCAATCCTTAATACCATTAAAGAAGAAGGTTGAAAACGCCTGATTAGATACTCGAGGAACAACAAAATTTTCAGAACTGCCTCTTGTATTATACCCATGAGATTCTGATACCTTATGAAAATGATCCGATAAATATGAAGGAGAAGTGCCATTGGAAATCTTAAACACGTGATTAAGTCTGAGTTGTTTGACTCTGTTTCAACATTGAGAAATCCAACACTGGTCAGTTCTGAATACCCAATATGAGAACGAGGTCCCAGTTTTTTAATAAATCGAACCACTTTGTTTTGAGAAATCTGAAGTTTTTTCTTCAATGTTTTAGTCAAACCAGCGTACCAGGATGAACAAGAGTAGTCTAGGTGACACTGAATCAATGCAGAACATAAAGACTTCCTAGTTTTTTCATTCAAAGATGAACATTGCCTATAGAGGAACTTTAACCTAGAGTTAACCTTTTGAATGATGCCATTCGCAATTGCCTCCCCTGATAAGAAATTGTCCAAGTTTACGCCCAAGTATTTGACTGAAGTTTGAGCTTGAATAGAATGTCCATTACAATCGATACCAAAATTCTGAACTTTTCTGAGCTTTTTTCTTGAGCCAAACAAAATACATTCCGTTTTACCAAGATGCAGAGATAACTTATTATCAACCAACCATTTACTGCAAGATTCCAGTTCTGAGCTTAGTTTCCTCGAAATCACTGCAGGGTTTTTGTGCGAAAACAAGATAGCGCTATCATCAGCATATAAAAGAAGTTTACACTCAGAACTAATGCTAATTTCCATGTCATTTACGTAGCAAAGAAACAATAAAGGTCCTAAGATGCTGCCTTGGGGAACGCCACATGTTATGGGGGAAGAATCCGAACTTGTGTCATTTACTTGAACAAACTGATTTCTACCTGAAAGATACGATTGAAACCAATCAACAGAACACACACCCATTGCACGAAGTTTGTCACAGAGAATCAAATGGTCGACAGTATCGAAAGCTTTCTGAAGATCCAATAAAACCATTCCAGTGTACAAGCCTTTAGATGTCTGAAACTTAATGAAATCTGTCAGATATGTCAAGCAAGTATCTGTAGAAAATCTACTCCGAAAACCTGACTGAAGTTCATACAGTAAGTTGTTTTTTACCAAATACCCCTCCAGTTGAACATATACAGATTTTTCCAAAAGTTTTGAAACAACAGAAAGGACACTAACAGGCCGATAATTACTGACATCAGATCTCTTATTCTTTTTAAAAAGCGGGACAACTCTTGCATCTTTCAAAGCGACCGGAACAGTACCTGATTGGATCGAAAGATTAACAATGTGGGTGATTGGCTTTTTTAAAACTAAAGCTGCATCCTTAACGAATCTAGCCGGGATATTATCAGAACCTGTACCTTTTGAAGAGTTTAACTGGCACAATTCCTTGAAAATGAAATCTTCATCAACAGATGCCAAAACAAATCCATCTTCTTGTACGTTGCGACTGCGATAAAAATCCTGAAAATTTTGAGATCTAGTGTCAAATAAGTTCAGAGAAGAGGGTAACTTTTCGACCAAGGTAGATGCAATGCTCGTGAAAAATTTGTTAAAACAATTTGCCACCTTTTTTGAGTCAAAACAAGTTTCACCATCAATATCCAAAACAACATTGCTTGATTGTTTTCCTTTAGAGTTATATCCAAGATTTTTTAACTGCTGCCAAAGCTTTTTGGTGTTATTTCGATTTTCATCAATTTTATTTGCCAAATATTCTGATTTTGAATTCCTAGTTTTTCTCTGAATATCATTCCGAAGTTTGCAATAAACCGTATAAGCTTCTGAATCCCTAGTTTTTCTGAATTTATTTAACCAATTATCCCTTTCCTGAATGCTCTGCAAAATATCTGAACTCATCCAAGGTTCCGTCCTCTGTTTCAATCTGATTTCTTTTATTGGTGCGACATTATCTAATACCGAGTGAAAGAAGTCTTTGAAAAGATCCCAAGCTTTAGAAACATCCGAAGAAGACAGCACGTCTTGCCAATTAAGAGCCGAAAGTTGATTCACAAATTCTTCCTTGCAATATCGTTTCAAAGACCTAAGTTTCACTGTATTATGCCTATTGATTTGACCTTTGACCACCTATCTTGTAGCAAAAACCATACAATGATCACTCAAACCCAAGCTTATAGTTCCAAACTGACAATTTTTTTCCGAGGTATTACTTAAAACATGATCAATCAAAGTAGAAGATGTAGACGTCACCCTAGTTGCATCAGAAATTCATTGTTTCAGGCCAAATATCCTTAAAGTAGACAGATACTTTTTGCATAAGTTTGAAGTTTTGTGAAGGACGCAAATGTTGAAGTCACCAAGAAGGTATATTTCAGAGTCTGTTCTGATCTTAAATAGTGATTCTTCGATTTTTTCAATAAAATCACTCTGTTTAGGAGGCCTATAACAAGCTCCTATCACAATAGGCTTAGATTTTGGTAAAAGAATGTCACAGAAAAGTGCTTCAAGTCCTTCAGTCTCTAGGTCACTCCTCTGCGAAAAAGACAAGTCACTCCGTATATATAAGCAGACGCCACCACCAGTTCTGTTCCTGTCACGTCTAATCAGACAGTAACCGTCAATCGAAATCTCGCCATCTGATACAGAATCGTCCAACCAAGTTTCCGAAAGGCAGATCACAGCGGCATTAGACTGTACCGCTATATAACGTAACTCCGAGATTTTATTTATCAATGATCGTACATTTAGATGAACAAAATGTAGTCCTTTTCTTCCGAAACAAGAAAAATGTCCAGGGTCAGCTTTCGAAGGTGTTTGAACGTTTTCCTCAGGAATGTCATCTGAATAATTTACTAAGGGAATATTTATAGACTCCTCAGAACTAAATGGCAGTGATTGGATTGAACATTCCGAACACGTGAAGGAGAATGATTGTGAGTCAGAAGATATCAAATTCTGGTACATTTCCTCAGATACGAAACCCGAACATTTAATGTGAGTCCAACGAGAGCATTGATCACAGTCCACTGCTTTACTTGTTTTAATGACTCCCTTCATGTTTTAATGACTCCCTTATGGCCCTTTCAAAAATATTTCACTTTTATTCAGTTGATTTTTAAGCAGAAGTGGGCAAAAACGAGAGCTCTCGGGGGAAAACACCTTGACCTACAAGCACAATGTGGCTCTTTTACCTGTGCAAAGAGCAAGGCTTGAACCCACAGCAGTGAGAGAGACCTAATGTGTTCAGTTTACTTTAAGTCAGCTCTTATCCACTAGGTCACCAAGGCCTTTGCAACATTTCCAATGAAAATTCATAAACATGTTATTATTTTCATTTCTTAGCCAGTAAAATTGTTTTACATGCATTAAGAATCATCAATAAATTATTTATAATATAAATTTAGGCTAATTTTGACAAAGCATTGCTGTGTTGTGGTTAACTCGGATCATTCAGATTGGACTAACGTCACAAGTGGGGTTCCCCAGGGCAGTGTTCTGGGGCCCATATTACTTCTCATTTATATAAATGACATAGAGGACAGTATTCAAAGCACTATACATTTATTTGCTGATGATATGAAACTGTTCCATACTGTTTGTTCAGAGGATGATATAAAGCAAATACAGAGTGACACAGATAAACTTTCACAGTGGAGTGATAGGTGGTTACTTAAGTTTAATATAGAGAAGTGTTGTACATTACATTATGGACATAATAACCCAAATGCATCATACCATTTAAAAGACAAAAATGGGAGACAAGACATTAGAAATTGTACCAGAGAAAAGGATTTGAGGATCACGTTCGACACAGATTTGAAATTCCGACAGCATATTAGTGACAGCATAAATAAAGGGAATCAGATAACTGGACTAGTTAGAAGATCATTCCTACATATTTAAACCAAAATCATTTTGTAAATTGTATAAAACACTAATCAGACCACATCTAGAATATGGAAACATCATTTGGATCCCAGATATAAAAAAGATATTGATTCTATAGAGAGAGTTCAGAGGACTCTGGATGACTTCAAGCTCCTTGTCTGTCCAGATGTCCTAAGACCATGATTGTGAACAACATGTTTTTATCTGATTTTAACTGTACATAAGAACCTCCCAGCACGAATGTTTTAAGGTTGTTCACAGTGCGACTATGCCAATATTGGCCATGCACTTAATTGGTAGATAGATGTAGATGAGATCGACAAAGCTAGTATATAATGTCAGAGATCTGCCTTACACTCAGCGTTTAAAAGCATTGAAATTACCAAGTTTATCGTACAGAAGATTTAGAGGGGATATGATAGAAGTGCATAAACTATTAAATATGAAGGAGGATATAGATTATGGCATATTCTTTGACTTAAACGAACAGTCAACAAGATCAAATGGTCGAAAATTAAAAGTTCGTCAACAAGATCAAATGGTTGAAAATTAAAAGTGAAACATTGTAAGAGGGATATAAGGAAAAATTTCTTCTCACTGAGGGTAATATCAGAATAGAATCAGCTACCAGAATCAGTTGTAACAGCACCGTCTATTAACTGTTTAAAAAAACCGGCTAGACACATTCATGGGAGACAAGAAATACACAGTTAATCCTGGCTGGGTTAATAATAGCCAGGAGGGGGTTATATGAGATAACAATCTCGCGACCCTACAAGAAGATGTAAGATGTAAGATGTACTAAGGACCAATTAGAACCAATTCATTGAGTTTCTACTGCAGTAATGGCTACAATAATTTGATCATATCAGAATCCGACAGCAATGACAAAAATTGATCAATCTCCCAGGGTCAAACGGTCCCGTAACATTCCACACTTTAATTTAGGGGTCAGCCAAATCAATCACACCCTCCCATGTTTTTACTCTGATTTTAAACTCTTCTTACTAATACTAACCCTGTCAGCTTTGTTTCGCCTTGCTTTTATACTTTTTATCTCACTTTTGCTTTCTTTCGTTAACACAACATGTGAAGAGGGTCAGAGATTATGAAGATAGACAGATACACAATCAAGACTGATGGGACTATCGAGCACTAGTTCCTTTCGTTAATTGTTGGGTGGAGCAGTTTTTAGACGAACGGATGGTCAACTGGCGTATACTGGATCCTTAAGATGGCGTTATTAATTATCAAACTCCCTCAAAAAATGTTTCCTTCTCCCATTCGCTGACATACATCTGAGAAATATGTGATTTTGACAGTTTTAATAGAAATATCATACACACTGGTATAACAAGGAAGTATCTATTGACATGAAAGTCGTGCCGTCTTGTTGTTGTTGTCGTGTGAAAGCCTTCGGCGCATCCGGATAACAGGTAAAAAATAATAAATCTCACACGAAGGAATTCGCTTTCCTAGAAGACCGCATATCGGATCAAGGATGTTACGAGAGTTTTCTTCTCCTGTAAAAATGGCAGAAACTATGGAGGTGTACCTATACACCATAATAAAAATGAAGAATAATTGTTCCTGTACACGTTTTCACTTGGATCCTACCTTATTCACCTTCGACACGTGTCAAGAGAAAACAGACCCGGTTTTTTCCCTTGTCTGCAATTCTAGTGCTCTTAAGGTGAATGGAAGCAATTTCAGGGGAAGCAGCTCCACCATTTTTATTTTTGAATTCCTCCTAAATTGGGATTCACTTTTATAAGGAAATGGTCTATGCATTATATCCCTTTTAAATTCACGCCACCTGCTACACTGCGTATTACGACACAGGATACAGATAAGACAGACATCAAGAATCACTCTTAGAGGCAGATGTTGTTTGACTGGTATAAAGGTTACAGTAAGATATAATAAGTTACAGTAGGATCAAATCATTTTCACAATATATATGTTAGTCTAATATGTTATTAATCGAATAAAATATTGTTTAAGCGTAACAAAAAGAAAGAATTTGTTCCCTTATGAGCAAATTCTTTCTTTTAATGTTTCTCCCAGTTATGGAAGGACTCTGTCGTCCAGAGAAGCAAACATGAAGTCCGAAAATTTGCCTCCCATTGTAAAACTGAGGAAAAAACATGGAGGTGTACATATCCCAGCAAGCAAATGACGTTGAAGTGACGTTGTACTGACTTCGATGTGGCGTAATGACGTCGCATCAACGTCAGTATGACGTCATTTTGACTTCATGTGCCCGCTGGGTATGCTAATACAGTTATCTTTTCTGTGATATTGGTAGTTAAATAACTGTCATAGGTCATGGGCAAATATGGCATCAACTCAGTCTGACCAGAGCCTTCCCTGTTCGCATCAACAACCCTTTGATTCAACGTCAACGTTAGCGATTGTGTATGCTGATCCAAGACTAGGTCATTCACACGTGCTTTGATGCATATGTTCACGTGGTGATATGCATGTCGTATTTATTTTAATAACTGCACCCCCTCTGATAAACTTCCCCAATTCCTTGTTCTCTGCAAAAAAAAAGAAAGGCCGCATTCCGCTAAAGTGGCTCAAGACCACTCATTTTTGTTACTTACTGCTTAAAATTTTCAACCAGGAATGTCATTTATAGGACTTGTTAATTACAACGTCCCAACAGGTGCGTTTATAAGAAGCCATGCGGTATGCATCCAATTTGTTGAGATATTCTTCATCCTTTGCAAAAGGTACTTTACTACATTTGCGAATAGAAAAATGCAGATCAGGGGCCGTATTTATTTAGCCACTTAAGTCGTTGCTATGCGGTTGCTAAGGCTAAATATCTATAAAGGAGATTCCCTACAACTATGAAATTTGGTCTGGAGGAACAGTCTAAAAAGACAAAGACTGTTCCTCCAGACCAAATTTCATAGTTGTAGGGAATCTCCTTCAAAGAAATTTAGCCTTAGCAACAGCATAGCAACGACTTAAGTCGTTTTATGAATACGGCCCCTGATCAATGTGTGAACTAAGAGTCTGTACTTTTCGTATCAACAATCAATGGATCCTGGAGAATATATGCAGCAAACAGCCAACACTCTGATAAGTCACTGCAGATACGTGGAATCATTCGAGCCATAGCTATTCGTACATTTGTGGTGGCACTGCTCTTATTATCAAAGTGATTGGGTACACTTTCAGGAGAAATAACATTGTAATTTTAAGTTTTGCCTGCCTTCTCAGTTGGGGTCAACTTTTTAAGGAAAGAACTTCTCCACCAGCAGCACATTCTCTTAGACAAGATTCTTTTTGGAAGGTCTTCATTGTAGAAGAAAAGTGACAGAAAGTTTGTAAAACTAGCAGAAAAGCATGAAAAGTGTACACATCACCTTAACTATGTGAAAAATCGGATCGTAACTCTCGACAAGGTCGAATTGTCTGTCAAGATCGGTAATCAAAAAATGAAACACACCAGAACCTAGCGCTTAGCTCACAAAGTACTTTTTTCATTTTTATTTCTTTATCTATTTACACAAGTGGTGAAAAAAGTTCTCTATACTGCTCACAGAGTGTTAGAAAGTCTTATCAGCGGCGATGCAACGTCATACGTTGATACGACGTTCCAGTGTTATTTTGCTTCACTCTAGACTGTTCGACGTTAGCTGTGATCTAGAGGCTGTGTTGCACCATCAAAATTGTTGAACAGCATCTAGATCATAACCAACGTCGAACGTTTCATTAACCGTTCGACGTTGGTTGCGATCTAGACGTTGGCGTTGGTTGCGATCTATATGGTGTGGAATGAACCGTTCGACGTTGGTTGTGGTCTAGATGATGTCACACCAATGCAGTGTTCTGTTATTAAAGACATGGGATACGGCATGAGCCACGTTTACGAAAATTCCAGTCGACGACCCTGAAACAAAAGAAGAGCACTTGAAAGAATGATTACATGAGGAAGAATTATGTATGCAAAATACATAGGACAGCCCCGGATCCAGGGGGTGGGCTTTGGGGCTTCAGCCCCGCCATCTGGGCCTCTGTCTTATGTATAATATGTAGGCATCCAGAGAATAAGGAGTATCTGATGACAGTTTGAGTTAATTTATGTGGTTAGAGTAAAATATATGTTGTGACATCTCATTAGAATCGCCTCGGCGAGGCGATTCTATTGAAATATTACAACATGTATTTTAAGGCAAAAATGACATTATCAATTATTCTCATCAAACTAATCCCTAAATTGACCCTAATGATGTCATATATTTTCAAGCCCCCCCTCTCCCTCATACACAAAAACATATCGGCACCTTCCAGCCCCGCCAGTACGTGGTGGTCTGGATCCGGGCCTGTAGGATTCTGCAAAAAGGTTCCCACTCCTATTCCCAACTGACAAACAAAGTTGAAACAATGTCCTATCAACGTCGATGCAAATACGACGTTACAACAACATTATATTGACGTTGACACAGTATGTCGACGCCGTGTGTCACCTGGATTAGGAAAAAACGCGAGACGCATAATCCAATGTGCAACTGGAGGTCTAGCTTTCCTACGGCATATATGTTCAGCCCATTAATCGGGAAACTGTATTACCCTATGCACGCATGCTATCAGGTAACTGTGTTTGTTGTTTGGTAAATTTCAAATAAAACGCGGAATTAAATGACTTGAGAATAATTATTTGTTTGGAAAATTGAAGTGAATTGGCAGAGCATTGTTTGCCATGCTCCAATACCAATGGCGTCATAAATCTGTTACCATAGCAACTACGAGTTCATATTGGTGTCAAAGTGGTGTCATCGAGACGGCATTCTGCCAAGGTACCAAGTACACAGTTTGTAATTCCCTAGTTACTATGGTAACAGATCTGTGACGTCATCGGCACATGTATCGGAGCATGGCAAACAGTGTATGTCATGCTCCCCTTGAATTATGAGGGTCTCAATTAATGGGGTTTACTGATAGCGAATATTGGCCCCAAAAATTACTGATTAGCGAAATTTGAGAAGAAATTTTACCGGTTAGCGGCATCGCCTATGCCAAGTGATTAACGGAATCGATCGAAAAATATACTGATTAGCGAAATTAGAGTGAAAAAATTACCGGTTAGAGGCATCATATGCGATTAGCGGTTATCGGGATCGCCGAAAATTCTTTATTAGTCCACTCCATCTTAATGTTATATTATGAAGATTCAATTAAATAAAGTTAATGATCGTAACTTCTAAGAAAAGTCACTGTGCCAAATGCTTTCCCATTAGGTATGTCTGTATAAACATGCGAGCTTTAAGGGATATAAATGAAATGTCATTCATGAAATTTACTGCATATGTACAGCTACAACTTTTTTGTCAGTCAGAAGATCCTGCATACCCTCATAGTCATGGCCCCATAGCTCGAAAACGAATCCATGTACCTCCCGTTTTCTTCTTAGATTTGTAATGTAAGTTATACCTAAATATTATAAACAAATTCTATAGAGAAGAATAATTTGGTCTTTTGCGAGACAGGCGTACCCTTTACCTTAACAGTATTGCCTTACAAATGGTAGAACTGCGGTTGCGTCCCCTGTCAGTAGCTTAGTCACAATGCAAAAATGCAAATGCTAAAATATGTACTCCTGTTCCTTGGTATTTCCACTATATTTAATGGTATAAATGATGATTAAATTATATATTTTTTCATTAAAATAGATTTGGTGTTGTCAAAAGACTACATGAAGTCACATTCAACACAAGACTTCACTAAAGGTCTCCAGATATGCATAACACGAAGAAATAATGTATCCCCCCTCCCCCTCCCCCCCCCCCCCCCCCGCTCCTCTGGTGTCTAAATTACATAGACATGTTAATGTGATGTGATTCTAGGGGTACTTGGAAGCTGAATTTGCAATTATGCCAGAATACTCCTTTAATGTGGTTATATGTATGATAGTATAATAAAATAATAAAGATTGATCACAAGACTGAAAAGTCCTATTTAGTCAATTCTTAGATAAGATCTGTCAGCAGTAATTGGTAAAGTAAATCGTACTCATCTTTGTACAGCAGATAAAAAGGCACAATGTGACAAACTAGATCAACATCATGTCCTGCTTATCCTGCAAGAGTTTATAGATTGATACCTTACATGCCATTACAATTTTTGAAGTAATGCACGACCTCTGTCTTATGTGAAAAAGTATTTTTTTTTCAGGATATATTACATGCATTTCTTTGTAAAAATGCATAAAAACTGTCCTTCTTTGTGCTTAGCATCAATTTCGGATAAAAAGAGTATTATAATACTATATATGTCAGTAGTATTCAAAGTATGCATCACTGGCATGAGGTAGAGAGCGGTATGTAATTTTACTGATTTTGCCAAAATTTTACTGATTACTGATTTTGCCCTTATATTTTACTGATTACTGATTTTTGGGCCGAAATTTTACTGATTACTGATTTCAGAGGTACCCCATTGAGACCCTCAATTACGAGTGTGATGCTACCTGAAATTCATACGATAGAAAATTGTTATTTTCTCAAACCTATAATCACTACTTACAATGTGTTATTGCGGTATTCTGTATGCGTATGTTAACGTTATGGTTTTTGCCGGTTTTACAAAGATTTGTGGGAAAGCGTCATTAGAAACCGTGTAAACAAATGATAAAACTGGAGTAAATAGAGGATCTTACATGAGTGCTCATGTCTTATTGAATTTATTAAACGAGTTGGGGAAAAAGATAAGATGCGAGGCTTTGCCGAGCATCTTATCGTTTTCACCAACGAGTTTAATAAATTCAATAATACAGGAGCACGAATGCAAGATTCTATTTATCATATACACTAAAATCGCATTTTATTAGCAAATGTTGCACTAAAACGTCACAATTTCGCCATTAGAAAACGCGACGTTTTATGGACGTCAACGCATAACGTTACGACGTAATTTGCATATTTAATCCGGGCCACTAGTGGATTATCGTTTTTTAATGCATGGCTTTATTACACTCTCAGATGCGACGTCATATGATAAAATTTGATAATTAAGGTTTAGATGCCTTTATTCATAGGAAAATTTGCCTGTAACAAGTTTTACCATAACAATGCATATATTCCGGGCCGATGTGGGCTTTATTCTTCCTTAAATCAGCTTTTATAGAGAAGAAAGTGAAAGTAGACATTATATCATATATTTGTAGAATATAATCCACAGTCGGATGCTTAAACATAATAATGCTCTCCGCCAACCTTAAACCTCATTCCGGAAAGTCACTTTTGTGCCGTAATTTGCCTTTTTCATCATTTCTTGTTATAGTATTCGGCGGTAGATGTTATGGTTTCTTTCGGCTAAGATATATTATCCTACGGTTAAATTGTCAACTATGATACAGTATTCTACGGTTTTTGGCGGTGGTATTCATTTTCACCTTCTAGCAAACATTATGAATTTTATGAGTCAGATTTCAAGAAATGTCAATATAAATGAAAGAAAATGTAAACAAACTTCTTTGCTGGCCTACGATGAGGGATTGAATGAGTATGACTCTCTCCTTCCTATCTTAATTGTAATAGTCATGACTAAATACATTTAATTCATCCCTTTAAGTATAAAAAAGACGTTTCTCCATATTTACAGAAGTATATTTCATTGCTGCCTTTATTTCAATGACAAATCAACCTTTGAAGATGTCATAAATCATAAAGCTGTAATCATTATGCCCAGCAATAAACCACTCAGGCCCACATTCACAAACACAACTCAAACTCATACACGACTCATACTCCAGTAAGGTCGGTTGAAGTGACGCTCGAGCAAGCCTTGAATGCGTGAAGCTCAAGTATACAGTTTTGGTATTCACTTTGTCTTCGTGGAGGAGACTCTAGCTACACTCCAGTTAGACTCGCATCATGTAAAGGACAGTGTGGACCCGGACCGGACCTCCTAAAGTATATAAACTGTTATGACTCTAACTTTTGAGACATGGTTGTCTTATCCGTGTAGAATTACATCTTACTAACTGTATAATTCGTTAAATTATAAATATACCGCGGGAACTACGCTTTTCTACTTGACGTCTGAGCGTCCGTCCGGTTTATCTTGCTATGTCTGAAGAAGCGTTCATGGTGTGGCCTGTAAAACATCGGTCATGGATTCGATACCGTCCTTCTCCAGTATTTTGGCTGAAACGTTAATCGGTTTTCCTATTCTCGTACAGTGATTTTTCACTATTTTGGGAATTGTGCCGGTGCCCACAGAGTTGGGACAGATCTCTTCGTATTTTCCTTAAATTTGAAATTTCAGAACACCTATATTGGCTCAAGTGGTGGAATAGAGGACATGAAACTGAATATATAATATTTAAATTCAATTATAGCTATATATCTGCCAGCTCTGCAAGCAAGCAAGTAAATTTGTGCGTGTTGGTCCCTGGAAAAATCTCCCTGCAACTGGGAATTTTTCAACTTGCAGTTGGGGAAAAAATACTATTTCGAATTGGGACTGGTGCCCCACTTATGTAGAGAAAAAAATCACTGTCGTATCATTGTATTTATTGTTGTTTAACTCTACCTCCTGGTAGTTTCTGCGAGCCCCCCCCCCCCCCCACACACACACACACTCACACACACACACCCCGCCCCAAAAAACGACCCCTTCCCGCCTTCACACGTCGTATGCGCTTTCTTTACTTGTTTCGTGAACAGCTTTCATACCACGGATTTTATCCATACTAGGCATATACTAACTAGTGACACGGGGACGACGTTGTTGCATGCAATGAACAGCTTCGATGATACTAAAATTAATTGTTATGGGCGTGTTTCAATATCATTGTAGCCCCTCCATCCCCCACCCCCAATAGACGATGTATGCTATAGCCATTTTAAGACAGTAATATTTTGTATTAAAATGTTTGTTATCATTAGTATTATTATTTATTAATTATTTTTTTGCGTGTGTTTGAAACTAATGATATGTAGCAGTACTTGAGTCAAGATCAGCTAGGGTTATGTAGCTAAGGTCAATGTAGAACATTTATGCAGTTGAGCACCCTCTTTTGATATTGTATAAAAATGAAAATTAAAAAAAACAAAACAAAACAAAAAAAAAACAATGTATATGTTGAAGCATTAGTACTTTAGAAGTTTTTATTCGTTTGAATATACATATCCCACCCATTCCCCTAATCACACCACTACCACCTATATCCACAGGGAAGAATTCTCGTCACGACAGTTACGGGGATTTTTCGATAATATCCAGGAGGGTCGGAGATAAGCGATAACCTGTGTACGGTTCTCAGTTTAACAGGAAAATGTTTAGAAGCTCAAAAATAAATTATATTTTCTTATTTAATATATCTTCCGACATTAGATTGTAACGTCTAGCTCAAAAGAGCATTTCCAGCTCTTTAATCTGGTATAATAATTATAGAAATGCGTCAATGAGAAATTTCTTCCATCAGAGCGCACGGTTTTCTTTCTACAAACCATAAGTTTCTTAACACAATTTATTCAAATAACGCGAATCTTCGTTTTTGGACCTAAATAACATATATAAATTAACATTTGCGAATCTATTATAACGTATGAGCTGAAAGCTGTTATTCCACTGATTACAAAGATGTATTTTTACATACATAGCTAAATGGGAAATTTCTTCCCTGAACGCCTAATTTTGCTAACTATTGATTCGAAGCTTGGTCGAAAATTTTCATTCTCCTGACCATTTAGACACTGTAATTTGTGGCCAAGGGCTAAAGTTTACAGGTAGTATAGAGTTATCGATTTGACAACGTAACGAGTTTTCTTCCTGATGGCAAAATGAATTTGGGGTTGGGGTATATTGTTTTCAATCTGTCCGCCAATCTGCTGTCCGCATTTTAGGTTTTTACTTTTACCGCATTTGTCGGATCTCATTAATATTTTTAACATATATTTATGATGACTGGAGACAAGTCAGCCTAAAATAAGGGGGACCCGAAGTGGTTTTTGAAGGAATTACGTTTCTTTGTAGTTTCCGCTAAAAATGTGTAAATAGTGCCAGAGTTTCCTTTTTAATATCAATTCTCTGTAAGAATCGGAAAACGTTGGCCACGCTATGTCTGGGATTTTAGTAATTTTTTGTCTATATATCAGGTTTGATGCAAAACCACCATAAACGGCGTTGAAATCTTCATTTTATGTTTCGTTGCCATGGAAACGGAGAATGTTTGTTCTGGGAGGAAGGCCGAAAAATTGAAAATAAAAAATCAGAAAATTGGCAAAATTGTTCGTTATTTTCCTGTCTCCACAGAAACTTTTTGGAAAAGAAATGTTTTTAACATCAAAGCACTAAGTTGGCATAGCACAATGATATAAAGTTGGTGACAAAATTTTGCATAGCTTTCTTACACTAAGGGCCCGAAAAAGGGGAAAATTGGCATTTTATCAAATATGTGAAAAATGCAATATTACACTTTTTCGGCGGAGTTTTTTGACAGTTTAACAGAAGATGTACAGACAAAGACTAGTATGGTCATAAAGGACAATGTATGTTAAAGTAAAATATAAAAAAAACTGGATGGAGAAATTCAAATCAAAAGGTCAAGGTCAATGTTAAAATAGCTAAAAAAATGCTATTTTAATGCCTTTTTTCGACATTTATAGGTATAAATATCATTTTTTATGTTTTAAATGCGGTTTTAAAGTGCAAAAAACTATTACACATTATAAATCTGATCATCGCAGCAACACTAGTTTATCCAGAAGCAACAAGTTTTCAAGGTCAAGGTCACCAAAATCGTGAAATTTTTAAATAATAACATGTTTTACATGAAAATTATGGTCTTTTCCTTCTTCGATAAGGTATGTAATTATAGCAAACAGTCTGGATATAATTTAAAGTAACCGTGCTTCAATTTCTGACATAATTCATGTTGAAGGAAATTGCAATGCCAAGGTCAAGGTCACAAATATCCACGAAATAATGGCAAAAATGGACTCTGTATCATTATTATGATCATTTAGAAACTCTGACAATTCTTGATTTCATTTTTAGTTGGTCATGCATAAATTGCATATAATGTTATGATACATCATCTGAATCAGGAAGACCATTCAAGGTCAAGGTCACTTATTTTCAGTCCGAGCTCTCTATCAATACTTAGGAATTTTTGTCGATTATAAGCAATTTTTTAGGCTTTATGCCATGTTTGCTCTGCAACTTCCGGAAAATGTTGGCCACGCTATGTCAGGGATTTTAGTATTTTTTTGTCTACATAACAGGTCTGATGCAAAACCACCATAAACGGCGGCGAAATCTTCATTTTATGTTTCGTTGCCATGGAAACGGAGAATGTTTGTTCTGGGAAGATGGCAGAAAAAATGAAGATAAGAATTTGGAAATTGGCAAAATTGTTATTTTCTCGTCTCTACAGAAATTTTTTGGAAAAGAAATGTTTTAAACATCAAAGCACTAAGTTGGCATAGCACAATGATATAAAGTTGGTGTCAAAATTTCCCATAGGTTTCTTACACTAGAGGCCCGAAAAAGGGGAAAATTGACATTTTATGAAATTTGTGAAAAATGCAATATTACACTTTTTCGGCGGAGTTTTTGGACAGTTTAACAGAAGATGTCCAGACAAAGACTAGTATGGTGTTAAAGAACAATACATGTAAGAGTAAAATATAAAAAAAACTGGATGGAGAAATTCAAATCAAAAGGTCAAGGTCAATGTTAAAATAGCTAAAAAAACGCTATTTTAATGTCCTTTTTTCGACATTTATTCTTATAAATATCATTTTTATGTTTTAAAGGCAGTTTTAAAGAGCAAAAAACTATTAAACATTATAAATCTGATCATCACAGCAACACTAGTTTATCCAGGAGCAACAAGTTTTCAAGGTCAAGGTCACCAAAATCAAGAAATGTTAATAAATAACACGTTTTATATGAAAATTATGATCTTTTCCTCCTTCGATGAAGTATGTTATTGTAGCAAACAGTCTAGATACAATTGACAGTAACTGTGCTTCAATTTTTGACATAATTCAGGTCAAAGGAAATTGTAGTGCCAAGGTCAAGGTCACAAACATCCAGGAAATTATGGCACAAATGAACTCTGTATCATGCATTATGATCATTTACAAACTCTGACAATTCTTGATTTCATTATTAATTGGTCATGCATAAATTGCATATAATGTTATGATACATCATCTGAATCAGGGGGACCATTCAAGGTCAAGGTCACTTTTTTTCAGTCCGAGCTCTCTATCAATACTTAGGAATTTTTGTCGGTTATAAGCAATTTTTTAGGCTTTATGCCATGTTTGCTCTGCAACTTTCGGAAAATGTTGGCCACGCTATGTCAGGGATTTTAGTATTTTTTTGTCTACATAACAGGTCTGATGCAAAACCACCATAAACGGCGGCGAAATCTTCATTTTATGTTTCGTTGCCATGGAAACGGAGAATGTTTGTTCTGGGAAGATGGCAGAAAAAATGAAGATAAGAATTTGGAAATTGGCAAAATTGTTATTTTCTCGTCTCTACAGAAATTTTTTGGAAAAGAAATGTTTTAAACATCAAAGCACTAAGTTGGCATAGCACAATGATATAAAGTTGGTGTCAAAATTTCCCATAGGTTTCTTACACTAGAGGCCCGAAAAAGGGGAAAATTGACATTTTATGAAATTTGTGAAAAATGCAATATTACACTTTTTCGGCGGAGTTTTTGGGCAGTTAAACAGAAGATGTCCAGACAAAGACTAGTATGGTGTTAAAGAACAATACATGTAAGAGTAAAATATAAAAAAAAAAAACTGGATGGAGAAATTCAAATCAAAAGGTCAAGGTCAATGTTAAAATAGCTAAAAAAAATGCTATTTTAATGTCCTTTTTTCGACATTTATTCTTATAAATATCATTTTTATGTTTTAAAGGCAGATTTAAAGCGCAAAAAACTATTAAACATTATAAATCTGATCATCACAGCAACACTAGTTTATCAAGGAGCAACAAGTTTTCAAGGTCAAGGTCACCAAAATCAAGAAATGTTAATAAATAACACGTTTTATATGAAAATTATGATCTTTTCCTCCTTCGATGAAGTATGTTATTGTAGCAAACAGTCTAGATACATTTGACAGTAACTGTGCTTCAATTTTTGACATAATTCAGGTCAAAGGAAATTGTAGTGCCAAGGTCAAGGTCACAAACATCCAGGAAATTATGGCACAAATGAACTCTGTATCATGCATTATGATCATTTACAAACTCTGACAATTCTTGATTTCATTATTAATTGGTCATGCATAAATTGCATTTAATATTATGATACATCATCTGAATCAGAGGGACCATTCAAGGTCAAGGGCACTTATTTTAAGGCCGACTTCTCTGTCAATATTTAGGAATTTTCGTCGATTATAAGCAATTTTCGTAGGCTTTATGCAATGTTTGCTGAAGCTTGCTGGGTAAACAAATCATTTAATGTTTGTGAATAGTTTATACCATTCATACCATTTGCATTAAAAGATTCGTCGAGGCCAAGGCCATCAGTAATCAAGAGATTCTTGTGTCTACATGTCAGTTCATATAAGATAGCTGCATCATTAATCATCAGACTGGAAATAAAAAGAAATGTTTTGTGGGAATTAACTCTTTAAAGGATCTCTGTACATCCTGTTTTAAACATTCTAGTACACTTTTTGAAAAGCCGGTAGCTCATGATTTAAGAAGGGGTATGAAACCCACCACCCGCACCCGTGCTCAAAACCCACCACTGGAAATTTTAGTGACGACCTTTGAGAAATAAAAGTTTTATTCTAGATTTTATTCCAAGATATTGTCACACAGTACATTTGTGTGAAAAATCAAAATCAGTCCATAAATGAAGGCGCTGGAACGATGAAAAAGTTTTTCTATAAATAACCACTGTGGCCTTGACCTTAGAACCATAAAACGCAATATTGTCCAAGATATTATCACAGTTAACATTTGTGTGAAGTAAAATCCAAATCGGTTCATAAATGAAGGTGCTAGAGAGATAACAAAATTAAAAAAAAAATAGCCACCGTGACCTTCACCTTAGAATTCTGAAACGCAAACTTGTCCAAAATATCATTTGTGTGAAGTTACATCAAAATCAGTTTGTGGATAAAGGCACTATAGCGATGACAAAGTTTTCTGTAAATAGCCACTGTGACCTTGACTTAGAACGCTGAAACGCAAACTTATCCAAGATATTGTCAGACTAATCATTTGTATGAAGTTTAATCAAAGTCGGTCTACAAATGAAGGCGCTAGAGCTATGACTAAGTTTTTCTATAAATAGCCACTGTGACCTTGACCTTAACCCTAGCATGCTGAAACAGAATCTTTATTAAGATATTATCAAACTATACATTTGTATGAAGTTTATTTAAATCGGTCCATAAATGAAGGCGCTAGAGTGATGACAAAGTTTTTCTAAAAACAGCCAATGTTACCTTGATCTTGACTCCGGAACGCTGAAACGCGAACTTGTCCAAGATATTGTCATACTTACCACCTGTGTGAAGTTAAACGGAAATCGGTTTATGAATGAAGACGCTAGAGCGATGACAAAGTTTTTGTAAAAATAGCCACTTTGACCTTGGCCTTGACCCCAGAACGCTGAATCGAGAATTTGTCCAAGATATTGTCATACTTATCAAGGGCTCACCCTAGAGGGCGATTGGGAGAAATAGTCTCCCTAAGCTGGCTGACTTCTCCCTGTTTTGAGTTGAGGGAGAAGTGAAAATTATAGAAGGGAAATCCAAACTGTGGACCAAAACTTCTCCCTAAAGTCCAGAAAATGTGCAAAACTTCTCCCTGTCTGAAAGCTCTAGGCTGACCCCTGGACTAATTACTTGTTTGAAGTTAAATCGAAACTGGTCTATAAATAAAGGCATTATAATGTTTCTAATATAGCCTTGCACTAAAATTGCTAAAATGGTTCCGCTTCACTGAACAAAAATGACTGCCAGAGCTAAAAATAGAAAAAAAACCAACTTTAAACCGTATCTCCCTCAAGCCAATGGCTCAATTTCAAAATAATTTCACAGAAATGTTCGACTCATAGCCATGAACCACTCATAGCGCTGAACCAAAATTGCTAAAATGGTTCCACTCCACTGAACAAGACTGGCCACCAGAGCTAAAAAAAGAGAGAAATAAATCATTGAATGACACAGAGGGCACAGTTTTAATCTAATCTTCATTAAACTTTGTCAGAGTGTTTATCTTGATGTAATCTAGACCAGATCTGAAACCGGATGGTGTCGGGTTAAAAACTAGGTCACTAGGTCAAATCTTAGAAAAACCTTGTGTACACTTTAGGGGAAACAGTTATGATCTAATCTTCATAAAATTTTATCAGAACCTTTATCTTTATCAATTCTAGAGCAAGTTTGAAACTGGGTTATGGCAGGACAAAAACTAGGTCACTAGGTCAAATCTTAGAAAAACCTTGAGTGCACTGTGCAGCTGGCACTGTTTCGTTCCAATCTCCATGAAACTTTATCAAAATGTTTATCGCCAACAAATCTAGACCGAGCTTGAAACTGGGTCATGTTGGGTCAAAAACTAGGTCACTAGATCAAATCTTAGAAAACCTTGTGTTCACTCTAGAAGGCACAGTTTTGATTCATTAATCATGAATCTTTGTCAGAATGTTTAGCTCTAAGAAATCTAGACCAAAGGGGGGGTGCCTATAAGGCTCTTTTTCTGCCCAAGAGCAAAATGTTTTATTTTCAGCTGATGATTAGAATATAGTGTCCGCTATAATGAATCAAATCCACTTTTTCAGTTTTTCCCATTCAAGTTTGTAGTACTAGTGTCCCAGATGCTACATACCAAATTTCAAGGCAATCAGCCTAGTGGTTCTGGAGAAGAAGATTTTTTTAATTTTTTTTAGCATATATCAGCATGGCGGCCACCTTGGTCATGTGGCCTGGACCAAATATATAAACTTTCTTTTCCCCTTTGCCTGGAGGCTGGATATGAAGTTTAATTGAAATTGGCACAGTAGTTTCAGAGGAGAGGTCCTTCGAAAATGTTGACGACGGATGGACGACGGACGATAAATGCCGGAGGCTACCATCCTTTAAACTCCCCCCGGAGCCTTCGGCCCAGGGGAACTAATGACAATTACAAAAGTTGGTACAAAGTATGAGAAAATTCCAGTTTATTCTCATTTTGATATCAGCATATTTGTGATCTTGATCTTGACCTTCATGTTCAAATTTCTTGATCTATGTTATGTTGTATTTTATCAAATGATTCAGCGCTCTTTTCAAATCAGGCAATGGCTTTCTGATCATATTCAGTAAATCTTTACAAAACTTGGAATATATGACGAATAAATTCCACTCTTTTCCAAATGTTTATAGTAGGCTGTGACTTCCTTGACCTTGACCTTTATATTTGAATTTTTCAATCTGTTTTATCTTGTGCTTCATTAAATTATATATTACTCTTTTCACACTCTGTTCGAATATAACAATGGTTTTATCATACTCAGTTAGCATTTACAAACACTGGAATAAATAAATTATGACAAATTCCATTTTTCGACATTTTCAAATCGGAGGTTTGATGTGCTTGACCTTGACCTTTTATTTGAATTTGTTGAACTGTTTTATGTATTGCTACATTAAATATGTTGCTCTTTTCAGATATAGCAATGGTTTTCTTCTGTATGCAGTAAACCTTTACAAAAATGGGACAAAAAGGAAATTCTAATTTTTTCAACATTTTGAAGTCGGAGCGTTGTGCTTGACCTTGACCTTCATATTTTCATTTGTTGATCTTTTATTTTTTTTCTTCATTAAATGATATAATGCACTTTATAAATATAGCAATATTTCCCTTATCATTGTCAATAAACCATTACAAAAATTGGGATAAAAAATGAGAAATTCCTAGTTTTTCAACATTTTGAATTTGAAGCTTTGTTGTGCTTGACCTTGACCTTCATATTTGAATTTTTGGATCTGTTTTATGTTTTTATTCATTAAATGATATATTGTTCTTTTAGAATGTAGTGATGGCTTTCTTATGATATTCAGTTAACCTTTACAAATTGGGACATAAAATGAGAAATTCTCAGTTTTTCAACATTTTGAAATTGGAGTTCTGTTGTGCCTGACCTTGACCTTCTTATTTGAATTTATGGGTCTTTTTTATTTTTTGCTTCATTAAATGATATATTGTTCCGTTTCATGTTATATTTCATTTTATGATATATTGTTCTTTACAAGTATAGCAATGGCTTTCTTATCACATTCATTTAACCTTTACAAAAATTTGGACATAAAATGAGAAATTCCCATTTTTCTAACATTTTGAAATTGGAGCTTTGCTTTGCTTGACCTTGACCTTCATATTTGATTTTGTTGATCTGTATTATGTTTTACGTCATTAAATGACATGTTGTTCTTTTCAAATACAGCAGTGGTTTTATTATCGTATTCTGTTAACCTTTACAAAAATTAGGGGAAAAAAATGAGAAAATCCAAGTTTTTCCATGTTTAGAAATAGGAGCTTTGCTTTATTTAATCTTGACCTTTAAATATTAATTTTTCCATCCAGTTTCTTTTTTATTATATAATTTGGTATATTACTGGTTATAAATATATTAGTGGCTTTCTGAACATCTCTGTTAAACTAATGAAAACTTGTTCCAAAAAACCGCAAAATCCCAGTTTTTCCACATTTTGAAATGTGCCAAATTATGTCCCCTTTGAGCCCTCATTGCGGCCTAGGTGTGATACATACTTGATTTATATTTGTTTCTATAAACAGAGTTAAGTTGGTATTATATGTTATTATATCTGTATCTGAGATCTAAGAATTAACTATGGATGGACAGACCAGATTAATATGCTATATTTTCATTATTATCCTCCTAAATTTTGGACTCTCTTGCTTAACTCAAACTATCTTGGTTACCATGGCAACAGGATGAGGAACAAAAATTTTACTACTGTTTTTGTCGTTTAGGGGTCATTTCTGATTCATACACCAAGAATGAAAAAAAAAGATTGGTACAATGTGTAAAAAGATCCTGCTTTTTTCACACACCTTCAAACGAAGTTTTGCTGTGCTTGGCCTTGACCATCATTTTAAGCTTTTCTATCTGTGTTATGATTTATTTCATTTAATGATATATGAATCTTACTGGAGCTTTGATGATCTTGACAGTCAAATTTAAATATCTGCATCTACTTTGTGTTTTATTTCATTAATGGATATATAACTCTTTGCACATATAAACTTTTACAAAGTTTGGTACATTAAATAAGATATCTGGGTGTTTCAACATTTTTAAAAGAAAACTTAAGTGATTTTGACCTTGGCCTCCATATGTAAACTCCTTCATCTGTTTTATATTTCATTAGTTGACTTCTAAATACAGCATATGGTTCATCTCATATTCCAAAAATCAATTGACAAACTTAGTACAAAGTATAAGAAAATTCCACTTATTTCAATTTTGACAGGAAGCTGTGATTTTCTTGACCTTGACCTTTGTATTTGAATTTGTCAATCTGATTTATCTTGTGCTTCATTAAATTATATATAACTCATTTCAAATATAGCAATGGTTTTATCATATCCAGTTAATCATTACACACATTGGTATAAATAAATCATGAGAAAATTCCTCTTTTTTGACATTTTGAAATTGTAGCTATGATGTGCTTGACCATGACCTTTATTTTTGAATTTGTTGATCTGTTTTATATATTGCCACATTAAATATGTTGCTCTTTTCAGATATAGCAATGGTTTTCTTCTATATGCAGTAAACCTTTTGCAAAAATTGGGACAAAAAAGGAAATTCCCATTTTTTTCAACATTTTGAAATTAGAGCGTTGTGCTTGACCTTGACCTTCATATTTGCATTTATTGATCTTTTTTTTATAGTTTTGCCTCATTAAATGATATATTGCACTTTTCAAATATAGTTTTCTTGTCATTATCAGTTAACCTTTACAAAAAATGGGACAAAAAATGAGAAAGTCCCACTTTTTTCAACATTTTGAAAATGGAGCCTTTCTTGTTCTTGACCTTGACCTTGATATTTGATTTTTTGGATCTGTTTTATATTATGCTTCTTTAAATGATCTATTGTTCTTTTAAAATATATCAATGACTTTCTTATCATATCGAGGTGACCTTTACAAAAATGGGACGAAAAATGAGAAAATCCAAAAACTTCCATGCTTGGAAATAGGTGTTTCGCTGATTTTGACCTTGACCTTTGTATTTGAATTTTTCGATATGTTTTATGCTTTGCTTCATCCTATGATATATTGCTCTTTTCAAATATAGCAATGGTTTACTTATCATATTCAGTTAAACTTTACAAAAATTGGACATAAAATGAGAAATTCCCAGTTTTTCAATATTTTGAAATTGGAGTTTTGTTGTGCTTGACCTTGACCTTCGTATTTTCATTTGTTGATCTGTTTTATGTTTTGCTTCATTAAATAACATGTTGCTCCTTTCAAATGTAGCAGTGGTTTTCTTATCATATTCAGTTAACCTTTACAGAAATTGGGTCAAAAAATGAGAATTTCCCAGTTTTTCAACATTTTGAAATTGGAGTTCTGTTGTGCCTGACCTTGACCTTCATATTTGAATTTCTGGGTCTGTTTTATATTTTGCGTCTTTAAATGATATATTGTTCTTTTAGAATATAGTAATGGCTTTCTTATGATATTCAGTTAACCTTTACAAAAATTGGGACATAAAATGAGAAATCCTCATTTTTTCAACATTTTGAAATTGGAGTTCTGTGTGCCTGACCTTGACCTTCATATTTGAATTTCTGGGTCTTTTTTATTTTTTGCTTCATTAAATGATATATTGTTCTTTTAAAATATAGTATTGGCTTTTTTATGATATTCAGTGAACCTTTACAAAAATTGCGACACAAAATGAGAAATTACCAGTTTTTCAACATTTTGAAATTGGAGCTTTGCTGCGTGTGATCTTGACCTTTATATTTGATTTTGTTGATCTGTTTTATGTTTTGCTTCATTTAATGGCATGTTGCTCTTTTCAAATGTAGCAGTGGTTTTCTTATCATATTCAGTTAACCTTTACGGAAATTGGGACCAAAAATGAGAAAATCCAAGTTTTTTCATGTCTAGAAATAGGAGCTTTGCTTAATTTGACCTTGACCTTCAAATATTAATTTCTCCATCCAGTTTTTTTTATATTATATACTTTGGTATATTACTGGTTATAAATATACTAGTGGCTTTCTGAACATCTTCTGCGAAACTAAGCAAAACTTGTTCCGAAGAACGTCAAAATACCAATTTTTCCACTTTTTGGAATTTGCCAATTTGTGCCCCCTTCGAGCCCCCAGTGTGGCCTAAGTGTGAGACATACTTGTTTTTTATTTGTTTCTGTATACAGAGCTAAGTTGGTATTATTTGTCATAATATCTGTATTAGGGATCTAAGTATTACCTATGGATGGATAGACCACTCTAATATGTTATTTTTTCATATTTTTCCTCCTAATTTTTGGACTCTCTTGTTTGACTCACATTGTCTTGGTTACCATGGCAACAGGATGACACACAGAAATTTTACTACTGTTTTTGTAGTTTGGGGGTCATTTCTGATTCATACACCAAGAATGAAAAAAATCTGAGACGTAGCGTGCCGGACCCCTATGGCAATTTTCTGATTTTTACAGAGAATTGATATTAAAAAGTTATATTCTAGCTCAACATTGTTAAAATATCAGTCAAGTTAGAAATTCGGCTGGTCTTTGACAGGTTTTGGGTTGTTGTTTGTTTATTTGGGGTTTAACGGCTATTTGAGACCGTGAGTGTTTCAGTCTTTATCGAGCGGTCAGTCAGAGAGAGGAAGAAGGAACGATAGGACAGACGAGAGTAAAATTAAAGCCGCCGTCGAGGGAGCTTTACCGTTCCTCGACCAAACCTTACTTACTGGAGTTTACTCCAGCTGCACTTATGTCTATGAATACCACTTGACCTTACCTTGAGACAATCGTTAAATTTGAGTTTAGTTTGCAAATAGGGACCTCAGTATTAAAAAAAACAATTTGATAGTTTATATGCATGCACCGAAAAAGTCTAAGATCAGCCAGTCTTTCTATGATGTTTTACAATAATCCAACTTTATTGAAGTTGTGATCCCTAAGGGTCTTATGATACTCTCGAAGATCTTGGGTTCTTATTTCGATCAGGACAGGTGGTTCTTAAAGCATTTGCTAGTATCGCCTTGCACACATAGGTTTACCATCTCTATTTTACTATTTTGCTTTTCATGTCACAATATCCACCGTAGGAAACATAAACGTCCACCGTAGAATACGTTAGCATAACATTCGAAAACCAATACATAAGGTTTGGATTAGCCGTAGAAAGCTATAAAACCTTTTTTCTACGGCTTTCTAAAATTCACATGTTTTCATACATTCGTGCACGTTGCAGTAAATATCTGTGTACATTTATAATTTAGTGCAATATTCATCTGCATGGGCAAATACAGGAGTAAATAGAGCCAGTAAAAACATACTTATGATGACTGGGATTCTCGCTAAGCCTATTTCGATAAAACTGCCAAAAAAACGAAAAAAAAAACAAAAAAAACTTGCAAATGGATAACAGTATGAATTGGAGTTCTTCGGCACAGCATAAAAGGCTAGATTTGCATTAAAATATGAAAATTAATATTCATTTTGTTAAAATCGTCTGCTAAACGGCCGTTAACATTTGAAATCTTCATCAAAAGCCGTAGAAAATCGAAACGTTAACAGTAGCATGCAGAATCCTGAAATAACACATTGTAGGTATTGATAATTCAATTCTCTGTTATAATTGTCCTGAGGCATGACACGCTAAAAAAGCTTAAGATGCGTGGGTACACCTCCATGTTTTTCCATCAGTTTTACAAAGGAAAACAACTGTTGTGACTTCCTGTTTGCTTCCACGGACGACATAGCCCCTCCTAAATGAGGCGAATTCTTTCCTTTCAAAGTTGATCCCTACTGAGAAGGGAGGCAAACACGGAAATGGCAGAGCTGCCTCCCCTGAAAGTATACCCATTCACATTTAAAAACGTCGATGCAAATATGTTGATTTAAAATTAATTCAGGCCCCGAAGTTATAAAACTTTTTTCATGCTCAACTCAGCTGAGGATGAAATTTTCTCTGCTGATAGATATGAAAATGCCAACCAATGTTGGCATTTTCATATTCATAAGCAAAGAAAGTTTCAATTTTCTCTGCTGATAAATATGAAAATGTCAACTTATGTTTTCTTCATATTTTCTTCAGTTGAATAGAAGAGTCCAGAAAACGTACAGCCACGAAAATAACTTTATATAAGATAAGATAAGAGTTATTTAAAGTTGGCAAGTTACATAACAATACAACATATGTTGTATTGTTATGTAACTTGCCGCACACGGGGTATCCCCAGACAACGGACGCGACAGAAGACAACCAACGCAGTTCGATTTGGTGACGTCATAGGACTACCTAAGGTAAGCAAACAGCGATTTTTAACCTTGAACATGAATACTTTTAAAAGTTCTTTGGCAGAGGGCAAGCAGACTAATGTTGGTATCAACCGATGAAGTTTCACGGAGGTTTGTTCGTTTAAATGAGAGATAAACCTCGTAACTTTTCATTTCGTTCAATTTCACCTACCCCTTTCTATTTCGGTTGTAGTTTTTGGCTATGTAAGACATCTTATTTCTTATTTTTTTCTTATGTAGATATAGTATATTGTCTATGGTTCTAATTCATCGCAAGCATTCGTCTCAAAAATTATTGTCGATTGTTCAAATGCATGGAACAGTGAACACTTGAGTTTGTTCCTGGATACAAAATACCACGGTTCATGGTACAACTGAACGCGATTCGTCAGCATACTTCGAGAACAACGAACGCAGTTTGTAAAATAACAAGTCCTTGGAAAAAATCGATTTTACCTCTCACGATTTTCTTGAAACTCCATTATTTGCGATGCAGATATTTGTGATATCCAGCACACATCTAACAGATACCATTTAAATGGTAGATGCAAGTTCAGCAGCGTGAGTGGTTGTTGGTGGTCAGAGTTATTCAGCTGAGCGCCCGATAGCCCTGGGGCTGCTGAATTCGCCTCTGTCGGGTATAAACTACTGAGTGACATATTTGGCATAAGCAATATGGCTAAGTTACACATACGAAATCTGAATAGATGGATTGGTTAGTTGGAGTAAATTGGAGAACCATAATATTATTACAGCATTTTCAAGTGATAGCATCGAAAATGTTCAGCTTTTAAAGTGAGTTGTCGAGTTATACATGTAATCCGCTCTTCGACTATCAGTTGCAAGACGGCCTAGACATATTTCTCGTGCTCCGTTCTTAAGATGCTGTCTACCTCTATTCTATTCTATTCTATTCTATTCTATTCTATCCCTTAACCTTACTAGGTCGTGGGGGCACCACAGATGACTTCGAAACAATCCCTTTCCACATTGTCCTGTTTTCAGCTGTCCTAGTTGAGCTGGCAAAATCCATCCCTGTCCATTCTTTAATATTGTCTTCCCACCTCTTCTTCTGTCTACATCTTCTCCTTTTTCCTTTTACTGTGCCCTGTAGAATCATCTTTGCTAAACCAGAAGACCTTGAGACGTGACCAAACTACCTTAGTTTCTGTTTCTTGACCAGCGCCAGGAGTTCATTATGTTCTCCAATGGCTGCTTGGATCTTTCTGCGAACCTCCTCGTTGATTAACGTTTTAATGCCTTTCAACAATATTTATGATGTATCATAACGTATTTCACCTGTGTGTGGCAGAGAACTTAATGCCTTTTCTTAGGCTGATGTTAGTACTGCATTGATTTCTCATTTGTATAAAATAGCAAGTGCAGGAATAGTAGACAAGCGGTTTCGGTGAGATATTTCAATCACTTAAAAGATACGCGCGTATGTAGAGACCAGTTCAGATACAGCAAGATGTGTGCATCAAATGAGACAATACACAACGCCGCACGGATCGAGTAGTGCCCATCTGCAAACATGAGGCAAAATATCTTACTTACAACAATAAAAAGTAGGAATGGAATGGGTAAGAGACAGTAGGGTATGGATTTTCTTCGGTTTAAAACTGCGTTGGTTGTTTCTGGCGAACCGTGTTTATTATACCTTGCCTAAAATGTGAACCGTGGTAAGTTGTTGCCAGAAGATAAGACAGTACCTGACTTCAAATGCTTATAATTTCATTCTACTAAGTAATTTATGATTTATTACAGCTGGCATGTTTTCTGTAATCCCTGGTAGCATTGAAACTGTCGGAATCCCCAAGTTTGTACATTTGGTAAACCGTTCACGGCCCTCTGAAATAAAATATTTATTTGTTTTTTGCTTCGTCGCTGACATTTCAAAGTTTCTTGTCGCTTTGTTGATTGTGCTAGAACCCTGGATTTCTCCATGACATGTAGAAAACTCCCCCCTCTCTTAATATGGAAACCAGAATTTTTTATTCCGTCTAATTATGGAGAAAATAAGGAAAAACGGCTACTCACACCTGTTTTTCGCCTTACCTGTTGAACTGCGTTAGTTGTCTTCTGTCGCGGTCGTTGTCTCGAGATAACCCGTGTGTTGCCGACTTAAAATAAATCTTATCTTAAGCTCTTGATGAGCTCTTGAACCGACTGCGAGCTTTTGATCCAACTACAATTTAACATATACATTTAACTGTATTACAATCAACCCATTCTATCAACTATATTATATAGTATATATTATGTATATACACTTTATGGGTTCTTACGTTGCTCATATGGCAGGACTTCAGCTGCTTCGTTCCAGCCAGCGAATATGATTCTGCTTTCTGTACCAGAGTTTTGTTCCCTATTTGCGATCTCCTCCCATCTGATCACATTTGTCCTGTCGGGAACGACTAGAATCCATTTCCACTGGAATTGCTCATCCGGGCCCATCACCACAGACACGCTCCACCGTCCACTTCCTCGGGGGTGTTCCCGGGCCAGCTTACAATCCGCCACGTTCCAGCGACCAAGCTCCGGCGTTGAACCAGAAACTGCCAAGCACATACTATCAGCATTCTCAACGACGTATTCTGTCTCGAATTTGATGGTTACATCGTTAATGTTTCTGTAGCCTCTCCGACGAGAGCTCATGCCTCATACCATTCTGCAGTCTGTTCTTGGCACTGAGAACGGGCCCCAACACAACCTTACCGACTTCACACGGTTTATGCCACCTACAATGTATGTTGCTTAGCAATAAACGCTAGCGTCAATCTATGTACCACGTGGACATGACGTTACGTTTGGAATAGCGTTATCGAATTAGACAATGTTATTACGCTAGCAGGTATTGCTCTGGTGACGAACGGCAACTAGCCTACTTGTTCTAACATTTGTAAACCATAACAAAACTTCGAAATATGTGTTAATTTCACTATTTACCCAGTTCATACTCTATGAATCCATCATAAATTGCTTTTCAAATTGTCATGAAAATCAAAGGAGAAAACCGGGCGCTTGCAGTGCACCGATAATCTGTTATATGAGCAAATCTTGCGATTGATAGAAGCAAGAAAAATGTTTTAAAAAAGGATAATCGGCGCAGATCATTAAATGGAAGTGTGTTTTGAAATATGTCTCTAGGTGAAGAGCTGGCAATAACTTTCATGAATATGACTCAAGTGAGCTATGTCAGTAGGCACACGCAACCGTAATTTTGACACTGGATAGCGACCATGACCTATCTCAAGATTGAGCTGTCTAATTTGGAATTCCAAAATGGACCGCGGTCATGACCTGATTCCAAAACAGTTACCAACATGATGCAAAGTTTGTGTGTTTGTGTTAAACCGAAAGTAGAATTCAAAAGTAGATCTACACTGAGAAAAAAAAAGTTTTGAATATCTGCGTCTGTTTTCGATAAAACTTCTGTTGTAAATTTACAAAACAAGAGACAAAGGGGGTTTGTCCCCTTTCTTAAAAATGGGGGACACATTTGCCTTATTTGCAAAATAAGGACCTGAAATCAGTAGCCTACAAAACACTAGTAAGGCCCCAGTTGGAGTACGCTTCAACAGTATGGTCCCCCCACACTGCCACTGCTATACATAAAGTGGAAGCAGTCCAAAGACGGGCTGCCAGGTGGGCGACAAGAGATTATAATTACACATCCAGCGTTACTGCTATGTTGAAGGACCTAAATTGGCGCCCCCTAGACCAACGACGTATAGATTGTCGTCTTATAATGATGTACAAGGTCACATATGACCTTGTTGCCATTCCTGCATCTGAGTACCTTGTTCATAACACTAGACAATCAAGACATACCCATCCACTTTCATATCGGCGAATCCCCACTTATAAAGACTACTACAGGTTCACATTTTTCCCTAGGACTATCATCCATTGGAATGCCCTCCCACCCTTCATACCGGTCCTTCCCACCTTGGCGCAGTTCAGTGGTGCTGTCTGCCAGGTGATCCATGTCTCTCCCTAAACACCAATTTCTGTTTTTATCTTTTAACTATACTAACACTCTTCATCGCACTGTACAAACTCATCTCACACACTTTCCTATACTTTTGTTTCAGCTAACCCCCTTCAGCACTTGGTTCGCCGGAACCCGTCTGACGTCCCCCTCGGAAAGGAAAGGAAGATAGATAGAAACATTTTGAATTAATACTGACAGAGTGCTAGTATTCACGCAGTGCAGTACAACGGGGGAAAAACGAAGATCAAATATTTATTGAGCTTTGATATTATTGGCTAAATTTTGACATACGGGTTATTTGACCCATGAAATATTGTGAAATGTGGAACAAAAGTGAAATTATACTCGGATGTGCCGAGAAAAAAATCTGACCGGACCTCGTAAAATTTCAACTTTCTAGCACGCGGACTGATACTGTTATAAACTGTCACAAAATTGCCAAGATGCCGATTTACGATAATAACGGCTTTTCCCTGTCGAAATAAATAGATCCCCATGCAAATAATAACGACCAATCGCCGTACTCTTGTGATGTGTATGACTTGGTAGTCTTACTAGGCTGTACGCCTTGTCCAGGACAAACGGATTCGCATCCTCGCGAATCAAGGGTACTAAGTTTACCTAGTTTCTTACATTCGAAGATTGTTGAAGTCTTGTTGATGATGCTAATTTTGTAAAAGTAAGTTCCATCTACTAATTGTTTGACGTTGGATTTGACCTGTTCCAGAGTAGGTTGAGGGAAATGCGTACACTTACGGGGGAAATAACCCTGCCAGTTTCACTTGTTGCTTCCCTTTGCTTTGAAGGGTGTATGATGGAGTGCACATATATTATACGTATATTTTAAAGTTTTTAAGTTAGAACGCACGCTCGTTGGTGGTTGGGGTGGAGTAGGTTGGGTGGGGGGGGGGGGGGGGGGAGGAGGAGCGGGGCGGGGTTAACTGGATGTCATGTGTCGTGTGTGTCCTCTGTTACGGCTTTATCGTGTATGTGTATCAGCTTAGTATAATCGAAGTTTTCTGATTTCAGTGTTTGCTTTTCAAGTTTTAGATTCCCCAGCTCTCGCCAGCTGAGCGCGCGGTTCCGTTCCTCCTAGTCAGTGGCATTTGGCTTGTTTGCATGTAGCGCAAATTTGTGGACAATGTTTGCTTTGAAGCAAAGGGAAGAGTGAAGTTGTCGCAGGGCTCCTGAATGCAGCCAAATTAGCCGTTTTCAGAAGTTATATGGTAGTTCCAGCGGTTTAACCCTTAAAACGCCAAAAATTAGAATTGTTGAATTGGCAAACAGTGTAGGTCCAGATGAGGTGGCAATGAGCCACCTCATCTGAATCTACACTGTTTGCCCTCTAGTGTTCGAATTCTCAATATGATATCGCTTGGACGAGATGATTTTTTTTTAATTCTGCAGACGTAAATTTTGTCGTCTGTTTTTTTGGCGCATTAAGGGTTAACCTGTACAACGGTTTGTCCCAATGTGGTTTGTATGCCTGTGGGCGGAGTATTAGCGTCACTGTGATTAGCGTTCTTATGTGTTTGGTTATCCGTTTGCGGAAGCCTGCTCTTTTTTGTTTGTTTCTTAGTGGGAATTGAGTTGTTCGTTTGCCTGTCGTGGGCCGGTCTGGCCACATACTTTCGTTTCTCCTTCCACTGATTCAAGAAGGGCAGTTGTCAGTTACTGGCGAAAGTAAGTGCACTTAGTACTGGTTAACTGCTTAGGAGGTCTAAGCCTGCCCAGGAATAGTGTGGTTAGGTTAACTGACCGTCCCGACATGACCTTAGTTGTTTACCGTGGACGTTAAGCATCAAATCAACCAACCAACCAACTAAAGCCTGTCGTGGGCGTAGCAAGGGGCAATTACACAGTACGCACAATCATGTTTTGTACTCATTGAGGGCAATAATAAAAGGTTAAGCCGCTAAGATATTTCAAGTTTTGGTTAGCATGAAACTTATGCCCAATTAACAACATTTCAGCATGGAAATACGCAGGTGTGCGTTGAAATTTTGTCAATTTGACAAAATTTCAATATGCATCCGCGTATTTGCGTATAGGTATAGCTACACCTTTGATCATATTGTGACGATGTCATTTGGCTCGTATGTGTGAGGCGTTTTTTCATCGAAAATGTTTGCTTTGAAGCAAAGGAACTGGTTGAGCTGTCGCAGTGCTTCTTGAATATTTGGCTGCTCTCGAAAGTTCTGTGGTAGTTCCACGGTTTTAGGGACGACTCATTTATTATCAGGTGGGGGGCGGGTACATTTTCAAGTGAGTCACAAATTTATAAACGACCCCTCAGTCTGACCAGAACTTTATTACGACCCCCCCCCCCCCCCCCCTTCGTCCCCTGATAGTTGACAAAACTATTTTATGTTAGACTGTCCTCACTCAAACTTATCGAATTTAACACAAAGAAGTTTTCATCTGCTTTCAGAACTTATTTTCGCTACCAGCTATCGTTTTTTTTTTCTTGCCTTTTTTTTTTTTTGTTTTGTTCTAAGAGAGCAAAGTGAGAAGGTATTTTTAAGAGAACAGTGAAAACGGGTACTTTTATGTATGTTCTTATTATTTTTGGTTCGGTTTGGGTTGCTGAGTGGCCACCTTTTGGGAACAAGCTGCTCACTCGGCTGGCCATATGTTCTCTGTATCTTGATTATTTGTAATCTTAGTTGTTTCCAACTATGGTTTGAGGGCTGGATTTGGATTTTGATTGTTTCAGTTCCTGGTCTTTGCATACTTTTTACTAGCATTATTAAAAAGGGTACTTTTTTATGGGAACACAGTGAGAAAGGTTACAATTTTACATTATGAACAAACTGTTTAGAGCATGTTTTGCAGTTCTTTGTTCAAGCATAGGTACCAAACTGACCAGTAAGCATCCCTCCCCCTTCTCCAACCCGTAATAGTACCATGCCTACTATTTTCTTTCTTCTAATCCTGAGAAAAAGTGTTATTCACCATGAAAGGCGTGTCTTAAACGCATAAACAGGCAATTAAATTTTTTCATAAAAAATATGTTTGTTTATATTGTTTTGTGACCTCGAGAAACGTGAGTCAAGACAAAGGAAATGCTTTTGTAAAGTTGATTCTTGTTCCACCTTGACACTAGCTGCTACGGAAATAGCCGAACAAGCACCAACGGAGCTTTACGTAAACAAACATATGTTAACCTTGACATTCACGTTTCAACTTGAGTGTTCATTGGCTGAAGCTTCCGATCACGCATCCTAAACGTGATTTTGAAGAAAATGGCTGCGAAGAGAAACAATTTTGCAGAAATATTGAAATAGCAAAATATATGTAGGTTACGGAAAATGTCAGTGTTCACGATGAACAGATATCCTGTTCATATGATGCCCTCCAATGTAACGGCAGTGAACCCGGTGGAAACGCAGCTGGCGGCCAGTGTGAAGGTGGAAAATAGCTCGGATAATGACGACGATCCGGATGCCAAAGCGATTCACAGTGGACATTTCATGTTGAGTAGGATCCACGGCACTTCTCTCAGTGACGAGGATGAAGACGATGAAGCTGCCGCATCTCACAGTCCACCTCAGAGTGGCTTCAACTTTGTGGACGCCAGCAAGGAGACATGCCGGACCTACAAGTTCGGGCCAAAATCCACACAAACTTTGGCCATTGACGCATCACTGTCCAAACTTTTCGAAAAGTTGGCCCTTGCTTATAGGTAAATTGAGTTATTTTACATGATGCATGATTACATGATTTTGATGCATTTAATCAGTGGATTAGTTTTACAGAGATGTGTATGCCAGTTTATCTGTGCAAACGTAGAAGCCTCATTTCTTAATAAAAAGATGTTGTGACCCATCATTAGAACCTCATTTCTTAATAAAAAGATAAGTTGTGACCCATCATTAGAACTGCCTCAGTAAAAGGGTTTAGATGAATAGATGGCTTGCCAGTTTATGTTCTTTTTAACAGTATTTCAGTCACATCGGGACAGTGGGAAGGTGGTAAAGTAAAACTCGCCCATTACTTTAGACTGTATGGAACAGAGCCGCAAACTTGTCTCAGCCGGTATAATTCTCATCTGGAGGTCCAGAGATAGAAAGCCCGTCTTCCCGCTACGACGTCAAGGTAAGTAAGAGAGCGCTTCTGCAGTCAGGTGCAGCCTAATTAGCGCCATCTAAATGCCGAACCAAATCGACCAGTAACTGACCGCAATGGATAATCCGTCGGACATGGCGCACCACTACACTCCTCCCCATTTTATGAAGAAAGATCCGACGACTTCTCGGACGTTCTCAGTATCAGTAGAACACCTGGTATGCAGTGAAGCTCCCAGTGTTTAGCTGATGTTGGCAGCGTGTCGTAGAATATTCAAGAAACATCTGCCATGCAGAAGGCGCTATTGGTTGTATCGTAGCTGACTGGCGGTTCCTGATACATCTGACGTGCAGAAGAAGCTATCAGTTGTATCGTAGTTGGTTGACGATTCCTGATACATCTGACGTGCAAAAGAAGCTATCAGTTGTATCGTAGCTGACTGTAGGGTGTGACTTCTGGATACATCTGACGTGCAGAAGAAGCTATCCGGTGTATCACAGTTGACTTGAGTTCTTGATACATCTGACATGCAGAAGAAGCTATCAGGTGTATCACAGTTGACTCGGGTTCTCGATACATCTGACATGCAGAAGAAGCTATCAGGTGTATCACAGTTGACTTGGGTTCTTGATACATCTGACATGCGGAGGTAGCTATAAGTGGTATGGTAGCTGACCGTGGGGTGTAATCTGTCCCTACCCTTCATAGTAGATCCCTTTCTGTCTGGCCCTTCCCGTACGGCCTTTATGTCATAATCTGTGATTCATGGATCTCAAGGGCATTACACAAGAAAAATGGTCAACAGCTGCTTAGGCTGTTACTTCAGCAGTTTGCGATGGGGGTGGTATACATTCTACCCATTTAGTGAACTGATCTACCATCATAGTATGTTCTCATTTCCTCTGGGCGTTTTAGCAATGGTCCCAGGTCAATATGGACTCTTTGTGGGTGACCTATCAACAGAATTTCTCTTTCTTCTGGCCACTCCGCATCTCCCTTATGTCCTGCAGGTGGTATATGCAATGACTTAACTGGATGGCTTCGTCTCTCAAACTCGTTGGCATGACCAGGTCCTTCTCGTCGGTGGCTTTCCGAGTTATATAGGTCCTCATCAATCAGGAGAAATTGCTCCCTGTTAAGCCTGTACGACTTTGCCGCAGGGCCTGCAAGGAACAGAGCTCCCTCTTCAGGTTTACTAGCGCTTTTCATCCAGTCAAGTATATGCAGATTTCCATCTTCAGCTTGCCCTTCTTTTAAATCTTTCCATGAGAAACCCCAGCATGACGGTTCTTCAGTTGCTCCATGGCTCGTAACCTTCCATGGACTACCCCATCCAATGTGGCTATATCTATATGGACTTATTTCTCCCAGGGATCTCCCCAGACCATTAAGGCATGTCGCTTGCAACATGCCTTCTTCAAATTACCGTTGCAACATGCCTAAATTCCAATGAAATTTTATTAAAGTGCTATTATTTTCATTTTTTTTAGCCAGTAAAGTTTTTAAATGCATTAAGGCTTACAACAAATTAATTATAATGTAAATTTAGACTAATTTTGACAAAACATGGCTATATTAAGGGTTTTCTTGAAAAATTGATCAACAAGACAAAATCTGATTTTTGTGCTAAAAGTGACATGACTTCTGAAATTTCTGGGGAGAACACTGTTATCCTGACTCTAACAGCTAACGAACAACTGTGTTGCTGTAGCTGAGTTTCTAACTGGCTATTACTTACTCTCTGCAACACCTCAGGCCTCTGGGAAATACCCCTCCACGACATACCCTAGGTTCTACCTGATCATATTCTAAGATACCCCTTTTCATATAGTCCCAAAATATTTCCAGATTGTATCCAGTTTGCCTTTCATCACAATCCCCAGAATTAATCTGAACATTCCCCATGGTATCTTTAATCCACCCATCAGGAGCTACCCGATTCATATCTACAAGTTTTTCAATACCCCAGGTTTTCCCTGAACATTTTCTGGTAAGACCCCGTGCCCCAGGAGTGCCCCCCTGTTCCAATTCAATTGTACTTATCCGACATTCCCCAGGATTTTAAGAACTGAACATTTTCTTCCATACCAATTAAACATTCCCCAGTTACATCATCCTTTGTTCAGTGATCATAGGTACAATGATCTGCAACATTGGAGATGCCTTTGTTACTGAACCATCCACCTCCCTGGAAAAGGAACCCCCATTTTTATCGGCCTTTATGCAGAATTCACATCCCCCACACGGTAGATCACAGGGTTTTACCCTAAGACCATATGCATTACAATGCTCTCTAGACACCGGTATTCTAGACATTGCACCAGCATATCCATGGTTACACAGGTCGATGTTTCACTATCCACCTGACCAACTGCCCTTGTGGGTCTTAAAACCGTAATAGCCAAGTTTGACAACAATGATCTGTACGTACCGTAAAGGGCCTACCCAGCAACAGTACCTGCATTATCTAGTAAGCCGTACTACTGCCAGCAGCTCCTTAAAGGCTCCATTGCTCTATCAGCATGAAAAATTTTATCATGAGGAATTGCTGCAAGCTTTTTACTATAGTTTCATCATTGTAAATGACCGTGATTAGCCAGCTTTAAACAAATAAAACATCCTTCAGCTTCGCATAAAAAGAGTTTGAAAACTTATTTGGGTCATTTTAGTTGGCAGCTAAAATGACCTACTTTCGATTTTATAAAATGGTAAAAATACAATGTACAGGTGTAAAGTCCCGATCAGTATCCCGCCTAAGTTTATATAGCATTGCTAAACGGGAAACCAGAACAGGAAATTTGATTTTGCGAGCGATTTGTTATTTTTGTTATATAACTCAATGTATGCACACTAACCCGCATTTTATTATCAACGGTGAAGGTTGAACAGCTTTTTACACTGATTTGAATTTAGTCGTTTTTACCGCTGACAGGACTGTGGAGACTTTAAGCGTAGTACAGTGTTTTCTGTTCATGAGTCAGGGCAAAACTGCCATATACCACCATTTTTCTTCCCCATTTTGGAGCTGTAGTTCTGCTCCTATGGTCAGTACTTTGATGACATTGCATCAAAACTTTCCTGAAGCTTTGTCATGGCTCCTTCAAGATCTGAGATTCTTGATGAACTTTGCTCACCAGAACTCTCATTCTGGACGTTTGTCCCTTGAACAACCATCTCAAAAACTTCATCCTGTTTCCGTTTCCTGGATTTTCCATAAACGGACTGATGTAGGTGTTGATACCACCTTATACTATTGATGGCTTGCTCTATTGTGGCAGGCTTATCCATTCCAACACGCAACCCAGCTTCTCTGTCGAGTAGACCTTCACATAATCTAACGACAGCCTGCTTGCTAGAATACTGCTCTGGCAACATCTTAAATGCCTTAGTTGCCAGTGTCAATATCCTATCAGCCCAGTCTTCAAGTGATTCCCCTGGTTCCTGGGTTGCCTGCCGAAACCTTGCCTGAGCAGTTTCCGCCAATTCCTTGACACCAAAACGTTTTTCTAATCGACTCATTAGACGTCGATACGTCAAATGCTCGTTTCTTTCCATCAAGATGGCATAGAAATCTGCTGCTTTATCAGTCAAGCACCAGCATAAACAATTCAAACATTCGTCGGAAGTCCATTCACATGCGGTGGCATAACGAGTGAACTTCTGTTTGAATGCCAGCCAATTTGTTTTCCCGTCATAATTGAGATTTTTAGGCAATAATCTCAGAATTGCAGCCCCACTCTTTTTCTTCGACTTTTTATGATGAGAACGGTGCTTTGCACAGATGTTAAACTCATCATCAGAGTCTGTACTAGAGCTAGAAGAATCAGAAGAGCTAGGGGAACTGGAAGGCTCATCTCTAGACTTTCTTTTCTTAGTCTTTTTCTTGGGCTTTGCCCCTTTTTCAATATACTCACGGTCTTCGAAAGAAGAGCTTGAATCTCTCTGAACTTTTTTCTTATGCTTTCCAGCCTTACCATGCCTACTTTTTTCCAGCTTCCTTATCCCTCCCTCTTTCTTTGCATTGTCACTAGACGAGGAAGAGGATGAAGAGCTAGAATCTCTGTAAGGTCTTTTCTTGTGCTTCTCACTCTTTTTATGATGCTTACTCTTTTCCAGTTTCCCCACCTTTTTATCCCCCGACCGAAAGGTTCGGGGGATATAGCGATGAGCCTGGCGTCCGTCCGTCCGTCCGTCCGTCCGTCTGTCCGTCCGTCCGTCCGTCCGTAAACACTTTCTTGTCCGCTCTATATCTTGAATACCCTTTGGAATATTTTCATGATACTTCACAGTTATGTAGAACTGGTCATGGCGATGTGTCGCGTACAAGAATGGTAACTCTTGATATTGTACTTTTTGAATTATCTCCCCTTTGGTGATTTTTTGGCAGATTCGTGTCCGCTCTGTAACTTGAATACCCTTTGGAATATTTTCATGATACTTCACAGAAATGTAGAACAGGTCATGACGATGTGTCGCGAACAAGAATGACAACTCTTGCTTTCTTACTTTTTGAGTTATTTCCCCTTGATAGTTTTAGGTGTGATTTTTTGACACATTCGTGTCCGCTCTATAACTTGAATACCCTTTGGAATATTCTCATGATACTTCACAGATATGTAGAACAGGTCATGAGGGTGTGTCGCGAACAAGAATGATAACTCTTGCTTTCTTACTTTTTGGGTTATTTCCCCTTGATCATTTTAGGTATGATTTCGTGTCCGCTCTATAACTTGAATACCTTTTGGAATATTTTCATGATACTTCACAGATATGTAGAACAGGTCATGATGATGTGTCGCGAACAAGTATGACAACTCCTGCTTTCTTACTTTTTGAGTTATTTCCCCTTGATGGTTTTAGGTGTGATTTCGTGTCCGCTCTATAACTTGAATACCTTTTGGAATATTTTCATGATACTTCACAGATATGTAGAACAGGTCATGACGATGTGTCGCGAACAAGAATGACAACTCTTACTTTCTTACTTTTGGAGTTATTTCCCTTTGATGATTTTAGGTGTCCGCTCCATAACTCGAATACCTTTTGAAATAATTTCATGATACTTCACAGATATGTAGAACAGGTCATGACAATTGGTCTCATACATGAATGATAACTCTTGCTTTTATACTTTGTGAGTTATTTCCCTTTGGTAGTTTGAGCTGCTATTTGTATAACCCTGGCCAGCTCCAGAATTTGAATAACCTTGTACCTTTTAGAACATTGATGATCATGCAGTGATATCTTATCAGTGTTGCTAACTCTCTCTGACCCCTCCACATTCCCATGCCCCGTTCCGCACCCCCCCCCCCCCCCCCCCAAAAAAAAAAAACAAAAAAAAAAAATTTCCAGATTTGGATTCTTTGTCCAAATTCACTTACTAGAGAGCTCAAAATTAGGTTTGTAGGACTTGTACTTTAGAAGTTATTCACACATTTTGAAAGTTGAATGTATCGTATGCTATACATTTGTGTATATGGTGGCTGTTTGAGATATTACCTCTTTTTAGCAGTCAAGCATACTGTTTTAGTCTGAGTGTTAGATAATCATGCATCTGTTAACAGTTAATGTCATTCAGAAGCATAAAAGAACGACAATATATTACTAATATGTGTTTTGAAGTGCACCCTTTTTACCAAGGCCCATGGGGGTCTTTGGTCGGGGGATTTGCCATCTCCTCTGATGGCTATTTTTCTCCCTCTTCGTACTCTTACGATACAGTTCTTTGGCAAACTTTGTCGGCCTCGGAACTTTATATTCCTCAGTCCTTTGGACAGAGGAACTAGGAATGGGCCTATCACATGACGGGTCACCGCCCCTTTCAGCAGGAAGAGACGGTTTCTGGTCATGCATGCTGGTCATTGGGGAAAACTGTTGTCAAAAATTTTCCCACCTTTCAAACATGGGTGGCCTTTGTTCATACATGGGAGGCCTTTCTGCAAACATGGGTGCCATTTGTTCAAACATGTGAGGCCTTTTATCAAACATGGGTGGCCTTTGCTCAATAACCTCTTTTTTGTCCATGTTTGAAGGATTTACCTCAAAGGAGTCCTCATAAACACTTCAGGCTGGTGAAACAGGTCTTTGCCTTTCCTCCACCCTAGGTTCCTCCCTTTCCTCCACCCTAGGGTCCTCCCTTTCTTCCAACCCATATTGTGCTGGTGCAATAGGCAAGCCTACATTGCGAGAAAAATCTAACATTGCTAACGTTTCCTCATCGAACTTTGCTCGGAGAAACGTCTGCAATGTTTCTAGGGTCAGATTGCCTTGACTTTCTCGCAATGCAATCAATGTACATGCAACCTTTGGACCAATGTGTGGAATGCTCTGGAGGTCTTCAACCGTCGCAAAATTCACACAAATTGGGTTTTGCATGTCTGAATACATTTTGTCGCAAAGTAAATACACAAGAATAAATTTTATAATTTATTTCTTTTTACCTGGAACAAAACGACTGCTCACTTACAATGACGTCGAAACTGTTTTCAAACCACGTTTATGGCTGGTGTACACGTCTTTGACTAACACGAGCTTCAAAACCGGTTTATACCCCTCTGAATATGTATTTCATTCAAAACACGTTTCAATATTTGCGCAAGTCTTTGACTTATGCCATGAAACCGGATGCAGGTCTGCAAACATGTATTTTATACAAACAAAAACTGTCTGTTAAAATGGGGAAATTTTAATGAAATACAATTTTTTTCTTCCTTTGAAAGAAATTTAACTTGTAAACTGGGGTATTAAGCTGTAAACAGTTGCAGGAATAGCCAATTAAATGAAAAAGTAAGCTTAGCTGTCTTTTTTCAAAATGGCCGCCACGTGTGCACATGCGCAATTTTGTTCAGCCGAAAATTTTTAATTTCATTAATGCCAAACAATATTGAAGAAATTATGTCACAGACAGTGCTGAATAATTCTAAAAATGACAGTTAACCTTTGGCAAAACCATACAGTTATTAGAATTATCAAGTCTGAAAACGCCTGCTGGTCCGGGCCACGAAGTAGCAATTTTTTCGGTCGAGACTTTCCAGTAAATTCTCCCTCTCAGAAGCGTTGGAAGTTCTGTTCAGCTGCCACCATTAAAGTAAAACTCACCCATTACTTTAGACTGTATGGAACAGAGCCGCAAACTTGTCTCAGCCGGTATAATTCTCATCTGGAGGTCCAGAGATAGAAAGCCCGTCTTCCCGCTACGACGTCAAGGTAAGTAAGAGAGCGCTTCTGCAGTCAGGTGCAGCCTAATTAGCGCCATCTAAATGCCGAACCAAATCGACCAGTAACTGACCGCAATGGATAATCCGTCGGACATGGCGCACCACTACAGTGGTAATGAAAGGCTGAGTGCAATGGAACCCTCGTTTTATTCCAAAATATTAAGATTATTGAAATATTAAGATTCCCCCTGCAGCGGGGCTCTAACCTGGGGCGGCTGCGGGACGTTTTGCACCAGAGACGTTTTGTCCCAGGACATTTCCCCCCAGACGTTTCGTCCCATTTTCCTCTCTTGGGACGTTTCGTCCCATAATTCCGGGACAATTCATTCCATATTTTCTTGGAAGCCCCATTATACAAGGCTGGCCAATTGATCTAGTGGTCGCAGGTTCAAGCCCCGCTGCAGGCGGAGTTCTTTCCATCGTAAACGGGGTTCCATTGCACACAGCCTTTCACTCTCACAAGCCCATCGTCCTGATATGACTGAAATACTGTTGAAAAGGACGTAAAATCGCAAGTCATCCATCCATTATACAGGGTGCCGAAAAACCCTTTATTATTTGATGTACGTATAGCCTCAAGAAGTGGACACTTCTTTTTTCATTTCTGAAATAAGTATTAGCTATCCTCAGTCCTTATTATTATTTTATGTATATTTAGTATCAAGAAGTTGTGTTACCGTGTAATATAGGAAAGAAAGCGTATTTAAGCATTTGTTATGCTTTTTGACTTTTTAGCCATGTATAATAAAAGTCTAAAAAAGATCAGTTTAATTTTTCTATGACAAAGACAGTGCAACTATGCCAGTTTGGCCATGCACTTAATTGGTAGATGTAGATGTAGATGTAAAGAACTTTTCAAGGCTCTGCAGCAATTATTGTGCAGCAGCAGGAAGATGCAGAGAAGAGGCAAATAGACCAGTAAGACAAAAGTAAGTTGCATAGACACAGCAAAGGGACCCATTAAGTCAGAAAAAAAATACTAACCAAATTATGTTAAAGGTAGGTTCCTGTACTAGCGATAACAATTATGTCCACAAAATAATTTCGTCTTTTTCTGAGCAGTATTGAATTCTCTTATTTTTCTGAATTTGTTGCTACTGAGAAACTCATCAGATGTTGAAGAAAATAGTCGTTTTCCCTTTTGATTTATTTTCTTTCTTTGGAATTCCAGTTCTAAAAAAACTATGTTTATTATGTCTATAAGTGCGCGATTTCTGATGCCATTCTCCAAAGGTCAATTTTCCCTTGCCGTGAGACCTCCTAGAGGTCCTGGCATGGTGGATGAGTTAAAACTATCCCAAAATGCAATGCAGCATGACCTCAGCTGCGTTATCTATTTTTGGTGCGAACTAAAAATAGCGCTAACTGGTGTGCGAAGCAGAGTTAGGAAATCCCTTCCAAAACAACTTTTCTAATATATTTTTGATTTTCATTTTTTAGTGAAACTTATTCATTCCCTTTTATAAGTGCTTTCCAACAACTTGGATGAAAGATCATCAAAATTATGATGCATTCCAAAGTACAGGAACCTACCTTTAAAGTGAAGGAAAAGTGTAATAAATCAATCAAATATTTACCAATATCAGTCTCTTTTATTCTTTGTGACACCAAAAAGTATATTTTTAAAAAATTTTGATCGTTAGTTATTTTTCACATCTTTAATAAAATAATAATGGGACGAAACGTCCTGGGACGAATCGTCCTGGATTTTAGGCCTGTTTTGGACGAAACGTCCTGGGACGTAACGTTCCTGGTGCGAAACGTCCTGATACCCGCGGGCAGTGATACAGACAAGCAGTCGCCCACTCGCCCACTGCGAGTAAAAAATCGGGAGGGCACCTAAAATTAAAATGACAGTCGCCCAGGTTGCAATCGTCAGCTGTCAGCGAGTGTCTAGTGTGCTTTCGCCTTGGAGTAAAATCTGCCACCTAAAAGCGCATTGCCGGGCCGTGTAGCGCAATCAGTAGGGCACCTGACTCATAGGTTCGAAACCCGGTCTGGCCACATACTTTCATTTCTCCTTCCGTTGATTCAAGAAGGGCAGTTGTCAGTTACTGGTGAAAGTATGTGCACTTAGTACTGGTTAACCGCTTAGGAGGTCTAAGCCTGCCCAGGAAGAGTGTGGTTAGGTTAACTGACCATCCCGACATGACCATAGTTGTTTACCGTGAAAGTTAAGCATCAAATCAATCAATCAATCTCAAAGCGCATTGCAAACTTCCGCGCCAATATCTGCGTTGAATATTCGGTGTTCCGTCATACTTGAGTGTTGGGTTTTATTCACTATCGAAAAACAACATGGCCGCCTCCTCCGTTTGTCAGCCAAAAATCTTGACCATTTGTAAATTTTTCACACATAATGTGGCGATGCATCGCTGGTGTTTCACACCCGTAGTTTAAAGGAAGCAAAACCCTGAAGAAAGGAGGGTTTACTACAAAGCCTACGGAAAGGTGCAAATCTCGCGCAGATCCTGAATAAAAAATTCTCACGTTTCTGATGCTTTAAATGTAGGCCCCTAAATTTCTGGCTGGGCAACTAATTTTCAGTTTTTAGGGGCCCAGCTTGCTCCTGTGAAAAATAAGTTAGTCTGTATCCCTGCCAGGGCTGCTAGATCAGCAGCCAGCACTTAACCTACAAGGGCTCCTGACAGAACGGTGGGGAAGAACTACTGAATGGTCGTACCATGTTTTTCAAGGAGAAATAAGAAGTATCTGCAAACTTTTCAGGGTATCTAGACTAGAGCACTGTATAAAATACTTTTACATGTATGTCATGCCAAGGAGCAGATATAGACTTGTTTGTTCTTGTATCCTCTCGATAGAGTACTTGATGGAGATACAGAGCGCCAGATAAGATCGGGTTTTTAGGACAATTAAGAGATTATTCTTATTTCTCAATAAAGTATACACTGTGACCCCTCATTAGAACCATCTCATTCAGTGAAATGGTTCTAATGAAGGGTCACAAAATACATTATTATTGCAAAACAAGGAGAATTATCCCTAAATTATCCTTGTTATCCCTTCTTGTCTGGAGCACTGATAGTTAGGGCTTCTGCGTTTACACAGACAAAGGGTAACGGTTCGTGTATATCATATGTGGGAAACGTTTACAAAATTTACATATCATTTAACCGAACTTGAACACACAGTAGACCGCCAACATGTTGAAAATCTTACAGTTGTGGGTAGTCTATTTATTGTACTTGACAGCGTCCTCGGAAACATTTAAATCTGTATACTCTAAATTCTGCATATTCTTGTTCAAACCAATACCAAGTACATCTTATGCGAGAAAATTGTTTCATCATAATCGGCAGTTAGTTTTAGACGTTGCAGATCAAAGACAAAGTAAACTTTGCTGACAGCACGTGAGGTGTAATTGAAAAATTAGGCCTACATTTTACCGGTTTGTCACAGAATAAGCTTACTGGAAACTGGAAAGGTGAGATAATTGCATTGACAGTAATAAGTAATTAAGTGGTTTACTATTTCTGATGTTTTATAAATCTAATTCATGTAATTATCAAACACAGTATGAAAATAATGCTGTGAAAATACACGCACAAACGGTAACGGTTCGTATTATGTGGTAAACCATTCCAAAATACATATCCTTTAACCGAACTTGAACACGAGGTAGACTGCCAACATTGAAATACTGTCGGTTACTTTTAACTTTGTGTTGCCCCCCGAAAATGACAGCGTATGATTGGATAACACATTGTGGTAAATCGTATATGTATGGGGGGTGTCTCAAAAGTGTATGATACTTGGAATAAAATAGCAACAGGGATGGTCGTTTAAACAGAATCATTTCATTTTCAAGTGCTCGTGTAAAACCAATACCAAGTACCAAATATTGTAAACGTTGAAGCCCTACTGATTATGATAGTATGCCTTTAACAGAGCTCTAGATAAGAGGGGTATTTGATGATAATTGAGGGATAATTTTCTTTATTTCTCATTGAAACCATATGTTGTGACCCCTCATCTGAACCGTCTCGTCGAGACGGTTCAGATGAGGGGTCACAACATACGTTTTTATGCAGAATTAACAAAAATTATCCCTAATTATCACCAAACACTCCCTCTTATCTAGGGCACTGCTTTAACTTTTGTTAATAGTATGATTGTTGTATCATTTTACAGTGGAAAACTGACATCACCAAAATGGAAGCAATTTCGGGGGATGCACTTGAAGGTGGTAGACAAGATCCGCTTGAACAATGTCATCTGGAGAGAGTGGGTCATGCAGTGTAAGTTATCTTAGCTGATGTTTTCTACTAGTAAGCTTTCCATTATGGAAAATTGATAGCTGTTGTTGAAGATTTATATCTATGTTGGGTCAACAGGCCTAATTGTTATTAAGATGTACTAATCCAAAGACTAGAGAAGAATTGCGACATGATGATTCCAACTTGAACTCGCAAATCTAGAAGTGGAGTAAAAGTGTGTTTTACCATGTTAACCTGTTTGCCAACATGCTGAAATGGACTTTTAAAATTGGAAGTGTCTCCTGCCAGCCGGCTGGCAGGAGACTTTTTGGTCTCCTGCCAGCCGGCTGTCACTAGACCTAAATGTCTCCTGCCAGCCGGCTACTGGAATACTGATGATAAAATTGTATTTTGCATGGCATTATGACAGACAGCTATATTTTATTGTATTAAACATTTAATTAACTAATCAAATGTTTAATTAACTTAAATTTTCTTTTTAGTCTGGCTTTCAATATGTAAAATTGGAACATTAATCCCTTTTTGTTTGGACATTAAACAATCTAGAGATCCCTCATATACTATCATTTATTTATCATTCATTATACTGCTTAACTTTTTTTTCATGAAGTCTGCCTTGTATACAGGTAGGTGTGAAGAGCCCCTTTTGATCCTAAAGTTTCAATGTGCACCAAATGAAAAGTTTTATACAAATTTACCAGTTTTCTCACAAGCTATTCCCTATAATTGAATTTTGCAGTTCATTTAGGCAAATTTGTATACCAACTAGTTCTTTCTACCAGGAAAAATATGCTACAGCTTCATATGAAACTTACAGTATCATAAAGGCAATTATGCAAGTAGATGGCTCATAAATATTCAGAGAAAATTAAGTAGTATTTTGAGTTAGTTCCCTTGCAAAGTATGATTTGAGTTACTTCCCTTGGAAAATCTATTTTTAGAATGTCCTCTTATTTGTATTTTTTGCTTATTTGACTGCATATATTATTTGTTGATTTAATTATAATATTTATGTCAAATCAACTTTAAATAAGAAACATTTCAATTTACCCAAGAATTCCATGGAATGTGATGTAACTATTTATTTATCAGGCATTCCAATAGCCGGCTGGCAGGAGACTTTTAGGTCTCCTACCAGCCGGCTGGCAGGAGACCAAAAAGTCTCCCGCCAGCCGGCTGGCAGGAGACCTCGCCTTTAAAATTTTGTGTAAATGGTACATGTGATATGTCTTCTTCTCATCCTCAGGCTTCAAATACATATTGGCCGAGACTGTTGAGACACGACAAAACCAACAAAGTGGCATGTGCACCCAGCGAAGACTCAGATCAGCCCGGGCGTTCGCCCAGTCTGATCAGAGTCTTTGCTGACAGCATTGAGCTAGCTAAACTTAGACCCTTAGCTACCCTTTGAGCCCACAGCCAAGAATCTGATCAGACTGGGCAGCAGCCTAGGCTGATCTGAGTCTACGCTGGGCGCACATGGCACTTTGTTGGTTTTGTTGTGTCATGGCTCATATATTGTGGTGTCTAAGTTGAATTAAAAAGTTTTGAGGTGAATGTATGCACTTTCAGGGAAAGCAATTCTATCATTTGTTTTTGTCTCCCTTCTCAGTGAGAGGCCACCTCTTAGGAGCAGGTACTTTCAGGATCAGGATCTACACTATTTGCTATTCCATCAATCTACATCTTTAGATACTTAATTATACCCCCGGTATACGAAGAATATAGGGAGTATATAGTTTTTGGTTTTTCCGTTTTTATACGCCCGTTTTGAAAAAACGGACGTATTATGTCATGGCGCTGTCCGTCCGTCCGTAAACATTCTTGTGCGCTCCATAACTCATTAACCGTTTGGGATATATTCATGATATTTGGTAGGAATATGTATTAGGTTGGGGGAACGTGTCGCGTACAGAAGTGGTTGCTCCCCCTTCCTTAGTTTCCAAGTTATGCCCCTTTGATTAATTTTTTTCCTGCCAGTCTTGTGCGTGCCATAACTAGATAACCGTTTGGGATATCTTCATGAAACTTCATAGCAATGTGTATGAAGTCTCAACGATGTGTCGCGTACAAAAATGGCTGCTCTCCCTTTCTTCATTTTAGAGTTACGTCCCTTTCATTAGTTGATTATGGTAATTTTTGTGTATACATATCTTGTGCATACCTTAACTTTGTAACCGTTTTGAATATCATGATGAAACTTTATAGCAATGTGCATGATCACAAGACGATGCGTGGCATACAAGAATGGTTGCTCCCCCTTTCTTCATTTTGGAGTTACTTCCCTTTGATAAGTAATTTTAGGCATATCTCAGTCACTCCATATCTCCTTACCTTTTGAAATATTAGAATGGAACTTTGTAGGAATATGTATAATAATGGGGCAATGTATCCTGAGCAAGAACCACAACTCAGGCTTACTGAATTATCTGCCCTTGCATAAATTTCCTGTTTCCTCTGTGATTCCTTAACCCTACATGTGATTTGTCAGGGGAATGTAGTAGAGCCAAGAATCTAGTATATTTAGTTTATGAATTACCTCCCTTGTTCAACTATGGCATTACTCAACTTTTGAGCCACAATAACTTTGAAGCTGATTTTTGGTATACTCATAGTACTTGATGTTTGAATAATGTTGCCGTCATTAGTTATAAAGTGGTTGCCCCTGTTTGTCTGCCTATCCATCCTTTTGTAAACAATCTTGTTCATTCCATACTCCTTTATGACATTAAAACGGGCGTATTATGCGCCGCTTGCGAAGCCCTTGTTATGTTTGTGTGTGTGTGTGTGTGTATGTAAACATTTTTTTTCTGTCACAGATTTCTCAGGAACTACTACAGCTATGATTTTGAAATTTGGTACAAACGTTGGGTATGACTAGATGTACCGTGTAAGAGAGAATCAGCCTCTTGCTGCTTATCATTCTCTTTATTTGTCCATTTTTTCTTTCTCTCCAATTAATTTTCTGTCAAAGATATCTAAAAAACTTCTACAGTAAGGGTATCTGAAATTTGGTAGAAACGTTTGGTATGACTAGTTGTACCGTGTAAGAGAGACTCAGCCTGCTCCAGCTTATCATTCCCTTTGTTTGTCCAGTTTTTCTTTCTCTCCAATTTCTCTCCAATTAAATTTTTGTCAAAGATTTCTCAGGAACCAGTGGCCGAACCACTGCAGCTAGGATTTTGAAATTTGGTACAAACGTTGGGTATGACTAGTTGTACCATGTAAGAGAGAATCAACCTCCTGCTACTTATGATTCCCTTTATTTGTCCATTTTTTCTTTCTCTCCGATTAATTTTTTGTCAAAGATATCTCAAAAATTTCTACAGTAAGGGTATCTGAAATTTGGTAGAAACGTTTGGTATGACTAGTTGTACCGTGTAAGAGAGACTCAGCCTGCTCCAGCTTATCATTCCTTTGTTTGTCCAGTATTTCTTTCTCTCCAGTTTCTCTCCAATTAATTTTTTGTCAAAGATTTCTCAGGAACCACTACAGCTAGAATTTTGAAATTTGGTACAAATGTTAAGTATGACTAGTTGCACAGTGTAAGAGAGAATGGGCTTTCTGCTGTTTATCATTCCCTTCGTTTGTTCATTTTTCTTTCTCTCCAATTAAATTTCTGTCAGAGATTTCTCAGGAATTACTACAGTAAGGGTATTTGAAATTTGGTACAAACCTTGGTAATTATGTCCCCCATCCAAAGGTGAGGGGGACATATTGATAGTCTGGATCCCGGGCATCGGCGTGACAGTTTCTTGTGTGTACAATATCTCTTGAACCAATTGATAGAATTTCACCAAACTTGCATGGATACATCATTGGGACCAGTTTAAGAGCTGATTAGATTTTGGTGACCTTGACCTCATTTTCAAGGTCACTAGAGGACTTAGATGACAATTTCATGTACCCACTTTGCGTGTGCGATATCTCTTGAACCGATGGATGGAATTTCATCAAACTTGCATGGATACATCATTAGTCCAGTCAAATTGTGGGGGAACCTAAAACAAATTGCAACAAAAGGTTTCTTTGCAGTAATAAGCTCCTAAGACCTACATTTTTAACATACTAAAAGTAGGACAAAATCGGAGAATGCAAATCTTGATTTTTTTCGTATGTCTTGTTTTCGAAGGGTTTAAACCATTGTACAACTACTTTGGGTCTGAAAGCCACTTCTAAACATCATTTCTAAACAAGTTAAATCCATAGAAGTCGTTGATAAAACAGTTATATACTGTCCTTTAGCTTTTGTCTACCATAAAATTTGCTGATTTTGCATAACTGGTCGATCATATGGTATATTACTATTGGTTTACCCCACCCACCAGTGCAAATTTTGCTTTTACCATAACCTCTATTCAGTTGGACAATATGGATGGTAATGAAGATAGTAAACAGAATCAATGTTTTTAAATGAAGACTGTGACAGAAAAATAGAAGAAAACAGCTTGATGCAACTCCTATTTATGAAATGACGGGACATCTGAGAGTCATGTTTAGTTGATTCACGTCCACGGTAAACAGCCATGGTCATGTCAGGACGGTCAATTAACCTATCGACACTATTCTTTGGCCGGCTTAGACCTCCTATGCGGTTAAGCAGTACTAAGTGCACATACTTTCGCCAGTAACTGACAACTTTCCTTCCTGAATCAGCGGAAGGAGAAACGGAAGTAAGTAGCCGGACCGGGTATCGAACACAGGACCTTTGGTTCTTGAGTCAGACGCGCTACCGACTGCACTATGTGGCCCGGCTAAATACTTCATGTGTTGAAAGGATAATCCACAAGAGGGTTAAATATGCAGATAGTAAGTAAAGTAAGTAAGGTCTTTATTTAAAGAGGTTAACTCAATTGGGGAACCAATCTTCCTTGAGGCCCTCTGATAAGCCACATAAGATAATTTGGACATGCTTTGGGATATTAGGTGATGACTTCCATGACATTTTTGCATTCACAAATGGTAAAATGTTTACTTTGCTAGTTCAAAATTTACAAATTATACCTCCTTCCCGCCTAACAGCCACCTCCCCACCCCGCCCACACCTCTGGAAAGAAGTCATTGTTTTAGCTCGCCCGAACGACGTTCAGGAAGAGCTATTGTTGTCACCCCGGTAATGGCCTCCGCGTTTGCACCCGCGTCCATGTCCACCTTTTGTGTGTTATAGGTTATTTAAACACTAATATCTCTTAACCCATTGATAGCCTAAGTTGTACTTTCACTTATGCAAATAATGGTCTTACTTTCACACCCTCGCCCCTCAGTGACCTTGAGGTCTAGGTCATGGAATTGGAAATTTCATGTTAAAATTTGGGATGTTCTTTAAGGTTTTAGCTCACCTATCAAGGTGAGCTTAAAGTATAGCCTTGGTCCGTAGTCCGTCGTCGTCTTCCACACTTAAAAACATACCTCCTCAACCAATCTTGATAAAGTTTTATGTGTAGCATTGTTTGGGTGGGGGATTGACTGCATAAGGTTATAGGGCAGATCAGATCGGAACTCTGGTTGCCATGGCAACATAAAGCTCTCATAGACTTATAATGAGAAAAACTTAAAAAATGTTCTTCCCTGAAATCATGAGGCCCAGAGCTTATAAATTTAGTATGTAGCAATGTTTAGGGGTTCCCTACATCACTTCTTCCAATCCAACCCCTGGGGATCCAAACTGGCCCCATCATAGGGGCCCATTGTCCCATGAAATGAAAACTTTAAAAAAAATTTCTCTGAAACCATGAGGCCCAGAGCTTAAACATTTAGTTTGTAGCTTTGTTTAGTGGTCCCCTGCATAAATTCTGCCAACCATGCCCGTGGGTCCAAACTGGCCCCACCCCAGGGGCCCAATGGTTAGTGGTCACATACATGAATCCTGCCAACCATGCCCCTAGGGTCCAAAATTGGCCATGCCCCAGGGGCATTAGCTCCCATTGTCCCATGAAATGAAAACTTAAAAAAAAAACTTCTCTGAAACCATGAGGCCCAGAGCTTAAATGTTTAGTATGTAGCATTGTTTAGTGGTCCCCTGCATAAATTCTGCCAACCATGCCCATGGGTCTAAACTGGCCCCTCCCCAGGGGTCATTTGTTAATATAGGGCTATATAGCTGAGAACCTTCAAAATCTTTTCTCTGAAACCATGAGGCCCAGAGTTAACATATTTAGCATATAGCAATGGTTAGCAATAGTTAGTGTTTACGTACATAAATCCTGCCAACCATGCCCCTGGGATCCAAATACCTCCCCCCCTGGGATCTATCATTGGCTCTTATAGACTTATAATGGGAAAAACTTTAAAAAAATCTTCTTCTCTGAAATCATGAGGCCCAGAGCTTATATATTTGTTTAGTATGTAGCAATGTTTAGTGGTCCCCTACATAATCCTGCCAATCAAGCCCCTGGGGTCCAAACTGGCCCCTCTCCAGGGGGGTCATTTGTTTATATAGAGCTATATCGATAAAGAACCTTCAAAAATCTTCTTCTCTGATACCATGAGGCCCAGAGCTTATATATTTAGTATTTAGAAATGTTTAGTTGTCACGTAAAAAAAAATCCTGCTAACCATGCCCCTGGGGCCCAAATTGGCCACGCCCCAGGGGTCATTAGCTCCCATAGACTTATAATGGGAAAAATCTTTTAAAAAAATCATCTTCTCTGAAACCATGAGGCCCAGAGCTTACATATTTAGTACTTAGCTATGTTTAGTGGTCCCGTTCATAAATCCTGTCGAGGAGATTTACAAAGACTTTTCATAAGTATCTTGCACTGTTTGTGTTATTATGTATGTACAGTACACGCAACGTGAAGACTTGATCGGACACGCTCTCGCGAGAAATTTTAATCTTTTCCATGAAAGTTTAGTGGGGTTTTTGCGTGTGAAATGCGTGGGAGATGCGAGACACTCGCGAGATGCGTGACGTTAAACTCGCGAGAAAACAATTTCTTTTCACGCGAGACACGCAACTTTCGAGAGAAAGGATTAACTCCATGTATGCTCAGGTGAGTCATCGACGTCAATCTTAATCACGCGTGACGCGTGTTTTCGAGTGGAAAGGATTAACGATTCCTGTCAATTTCACAGGTCATTATATGTTGTACAGGTAATTCATTTATATTTTTACTTTGGGCCTAAAAAAAAGTTGTGATTCCGGTTTCCAACCAACTGGTCTTTTTTGGCGACGACTAAAAAATTTCTAGCGGCAAAAATTACGATCGGCAATTGCCGCCATTCCAGAAATAACCGAAAGTGTCGAACAAATAGACGGCATAAACCGCTCACGCTATGACGCGTAAAGCATACCAGTTTGTCGCATAGTATACAATACTGCGCAGGCTGATCCTAATATTTACTATCAGCGTATGGAATAAGATTCCTTTCACCATTTTGTGCTCTGAGCGGCGTCCTTTGATGTCAAGGCACGAGACTGACCTATAAACGTGCTGTGTTTACGTATTTCAACAAATGCTACCGTCTTCACATTTTATTACGGCGAAGGCCCTGAATGCGTTCACTCACATCTAAATATGAATATAGATATTATGTTTATTAGTCCGAATACTTTGAGATTTTTTCCGCGCAGCAGAATCAGTTTCTTTTTTCATATAGATAATGTGATTTTGCAACGCGGAGATCGGAATAAAAAACAAACTTCTCACCTCTTATTTTTCATTCATTTTGATGCATTTTTAAAATCCAAACACTTTGACTATTGATCCACGACGCAAAATCATATTTTCTATAATTCTTGAATGAACTGATTTAATAAGAGGATGCAGCTATGACGTATTTTTTTTTTTAGCTGTCAAACCAACAGGTTTACAAATTTGCATATTTCAGCGAGTGGTTAAGTGGACGTCAATCACCTCTGAGACAGCCCATTTGCTAATCAAGTCATTGTTGTCGCGTGCGCTTTTAATGGAAACTTGACAGCTCTTACATCAGAAAGTTTATATTGGTTAATAAGTAAACATTTCGGCACGTGCCACCAGCGGTATATCTTTGAGTCCAAAAGCTGATCGAAACGCTTTGATCTTTGTGACTGTTTTGACATGGATTGGGCTATTATCGGTGGCGGCTGAGCGAAAATTTTTGTCTGTGTCATCATTCTAGAATTTTGCTACTAACTAACCTATTAACAATATTCTTTCAAACATAAGCCTCTCTAATTAACTCGCTGCGTAACTGCAACAAAATTACGCTGATCATGATTGTTTATCAACACATCCTTAATTCGTAACGGTCAAACAATACTTGCGTTGAGGATTCGATCAATTAGGTTATTCACGCACGCTTACAATGTATTAATTGAACCGTTATCAGCGTCGAAAAAAAAATGCATTGCGAATCGTAAAGGTTTATGTATAGAAACTTGCATTTACTGTACATGTACATTGTACCTACCTGGACAAAATTCCACGCGTGATGCGAGAAAGTTTCTCGCATACATCACTCTATGAATTTCACGCGAGATGCGAGGGATTTTCTTGCGTGGAACGTGGCGATTTTCAAACACGCGAGGAAGTTTAGAGTGAAATGCGTGAGAGTTGCGAGAGAATCTCGTGGATTTTAATCCCTTCCTCGCGATTTTAAGTGTCACGCGAGAGCGTGTCAGATCAAGTCTTCACGTTGCGTGTACTGTAGTATTCTGCTCTTTGTGCCTTTGTTTTGGGCTTCTCATGCCTTCAGAGATCAGTATTCTAAATTGAAGCATGTTTATGCTAGCAAAGTCATCAGTATGATATATTTCTTGTTGCAGTTCAGTTACAGACCTTCAAATATTCACTTCAGATTTTAAGGCAGAATAAAGTGGGTGGGGTAATTTATACCATTTTTAGCTCGCCTGAGCACGAAGTGCTCAGGGTGAGCTTTTGGGATACCGTGATGTCCGTCGTCCGTCGTACGTGTGTCCGTCCGGACGTCCGTCAACTTTTGCTTGTGTACACTCTAGCGGGCACAGTTTTGATCCAATCTTTATGAAACTTTGTCAGAATGTTTATCTCCATAAAATCTAGGCCAAGTTCGAAACTGGGTCATGTCGGGTCAAAAACTAGGTCACTAGGTCAAATCTTTGAAAAACCTTGTGTACGCTCTAGAAGGCACAGTTTTCATCCAAAGTTCATGAAACTTAGTCAGAATGTTTATCCTCATAATATCTAGGACAAGTTCGAAACTGGGTCACGTCGGGTCAAAAACTAGGTCACTAGGTCAAATCTTAGAAAAACCTTGTGTACGCTCTAGAAGGCACAGTTTTCATCCAAAGTTCATGAAACTTAGTCAGAATGTTTATCCTCATAATATCTAGGACAAGTTCGAAACTGGGTCACGTCGGGTCAAAAACTAGGTCACTAGGTCAAATCATAGGAAAACCTTGTGTACACTCTAGAGGACACAGTTTTGATCCAATCTATATGAAACATTGTCAGAATATATATCTCCATAAACTCTAGGCCAGGTTTGAAACTGGGTCATGTTGGGGCAAAAACTAGGTCACTAGGTCAAATCTTAGAAAAACCTTGTGTACACTATAGAAGGCACAGTTTTCATGCAAAGTTCATGAAACTATGTCAGAATGTTTATCTTTATAATATCTAGGACAAATACGAAACTGGGTCATGTTGGGTCAAAAACTAGGTCAGTAGGTCAAATCATAGAAAAATATTGTGTACGCTCTAGAGGACACAGTTTTGATCCAATCTTTATAAAACATTGTCAAAATGTTTATCTTCATAAACTCTAGGCCAAGTTCGAAATTGGGTCATGTCGGGTCAAAAACTAGGTCACTAGGTCAAATCTTAGAAAAACCTTGTGTACGCTCTAGAAGGCACAGTTTTGATCCAAAGTTCATGAAACTTTACCAGAATGTTTATCCTCATAATATGAAGGACAAATTTGAAACTGGGTCATGTAGGGTCAAAAACTAGGTCACTTGGTCAAATCATAGAAAAACCGTGTGTACGCTCTAGAGGACACAGTTTTGATCCAATCTTTATGAAACTTTGTCAGAATGTTTATCTCCATAAACTCTAGGCCAAGTTTGAAAGTAGGTCATGTTAGGTCAAAAACTAGGTCACTAGGTCAAATCTTAGAAAAACCTCGTGTACGCACTAGAAGGAATAGTTTTGATCCAATCTTCATGAAACTATTTCAAAATGTTTATTGTCCATATATATATGCCCCTTATGAAACTGAGTCACGTCAGATCAGAAACTATGTCACTAGGTCAAACCTAGAAAAACTTTGTGTACACCCTAGAGGGCACAGTTTTGATCCAATCTTCATGAAACTCTGTCAGAGTGTTTACCTTTATGAAATCTAGGTAAAGTTTGAAACTGGTTTGTGTCGGATCAAAAACTAGGTCACTAGGTCAAATATAAGAACAACCTTGTATACGCTCCAGAGGGCACAGTTTTGATCCAATCTCAATGAAACTTTGTCAGAATGTTTATTCTTACAATATCTGGTTTGAAACTGGGTCATGTCGGGTCAAAAGCTAGGTCACTAGGTCAAATCTAAATTAAGTTATGTTGCAAGAATCAGAACTAACATTGCAATGATGCCAGCCACAAACTCCTTGGAATACATTAGTTTCACCACAGTGAGATAATGATGCTACCATTCTATCATCTGTGTTTGCCTAGATAAGTCTAGTTCAAATCCATCAAAGGAACTCAACATGAACAGGAACTTTTCGGATAAGCGACTCTGCCATTTTCAGCTCACCTGAGCCTTACAGTATTGGTGTTAGCTACCTCTTTCATCCATCCATAAACATTTTCAAACATCTCTGAAACCACTGGGCAGATCAAATTTCATATGGAGCCTGCACATGGGTCAAAGGATTGAAAGTTCTTCAAATGATCTTGGTCACATGACCAAGGTGACCGCCATTCCCATGTATGGTAAAAACTCTTATAAATCTTCACCAGAGCCAGTGAACTGATTAATGCTCAGGTGAGCGATTCAGGGCCACCATGGCCCTCTTGTTAGACCTAGATGACTTTATATTCAACAAGAAAATGTGCCAAATTCAATCTTAAGCTTCTAGATTCAGTTCTGGCAGAGGCAGAATAGGTTTTTAGAAATAAAACACACAGCCATAATGTTATGTCACATAAAACATTACAGATAATTGGTATATTTAAGTCGCAAATAGGCGCATGTAAAAATGCAGAAAAAAAATATATTTTGCATCATCTGATTTTATCCTACTTTTGATATGTCGTATGTGAATGTTAGTCCTCAACAAAAATGCAAAAAAAGCTTTTGTTGCAATTTGTTTTGGGTTTAGGGAAAAAAATCGCCAGTTTGCCTGGACTACATTGGGACAAGTTTAAGAGCTATTTAGATTTTGGTGACCTTGACCTCATTTTCAAGGTCACTGTAGGACTTAGATGAGAATTTCTTGTATCCACTATATCTCATGAACCAATAGATGGAATATCACCAAACTTGCTTGGATACATCATTGAGACATGTTCAAAAGCTGATTAGATTTTGATGACCTTGATCTCATTTTCAAGGTCACTGGAGGACTGAGATGACAATTTCCTATCGCCTTTTTCACTATATTTGGCACGGGCATGTTGCACTTGAGGGTGAAAAATGAAAATGATCATGTGTGAAAGTGTTCTATTTTTACTCAATCGTAAACATTGTGAGCATATTGTCCTAGAGTTTTTCGGTTGAATCTCAAGCCATTAAAAAGTTACAGCTCTCTCCATAACATTGGGTTAAGCTGTTGCGGACACTACAAATCAACTATTGTTATGCATGACTTTTTTTCAAGATAACCTTGTAAAATTTTGTTCTGTGAGGTGAATTTTATTCATCTTCATCCTAACTCAAATTTATAATAGCACTTCACACCATTTCCTAAACATTTCATATGTATTTTATGCAACTCAAACATTAGTATTTTTGATGAAAAATCGGATGTTCTTCGTTAGAACCTGCCTATTTTATCAGTAGGCAGCCTTGTTTGAAGCCATACACATTAATTCATGAGCCAGAGGGTATTAATAAAAAGGAGAAAGTCATTTTTGGTGTTGAGCTAAAAAAATTATTTGTGAATCACAGTCAAAGAAAGTACATTTTTTGTTGCGGACACTAAAGTTTCCATGCAAAACTAGCATTTCTAATTATGTTCTTAGAAACAACAAGATAATTCTATTTCAGTTTGTTATAAGTTTGTTATGCACACATAATCTAAATTGATGTTTTATTATTTGTAAATAGCATTTTTAGGTACCGGTATTTACAGCCGGCAAATTATTTCATGTGAAGCATAAAATTTGAATCAGTCTGCACAAACAAAATTTGAATTAGTCGGCACAAACATAGGAAACTGGCACTGCATTCTAGTAGACAGTATTCAGTTTTATGTTCTTACATAATTCAAAGACATTTTTTTGAGAAATTAACAAAGAAATTCTTAGAACAATAACAGACAACTTGTAAATCAAAGGTTAAACAGCAGCCTGTTTCCGTTGCAGACACTACATTTTCAAACAAAACAGCGCATTTGATTCTGATTAAATACAGCCAGAAATAAAGTTTGTGTTCAATAAAAGCCATGTTTTTTTCACTTAAAATTGTTTCAACTGATCAAAGAAAGTTTAATATTTGTTTTTTTTTTTGGTTGCATTTGTTTGCAACAGATACTCCCTCCTATTTGGGGTGCTGAGATTAGGAATTAGTTTGTAGAGTACCGTGTTGATCTAACTGAGTGCCTTTTTATTATTAGTAATTTTTTTTTTTTTTTTTTTTTCCTCCTTTCTTGGGTTGATCCTTTGGAGGAAAGAATTTGCTCCCTTGAGGGCAGATTCTTTCCTTGGAGAGAGTTTGCTCCTGTGGAAGCAAATTCCCTTCAAAGTTTGCTCCTGCGGGAGCGGGATTCTCTCCTTTGAGAGTAAACCCAAACTCAGAGAGGTACCTCATCCAGGGAAGTAAACAGGAATACATATCAGTCAATAAATTTTTTTTTTTTTTTTTCCTAAAAAGATAGCCAGGGCATTTGTTGGGATTGATATGGTAGACGGTTAAGATTGTCTTATGTGCAGTAATATGGTATTCTTATAAACTCTTATATGAATTAACTTTGGGCATTTTCGTTATGGTGGCTTGGGCTACTCAGGGATATGTATGCATACATGGATATGTATGCATACTTGTCTTTGGGTGGCCCAGGGTCTCTATACCAGGGCTGCAGGTGGGAGGAGTGACAGGGATGATTGCGTTTTTTTTTTCATAAACATATGTTGTGGTCCCTCATTCGAACCATCTCAACAAGACGGTTCCGATGAGGGGTCACGATATGTGTGGAAACTTGTTGTGGTCCCTCATTTGAGCCCTCTTCACAAGGTGGTTCTGGTGAGGGGTCGCAATCTATGTGTTTAGGTTCCACGGTGTTCCACGATGTTCCAAGAACATCGTAGACGCATGTAAGCCAGCAATCCTTACCACTGCTCATCATATTAATGTTGTCCTGTAATGCATCTTTTAACAACTTATCGTTTAGAGACTCTTTATAAAGACGGATCCAATACTTTATCATGGTGATAATAATATCTATATATATAGGAAATCTACCTAGTTCTCCATAAACGGCAATATTAGAAGTCTTTTTGTTAACGCCAAGTAAATATTTACACATATGAACATTCAGCTTCTCAAGAGGTGATTTAACATACATATCACTCACAGACTTTCCTTTTGACTTACTGAGTTTGCTACTGCTAAACATACCGACAACCTCTGCTCCATACATCAAAACAGGTTTCACAGTGTGATCGAAAAGATAGAGAAATTTATCAGCCCTACATGCAACATGCTTAAAAAGACCTGTAAGCTTGAAGAATGCTTTTTGACCTCTTTGATAAAGGTCGTTTAAGGCTTTGGTAAATGAGCCATTTAAGCTAAAAACAATACCAAGGTACTTCCACTCCCGTACACATTCAAGCTGAATGTTATTTATGCTGAGGGTCAAGTTATAAACTTTACTAGATTTGTTAAAGACCATCACTTTTGATTTACTGTAATTAATGTTCAATCCCCATTTGGAGCAAAAGCAGCCAGTAGCACTCAAGCAGTTTTGCAAACCTGTTGCTGTCTCAGATAGTAACACTAAGTCATCGGCATACATTAAACAATTCAGTTTACTGGTACCCAAAGACACAGGCATACATAAGTTATCAAAACATTTAGGTATGTCATTTATGAACAAATTAAATAGGCTAGGGCTTAAGTTATCTCCCTGAAACACCCCAAGCTGGGACGAGAATCCTTCTGACAAGCCACGAGACCCAATCTAGAGCAGTGTAGGTATTGCTCATGCTTATCCGAGTGAAAAAGGCGAATGCGCTTCTTATTGTCTGGCTTTATGGGCATTAACTGGAACAGTAAATGGAAAATGGCTTTGCTTAGGTTGTCTCCCTTAGAATAGAATAGTTTTTTTTTTTATAATTCTTCCTGTTTCTGTCGTTTCGAATTATACCTTGTTAACAGAGGTTTTCAAAATAAAATAAATTTGAATTTGAATTTGAATTTAATACCTATTAAAGCACTGTTTTGCATATTTTCTGTTAACCAGTCATCATTATTGAGGATGTGAAACTGAAAATTTTAAGGCCAGGTCTACTGACAACCTGTTGTCACCTGACTTTTTGGACCAAAATTGTCTGCTGACAACCAGTTTTCACACTTTTTGGACCAAAAATGTCTGCTGACAACCAGCCACATCTTTTCTAGTAACTGTAAATTATTTACTGTTTAACTGTGTAAAAATGTTATACAAAGTTTTCTCATAGTAAAGGCAAATGATCATTATTACTTGCATAATTCATTCTTGCATTTTTCGGCATCATCACTAGGGGTGACTATTGCAGGCCAAAATGACTATTGCAATACTATTACTATTGCAGAAATCCCTATTGCAATACTATTACTATTGCAGGTTACTATTGCAATGCATTGCAATAACTATTGGAGACAGCATTCTTATCCAGAAATTCTGCTTTTATGTATAAAATCTTGTTTGTTCACATAAGTTTGTGGCTAAAAAGCATTATTTAATGACTTTCATTTCACAATGTGCACAACATGACAACAAAATACAAGAAAATGTTATATTTTCCATTCTTTAAAATCTAATACAAGCTTAAACACATCCTTTCCTATTATTATGTTAGTTAAAAATACTTCCTTCAAGAAAAAGATGCATGTCTAGAAACTATTGAAACTATTGCGATATTGGAAACACTATTGCCGATAGTATTGACATTGCAGCTTTCCCTATCGATAGTGACTATTGCCAATGTCACCATTGCGATATATCGATAGTCTGATGTATTGTTACACCCCTAATCATTACATATATGTGGACTCTTTGTACTTGAATGCATGGAAACCAATAATGTTGCATTCAAATTTAGTCCTTATTTATTGCCTGCTGTTGTTTACAAACTAGTACCTTACTATCTACCATAATATTACTGTCACATTGTGACTGATGATAATACCTAAAATTTAATGGTCTGTCTCCCATAACCAGATAACAATAACGGTAAGTCCTAGAATAAAACTTGGATATTTAACAAAGGTGTATACCTCAGTTAAGTGTGTTTGTTTAGCAATTAGCTCTGAATGCCTTCTTAATGCATTTAACAAATTTGGTGCATCATATTTATACCCCCCTTAAACTTTGTTTGAGGGGGGTATACTGTTTTCATGTTGTCCTTCCGTCCGTTTGTCCGTCCTTCCGTCCGTCTTTCCGTCCGTCCGCAACACATAAAATTTGTTCCCAATTTCAAACTTTGTCCATGGATGCAGCATGTGAAAAGAGTTGAAACGTATTTTTCAGTGTTTCGCGGACGGGTTTTAATGCTGAGTTATGCCCCTTTACAATTTTCGTTAAAAAAAGTTTCTTATCGCAACTCCTCCTAGACCACTTGACCGATTTACTTGAAATTAAGTATGTGAACACATATTGGTATGAAGGTGTGCATTAAGGTTTCCATTTTTGAATCTGACCCCTCTTTCCTGAGTTATGCCCCTTTTTGATATTTTTGGCCCTAATTTAGGGTTTTTTTAGTCGTTTTTGCTTTGATTTTATTCAAATTTGGTTCATAGATGTATCATAAGAAAATAGTTGACACATGTTTTCCAGTTTTTCCAGGAAGTGTTTTCCTGCTGAGTTATGCCCCTTTGTATTTTCGTAAAAAAAAGTTTATCGCTACTCCTCTTAGACAGCTTGACCGATTTTCTTGAAATTAAGTATGTGAATACGTATTGGTATGAAATGTGCATTAAGGTTTTCATTTATGAATCTGAACCCTCTTTCCTGATTTATGCCCCTTTTTTTTTGTCCTAATTTCTTAGGAGTTTTTAGTCATTTTTGCTTTGATTTTTATTCAAATTTGGTTCATAGATGCATCATAAGAAAATAGTTGACGTGTTTTCCATTTTTTCTTGGAAGTATTTGTCTGCTGAGTTATTCCCCTTAGTAATTTTTGTAATAAAAGTTTGTTATCGTTACTTTTCCAAAACTATTTGACAGATTTTCTTGAAATTAAGTATGTGAACACATACGGATATGAAGATATGCTTTATGGTTATAATTTTAATTATCAACCCTTTTTACATGAGTTATGCCCCTTTTTGATATTTTATGCTCTGTTTATATAGGAATTTTTGTCATGTTGCTCCGATTTTATTCCTATTTTGGTGCATAGATACAGGAGAAGACAACAGATGACAAATATTTTTCAGCTTCTTCCAGAAAAGTTTTCCAGCTTTGTTGTGCCTCTTTGTGGTTTTTGAAAACAGAGTTTGTTTGCTGCTTTTTCTCCTAAACTGTTTCCCTGATATTTTTCAAATTACGTGTGTAAACATATACTGGTATATAGATGTGTATTGCGTTATGGTTTGAAACTTCAGCATTTTTTCTGAGTTATTTCCCTCTTCAGTTGTTGTTTTGCTCTAAATTTATATTTTTTTTATTTTGTCATTCTTGCTCTGATTTCTTTAAGATTTGGTCCAGGGAGCCAGCCTAAGAAAAGAGTATACTTGAATATTGTCAGTTTTGCCTAGTAGAACTTAGGGATCAGCTGTATCTGTGTCTTTTTTTTAAAACATATAACTTGAATGCTGTGTATATGAAAAAGTTGGATGACAAAAGCAAACTAATTGCTAAATGCTGGGGGTATTTAGTAAGCCATGCTTACTGCCACCTCTAGTTTATTCATATGATCTTTACTTATCCATCAGAAACATCTGCAAATCACGGGGAAGATCTACTGAAAGCAGCGATGCCTTTGACATGGAAAAAATATTAACTCCTGAAGCCCCAGTGACGCAATTAGAAAAATTTGCAAACAGCGTAGATCCTGATGAGGCGGCTCATAATGAGCCGCCTCATCTAGATCTACACTGTTTGCCCTCTAGTCTTTGAATTCTCAATATAAAAAGTCTTGGACAAGGCATTTTTTTAATTTTTGCAGATGTAAATTTTGTCGTCTGCTTTTTGGTAATGAAAGAGTTAACCTGTTGCATTTAGCATAGTTTCTAAGTAACCATAAGGGGTAGTTTTTCAAAACTGTTCCATAGATACATCTGGGGAAGATGTACTGAAAGCAGCGATGCATTCTGGGCCATGGCCTACAGTAATCAACATTTTTAGCACCTGCGAGCTTAACTTTTTCAAAATGGTGGCAAATACTTGTAGTAAATTTTCTTTCTTATAAGAGAGCCGATTTATGATTATATTGAAGGAAACAAATTTAAAGGTTAAACATAGGAGAAAAGAGGCTTATGGTCATAGAAGGATACAGAAGCTTTACAAATGAAAAATTAAAGATTCTGTAGCATTTTTTGGGTCTTGTAAACTAGCAAACAGTAGGATAAACCAGTAAAAATATGTGCGCTAATACATATAGTCATATGGCTAAAAACTACCAGGATGTGCGCTTATAGGGGCATGTACACTAATTAGGTCGAATACGGTATATTTCACCCATGATTGAACATGGGAAAAATATGCACCTGTTGGGTTTTGCAACGTTTCTTAGTAACCACAAGGGATAAGAGTCTTCAAACTTGCTACGAGCGAACAACTAGAAAGATCTACTGAAGGCAGTGATGCATATCTGGCCATGAGCTATATTTCATGGTCCAGTGATTTTGCCTTATATATCCTGAAGACTATAAGATGTATGAACATGATAACTTGGGATAAAAAGTCAGTATGAGCCACTGTTTGACCTAAAACTAAAAGTAGGTCCCAGTAACCTATACTGTATGGTCAAGTGATTTTGCCTCATATTTCTTACACATTTCATGATTTTATCTTATACTTGGGTAAATAGTCTCGGCTAACGCTATGAGTGACCTCATACTAATACTATTGTAGGTCAGTGTGATCTATATTTCAGGGTCTAGTGATTTTATTTCATATTTCTAACACTATTACATGGATCTGCATTATACATGGGTATATGGTTTGGGCTGACACTGTGAGTGACCTCATACTAATCGTTGGTCACAGTGACCTATATTTCATGGTCCAAAGATTTTATGTCATATTTCTAACACTATTTTGTTGATTTGCATTATACTTAAGTTAATGGTTTGGGCTGACAGTGTGAGTGACTTAATACTAACTGTTGGTCAGTGTGACCTATATTTCATGGTACAGTGATTTTAGTCATGCAGTGACTCTAACACTATGATATAGATTCATCATACTTGGGTAATTGCATTTGGATGACATTGTAAGAGACCTCATACTAATTGTATGTCAGTGTGGCCTATATTTCATGGTTCAGTGATTTTGTGTTATATTTCTAACACTTTTACATGATTGCATTATACTTTGGTAAATAGTTTGGGCTGCCACTGGGCATGTAGTTTTAGATGTTGTTTTGGTCATTTTCGGTTCTGAAAGTTATAAACACTTGACATTCATATTTGATTTATTTTGTAGTGTCCGCAACACAAACAAAACTGCTATAATGCTATATATTCAGTTTGATACATATTTCAAGCATATTTTTCAGTTTAAACTGATACTATGTCATTTATTTCTTTGTTAGATATACTGTGTAGACAAAAAATAGCTTCATTTGATACTTGAGCGATATAAAGTGAAAATTTATTTTTTCAGTTTATCCTTATCATATGAAATATTATGTATTTTTTACCAAATATTTTAGTAAACTTAATATAAAACGTCATTTGAACCTATTAAAGCAATAATGAATGAAACTGTCTCATTATATTGTAATTAGCTCACCTGAGCCGAAGGCTCAGAGGGGAGCTTATAGGATGGGAGTCGAGCCGTCGTCCGTCCGTGTGTGCGTGGATGGGTGCGTCAACACTTTCAAACATAAATATCTCAGAGACCAGTTGGCCAATCGCAATCAAATTTTATCTGAAGCATCATTGGGGTGGGGGAAAGGCTGCACTACGGTTTGGTGCCGATCAGCTCATACCTCTGATTTCCATGGCAACAGATAGCCCTCATAGGGTTATAATGGGGAAAATGGCGTCATCACGTTTTCTCTACTGTTTTTGATTAGATCCTTATCATATTTGCAGGTAATGATGACATACATAAGAGCATCCATGGATGAGTTCGAAATTTGGCTGGATTCGAGCACAGACTACTGAGTTAGCTGCCCTTGAGCGTTTGAAAAAAATCTCATAGTGTTAAAATGGAGAAAACAACGTCATCACTTTGGATCCTCATTGGAACCTTTTCATACTTGTTTAGCTCACCTGTCAAGGTGAGCTTATAGTATAGCCATGGTCCGTAGTCCATCGTCTTCGGCGGGGGGGCGTTGGCATCGTTCACACTTGTAAAACATCTTCTCCTCAATAACCACTGGGCCACTTGAAGCCAACTTTCATATGGAGCCTTAACAGGATGGGGGAACGAAAGTTTATATATTTGGCCCAGGTCACATGACCAAGATGGCCGCCATGCCCATATATGGTAAAAACCTTAAAAAATCTTTATCTCCAGAACCAATAGGCCGATTGCCTTGAAACTTGGTATGTTACACCTTGGACTCTAGTACTACAAAGTATATATAAATGGTGACCCTGGGTTGACCTTGACCTATTTTATGGCATGGTCAGATTTGGTCCCTTAGGCCTTTGAATGGCAAAAACTGAAAAAGTGCATTTTTCTGTGGCTATTGTGGTTGTGATATGGAAATGCAATCAACTTCAACCCCTATGAATACTAGAGGTCAAGGTCATTTAGTGACCTTGACCAAAGGTCATTTGTCCATTGCGTGTCAACATTTTCAAACATCTTCTCCTCAGAAACCGTTGGGCTGATTGGAGCCAAATTTCAAATAGAGACTTAACAGGATGGGGGAATGAAAGCTTATATATTTGGCCCAGGTCACTTGACCAAGATGGCCGCCATGCCCATATATGATAAAAACCTCAGAAAATCTTCTCCAGAACCACTGGGCGGATTGCCTTGAAACTTGGTATGTAGCATCTTAGACTCCAGTACTACAAAGTTTATATAAATGATGACCTTAGGTTGACCTTAGGTTGCCCTGGGGCTACTTGTTTATTATATTGCTGAAGTTTGCGTTGTGGACACTACAGTGTTGCGGACACAGTCATTGGGCTGCCAAAAGCAAAGCTTTTGGTCGAAGCGAAAAAATTTTGTTGTGGACTGATGTGTTGTAAAGCCATTTCAGGACAACAATGAATCTTTTCTGTCATTCATCTGTAGCTGTGTAGAAACAGGGTTGTTGCGGACACTACAGAAATTTCATCCGTTCAGGAGCCTGATACGAGAAAATGGCATTTTCTAGATTTAATCCCACTCGCTTCCATTCTGTCATATTTGTAGCATATGCTAAATATATGATTCTAAACTCATTTAATCACATGTTGTACATATTTTAATATATTTAGCAAACAGGTAAAGCAGGAAATGCCAAAAAAGTACAAAATGCATAACGAAGGAAGCTGCTTGCATCTGCTATTCGGACATTAAGAGTCGAAACTTAACGAAATAAAAATGTTTTGATCTTTAATAATTTTTACAGCAAATGATAAGCAGTTTTTAAGCATAAAATTGGATTAAAACAATGCATTTTCTTGTTGAAAAATGCCTCAAATTGAAGTGCAACGGCATAACAATGAGAAAAATACCTTTTTTGGCACCATTATTTGTTCCCACGAGATACCGTTCAGCTATAGGCATGTTATATATTGTCGCATAGCTAAACAAATTATTTATGCACCTGAAAAACATTTATTTTCCATAAAAGAAGTAATGAAATACTCCATACATAGGCATAACAAGGGTCTGTTTTTTGCGTGCCAAATACAGTGAAAAAGTCGTAATACCACAATTTCTCATGAGCCAATGGATGGAATTTCACCAAACTTGCTTGGATACATCACTGGGACTAGCTTAAGAGCTGATTAGATTTTGGTGACCTTGACCTCATTTTCAAGGTCACTGGAGGACTTAGATGGGAATTTCTTGTACTCATAATATCTCATGAACCAATAGATGGAATATCACCAAACTTGCATGGATACATCATTGGGACTAGCTTAAGAGCTGATCAGATTCTGGTGACCTTGACCTCATTTTCAAGGTCACAGGAGGATTCCGATATGTGAAAATTTCACTGAAGTTGATATATCTCATTAGCCTTTGGCATGATTTCCACTTTACTTTCATAGATATAATTTTGGGACAATCTTAAGAGTTTACTGTGCTTTAAATACCTTGACTCCATTTTCAAGGCCAAAAGCTAACTTAAAATGCTTATTTTTCTCTTAAAAATTAGTTTTATTGGCTTGGGCTTTCGAGCGCAAGCCAGTATTCAAGTGGTTTAGTGATACCGAGTTATTTTCGGAAGAAACGATACGTCACGCTTAGTCGGAAAATACCAGGAGAGTGTGTAGACAGTGAGTGTGTACTGCAACGATTCGTTCTAAACTTTTTTAGGGCAGCAATTAAGCCAAAGAGATCAGAAAGTTCGTTCCGGTTTGAGACAGCAATTCTTCATTATTTTCTTCACAGACATAACAAACAAATACCTCGTCCGATTTTGTCTATTTTTATCCATATCCGATTTGCCTCATCTGCTAAAAATAACGATGGAAACTTTATTCTATTTTTGATAGTTCATGTATTTTTTTTTTTTTTTTTTTTTAATATTTCCGTTAAAAAGCATGTTTTTCTTTTACAAGTGCCTTGAACTTGGCCACATTTCGTTTGCTTTTTATAAACTGATGGCATAAAAAATGAAACTGTGAATGCAATGCAAAGTATGTGGCTTTGCATCCTAAGAAATATACCAAAACTTGTGTAAGAAACAGTGTTTATATATAGCTTAGCGCAAAGCATTAGCTTTTCCAAAAAATCATGCAGCGGCGTCGCGAAAACTAGGTCTTAGGGCATCGCATAATCTGACTAGTCAGAGCAGCCGGCACACTGTCCAGAGCCGATGCATTCGTTGGATCTGATCAGTCTTTTTCGGCATATATATATTCTTTATCTTTCATGCTGAGGCCAGACTGATCAGACCGCGCTTATGCCAGAGTGGGCTGATCTGTGTATCAGTGTAAAATCTGAAAGAGCAGAGTTCAGATTTATTGTTTGAATTTAGAAACAAGCGCTTTTGATGATTTTCTTCCCTTATCACATTTACTGAAAAGAGATAAATTTCATTTGTCGGGAGTTCATGGAAATACGAACGCAATGGGTTCCGTGCTTTGTTGTTCCCAAATGGTGTAAAGCAAGCAGCATGCATTTTCTACTCAGAATGTCAAAATTTTGTTCCAGTCACTGCCACTGATGCCACTTAAACCAAAAATAAACTTCAGTAAATATAAATTTATTGTCTTCTTTTGATGCCAAGTTCAGATGTGCCAAGATTCCATAGACATGGGTTTGAAACAGCCTTTCCTGAAATTTTGATTCAGACTAAATGTGACTCAACAGCCGTGAAGAAAAGACTTGAAATAGGTCCATATAGTTATTTTCCTTGAGACATGCCTAAAACGGCCGGCCAAAACGTTGGAAAACTGTTGTTTTTTTAGCTCACCTGAGCACGAAGTGCTCAAGGTGAGGTATTGTGATCGGTCTTTGTCCGTCGTCCGGCGTCCGTCGTCCGGTCGTGCGTCCGGCGTCAACTTTTGCTTTAAACAACTTCTTCTCCAAAACTGCTAGCCGGATTTCAAAATAATTTCACAGAAATGTTCCTTGGGGGACTCTCTACCAAAATTGTTCAAATGGTTCCGCTCCACTGAACAATATGGCAGCCAGAGCTAAAAATAGAAAAACCTTTAAACGACTTCTCCTCCAAAACTGCTGGGCCGATTTTGAAATAATTTCACAGAAATGTTCCTTAGGAGACCCTCTACCAAAATTGCTCAAACGGTTCTGCTCCGCTGAACAATATGGCCGCCAGAGCTAAAAATAGAAAAACCTTTAAACAACTCCTCCTCCAAAACTGCTGGGCCGATTTTGAAATAATTTCACAGAAATGTTCCTTAGGAGACCCTCTACCAAAATTGCTCAAACGGTTCCACTCTGCTCAACAATATGGCCGCCAGAGCTAAAAATAGAAAAGCCTTTAAACGAATTCTCCTCCAAAATTGCTGGGCCTATTTTGAAATAATTTCACAGAAATGTTCCTTAGGAGACCCTCTACCAAAATTGCTCAAACGGTTCTGCCCCGCTGAACAATATGGCCACCAGAGCTAAAAATAGAAAAAAGCTTTAAACATCATCGTTTCTAAAGCCAATGGCTCGATTTCAAAAAAATTTCACAGAAATGTTTTACTCATGGCTCTGACCAAAAATTGCTCAGACGGTTCCGCTCCGCTGAACAAAATGGCCGCCAGAGCTAAAAATAGAAATAAGTCTTAGAATGGCACAGAGGGCACAGTTATGATCCAATCATCATGAAACTTTGTCAGAATGTTTATCTTAATAAAATCTAGACCATCTTCGAAACTGGGTCATGTGGGGTCAAAAACTAGGTCACTGGGTCAAATCTTAGAAAAACCTTGTGCACACTCTAGAGGGCACAGTTATGATCCAATCTTCATGAAACTTTGTCAGAATGTTTATTTATATAAAATCTAATCCAAATTTGAATCTGAGTCATGTGGGGTCAAAAACTAGGTCACTAGGTCAAATATTAGAAAAACCTCATGTACACTCTAGAGGGCACAGTTATGATCCTATCTCCGTAAAACATTGTCAGAATGTTTACTTTCATGAAATTTATACCAGATTTGAAACTGGGCCATGTCAGGTCAAAAACAAGGTCACTAGGTCAGTTCTTAGAAAAACAGTGTGAACGCTTTTGAGGACACAGTTTTTTTCTAATCTTCATGAGACTTCATGAGTCAGAATGTTTGTCTCCAACGAATCTGGACCAAGGGTGCAACTTGGTCATGTTGGGTCAAAAAGTAGGTCACTAGGTTAAACCTTAGAAAAACATTGTGTACACTCTAGAAGGCACAGTTTTGATAACTTTGCCAGAATGTTCATATCCAAGAAATCTAGACCAGGTTTGGAACTGGGTCATGTAGGGTCAAAATCTAGGTCATTAGGTTAAATCTTATAAAAACCTTAGGTACACAATAAAGGGTTCATTTTCCATTTAATCTTTGTGAAACTCTGTCAGTTATATGGATGTCTCTGAGGTTAAGTTCACAGGATATTCAGGTGAGCAATCCAGGGCCATCATGGCCCTCTTGTTTTTGTTGTTGTTGTTGTATGTGTGTGTGTGTATGTGTGTGTGTGTGTGTGTGTGTGTGTAAATATTTTTTTTTTCAATTTGTTTTTCAAATAAATTCTACACTTGTTTTTACCTTACACCCGTGGATAATGCCACCATTCAATAAGTTAGAAATTAAATACTTTGCTAAATAAAAGTTAGCAACAGAAAGTGCACTAACAGTCGGGTTCACTTCAATAAACAACTCATGAAAATTTCACTGTCCTAGCTGGGCAAGCCTTCCTTTTAAAAGGAAATTTTATCTTGATCCAATTGACAGATATTCATCAGACTTGCAGGAATATATTGTTGTGACAGGTTTAAGATATGTTTAGTATTTGGTGACCTTGACCCATTTTTCAAGGACATATAGTCATATATGTAGGATATCTTTAGAACCAGTTGATGGATTTTCTCCAAACTTGCCCAGATATTTTACTTGTACAGGCTTTATATTCATTATAGGGGATGGGAAATGGGCTGGTGGGGGGGATATCAGTTTTTGTCTGAAAATCATTTCTAGTGACTAGTTATGTCCCCCCACCAAAGGTGAGGGGGGACATATTGGTTTCAGTGCGGATCCCGTCGGCGTTGGCGTGACAGATTCTTGTATGCGCGATATCTCTTGAAGCAATGGATGGAATTTGACCAAACTTGCATGGATTTATCACTGGGACAAGTTTAAGAGCTGATTAGATTTTGGTGACCTTGACCTCATTTTCAAGGTCACAGGAGGACTTAGATGACAATTTCTTGTATGCGCAATATCTCTTGAACCAATGGATGGAATTTCACCAAACTTGCATGGATACATCATTGGGACAAGTGTAAGAGCTGATTAGATTTTGGTGACCTTAACCTCATTTTCAAGGTCACTGGATAACTTAGATGACAATTTCTTGTACCCAATTTCTTGTATGCGCGATATCTCTTGAACCAATGGATGGAATTTCACGAAACTTGCATGGATATATCATTGGGACAAGTGTAAGAGCTGATTAGATTTTGGTGACCTTGACCTGATTTTCAAGGTCACTGGCGGACTTAGATGACAATTTCTTGGACCCACTACATCTCCTGAACCAATGGATGGAATTTCACAAAACTTGCATGGTTACATTATAGGGACAAGTTTTTGAGCTGATTAGATTTTGGTGACCTTGACCTTATTTTCAAGGTCACTGGAGGACTTGCATGACAATTTCATGAACCCACTATATCTCCTGAACCAATGAATGGAATGTCACCAAACTTTCCTGGATACATGATTGGGACAAGTTTATGAGCTGTTTAGATTTTGGTGACCTTGACCTCATTTTCAAGGTCACAGGAGGACTTAGATGACAATTTCTTGTATGCGCGATATCTCTTGAACCAATAGATGGAATTCCAACAAACTTTCATGGATATATTATTGGGACAAATGTAAGAGCTGATTAGATTTTGGTGGCCTTGACCTCATTTTCAAGGTCACAGGAGGACTTAGGTGACCATTTCTTGTATGTGCGATATCTCTTGAACCAATGGATGGAATTTTACCAAACTTGCATGGATACATCACTGGGACAAGTTTATGAGCTGATTAGATTTTGGTGACCTTGACCTCATTTTCAAGGTCACTGGATAACTTAGATGACAATTTCTTGTACCCAATTTCTTGTATGCGCAATATCTCTTGAACCAATGGATGGAATTTCACTGAACTTGGGACAAGTGTAAGAGCTGATTAGATTTTGGTGACCTTGACCTCATTTTCAAGGTCACTGGAGGACTTGGATGACAATTTCATGTACCCACTATATCTCCTGAACCAATGCATGGAATTTCACCAAACTTTCCTGGATACATGATTGGGACAAGTTTATGAGCTGTTTAGATTTTGGTGACCTTGACCTTATTTTAAATGTCACTGGAGGACTAACATGGCAATTTCTTGTACCCACAATATCTCCTGAACCAATGGATGGAATTTCGCCAAACTTTTTGTGGATCCATGATTTGGACAAGTTTAAGAGCGGAACAAAATTTTGGTGACCTCATTTTCAAGGTCACAGGAGGATTTAGATATGTGAAAATTTCACTAAAGTTGATGTATCTCTTTAGCCTTTGGCTTGATTTCCACTTTACTTTCATAGATATACCTATGGGACAGTCTCAAGAGTGTACTGTGTTTTGATGGCCTTGAACCCATTTTCAAGGTCAAAAGCTATCTTACAAATGCGTATTTTTCTCTCTTAAAAATGAGATGTCTTGAACCAGTTGATGGATATTCATCAGACTTGCATGAATGTATGGTTGTGACAGGTTTAAGACATGTTTAGTAGTTGGTGACCTTGACCCATTTTTGAAGGACATAGTCTTCTATGTAGGATATCTTTAGAACCAGCAGATGGATTTTGTCCAAACTTGCATAGATATGTTATTTGTACAGGCTATATTCATGAGAGGGGGTGGGAAATGGGCTGGTGGGGGGACATCAGTTTTTCTCTGAAAAACATTTCTAGTTATAATATGTATGAAAACATCAGACATCAGCCTCTTCCTGCTTATCATTCCCTTTGTTTGTCCATTTTTTCTTTCTATCCAATTAATTTTTTTTTCTGTCACAGATTTCTCAGGAACCACTACAGCTAGGATTTTGAAATGTTGTACAAATGTTTGGTATAACTAGTTGTATAGTGTAAAAGAACTTCAGCCTCCTTCTCTTATTGTTTCCTTTGTTTGTCCATTTTTTCTTTCGCTGCAATTATTATTTTTTTGTCAAAGACTTCTCAGGAACCACTATACCTAGGTTTTTGAAATTTTTAACAAACGTTGGGTATGACTAGTTGTATCATATAAGAGACCATCAGCCTCCATCTGCTTATCATTCCCTCTTTTTTTCTTTCTCTCCAATTTAATGTCTGTCGAAGATTTGTCAGGAACCATTACAGCTAGGCTTTCGGAATTTGGTACAAATATTGGGTGTGACTAGTTGTATTGTGTAAGAGAGTATCAGCCTCCATATATGTATCATTTTATTGTCCATTTTATTCTTTCTTTCCAATTAGATTTTTCAACAGATGTCTCAGGAATCACTACAGCTATAATTTTTAGCTCACCTGGCCCGAAGGGCCATAGTGAGCTATTGTCATACCAATGCGTCCGGCATGCGTCGTGCGTCGTCACGGAATTTGTCCGTCAACACCTAGAAACAAATATTCAAACATCTTCTTCTGTAAAACTACTGGTCCCATGGTTCTCAAATTTCACATGGAGCATGACCTGACTCCAGGGTCTCAGAATTGTAAAATTGGGTCAGGTTGAAAATCCAAGATGGCCGCCGTTACTAAAAATAGCAAAAACAACAAAATAAACTTCTTCTCCAGAACCACTGGGTATATTTGTCTGAATTTTGGCATGGAACATCAGTGAAACCTTAGTTTTCAAAATTGTAAAAATGAAAAAAATCTGTAGCAGAGTTTTGTCACAGTGACCTACTTTCTGTTTACGTGTGTAATTTTGCTCAAATGCCAATGTCAAAAAATGACCTATTTAAACAACTTCAAACAACTTCTTCTCTAAAACTACTGGTCCCATGGTTCTCAAATTTCACATGGAGCATGACCTGACTCCAGGGTCTCAGAATTGTAAAATTGGGTCAGGTTGAAAATCCAAGATGGTCGCTGTTACTAAAAATAGCAAAAACAACAAAATCAACTTCTTCTCCAGAACCATTTGGTATATTTGGTTGAAAGTTTGCATGGAACATAAGTGGGACCTTGATATTAAAAATTGTAAAAATAAAAAAAATCTATAGCGGAATTAGATCACAGTGACCTACTTAGCGTTTACAAGGCCGATTTTGCTCAAATGTCAATATCTAAAGAAAATGCAACCAATTCTGACAAGATTTGGTCAGAAATGGTTCTTGAATGGAATTATTTCAATTATGTGCCAGTTGACTATCCAAGATGGCCGCCATGGGGGCCGTTACTAAAAATAGCACAAACATAAAAATGACGATTACTCAAGAACCCTTGAATGGAATTGGACCAATTTTGTGTCAGAATGTTCCTTGCATGAAGCCGTTTCGATTAATTGCATTTCGGCATTCCAAGATGGCCGCCATCTGGTGTTACTAAAAATAGCACAAACATAAAAATAACAATTACTCAAGAACCCTTTCATGGAATTGGACCAATTTTGTGTCAGAATGTTCCTTGCATGAAGTCGTTTTGATTAATTGCAATTTGGCATTCCAAGATGGCCGCCATCTGCCGTTACTAAAAATAGCACAAATCATGAAAATGACAATATCTCAGTAACCGCTGAATGGATTTTGACAAAATTTGTGTCAAAATGATTCTTGCATTGAGATGTTTCAAAAATATCTAACTGTAGACCATTCATATTGGCCTCTGTTACTAAAAATAGAAAAATGTGAAAATTAGTAAATCTCAATGGAGTTGGATTAATTTTGTGTCAGAATGGTCCTTTAATTAAGCTTTTTCGATTTTTTGCATTTTGGCATTCCAAGATGGCCGCCATTTGCCGTTACTAAAAATAGCACAAAACATGAAAATGGCAATATCTCAGTAACCGCTGAATTGATTTTGACGAAATTTGTGTCAAAATGATTCTTGCATTGAGATGTTTCAAAAATATCTAACTGTAGACCATTCATATTGGCCTCTGTTACTAAAAATAGAAAAATGTGAAAATTAGTAAATCTCAATGGAGTTGGATTAATTTTGTTTCAGAATGGTCCTTCATTAAGCTTCTTCTGATTTTTTGCATTTTGGCATTCCAAGATGGCCGCCATTTGCCGTTACTAAAAATAGCACAAAACATGAAAATGACTATATCTCAGTAACCGCTGAATTGATTTTGACAAAATTTGTGTCAAAATGATTCTTGCATTGAGATGTTTCAAAAATATCTAACTGTAGACCAGTCATATTGGCCTCTGTTACTAAAAATAGAAAAATGTGAAAATCAGAAAATCTCAATGGAACTGGACCAAATTTGTGTCAAAATGGTCCTTGCATGAAGGCTTTTCGATTTTCTGCATTTTAGCAATCCAAGATGGCCGCCATCTGCCGTTACTAAAAATAGCACAAAACATGAAACTGTCAATATCTCAGTAACCCCTGAATGGATTTTGATGAAATTTGTGGCAAAATGATTCTTGCATTGAGGTGTTTCAAAAGTAAATATATAAAGACCAGGCAAGTTGGCCTCTGTTACTAAAAGTAGCAAAATGTGAAAATGAGAAATTCTCAGTGGAATTGGACCAATTTTGTATCAGAATGGTCCCGTTGCATAATAGCCAGGTGAGCGATATCAGGCCCATTTGGGCCTCTTGTGACATTTAGGCCAAAACATTGGGTATGACTAGTTGTATCAAGTAAGAGAGTATCTAAGCCTCCTCTGCTTACCATTCATTATCATTTTGCTTTAAAGTTTTGTATTAAGTGTGTTTTTGTTAGGCGGTGGTGCTGGCCGGGGGTATATGTGAGCCCCTGCTCACATGCTCTAGTTGCATTAGTAAACCAAAATGCTCCATTTTCAGAAAGGGGGGGGGGGGGGGGGGTCGGGATGAGCAATGGTGCTTTGTAACTTGCAGTGCCCAGGCATCCTACTAATTTTGATAACAGTAGGGCAAGGTCTGGCTGTGCTTGCAGCAGGTGCTGGATGGGGTTTGTTTGGATTCTGTTAGTCTCATCTGTCCTGTTTGTATTTTTAGTCTCATCTATTCTTTGTAGTTCTTCTCTTTTCTCCCTCTCTCTGGGAATCAGCTTGATATAGACTGAAATACTGTCTAAAAGAGCTGTTAAACCTAAACCAACCAACCAACGAGTTGATGTAATTATTTAAGGTGTCCCAATTGTTCAAATTTTCACGATATACTTACTTTGGGACAATGTCCCATGGTCTGCCATACATTAATTTTCTGCTTTAAAGAATCAGAACTTAGGCAAAAAAAAAATGGTAATAAATCAGTTCAATTTCCAGACATTTCTGAACAGTTCACGTTTTCCTGTATTTTCAGATATATACCAGAAACGGCCACTTGTTTGTCAGTTTGCAACACCTCTATCAGACGATATACACACCAAACCAGAGGTAAATTATATATATAAAAAAAAGCAACGTTCACCACTTTTACAGTGGAGTGATTCACCCCTGGTAAACACTGTTTTGATTCCTACCTAGAAAATCAAAAGTTATACATTCTGCAAGAGCTGCCTCATCTGGATCTACTGTTTGCCTTCTTTTCTTTTTCTCAGTATGATATGGCGCGGATAAAATATCATTTAAAATTTTGCAGATTGCAGACCTAAGTTTTTTGTGTACTTTTTTGGTGGATTTAAAGGCCCCATTGCTCTATCAGCATGAAAAATTTTATCATTGGGTATCGCTGCAAGCTTCTTACTATAGTTTCGTCATTGTAAATGACCGTGATTAACCAGCTTTTAACAAATAAAATACCCTTGAGGTTCACATAAAAAGGGTTTGAAAACTTATTTGGGTCATTTTAGTTGGCAACTAAAATGACCTACTTTCGATTTCAATAAGTTGAATAAAATGGTAAAAATACAATGTACATGCGTGGAGCCGCAGTCACTATTCCGCCAATGTTTATATAGCATTGCTAGACGGGAAACCAGACCAGGAAATTGTATTTTGTAGAGTGAATTGTTATTTTTCAAAAACTTGTTTTCTCTCCTTTTCGCCAGTTATATGACTAAATATATGCACGCCAATCCACATTTTATTACCAAACAGCGAGGATGAAGTGCTTTTTACAATGATATGAGTTTAGACGTTTTTACCACTGATAGGGCTATGGATACTTAAAGGGCTAATGAAGGCTACAAAATATAGTTTTGTGTAGAAATGAATTTTCTTCTTATTTATCTTCATATGAGCCATGACACGAGAAAACGAACAATGTGGTTGTGCGCCCATTGCAGACTCAGATCGGCCTGGGCATCCACCCAGTCTAGTCAGACTCTTTACTTAGTGCTTAAAGGGTAGCTAAGGGTCTTAGCTACCTCCATGCGGACAGCGAAGACTCTGATCAGACTGGGCGGATGCATCCGCCCAGTCTGACCTGATTCTACGCTGGGCGCACAACCACTTTGTTGGTTTTCTCGTGTCGCGGCTCATATATTATGCTTCCAGTATCTTAAGATTGGAAAAATAATATGAAAAAGTAACTTGTGTTTAGGGGATATCTGTATTGCCTTGCAAAATATTATAGAAGACAAAGAAAATTCCATCAGAATGGGCTATTACCGTAAAAATCCTTTTTAATGCCCAGGAGGCATTGCATTACAAAAGGGGGTCGTTATTTAGAGCATATAGTGAAGTAAATCAGCCACTACCAAAATACTTCTGATAAACAGTATTAATGTGAAGGACATACATGTACTTTCAGATAAAGTAGTTCTACTGTTTTCTTTGTATTGCCCCCCTTCTCAGTATGGACTCACTCTTAAAGAAAAGAATTTGCTCCTTCTTTTAGGAGCAAATTCTTTCCTTGAAGAGTGGACCCCATCTGAAGGAGCTAGGTCTCAGACAAGAAAACAGGTATTCATGTTTGGTATTCCCATTTGTAAAATTGATGGAAAACATAGAGGTAGGCAAGTCAGTATAACATTCTTTTTGGAAAAGAGGCAGGGGGCATTTATTAGACCAGGGGCATTTATTAGGATTAATTAAGGAATGAATTTCATTTTTCTGAGGTTTATCGAAGTGTAAACTAAATTGGGTCACGTGCAAAGTGAATGAACCCCAAAGGGGTTCATGTAAACTTTGCTAGTGACCCAATGTAGTTTACACTTCGATAAACATCAGAAAAATTAAGTTCATTACTTATATTTACATTCGTTTCAATCAAATCTTTCATGAAAAATCTTCTATAAGCGCTTAAATTGAAGCAGTAAACCATGTACACGCAGTTTTTTCTGCTAGCAGCAGAACGGCATGCATGACGTCATGACGTTGCTAACGTCCAATCAGGTTGTAGAGAGCTAATGTTTATTTTGACGTCATTGACGTTGCGTGTCTCAATGTAATTATTGGAATGTAAACTACATTATGTTCCAATGGTTTACTACAGGGCTTTTCAGTAAATACACCAAGAATGTAAATATTAGGGTATATGCACCAAAGAAATCACTGGATATGACATATCCTGTTAAGTGTTAAAGCTATTAAATTGCAATGTTCTAATTTATCTGTGCACTCAGTTGTGTAATATTGCTAATTTTTTTAACTTCAATGGTAAATTAAAACTCGATTACAGAGGGAAAAAAACGGTGGTAGCTTGTTTTACATCCTTTTTATGACTTTGACCCAATTTAAGATGAGGGCCGTCCAAAACCAAAAGATGCATTGTGCTTGTGAACACAGAAGACTCAGATCCGCCTGTACCCCTTGTTTGCCATTCATAATAGTATATATACGTTCCTCGGGTAGTTTAAATTGTTGGTGAAAAAAGGGAACCCTCTGATCAGACTGCCTTACTGCACAGGCTGTTCTGTTTTTTTCCCCTGTTTGCACAGGCCATAAGGCAGGATTTTTCATGTTATGGCTTAAATGTTACCTGAAGTGATGTAATAATGCAGTACAATCCAAACTTACTGCTTTAACTCTTTAAGCCCCAGTGACGCAATTAGCAAAATTTGCAAACAGCGTAGATCCTGATGAGGCGGCTCATCATGAGCCGCCTCATCTAGATCTACACTGTTTGCCCTCTAGTCTTTGAATTCTCAATATAAAAAGTCTTGGACAAGGCATTTTTAAAATTTTTGCAGACGTAAATTTTGTCGTCTGCTTTTTGGTACTGAAAGAGTTAATGTCCCAAAATATCATGACAAAAATGCCAGATCGAACTGTGTAGACCCTGGTCAGACTGCTCCAGATGGAGCAGTCTGATCAGAGTCTACACTGACTGCCATTACTTATTTGATTTTTTCCACACACATCTGTGGATCATAAAATAATGAAATTTCAATTAAATAGTTCAAATTTTAGAAAATAACAATAAATTTGTCTGAGTTATTTGGGCAACTACAGTTATAGCAGGTGAAATAGGGCAAATATTCATGCATAGTTCACTTGTTTCGCATGACAAATCACCAAATAATGTTTCTATAAAATGACTTGTTTGCTAATTATTCAGACTTCAAAGTTAACCGAAATATTGTTTCTTGACTCATTATTCTCAGAAATGGAAAAAAATGGGGAATAATTTCCACCTTTCAGTGGCCCTGTACCCCACAAAAAAAAGAAAAAAAAAAGGTTTTATTTCTAGATCATACAATGAGAGTCTGAGTACAAAAAGGACAAGTGTACTGTCAGTTTCAAGTTACAAGTTGGGCACTCTCTAAAGTGTGTGTGTGTGTGTGTGTTTTCATATCGTGAAGAACCCTTATTCCTTAACCCTTGCACTGCTTATTTTTTTTCAAAAATGGAACCACCTTCTTTTGATGGATGGATGGATGACTTGGGATTTTACGTCCTTTTCAACAGTATTTCAGTCATATCAGGACGATGGGCTTGTGATAATGAAAGGCTGTGTGTAATGGAATCCCGTTTGCGATGGAAAGAACTCCGCCTCTGGCGGGGCTCGAACCTGCGACCGCTAGATCAGTAGGCTAGCGCTTAACCCACTGAGCTACCGGGGCTCCCCTTCTTTTGAAGTTTGACCTTAATAGTTCATTAGTCATTTTAGGGAATGATTTCACAGAAAAAAAATGTGATGTGGAGGGAGGGGACGGGGAAGAAATTTTTTTATGCATTGATGCACTGGCTGGTTTGAGTCTTTACTCTTGCAGTGCACATAGAACTTCCATTTCATATCATTCTTAACCCTATTGCACTCAGAACAGCCAAAACTCCATAGAGTTTTGGCTGTTCTGAGTGCAATAGGGTTTAATTTACAGTAGAATTTGCATAGTACACTTAAAGCAGCAACAGGCATTGAGTAATCCAAAACTGAAAACATCCATCATCTAATGCTCAGTTAATACATATGTATCCAGCCAGGGTTGCCACAGTCGGGGAAAAACATCTGGAAAATATTTTTTTCCAGGTCAGGGAAAAGTCAGGGAATTTTGTGGTTGGTCATGGAAATTTGGGAAGGACTTGAAAAGTCAGGGAATGGTCCGGCGCTTTGAAAATTAATTGCTACGGCAATCTTCAGAAAATATACTTATTCTGTGAAAGGGGAAGGATGTACTTTCTGGAGAGATAATCTGGGCATCTCTTCCTCCTCATTGGGGGCGGGGGTTGGGGGCGGGGGCGATTACTCTTAAAGGAAAGATTTTCTCCCTAAGGGAGCAGACTCTTTCCTTTAATATCAGCCCTTTTTCCAAGTGATACAGTTAGCACTGTTAAGTAAAGTGTAAGATCCATAAAAATGTATGGAAATCAATAAAATGTCAGGGAAAAATCAACAAAAAGTCAGGGAATTTGGAAGTGGAGCAACCCTGTCCAGCTAAGAGACTTTGGTAAAGTGAACATCAGTTATCCAGTTTCTTACAGGATTTCCATGAAGCTGGATGAAGACAGGGTGTTGCAAAATACTGGACTCTGCTCTGCACCATCGATATTACTGTCAGTGCCTTGTGACATTTGCAGACTTGATAAGCCAGCCTAGCCATACAGTATTTGCCATTGTACAGCAATACTCTTTCGATCCTTAAGACTCCAGGCCCCGAGGTTATGAAACTTTTCAGCTGAGCACAAAATTTGCTCTGCTGATAAATACAAAAATACCAACTAATGTTGTCATTTATTAATATTCAGAAGCAGATAACATTTTGTACTTAGCTAAATTGAACAAGAAATAATTGTACTTATCAGTATTTCGCTATTTATTAGCAGACAAAATTTCATGCTCAGCTGAGTAGAGTATGGAAAAAGTTTTATAACCTTGGGGCCAGTTTGTTGCTGTTCATGCTCAGGCTGATCAGAGTGATCTGTGTAACTGCTTGCAATAAAGCACCTTCTGTTCTCATTGTGCAGCTAATATTATACTGGAGGTGGGGCCGGGTTCCTCCAAAACAATCCCAAAAATCTAGATTTGTCTCACAACGATCAGCTCTGATACTTCTGCTATTATGAAGTAAAATACCTTTTAAATGTAGACCACTGGTAAGTGTTAAATCTGTTCCACTTCAGGCTATTGTCCTGGAAGGCTACTACTGGAAACGGCGGCTAGACACAATAACAGAAGAATACAAGATGTCCCGCAAGTTCTTCAAGAGACTAGTGGAGAGAAGACAGGAACCAGAAATGAGTTTTCTATCTGACGTAGGTCTATTTGTAAAAGTTACCATCATCTTAAGTTTGTATTCTTTTGTTTGCAAATCACTTGTTCGTTTGTTGTTGTTGTCTTGCCTGCGACTATAGATCGCCGACGGTATTTTGGACGCTCAACAAACAATAACATAAACACACAAAGGTGAAACAGGTATATGGACTCGTCCAAAGCTAAAATTAAAGTTAGTCAAGTTTGTCTACTTATATATCAAAAACATAATTGTCACTATACAAGCAGTGGCGGAAAGGATACAGCACAGCAGTTAATAGGTTTCAACAGTATCGTGATGGGTTCGAGTCGCACCATTTTTTTTTTTTTTTTGCATCTAATATGATAATGGTTATTCACAAATGCCTTGATTTCTTCGCTCAAATTTTAGTGAGTATTAAACGAGTATTACATAAGAAAGTTTCCAAATGAACATTTCGAACTTTTACTTGCTGTTAGAAAGACGTCTTATATCAAAATGAGTGACACAAAATTATCAGCCGTACATAATGTTCTGAAGGTTTCTATTATATATACGATTCTTCGTGTAATTGAGTGGCGTCGCGAAGACGGTACATTATGACATATACGAAGAGTGAACACTGTTCAGCCTGCGCAGTGACCAGCCTATTCTGATTTTTTTCTTGTTAGGGAAATAGCTACGCAGTAAAAATGAAGCATTTGATCAGTATAATGCAGCTGCACAGGCTGATTTTTGCATTTGCCATATTCACATGAACGTATCTTTTTCTATGTGATGCCACTCAAATGAACACCATGCACCATCTCGACACTCGATTTAAAATTATAAAATTATTAAAGATAACTCATTGAAAATAAATAAAAAAAATGTATATATATATAAAAATTAACATACACAGTTGAGTAACAAAAAAAAAAGATAGATAGAATGGGACTCGAACCTATGTCCACACAAGTCAAAAGTATCATGAATCCAGTGCTATAGCCACTGCGCCAGTGGAACATTTACAGTATACCATATGCATGCTAAAGCTTAAATAATTATCAGTTTTGCATTATTATACCTGAAACACCTAAATCATAGTAAAAATGGACTAGGCCCATATTCGATAACGCCATATAATAAACTTCGATCTATAGCAGAAATGGGACATAGGTATTCACCGCTGTCGTCAGCTTCAGTGGCATAAACTTTGTTGCGTTGACCTGTTTTGCAATGCACTGTCAGGCAAGACACATCATTCTAGTTGACATCATCTGGATGCTGCTGCTGACAAAAGGTCAACGTAACAGACTCACATGTTTATATAACATTTGTGTTTCTATTCTTGTGTAGGTGATTAGGCTTACTTTATGTTGACTTAGATAGCAGACATCACATTGTACTATCCTAGACAATAAGTAGACAGCAGTACCTAAGTGTTACGTTTTCTTTCTTAGGATCATTTCCACTCGGAGTTGCTAGACAAGGTAGGGGAGGTACACTCTCTGACTGCCATACCACGACATCAGCAGACTTCTAGCACAGATCTTGTCCTCAACACCCGAGACTTACAAGAGATGATGGAACTGTCAGATAGTCTGTTCTCCAGTCTAAACTCCCCGTTCCCCTTCCCGAACCCTCGAGAACTGTGTAAGTATTATTTGAGCTTACACTGACATGAAAATCCGCCAAATTGTGCAATGTAAACTTAGCTGTCAAAGACAGGGCTTATCAAAATATTTATCATTTACTTGGCGGGGAAAAGTGACTACAGAACTCAATATAAGAGGGAGTATCTGATAATAATTGAAGGATAATTTTTCTTATTTTTCATCGAAACTATATGTTGTGACTCCTCATCTGAACCGTCTCGTTGAGACAGTTCAGATGAGGGCTCACAACATATGCTACAAGATGGTTCAGATGAGGGGTCACAACATATGAGCCGCGACACGACATAACCAACAATGTGGTTGAGCGCCCAGCGCAGACTCAGATCAGCCTGGGCATCCGCCCAGTCTGAGCAGAATCTTCGATGCCGCATGGAGGTAGCCTACACCCTTAGCTACCCTTTGAGCACTTAACAAAGAGTATGATCAATCTGAGCAGATGCCCAGGATGATCCGAGTCAGCACTGGGCGCACAACCACATTGTTGGTTTTGTCGTGTCGCGGCTCATATGTTTTTATGTAGAATGAACAAAACTTATCCCTTATTATTATCAAATACTCCCTCTTACCTAGAGCTCTGGTGACTATACATATTCAGTTGACCTAAAAAGCTTTTTACATGCCCTCAATTTGTACCTAGGTTATGATTGTGTTGTATGGGTACATCTCATTTTTTTATACCCCCGCTTTGAAAAAGTGGGGAGTATACTGGTTTACATCTGTCCGTAGTTCCGTCCTTCCGTAATTCCGTAACACTTTTTCGTCAAAGATATCTCAAGAACCGTATAAGGTAGAAACTTCATATTTGGTATACAGGATGACAACAACAAGTTGTATCGTGGGATTAACAACGGGCCCTCTCCTGCTTGTTCTTCCCTGTATTTGTTCACTTTTCTTTCTCTCCACTTATTTTCGTCAAAGATATCTCCTCAATGACATGAGATAGAAAGTTAATATTAGGTATACAGGTTCACAATAACAAGTTGTATCGTGGGATAGAGAACTGGTCTTCTCCTATTTGTTCTTCCCTGTATTTGTTCACTTTTCTTTCTCTCCATGCATTCAAAGCTATAATTTTTCGTAAAAGATTTCTCAGCAACTGTTCAAGTTGGAAGGTTTATATTTGTTATATGAGTTGACAATGACTTGTTGTATTGTGGGATTTAGAACGGGCTTTCTAATACTTGCTTTTCCCTGTATTTGTTCACTTTTCTTTCTCTCCACTTATTTTCGTCAAAGATATCTCTGCAACTGTATAAGATAGAAAGTTAATATTAGGTGTACAGATTAATAATAACAAGTTGTATGATGGTATAGAGAATCGGTCTTCTCCTATTTGTTCTTCCCTGTATTTGTTCACTTTTCTTTCTCTCCATGCATTCAGTACTATAATTTTTTGTAAAAGATTTCTCAGCAACTGTTCAAGGTGGAAGGTTTATATTTGTTATATGAGTTGACAATGGCTTGTTGTATCGTGGGATTTAGAATGGGCTTTCTCCTACTTGTTTTTCCCTGTATTTGTTCACTTTTCTTTCTCTCCATTTATTTTCGTCAAAGATATCTCTGCAACTGTATAAGATAGAAAGCTAATATTTGGTATACAAATTAGCAACTACAAGTTGTATGGTGGGATATAGAAACGGCCTTCTCCTATTTGTTCTTTCCTGTGTTAGTTCACTTTTCTTTCTCTTCGTGCATTCAGTACTATACTTTTTCGTCAAAGATTTCTCAGCAACTGGTCAAGGTGGAAGGTTTATATTTATTGTATAAGTTGACAATGACTTGTTGTATTGTGGGATTGAGAATGGGCTTCTCCTCTTTGTTTTCCCTGTATTTGTTATTTTTTCTCTCTCTCTCCACACTTTTTTGTCAAAGGTATCTCAGCAGTATTATAAGGTAGAATGTTCAATTTGGTAATCAGGTTGATAACAACAAGTTATATCATGGGTTTGAGAATGGGCCTCCTTCTCTTTGTTTTTCCCTGTCTTTGTTCCTTTTTTGTTCTTCTCCAAACTTTTTTGTCAAAGATATCTCTGCAGCAGTATAAGATAGAAAGTTGATATTTGGTATACAGGTTGACAATGACAAGTTGTATCATGGGATAGAGAACTGGCCCTCTCCTCTGTGTTCTCCCCTTATGTGTTCACTTTTCTTTCTCTCCATGCATTGAGTACTGTTATTATTGGAAAGATTTCTCAGCAACTGTGCAGGATCATATTTGGTAGACGACTTGTCAATGACTTATGACACTTTTCAGAGCAGAGTTCTCAGCAACTGTTCAGCATAGACATGCTCATACATGTTAGATTTGTTTTCTTTCATGTTTTGTTTTCTCCATACAGGCTATATACATTGGAAGTGCTACAGCGGGGGTATAGTCAGATTTTCTGACAGTTCTAATTCAGCCATTTTTACACAGGAATATCATTTGTGGCTTCCTGTTTTTTTTTTCCATAGACAAGACAGCCCATTTTGATTTTGTGTTCCTTAGACCTGTTCTATAGCAGTAGTATGTTAGGCTTGTTATGTTTGTAATAGAAATATACTGTTTTATCATATGATGTCGCTGTTATTCAGTGGATAACTCATAAAAATCGTATGACCACAATAACACTTTGGTGCATACACATAAGGTCATTAATAATGGCCGTAACAGCAATGCATTTTCTTATTAACATAATGTTTATTTTGAAGGCGATAAAATCCCATTTTAAAGGTTTGTATGATAAACAGAATCTTACACTCATGGTCATGTCATATGAAATTTATGAAACTCGCCGAAGACTAGTTTTATAAATTTCATATGACATGACCACTCGTGTAAGATCCGCTATATACAAATATTTCAGCTGGGTTTGGTTACGGTGACTTCATTCAGCCTGGTCTCCTACAGTTACAGCCTATCTTAGAAGATGATTTTATGGAACTGGAACCAATTCCAGGTACCGTACAGCTTCAGATAAGAGAAAGATAAGTTATGTTAAGGTGTATGGGTACACCTATATGTTTTTCTGCCATTTTTACAAAGGTAGATAACTTGTAGCTTCCTCAGCGTTTCTGAGTACAATACATTTGAAAATTTAACGTCTTGTTAACTAATGACACTGTTAGTTTTTAACAACTGGGCTGTGGACTCATAATTTAGAGATTTAGAGATTTAGAGATTTTGGGTTCTTTGTGAATTATCTTGGTATTAACACCATAATACATTTTGCAGAAAAGAAACATATCGGAGAAAACCAGTGAATTCGCTTAGTATGCATCCGTTAAAACAATTTGTTTTAACGGATGCATATTAAGCAAATTCATGAGAAACATACGATTTGGGAAAATTGTGAACTCTTAAACTTTTGTCGTGGCAAAGATAAGTACAATTACAACAGCTGATCTTCATTTCTTTTCTTTGGTCAGAATTTAAGTGTGTTATAAGATACCATAGCATAAGCCTCAGATGGCTGTTGTAGTGGGTGTATTTGGTGATACAGTAGAACTTCAAAAGTTCAATGCCTCAAACCCTGATCGCTCCTTTACAATGCCTGGTTAGAATTCGTTCTTTGGACCTGAGAGCTCATTTTATATAGAAACTAACCCTGGATGGCTGGAACTACTGCCAGGCCGCATAGCGCAGTTGGTTGCCCATCTGACTCAAAAGCCAGAGGTCCCGGGTTCGATACCTGGTCTGGCCACTTACTTTTGTTAGTCCTTCCGCTGTTTCCAGGAGGACAATTGTTAGTTACTGGTGAAAGTATGTGCACTTAGTACTTGCTGACCGCTTAGGAGGTTGAGCCTGCCCAGGAATAGTGTGGTTAGGTTAACTGACTGTCCTGACATGACCATAGCTGTTTACTGTTGACCTATAGCAACAAAACTACAGGCAACTGGAGATACCTTTGGTTGGAACTTGTTTTCTTGGGCCCAAGTCTGTTCAAGCCATTGAAGTTCTACATTATTTAGGGACAATTTTTGTCAAAATGGCATATATATGTAATTGACCCCTCATCTTAAATGGCGGTTCAGATGAGGGATCACATTGTAAACATGAAAATTTATCATCAAATGTATGTACACTCTCATATGGAGAACTCTGTGTAAGTATCATTGAAAACATTCTAAAAATAAAGACATCTCAAGTAATTACTGGAGGGATGTTTACCTGTTTACAGAGCTCTAGATAAGAGGGTGTATTTGATGATAATTAAGGATAATTTTTATACGCCCGTTTTGAAAAAACAGACGTATTATGTCGTGGCGCTGTCCGTCCGTCCGTCCGTCCGTCAACATTCTTGTATACGCCATAACTCAGTAACCATTTGGGATATCTTCATGAAATTTGGTAGGCATATGTATTAGGGTGGGGGAACGTGTCGCGTACAAGAATGGTTGCTCCCCCTTTCCTACTTTTGAAGTTATGCCCCTTTGATTAATTTTTTCCCTGTAAGTCTTGTACGCCCCATAACTAGATAACCGTTTGGGATATCTTTATAAAACTTCATAGCAATGTGTATGGAGTCCCAACGATGTGTCGCGTTTAAAAATGGCTGCTCTACCTTTCTTTGTCTTAGAGTTAATCCCGTTCATTAATCTTATTGGCTATTTTGTGTATATTACAAAAAATATATTTTCAGGGGAGGATAGTAGAACAAAAAATGGTTCATCTAGTATAATTAGGTTATTTCCCTTTCCCTTGTTCTACTTTGACAAGCAGCTTAAACAACAGTATTTGAGGTGTTAAATATCTAAATAATGTTGCAGTCATTATACCCCTGCTTTGAAAAAGTGGGGGTATACAGGTTTACATCTGTCCGTCTGTCCTTCCATCTGTCCGTCTGTCGTTCCGTCCCCTTTTAATCAAATTTTTCATCAAAGATTTCTTCACAACCATACAAGCTAGACTGGTCATATTTGGCATAAAGGTTGATGACGACATGTTGTACTGTGGGATTGAGAACCAGCCTTCTCCTGCATATTCTTCCCTGTATTTGTCCAATTTTCTTTCTTTCCATACTTTGAATAATGAAATTTTACGTCAAAGATTTCTCTACAACCATGCAAGCTAGAGTAGTCATATTTGGTATGCAGGTTGATGACGACATGTTGTATCGTGGGATTGAGAACCAGCCTTCTCCTGCTTATTCTTCCCTGTATTTGTCCAATATTCTTTCTTTCCATACCTTGAATAATAAATTTTTTCGTCAAAGATTTCTCCACAGCCTTGCAAGCTAGAGTAGTCATATTTGGTATGCAGGTTAATGATTACTTACTGTATCGTGGGATTGAGAACCAGCCTTCTCCTCTTTTTCTTCCCTGTATTTGTCCAATTTTCTTTCTCTCTTTACTTTGAATAATGTAATTTTTTGTAACAGATTTCACAGCAACCATTCATATTTGGTATACATGGTAACAATGATTTCTCTCTCTCTCTCTATGCTTTTTGTTACGAAAATAACACCATTTGATGTTAGCAGTTAAGCGGGGGTATAGTCGGATTCGCCAACAGTTCTACTTAATTATAGAGTGGTTGCCTCTGTTTGTCTGCCTGTGTATCCTTTTGTAAACAATTTTGTTCATTCTGCAACTCCTTTAGGACATTGAAACGGGCGTATTATGCGCCGCATGCGAAGCCCTTGTTTTTATTTCTCATCGAAACCATATGTTGTGACCCCTCATCTGAAGTGTCTCATCGAGACGGTTCAGATGAGGGGTCACAACATATGTTTTTATGCAGATTTAACAAAAATTATCCCTAATTATCACCAAATACTCCCTCTTATCTAGAGCTCTGTGTTTAAAGTAGGAGTGGTTTTCAGAACTGTGAATAACTGTGCTCGTCTTAAAATGAAACAGTTTGGTTTTTACAGTGCAGCTATGTATCAAAAGACGCAGCTGGAATGCCACACAGTATCAGAGCTCTAGATAAGAGGGAGTATTTGGTGATAATTAGGGATAATTTTTGCTAATTCTGCACTAAAACATATATTGTGACCCCTCATCTGAACCGTCTCGACGAGAGGGTTCAGGTGAGGGGTCGCAACATATGGGTTCAATGAGAAATAAAAAAAATTATCCCTCAATTATCATCAAATACCCCTCTTATCTAGAGCTCTGAGTATTGAACCTGATCAGATTGCTCTTTTAAGAGTAGTCTGATCGGTATTTGTAGTGATTGCTCAGACCTGTCTGTCCCGAGAATTTTTACATGTACAGTTTTATATCTTTCAGAAACATTGTATACTCGGAGCCCAGCATCAATGACAAATACTGCTATGGACTCACAGGTAATTGTTATGATTTCTGTGACTTGCAGTCTGAGATTTGTAGAATAATGTTCCCCTAAAATGGGTTGGGGGAACATATTTTTTTTTGGTGTGGATCCTGTTGGCATTGGCATAGCTTCTTGTCTACTCTCTATCTTCTGAGTGGATGGATGGATTTTGACCTAACTTACAGATACATCGTTGAGTGGGGGAAATGTGCTGAGTAAGAGTTTGGTGACCTTGGCCCCTAAAGGCCTTAGAATGTTGGGAACTGGCTTGTCTGCACTGTTTCACCTGAAGGGATTAACTGACTTTGACCAAACTTATACAGATATATTGCTGGGACATGGGGAAAGAATTGGTTATATTTTGGTGACCTTGATCCATCCCTTCTGGAGATAGGATGCACACAAGCCATTTTCCAACATTTTAAGACCTTGTGTGACCTTGAAAATGTGACCTGTTGTTTTTGCTTTACATTGAGGTAAACAGCTAAGGTCATGTTTGGATGGTCAGTTAAACCTCACCACAATATTCCTGGGCAGACTTAGATCTCCATAGGGGTTAACCAGCACTAAGTGCGCATACTTTTGCCAGTTGTCAGTTCCTCTTGTATAGCTCAGCTGAGCACAAAATTTTGAAAGGTGTTTTCATAATGGACTGTTAAATCTGGCAAAAAATCCGGAAAATATCTGGAAAATGAATTTCTGTCCAGGTCAGGGAATTTTGTTGTAGGTTAGGGGAATTGAAAATGACTTCAAAAGTCAGGGAATTCGAAAACTTAGTGGCTATGGCAATCTTCAGAAAATACACTTTTTCTGTTCAAAGGGAAACAATGTACTTTCTATTGAGATAGTTCAGGCACATCTCCCTCCTCATTGGGGATTACTCTAAAAAGTCTTAAAGGAAAGAATTTGCTTGTTGGGGGAGCAAATCTTTCCTTTAAGAGTAACTGAGTAACCCCCGATTTTCAAGTGATACAGTAAGCACAGTTAAAGTAAAGAGTAAAATCAACTTTTGGATCAATAAAAGGGTATGGAAAACTGTTAAGTGTCAGGGAAAAGTCAGGGAATTTTGAAGTGGCAGATAGGTGGCAACCGTGAAAATTATTTATTTGAGTAAACTAAAGAAACAGGTTACAGCACAGTTATTTTACAGCAGTTTTAATTTTTATGCTCTGACAGCAGAATTGAGCAAAACAAGTTAGATAACCTTGGTGCCAGATCTGTTATTTTGTTTTCCCGTACATAAGGTAAAGTCGGGTAAATTTAGACAGCAGGTAAATTCGGACGGTGACATTGTTTCCTTTACATGTCAGTTGTTTGGACTTAAAACAAAATTATCTTGGCAAACAGTGAAAATCCAGATGAGACGGCTCATTATGAGCCATCTCATCTGGATTTTCACTGTTTGCAATGGTATGTCTGAATTTACCCGCTGTCCAAAGTTACCCGACTTTACCCTAAAGCTGTCTTATTTCTTCTAGGCTGCTGGTAGCTTCAAGAGTCCTATAGATGTTGAGATGACACAGTCACCAATGGCACCCTCCCCTATGGCACAGTCCCCTATGCCAGCTTCTCCACAGCTCCTTGCCTCACCCCAGCAAATGACCCCCACCCCTTCACCATCCCCATCCACACCAGGCAGCCTGTACCAGAGCCCACAGCCAAGCCCTTCCTCTGGAGACAGCCAGATGATCATAGACACGGATAACATCATCATGAATCATTTACAAATGTTACAACAACAAAATCAGCAAAAATTACAGTTTCAACAGCAACAACAAAAGAAACAACAACAACAACAACTTAAGAAACAAAAACTTTTAGAGCAACAAAAACAGTTACAGCAACAAAAGTTGTTAGAGCAGCAACAGAAGTTGGAACAGTTAGAACAACAAAAATTATTAGAGCAACAACAGAAACAACAACAGTTACAGCTACAACAACAACAAGAACGACAACAACACCAAGAGAGACAGAAACAGCTGGCCATATTACAGACCAGTCTAATGAAAGCACATCAGGCCGGGAACACTCAAGTTGCTGCTGTCCTGCTTGATGAGTTGTTAAAAGTTCTTACATCTGGTATTGGTAACTCTCAGACTGATCCTACTCCTAGTGCAGAGCCTGCTTTAGTGATTAATAACCAGACTAGTTCTTTGGATAGTGCCATGGCTGACAGTAGTCAGCGGACGCTGAATAATGACTTACAAACTGGTTTATTAAATAACAATGCACAGACTGCTTCACTAACTAATAATCAGCAGAATATTTCTCAAGACAATTTTGCTTCATCGCCATCTGTTTTTCAACAGTCAATTCATTTTAAAGCCAACCAAATGAGTCATGTGAAAAATAGTCCCCAGGACATTCTGGCGCTGTTGAATAAAGGGAATCGGAATATTCTTAATCCACAGGAATCTTTAACTCAGAAATCAGTGAAGAAAATAGTGTTACCAAAACAAGTACCACCAAAAAAGGATAAAGCTGGTTTCACAGTACCTAATGTAAGTATAAGGTAGTTTTAGTCACCAGTGACTTGCATAAATGAGATACAGGTTTTGCTTTTCCGAGTGACATCCTTGTCAGTGGCATAATTTTTGTAAAGTTTTCTGGCTTAGCTCTAGGTAGGGTTGTCAGGTAAAGTTGGACAGCAGGTACATTCAGACAGTGACAATGTTTTCTTAATAAATCCTTTGTTTGGAATTAAAACAAAATTAACTGGGCAAACAGTCAAAATCCTGACGAGACGGCCCATTATGAGCCGTCTTATCTGGATTTTCACTGTTTGCAATGGTATGTCCGAATTTACCCGCTGTTACCAGACTCGACCCAAGTATAGACTCTTCATTTTGACACTCACAGTACACAACAGGTGACACAAGGTTCTGCTGAATTCTTTTCATTGAAAAATGGAATAGCAATTGTTACAGAGAGCTGTAGCTAAGAGGGAGTATTGGGTGATAATTAGGGATAATTTTTGTTAATTCTGCATAAAAACATATGTTGTGACCCCTTACTTGAATTGTCTCGACGAGATGGTTCAGATGAGTGGTTGCAACATATGGTTTCAATCAGAAATAAAATTATCCCTCAATTATCATCAAACACCCCTCTTATCTAGAGCTCTGCGGCCAACAGACTGTTGAGTGAATCACTAGTCAAAAATGTTTGATAGGAAAGATGGTTATAGGAATATATGGGTTCTTTGATGGATATTTTAAAGTTAGGAGCTGGAAAAGTTGGCATTTAACTTCTCCAAAGTGCTGAACTGAGATTCTCACTTTGAGTAAAAAAGATTATAACTATGAAATAACTATGAAATAAGGCACATGATGATGACTGTTTTGGTGTGCAATCAAAATATATATTAAAAGCACAAATTAAATCTTTATTTCGAAAAGGTTGGCCATTTATTTTGCCTGATAGTGTCTTTGTAATAGAAATAGCCATGCTTCACAGAGGCTTATTGATGGCACTGCATTTGCTAAGAAAACAGTCTGGTGACCCTATTATATTATATTTCTTATGTTATTTTTACTGTGTATATTGTTCAAAATTTCAGTAAAAAAAACCCCAATTTGCGGCTCTCGTAGGCATTAGGGTGGTTTCCAAAACAACCCCAGAATTCTAGATCTGTCATAAAAGACAGATATAAGTTTTTGGGATTTATAACATCTAGATCTGTCTTACGGATCTTAATATTTGCGTTAGTTTGAAAACTTGAAGCAGAAGATAGATTTCTATGCTTCAGGCAAGAAGGGTAGCAGGGATAATTTAGTGATAATTTTTCAAATTTTTCCATGAAAGCGTACGTTGTTGCCCCTCATTAGAACTGTCTCACTGAGATGATTTTAATGAGGGACAACAACATGTGTGCAAGAAATAATGAAAATTATCTTCAAAACCCCACCTTACCTGGTGCTCTGAGATTTCCGGGCCTGACAAATCCATTGTCCGGCTGCCTGGGACAAGTTAAAATTTTTGCTGGGCAAGGATATATAGGGAAAACCTAAGGATTTCAGCATTTTGTAGCAGAATTGTGTACCGGACAAGTTGATCAACATTTGATTTGTCATCCCCTGGATTTACATATATTTGGGATTATTTTGGAGAAAAACTCTGTTCTTATTGCCAGATTATTACCGTTTGCTGGTTGAAGATCAAATATCACTTCTTATGTAAGTTGTGATACAAACAAGACTTTCTGCAGTATTGGTCTATTTCAGGTTCCGCCACTTGGTCGTGGTAAGCAGAGGATACTAGCTCCAGCTCCCAGTCAGCCCCAGCCCCAGGGGTCATCTCAAGCCACATCATTATCTCAGCAAAACAGCAAATCATTTCTAGCGCAGCTTCTCACTACAGGTAAGAAAATGTTAATTCAGGGATCACACTAGGGGGAGACTATGATAATGTTGATGCCCTAGCTATCAATCTTTGGGAAGTGAGAATTCAGTCAAAACTTTGATCATATTTTGCAGGATCTTTTTTGAAAATTGCTATTTTAATATCCCTCGGGGATATATACTTTCTGTTTGTCACACCTGCTTTCTTCTATCCATACGTCAGTCTGTCAGTCCACAGTTGCGTTGACCTTAACAGTTTATTTCTCTCAAACTATGATGCCTACAATCATCAAACCTGGCTAGGGGATGTTGCTTTCTATGTCCAAAAAAAAACAACAAGATGGTGATCCCCAGCATTAAGCAATTGGTGAATGCATTGCAGCAAGGTAAAATCAGATTACTGAAATTTAAAATGAATTACTATAATTTGTTGAAGTGTCTCAATACTTATGGTTATCTCCATATTGCTCCATTTCAGGAACATATCCAGGTGCAATACTCAAAGTGAAAAGTGAAGCAGAGAAAGCCAGCCCTGTCACATCGTTTCAGCCAATTTTGCCAGCAGACAATAGCCATACCACATCACCCAGTACTACTAATATTAAATCAATCCAGTCAGCACCGGCTTGTATCTCAGTGGAATTACAAAAGGTCAGTTTTCAGTTATGCTAGATAGAAAAAATCCTGTAAAGAGCCTTTATGGGCTTGCTTACCATATTTCAGCCATGACACGAGAAAGGCAACAAAGGGGCATGTGCACCCAGCACAGACTCAGATCAGGCTGGGCATCTGCCCAGCCTGATCAGAATCTTCACTATGCGCTTAAAAGGTAGCCAAGGGTCTAAGGTAACTCCATGCAGACAGTGAAGACTCTGATCAGACTGGGTGGATGCCCGGGTTTATCAGAGTCTTCGCTGGGCACACATGCCACTTTGTTGGTTTTGTTGTGTTTCGGCTCATTTTAAATAAATGCCCTTGGGCTATTGCATTTGCCAATTCGTGAAAATGGCATTTTTAACACAAACTTTAGGTAATGGTTGACAAATTTTGTTGATTCTAAGCCAGCTTGGGTAGATTTTTGGACATTTTTTCACAGAAAAAGGTGGGGGCATTTATAAGAGAGGGGGTGCATATCATGTATATTAGTAGAAATATGGTATGTTTACTATGTGGTTGTATACATTCTCATTGTTCTAGAGGGATAAATGGGGTATTAAAGGACAATTGATAATAAAATGCCATTCACGTTAAATGAAAAAGCCAGCAAGGTTTACAGCAGAGGTAAATGAATTGACAGCCGTTGCACCTTTAAATGTTACATTACTCAGTGCTAGGACCATCATCACACCACTGAAAGCAGATTTGAGTGAAGTTTTACCAGAGTTGCAAGAAGTTTGTACCTGTACATGATCAGGCTCTTTCATGAATTTTATTTTTCAGGTGACAGATTTTCCCACGAGTGTCCTGCTTGCCGCAGCCTCCCATGCATTCAGTCCTGCAGTTAGTATGCAGGAAATGTTACAGAATGCTTCTAAACAAGGTTAGTACATGACTGATTAATTAGTTTAAATTTGAATTGTGTCACTAGGAATCTTCCTAGATAGACTGACCATATCAGAGTTATCAAAGCCATAGACCTAGCCCAGAGGTTATAAAACTTGAGTACATTCTAAAACTCAAAATAAAGCACACTGATTGGCTGCTTTCGAGCATGTGCTCAGTAAAGCACACTGATTGGCTGCTTTCGAGCATGTGCTCAGTAACGCACACTGATTGGCTGCTTTCGAGCATGTACTCAGAACCAGCCAATCAGATCTCAAACTCAAAATAAAGCACACTGATTGGTTGCTTCCGAGCACATGCTCAGAAGCAGCCAATCAGTATGCTTTATGCTCGGAAGCAGCCAATCAGTGTGTTTTATTTTGAATTTGAGATTATACTCAAGTTTTATAACCTCGGAACCTGTAACAGTAAATGCTGTCAAGTCATCAACAAATATCATATTATGCCATTGCTATCTTTGTCTGTGTTTTGTTGTATGGGTATGCCTCCATAATTTCCTACTATTTTTATACGCCCGTTTTGAAAAAACGGACGTATTATGGCATGGCGCTGTCCATCCGTCTGTCTGTCCATCCGTCCGTCTGTCCGTCCGTCAACATTCTTGTGCGCACCATATCTCAGAAACGGTTTGAGATATCTTCATGAAATTTTGTAGGCATATATATTAGGATGGAGCAAAGTGCCGCGTATAGTAATGGTTGCTCCCCCTTTCTTAATTTCAAAGTTATGCCCCTTTGATTATTTTTTACCCTACTAGTCTTGTGCGCGCCATAACTAGATAACCGTTTGGGATATCTTGATGAAACTTCATAGCAATGTGTATGAGGGTGTGATGATGTGTCCCGTATAACAATGGTTGCTCTCCCCTTCTTCGTTTTGGAGTTGCATCCCTTTGATTAGATTTTTAGGGTATTTTTGTGTATACTAATCTTGTGCATTCAATAACTAAGTACCCATTTGGTATATCGTGATGAAACTTTATAGCAATGAGCATGATCACAAGATGGTGTGCCACATATAAGAATGGTTGTTCCCCCTTACTTAATTTTGGAGTAACCTCCCTTTGATTAGTTTTTTTAGGCTAACCCATTCCCCCATAACTCCTTAACCCTTTGAAATATTTCAATGAAACTTTGTAGGAATGTGTATAATAATTGGGTAATGTACCATGCGCATGAACCATAACTCTTGCTTACCTCCTGAATTATCTGCTCTTGCATCAATTTCCATTTTACTCTGTATCTCCTTAACCGTTGGAAATATTTTAACAAAACTTGTTGGTGATGTGTATATTGTCAAGGGAAAGTATTGCGACTAAGAGTTTATGAATTATCTCCTTTGTTTGACTTTGGCGTTTCACAACTTCTGAGCTGCTTCACCCTGGAACCTGATTTTTGGTGTACTAATAGTATTTGATGTGTTGTTTTGATAACATTGCAGTCATTAATTACAGAGTTGTTTCCCCTGTTTTATCTGCCTGTCCATCCTTCTATAAACAATCTTGTTCATTCTGTAACTCCTTCATGACACTGAAACGGGCGTATTATGCGCCGCTTGCGAAGCCCTTGTTACAAAAGGAGACAAATTCTACAACTGCCTGTTCGGCTTCCCTGAATGACAAAGTCCTTTTGAAATGGGGTATACTATTGAAGGAAAGAATTTGCTCTTAGGGGAACTACGTTATTCAATATGAAAAGGCATATGAAAGGCATACCCCATCCCCTTCCTTTTGCTGCCTTTATTCATCCCTTGAAAAAGTTACCCATTTATTGCTTGGTTTAGATGGGGGTGTGGCGGGGGTGGAGTTACCAGTCGCAGGAAAGGCGATTTTAACTGGCAGCTTTCCGCACCATAATAGAGCCACTGACCACTCGACAGCACTTCTTTCACTGTAAATTTTAATTAAATAGACATTTGTGGTATATTTCAGTGACAGGAGCAACAGGCACATCATCCATGTCCATGGTTAGCAGTCCAGGACAGTCGGAAAATCCACAGAGCCCCACATTCAGTCTTGGTCCTGTTCCGTCAAGTCCTGTCTCTGTCACATCTCCAGGCTCGTTCTTCAGTGAAGTGGTAAGTTACGGATATATATATATTATATAAATAGGTAATTTACACCTTTTTATTTATCATTAATCAGTATAAGAGGGAGTATTTGGTGATAATTAGGGATACTTTGTGTTCTGGATAAAAACATATGTTGTGACCCCTCATCTGAACCGTCTCGACGAGACGTTTCAGATGAGGGGTCACAACATATGGTTTCAATGAGAAAATTATCCCTGAATTATCATCAAATACCACTCTTATCTAGAGATCCGATTAATGTATTGAATATTTCTTAACATATGAGTCAAGGGATTGGACATAGGAGAGAACATATATTTGTCCTCTCCTAAATTTAGGCCTTGACCATAAAGGTCAGTTATCTTGTGCCTGTGGCTTATGCCTTTGTACTTCTATAGCATTAAGAAGAATGGAGGCAGCCATTGTCTAAAACAAGCAGTTAATATATTTAACAGAAAGAATTTGGTACAGAAGCAAGTTTTGTATAAGAAGGTAGATAGAAGTTTAAGTTTTTGTCTTGCCTGCGTGTAGTAGGAGTGAGACAAAGTTATTACTTTCCTGACGTCGACATGGGTGACAGCATAAATCTTTTGTCAAGTTTTCTGATTTAACTTTGTTTTGTGACAAGGAGCAGACAGGCGAGAGATAGCATTCTGTGATATATTATTTTCTGCAGAAATATGTTATGATTGAGCCTACAGAATTGACTGAAAGAAGAATGCTTTTAGGTTTTCTGAAACTATGGGCCTTTGTGGCCTAATGGATTAGAGCTCTGACTCCTTAATGTTTGGTGTTTCACTGTTGTGTATTCAAGCCTTGCCGGAGCACATGTAAGAAAACAGAGTTCTGCTTATGGCAGGTCAGGTGTTTCTGTTCCCAGGAGCACTTGTTTTCGCCCACCTCTGCTCAACACATGTGAAATTTTCTTGATCGGGCCGTAAAAAACCATATCTTTAAAAAAAAGAAAAAGAACAAAAGTTAAATATCAGACAAAAATACATGTAACTGCAAACCACCATCACCTTGTTTTTCAACCCTCAATGACATACATTATCATACTGTGTACTCTGAGTGGTTGCCCTTTGAAAAGGGAGGCAAATTAAAAGCTTTGTCGGAGTTGTGTCAATTGTTAAGTTGGAATTATTTGTTGTTTTATTAGGGTTATTGTCACTTGAAATTCTTCAGAGATCTCCCGAGGCTGGCCTGAGTTTGGATGATAGTGAATTTAAGAAATCAACCCACATAACTGCCGAGCTGAAAAGAAGACAAAATATTAAGGTAATTTTTTGTTGTTATTTGTTAGCATAGTAATGTTATGTTTACATTTTATAAGGAAAACAATACCTGTACAGAGCTTCAGATAAGAGGGGTATTGAGGATAATTGGAAGTTAAGTTTTCTTAATTCTCAACGAAAACATATGTTGTGTCCCATCATTAGACTGTTTGGACGTGACAATTCTAATGATGGGTTACAAAATATATTTTAATGGAAAAATATGGATAATTATCCCTAAATTATCTCTGTTACCCCTTCTTATCTGGAGCACTGCCTGTAATATGCGTACACTGAAGTGAAGTATGGTTATGATGAAATCTGATGGATTATTGTCTGGCCTACCGCTAGCAGAATGTGAGACGTAGATATTAGTTTTCTGGTGTCAGTGGCAGTGTTAACTTTGTAGCTTTCTCATTGCTCCAGGTAAGAAGGGGTAACAAGAATATTTCAGGGATAATTTTCCAAATTTCTTAACAAAAACATATGTTGTGACCCCTAATGAGGGGTCACAACATATGTTTTCATAGAGATTAGAAAAAATATCTTAGAATTATCCTCAGTACCCTCTCTTATCTGGAACTCTGCTATTGATTTACCTCTGTTTTGAGACAGTGCTCTGACAGGTGAGACACATCTTTCCGCGGAATTCTTGTCGGTAATTCTAATACATGAGAATAGTGCCATTTGAATGTTTTAAACCCAGAATTTCCGCTGTTTGAACTGTAACCGAAATCAGTTGTTAACAAAAACAAAGTAGCATAATCAAACTAACACCTTGAACAAGATCAGCAGAACTCAGATATAGCTAACTGAATCATCGAATTAAAAAATAAACAGGTAGCAGTAACATCACCTCTGAATGAGTTAGCACTATAGAGCCACAGAGAAAGTGGGCGTTCCATGGGTGATTGTTGAAAGGTATTTTTAGCTTACCAAGACACACTGAGCTATGAAGTCTAGCTATTTTGGGGTCAATTTTTAGCTCGCCTGAACGAAAGTTCAGGAAGAGCTATTGTTGTCACCACGGCGTCGGCGTCTGCGTCCGCGTCCGCGTCGGCGTCCGGATTGGATGTTTTGGTTAAAGTTTTTTAAAGACCTATATCTCCCTAACCCATGGATGGATTCTTTTGATACTTGCACTGTAGTTAGATATTGGTCCAAAGTTTAACATGGTACCACCCCCACCCCACTCCTTGACCTTGATGTCAAGGTCATGGACTTAGAAAATTCTGAGTTTTTTGGGACTGGATGTTTTGGTTAAAGTTTTCTAAAGCCCAGTATCTCCTTAACCCATTGATGGATTCCTTTGATACTTGCACTGTAGTTAGATATTGGTCTAAAGTTTTCCAAGGTACTACCCCTACCCCCCCTCAGTTACCTTGATGTCAAGGTCATGGACTTAGAAATTTGTCTTTTTATTGATTGGATGTTTTGGTTAAAGTTTTTTAATGACACATATCTCCTGAAACCATTGATGAATTCTTTTTATATTTGCACTGTAGTTAGATATTAGTCCAAAGTTTTACAGAGTACTACCCCAGCCCTGCAAGGTGACCTTGATGTCAAGGTCAGGGACTTAGGAAATTTGGTCTTTATTAAAGTTTTCTAATTGCGTACTGATTCATAATGCTTGGCAGAGATTTAGTTTACACTTGAACTGATGTTAGACACTTTTTTGAGTTTTTACAAAACACTATATACTTACCCGACTGGATGACCTTGATGTCAAGGTCATGGACTTTGAGTTTTGTCTTAAAGATTTTGATAAGTTTTATATTAATGAAGACATAATTTCACAGTGCCACAATGGACTCAGTTGATACTAATACTTGGACTGATGTTAGATAACGGTTAAAGGCTTTGATACATCCTAGCCCTGCCCTCCTCCCCCCTACCCCTTAGTTCTTGGACCTAAAGCTCATGGACTTTGAAATTTCGTGTGGATTTTTTTTTTTTTTAAGACATTTCTGAGATAGCTTTTGTTTATAAATGTTGTCATTATAGACATGCTTGCCTGAAGTTTTATACATAGCAGTCCACACCACCATAGCTACTGTGTGATGGGCAAGCACCTATTCAGGCGAGCTATGCTGTCAGGCGACAGCTCTTGTTTTTTTTACACTGCATAAAGTTTACATGGTTCAATGGTCATTTACTTAGCATTATCTTGTAGCTTAAAGGTAAATGGGTACACTTTCAGGGGAAGCAACTCTACCACTTTCAGTTTTGCCTTCCATCTGGATAGGGGGCAACTCGTAAAGAATACAATTTGCTCCTAGCAAATTCTTAGCTTTAAGGAGTAGACCCCTTTTTGGAAGGTTTTCATCGCCCAGGGAAGCAAACAGGAAGTCACAAAAAGTGTCTCCCTTTAGAGAAAATGATGGGAAAATATGGAGTTGTACACATATACCTTTAGTAGGACATATTCTTTTGTAGGTCCACTCAAAAACATCCAAGGTATAAATTTCAAATATATATAAACATGCACATATGAGCCGCAACGCGACAAAACCAACAATGTGGATGTGCGCCCAGTGCAGAACTCAGATCAGCCTGGGCATCCGCCCAGTCTGATCAGAGTCTTCACTGCCGCATGGAAGTAGCTTAGACCCTCAGCTACCCTTTAAGCGCTTAGCGAAGGGTCTGATCAGACTGGATGGATGTCCAAACTGATCTGAGTCTGCGCTGGCCGCACAACCACATTGTTGGTTTCCTCGTGTCGCGGCTCATATGTTCATACATACGTCCATACTGTTTCCGGCTTTTTGCTAGGTCACTGAGCATAGTCTCCTTGAGCATTCCCATTTAATGTCGGTTCACTGAACAGTCCCAGCTTATGCTAGGTCACCCATAGCATTCCCATTTTATGCTACACTGAGAATTTCCAGTCTTTCCTATGTCAGCCTAGCTTTTCCACTTACTGCTAGAGCTCAGAACATTTTAGTTGCTGGCTATTTCCAGTTTTAGCTATGTCTCTGAGCAGTTTATTTGATGTCACCAGGACACTGAGCATTCCAATTCTTGAGTGTTCCATACTGAAACATTTCCAAGTTTTGTACGGCAATCTGCTTGTGTTGTCTGTTGTATTTGACTTATTACAGAGTTTTGTAGCATTGTCTAAGAATTTCCTGGAGAGGCATGTAAATATGGATGGATCACTTGCAATCGTATGTCCTTTTCAACAGTATTTCAGTCATATCAGAACAATGGGAGGGCCGTTAATGAAAGGCTGTGTGCTATGGAACCTTGTTTACTATTGAAAGGTTGCTGCCTCCAGTGTGAATCAAACTCAGACTGCTAGCTTAGGAGCACTTAGCTCAGACAGCACTTAACCCTCTGAGCTTTTGGGTGTCCTGCATATAAGCATACCAAAGCAGGTCATGCTACATCAGTGCTTCAGAAAGGAAGGGGTAAGAAGGATAATTCAGGGATAATTTTCCAGTTTTCTCCATAAAAACATATGTTGTGACCCTTCCATTAAAACCATCTCACTGACATATGAGCTGTGGCACAACAAAACCAACAAAGTAGCATGTGAACCCAGTGAAGACTCGGATCAGCCTGGGCATTCGCCCAGTCTGATAAGACCCTTTGCTGTGCGCTTAAAGGGTAACTAAGTGTCAATACAAGCTCTGTGTGGACAGTGAAGACTGATCAGACTGGGCGTATGCCTAGGCCGATCTGCGTCTTCACTGGGCGCACATGCCACTTTGTTGGTTTTGTCATGTCACGGCTCATATGTTCATTAAATTACGAAAATCATCTCAAACAAAACACACCTTTTCTTCAGCTTTGTTTCATGCAGGTTTATCAGCCAACTGAACACCATTGATTATATGACCTGAACATCATGCCATTACCAGGCACAGGTCACATGACCTGAGACAGATTTTCTCTGAATGGAACCCTAATGAGGGAACACTTTGGGGTTTATCAGGGAAAGGTCAAATACGATTGGCAATACCATGTTCCAGTCCAAGGTCATTATATGCCAACAGTGAAAAATCCATGTAACCAGAAACCCAGCCATGCTTTCTATTATCTAGCTTCCATATTTAGTTTAACTCTTTAAGCGCCAACAATGAAAAAAGTTGAATTTGTAAATAGCACAGATCCAGATAAGGCAGCTCATCTGGACCTACACTGTCTGCTATCTAGTTTTTGAATTCTCAGTATGATATTGATTGGACAAGACAGTTATTGAAATTCTGCAGACATAAATTTTGTTGTCTCTTTTAGTGCTTTAAGGATTAACCAGACAGTAAAACAAGTTATACTGTCATGTGACATCTCGTTATTTTAATAAATTTGGTTTGTCTTGATCTCGGACTAGTTGGCATGCATTTTTACCTCCTGTTCAACAGTATTTCAGTCATATCAGCATTCGGTGCCTGAGTGCTATTAAATTTGTGCAAATATTGACCCTGGCTTGACCTTGACCTTTTCTACATACTCTGTGCAAAGAAGCCCCGTTTAAGTTCAAACAGACTCCATCTTGCATTGGAACTCAAAACTCAGCATCCCATTACTGAAAGTCGTGAATGCTAAGAACTCAACCAGATTCTGGGTTTCAGAATAGAAAAGGAAAAAAATGGGTATTGAAGCAGAAAAAGAGGAACTAGACTGCCCATCTCAGATTAAGTACATATATATGAGCCGTTCTCTGTGAAAACCGGGCTTAATGACATTACGTAATAATTATGTTGTGAACGGATGAAAATTGTCAAAATTAATGATTTTTCGGACCTCTACTTATTTCCATGAAAATACCTTAGGCATTGAGATATAACAGAAAGCCTATGAATTCAGACAAAATCCAGTCATAAATATAACATATGTTGCCATGACAACGCTTAATCCACGGTTACCCCAAAGCCTTGAAACCAGATGGTATACCAGCACAAAGACCTATCATTTGAGAAAGAATGTTAAGTCATGCAAATTGTCATGTGTGTACTATGAAATACACAATGGAAATGAGAAAACACACTTTTTGTCAGAGATATCTTGTGTAACAAGCACAGAAAGCACGTTCAAACAAACGTAGTGACGTTGACGTCAAAACATACTTGCATGACGTTAATAAAGTCATATAGAGAAACTACACTACCTGTTTGCGTCTAAATTCTATATTTCAGTAATAAATAGTGGTAACCATCTCAAATTTTCAGGAAATGTTTAGAAAAAGTAATACTTTTCAGTGATGTTTTCAGTTATTTTTTTGTTCTTATGTCATTAAGCCCGGTTTTCACAGAGACTGGCTCATATGTATTGCAAGTTGTACCCAAATACCGGAAATGGCAGTTGGTATTATTGAAAGGTATTGAATTTTCCCTCTTGTGAAAGACAAGCTCAGTTAAGGTGCAATTTAGTAACAATGTATAACTGTTTGTACAAAATTAATGTAAGGGGAATGGCTACATTGTCAAAAGAAGCAACTCTGCTATTTTCATTTATGCATCCCTTCTCAGTAGGGGTCCAGTCGAAAAAGAAAAGAATTTGCTCCTGTAGGAGCAAATTCTTTCCTTTAAGAGTAGACCCTATTTTGGAAGGACTTGTTTGTCGCTGGAAGCAAACAGGAAGTCACAGAAGTTACTTCCCTTTGAACAAAAATGGTTGAAAAACATGGAAATTTACCCATATACCTTAATAGGTGTGCTGTTCACTGATGAGACTTGTATATGGCTCAGTGTTCTTTTGCTTAATGTAAGCTCTTTCATTATAGGGTGGGTTTGACCTGCTACACACTCTTATTCCGTCCATCAGCCAGAACCCTAATGCCAAGGTCAGCAAGGCAGCCATGCTTCAGAAAAGTAAGTGTTGCAGATTTTTTTGGTGGTACTGTAGAATTGACTTTATTTCTATTGACAAGAAATGTCTTAATTTAGTAACAAATGGACTACATTACAGTAGAACTTCAATGGCTCAAACCCTGATAGCTTGTTTACCCTGCCTGGCTAGAACTTGTTCTTTGGTCCCTAGAGGTCAGTTTATATAGAAACTAGCCCTAAATGGCTAGAACTACTTTTGGCTGGAACTAATTTTCATGGTCTCTCACCTGTTTGAGCCATTGAAGTTCTACTGCAGTTTTAACCTTGCGCTGATGTAACCATTTTACATGTACTTACATAGTTTTTCTCAAATTTTATATTGTCAAAGGCGTTACATCTATCTTATCATGAAGTACTCATCATGTCAGCTTTTATATGCCAAAAGGGCATCCACACAGTCTGATTAGAGCTTTTATTGTTTACACAGACCCTATTTAGATCCTGACAAACCCAAAGTACAACAAAATGAAGACTAGCTAAACTTCACAGAGTTACAGACTGGTTCAGGTCTTTTCTGCTGGGCCGTGTAGTGCAGTCGGTATGACACCTGACTTATAAGTCAGAGGTCCTGGGTTGGATACCTGGTCTGGCCACATACTTTCGTTCCTCCTTCCGCTGATTCAAGAAGGGCAGTTGTCAGTTACTGGTGAAAATATGCACTTGGTATTGGTTAACCGCTTAGGAGGTCTAAGCCTGCCCAGGAATAGTGTGGTTAGGTTAAATGACTGTCCCAACATGACCATAGCTGTTTACCATGGACGTAAAGCAACAAATCAATCTATCAGTCAGGTCTTTTCTGTTAGCAGATACGTGAGGCACCTTTCTTTGCACAGTGCCGCTCATACATACAGCTCAGAATGGTGTTAATATTTTTCAGCCGCTGAGTACTGTAAGAAGTTGAAGTCGGAGAGAAGTCAGATGCAGAATGAGGCAGACATTTTAAAGCAGGAAATTAACTCCCTGAACCAGTCTATCAGGTATTGACTGTTGCATGGACTTAATGTAATTACCATAAATACCGTGAAAGAAGTACCGGAGCAAAGAGTGTAGATCCAGATTGGATGGAGGGAAGGATAACTTGCGTTTTTATGGCCCTTTCAGCGGTATTTCTATCATAATGTGGCAATGGAAGGGTGGTATAATGAAAGGCTGTATGCTGTGGAACCCCATTTACAAGATGAACAAACCTAATTTACCCACAAATGGAGTACCCATGATGTGCTAGTGGAAAGGCAACCAGTGTAGACCCAGATCAGACTGCTCTTCAGGAGCAGTCTGATCTGGTTCTGCATTGTTTGCTCAGGCCTGTATATCTTACTATTCAGGCTGTTCACAGTAAATTTCCCATTTTCAAAAAAAAAAAAAAAAATGCTGCCCCAAATAACCACAAAAAGGTTTTTGGAAGGGAGGTATTGTATGTATTGGTAGGCAATTGCAACCAAACAAAATTTTATTTTTTGCCTTGTCACATTTCAGTGTGTGTCAGTCTCAGCTGCCGGCTACAGGTGTACCGTTTAATCGACAGCGGGCGGACGAGATGAAGGAAATGTTTGAAGAGTATGTCAAACAGAAAACTCTTACGAATTGGAAGTTTTGGATTGTATCCTTTTTGAACATTCACACTTAATGCAGTAAAACAACTTCAACACTGGTTGAAAAAAGAATAAAAGAAAAATAACGCTTTGGGATGAATAAATAGGATTTATATCATTTCACCATCAACCCCAGTTTACAAGAGCCTATGCTTATGCCATTGCTGCAGAGAAGGTGTGTTGTTATTAGGGTTATTCAGAGAAATTTCCATATTTCTTAACAAAAACATAAGTTGTGACCCCGCAATAGAACAGTCCAACCGAGATGGGTCTAATGAAGGACCACAAACTATGTTTTGAGAAATGTGGAAAATTATTCTGAAGCTACCCCTGTTAACCTTTCTTACCTAGAGCACTGCTTATGGCCTTGTAGACTGGAGTAGATCAAGAAATTGTCAAAACTCAATTATCACAGCATCCAAGAAGTTCAGAGATGTTATTTTGACATCTCCTTTTAACTCTTTCCGCACCATTGTTGCTCAAATGTGACTGCTAGGCAGAGCGCAATTGACAGTTTAATGCGACAGGCACAGTCCCGTTAAATAGCTCCATTTTACAACATTATCAAGGAAAATAATTCAAAGTTTACTACCAGATTATGGCAAACAAAGATTTTTTTTTGTGAGAAAAATGTAATTGGGCTGTTTTTGATGAAATTAAGAGACTTTCAAGGGCTTTTATTGACCAGAAATGCCCAACCTTGTAAAATAAATTTGGCGCTAAAAAGTGCATTTCTACATAAACTTCATGCCGAATGAGTTGAAGTTACCAAGGAAGAGCAAGGCATCTATGGTAACAGAGCTATGGCATCAGCTATACCTGCAAGACTGCAAGTGTATTTCTTGCACACCAGATAAGGATATCTGTGAGTTCACCAATTCTTATCTTACCCTTATTGTCTAACATATCGTATAATCAATACTTTGGTTGTATCTGTATTGTCCAGTGATGTAGGTTTTTCTGATAATGGCATCAAGAAGATGGCAGATTGAACTTAGTTTTGCCATGCCAGACTTTAATGTGGCTTTTCCATACCTCTCAATGTTAAAATTATGCACTTTAGTAAGTTTTATGCCTAAATCATCATAAATCAACAGGTATGCCAGAACAAATATCTATCAGGGGTGTGAGGTGCAGATGGAAAAATATGTCCCTCAGGATCACTGTTCAGCCTGGTGATGCCAAACAGTTTTCCTAGAGTATTTTTCAATCCACAACTGGCACCTGTTACAGATACTTAAATTACTACATGCTCTTGCAGAGAAAATCTTTAGCAAAATAGTAGCATGAAATTTGGGAATCCTAAAGAGTTTACCAATGAAATTGTTCTCAAGTACTATGTACCAACAAAACAAAAAATTGGTCTCAAGTACCATATACCAACAAAACAAAAATTGTTCTCAATGTACCAACAAAACAAAAAATTGGTCTCAAGTACCATATACCAACAAAACAAATAAAATTTCCTTTTAAAAGGAAGGCTTGCACAGCTAAGACAGTGAAATTTTCATGAGTTGTTATTGAAGTGAACCCGATGGTTAGTGCACTTTCTGTTGCTAACTTTTATTTAGCAAAGTATTTAATTTCTAACTTATTGAATGGTGGCATTATCCACGGATGTAAGGTAAAAACAAGTGTAGAATTTATTTGAAAAACAAATTGAAGAACTATTTAAACACACACACACACACACACACACACACACACACACACACACACACAACAACAAAAAACAACAACAGTTTTCCAACGTTTTTGGCGGCCGTTTTAGGCATGTCTCAAGGAAAATAACTATATGGACCTATTTCAAGTCTTTTCTTCACGGCTGTTGAGTCACATTTAGTCTGAATCAAAATTTGAGGAAAGACTGTTTCAAACCCATGTCTATGGAATCTTGGCACATCTGAACTTGGCATCGAAAGAAGTCAGTAATTTATATTTACTGAAGTTTATTTTTGGTTTAAGTGGCATCAGTGGCAGTGACTGGAACAAAATTTTGACACTCTGTGAAGAAAATGCATGCTGCTGTTGTTTGGGACAATAACTTGCTCTACACCATTTGGGAACAACAAAGCCCGGAACCCATTGCGTTCGTATTTCCATGAACCCCCGACAAATGAAATTTTTCTTATATATATTTATGCTATATTTTTACATCAATTTTGTTACTCATTCGTGAAGTTCTGACTAATTTAACGCAGGACGAAAAATAGTTATTAACCAACGTGTTTGGTAATGATGAACAGCAGCCGTCACTATGTCATGACCTATATCAAAGTTACGTCGGCCAATCATCTATCTGAATTATCCGTGACGTTGCTTACACGTAAGATTGCACGAATGTGTGTTGTTCGTGGATGTATGAACAACGTCAGGTTCATCTCGGAAATCGCCGAAGAGTGTAAATATTTCTCTGTACATTTGTATAGCTGAAGTAAGAAGGCAACATTAGAGAGTGTTATAAAAGCAAGAAAGGGTCCACACAACCCCCAACCGCACCTACTATAATCCAAAATCCAGATCAGCCAACTCCGGCATAAGCGCAGTCAGATCAGTCTAGCATCAGCATGAAAGATGAAGAATATATATATGCCGAAAAAGACAGATCCAACGAATGCATCGGCGCTGGACAGTGTGTCGGCTGCTCTGACTAGTCAGATTATGCGATGCCCTAAGGCCTATTTTTCGCGACGCCGGTGCATGATTTTTTGGAAAAGCTAATGCTTTGCGTAAGCTATATATAAACACTGTTTCTTACACAAGTTTAGGTTTATTTCTTAGGATGCAGAGCCTAATACTTTGCATTGCATTCAGAGTTTCATTTTTTATGCAATCAGTTTATAAAAAGCAAAAGAAATGTGGCCCAGTTTAAGGCACTTTTAAAAGAAAAACGTGCTTTTTAACGGAAATATTAAAAAAAAAAAAAAAAAAAAAAAGTACATGTACTATCAAAAATAGAATGTTATTTTTAGCAGATGAGGCAAATCGGATTTGGATAAAAATAGACAAATTCGGACAAGGTCTTTGTTTATGTCTGTGAAGAAAGTAATAAAGAAACGCTGTCTCAAACCGGAACGAACGTTTTGTTTGTTAAGTCTGTGAAGAAAATAATGAAGAAATGCTGTCTCAAATCGGAACGAACTTTCCGATCTCTTTTGCTTATTATTGCGGCCATAGAACGAATCGTTGCAGTACACACTCTCCTGGTATTTTCCGACTAAGCGTGACGTATCGTTTCTTCCGAAAATAACTCGGTATCACTAAACCACTTGAATACTGGCTTGCGCTCGAAAGCGCAAGCCAAAAATTGGTCTCAAGTACCATATACCAACAAAACAAAAATTGTTCTCAGGTGCCATGTACCAACAAAACAAAAATTGTTCGCAAGTACCATGATGTTGATTGTTATATATTAGATAAGTAAATTGGTCTATGATGATATGAAATACAGGTAATAACTGATAAATTACCACAGTTATTGTTGGATGCCTATTGAAATTTCTCCTTAACTTGATCAGTTTTCTAACATTATCCGGAACCTGTTTGACTCGTTCAACAACATGGTATCTACAGCAAGTGTTGACGAGTTGTGCCGGACAGTGTTGGCCTGGCTGGACCAGTACTGTTCTCTTGTAGCCCTCAGACCAAGTAAGTATTCTTTGATACTAAAAATCATGACATTTACACATAAATGCTGTCAAATCTAGGCTAAATCTAAGTCTAAAAGGGCTGTGACATGACAAAACCAATAAAGTGGCATCTGCGCCCAGTGCAATACATTTTACAATACATATTAGCGGCATATTTAACAATACATTTGAGCGTGACACAAAACCATAAAATATGGCTTATACACCACCAAGACTTGGATCAGTCTTGGCATCCACCCAGTCTGATCAGAGTCTTCGCAATCCACATGGAGCTAGCTTAGACCCTTAGACCCTCTAAGCACAGAGTGAAAAGTCTGATCAGACTGATCTGATGCCCATGCTGATTTGAGTCCTCAGGTGGCGCACATGCCACTTCGTTGGTTTTGTCATTTTGCGGCTCAAAAGTATTGTAAAAACCACAGAGCAGGCACGCAAAGTGGAAATATTGTATGAGTGGTGAAGCAACCTCATGGCCTGGAAACAACATTTTGCCGATGTCATTGTAACATCAGACTTTGCACCAATATTTATGCAGTGTTTCAACATGGCATGTTCAACATGTTTTTATGCAGAAATATGAAAACGTATCCCTGTTACCCCTTCAATTCTAGAGGACATGTTTTAATGATAGTTTTGGAATAATAGATCTAGAATAATTTTTTTATTCCTCTATAAAACATATTTTGTTTCAAGGATGATTTTGTTTCACCTCCATAAAAAAATATCATGACCCCTCTGGGGCCGTATTCATAAAACGACTTAAGTGGTTGCTATGCTGTTGCTAAGGCTAAATTTCTTTGAAGGAGATTCTCTACAACTATGAAGTTTGGTCTGGAGGAACAGTCTTTGTAAGACTGTTCCTCCAGACCAAATTTCATAGTTGTAGGGAATCTCCTTTATAGATAATTAGCCTTAGCAACCGCATAGCAACGACTTAAGTGGCTTTATGAATACGGCCCCCTGGTAGAGGCAGCTTTTATGATAATTCTAAGTTGTTGTTTTTTCTCCATGAAAAAACAATAATTGTGGTCAAGACGATACTATTAAGGGGCAACAATGTATGTTTTATAAAGAAAATTTGAAATGTCATCTAAAATCTCTCATTTATAAAGAAATAGAAAAATTATTCGAAATATGATCTTAAATCTCTCATATGTTGACTAGCTCTTTAACTAGGACCGGCTGTATGTGTTGGATTTGTTTTCTCTCTTTAAATTAAAAGTATGATTTTGTTTTCAGTTGCTAGTGATGCTATGAGGTTCTTGAGCACAACAACAAGTATATTGTCTGACCCATCTCGGGTTCCTGAGCAGGCTGCACAGGCTGTGATTAAGAAGCCCACCACAGACAACAACTCTTCTCAGACGTGACCAAAATGACGAGTTTGTTTTGGCATAATTTTGAGAACTTATGTCAAGTGCTGTAAATTACGCTGCAATTTTGTAGATAAGTTTATGCAGAGTTGTTAAGACACAATTTGTTACGTGAAGTGATTGTTTTTGCTCAGTGATAATATATCAGGGTTAGACGGTTTGAATGTAAAGTTTTTGACTTTGATAAAGTTGAAGGATAGAAGACAGGGTGAATTCGTTGTGAATTTGCGTATTGAGATGGCATTTAAAGAAAGGTACCAGGGTGATGTCTGTAAACTACGTTTGGGTTAGTCAAGAGATTGCCCCCTATGAAAAGAGTGAGGAAAAACTAGTGATAAGTTGTGATGCACATGTTTGAAGGAGGGTTGGTGTACAGAGTTAATAGAGTAGTTCAGATGAGGTGTATTTTCAGGATAATTCTGTGATAATGTAACATATTTCTCAATAGAAAATAGAACCCCCTATAGCAAGACAGTTCTAATGAGTTTTTGCAATTTACGTTTTTATGGATTATGAACAAAAATCATCTCGTGTTATCCTGAAAAAACACCTTTATCTGGATGGCTGTGATATAGGAGGGAGAAAAATAATTTAACAGCTTGGACACAAAATTTTCAGTGCTGCAAATAAGAAAGCGTTTTGGAACTTAAAATTTAACTATTTTTTTTCTTTTTCTTCTATATACATGCTGGCACCTTGTTAGAATTTTCTCGATGTGGGCAAGTTCAGAGCTACATGCAAGGTGAACAGATTCATTTTAAGGGGAAGCAACTCTTCCATTTACAGTTTTGCCTCCCTCCTCAAAGGAGTCAACTCTTGAAGGTAAGAATTTGCTCCTTTAGGAGCAAATTCTTTTCTTTAAGAGAGGACTATTTTGGAAAAAACATGAAGAAATAATATACAAAAAACATGAAGAAAAACCATGAAGAAATGGTGGAAATAAAACCTTAAGTACAGGTTTTGATTACAATTCAAAGATAAACCATAACAAGGTATGTTTTGGGCCCTCATTAGAAGTGAACTACCTTGCCAAGAACTAACTCTTTGAGCCATTTCTACTGAGAGGCCACGATACATTTCATGGAGAAATAACAAAAACTACTGAGCAAGTGTAATCAGAATCCACTCTGGCATAGAGCTCTGAATTTGAACCAGTTCATGAAGCATTTTCATGGAAGAACAAAAGCGGCTGTTGTATTTGTATCTCCAAGATTTTGATTTATCTGCAGTACTGAAACAATGTAAATGAAATGAAGCAGTTTGGCGTGGGTATTGTATGCTTATTTACTGCTTTAAAATAATCTCTGTGATACTAATCTTTTGTGGAGAGAAGGATGGGGATCATATAAGTGTAGGTTTAAGGATAATTATGAGATAATTTCTGTTAGCACTTGGTATATGATTGACGTCACTTGAAAACCGACCTTACTTCTTGTGCATATTACCATATTCATCCTAATAAAGGCCCCTGCTCTAATAAACTCCCCCTGCTTCTTTTCGGGAAATAAGGTTATTTTTACTTGCATGAATTCCTGTTTGCTTCTCTGGATCAGGTACCTCTTTGATATGGGATCTACTCTTATAGGAAAGAATTTGCTTCTAGAGGAACAAATTCTTTCCTTTTACAGTAGACCCCTACTGAAAAGAGAGGCAAAGTAGTAGAGTTACTTCCTCTGCAAGTATATGTATTTACCTTAATACCGTTTAAAGTGTATATGTATTTGGCAGCAGCTGATTTACTACAGTTTAGTCTCTAAATAACACCCCTTTTGTAAAAATGCAACACTCCTGGGGTGTTTAATAGAATTAATATGGTATAAATTATGAAATCAATCTGTACATCAGCTTAGACTGATCATAGTAACCATTTACTTTTTAGATTCCTCTATGAGCTGCAACACGAAAAAACCAACAAAGTGGCATGTGTGCCCTGCTAAGACTCAGATCAGCCTGGGCATCTGCCCAGGCTGATCAGAAACTTTACTGTCTGCACTGAGCTAGCTAAGACCCTTAGCCTCCCTTATAGTGCTCAGCAAAGACTCTGATCAGACTGGGCAGATGCCCAGGCTGATCTTAATCTTTGCTAGGCTTACATGCCACTTCATTGATTTTGTCGTGTCACGGCTTATATGGGAAAAGGGAAGGTTCTTGATCAGACTGCACAGATGCACAGGCTGATGTGAGTCTTGCCTGGTTCCACATTAGTAAGGTACTTTTCACCTGGCATTAGTCAAATTTACAGTGAAGTCTCATTAGAACCATGTCAAAGAGGTGGTTCTTTTGGGCATCACATGATATATTAATGAAAATTGAAAAGAAAAGTTACTTCAGAATTATTCTCAAAACCCCGTCTTTTCTGGATTTTTAGCTCACCTGAGCCAGAGGCTCCGGGGGAGCTTATAGTATGGTCAGGCTCCGTCGTCGTCCGTCGTCCGTCGTCCGTCCGTCCGTCCACAATTTCAAACAACTTCTCCTCTGAAACCGCTGGGCCGATTGTAATCAAATTTCATACAGAGCCTCCTGGGACCTTAGGAACAAAAAGTTGTTCAAACGGTCCAGGTCACATGACCAACATGGCCGCCATGCCCATATATGGTAAAAACCTAAAAAAATCTTCTTCTCCAGAACCAATAGGCCGATGGCCTTGAAACTTGGTATGTAGCATCGGGTACGTGAGTACTACCAAGATTGTTCAAATTATGACCTTGGGTTGACCTTGACGTTTTTTACGGTAAGGTCAAATTTGCTTCCTTGTGCTTTTATATGGCAAAATGCTAGAACATAAGATATCTTGGAAACTGTTGAAGATTTTGGGCTAAAAATTGGTATCTACAGTCATCTTAATGAGTACATGAAGATTTATGAATATAAGAGGTCAAGGTCATTCTTTGACCTTTGACCTAGAACTCTCATATTTTGACAATTCCAAACAATCCCCTCAAAAACCCCTGGGCCAATTGTAACCAAATCTCATATAGAGCCTCCAGGAGTTGAGGGAACAAAAACTTATTCGTATGGTCCAGGTCACATGACCAACATGGCCGCCACACCCATATACGGTAAAAACCTTTAAAAATCTTCTTCTCAAGAACCAATTGACCGATGGCCTTGAAACTTGGTATGTAGCTTTGGGTACTCAATTACTATCAAGATTGTTCAAATTATGACCATGGGTTGACCTTGATCTTTTTTACGGCAAGGTCAAATATGGGAAAATGCTAGAACATAAGATTTCATGGAAAGTTTTGAAGAGATATGCCTAAGAATTAGTATATACAGTTATCTTAATGAGTACATGAAGATTTGTGAGTACAAGAGGTCAAGGTCATTCTTTGACCTTTGACCCAGAACTCTAATATTTTGACAATATTGAACAATCCCCTAAAATCTGGGCTAATTGTAACCAAATTTCATATAGAGCCTCCAGGGATTGAGGGAATGAAAATTTATTCAAACAGTCCAGGTCACATGACCAACATGGCCGCCAGGACCATATATGATAAAAACCTTTAAAAATCCTGTTCTCCAGAACCAATTGACCGATGGCCTTATAGCTTGGTATGTAGCATTGGGAACTCCAGTTCTATCAAGATTGTTCAAAATAATGACTTTGGGTTGACCTTGACTATTTTACTGCAAGGTCAAGCGTGGGAAAATGCTAGAATATAAGATTTCATGGAAAGTTTTGAAGATTTATGCCTAAAAATTGGTATCTACAGTCATCTTAATGAGTACATGAAGATTCATGAGTACAAGAGGTCAAGGTCATTCTTTGAATTTTGACCCAGAACTCTGTCATTTTGACAATATCAGACCATCTCCTCAAAAGCCCCTGGGCCAATTTTGAAACCAAATTTCATATAGAGCTTCCAGGGGGGTTTCAAACGTCGAGGTCACATGACCAACATGTTCTCCATGCCCATATATGGTTAAAACCGTTAACAAAAATTTTCACCAGAACCAATTGACCAATGGCCCTAGAGTAACTTACCCTAGAGTACTGAGACTGAATGGACCCAGGTGAGCTACAGGACCAATGGTCCTCTTGTTTAGGGTAGATGGAGTTGACAGTTTATTAATATATTTCTTCTTTAAATGATGTTTTTGTATGTATAACACTGGAGAAATGTTGGTATATGAAGTCCGAGTGATCTAACAGCAAATGCCATGTTGATTCTGATATTTAATAAGTCTCATAGGATCTTGAGGAAAAAATAATAGCTTCTGCATTTATGGTGAAAATAGAACAGAAATATGAGAAGAATATGGTTGAAATTAGCATTATCAAAATGACTATGAAAAGTCGTCATGAAATATTTGTTGACAGAATTAAGAAAATGTATTTATAGCAATACTTTGTCAAGATCTATATGAGCCACGACACGACAAAACCAACAATGTGGTAGTGCACCCAGCGCAGACTCAGATCAGCCTGGGCATCCGCCCAGTCTGATCAGATTCTTCGCTGTCCGCATGGAAGTAGCTGAGGCCCTTAGCTACCCTTTGAGCACTTAAGGAAGAGTCTGATCAAACTGCGTGGCTGCCCAGGCTGATCTGAGTCATTGCTGGGCGCACAACCACATTGTTGGTTTTGTCGTGTGGCGGCTCATATTTCTTTAGGTTGTAGTATCAGGGTGGATGATCACGTGGTTTTCACGTCACAGGAAATACTGGAAATTCCAGTACAACGATTGCTTCATGGTGAGTTTTTTCAGGATAACTTCTTTGTTGCCAAATACAGTCTTATTGAATAAAGCACAGTGAATGCGTGCTCGTAAGTCCTTTTAACTGGTGTTCTTCCTTTTACTGAGACTTGTTTTCACGTTTAAACCTCCCCAAGTTTTGGAGCAACAACATCATTCACGTGCCGCAGCTTACTTTCGGTTTCGGATGTTTGGGGACTATTAAATACGAAAACTATAAATTCACTATAAAATTGCAAATATTGTCTGAAAGTACTCATGACTTCATATTCACTGCGCTGCATTTTAAAAGAATGCTTACAGAAACAATGAAATTATTTAATAAAACGTAAAGAATTTCTGGGGTTTCCTTGATCAGAATGACGTAAGAAAATGTCACAAGAAAGCACGTGATCATCCACCCTGAGTAAGTCTTAATGTGTACGAATACAGCTCAAGTTTTTCTGCCATTTATTTCAAGGGAAGTAACTTTCATGACTTCCTGTTTTTTTTCTCTGAAGGGGTGTACTCTTTCAGAGTTGACACTCCATTTGAAGGGAGGCAAAAGTGAAAATGACTAAGTTGCTTCCCCTGAAGATTTATCCATACACCTTAAATGAATATTATAAGCTTGTCTGATATTCATTCAGTGGTCCAGATAAGAAGGGGTAATGAATAATTTAGGGATAATTTTCTGTATTTTTCCATTGAAACATACATTGTGACCCCTCATTAGAACCGTCTCAGGGAGACGGTTCTAATGAGGGGTCACAATGTATGTTTTTGATTAGAAATAAGAAAAATTATCCTTTTACCCCTTCTTATCTTGAGCACTGTATAATTTATGCAGTTTACACCAGCAAAGAATTTTTCTCAACTTCTTATGATTAAATCCTTTTATTTTCAACATTGCATTTGCCATTACGACTTGTTTTGGGAAACATGTAGCTCCCTGTGCAAGTGATAAAAAATTAGTACGCTTACTATGTAAACATTGATCTCATGGTTCAGTTCGAGGGCTGCAGATATGGAATTTTTGATGATAATTCTGATATGAGCTGCAACTCGCGAATTCAAACAAAGTGGTCGTGCACAGACTCAGATCAGCCTGGACATCTGCCCAGTCTGATCAGAGTCTTCGCTGTCCGCATGAAGGTAGCTTAGACCCCTAGCTACCTGCTTAGCAAAGAGTCTGATCAGACCGGGCAGATGCCCGTGCTGATCTAAGTCTTCCCTGGGCGCATATGACACTTTGTTGGTTTTCTTAGGCTATTCTGACGAGTGGCCACAACATGTTTTCATTGAGAAACTTCAATAATTGTGGCAGAATTGTCCTCAAAAGAGTACATTATCTGGAGCTCTGCAGTTTCAGATTGCAATGCATATGCTAGATGTGCTTTAGTTTGTATATGTACACTGCTGGTGTTGAGCATCCATTCATTAAAATCCATACATTAGATTAATCTTGTAGTTATGTCAGATATGTGTCCACCGTCTTAGGTATGCACTTAAAACCCAGTCAGACCAGTGGATATGAGGAGTATGATTCCGAACCTGGCTTAGATCAGCTTGTTTCAAAATAGAGAATCATGAGTCATATATTTTTTAATGTTAACGATAATTAAGTCTAAAAAATTCTTTCTGTGTATCCGATTTTGTGGCCAACCTTACCTATTCCTCCTACCAAGATTTTATTTATTTATTTATTTTTTGAGAGAGATTTTGTCAGATATGCACAAGGTGAGGGGAATATTGGACATTAATATAGGAATAATGTTCTACTTGTCTCCATGAAACATGTAGAACTGGCCTCAGGGTTTTGATGATATGGTTCGACAGTCATGAAAACTAAATAAAAAAGTAACTTCATATATGTAAAATAGAAAAAAAAAATCAGCTAGCATGCCAAGCTTAAATTTTTGGCCATGAAATTAGAGATCCACAGAAAATCATGAAATAATTTTGTCTTCTTCAGCATAGAGTATAGCCAAAAATTCTAAACACTGTTTAGAATATTTTAGACTACTGTAATGACCCTAAATATTCGGACAGACAAGTCTGACCAAACATTGTAGATCCAGATCAAACTGATCAGGGTCTATGACATTGGCCATTCATTAAGCATCATTTGGATGCATTAACATGTGTAATATCCACTTTCTATGAGTTTTCGAACAATAATTGTCCGACTTTTGGGTGTCCGAAATTTTAGGGTCATTACGTTAAAATTGGTTGGCCCAAATAGGCCAGTAGACGTACATTGCAGTATACGAAGGAAAGTAATATAGACGCACAACAGTAATTCAGGATATGTATATATCATATAGATCTGTATATAATTTGTTTCTAGAATAATTTATTTTTGTGTTTTCGGAAAAAATAGCAGCAAAACAATAAAAATACTGCAATACGTATACATGTATATCGTTATCTGATATTATTGCCATGTCAGACATTTTTTTTGGTCATGAAAATCAAGGTTTTGAACTTTTCATTTTCTGTCACGAATGTTTACACATAAAGTATTCATTCAAGATGTTACTTCGGAAAACCTTGATGGGCCTCTGGGATTACACTATGAACTTTTTAACCAAACAAGTTTCATGTTAACTTGTGTTGTCATAATTAGTTGTAACCTCTACAGTACTGTATTTATTTGCTGTAAGATGGTGCTTGCCCCTTAAAAATTACCCCAGATATAGGAGTCAGTGTTGAGTAATTCAACTAGAAGCAGTTTTTTATCTCTTTGTTTTGAAAGGGGAAAACCCCAGTCTTATAACAAATAAAAACTACATTGAAAACCTTGCCTTCAAACTTAAAACTTCTAAGCTTGTAGAAACCCATCTATGGAATAGCATTGCTGCTAAGGCTCCAGGTGGGGGCATTCACCACTTTCAGTCATTGTTAAACAAAAGTTTAAGTAGTTTCGAAGTATATTATAAACATGAGAAAAAATTTTCTTTAATCCTCTGTGATATTATGTTAAGAGTATTAAATGGTAAGATGTTTTAAACAACTGCTTTGATTTTTGGGCACATTGCAGACTGCAAAAATTAAAAATTATGAAAATTAATGCTTATATTTTAGACCGAAAACTTCCAAATTTTGAGCCCCGTGAAAATTACCATGGATATAGTACAGTCCAAGAATTATCTTAAGTACTCATCTGTCGCTGTTAATATTTTACTATGAACTTTTTGCCATATGTGTAAAGAAGCTGAACATATACTTAATCGTGCAAGTTATGTACATGTACCTGTATAATGACTGAACGATAGTTATAGAATATTTCTGTATAGTTGACAGATGTGTAAAGATAGGAAACAAAAAATGCTTGCTTTTGTTGAGCTAGGTTGAAATACAGGGGCCGTATTCATAAAGCCACTTAAGTCGTTGCTATGCGGTTGCTAAGGCTAAATATCTATAAAGGAGATTCCCTACAACTATGAAATTTGGTCTGGAGGAACAGTCTTTGTAAGACTGTTCCTCCAGAGCAAATTTCGAAGTTGTAGGGAATCTCCTTCAAAGAAACTTAGCCTTAGCAACCGCATAGCAACGACTTAAGTGGCTTTATGAATACGGCCCCAGGTCTGTAAGCAAACTTGGGTATGAATGTAATTTTGTGAATGTACACATATTGGACATAAATAGGGCTGTTATTATAAGTGAAGAAGTTGTTTTTGTATAATACATGCTGTTACATGTAGTCTAATTTTCTGTCCTGTGATCAGTATGTATGAAGAGGTTGACTAATATTTACTGTAAAAATTATAGGTATGGGGACAGATAGGTCTGCGCTAACTGCAGATGCAGATCAGTCTGCAAGGGGTACACTGTTTGGGCTGTTTGTCATTTCATGTGTCGAAAAAGGGGCACAACTCTTTGATTGGTCAAAAAAGGAGCACAACTCTTTGATTGGTCAAAAAAGGGGCACAACTCTCTCAACGATATGTCATGAATTAAACATACAAATGAGACGCGACACGAGAAAACCAACAATGTGGTTGTGCGGCCAGCGTAGACTCAGATCAGCCTGGGCATCCGCCCAGTCTGATCAGAGTCTTCGCTGTCCGCATGGAGGTAGCTTAGATTCTTAGCTACCCTTTAAGCACTTAGCAAAGAGTCTGACCAGACTGGGCGGCTGCCAAGGCTGATCTGAGTCTGCGCTGGGCGCACAACCGTTTTGTTGGTTTTGTCGTGTCGCGGCTCAAATGTTTAATTCATGGCAGTACAGCATATATAAATTCAGAACAGTCTGATCAAGGATGTGGCAGGAGTTGCAGGCACAAGGTCTAAAGTTAGCAAGGTCTATAACTCGTCAAAATAGTCCAATTCAAAGGCCAAAATCACATGTTCATATTATGATACAATGATAATCTGCGTAATTTTAAATCATTTCGATGAAAGATATACGAGGAGTTGCAAACACATGAATCTGAAAGGATGGACAGATTGAATGATGCAGAGCTCTAGATAAGAGGGTGTATTTGATGATAATTAAGGATAATTTTTTTTATTTCTCATCGAAACCATATGTTGTGACCCCTCATCTGAACCGTCTCGTCGAGACGGTTCAGATGTGGGGTCACAACATATGTTTTTATGCAGATTTAATAAAAATTATCCCTAATTATCACCAAATACTCCCTCTTATCTAGAGCTCTGATGATGGATGGACAAGAATACTTCCGCCTACATTGGATAACATAACGGAAGCATAGATGGTCTTTTATAAACAAAAATAAGATAATGTTGCACACTACTCTCTTGCTGAGGCACTCCAGCAAGTGGTTTTTCGAAGTTTGTACTTAAAGGATAAAGAAACAGCAAATTCCACTTACATGGTTCAGTTTACTACCATTTCTCGTAGTCAGATTTGTCCAGTAGAGTTTTTGAAAGTCATTGGCATGCTTTCAAGCTTGGAAAGTAATCTCTTGCAATGTATTTTTTTCAGTTTCATAATGGCGGCTTCAAGATAACCATTATTGCTGTAGGGGTGGCATGTTTCAAGCACATTCTTGAAAATTACCATTTCATATAAAATTAACATGAAATTAGTTCAGGAGAATTTATACTTATATCTTATAGCAGTTATTTTCATAAGTAATATCTTTTTGGAAAACAAAAAGATGCATAAGTGTAGCTGACACTGCAAACAACCCTTTGCTGAAATGGTCATATTCCAAAACAGATCAGGTGATTAGTGATGACATCATTTCTGTTGTGATGTCACAATGGGTGGTTCCCAGCTTTATTAAAATTAAAATGAACCTCATCAAAGGCTGGAAACCAGAAGCAATATTTTTACTATTGGAAAACCCACCTCCAAACAAAAAGTGATAAAAATAGACAAAAGAGGTCATGCAATATGCTGCAAGTCTGTATTTAGCTATGAGAAATGGTTTTGGGTATGTTAAACCTAAAAATTTTATATTTAAGCATCTTTAAAGAAAAAAGTTCCACTAAAAACCACTTGCTGGAGTGCCTCAACAAGAGAGTAGAAAATATATACACAAGACCAAAGTCTTGATACAGTTCAACCTTTTTTTTCAAAGTGGATGTATAGGAGCAATATCATCTGTTTCAGTATTGCAGGCTTTTCAATAAGCAATACCATTCTGCGAAATTCATCCAAGCTCTATCATATTGAGAATGCAAACTCTGCAGAGCTCCAGATAGAAGGGGTAACAGGGATAATTCAGAGATAATTTTTCTTATATTGCAATGAAAACTTATGTTGTGACCCCTCATTAGAACTGTCTCACCTAGATGGTTCTAATGAGGGGTCACAATATATGTTTTGATGTAGAAATATTAAAAATTATCCCTAAGTTATTGCTGTCTGGAACTCGTTGCAAAGTCTAGAGGGCAAACAGTGTAGATCCAGATGAGGCAGTTTGTCATGAGCTGTTTCTTGTGGACCAACACTGTTGGTAAATTAAGTGGATTTTTTGGTGCTTTTAAGTGTTAAGAAAAACTAAACAAGAACAGCAATATGAAAAATACATGAAATTTGAAAATTGTATTGAAGGGCAAAAATTTCCTAGATGTGAAAATAATACGGGAATTAGCTTCAGAGAGGGCAGTATTGAGCATTTATGTGTGAGACTTGACACAGTGTTGAGACTGGTTAAACTCTCTTCCATAGCTCCAGATAAGAAGGGGTAACAGAGATGATTTAGGGATAACTATATTTCTCAACAAAAAAACAGCAGCAAAAAAACAACATATTTTGTGACCTATCATTAGAACTGTCTCGTCGAGACAGTTCTAATGAGGGGTCACAACATATGTTTTCATTGAGAAATAAGAAAAATTATCTTTGAATTATCCTCAATACCCCCTCTTATTTGGAGCTCTGCTCTTCCTTCTTCTCTATCTCTTAGATGAATATAAAAACAGCCTTTGGAATTGTATATTGTTGTACAGATCTCAGGATAGATTCAACATGTTTAATGGAAAATTTGTAAGATAGATTTGTATATAGGTTGTTTATACATGTAAATGGAAGAATGTATATATTAACATTTTGCATATCTCATATATTTATTGCTGTTATAAAAGTCCTGCATTTTGTTTTAGTTTGGAAAAAAAAACAAAAAAAAACTTTCTTTATAATTGATTGGCATTGCAAACAGGGAAGTTTCAGATTAGCCTGCACATCTGCACAGTCTGATCAGAGTCTTCACACAATCCCAAAAATCTGGATCGTCTTGGATGGGTTGTTTTTGAGTGGAATTCAAACCCGTCTTAAAACCAAATTAAAGCAGTACCCTTTAAGTTATGTACTATTTTGTTGCTCAATGTTCCATATTTGCCATACCACTAACAGAGATGAGATCTCTAAGGTGGAGTAGGGTAACTTCGGACAGCACACCAGGTAAATTCAGACATACCACTGCAAACAGTGAAATCCAGATGAGACGGCTCATGATGAGCCGTCTCATCAGGATTTTCACTGTTTGTCCAGTTATTTGTGTTTTAATTCCAAACAACTGACATAGAAAGGAAACAATGTCACTGTTCGAATATACCTGCTGTCTGACTTTACCTGACTTGACACTAACTGTATTTACTAATATAAATAAACAAAAATTCTGTAGCAAAAAGTGTAGACCATAAACAGAGTGCTCCTGGAGCAGTCTAGATCTACACTGGTTTAAGCTAACTGACATCTCTGCAGGAATACTGGGGATTGTACGGTAGTCTGTTTTATGTGTTTGAAATGTTTTATATGAGCCGCGACATGACAAAAGCAACAAAGTGGTTGTACGCCCAGCGCACACTCAGATCAGCCCGGGCATCTGCCCAGTCCTCTCAGACTCTTTTGTAAGCGCTTAAAAGGTAGCTTAGGGCCTAAGCTACCTGGATGTGGACAGCAAAGACTCTGATCAGACTGTGAGGATGCCCTGGCTGATCTGAATGCGCTGGGTGCACAACCACTATGTTGGTTTTCTCGTGTCATGGCTCATATTACATGTACGTGTTGCGGCTCTAATTACATTATTACATGTACATGTATGTACAGTTCATGTTCAGTTTGAAATCCAGCTGACTGAAATATAATAATATACATAAAAGGAAAAAGAGAAAGAAATTATAAAGTCAAAATTTACAAATTGTGATAGGGGTCGAAACTTGTTTTCTTTCATAATGAGTTGAAGTGCAAGATAAACTCCCTTTAGGGCCTGCATTTATTAATTCCTTAACTCCCATTGTTTATATGTACTTTGTTTATATATGAGCCGCAACACGAGAAAACCAACAATATTGTTGTGCACCCAGCGCAGACTCAGATCAGCCTGGGCATCTGCCCAGTTTGATCAGAGTCTTCGCTGTTCGCATGGAGGTAGCTTAGACCCTTAGCTACCCTATAAGTGCTTAGCGAAGACTCTGATAGGACTGGTTGGATGTCCAGGCTGATCTTAGTCTGTACTTGCCATACAACCACTTTGTTGGTTTTCTCGCGTCACGTCTCAATTATGTACATTGTTTATAATATCATAGCCTTGCAGATATAAGTGGTTGGAGTTCTCTTATAAAGGGTCAAATGGGTATAATTATGTAGTGGCATAAATGGTTTTTGTATTCTGATTTTTTTTTCTGTTCTGTGCATACTTAAACCATATAAACACATGCTTCTCAAGTGCACATTAATTTTCCTAGTCAGTGATACCGGTAGATAAGAAATGGACCAGTGTGGGCATTTGGTACCTGCCAAAATACAGGAGGGTTTTAAATTAGAGGGCTGATCAGTAAACTTCTGGATGTAAAAGTTCAGCAACACAAGAAGAGGTACATTCTTGCGACATGTTTACTCAGGGTTTTTTTTTGTCTTTTTTTTGTGCCAAAAATGTCAAAAAACGTTTTCCTTCTATTTATGTCTTATTAGGAGCTCAAAGATTAGAGATCCAGGGGACGTATTCATAAAACGACTTAAGTGGTTGCTATGCTGTTGCTAAGGCTAAATTTCATTGAAGGAGATTCCCTACAACTATGAAATTTGCTCTGGAGGAACAGTCTTACAAAGACTGTTCCTCCAGACCAAATTTCATAGTTGTAGGGAATCTCCTTTATAGATATTTAGCCTTAGCAACCGCATAGCAACGACTTAAGTGGCTTTATGAATACGGCCCCAGTTGAAGTGGCTCATTATGAGCCAACTTGTCTGGGTCTACACTTTTTTGAAATTCCATAATTTTAATCCTGCTACCTATGACATTGTATTACGGTATATGATTGTAATTATGTCCCCTCCACCAAAGTACATTACAGTTTCCTGTGCCCACGATACCTCTTGAACCAGTAGGCGGAATTTCACCAAACTTGCATAGATATATCATTGGGACAAGCTTAAGACCTGATTAGATTTTGGTGACCTTAACCTCATTTTCAAGGTCACAGGAGGACTTAAATATGTGAAATTTTCGCTAAAAAGGTGGTACTTTGTGAGCCATTGGCTTGATTGCCACCAAACTTGCATGGATATACCTTGGGACAGTCCAAGAGTACTAAGTTTGGGTGCCCATGACCCCATTATCAAGATCAAAAGCCAACTTACAAGTGTTAAATTCTCCAAAAAATGTGACCTTTCTTGAACCAATAGATTGATATTCATCAGACTTGCCTGAATATATCATTTTGACAGGTTTAAAATTTGGTCAGTTTTGGTGACCTTGACCTCATTTTCAAGGTCATAGCTTTAGAACCAGTTGATGGATTTTCTCGAAACATGTATAGATTGAGACAAGATTTAGTCTATTAGAAAACGTTGAAGCCACTGAGGCAATCTCTTGATCAGCCCTCCTGTGGGAGAAACTGAAAAAAAAAACAAGTTAAGCTTTCAGAAAAGTTACTGGTGAATTACATGTACCATAATTGTGTAGAATAGTGAATGGCCTCAGAGGCCTTAAAGTATACAAGATTTATCATATTGTCTAGTAGCAAAGATATATATTGTTTGGTTATTTAGTAGGAATATTATATACCTAGCATCAAAAGTTAAGCACTAGGGTCAAGTCTGGTACTTTCCGACAGCGGGTAAATTCGGACATACTATTGCAAACAGTGAAAATCAAGATGAGACGGCTCATCATGAGCCGTCTCATCAGGATTTTCACTGTTTACCTACCCTAGTTATTTTTGTTTTAATTCCAAACAAGTGAAATATAAAGGAAACAATGTCACTGTCCGAATTTATCTGCTGTCCGAATTTACCTGACTTGACCCTGTTTGCATCACATTGCATGTGACAGCTTTTAAATCTGTGCTGTCATGGTGGTGACCTTGCCCCAAGGTTATAAAAAGATTTTCATGCTCAATTCAGCTGAGCATGATATTTTCTCTGCTGATAAATATGAAAATGCCAAGGAACGTTAGCATATTCATATACATAAGCAGAGAAAATTCCATACTCAGCTAAAATGAGCATGAAAACAACTGTACTTATCATTAATTTGCTATTAATTAGCAGTTAAAATTTCATGCTCAGCTGAGTTGAGCATGTAAAAAGTTTTATAAGCTCGAGACCTTGTGTAGTGCATGTAGATTTCTCAGAGTCTATTCAGGTTGTGTGCAAACAGCAAAGGCTCTGATCAGACTGCACAGATGTGAAGGCTGTTCTGAGCCTTTTCTGGTTGCATATGCAATAAGCAATCTTTGTCATGTCTTGCTCAGATGTCAAAATTTTCATCAAAATTGCATGTTATCCGGAACTCTGATTTTGTTTTAGGTAATCCATAATCATAGGGCATACTTTGCATAGGAATCGGAGTAGGCTCGTTAGCGAATAAATATGATCTTCATCCTCAGAATATTGGCTTATCTATGTCTGAAGTATTGACGTAGGTTACTGCTTTACTGTATTTATCTTCAACTAAAGTGCAAAAGTATTGGGACACATGAAACCATTAATTTTCCATTTGTCCCAAATGGAAAATTAATGTTTTTTAGGTGTCCCAATATATTTAAGTGCATTGGGGTATTTGGACATTCTGTCCTATTTACAAACATTGTATGCCCATATCAGACTAGTCCTAAGGATTAAGCAGGAGCAGTCTGATCAGGATCTGCCCTGTTTGTCAGCCATCTTATAAACCATATCCAGATAAGTTATTTAGACCCTATGGAAAACTAAAGCGCTTTTAATATTGGGACACCAAAAATTGGGTCCTGATGTAATAATGAATTTCCATGTTCAGATATTGGGACACTTAAATATTAGGACACATATAATTAATTTTCCTTTGTCGCAAATGGAAAATTGATTATTTAAGTGTGTCACAAATGAAAGTGATTATTTTAGGTTTCCCAAAATTTAAGCACATCATGCACACAGCAATGGATGAGGTTTCTAAATATCTAAGTTAGATGAAAATTCAATCAGGAGTAGATTGTCCATTTATTGTGTAGAAATGACATAAATTATATATACCTCTATAATATGAACACAAATAACTTTTTTGTTACATGGTGTCAGACAAATCATCACATTTACCCCTAATGTGCTTAAGTATTGGTACACCTTAAAAAAATAAATTTTCCATTTGTCCCAAATGGAAAGTTTATTTTTTCAGGTGTCCCAATATATATACACACATTACGGTAGTTTTCTATTTCATGTGAAAGTTATGGCAATAAAGTGTGCTTGTAAAAAAAATTACAAATAAAAACTACTAAACTGATAGTTAGTTGTGTTTCTGTCTCTGATGTTTATTGTATTTGAATGGCTATAAGAAGGGTTTTCCATCCATAGAATAACCCAAATGTCTAAATCAGTCTTACGAAACTCAGCTATGAGATGTTTTTACCAATCTAAAACAGTTCTAAAAATCTACACCTGTCTTGTAAGACAGATCTAGATTTGTATATGTCTGTTTTGTCTGTTTTGAAGAAGAAAAAAAATCCGACATATGGTGCTGTCTCTCCGTCTTTCTGTAAAAATTCTTGTGCCTGCCATAACTCAATAACTGTTTGGGGATATCTTCAAGAAATTTTAATATGTCAAAGCCTCGTCTCTGCATATGAAATGGCAAAGTGTCTTCTATGCATATGAAATGTCAAAGGGTCTTCTATGCATATGAAATGTAAATGTATGTAGGAATATGTATTGGGTCATGGTGACGTGTTACATACAGGAATGGTTGCTCCCCCTTTCTAAGTTTCCAAGTTATGCCCCTTTGATTACTTTTATCCACAGCAATTTGAAGTCCCAACATGTCGTGTATAACTGGTTGCTCTCCCTAATTTTGTTTCAGAGTAACTCCCCTTTGATTATATCTAAGCTATTTTTGTGTATACTAATTTTGTGCATGCCGTAACTTGGTAACTGTAGAGAAGTATTTATAATAAATGAAACTTTGTAAGGATGTGTATAATAATTGGGCAATATATCATGAGCAAGAACCACAACTCCAGCTGACTTCCTGAATTATCTGCTGTAGCATATATTTCCCATTCACTCTGTAACTCGTTAATCATTTGAAATATTTTAATGAAACTTAATGGTGATGTGCTTACTGCAAAAGGAATGTTTTAGGACCAAGAATGGTAACATTGCTTTACTTACATTATGATCTCCCTTGTTTGACTGGCATTTCTCAGCTTCTGAGCCGCTTCACCTTGATATAGTATTTGATGTGTTGAATGTTTAAATAAAGGTGCAACCATTAATTTCAGAGTTGTTGCCCCTGTTTGTCTGCCTGTCCATCCTTTTAACAAGCTTGTTCATTCTGTAACTCCTTAACTATTTGAAATATTGTAACGAAACTTTTTGTCAAGCCTGCTTGTGGTGAGCGAGGCATAGTCGTCACAACTTCACTTCTGTGTATGTGCATACGTACATGAGCGTGCGTACATGCATGCATGCCAGGGGCGTAACTAGGGGCAATTTCATGATACGCACAACCATGTTTTATGCTCTACTTCTTGAAAGGGAAGCTAGTATTTCAGCCACTTTGGTAATTGGTATTGAAATCTTGTCTAATTTATAAAATTTCAGCATGCAAATATGCAGGTGCGTTTTGAAATTTTGTCAATTTTGACAAAATTTCAATACGCACTTGCGTATTTGCCGTATACGTAGCTACGCCCTTGCATGCGTCCATCTGAATTTGTCATGGCCATGACTCCTACATTTGTTGATAAATTTCAAAATAATGTGGCACAATTGTTCTCCTTGATTAGTAGCAGTGTCATTTGAAATATTTGTTCAGGTAGGTCTAAGGTCAAGGTCACACTTGAAGGTCAAATGATAAAATTGTCATTTATTGAAGAATAATAACAGTTATGCAAGTAGGTTTACTTCTCAGTTCATACAGGTAAACTGACGTCATACTGATGCAGCTTCTGTCTCCTGATGCACCAAGGAAAAGAAGACATTTGGACGAATTTATATGTTTGTTAAACTGCGCGCGATTCGACTGGAGCATATACGTCTCAGTAAGCAGTTTCACTTTAACATGGGCTCTACGCAGGTCTCTGACACTATTACTAGTTAACTTCCAAGAGTTGTGAATTTGACCAACACCACATGAAGCGATGTTAAGATACTTCAATGATGACTTAGTACTGGTTTCTGTCTGCCATTGCATTTCGACATACTTGTCAACCCCAACCTTAAATGCCTCTTTTAGCTTCCCCTTTGTAGGAAAGGCCTCCATGTTTACGGTTCTCTTTCCTACTAAAGTCTTATAAACTCCCTCCGGCGTATTTTGCCCGGCTAGGCGGAGCCTATTACCGGAACAGTTGGATATACTCTTCACATGAAATGACAGCCAATTACCATTTGTATTAGAGTCTGAATTTATTAAATGGTTTTATATGGTGGTGACATTGGTCAGGAGTACTGTAAAACATTAACATTTTTAATCTGCCGTATCAATTGTTTGATTTGTTGCTTTACGTCCACGGTAAACAGCTATGGTCATGTCGAGATGGTCAGTTAAACCTAACCACACTATTCCTGGGCAGGTTCTTGTTCCTCTGTTAGGATTTATATGGTGGTTAGACCTAAGCGGTTAACCAATATTAAGTGCGCATTATTACGCCAGTAACTGACAACTGCCCTTCTTGAATCAGCGGAAGGAGAAGAAACAATCTCCCATGAAAGTAAGTGGCCGGACCGGGTTTCGAACCCGGGACCTGTGACTCTTGAGTCAGACGTGCTTGCGACTGCGCTATGCGGCCCGGCCTTTATAATAGTTAACCCATTTTGATAGGGCTACCTAGGCCAGTGAAGCATATTGAAAGTCACAAAAGATGTTGCTAAATGTAAAATGGCGGAAAAACAGGAAATTGTACTCATTCCATTAAAAGTGTTAGACGGTCCAGATCCTGTTCAGACTCAGTGTATAGCATGCCCGAATTCTAACCACCACGTACTGGTGGGGCTCTGGATAACTGGTGGGGCTGGGAAGTGCCGAGATGTATGTGTGTGGGGGCATCAGTGGGAGAGAGGGGAGGGGAGTGGGGCTTGAAAATATATGACATAATTAGTGATCAGTTTGATCAGAATTTTTGCTACTTGCTTTTCGCCTTGAAATATATGTTGCGATATCTCATTAGAATCGCCTCAGAGGCGATTCTAATGAGACATCAAAACATATATTTCGATCTGACCAGGCCCAGGTGGCGGGTTAGAGCCCAAAAGCCCACCACCTGGATCCGGGTCTGGGCATGCGTAGACCCAGATGAAGCGGCTCACAAGGAGCGCCTCATCTGGATCTACCCAGTTTGCCATCTTGTCTTTAAATTCCCAATATGAAATAGCTTGGACAGATATTTTTTTAATTTTGCAGACGTAAGTTCTATCATCTGCTTTTTGCGATTTAAAGCACCCCTGATTAACTATATATGCATATACAAGGGCTGTTACGAAACGAAAATAAGCTGTTACGAAACGAAAAAGTCAGTTACCAAACCAAACAATCTGATGATCAGGTCGTTTGTTAACTCTTGACTCTTTTTCGTTTCGTAACAGTTCTTTCTCGTTTCGTAACATCCTTGAAAACATAGTAACGGGGTGTGTAAAGGTAAACATTGCTTCGCATATGCAGGAAACTAAAGGAAAACAACGCACATCTTTAACTAGCACCGGTTTCTTATTCAATGAAATATGGTCAACTTTTTGGGACAAAAGCAAGTCTTTTATAAAAATTTTCGTTTCTTAACTGTACCCTGTCCCTCGTCTTGTTATACAACCATTCCTCCATACACGAGTAAGCTATAGGGTCATACCCTATGTCGAATTTATTGGCTATAAGCTGGGGCCGACTCTTCAGTTTAGGGAGGTCCTCTACGCTGAACACGCACACATTATGGATGTACCGCTTGGCGGCGCAGCGATCTTCGCTTTTCTTAGAGTTCCAGCCGATGTATCTGGCAATGTATGGCTTTTCGTCTGGGTGTCCTGAAAAATTAGGTATAAAAGTCATTTCATGTAAAAGGTGCAGACTGTCCATGCCAAGACCAGACTGCGCACATACAGTCTGTTCAAGGTCTGCGCAGTTTTTGTCTCGCCTGCTACTAGCAAAATGCGAGACACAGGTATTATTTTTCAGCCTTCGACGTTATCGTCGTCGGCGGCGTAAACTTTCGAGTTTTCTGGCCTCGAGGTTATAAAACTTTTTTCGTGCTTAACCTGAGTTGAGCATGAAATTTTCTCTGCTGATAAGTATGAAAATGCCAACTAACGTTGGCATTTTCATACTTATAAGCAGAGAAAATTTCATACTCAGCTCAACTGAGCAAGAAAACAACTGTATTTATCAGTAATTTGCTTTTATTAGCAAGTAGCATTTCATGCTCAGCTGAGTTGAGCATGAAAAAAGTTTTATAACCTTATGCCCTGGTTTAACTCTATGCTCTATTTTGTAACAGTGCTATTTTGTAACAATGCGCAGACTGACGAGACATCCCTCCCTGTTAATAGATGTAAATGGATAGATGGATGATTAGCGATCTTACGTCCTTTTCAGACCGTGTGCAACGAAACCCCATGTACGGTTGAAAAAAAATCCACCTCAAGCGGAATTCGAACCCAGACCGCTACCGCATCAGGCCAGCGCTTAACCAACTGTGCTACCGGAGCTCCCAGTTTTTGATGAAAAAGATCAGTAAACTTATCAATGATTATTGATAGGTGCGCATACCCTGGATAAAACCTGAAGAAATGCTTTTTTCTGCGAAACAGACTTGCGGTGTGGGTGTATCTAACGTTCGCCGGTGATTTTTTTAGAGTGCTTTGAATCTAAAAAAGAATCTCAGATAATAATGCGAAAAAGGTGGTTTGTTTCTGAAAAAAAAAACAAAAAAAAACAACAAAAAAACATCACTTAGCACCCCTCTCGCCCGCCCGCCCCCACTCTCTCCTCGCTGCGCCCCCTCTCCAACCCTACCTCATTATTATCTTGAGCTCTGCTGGATAAAACATTGCATCTTTGCATCAGAAATAACACTGGTGCATAAGAGATAGTATACAAAGCAGAAATCCAGAGAGAATGTTACTTCATGGGATAACGTTACAAATGAACTTCAAAGTACATGTAAATCATAAAAAGCAATCTGGCGAGTAAACAAGGAAAAGGTACCAGAGAGAATCAACAAGACTGATTCAGCGTTTTCCTGGAGTCTAAATACCATTCAGCAGCAAATTATACCTGGCAGATTATGCGGTTCCCAAAAATACTAATCTGCGCCAGGAAGAAAAGTGCAAAGCTTCTACTCAGCCTGTACGTCTAAATGCATACTGGTCACACTTAAAATCCTGTAGACTTTTCGCCGAACCTAGCTTTACCGTAAATTTCGTTATGGAAAATGACCTCATTGTATAAAAATTGCTTGTATTCCAAATTTGGTTTCTTCATTGACTCTTCATTGATTATACTGATATGAGCCGCGACACGAGAAAACCAACAAAGTGGTTGTGCGCCCAGCGTAGACTCAGATCAGCCTGGACATCCGCCCAATCTGATCAGAGTCTTCTCTGTCCGCATGGAGATAGCTTAGACCCTTAACTACCCTTTAAGCGCTTAGCCAAGTCTCTGATCAGACTGGGCGGAAGCCCAGGCTGATCTGAGTTTGCGCTGGGCGCACAACCACATTGTTGGTTTTCTTGTGTCGCGGCTCAATATAAAATTAAACTTATGGGACGCTTGGCATTAATGGGATAAAAGCAAACCCACCACTGAGAAGGGAGGCAAAAACATAAACGACAGAGTTGCTTCTCCTAGAAGTGTAACCAAATATTTCTTATGATCCATAGAAAACTCAGTAGGAGCCCTAGTAGCTGGGTAGGTTAAGCTATGACAGTCCCGGGTTCGAGACGGTAAGCGGGTTCCATTTCAAATAGCTTTTCATATCCAACCTCTCATCGTCCTGAAATACTGTTAAAAAGAAGTAAAATCGCAAATCTTCCATCCGTCCATCCATTGACCACCAATCAGGGACAGCCCACTGCGCGGATGGTACTTTTCTTCGAGATACTGCCAGCCTAAGCGGAGATGTAATTATGTTAAAAGCTTTGATAACTAGGTTAACAGAATAATTTTATGAGCAGAACCTAAATAAATGTTTGTAATTTACGTTTTAGGCTTGTGACCATAAATTTTTAATTAAATGTGTTTTCGAGTCAATTAACATAGTGAAACTACAAAAGTTTGTACAGATAAGAGATAAGATAAACTACGAAAGCCAAAGCCCCGAAAAAAGTGTCTTGTATATACGCAGCAGTGAAAACTCGTGTGAAACAGCATTCCACGCAGTCTGCCTTGAGATTCTGTTTGCATCAGTATCATAAGGATCTAGAAAAAAACTCCGATTCAAAGCGGGATATCCAATCAGTCTGCGTGTGCAGTCTACCGAGTGTACTCTGTTCGAATCTGGCCATTACATACGTGTTGCACATTTCATTTTGAAGTCAGGTTATTTCTAGATTTCTATGAAGATATTCAAGCAGATCAATCTTTTAGAATTTTTGACATGAATATGTTGACTGACCGGAGATGGCATTTGAACATGACGAAACACGCCTTCGGCGAGTTTCATAAATTTTTGTATCAAATGATTCTGTCACTCATACGACCAAGTTAAAGCGCTTTTTAGGACAGAAAGTTGTCTTTCACCTAACTCAAGGGTAAACACAATTTGTTTTCTCTGCTGTCGACCGATCCGGTACTGTACAAGCGGCTGTCGACCAATAACGGTAAATGTTTTTCGTCCTATACTGATGCTATGAAAGTTTGGTCGTTTCGATGAGAGCTGCCGTGTGTTTTTGAAATAAGTTCAGTTATCGCGAGATCAATGTACCGCGATGGGCTGAGAAAGGCATACAGCACAATGTCCGCATTCACCTTGCGGCATTTACTGACTTAGTAAGTTCTGAAACGTCAGATTCTTTGAAAGCAATCCATGCACTTTAGAAACGAAACTATCAGACTCGGTTTGATTGAGTCTGTTCGTGACCAGTAATGAAATGAGCCGCGACACGAGAAAACCAACCGAAAGTGGTTGTGCGCACAGCGCAGACGAAGATCAGTCTTCGCTGACTGCATGGAGGTAGCTTATACCCTTAGCTACCCTTTAAGCGCCTTGGAAAGAGCCTGGTCAGACTGGGCGGTTTTCCAGGCTGATCTGAGTCTGCGCTGGGCACACAACCACTTGGTTTGTTTTCTTGTGTCGCGGCTCAAATGTTCAACACTGGTCAGGTCCTCTGGTACTGGATAGAATTTAGAATCCAATCAAATAATAATAATGAAAAAAAATAAAAAAAAAAATAGAAAAATAGGACGAAATAAAATAACCGAGATGTTGCCTTCCTCACAGTGACAACGTACCTTACGATCTTGCACTAAAGACAATAATCTCGAGCCAAATAAGAAAGTCAGCTATATCTCAGGTCTTTTCATTGTTTTAGATTGCAGGTTACCCCGTATTAATAACATTTGTCTGAAGTAACTGTCATTGGTTTCTAAAATGAAGCAATTTACCAGGACACTTCGGAAAACTGACCATGAGGTCAGTTTTCCGAAGTGTCCTGGTAAATGGCTTCATTTCATAAAGTGATAACATCGGCTACAGTCAAAGGATATTAGTGCGGAGTAACTGCGCTGCCGGCATAAACCCTGGACTTTCAAGACCTGGTCCCGAGGTTATAAAACTTGAGTACATTCTCAAACTCAAAATAAAGCACACTGATTGGCTGCTTCCGAGCACGCAGCCAATCAGTGTGCTTTATTTTGAGTTTGAGATTATTCTCAAGTTTTATAACCTCGGACCCTGATCTTATTTGGATCGAGATAATTTCCTTCCGAAACGCAAGCTATTTACCGATATAATCATGTGATTATGACGTAAGTTGTCAACCTTGTTCCTACGTACCGTTAAAGCCTCCTGGAGTTTTCAGAAACCCATTACTGTACAAGTTATTCAGGGTTGCCCAATAATGCTCATCTGGGGTCAGAGTATCAGCCGACCAATCCAAAAGCTCTCGAGCAATCTCGTTCTCAAGCGCGAACTCTATAAAGGCCCTACTGAACACATTGTATGCGTTTCCTTTGGTGATTGTCAGACCATTAGGTGGACCTTCTTTATCCTTTTTAGTGTGTATGATATGGCCTGTTTTCTCTCTTAAATTAATGTAAGTAAAATGTTTCTTTTCAAATCTGCTCTTATCTAAAGTTAAGAACACTTCATGTATATCATTTGATCCATTGAAAATTTTCAAAATTTGAACTAGTTCTAAATTAGACCTGAGTGGTAACTCACTAGAAGCAAGATTTAATAAATATTTCCATTCCGAGTTTCTTTCTATATGATCCCGCATACAGTTAATGTCTGCGAGCAATCTTGTATGACTAGCATATATAACAATCTCAAGTTTGGAAGCAACAAAGACATTATCAAAACAATGGGCAATATTTTCCACTGACTCTAAAACATTAGCTGGAGTTTTCCGGTCCACGTGGATACAGTACTGGTTCTGTGGTCTATACAAAACTCGGAGTAACCTCTCTAACTGTTCAGTATTTTGGTGAAATAAAATATTAAAGGCAAGAGGGAAATCAGATTCCATCTTTGTTGATGAGGCCATGATATAGCCCCTGGTCTTTTTATATGTATCACAGTCGACGGTCATCCAAGTAAACTCATCGTCCTCGCGATGAGTAAATGTGTAATTTTTTGACAACAAAAAAGCCTTGGTCTTTTCAATCTCACTGGTATCATTATCAAATAATTTAGCACAAGAAACGTTGTGAAAGTTTGAATCCCTCATTGAACTATATTCTTCCGTGGAAGGAACTACTTCCGGCGTAGGAGTACTCAAGATGGCGTTTATTGTCTTCCGGTAAATCCTGGACTTCTTGTCACTTGCAGTTCGAAATATATCCGGCCCGTCAAAGAATACGTCATGCTCCGGACTGCGCTCCATCCACAGGAAAGACGAAAGTACAAAAACAGACATTGCAAACGCTATATACACAAAATATGTTATGCATTTTCTTTTCAAACGGTAGCGCGACATTGCATTCCTTTGAACGTGAACACACTCAGTGGTACCTCCGAGCAGTCGAAGTTAAAACTATTTCGACTCGGAGAAAATTAAAGATAAGTCAGAAATCTCCAACAGCTGGACAAATTTCCCATGTAATAATCGCTATCTGCATATAGGCTTAAAGTCCGCTTGAAATTTCATTTCCTTCCGTTCATATAATTGGTTCATAATTATTGAAATTCGTGTCTTGAAATTATATAAGTGGATGTCTATTTCCATACTTCAGAGTTCGTCAGCACCAAAGCGTAATGCTCGAATATGCAGCTGCATTGCACTTAGCAAACGGCAGAATAACAAATCAATTATCGTTTTCCAAGAAAATCCCAATTCTGCAAAATATATTGAAATCTAAATTCTCTCACTACAGTGTATTGCATACACTATTGATTCAGTGGAAGATCCCTGCTTTAGCGAAAGAAGATTGTGGTATTCTCTAGTTTCGACAAGTTTTATCCAGCTTCTGTGAATATCTTGGCTGAAAAGGAAAATACCAGTACATTGTATTAAGTTTGCGCCTTATAGCATTTCTCGTATAATACCCCGTATCAACTATAGATACCTGGAATCAGTATAACCATTCTGGTCAAAAAATGATCTCTTGCATTTAATAATTGTTGTGTTTTAATCACAAACTTGTTTTAAAGTTTTCTGGACGAGGTTTTAGGAAGACCCCATTTACAATCAAAGTTAAAGATAGCACTGACAGACTAGTAAACGGGGCCTTTTTTTCAAAAAGCCTTGTCAAGAAGTGTTAAAACAAGTTTTATGAAAGCAAAAAATTATTATATGCTAGAGATCATTATCTTTTGCTTTGATAGTAAATGGGGTCTTCTTGACAAGGTTTTAAAAAAATGCCCCATTTACTATAAGTGCTATCTTTAGCTTTCATAGTAAACGGGGTCTTTCTAAAACCTCGTCCAGAAAACTTTAAAACAAGTTTGTAATTAAAACACAAAAATAATTAAAAGCAAGAGATCATTTTGGACCAGAATGGTTATACTGACCCCTAGGTATCTGTGGTATCAACCCAAGACTCGGATTTTGGAGTCGAGAGTTGATACGAGGCATATATTTCAGTATAACAAGTTGGCCTGTTCACCAAATTTATATTCTAGTTCTAACTGGCTTCCCCCGCGACCTCCTCAACAATGAAAAAAAAAAAAAAAAAAAAAAAAAAACAGACAGCCACCAAAGGTGATGAATGCCCCCGCAATATGCCACTAAATGAGTAATTTGTATAGACATATTTGTGTGAAGTCATGCCAAAATCGGTCCATGAATAAAGGTGCTTGTGGCATGACTAAGTTTTTTTTTCTAAAAGAGCAACTGTGACCTTAACCTGGCCCTTATGAGTTTGTTCAAGATATTGTCACACTTAATATTTGTGTGATTGGTTGGTTGACTTGATGCTTAACGTCCACGGTAAACAACTAAGGTCATGTCGGGACGGTCAGTTAACCTAACCACACTATTCCTGGGCAGGCTTAGACCTCCTAAGCGGTTAACCAGTACTAAGTGCACATACTTTCGCCAGTAACTGACAACTGCCCTTCTTGAATCAGCGGAAGGAGAAACGAAAGTATGTGGCCAGACCGGGATTCGAACCCAGGACCTCTGACTTACGAGTCAGGTGCCCTACCGATTGCGCTACCCGGCCCGGCTTATATTTGTGTGAAGTTAAATAAAAATAAATAACGGTGCCACTCGCGGGACGGGGGGGGGAGGGGGGGGGTTCTAAAATATTTGTCCAAGATATTGTCATAAAATGCGTCGAAATCAGTTCACAATCAGTTGACCTTGACCCATAGAAGTTGAACTCGACTGCATATCACAGAGCACAATAATAACAGAATAATTCACTTTTTATAGATGTTCCCATTTAAATGCCCGAGTGACCAAATTTGACCTTGCCATAAAATGCGTTAAGGTTAACCCACGGTCATCTTTTATATAAACTTTGTAGTACTAGAGTCCCGGATGCTACATACCAAATTCCAAAGCAGTTGGCCCAGTGGTTCTGGAAAAGATTTTCTAAGGATTTTTACTATGTATGGGCTTGGCTGCCATCTTGATCATGTGACCTAGACCAAATTTTTCTCCTTTGCCTGAAGGTTGCATATCAAATATAAATGAAATTGGCCAAGTAATTTCAGAGGAGAAGTCCTTTGAAATTGTCAACAACGGATGCCAGACGACGGACCCTACCATCCTGTAATGTCATCTCATATTCTCAAAAAAAAAAAAAAAAAGGCAAATTATTGTTTCTGACTCCTTGAACATCTGATACCTTAAAGATCTACGGTGAATGGAAACTGAATATTAGAGCAATCACACATTCTGAATTACCTGTGAAAATAAGACATAGTCGCTAAGAAAAATTTTGGGTGTAATTTGACCAAAATGCGCTGGTCTCTGTATCATCCATATTTGTACATAATCCTATATACGACATATGAAAGCGTCAGAAAATTCTCGTTTTTCTGAAAATAAACAATTGAGACGCCAGATTTCATCTTATAACTGAATTGACGGGCCGGTCAGGACACGAACCCGGGGGCAAGAATTACAAGTAGCATACTCGCACAGATTATAACACTGGAAAGACGGTTTCGAATATTCAGGGAGGGAGGGGTGGGGTGGAATTGGTGGGTGTGAATTTGTTGAAAAAAAATGCATGAGCAGTATCGGAAAATACAACAAACCACTTGTACGGGTCTCTGACCGTAGACACACTGATCCGCTAATCCTCATCGCCTTCATTAAGTGCGAAAACCGCGCCTCTACTTATTTTCTGCCAATTAGATTCAATTACATCAACTTTTCAAAAGTATCTATATCCGCTGACATGAGTTCTTTTTAATTCTTAACGCGCCAAAAAGCAGACGACAAAATTTACGTCTGCAGAATTTCAAAAAAATGTTTCATCCAAGCTATATTATATAGAGAATTCGACCACAAGAGGGCAAACAGTGTAGACTCAGATGAGGTGGCTCATGATGAGCCACCTCATCTGGATCTACACCGTTTGCAAATTTAACTATTTTATTTTTTGGCGCTTTAAGGGTTAAGCCATGTCAAACTTAGTGCGAAAGGCAACGTGTCCTAACCGTAAAAAAATAAGTATCGTCTTAGATTGGTCTGGGCAAATAGTGCAGACCTAAGTCAGGCTGCTCCTTAGGAGCAGCCTGATCAGGGTCTACACTGTTTGCCATTCCATCTGCATCTTAGACACAAGAATTTTAGAAACCAAACTATCCCGTTTTAGAATAATTACAGTAATCAACTTTTTATGTGTCATATTTTTTAGATTTTTTATGATACATAGGGGAACAGCAAAGAATCAGCCTGGTCTGCAAACCCACACCCTAACTGCCTTAGAAATTAAGAGGCAAAACTCTAGGGCTCCAGTCCGGTCCATTGAAATACCGCAAACCACCGCAAACTACCGCAAACCACCGCAAACCAGTCCAAAATCAATACCAACCACCTCAAAAACTATTTCACTGTAAATTTAAATCAATATATTTGATATTTGTTGTACTATTAACGAAAACTTTTCCATATTTAGAACCATAGAATCTTTAATTTTACCTATTTATTTTCTAACATGCAGTACACAGGCAAAGTGTGAAAACCCGGCAATTATATCTTCTTTTTTTAGGAATATAATTAAAAATAACTCTATTTTAGTTCATCAAAAATTAATAAATAAATAAATAATAATAATAATAATAATAAATTAATGTTTTTAATAAAGTAATGCCAAAGTGCTGGCAGAAGTGGCCTTTTAGGTGCTATAAGGTAATTCAGATGATAAATGTTATATCAAAAGTCTAATAAAAATATCTAAAAAGTGGTTAGAAATGTTATCTAAACTGGTTTGTGGAGTTTTGGGGAAGATTTGTGGTGGTTTGCGGTATTTCAATGCACCCCTCCAAGTCGAATGCACAGAAGTACAGGCTGATACGTGTCTTCGTTCTTATTACAGCCAGGGGTATATTATAGCCCTACAGGGGCCTCTGGAGTGTACATGATAAGGTCTCGTACCCTGGGACCTTCCCTAGCCGAGGAAAATCGGAACACATTACTCAGAACCTTTACGTAGCCTCGAGTTTAGCTCATCTGTTCATTGGCCTTAAGTATTTGGTAATGCAACATAAGGCTGTTCGAGTAATGTTGCTTACCACAAAAGGCGACAAATTCTAATATGTCCACACAGGGGCATGATCCCTTCGAATCTTTATGAAATTCGCCCTTTTTCTGATCAGGCCATCTACACCGTATTCTCAATACTAAAAGTTTGTTTTTGAAACAAAACAACAACAAAAAAAAAACACGTCTCCAGCTCCCAGCCCCTTCATCAAAATGTACTTTGAATTATATCGTGGTCTCTGATTATGCTTTATCTTTATGTGAAGTTTCAGGAATCAAATCAAAATTGTTTACTGGTGATAAGTCCAAGGACAATCATTGGTTTAAACTTTATTTTTCTTTGTATAACCAACATATGAAACAGTGCATTCATTCACAAAATATATCGTATGTTATACAAAACGGGATTCAGAAGAAAGTCGGCTGACTTATTCAGTCGGCTGACTTATTCAAGTCTGTATCCCATATTCAAGTCTGTATCCCATATTCAAGTCTGTATCCCAAGGACAATTATTTACCAGGACCTGTGATCAGGGACCTAAATTACAAGAGAAGTAAACTTAGTAACTGAATCATCTGCACACTCAGCAGCAGAAATACGGGAATCTTCCAGGCGGTTCCAATCTCTAATAGTCTGGGGGAAGAAATTGTTTGTAAATGTCACTCACAGCCAATGGGGTTTGAAATGCCAGGGAATGGTACGCTTGCCTGGGGAACAAGGTCATTTATGGGTATACTGGCTGCACCCTTCAGACTTTTGTAAAGCATTATGAGTCTACTATCTTTCCTCCTCTTTTTCAGAGATTCCCTCTTGTTTCTCCAGAAAATATCTAGTTTTGAAGCTGTAGAGCGGTCGCGATTTCAATGCTGAAAACTACAAAGGGAAATAATTCCGTAAAAAGTAGGCGAGATATGGTTCTTTCTCTCTGCCCATCGCCTGTTAATACTTACTAATTTCAACGGCAGTTTTTAAGTTATAAAACGGACACGATTTCTATACTGAACATTACAAAGAAGTAAGATTACGTCAAAAGTGCAGTTATGGTACTTATTCTCAGCATATCGTATGATGATGTCTTATATTTATGCCAAGTTTTGTGAAAATATCTTTAACAGCGATAGAGTCATTGAGCGGACACAATTTCTACAGTGAAAATTACAATGTGGCATAATCCGTAAAGTTATGGTGTTTTTGTTCTCTGCATACTCGTATTGTCTGATAGTGCTTTATATTTGTACCAAGTTTTGTGAAAATATCTTCAACAGTTTAAAAGTTATAGAGCAAATGCGATTTTTAAACCAAAAAATTACAAAGGGGCATAATTCCATAAAAATGTAGGCGTAGTTACGAATCTAGTTTTGTGTACTAGACATCGTCTGATGGGGCTTTATATTTAAAACACAAAGTTTCGTGAAAGTATCTTAACAGTTACAGAGCGGACACGATTTGTGACGGACGGACAAACGACTATGAAAAAAAAACACACACAAAAAAAATGTCACCCCCGGAAGAGGGTATAATAATTCATGCTATGCCCCCAAAACTATATGTTATTTAGGCCCCTATCAGGAACTTAGCTGAAGTGGTTTTCCAGATTTTGGTTGACAAAGTCATGTTTTATCACGCTTATTTCCTCAAAATTTACTAAGGTTCTGTGCACAGCGATTCCATACTGCATGCCAAATATCAGCAGCATCCTATCTTAAGCGGATCTCCAGATATTTTGTTGACAAGCCTGCATATTTTCTCAGTCGAAAAAGGGACATAACCGGCCACGGATAATTCTGACGCATAAACATACGACTATGCTTATACTTATTGAACTTTCACCCCGACTTATTTCCACAACTGCCGAGTCAAAAAAGGGACAGAACTCTCTGAATTCTGGCGCATAAAAATATGCCACTTCCACCATGACTTAATCTAAAACATTTCTAGCCAAACGGACTGACAGAGGACAGAGCAGAACCAATATGCCCTCTGAATTTCTTGCGGCCTAGCAAAATTAACGCTGGCAACAGTGTCAGATATGTTTTTTCAACTGTGCCGGTAAATGCTGATTTTTCAGGCCCGTGCGCCGGGGATTCGAACTCACGACCTCGACAACTGTGACTCCGCCTAGCACTGCACTATCCGACACCGCTACCAACTGTGCCACCGAGACAACCCTTAATATAAATATATCGCATGACAACAGAATTTCAGTCAAACGACAGATACTTTGGAATTCTTTCCTTGATTTGTTTGGTTGCTCATTCTGTACCACTAGATGTGTGCTTCTGTGAGGGCCGAAAATTCGTAATAAAGATTAATTGATTGATTAATTGTTTAGGGTTTAACGGCCCTTTGAGACAGTATTTCGGTCTATATCGGGCCGTCTCCCAGAGAGGGAGAAAGAGGAGAAATGATAGACGAGAGAAAAAATGTCCGAACAACCCCACCCGCACCTACTGCAGGCAAAGTAGGCCCTTGCCCTACAACTTTCAAAATCAGTAGGACGACCCGGCACTGGAAGTTACAAACAGCACCATCGCACCACCCGACCACCCCCGTAATAAAGAGCTTGATACTAATGTTAGGTGACACTGCGAGTTCCTGACCGGAGGATGTCACCTATCAAAAGAAAGGCTAACATACCACCGAAAAGAAGGCCAGCAGGCGTCAACTATTCGGCATGTGCAAAATGTAATGACTCAGCTCAACCAGCATATCTGCAGTTTGATTTGATCAGATTCTTTCAAATCCACGGATATTGAGGGAATAATATGATTGCCCACCGTTGCAGAGCCCCAGATAAGGTGGGGTTCTATGTATAATTTTAAGACATTTTTTCTTATTTTTACATATTGTGACCCCTCATTAGAACCGTCTCAGCGAGACGGTTCTAATGAGGAGTCACAGTATATATGTTGTGGTTGAGAAATATAGACAATAATTCCTAACTTATTCCTGTTACCCTTTCTCATCAAATATTCCTTATCTAAAGCGCTGCGAGCTTCACCTAGAGACACCTTTCCTGAAGCAAATATATAACATACAGGGCTGAACAACATTGGATCAGTAATGAAGTTTAATCAACAATGATTCAATGTTTCAGACTTTTGATAAACGTGATTCAATATTGTTTCCATGCTGTGTCTACTGGGAATATCATTACATTAAGCTGCCATAATTTTTCAACGATTATTCTGACTACGCCGTGTTTTGATCTGGAAAAAGTATATTTCACGGAACGACTTCTTAATTACAATTACATCAGCGAGTGCATCTGTTATTTGCATATGCATTACCACAGGTTATAATCGATTCCGCCAATTTTCGCTTCCTGCAGAGACTTCCGTCATATTTGGCTTCCGCCGAGACTGTCCGCGAACTCTTGCTTCCTGCAGAGACTACTGTCCTCGAAAAATGGCTTCCTGCCGAGACTGTCCGCGTAACTCTGCTTCCTGCCGAGAGCCTCGGCAGGAAGCAGAATCACGCGGACAGGCTCTGCAGGAAGCCATTTACCATGTACAGAAGTCTCGGCAGGAAGCAAGAGATCGCGGACAGTCTCGGCGGAAGCCAAATACGGTGTACCGTCTCTGCAGGAAGCGAAAATTAGCGGAATCGATTATACCCTGTGATTACACTCGTTAAACCATTTTCCCCGATGAGCCTTTAAGTTAAAACATACAATTTCATAGAATATTTCGTAGACGATAGATCCAGACGAGGCGGTTCTTTATGAGCTCGCTCATCTGGATATACGCTGTAAGCAAATTCAGCTATTTTCATTTCGGCACTTTACAGATTATGATATTCATTGGATAAGTGTAGACATTACGTCTGGAAAAATAATCAACCTAGATATTGCGTGAATGATGTGTGCGCCAGGTTAGGTCAAATGATTGATTGTTTTGAGTTTAACGGCCCTTTAAGACAGTATTTCAGTCTATATCAGGCCGTCTCCCAGAGAGAGGCAGATAGAAGAGAAATGATAGACGAGAGAAAAAAATGTCCAAACAACCCCCACCCGCACCTACTGCAAGCACAGTAGGCCCTTGCCCTACGACGTTCCAAATCAGTAGGACGCCCCGGAACTGGAAGTTACACACAGCACCACCCGACCACCCCCTAGGTCAAATGAAGGGGAGGCCAGTCTACAGGGCGGATGAGATGTGGTTGGGGAGGAGAAAGGGACCCGAAAGTGTCATATTCCAATGCTCTCGTTTAACCAGTGTAAGATTGAGTATCTTCATCACTAATCTTTTGCTGCTCTTGCGCTCAAAAGTCTAAAATGTGTTTGTGAAAGACTACATTTTAAACAAGAAAATATCTTTATATAAAGAAAATCGGCTTAGATTGAAATAGAAGTGTGTATTGTTATATATGTACGAATGAGTCAAGTACATGTAAGGTATCGAATATGCTGATCAGACTGTATGGATGCGCATGTTGATATGCACATATGTTGTTGGTGTTGGTGTTTTATTTCGGCAATGCTGTTGAATTTTGATTGGGGTCTGTCTGTGTTGCACATAACCGCCCCACATATAATCTTAAAAGTGCCGCAGTTCCAACACAACATCAATAACTAAGCCAGTAACAATTACATAATTTCGTGTTCGATTCCTGTGTCAAGTTATCTTGTTGGTTTTACATTTACATGAGCGACATAACAGGCGAAATGTTCTTTGGCAAAAAGCGATTTGAACCGAATTATCTAGATTCACCATGACACGGTTCATAGAGCGACAGTGAATGAAACTGAAAGTAGAAAGAGAAAGCGAAAGTAAGCTACTTACATCAAACTCCCGGGTGTATTTATATTGGCCAAAAAATACTTTTAATGTATGGTCAATAGTAAGGCTATACGGCTAAAGCCGAAAAAAGGCATAAAATCGCTGATAATGAAGATTGTTTTATCAAGTCAATGCAATTTCAAACGATTATTTCGATGATCATCCGGTCTTGCAAATGCTGTTATTATATATATATAGCTCTGTTATCGTAATTACCAAAGCTAGGACAACCAAACTGCACCACATAGTAGACGCTTGCAAGTGGATAATGGTGGTTAAACGCACTTGTTCAGCTGTAAGTGTGCGGGTCAAGTGTGACCCTAGCCCATATGGGGTACAGAAACATAGTCAGTGAAGCGTAAAATACAGGTCATCGTCACATATGGGCTGTTGCATTCAGAAACTCTATTCCAGATGTCCATGTTAGTAAATTACCATGACCCTAGCCTAATGCAGTTAACTGAGAAACTGGCTTACCATAGACTAACTAAACTTTTTCGAAGTCAGCAGAACATTATAAGTATGTCAAGATCAACATGATATGTATTCATTAGGTGGTGTACCAAGTTTCAAAACTCTAGCCCGTATGACTTTGCAAGAAACAGAACCAATAGACATACCTGACCACGGACGCAGACGCAAAACAATGACTCGAGACTACGCCACTGATATTGAGCTTCGCAGAGACGCGAGCGAAAAGTGAGTGATTTTTTTTCTAAAATTCCATCGACTTACCTGTATTTTTGACCATTTGAGTGCATCTTTGCGAAACTCAATATCCCAAACAACGTAGTCTCGAGTCATACGGTTGCATTTGTTTTGCGTCTGTGTCCGTGGTCATGTTGGTCTGGTGGGAGAAGGTATTTTCGAGGACTGTCTTGGCTTGGCCGGTCTACTTTCAAATGGGTTTTGGGTTTCACAAGCAAAAGTGCCTGAACGGGACAGGAGTCTGAGACTGAAATCATGGCCTTTTAACATGTTGTAAATGCAATCAGCTCCTTTGTTTCTAGTATCTCCGCCTCTAAACCCATTTATGTTCAGTGGACTTTACTGGTTCAGTCCACTCATCATTTTTGGAGTCTGTTTTCAGGGGCGTAGCTAGGGGCAATTACACAGTACGCAAAATCATGTTTTATACTCATTAAGGGCAATAATAGGGGGTCAAGTCGCTAAGATGTTTCAAATTTTCGTGTCTGGTGGCAGTTAGTATTAAAATTATGCCCAGTAAACATTTCAGCATGAAAATACGCAGATGTGTGTTGAAATTTTGTCAGTTTGACAAAATTTCAATACGCACCTGCGTATAGGTAGCTACGCCCTTGGTTTTGTTGCTGAAAAGTTTACGCACACAATGAAGCCCACTTTTGTTAATGTCCCCTTTATGCGGGACACTAGCCACAAAGGCTCTTTTAACACAAATAAATAATCATTAAATAAACAAACCTTCAGCTAATATCCGTATGCACATTGCAGAAGTCCCCATAAAATTGCATATAAGTAGACACAATGATTTCCTTAAGCCACTGTGTACTTAGTAGTGCAATAACCTATGATAAAACGCGGGATCAGTCTGTCCTGGTGTAAACATAAAGAACAAAGCAAGTCGTAATCAATCTTCGTTTGTTGTTAAAAAGAGCAAATACGTGGGAAAACCCACCATCCCGCAGTCAATGGTTAGGAAAACCCATCGGTCCCATTGCGAACCTTAATCGGACTGAGCAGATGCCGCAGTCTGATCTGAATTCCTAATGTAAAACAGAGCTCTAGATAAGAGGGGTATTTGATGATAATTGAGGGATATTTTTTTTATTTCTCATTGAAACCATATGTTGTGACCCCTCATCTGAACCGTCTCGTCGAGACGGTTCAGATGAGGGGTCATAACGTATGTTTTTATGTAGAAATAACATATGAGCCGCGACACGTCAAAACCAACAATGTGGTTGTGCGCCCAGCGCAGACTCAGATCAGCCTGGACATCCGCCCAGTCTGATCAGAGTATTCGCTTTCCGCATGGAGGCTGCTTAGACCCATGGCTACCCTTTGAGCACTTAATGAGGCGTCTGATTAAACTAGGCGGATGCCCAGGCTGATCTGAGTGCGCTGGGCGCACAACCACTTTGTTGGTTTTCTCGTGTCGCGGCTCATATTATCTGTACTTTCACCAAATACTCCCTCTTATGCCCCTATTCCACACAGACCACGAATCCAACGAATCGCCACGAATTGATAAATATTAGAATTCGTGGCGATTGTAAATTTTCTGGTCCAATTCGTGATGCTCTACGATTCATTTACTATACAAGTACGATGGGGTTACGAATATTCGTGGAATTCGACTGGATTCGGCTGGGCCCGCACGAATATTGTCAAGATTTCAGTACGATTTACAGGAATCTCTTTGGAAATACTGCACGAACGTGTAGAATTAGTTACGAATCAGTTAAGAATACGCCGAATGCACGAACGAATCCGGTACGGAAAAAATGAGTTCGTGACTTTTCTTGAAAATTCGTGGGATTTCTCCAAAGATAGGTATAAAAAGGCCCCAAGCCTGATCAGATCCTTTGCTACGCACATATTAAGTAGGAACCATCAGAAATCTATGGCCACAAAATGAAATATCTACGCACGATGCACATGATGTCGAAACGACGTCGTAATAAGGTCAGTGCGACGTAGTGACATCTCATCGACGTCAGTACGACGTCTTTTGCCCGCTGGGTAGATAAATGCATGCGTCCAGAGTCTTCACTGTGCGCAAATGCATCAAAGGTACAAATTTACGAATCCCCGAATGAGTTGAGAACACTACGAACGCCTCAGAATCGATTCGATTCAGTTACGATGCCTAAGAATGCATTAAAGGTAGGTTCCTGTACTTTGGAAAGCATCATAATTTTGATGAACTTTCATCCAAGTTGTTGGAAAGCACTTATAAAAGGGAATTAATAAGTTTCACTAAAAGTTGTATGTAAAAAAAAAATTAGAAAAGTTGTTTTGCAAGGGATTCCCTAACTCTGCTTCGCACACCAGTTAGCGCTATTTTTAGTTCGCGCCAAAAATAGATAACGCAGCTGATGTCATGCTGCATTGCATTTTGGGATAGTTTTAACCCAGACCTCTAGGAGAGCTCACGTCAAGGGAAATATGACCTTTGGAGAATGGCATCAGAAATCCCGCACTTATAGACATAATAAACATAGTTATTTTTAGAACTGGAATTCCAACGAAAGAAGATAAACCAAAAGGGAAAACAACTATTTTCTTCAACATCTGGCGAGTTTCTCAGTAGCAACAAATTCAGAAAAATAAGAGAATTCAATACTGCTCAGAAAAAGACGAAATTATTTTGTGGACATAATTGACATCGCTAGCCCAGGAACCTACCTTTAAGAATCTGTTACGAATCAACTACGATTTTTTTTAATCGGGAGTTCGTGGCCAAAATTTTGAACAGCTCAAAACTTTTGCCACGAATTCCCGATTGCTCAAGAATTGCAAGAACTGACTACGAATATATACGATTCAGTTAAGAACTTCACGAAGTAATTACGATTCAGCTACGAATCCTAAAATTTATCAATTCGTGACGATTCGTGGTCTGTGTGGAATAGGGGTATTATCTAGAGCTCTGGTAAAAATATCCCAAAGATCGCAAGCACGTTCGGAAGGTGGATTTCCGTGCGGCGGCTTATTATTTCGTATTCGGTTACAGAGACTAATGGACCTATATCATGAGAAAAATGTCTTCTGTCTTTTAAAAGTTTTTTATGGCATGATAGGAGAGAGATCAGCTTGCGCTTACGTAGCAAGGTAATCGTTTACTGATTACTCATTAGACTGTAAAAACGTGGACTTTGTTTACTCCCATGTTTTTCATTTTTACAAAGGGTAACAACTTTCGTGACTTCCTTGGTGTGTGTGTTGGGGGGTGGGGAGGCAAAATGAAAATGGCAGTTGCTTCCCTTGAACGTGCATTATTAATCTTCACGAACGGTGAATGAGCGGAAAGAAGGCAAAGTCCGTGTGGCTGTGGCTAGGGGGGGGGGGGGGGGGGGGTGGCGGCGGAGTGGGGGAGGGTTCTGGTTTAGATTATTTTTATGATTTTTATTTTAGGGAGAAATACCCATTTGTCTTTTGCACAATGTAGACCCTGATTTGCGGCGTCTGACTGTGTGCCTATACTTTTAATATGGGAATCTAGACATTAATGGGGTTAGCACTAGAAATGGCGGAGCGATGGTGAAAACGAATTACTAAAAGGGATCAAAAGGTAACTATACTACTACTGTATCAGCCAATTTTCCAGCACTGTATTATGGCGACTAAATATCGAAACTAAACTGGCCAAACTTTGACCCCACTCTAATGCTAGATGATAAGATAATGACCCCTAATATTAGATAATAATATGATAAAACACAACTCACCATAAAGATATAGCCGCTTCGTCCTTATGCACCAAGTTTCCTAGTGAAAATGCCACGTTTTAGACGTAATTGGTGTAGGAATGCAGACATTATATCTCATTACAAATTTTGACCTACAAATAACTGTAGACTCCCAGAATCAGCTGTTTGTTTGTATTTATAGCAGACGCTGTAGCAGGTTATGGTACCAGTGACGAAAATAGCATAATTTGCAAAGAGCGTAGATCCTGATGAGGCGCCTCATGATGAGCCGCCTCATCAGGATCTACACTGTTTGCCCTCTAGTCTTTGAATTCCCAATTTGAAATGTCTTGGACAAGGCATTTTTTTGAATATTTGCAGACGTAAATTTTGTCGTCTGCTTTCTGGTGCTCAAAGCGCCAGAAAAGAAAATAGTTGATCTTGCAAACAGCGTAGATTAGATGAGGCGGTTCATCGCCAGTGTCCTCCTCTGGATAAACTGTTTGCCATCAGTCTGTGAATTCTCAGTATGAGATAGCTTGACTAATGTAAATTTTCTCATCTTTTTTACGCTTTTAAGGGTTAGTACAAGACGTAAAAGAGCTTATCGGTTCAAAACTACTCGCTCTGAAGACGGAGCCTATCCGCGAAAAAAAAATCGAGGCAGTGCTGTCAGTAGGTAAGAAAAATAATTCATTTGTATGAAAAAAAAAATGGCAATGTTAAGGAACTACATTGGGCGTATTCGGCTGGGCGTTTAGTGCTTCACAATTCTAAGCGCGAAACACTTTTTCTATAGAAAAAGTGTTTCACGCTAAGAATTGTAAAGCACGAAACACCCAGTCTTTCCCGATTCAAGCAATACTTTTTCTATAGAAAAAGTGTTTTACGCTAAAAATCGTGAAGCACTAGACGCCCAGTCGAATACGCCCACTAAAATAAAGCAACAGAAAGTATGCCAGTGAGGCAGATTTGAACCCCCGAGTGTCCACGCAGAAAGCTAGATTAAAAGGAAAAGAAATCTATAGTTTGAACCCTTTTGGCTGTTTTCACCGTTGTTTTGGTATTTGGGCTGTTTTCGCCCTTGTTTTGCCAAAATTTGGTGTTTCGTTTCTATGTATGCAAAATGGTTGTTTTTGCATTTCACAGAGATAACCATCATAGGGTAAATTTGAGCACTACAGGAGGCTTGTATTACTAAAATTTATGATTTTAAACACGTACATAGCCCCAGGGTAGGGCTAGATAACCCGTGAAGAAAAAATTTCTATGGTAACACATTTGCTTCTGTTACTGTCATCATTTCCTTGAAGATTCATCAGGATATTCCAAATAGCAACATTTGACCTGGACCTCTTTGACTTTTCTCACTGTCTTCAGCTATTGTTACAAGCTTGGTCACATGTGATGATGCTCAGGTCAGCAGTTCAGAACCAATGGTTGACTATTAAGTTATGGTTTTAAATTGAAGGGCAGTAACTCATGCACTCCTGAAGCCATTCTAATGAAACTTTATGTGCGCAGCTGTGTTCTAGTGATACAAATGGTTCATTCTATTATTTTTAATTCAAGGGCAATAACTCATGCATAACTAAGCCAGTCTTTTGAAACATGACATGAATCAATGCATTGTAGCGATATGTTTTTATCTTAAATTTCATGAAATTTCGCTCGATGGTTACTAATTTATGGCTCCGGATGGACGAACATGGACAAAGTATCCCTCCGCCTTAGGGGGAGGATAAAAAAGCCTCCTGCTCTTTCAGTGTGATTAAGGACATTATATCTAATACATCTGTGAGAATTCAAAGTAGCATAGATCTATTAGAAACAAGGGCTTCACAAGCGGCGCATAATACGCCCGTTTCAATGTCCTAAAGGAGTTACAGAATGAACAAGATTGTTTACAAAAGGATAGACAGGCAGACAAACAGGGGCAACCACTCTATAATTAACTAGAACTGTCAGCGAATCCGACTATACCCCCCCCCCCTTAATTGCTTAAATCAAATGGTGTTATTTTCGTAACAAAAAGCATAAAGAGGGAGAGAAATCATTGTTACCATGTATACCAAATATGAATGGTTGCTGTGAAATCTGTTACAAAAAATTACATTATTCAAAGTCAGGAGAGAAAGAAAATTGGAAAAATATAGGGAAGAATAAGCAGAAGACTGGTTCTCAATCCCACAATACAACAAGTTCTCATCAACCTGCATACAAAATTCCCTACTCTAACTTACAGATGCATAGGAATCTTTTGCGAAAAAAATGCATTATTCAAACTAAAGAAAGAAAATCAGACAAATACAGGGAATAACAAGGGCTTCGCAAGCGGCGCATAATACGCCCGTTTCAGTGCCATGAAGGAGTTACAGAATGAACAAGATTGTTTATAGAAGGATGGACAGGCAGACAAAACAGGGGAAACAACTCTGTAATTAATGACTGCAATGTTATTAAAACAACACATCAAATACTATAAGTACACCAAAAATCAGGATCCAGGGTGAAGCAGCTCAGATGTTGTGAAACGCCAAAGTCAAACAAGGGAGATAATTCATAAACTCTTAGTCGCAATACATGTACTTTCCCTTGACAATATACACATCACCAACAAGTTTCGTTAAAATATTTCCAACGGTTAAGGAGATACAGAGTAAAACGGAAATTGATGCAAGGGCAGATAATTCAGGAGGTAAGCAAGAGTTATGGTTCATGCGCATGATACATTACCCAATTATTATACACATTCCTACAAAGTTTCATTGAAATATTTCAAAGGGTTAAGGAGTTATGGGGGAATGGGTTAGCCTAAAAAACAAATCAAAGGGAGGTTACTCCAAAATTAAGAAAGGGGGAACAACCATTCTTATATGTGACACACCATCTTGTGATCATGCACATTGCTATAAAGTTTCATCAAGATATACCAAATGGGTACTTAGTTATAGAATGCACAAGATTTGTATACACAAAAAATACCCAAAAATCTAATCAAAGGGATGCAACTCCAAAACGAAGAAGGGAAGAGCAACCATTGTTATACCCGACACATCATCACACCCTCATACATATTGCTATGAAGTTTCATTAAGATATCCCAAATGGTTATCTAGTTATGGCGCGCACAAGACTAGTAGGGTAAAAAATAATCAAAGGGGCATAACTTTGAAATTAAGATAGGGGGAGCAACCATTACTATACGCGACACTTTGCCCCATCCTAATATATATGCCTACAAAATTTCATGAAGATATCTCAAACCGTTTCTGAGATATGGTGCGCACAAGAATGTTGACGGACGGACAGGCAGACTGATGGACAGACAGACGGACGGACGGACGGACAGCGCCATGCCATAATACGTCCGTTTTTTCAAAACGGGCCTATAAAAAGAGGAGGTCTGGTTCTCAATCCCACAATACAGAAAGTCATCATTAACCTGCATACCAAATATGACTAATCTAGCTTGCATGGTTGTGGAGAAAACTTTGATGAAAAAGTTCATTATTCAAAGTATGGAAAGAAAGAATATTGGACAAATACAGGGAAGAATAAGCAGTCAAAGGCTGGTTCTCAATCCCACGATACAACATATCGTCATCAACTTGCATACCAAATATGACTAATCTAGCTTGCTTGGTTGTTGGTTGGTTGGTTGATTTGATGCTTAACGTCCACGGTAAACAACTAAGGTCATGTCGGGACGGTCAGTTAACCTAACCACACTATTCCTGGGCAGGCTTAGACCTCCTAAGCGGTTAACCAGTACTAACTGCACATACTTTCGCTAGTAATTGCTTGGTTGTGGAGAAATCTTTGAACAAGGGAGATAACCTAAATACACTAGATATACCTTTTTTAGTTCTACTTTTTTCCCTTGACAATATATTACATGTACAAGAAAAGTTGACACAAAAGTAGCCTATAAGAACTAATGAAAGGGATTCACTCTAAAATGAAGAAAGGGAGAGCAGCCATTGTTGTACGGGACACATCGTTAGGACTTCATACACATTGCTATGAAGTTTTATAAAGATATCCCAAACGGTTATCTAGTTATGGCGCATACAAGACTTACAGGGAAAAAATTAATCAAAGGGGCATAACTTCAAAAGTAAGAAAGGGGGAGCAACCATTTTTGTACGCAACACGTTCCCCCACCCTAAAACATATGCCTACCAAATTTCATGAAGATATCCCAAATGGTTACTGAGTTATGGCGTGTACAAGAATGTTTACAGATGGACAGACGGACAGCACCATGACATAATACGTCCGTTTTTTCAAAACGGGCGTATAAAAACACAAAAATTTGCGATGACAACAAACGGGACTGCATGACCCATAAAGATTTCTTCAGATTGTAGCTTAAATAGGGTATACATAGACTGGTTGTCAGAGTGAAAAACAAGATTTTGCATTTATAACCATTCCTCGGAGTTAATCATTTCAATTTTTAAATAATTAGACCTTACCATTACATTGAAGAAAGTGATCATTTTTCTTCTTCCCAAGAAAGCAGTTGATTATCAAGAAAGCAATTATCAATGTACATCCAGGTCTTGAGGTTACATAGTGTGTAATATCACCAGAGTGAATGATAGAGACCGAAAAAACACCATAATAGACTTGCTTTTGCGTTCTCAGCACAGTGCCCACTGGTGATATATTGTTAGGAGCCATAGAGCACTTGGCACCAAAAAAACACTATAAGAGTAGCTGACTGAAATTCAAAGGGGCAACCATGCCCAAATATGGTAACAAGAGTTATCAGAAGACAATGGAGTGCACTTTATAGGTTTTGATTGATTGTTTTATTGCTTAACGTCCACGGTAAACAGGAGCCCCGGTAGCTCAGTGGGTTAAGCGCTGGCCTACTGATCTAGCGGACCGGGTTCGAATCCCGCTGGAGGCGAGAATCTTTCCCACCGTAAACGGGGTTCCATTGCACACAGCCTTTCATTATCAACTTCCCATCGTCCTGATATGACTGAAATACTGTTGAAAAGGACGTAAAATCGCAAGTCATCCATCCATCCATCCATCCATCCACGGTAAACAACTATGGTCATGTCGGGACGGTCAGTTAACCTAACCACACTATTCCTGGGCAGGCTTAGACCTCCGAAGCGGTTAACCAGTACTAAATGCACATACTTTCGCCAGTAACTGACGACTGACCTTCTTGAATCAGCGGAAGGAGAAACGAAAGTATGTGGCCAGACCAGGTTTCGAACCCAGGACCTCTGACTTATGAGTCAGGTGCCCTACGGATTGCGCTATGCGGCCCGGCCAGTTTATAGGAGCTTGACCTCAACAATCGATAATTACAGTAACAATCTGCCCAGTGCTATGTCTCGCCTAACAGTGCACTGTCACACTTGGGGGCCAAGAAGCCCTGAATTGCTCACCTGAGAAAAAAGGTTAAAGGTCAAAACTAGGGTCACCATTTGAACAAACCTGATAGTTTGCAACCATTTAAAACGGTTCTGAAGAGGACTTTTGAATATTTTTCTATGTATTGCTATGGTTCAAACCCTGGACCCCCTGGGGCTAGGCCATTCTGGACCCTGGGGCCATCATTTGAATAAACTTGGCAATGCTACATACTAAATTTCAAGCATCTGAGCCTAGTGGTTCTGAAGAAGTATTTCTATGGTTCAAACCCATGACCCCCTGGGGCGGGGCCATTTTTCACCCTGGCGCCTTCATTTAGACAAACTTGGTAAAGGACCACTACGCAATGCATCATACCAAATTTCAAGCATCTGCATTAAGGGGTTCTGGAGAAGAAGATTTTTAAGTATATTTTAATTTGGAACCCAAGCCTCCCCGCGCCAGGGCCATTTTGGATCTAGGGCCACCATTTACACAAACTTTGTAGAAGTACGCCAGGCAATGCATCATATCAAATATCAAGCATCTGAGCCAAGTGGTTCTGAAGAAGCTGATTTTTGAATATTTGTCTATGGTTCAAACTCAGGACTCCCTGCCGTGGGGCTATTTTGGACCTTGGGGCCATCATTTGAACAAACTTGATAAAGGACTGCAAGGCAATGCTACATACCAAATTTCAAGCATCTGAGCCAAGTGGTTCTGAAGAAGAAGATTTTTGAATATTTTTCTATGTGTTTCTATGGTTCAAACCCAGGACCCCCTGGGTGGGGGGGACCATGTTAGATCCTTGGGACATCATTTGAACAAACTTGGTAAAAGACTACTAGGCAATGCTTAATACCAAATTTCAAGCATCTAAGATTTTGAATATTTTTCTATGTATTTCTATGGTTCAAACCTAACACTCCCTGCCGCAGGGCCATGTTGGATCCTGGGGCCACCAGTTGAACAAACTTGGTAAAGGACTATTTCGCAATGCATCATACCAAATTTCAAGCATCTAAGCCTTGCGGTTCTGAAGAAGATTTTTGAATATTTTTCTTTGCATTTCTATGGTCCAAACCTTGACTCCATGTCAAGGGGCTATTTTGGACCCTGGGGCCACCATTTGAACAAACTTGGTAAAAGACTGCAAGGCAATGCTATATACCAAATTTAAAGCATCTGAGCCTTGTGGTTCTGAAGAAGATTTTGAATATTTTTCTATGTAGTTCTATGGTTCAAACCCAGGACCCCCCAGGGCAGGGCCATTTTAGACCCTGGGGTCATCATTATAACAAACTTGGTAAAGGACCACTAGGCAATGCATCATACCAAATTTCAAGCATCTGCATTAAGTTCATTTGAACAAACTTGGTAAAAGACTATAGTCCGTTTGCTCCCAAATGCAAACGGCATCCCCAATATTTTCTCAAAATTGGTGAGAGGTAAAAGATTTTCGAATTGCTCATTCTTAATTTTCATCCTGTACATAACAAAATCATAATTTTGCATAAATGTGAGGTTTTGCATAAAAAAGTTTCTATACAAAAACAGGACCTAATATTTGTCATTTTCATCTCTTAATTACAAGGGAGTAAAGGTTGTTGGAATTCCCGTTTAGTTTCACATGTTAGAGCATGTGACCAATGTATGCTATCCCTAGAACAAAATTTGCATAATTAATTGAAATTTTGTTTTATATCCATTTTTTTCTACTTTTTGTTTCACCAATATATTATCAAATTTTAAAACATACACTTTTACTCGCAAAATAATATAATAGTTCAATATTTATTTACAACATGGTATCACCTGACCAGTGATACCATGCGTTACGCGTGCGGACAGGTGAATACATTTTACTATTCCATTCATATACCCCCACACCTGTAGTAAACGCTGAGTTTACGCTATTGCCTATCAACAATATTTTGGCTGTTCTAACAAGCATACGACGCCCTTTAGTGAAACTGCTCAGTTTTTGCATTAAGCTTGATGCAAAATATTTTACAAAAGCATCCATTAATTTGGACTTTCCGTATTCTGTTATGTATAGTTATAGGAAACATTAGGACATTGGAACATTTGATGGAACTTTCATCGTTTTCGAGAAAATAAGCAAAACCCCGTTTGCACTTGGGAGCAAACGGACTATACTAGGCAATGCTTAATACCAAATTTCAAGCATCTGAGCCCAGGGGTTTTTAAGAAGATTTTTTAATATTTTTCTATGTATTTCTATGGTTCAAACCTAACACTCCCTGCCACAGGGCCATTTTGGATCCTGGGGCCACCAGTTGAACAAACTTGGTAAAGGACTACTAGGCAATGCATCATACCAAATTTCAAGCATTTAAGCTTTGCAGTTCTGAAGAAGATTTCTGAATATTTTTCTTTGCATTTCTCTGATTCAAACCTTGGACTCCATGCCAAGGGGCCATTTTAGACCCTGGGGCCATCATTTGAACAAACTTGGTAAAGGACCACTAGGCAATGCTACATACCAGATTGAAAGCATTTGAGCCAAGCAGTTCTTTGAATATTTTTCTATGTATTTCTATGGTTCAAACCTGGGACTCCCTGCCCCGGGCCATTTTGGAACCTGGGACCACCATTTAAACACCTGCCGGGGGGCCATTTTGGAACCTGGGACCACCATTTAAACAAACTTGGTAGAGGACCACTAGGCAATGCTACATACCAAATTTCAAGCATCTGAGCCCAGCAGTTCTGGAGAAAAAGATTTTTAAGTTTATTTTAGTTTCCAACCCAAGACCCCCTGCCCCAGGGCCATCTTGGACCCTGGGGCGACCATTTGAACAAATTTGGTTGAAGTCTACAAGACAATGCTTCATACAAAATAGCAAAGCCCTAGGCCTAGCGATTTCAGAGAAGATGTCCTTTAAAACAAATTGTTGACAACGCACGACGGACGACAGACACTGTGTGATCACAATAGCTCACCCTGAGCCTATGTCTCAGGTGAGCTAAAAACAGAGCTAGACCAGGAAACTTGACACAAATTTTATGGCCCGTGGAAAAAGTAATGCCTATGTTTTGCTTCTGCTAGTCCAAAAATAGCCATCAGAGGAGATGGCAAATCCCCCGACCGAAGACCCCCATGGGCCTTGGTAAAAAGGGTGCACTTCAAAACACATATTAGTAATATATTGTCTTTTTTTATGCTTCTGTTTGACATTAACTGTTAACAGATGCATGCTTATATAACACTCAGACTAAAACAGTATGCTTGACAGCTAAAAAGAGGTAATATCTCAAACAGCCACCATATACACAAATGTATAGCATACTATACATTCAACTTTCAAAATGTGTGAATAACTTCTAAAGTACAAGCCCTACAAACCTAATTTTGAGCTCTCTAGTAAGTGAATTTGGACAAAGAATCCAAATCTGGAAAATTTTTTTTTTTTTTTTTTTTTTTTTGGAGGGGGGGGGGGGGGGGGGGGGTGCGGGACGGGGCACAGGAATGTGGAGGGGTCAGAGAGAGTTAGGAACACTGATAAGATATCACAGCATGATCATCAATGTTCTAAAAGGTACAAGGTTATTCAAATTCTGGAGCTGGCCAGGGTTATACAAACAGCAGCTCAAACTACCAAAGGGAAATAACTCACAAAGTATAAAAGCAAGAGTTATCATTCATGTATGAGACAAATTGTCATGACCTGTTCTACATATCTGTGAAGTATCATGAAAATATTTCAAAAGGTATTCAAGTTATGGAGCGGACACCTAAAATCATCAAAGGGAAATAACTCCAAAAGTAAGAAAGCAAGAGTTGTCATTCTTGTTCCCGACACATCGTCATGACCTGTTCTAGATATCTGTGAAGTATCATGAAAATATTCCAAAAGGTATTCAAGTTATAGAGCGTACACGAAATTACACCTAAAACCATCAAGGGGAAATAACTCAAAAAGTAAGAAAGCAGGAGTTGTCAAACTTGTTCGCGACACATCATCATGACCTGTTCTACATATCTGTGAAGTATCATGAAAATATTCCAAAAGGTATTCAAGTTATAGAGCGGACACGAAATCATACCTAAAATGATCAAGGGGAAATAACCCAAAAAGTAAGAAAGCAAGAGTTGTCATTCTTGTTCGCGACACACCCTCATGACCTGTTCTACATATCTGTGAAGTATCATGAGAATATTCCAAAGGGTATTCAAGTTATAGAGCGGACACGAATGTGCCAAAAAATCACACCTAAAACTATCAAGGGGAAATAACTCAAAAAGTAAGAAAGCAAGAGTTGCCATTCTTGTTCGCGACACATCGTCATGACCTGTTCTACATTTCTGTGAAGTATCATAAAATATTCCAAAAGGTATTCAAGTTACAGAGCGGACACGAATCTGCCAAAAAATCACCAAAGGGGAGATAATTCAAAAAGTACAATAGCAAGAGTTACCATTCTTGTACGTGACATATTGTCATGACCTGTTCTACATAACTGTGAAGTATCATGAAAATATTCCGAAGGGTATTCAAGATATAGAGCGGACAAGAAAGTGTTTACGGACGGACGGACAGACGGACGGACGCCAGGCTCATCGCTATATCCCCCGAACCTTTCGGTCGGGGGATACGCTATATCCCCCGAACCTTTCGGTCGGGGGATACGCTATATCCCCCGAACCTTTCGGTCGGGGGATAAAAACTAATGAGAACAAGAGGGCCATGAGGCCCTGAATCGCTCACCTGAACAATTGGCAAGCTGGCTTTTACTTAACATGTCTGAAATTGTCAAAATATGAGTTTTGGGTCAAAAGTCAAAGAATGACCATGACCACTTGTACTCATAAATCTTCATGTACTCATTAAGACAACCATATATACCATTTTTAGGCCAAAATCTTCAAAACTTTCCATGAAATCTTATGTTCTAGCATTTTCCCATATTTGACCATGCCGCAAAAAAGGTCAAGGTAAACCCAAGGTCACCATTTGAACAGTCTTGGTGGTACTCTAGTACTCCATGCTATTTACCAAGTTTCAAGGCCATAGGTGTATTGGTTCTGGAGAAGAAAAATATTAAAGATTTATACCATAAGTGGTAATGTCGGCCATGTTGGTCATGTGACCTGGACCGTTTGAACAAATTTTTCATTCAATCAACCCCTGGAGGCTCTATATGAAATGTGTTCACAATTGGCCCTTTGGCTTTTGAGGAAATGGCTGAAAATGTCAAAATATGAGCGATCTGGATCAAAGGTAAAAAAATGACCTTGACCTCTTGTACTCATAATTCTTCATGAACTCATTAAGACAACTGTATATACCAATTTTTTAGGCCAAAATCTTCAAAACTTTCCATGAAATCATATGTTCTACCATTTTCCCATATTTGACCTTGCTGTAAAAGGTCAAGGTCAACACAAGGTCATAATTTGAACAATCTTGATAGTACTCAAGTACCCAATGCTACATACAAAGTCTCAAGGCCATCAGTCAATTGGTTCTGGAGAAGAAGATTTATAAAGGTATTTACCATATATGGGCATGGCGGCCATGTTGGTCATGTGTCCAGGAGCGTTAGAAAATTTTTTCATTCCCTCAACCCCTCGAGGCTCTATATGAAATTTGGTTTCAATTGGCTTAGTGGTTTTAGAGCAGATTCTTTGAAATTGTCAAAATTTGAAATTTCTGGGTCAAAGGTCAAAGAATGACCTTGACCTCTTGTACTCACATATCTTCATGTACTCATTAAGATGATTGTATATACCAATTTTTAGGCCAAAATCTTCAAAACTTACCATGAAATCTCATGTGCTAGCATTTTCCGATATTTGACCTTGCCGTAAAAAAGGGCAAGGTCAACCCAGGGTCATAATTTGAACAATCTTGATAGCACTTGAGTACTCAATGCTACATACCGAGTTTCAAGGCCATCGGTCTACTGGTTCTGGAGAAGAAGATTTTTAAAGGTTTTTACCATATATGGGCGTGGTGGCCATGTTGGTCATGTGACCTGTACCGTATGAACAAATTTTCATTCCCTCAACCCCTGGAGGATCTATATGCAATTTAATTACAATTGGCCTAGTTGTTTTTGAGGAGATTGTTTGATATTGTCAAAATATGAGAGTTCTGGGTCAAAGGTCAAAGAATGACCTTGACCTCTTGAACTCATAAATCTTCATGTAGTCATTAAGATGACTGTATGTACCAATTTTTAGGCCAAAATATTCAACAGTTTCCAAGATATCTTATGTTGCAGCATTTTGCCATATAAAAGCATAAGGAAGCAAATTTGACCTTACCGTAAAAAAGGTCAAGGTCAACCCAAGGTCATAATTTGAACAATCTTGGTAGTACTCGTGTACCCGATGCTACATACCAAGTTTCAAGGCCATCGCCCTATTGGTTCTGGAGAAGAAGATTTTTTCAGGTTTTTACCATATATGGGCATGGTGGCCATGTTGGTCATGTGACCAGGACCGTTTGAACAACTTTTCGTTCCTAAGGTCCCAGGAGGCTACATATGAAATTTGGTTGCAATTGGCCAAGCGGTTTTAGAGGAGAAGTTGTTTGAAAGTGTGGACGGACGACGGACGACGTACGACGGACGCCGGAGCCTTACCATCCTATAAGCTCCCCCGGAGCCGCTGGCTCAGGTGAGCTAAAAATTATTTATTAAAATTAAACTATTACAATGAGTGTCATTTCCCTGTCCCTTCTCCTTGGGGTCAACACTTAAATGAAATAGGTGCTCCCTAGGAGCAAATTGTAAAAGAACATTTTTTTCCTTTGAAAATTCTCCATTCTGGAAGGGCTTCATTGTCCAGGGAAGCAAACAATGTCACAAAAATTGTTCTCCTTCCGGCAGAGCTCCAGATAAAACGGGTTAACAGGGATAATCTTTCTTATTTCTTTATAAAAACATATGTTGTGACCCCTCATTAGAACCATCTCAGTGAGACAGTTCTGATGAGGGGTCACAATGTAAGTTTTCAGAGAAAAATAATCCCTAAATTATCCTTGTTACCCCTTCTTATCGGAAGCTCTGCCCTTTGTAAGAAATGACAGAATTCATGGCAATGTACCCATACACCTCAAGCCTGCAGAGCAATCTTAATACATGAATTTGGTTTGTGTTCATTTTTAGTTACAAATCTATTTTTCACCCTATACATTCAAGTCTGATGTAAACATACCTGGTAAGCTGATATTTTTTGTTTCAGCAGCTGTTTTCCCTTTCTAGTGTGATACAGAGAATGGAACTGAAATCTATGCTTGCAAAACTTTTGGTTGACTCGCTAGATCCAGCTACATCTGCTCTAGCAGTAACACTGTCCCCCTTGAGCGGAATATCTTTTTCTGAAGCTTACTGTTGCATTAATTTTCAAATTCCTTTACTTTTCCTTAACTTTAAAGTCCTTTCCAAGTTTTGCTGACCTATTACAAGATTTCCTGACTTTCCCCTGACTGCAGCAGCCCTGTAATGAATATTTAAGGTGATATGGTACTCCAAATAAAGGAAAAAGTCAATTTTAAAATATTTTATTTTTATTTCAAACTAACAATTCTATTCACAAATTTTCAAACAGCCCAGCCATCTTGTAAACAGTCCGGTCTACCATGTAATAAGCAATGTTATAAACTTTTTCATCGTACAAATTTAAAGCAGATTTATTTCTCTTTTTATTGGATCTGACTTTGTATACTGGAGAAAAACACTTTTCCTTCTTTATATTCACTGCACTTGATGAATTACTGTCATTTGGAGATTCTCTCTTCTTTCCCTTTACTTTGGCAGAATTGGATGGCTAAAATGAAACAAAGATAATAAGTAAATAAATAGAAAAGTCCTTTATCTTTATTCAAGTTATGGATAATTTTACTTATTATTTCCATAAAATCGTATGTTGTGACCCCTTATTAGAACCATCTTGCCAAGATGGTTCTATCGAGGGGTCACAACAAATGCATTTTTTAGAAATAAGAAATATCTGAATTTTCCTCAAACCCTCAAATATATCTTGAGCACAGGTACAAGAAATGTCACATAAAATTAGTACACCAAGCACATTGGTACAATTACCCAGTACAATACCGTAAATTTCTTTATTTTCAAAAGCTCTTTATTTCCAATTTAATAATTTACGGAACTATTGGCGAGCTATTGATGTCAAACCAATTACATGTAGCTGATCAAATGCTAGGGAGATTTCTAACTGTGTGACTATCTATAATAATGAATACATGTATCAAGTATTTTCAGTATTCATTCAATATAATTACAATGCAGATATCCTTTCATGATATACAGTGGGAAAAATAATTATCATTTCTCCATAAAATACATGTTGTGATCCTGAGGCATTTCTGATGAAGGAGAGGAGATGGAATGGCAAACAGTGTAGATCCTGATCAGACTGCTCCTTTGGCGTCAAATACAGAATTTATTCTTCCATTTGCCCTTGTGTTTACAAACCAGTTTTATATGAAGTTCAGTCTTGTTTTTGTGCATGTTTGATCATAAATATTAAACACAAGACCTGTCTGGGTATGGGATAGCTTGCCTGACAGCAGCTTGCCCATCTCATAAAAAAAACTTTAAAAGTGGAACGCTTACGCCAATGTCAGGGTGACAACAATAGCTCCATGTACTTCCGTAAAGTTGAGCTAGAAATGGTATCAGCAGCCAAGAAATTAATAACAAGAGGCCCAAATGGGCCTGATATCGCTCACCTGGCTATTTTGCCACGGACCATTCTGACACAAAATTGGTCCAATTTCAGTGAGATTTGCAAGAATCATTTTGCCACAAATTTTATCAAAATCTATTCAGTGGTCACCGAGATATTGTCATTTCATGTTTTGCACTATTTTTAGAAATGGCAGATGGAGGCCATCTTGGAATGCCAAAATGCAAAAAATCAAAAGCCTTCATGCAAGGACCATTCTGACATAAATTGGTCCAATTCCATTGTAATTTTCTAATTTTCCCATTTTTCTATTTTAAGTTACAGAGACCAATTTGGCGGATCTATATGTATTAATTTTTGAAACACCTCAATGCCACAATCATTTTGCAACAAATTTTGTCAAAATCCATTCAGGGGTTACTGAGATATTGTCATTTTCATATTTTGTGCTATTTTTAGTAACGGTAGATGGCAGCCATCTTGGAATGCCAAAATGCAAGAAAACGCAAAGGCTTTATGAAAGGACCATTCTGACACAAAATTAGTCCAATTCTATTGAGATTTTCTAATTTTCACATTTTGCTATTTTTAGAAACAGAGGCCAACATGACTGGTCTATATTTAGTTAAGTTTGAAACACCTCAATGCAAGAATCATTTTGCCACAAATTTCGTCAAAATCCATTCAGTGGTTACTGAGATATTGTCATTTTCATGTTTTGTGCTATTTTTAGTAACGGCAGATGGCGGCCATCTTGGATTGCCAAATCACAATTAATCAAAACGGCTTCATGCAAGGAACATTCTGAAACAAAATTGGTCAAATTCCATTCAAGGGTTCTTGAGAAATTGCCATTTTTATGTTTGTGCTATTTTTAGTAACGGCCCCCCTGGTGGCCATCTTGGATAGTCAATTGGCACAAATTTGAAATAATTCCATTTAAAGGTAGGTTCCTGTACTAGCGATAACAATTATGTCCACAAAATAATTGCGTCTTTTTCTGAGCAGTATTGACTTCTCTTATTTTTCTGAATTTGTTGCTACTGAGAAACTCGTCAGATGTTGAAGAAAATAGTCATTTTCCCTTTTGGTTTATTTTCTTTCGTTGGAATTCCAGTTCTAAAAATAACTATGTTTATTATGTCTATAAGTGCGCGATTTCTGATGCCATTCTCCAAAGGTCAATTTTCCCTTGTCGTGAGCTCTCCTAGAGGTCCTGGCATGGTGGATGGGTTAAAACTATCCCAAAATGCAATGCAGCATGACCTCAGATGCATTATCTATTTTTGGCGCGAACTAAAAATAGCGCTAACTGGTGTGCGAAGCAGAGTTAGGAAATCCCTTGTAAAACAACTTTTCTAATATTATTTTGATTTACACTTTTTAGTGAAACTTATTCATTCCCTTTTATAAGTGCTTTCCAACAACTTGGATGAAAGATCATCAAAATTATGATGCATTCCAAAGTACAGGAACCTACCTTTAAGGACCATTTCTGACCAAACCTTATCAGAATTCATTTGCGTTTTCTTAAGATATTGACATTTGAGCAAACTAGAGCAAGTGAGCAGGGGCTCACGTATACCCCCGGCCAGCGCCACCGCCTACAGGAAAGAAACTTTTCATGCCAATGTAGTCATATATCACTGGATTCCATATCAAGATTTCATAATAAGCAAGACAATACAAACTTAAGTTCACTTTTAACACAAAATTAATGGTATATAAATTTCAGTCAGCAGTCAGCAGCTAGATGATGTCAACAAAACTGTTTTAAGCTTGCAGTAAACCTAGTCACACATCAAAAGGTTCCATTCAAATATATTGAAAATATAAGCCAACAGATACAACTTAATACAAAACTTTTACACTAATGTTAAGTAAATTTTCCAAGTCTGTGACCTTGCCCTTAGGTTTGCAGCAGCATCCAGATGATGCAAACTAATATGTATCCTTCCTCTAGTGACACTAAGCACATCTGAACAAATTCCAATAGAAGCTTTCAAAAAAATAGAGCAAAAGCAAAATCTTAACACAAAACTTTAACACAACTGTTGTACAAATTTCTAAGTCTGAGACCTTGACCTTAGGCCTGCAGCAGCATCCAGGTGATCCAAACTGATCATTATCCATCTTGTAGTAACACTAAGCACATATCAACAAGTTCCAGTAAAGGCTTTCAGGAAAACAGAGCAAAAACAAAAACTTAACGCAAAACTTTAACACAACCGTTATACAAATTTCTAAGTCTGTGACCTTGACCTTTGGCCAGCAGCAGCATCATGGTGATGCAGACTGATCAGTATCCATTCTGTGGTAACACTAAGCACTTATGAGCAAGCTCTGGATGACAGAAGCAAAAGAAAAAAACTTAACGCAAAACTTTAACGCAAATGTTAACTTACGTACGGACGAACGAACGAACTAACGAACGGACAGACGGACGAACGGACGGAAAGACAAAAACTATATACCCCTCGACATACTTCGTATGCCGGGGGTATAATTAGGTCTTGAAAACGCTAAGTAGGTCACTGTGACCTAATTCGGGTACAGATTTTTTTGATTTTTATAATTTTTGATTCCAAGGTCCCACTTATGTTCCATGCACACTTTAAACCAAATATACCCAACGGTTCTGGAGGAGATGTTGATTTTGTTGTTTTTGCTATTTTTAGTAACAGCGGCCATCTTGGATTCTCGACCTGACCTACTTTTACAAATTTGAAACCCTGCAGTCTGGTCATGCTCCATGTGAAATTTAAGACCCATGGGTTCAGTGGTTTTAGAGAAGTTGTTTGAAGTTGTTTAAATAAGTTGTTTTTCGACATTAGCATTTGAGCAAAATTACACTCGTAAACAGAAAGTAGGTCACTGCGACAAAACTACGCTACAGATTTTTTTCATTTTTATAATTCTGAATACCAATATTTCACTGATGTTTCATGCAAAAATTCAGACAAATATACCAAGTGGTTCTGGAGAAGAAGATGATTTTGTTATTTTTGCTATTTTTAGTAACGGCGGCCATCTTGGATATTCAACCTGACCCAATTTTACAATTCTGAGACCCTGGAGTCAGATCATGCTCCATGTGAAATTTGAGAACCATGGGTCCAGTAGTTTTATAGAAGAAGATGTTTGAATATTTGTTTTCAAGTGTTGACGGACGACGCACGGACGCACGCCGGACGCTTTGGTATGACAATAGCTCACTATGGCCCTTCGGGCCAGGTGAGCTAAAAACTGAAAAACACAGGTTAAGGCTATGTCTGACCAAGTAGTAAGAAGTTAAAACCGCATCTTTTGAACCCAATACTGCACTGTAAAATGGAAATGCTCCATTTTTAGGACATTTACAATTTACAATTGTCCTTTGAGCCAGACTTTAATCTGGACCTACCCCACTGACAACCGTGTCAATAATGCGTTTTTCTTATGGAAAGAAGTCCTCCCCCCAGTGTATATATAAGAAGTTCTGAAGTTAGAACTCTTCATGCAAATAGTCTGTAACTCAGTGTAAGCTATGTGTTCAATGGTAATCAAATACCCTCAGTACCTACAGTACTTAAGACAGTAGTGGTACTATATAAGGAGGATTAATTTCCAGAGAGTCATTTTTATGGATGGACACTCAGCGCCAGGTGTGTGCAACTATGGTTACATACTGCTGAGCCACTTGGAGAAAGTTGTTACGAGAATTGAAACAGAACAGAACAGTGTCATTCTGTTTATTGATCAGTGTCAACACCTCCAGTCAGCCTATGAAATTATCAAAACTAGTAACTCTGGTCCACTTACAAGTTGAATAAATATTTTCACATCTTTACCTGTACAGTGGACCCTCTTTACAACGACAGCATTTTTTCTGTTGTAAAGAATGCATATTTAGAACAAAGGGGGGGGGGGGGTCTCCATAAGGGCCATTTTCTGGTTACAAATGGATTTTCATCAAACCTCACCAATCTCTACTTGTAAGTGTTGGCTTTCATATACTAAAATACTGATCTCATCGAAAGTGTATTTTGAGTGAAGCGCAGTGTCAAAGTGGGTGGGGTAATTGCACCCCATACCTTACCATGTATCATTTTTTTTCAATTATCTCTATAAGTATTAATGGCTGATTTACCATGATGATTTGAAATAATACAGGCATATATGCTAATTAATTGGGTTATATAACTTACCACTGTTTGCTTATTCAATACCAGTATATGAGCTTATAAGTGGTAACAGGAATTTTACTTATTTTTGCTTCTCCAACTTTACGAAAAACCACAATTTTTCTTTATCTGTCCAGATATATAAAGAAAACTTTGTAATTATATTGATATGATAGTGTACATTGCAGAATTATGAGAAAACTATCCTAGGCATATCAAAACCTGAATTATCTGCCCTTGATACAAGAAAATATAAGTTATTAAATTGGAAATGTAAGATCGAAATTCTACACTGGAAGGTATATTTCTGATGACTCTTTTGCTCATGTTTCTAATATTATCCTGATTGTTGAGCTTTCAGATCCATGTGATGCCATGATATTACACAAGAACTGTAACTGAACATCATAGCTCATCCTGCTATATGCCACTTAATTACATCACATGCAAGATATTTGCCGACCCAAAGTTTGATTTATATATTTTATGGATTTTAGTTACTGATAAATCGAATGTAATTGAATACCTTACTTTGAAATTTAAATTTTCCTTAAGAGTTACTTCCCTTTGATTAGTATTTTGGGCTATTTTTGTGTATACTTACCTTGTGCGTATCATAGCTTGGCAACTGTTTAAAATATTTTGATGAAACTTTATAGTGGTCAGCATGATTACAAGACAATGCGTCGCACATAAGAATGATTTCCCCCCCTTACTTAATTTTGGAGTAACTTTCCATTGATTAATTGTTTATTCTATTCCCATTCACTCCATAACTCCTTAACCTTTTGAAATATTGTATTCAAACTTTCTAGGAATATGTATATTATGAGCCAATGTATCCTGAGCAACAACCACAACTCTGGCTTACTTAATTCCAAAATTATGTGCCCTTGCATAAATTTCCTGTTAATTCTGTACCTCCTTAATAGTTCAGAATGTTGTAAAACAACTTAATGGTGTTGTGTATACTGTCAAGGATTTATATTAGGACCAAGAATGGTAACTCTAGTTTACTTGGTTTATGAATTATCTCCCTTGTTTGGCTTTGGCATTTCTCAACTTAACGGGAGTATTAGTCATCGCTTGCGAAACTCTTGTTATGCCTTTGCTTAACTTCACAGATTCTCTTCTTTAAGGATGTTCTTGCATCATTTCTTCTGGCAACTTTATGAACATTTTCACACTAAAGTGAATATTTTCTTTGGTAAACATATCTCCAACAGCATCTGTGAATGTCTTTCATCTCTGCATTTGTTCTGGTGACATGGCAAACCCATCTTAGCTGAGCCAGTTTCAAAAGGGTATATATGCTTTGCATCCCTCCCTCTCTTCAGGACTTTCTTATTCTGTCTTGCCACCTGAGTTTTAGGAGTGTCCTCAGACAGTTTATATGTAACATTAGGATGATCAGTCAGATATATGAAAAATGTTGCGTGTGTTGGGCAGGAGGGTCTAGTACACTGTCTCTGTTGTTAGTTTTCAGTGAGACTTGTAAATTCTAAACTAAGGTATTCAACAACATTTGATATATCAGTAACTAAAATCCATAAATCAAACTTTGGGTCGGAAAATAACATCTTGAATGTTATGTAATTAAGTGGCATAAACAAGGATGAGCTCTGCTATTCAGATACAGTTCTTGTGTAATATCATGGGCACTATATGGAATTGAAAGCTCAACAATCAGTATAATATTAGAAACATGAGCAAAAATGTCATCAAAATATACTTTCCAGTGTAGAATTTTGGTCTTACATTTTCAATTTAATTACTTATACACTAACATATCAATATAATTACAAAGTTTCCTTTTTATATCTGGACAAATAATGAAAAACTGAGGTTTTTCATAAAGTTGGAGAAGCAAAAATGAGTAAAATTCCTGTTACCACATATAAGCTCCTAACAGGATGAGCTCTGCTGTCCATTTACAGTTCTTGTGTAATATCATGGGCACTATACGGAATTTAAAGCTTAACAATCAGTATAATATTAGAAACATGAGCAAAAGAGTCATCAAAATATACCTACCAGTGTGGAATTTCGATCTTTCATTTTAAGTTGAATTACTTATATTTTCTTGAATCAAGGGCAGATAATTCAGGTATTGATAAGCCTAGGATAGTTTTCTCATAATTCTGCAAAGCATACTATCATGTAAATATAATAACAAAATTTCCTGTATATATGTGGACAAATAAAGAAAAATTGTGGTTTTTCGTAAAGTTGGAGAAGCAAATATAAGTAAAATTCCTGTTACCACTTATAAGCTCATATATTGGTATTGAATTAGCAAACAATGGTAAGTTATATAACCCAGTTAATTAGCACATACACCTGTATTATTTCAAATCATAATGGTAAATCTGTCATCATTACTTATTGAGATAACTGAAACAAGTAGCCCAAAGGGCAACAATTGCTCACCTGAGAGACATTGTAAACCTATAGGGATATTTAAGATGCTCAAGGGCAGCTAACTCCACAGTCAGTGGTCCAATCAGGCTGAAAATTAAACTCATCCAAAACATTATGTATGCCCTCATTTAATATATGCAAGTTTAAAAAGTATCCGATCAAGAGCACAATAGACAGAGCTGTCAAGGGCAGCTAACTTCGTAGTGGTTGGCCTGATCTGGCCAAAATTTGAACTTGTTTAAGATATTATGCATTTCCTCATTACCTGCAAGTTTGAAAAGGATCGGATCAGTAGAAACCAAGAAAAAGTGGCGACATTGATTTTTTGGATGCTCAGGGCAGGTACTCCATAGTCAGTGGTGGGATCTAGCCAAAATGCTAACTAATCCAAGCTTTTATGCATATCCTCATGACCTGCAAGTATGAAGAGGATCTGATGAAAAATGAAAATGTGATGACATTGTTTTCTCCATTATAAGACTGGGATTTTTTTCAAACGCTCAAGGGCAGCTCACTCCGTAGTCTGTGCTCGAATCCGGCCAAATTTTGAACTCATCCAAGCTCTTATGTATGTCATCATTACCTGCAAGTATGATAAGGATCTAATCAAAAACCTTGATTGCAGCACCCTAAAAGTCAAACTTGCTCGAGATATTGTCATCCCCTACATTTGTGTGAATTTATTTTAAAATCCGTTAAGAAATGTAGGTGCTAGAGCCATGACAAAGTTTTCTAAAAATAGCCAGTGACCTTGACCTTGGGCACAGCATCCTGAAAGTCGAACTTGCTTGAGATATTGTCATACCCTACATTTGTGTCGTTATTTCAAAATCCATGGAGAAATGAAGGTGCTAGGGCGATGACAAAGTTTTTCTAAAAATAGCCAACATGACCTTGACCTTGGGCACAGCACCCTGAAAGTCGAACTTGTTCGAGATATTGTCATGCCCTACATTTGTGTGAATTTATTTTAAAATCCATTGAGAAATGTAGGTGCTAGAGCGCTGACAAAGTTTTTCTAAAAATAGCCACAGTGACCTTGACCTTGGGCGCAGCACCCTGGAAGTCAAACTTGTTTGAGATATTGTCATGCCCTACATTTGTGTGAAAAAGTTGATTTAAAATCCATCGAGAAATGTAGGAGCTAGAGCGATGTCCAAGTTTTTACTAAAAATAGCCACAGTGACCTTGACCTTGGGTGCAGCACCCTGAAAGTCAAACTTGCTCGAGATATTGTCATGCCCTACACTTGTGTGAATTTATTTTAAAATCTGCTAAGAAATGTAGGTGCTACAGTGTTGACAAAGTTTTTCGAAAAATAGCCACAGTGACCTTGACCTTGGGCGCAGCATCCTGAAAGTCGAACTTGTTCGAGATATTGTCATGCCCTACATTTGTGTGAAGTTATTTTAAAATCTGCTGAGAAATGTAGGTGCTAGAGCGCTGACAAAAATTTTCTAAAAATAGCCACAGTGACCTTGACCTTGGATGCAGCATCCTGAAAGTCGAACTTGCTCGAGATATCGTCATGCCCTACATTTGTGTGAAGTTATTTTAAAATCCGTTGAGAAATGTAGGCAATAGAGCGATGACAAAGTTTTTCTAAAAATATGTGATGACATTGTTTTCTCCATTATAACACTATGGGATTTTTTTCAAACGCTCAAGGGCAGCAAACTCCGTAGTCTGTGCTCGAAACCGGCCAAATTTCAAACTCATCCAAGCTCTTATGTATGTCATCATTACCTGCAAGTATGATAAGGATCTAAGCAAAAACAGTTGAGAAAACGTGATGACGCCATTTTCCCCATTATAACCCTATGGGATTTTTTTTAAATGCTCAAGGGCAGCTAACTCCGTAGTCTGTGCTCGAATCCGGCCAAATTTCGAACTCATCCAAGCTCTTGTGTATGTCATCATTACCTGCAAGTATGATAAGGATCTAATCAAAAACAGTCGAGAAAACGTGATGACGCCATTTTCCCCATTATAACCCTATGGGGGCTATCTGTTGCCATGGAAACCAGAGTTCTGAGCTGATTGGCACCAAAACCTAATGCAGCCTTTCCCCCACCCAAATGATGCTTCAGATAAAATTTGATTGCGATCGGCCCACTGGTCTCTGAGATATTTATGTTTGAAAGTTTTGACGCACCCACGGACGACAGCTCGACTCCCATCCTATAAGCTCACCTCTGAGCTTTCGGCTCAGGTGAGCTAAACAAGTAGCCCAAAGGGCAACAATTGCTCACCTGAGAGACATTGTAAACCTATAGGGATATTTAAGATGCTCAAGGGCAGCTAACTCCACAGTCAGTGGTCCAATCAGGCTGAAAATTAAACTCATCCAAAACATTATGTATGCCCTCATTTAATATATGCAAGTTTAAAAAGTATCCGATCAAGAGCACAATAGACAGAGCTGTCAAGGGCAGCTAACTTCGTAGTGGTTGGCCTGATCTGGCCAAAATTTGAACTTATTTAAGATATTATGCATTTCCTCATTACCTGCAAGTTTGAAAAGGATCGGATCAGTAGAAACCAAGAAAAAGTGGCGACATTGATTTTTTGGATGCTCAGGGCAGGTACTCCATAGTCAGTGGTGGGATCTAGCCGAAATGCTAACTAATCCAAGATTTTATGCATATCCTCTTGACCTGCAAGTATGAAGAGGATCCGATGAAAAATGAAAATGTGATGACATTGTTTTCTCCATTATAAGACTATGGGATTTTTTTCAAACGCTCAAGGGCAGGTAACTCCGTAGTCTGTGCTCGAATCCGGCCAAATTTCGAACTCATCCAAGCTCTTATGTATGTCATCATTACCTGCAAGTATGATAAGGATCTAATCAAAAACCTTGATTGCAGCACCCTAAAAGTCAAACTTGCTCGAGATATTGTCATCCCCTACATTTGTGTGAATTTATTTTAAAATCCGTTGAGAAATGTAGGTGCTAGAGCCATGACAAAGTTTTTCTAAAATTAGCCACAGTGACCTTGACCTTGGGCACAGCATCCTGAAAGTCCAGCTTGCTTGAGATATTGTCATACCCTACATTTGTGTCAAGTTATTTCAAAATCCATGGAGAAATGAAGGTGCTAGGGCGATGACAAAGTTTTTCTAAAAATAGCCACAGTGACCTTGACCTTGGGCACAGCACCCTGAAAGTCGAACTTGTTCGAGATATTGTCATGCCCTACATTTGTGTGAATTTATTTTAAAATCCATTGAGAAATGTAGGTACTAGAGCGCTGACAAAGTTTTTCTAAAAATAGCCACAGTGACCTTGACCTTGGGCGCAGCACCCTGGAAGTCAAACTTGTTTGAGATATTGTCATGCCCTACATTTGTGTGAAGTTGATTTAAAATCCGTTGAGAACTGTAGGCGCTAGAGCGATGACCAAGTTTTTACTAAAAATAGCCACAGTGACCTTGACCTTGGGTGCAGCACCCTGAAAGTCAAACTTGCTCGAGATATTGTCATGCCCTACATTTGTGTGAATTTATTTTAAAATCTGCTGAAAAATGTAGGTGCTAGAGCGTTGACAAAGTTTTTCTAAAAATAGCCACAGTGACCTTGACCTTGGGCACAGCATCCTGAAAGTCGAACTTGCTTGAGATATTGTCATGCCCTACATTTGTGTGAAGTTATTTTAAAATCTGCTGAGAAATGTAGGTGCTAGAGGGCTGACAAAGTTTTTCTAAAAATAGCCACAGTGACCTTGACCTTGGGCGCAGCATGGTGAAAGTCGAACTTGCTTGAGATATTGTCATGCCCTACATTTGTGTGAAGTTATTTTAAAATCTGCTGAGAAATGTAGGTGCTAGAGCGCTGACAAAGTTTTTCTAAAAATAGCCACAGTGACCTTGACCTTGGGCGCAGCATCCTGAAAGTCGAACTTGCTCGAGATATCGTCATGCCCTACATTTGCGTGAAGTTATTTTAAAATCCGTTGAGAAATGTAGGCAATAGAGCGATGACAAAGTTTTTCTAAAAATATGTGATGACGTTGTTTTCTCCATTATAACACTATGGGATTTTTTTCAAATGCTCAAGGGCAGCTAACTCCGTAGTCTACGCTCGAATCCGGCCAAATTTCGAACTCATCCAAGCTCTTATGTATGTCATCATTACCTGCATGTATGATAATGATCTAAGCAAAAACAGTTGAAAAAACGTGATGACGCCATTTTCCCCATTATAACCCTATGGGATTTTTTTCAAACGCTCAAGGGCAGCTAACTCCGTAGTCTGTGCTCGAATCCGGCCAAATTTCGAACTCATCCAAGCTCTTGTGTATGTCATCATTACCTGCAAGTATGATAAGGATCTAATCAAAAACAGTCGAGAAAACGTGATGACGCCATTTTCCCCATTATAACCCTATGGGGGCTATCTGTTGCCATGGAAACCAGAGTTCTGAGCTGATTGGCACCAAAACCTAATGCAGCCTTTCCCCCACCCAAATGATGCTTCAGATAAAATTTGATTGCGATCGGCCCACTGGTCTTTGAGATATTTATGTTTGAAAGTGTTGACGCACCCACCCACCCACCCACGGACGACGGCTCGACTCCCATCCTATAAGCTCACCTCTGAGCCTTTGGCTCAGGTGAGCTAAAAAATGATACATGGTAAGGTGTGGGGTGCAATTACCCCACCCACTTTGACACTGCGCTCCTCTCAAAATGCGCTTTCGATAAGATCAGTATTTCAGTATATGAAAGCCATTACTTACAAGTAGAGATTGGTGAGGTTTGGTGCATATCCATTTGTAACCAGAAAATGGCCCTTATGGAGACCCCCCCCCCCTTTACCATTCCGTGAAAATCAAAATGACCTTATAAAGAATGAGTGCCATTGTAAAGAGGGTTGACTGTACAAGTAACATATGCTGTTGCTGGGAAACAGAGCCCGGGAAGAGAAGTCCTGTCTTTAAATGTATATGGGTATACTCCCATAAAAGGGGAACAACTTCCATCATTTCTTGTTTGCTTCTCTGGTGGACAAAGCCCTTCAAAAAGGGTGTCTACTCATAAATGAAAGAATTTGCTCCTTGGGGAGCAAATTATTTCATTTAAGAGTAGACACTGTCAACGAAGATGAAACACAAACTGGTAGAATTAATTCCCCTGCAAAGATACCCCTTCACCTTAGTGTTGCAACATTTAGTCCAGAAGTCTTCAAATACAAATAAAGAGATGACTCACTCCTTTTAACTTCCCTTTCTGATCATTTTTCGTTGATAATGGCTCTGAAACAACATGACAGAAAAACTCAGATATTTGTAAAATGAGTGTCAACAATATGTAGCTTTCTACCACCCTGGTCTCATATGACACATTTAAAATCTGAATTTCAAACAAAATTCCATTGAGTGTAATGTTGGCACAAGGTTCATACCATTTTCAACATTTTGATTTCAAATAATAGTCTAACAGTGCCCCAACAGAAGCAATGGAAAACTTTTGTTTTATTCTTCAACAATTCACTGTCTCGAAGCACCTGTGTCTAACTGCTGACATTATCGGTAATTATTGACCTTTTCCAGTCGTTCTGACAACATTCTTCGACCTTTGGCTTTCACTATAAAATAGTCAGAAAAACATAAATTTATCTGCGTTAGTGAGGAATATTGGCTGAATCATGCATCAGAAATTACATTTTACTGTGACACATCACCGGAGCCATAAAATGCAATTTACGCGTCACCGCAAAACAAAATTTCCGACCATAAAATCGACAATTTATCTCCCCAATTGACAATTTTCAATTCAGTTATCTCCATTCTAATGCATTTTTCACATTTTCACCTTTAAAAGTGTACTACTTTGCACCCATAGCAAACCCTTTCAGTGACGTTAACCAATCAGAAGCAATGTTATGTAATGACGTTGGGTTTCCAACAGTATATCGCAGCTGTCAGACCTTGCGTTACTTTAAGTGCATTAGAATGAGGATCTACTGTAATTTGGAGTAATTAGGGTTCTACCTTCTTTAACCTTCAGTTTAGTAAGGCCCAGGCAGTCAGCTGTATTGTATGCTAAATGAACCATCTCGTCAGTGCCATCCTGAAGAAGCTGATAGCTGAAACAAAAACATACCTGTGACACAGTGCTCCAGATTAATCAAGTAACTGTGATCATATAGGGATAATTTCAACAGCTCTTTATTAAAATATGTTATGATCCCCTCATTAGAACCGTCTCACAGAGACGGTTCTAATGAGGGGTCATAACAAATATTTACACTGAGTAAAGGAAGATCTCTGAATTATCCTCAAAACCCACTTCATCTTAAACTCTGCCTGCATGTTACTATAGGTATCTTCCAGTGCCAAATCAAAACAGGTTTGTAGGTCTGGGGTAAAAGCTACAGGAAGCTTTTGCCTAGTGGCCATAGTCATAGTAGACGTTAGAGGCCTACTGTATCTTGGGCAAGTACATGGACGGTAGAGCCTCAGAGGTAGTCTCCTTCCTTTTGCTGCCTTAATCCTTCCCTGATTCAAATAAAGTACTCATTTATTGCTAGTTTGACACAGATTTTCAGTCACAGGCAGGCCAAACAGGAAATTGAACCTGCACCCTTTTGCACCATAGCCCTAGACCTGGCACCTTTCTCTTGTAAACCAAAGAATAAGCTAGAAGCTGTGTTTGTAAAATACTATGCCCCAACCATATGCTTGGCACTAAAGGTGTCAAACTTTACAACGTCTTCGCCTGAGAATGGCAATAGCTGTTAATTTTCATGGCAATTCTTCACATGTTAATCAACTTATATAGGTACTGATTCCAAGCTGTATGTCAAATATCAAAATCCTAGTTCAAATACTTCAATACACATATTGTTAAATTTTTCGTTTGAGCTGTTTAAGTCTGAAAGTCTAAACATGGGGGAATAACTTCCTCACATTTATTGATATATTTTACACATCAAAGACTACTACTATACCAAAAATCAGCTTCCTAGGTTAAGCGGTTCAGAAGTTGGAAAAATGCCAAATTCAAACAAGGGACCTAACTCGACCATTTTCTGACAGAATTTGCCTTAAAGTAATCAGTTCTTGTATATCACACCCAAAGCTGTATACTAAATTTCATCATCCTAGGTCAAATACTTCTTGAGATATCGTGGTAATGAGATTTCATTTTAACTTTGATGAAAGGGAGGTAACTCCGAAAGTACAAGTCCGACGAAGGAAAAGAAAAATACTGATCCGCTCATTTTTTATGGAATGAAATTTCAAAACCCTAGGCCTAGTGGTCCTCAGGGAATATAGCAGCATCAGATGGCACTGACGAACTGACAAGGTGAAAGCAATATGCCCCTTTAACTTCTTGGAAGTTGGGGGCAGGGCATACTCATGTCAGATATCGAAAGGTTCCATAATATGAGAAAATGTATAAAGTGAAGAATTCAAAATAAATGCAAAACGTTCACTTGATCATTTAGTTCTATGACCATAATCTTAGGTTCTGGTTTTAGGACAATTACAGTAATTTTTTTTAGGTTTTTGGAACCTAAATTTTCAGAATTAAATGGTAATAGTTAGCTGAACAGGACACAGTGTAACCCGTAACCCCGAATCAGTCTGATCTGACTCTATACTAACTAGTATGCATTTCTGTTGGAATACTGCAGAGCTCTAGATAAGGGGGAGTATTTGGTGATAATGAGAGCAAAATTATCCTATATTATCGTCAAATACTCCCTCTTAACTAGACCTGTGGAATACTTATACTTTCAGGCTACTTCAAATAAAAGCATTATATATTACCAAATGATATATCTATGTTGAGATGGTGACAAGTAAGGTTTTATTGGTGGGAAAGAGAGGACATTAACGTCACGATGCAGTTGCCAGAGCAACAGTTCCTTCCTGTTGTAACTAAGATCAGCCTCATCTGTCTCCTCGTCAATTTCTGGCTCTGGCAGACGCATTATTAACTGAAAAAAAAAATGGGATGTAGTATAATATTCAAGTAGAAAACAGATGTCTTCACTCCCCCAAACCAAATCCGAGCCCCACTGCATGCCAACAAACTCCCAGCCCACCTCTATCTCCAGCTGTGCATATCCAAATTTTGGTAATAACAGGAAACTTGTTAAGTAACTCATTTACAGTTAGTTTCAGAAAAAATCCCTTTCCAAGTCTGATTTTGTGCAGACCCTGATCCTTAAGGATGAGTTTGATTTGGTTTTTGCTACTTTTGCTGCACCTTCCATCCGAAAAATGTTATTCAAATGTTTGCAGGCCTGGATCTAGACCACAACTAGCTGGCCAGGCTCTCTCTGGACAACTGGTGGGGCTAAAGGCTCAAAGAAAGAGGCCATAATCAGGGTTCCACATAAAATAAGACTTTTCGATGAAAAATCAAGATAATATCATGATAACCGTTAAATATATGTTATGGCATCTCATTGGAATCGCCTTGGTAAGGCGATTCCAATGCAATGTCACAACATATATTATGTCAATCTAACCTTAATGGAATATCATCTGATATTATAATCAGGTGCTCCTAATTACCTACATTCCTGCATTATACTGGACACAGAGCCCTAGGTGGCAGGGCTTAAGCCCCAAAGCCCACCTCCTGGACCTGTGGCTGGTTTGTTACTGTCACTGTTCTTAAGGTGTATGTGTACTAGCCCAGCTCTGGGCCGGAAAATGCCCAGAAACAAGTTTCAATTTTCACGGCCCAGGCCTCACCTATTCCGCTACTGCTGGGTTTTTGCCGGTAAATGCTACCGGGGAATTTCTATACACTGATAAAATCATTATTTTTGAATCACTTAGGAAAAAACATCAGCGGTTGTGTTCTTTGGCCATTTTGGATCATGACTGCTACCAGTTTTACCTTTTCTAAGAGACATTGGGCTGGCCTTGAAGCATTTTCCTCAAGAGGGGTGAAAAGAAATTGCGTTTCAACGGACATGTTGACAGTAGAGCTGCAATGATTCACCAAACGACCGATTCGATTCGATTTCAGACACCTCCATTCGATTAATTCGATTCGATTCATGATTGATTTTATGCTACCTTAATTCATCATGTTTATCACTTTATTTTGTTATATTTACACTTCTACTTATCTTTGGGTGCATCTTTTAGCACAGGTTTCTGCGAGTCATCGTTAGACGCCATTTTGATAACCCTACCGATAAGGAAACGAAACACCCGTATTGATTGGATGACCTAATAATTACTGACCAATCGTACGTTACGTTATAAACAGCGTTATCATATTAAGAGCGGGTCTAAAACACGGACTTCCGTTTGAATTGAGGGCCCATGCAGGGGATTGTGAATCGAATCGAAATTAGTGGAGTTGTTATCGGAATCGAATCGGCCCTTGTGAACCGGATTTTCGATGCATTGAAGTGAATCGTTGCACCTCTAGTTGACAGGATATGTAAATGAGCTCGTGGAGGTCACGTGATGACGCCATCTGTCAAATGATAAAATCCAGTACCAGAATTGCAAAGACAGGCGTACTCCAGACAACCCAAGTTAAGCGACTATGTTCTGGGTTTAAACGATATGAGAATATTTATACGTCGACTGTTTGCGCCTTACAGACATCTTTGAATCTTGTTAAACACGAAACGTGTGTTGCTATTCCGGTATGTGCTGTTTGTATCAAATTGAGCATCCCCTGTCCGAGTGGTCGGAAAACTTAATTTTATAGCTCCACACTGCAGAAACGCTTTTTAATTACAAATTACATCAGAGGGGATGGGGGAGGGGGGGGGGGGGGGGGGTAGGGGGGAGGAAAGAAAGTAAGGAAGTGTCATATCCTAATAATCCCCCCCCCCCTCCCCCCCACCGATACATCTGCGCCTCCCTGACTGTGATTTTTGTTTTGTTTGTTTAATTTCTACTTTCTTTTTTTCTTTCTTTGTGTGTGTGGGGCGGGTGGGGGTCTTTGTGTGTGTGTGGGGGGGGGGGAGTCGGTTGTTTTGATATCTGCTCCCAGTTACGCCTTACGTCTGCCTGACTACATTTCTAGTTTTTTTGTTTTTTTTTTTTTTTTTTGCGTAGAATAACAGTACATAGGAAAACTTTACCGATCAATAGTATGCTCCGATGTATCGATCAAAGAGAAAAAAATAGCCATCAGAGGAGATGGCAAATCCCCCGACCGAAGACCCCCATGGGCCTTGGTAAAAAGGGTGCACTTCAAAACACATATTAGTTAATATATTGTCGTTCTTTTATGCTTCTGACTGACATTAACTGTTAACACATACATGATTATCTAACACTCAGACTAAAACAGTATGCTTGACTGCTAAAAAGCGGTAATATCTCAAACAGCCACCATATACACAAATGTATAGCATACGATACATTCAACTTTCAAAATGTGTGAATAACTTCTAAAGTACAAGCCCTACAAATCTAATTTTGAGCTCTCTAGTAAGTGAATTTGGACAAAGAATCCAAATCTGGAAAATTTTTTTTTTTTTTTTTTTTGGGGGGGGGGGGGGGGGGGGGGGGAGGGGTGGGAGGGGTCACGGGAATGTGGAGGGGTAAGAGAGAGTTAGGAACACTGATAAGATATCACAGCATGATCATCAATATTCTAAAAGGTACACGGTTATTCAAATTCTGGAGCTGGCCAGGGTTATACAGTTATGGCGCAGAGACTCAAACAGCAGCTCAAACTACCAAAGGGAAATAATTCACTGAGTCTAAAAGCAAGAGTTATCATTCATGTATGAGACAAATTGTCATGACCTGTTCTGCATATCAGTGAAGTATCAAGAAAATATTTCAAAAGGTATTCAAGCTATGGAGCGGACACCTAAAATCATCAAAGGGAAATAACTCCAAAAGTAAGAAAGCAAGAGTTGTCATTCTTATTCGCGACACATCATCATGACCTGTTCTCAATAGCTGTGAAGTATCATGAAAATATTCCAAAAGGTATTCAAGTTATAGAGCGGACACGAAATCAGACCTAAAACCATCAAGGGGAAATAACTCAAAAAGTAAGAAAGCAGGAGTTGTCATTCTTGTTCGCGACACATTGTCATGACCTGTTCTACATATCTGTGAAGTATCATGAAAATATTCCAAAAGGTATTCAAGTTATAGAGCGGACACGAAATCATACCTAAAATGATCAAGGGGAAATAACTCAAAAAGTAAGAAAGCAAGAGTTGTCATTCTTCTTCGCGACACACCGTCATGACCTGTTCTACATATCTGTGAATAATCATGAGAATATTCCAAAGGGTATTCTAGTTATAGAGCGGACTCGAATCTGCCAAAAAATCACACCTAAAACTATCAAGGGGAAATAACTAAAAAAGTCAGAAAGCAAGAGTTGTCATTCTTGTTCGCGACACATCGTCATGACCTGTTCTACATTTCTGTGAAGTATCATGAAAATATTCCAAAGGGTATTCAAGTTACAGAGCGGACACGAATCTGCCAAAAAATCACCAAAGGGGAGATAATTCAAAAAGTACAATAGCAAGAGTTACCATTCTTGTACCCGACACATCGTCATGACCTGTTCTACATAACTGTGAAGTATCATGAAAATATTCCAAAGGGTATTCAAGATATAGAGCGGACAAGAAAGTGTTTACGGACGGACGGACAGACGGACGGACGGACAGACGGACGGACGGACGGACGCCAGGCTCATCGCTATATCCCCCGAACCTTTCGGTCGGGGGATAACTAGCAAGGACATTTACGTTGCCAAAAGAATGTGATGATGTTGAGGTTATTTTCTCCCACATATACCTACTAACCCAAACTTTCACAACTGTTCCGACGCATTAGATGTCTTAATATTAATTTCAATGAACCAAGAAATTATAAGATTTTTATTACCAGCTCGCTAACAGTAGTATTGCCTCGTCCGTCATCAGTATTTGAAACGGATTCGAAGAAAGTCAGTTGCTTCGGCGAAGTTTTATTTTCCATAGTTTCAATTGTTGAAATTAAGTGAAATATACGCAGACGAGAACAAATCTCGCCATAGGAGAAAACGCGGTGACGTCATCGATAAGGATTTCCAAGGTATTCCCCACACTGGTTGGCAAAAAGTCGATTATCAATCACGCTATATTGAACGTTTATTGGGTGATATTAAACTATGTAATTAATCATGCCGTGTATTTTGCGCATTATGATGCATATTTTTAAATAAATAATAACGCTGAGAAATGTAGGTATTTTAGTGTGAAATATTGTTCTATTCTCTCTCCTAATTCATTTAAATTGGTTCCACATGAAGTGCTTGTAGCTGTACGTTTTAGCATGGATACTCTAAGATAATGTGTGTGTATCTGGTATACATTTTGAAATTAGACCGGTTGTTTATTGTTTATAATGAATGTATCCGGTATTCAGCGGGTCTTTTGATAAGGAATGTCTTTAATTATCATATTTCAAAGAACGCCGCGGGTTTCCTACAGTGACAATGTCATATTAACTTGTATAATATAATATAACCAACTGTTTTGTCGGTGTGGCTAATTTAAATATCAAATAAAACTCGATTAATATAATCTATGATATTTTAACAATAATATGCTTGTCCGCTAATAAAATATAAAGAGCAAACAATTAGAGAGAGAGAGAAAGAGACAGAGAGAGAGAGAGAGAGAGAGAGAGAAAGAATTTGTTGTTCAGATGTTATGAGCTCGGACTAAATAATGTGCAGATTACTGATAGTAATTTCAAAACAGAAGGTCCTCTGCTTATACGTGTATATTATCCTTTACCGTTTTATAACAGTCTCTTTTGAATCGCAGTCATGAATATAAATTCTTTTACTTATTTATTTTTTTACATTTTCATATCCCTAAATCAGATCAATATGTTTTATTAATTTTGCATTACTTCTCGTTGGATACAAGTTTCTATATTTTATTGTCTTTCATTTTCTATTACCCGTGTTCTATTTAATAATCGCCTTGATTGTCGAAAAGGTTTAAAGGTTAAAATACTGATCTTTAGTACCTCCGATTTATTGTATTTTTATTTCATTTATTTATTTTTCTTTTTAAGTCAAAGATATTAAGAGAAAAAGGCCTGTTCCGAAGCAAGTCAATGTATGTCGAGTAATTAAATGACTTTAAATAATATTAAATAACTCTCTTTTTTCGCGCGACAAGCGATTAAAACAATATTTGCACTGGTTTTATCGGTTTCTATTTATTCGCAGCTTTCTAAACTATATTTTACGCTTTTCAGAGGTTAATTTTCAGCAAAATTCCATACATGACCACTGTCTATCGCTATCTTTTTGCCAACCAATCTACCCACGTGATCATCCGATGACGTCACTCCGGGGATTCCCGTTATCTCCTATAGCAAAACACGTCTAACTGCAGGCCCAGACCAGTAAAATATTGGTTCTTTAGTAGGTCCTATCCTTTGCAAAGAAAATGCGTATTTTCCCAAGAAATATTATATTTTTTATACCCAGCTAATTTTAAAATCATACAGATAGTTTTAAGAATTTCAAAGAAGTACCGCTTTTGTATATAATCACGGCTCCGATCGCAACATTTAATTAGAAAACGTCCTCGCAGTTTGAAAATATCGCTGTTAACGCTTGAGATCTTAAAAGATTCTTATTACGTAAGTTGCGCGGATATAAAATATTGTGATCATTCTGTTGCAGTCTGATTACAGCATTTGTCTGAAGACTTTTTGCAATGTGTTTAAGCATAACAGCACGTGATTTCTTTTAATCGCTTCCTCTCTCATGATAGTTGAAAGTATACAGGCCTGTCGGCGACTTCAAACACACAAAAGTTGTTTCATATGTTGTGAAGTGTTTAGGTTTACTTTTTTACCAATGTTACGTTTTGACATGGACTAGATCTATTATAAAATTCAATATAGCTTAATTAAACAGCATTCCCTTTGTTTCTTGTGTGCGCGAACATTTATTAAAAGTGAAATTGTGTTCGGACATTCGGTGTCCGCATGGTTATTCACAATGGTTAATTTTATTGCGGTACTTAGTTAAATCTAAAAGAGTGCTCAGCCTTTTCACAGAAGCACACTGACACGTGCTTAAATGAAATTTGGACACCAGGCATAAAATAAATGCATATATAGGTATTGCAAACAATATTCACAGATGTATGTAATTGCGACACTCATATCTCCTAAGGTACTGGGTTTTATATCCTTGCCATTTTTATCACCCAATGACGTCATCCGGTAACTGGGAAAATCCCAAGCAAACATGGCGGTCTTCGTAAACATTCTCACAGCTACGAAGGAAAAATTGCCAGTAAATATGAAATAAGTCACTTTGGGAGGGTCAGAAGAAGAAAAAGGCTGTTATTTATCAAAAAGAAAACATAATATATTGATTAATGCACAGTTTACAATGTGCCAAAATGATTTTATCGGCATCTGAAATACCAACACTGAGGAAGACTTACAGGTGCTGGACCTAAATTAGAAACTTTGTTTCTGAAATAATTTCGGTCCGGAGCTGGACTATATGTGTACAGTTCCATGTTTTTCCACCATTTTTACATAAGGGAAACAACTTTTGGGACTTCTGGTTTACTTCCCTGGGCAACAAACTGTGTCTCAAATGGTCTACACTTACCGTATACAAGATAATTTTTGTGGTGTTCCAATTTTTGCAGTATTTAGCGGTCACTTAGAAACCGCAAATATAAAAATGGCAAAATAATTTCCAGTTTCTTACAAAGTATCTTCAGTAGACACAGTGTTCATATATTTTGTTTCTGTTTGCTTCGGTAATTGCTTGCACTTTTCACTTGAGCCAGTTCTTTCATTAACCTGCGGCAGCCCTGCCGCAGGTTAATGAACTAATTGGCTCAAGTGAAAAAGAAGTAGTTTTGCTTTTCGCACATGTTGCTAACCGCAAAAATTAAAAATCGCAAAATTAAAATTTATGGTTTTGACCCTTAACCAGAAAAATTTGAATCCGCAAAAATTATCATGTATACAGTATATATGACAGGAGCAAATTGTCCTTTAAGAGCTGTCCTTCTTTCAGAAAGGAAGGAAAACAGAAAATGCAAGAGTTGCTTCCCCTGAGCAAGTAGCCATGCACCTTAACAGGTGTAATGTCACTAGGGAAGAGTCAGGTAACTTCGGACAGCAGGTAAATTTGGGCAGTGACATAGTTTCATTTATATGTCAGTTGTTTGGAATTAAAACAAAAATAAAAAGGCAAACAGTTAAAATCCTGATGAGACGGCTCATTATGAGCCATCTCATCTGGATTTTTGCTGTTTGCAATGGTATGGAATTTACCCTCTGTCCGAAGTTACCCGACTCTACCCTACCTTTGTAAGCTGAGTTATAGACAAAGTATCTACCCTACCTTTGTAAGCTGGGTTATAGACAAAGTATTATCATCATCAGGGGTAGAACATCCCGTCAACTCCATTGTCAAGTTGTCATACAGCATCTTCAACTTCTTCACGGTGTGACCATGGAAGAAAAGCTATGAAAAGAAATAACACCATAGTGTGGGAAACAATTTCTGCATATTTCTGTAAATTTATGAAATGCAAAGAAATCAAAATTGCAGATTATTCTAACTATCTTTCATGTAACTCTTCTTTTTTGCAGACTGGCCCAAAGGTTATACCACATTTTTCCTGCTCAACTCAGCTGAGCATGAAATTTTCTCAGCTGATAAATATGAAAATGCCAACATTAGTTGGCATTTTCATATTCATAAGCATAGAAAATTTCATACTCAGTTTATCTGAGCAATAAAACAACTGTACTTGCCAGTAATTTCCTATTTATTAGCAGGTAAAATTTCATGCTCAGCTGAGTTGAGCATGAGAAAAGTTTTATAACCCCAGGGCCTGATTGTTTTCATTCTTTGAAAACTGGCATAGGCTGTTTGGCACTTACAGACCTAACTGCTGACAAATTCTGACACGTGCCCAAAGAGCTGACCAAGTGAACTGGTGTTGAAGTGTTATATTAAGTGACGCTAGTGAAGTTTATTGAAAACCATGTGACTGTTTAATTATTACAATGGCTGATCAAGCAAATATAGCCTCTATGGCTGGTAATCAGTAATTGAGCCAGGACAAGAGAAAACCAACAAAGTGGTTGTGTGCCTAGCACAGACTCAGATGCAGTTGCCCAGGCTGATCGGAGTCTGTGTTGGGCGCAAACCACTTTGTTGGTTTCTTGTGTCGCGTCTCAATTAGCAAAATTGTCTCATAATGAATCAATAACTAACTGTAAGCAGTCTTGCAACATGCATTTTGAAAACAAGTAAGTAATTCTGTCTCCCTATGTCCTATGTGTTGGTGAATTTTAAACCTAATACAGCTCACTATTATTATCACTTTTTCCCATTTCTGTACATAGTACATTAACCCTCCCGTAGATACACAATTTCCAACATGTGCCCATCATTCATGTCAGTAAAATATGACATTATCAGACCATAATTCATGAACAACTTTTAAACAGGCAGACTTTTTTATATAACACTTTTGTCCTACCAACTTGCACACGTCATTCAATCATTCCAAAACACCCTATTTCAAACATGCTCGATCATTTTAAAACTTCAAGGAAACAAATAAACTGAAATTATTAACTTTCCCAAACTTGGGTAATATACTACTCTGAAGAAATTTTGCATCACTTTACTTTTTTTCCATAAAACTAATGCAAAACAGTTATATTTCACCTCTGTAAAAGTCAAATGAGTTCCACTGAAACACATGGTTATTTTGTATGATCAATGTTTTTTTCTTCAGAACTATAAATGTGAAAAGTTGGTCTTGGTCCCATCCGTCTTGGTAGATATGGGCTTTCAACAATTAAAAGCCTATTCAGGATGATTTCCCATATGGTTTGTTAAGAGCCATTGCTACTGGTCAGTCAGGCACTATTTTTCTCCCCTAACAGGCATCAGTTATGTCCTCAATTTGTCATATATATACACAAGTATATATTATTAACTCACTCCAGGGTTTTCTTCAGAAAACATGACCTCTTTTGAAGGAATATCCACTTCCTCACATAGCTGTAAAGACTTTAGATGAGCTTTCAGCGAGCTGTCACGAACTATTTCCCTAACCAAGTAGCTGCACAGTGTGGTGGCTTCCCTTTCCTTCAACAATTCCTGTGAACACGAAAAAAAAAGAAAAAACATACAGTTCAAACAACATAGCCCAATGCAGCTCCTTTATAATGCTATGTTTAAAGTCCATAGGGATGGGGTATGTCATAAGTGAATTGTGTTATATAGGGACACTTTTTACAAAAAAAATATTGGAAAGTAACCACTTAAGGGTCATTTTCCTATAACTCCAATGTAAAACCCTAAATTCTGGGAGACACACCTTGCTATAATTAAATTCCAATTATAACGAATAATGTATAACAAGACGGCGCTGGATTATATATATAAATGCAACTGATTGTCTAACCCCACTGGAAGAAATGCAATTTATTCCTATGTCCCACTGTTCTATTTTAATCTGCTGACAGGAGAAAATGACTCATCATTGAACAATTAGCACGCCAATCTGGGCAAAAAGGGCACAGCCTTCCCATTCAATTTTCATACTGATTAACAAATCTGGGCACTTTCTTGGGTATTCGTGTACATGTTTGTGCTTTTTTAATTTTCCATGTTTATCATATGTTAAAGCTGTGTCCATCAAGATTAAAGTTGGAACAAACGTCACAATTAAGTTTGAAAATTGTGTGCAGTAATACCCAAATTTTCTCTGACACTTGTTTGGAGTTGAAATAATAGGGCACTTACTTGTAATCCCTTTATTTCTAAACTGAAATCTTTCTTCACCTTTGCAATGCCTCTCAACACAAACTTAATCTGAGCTCCCGCAGCTAAGATAGGTACCGTCCCAAGCAGCAAGCTCTCCCTGAAGTAACCTGGTACCCTACTTCTAAAGTTTACTTTAATTCTGGCAGTATCACCGGGCAATACAACACCTACAAATGAAACAAAATTAGAATACATGTATTAACTTTTGCTGAAAGTTCATAAAAATGTATAACAGTTACATCTGCCCCCTAACATTAGTTGCTGACATTTATTCTGTACTATATCAGAGCTCCAGATAAGAAGGGGTATTGAGGATAATTCAAAGATAATTTTTCTTATTTCTCAACGAAAACATATGTTGTGACCCCTCATTAGAACCGTCTCCACGAGACGGTTCTAATGATGGGCCACAAAATATGTTTTTGTGGAGAAATAATGATAATTATCCCTAAATTATCTCTGTTACCCCTTCTTATCTGGAGCACTGATATAAAATACGCCATGCTGTTTTATGGCCCTGTTGTGTCATTACCATTGTGAGATGGGGTACTTCCTTTGATGAAACATCAATTTTCACTGAGGTGTTGCACAACAGGATTACGGCACCCAATAAATAAGAATTTATCTCCTAAAGGTGAATGGGGTAGCAAATGAGCTGGACACGAGAAAACCAACACAGTGGTTATGCGCCCAGTGCAGACTCAGATCAGCCTGGGCATCTGCCCAGTATGATCAGACTCTTTGCTAAGCGCTTAAAGAGTAGCTAAGGATCTAAGCTTCATCTATGCGGACAGCGAAGACTCTGATCAGACTGGGCGGAAGCCCAAGCTGATCTGAGTCTGCGCTGGCCACACAACCACTTTGTTGGTTTTCTCGTGTTGCGGCTCAAATGTACATTCTACATTTAAGCAGCTGTTAAGTTTCCTCTGACATCAGCCTTGCCTTGTCAAAGGGATCTATTTAATGATACACTGCCAGGTTATGACAGAATTTCTACCTCTGTTCTTTCTTATTTGTTCATACTGGGTGCCCTAAACATGTTTTCATGAAGAAAAAAGAAATATATGTATCATTTCAGAACCACCTTCCCCAACCCAAATCTAGAGTATTGTATCTAAAATTTATAACTGAGCCATGTCATGCAATGGAAAAGCTTAATCTAACTGAGATCAGCAAAGACTCAACTCAATGTTGTTGTGTTATTGTTTAACTTCTGTGGTAAACAGCTATGGTCATGTCTGGACAGTCAGTTAACCTAACCACACTATTCCTGGGCAGGCTTAGACTTCCTAAGCGGTTAACCAGTACTAAGTGCACTTACTTTCACCAGTAACTGACAGCAGCCCTTCTTGAATCAGCGGAAGGAGAAACGAAAGTATGTGGCCGGACCGTGTATCGAACCCAGGACCTCTGACTTACAAGTCAGGCGCCCTGACGACTGTGCTATGCAGCCCGGCTCTCAACTAAATGTGTGAATCTGTCCAGTTTATCTACAGTCTTCATTTCGTGCCTGTGCATCCTGCATCATCAGAGCTGGTGTGTGTGAACCAAAATGGCTCTGACTAGATTATGTGTATACATTGGCTGGTCTGAGTCTTTGCTGTTTGCATATGCATTTCCATATTCATTTAAGGAATGAATTTCATTTTTCTGGTGTTTATCGAAGTATAAACTATATTGGGTCATATGAAAAGTCAGTGAACCCCGAAGGGCTTCATGTAAACCATGCTAGCGACCAAATGTAGTTTGTACTTCGATAAACAACAGAGAAATAAAGTTCAGTGCTTATTTTTACATTCTTTTAAATGCTTATTTTAACATTCTTTTAAAATGATCATAAATTTGCATTAGGGACTACAGTTAAAGCAGAAAAACATTTATACTCATTTTCTACGAGCAGCGGAACAGTGTCAACGATGCCACGACGTCGCCTATGTTCAATAAGACTGGACAGAACCATGGCTTATTTTGACTTCACTTATACTCATGTACTGTCGCTTGAATCGATGTAGTTATTGCAGTATAAACTACTTTACATTCTAATGGTTTATAATAGGGTTTTTCAATAAATGCACTAAGGCACATTTATACTCTAAGATTGGGTTTCCTCTTCTGTCACAGGGTATAGGTTAGGTAAATCATACACTTGTACTGCCTTGCGGTACAAGCCGGCTTTTATAGCGACGTGGTAGAGTGCTTGACTTTAGATCGATGGGTCCCCGGTTCGATCCTCGGCCGGGGCGTGAGATTTTTTAAGTGTCCATGACACTTCCACAGCAATCCCAAAGATCTAGATCCATCTTTCTCTTCCAAAGCAATCCCAAAGATCTAGATCCATCTTTCAAGATGGATCTGGATCTTTGGAATTGTGGAAAGGAAAATCCCATCTTACTGAATAAAATTTTGGCATGTTTAAACTCATAGTACAAACCGTCATCACTGTTAAAGTAAAACTGAGGCCCTCTCCTTGGTCTTGGGACAGGAATCACCTTCATCTCAGCTTTCTTTATAACAGGTAGGAAAATAGAGGGATAGACAGAGAAAAGAAAGCACATAGAGAAACACATGAACAGGAAGAAAAGAAAAGAAGTTATATAGATGGATGGAAGTGCACAAAATATGATAGAGTTTAAATGCAACTGTAACTAATTATTCTAAAATTTCAATATATGAAAAACATGTCTGAAAATCATTTTTCCATGCTTTTTCTCAGGAATGAGGTGTATGGAACTTCTGAAAGTTTCTTGCAAAAGATTTCAATTGTAACCGTAACTAAAAAAAGCTATACATACAAAGAGATGTGGAAATAGTAGTCACAAAGGTAAGAAGTTTGTGAACATCATGAGTAAAACATGCTTGCCCATAAGTACAGCTTAACTCCTAAGACACAATTTTTTTTGTAGCAAAGCTCATATACAAAGCAGCGGCGACATGACAAAACTAACATAGTGGCTTGTGCGTCCAGCGAAGATTCAGATCTGCTTGGGCATCCGTCCAGCCTGATCAGACTCTTTGTTGTCCGCATGAAGGTAGCTGAAACCCTTAGCTAACCCTAAAGCCCTTAATGAAGAGTCTGAACAATCTGGGCAGATGCCCAGACTGATCTGAGTCTTTGCAGGGCTCACATGCCACTTTGTTGGTTACGTTAAGTTTTGGCCCAAATGTGCTACTTACTTTCCAATGGTATCTGATAGCAGTAGTACCACAGTTAAGCAAGTTAATACATCCAGTTGCCATTTGGTCCACGTAGCCCTCAATTAGTATGTATGTTGTCTTGGCTACTTTATCGTCAGGGCAACAGCCTGGTTCCCATTTCAGAACTGTACTATCTATTTTCAGACAGGGTCCAGTGAAGCTGAAACAAATGATTAAGATGTATGGGCACACTTTGATGTTTTTTGCATCATTTTCACATAAATGTAGGACAACAACTTTTGTGACTGCTTCCCTGTCAAAAATGGGGTCTATTCCTAAATAAAAGGAGCAAATTCCTTCCTTTGTGAGTTGACCCCAATTTAGAAGGGTGGCAAATTGCAGAAATTGTACCCAATTACCTTATGACCTACCACATGGATAAGTACTAAATGATCTAATCTCAGATCTCAGACCTACCAACCCTTTGGAAGGAAAATATTTAATGAGTCAGAAAAATCTAATCTGATCATAAAAGGCATGATGTCAGACTTTGTTGTGAAAAAACAACTAGCAAAGGTAAGCTTGCACGCCCTTGTAAATATCAAAATTTCCACTGTAGCTCAAGATGCAATAATCTCTATTTATCAAGAATGAGCACACATTACAGAATTACTTTCAAACCCCCACCCAACCCTGCAATCCTTATCTATTTGCAATTTTGACACCTACCTCTCTTCCTTAAGGGAATCCGAATTTTCGTCTGATATTGAAGCATCTCCACCAGGACTGCAATCAATGTTAGGTTCAGCCGATGTCTGCTGCTTACACACAGATTTCCCACAAACCTCTAGATCTTCAAACAGCTGTAACATATGATAGAAGTCTGTTGTATACAGGCAATAAGATCTCCACTGCAATCTCTTTTTAAGTCAAAATTAAGAGAGCTTCTAGAAAGCTGATATTGTTTTGTTTGGTGCTTTCATGCAGGTAACAAACACAGTATTATGCAATTCTTTTTCAATCCTTCTAATCACATAAAGCACCAAAAACGGAAAAAGGTATATTCACAAATAGTGTAGGTTTTTACACAGCTCTAGATAAAAGGGGTATTTGATGATAATTGAGGCATAATTTTTTTTTCATTTCTCATTGAAACCATAAGTTGTGACCCCTCATCTGAACCGTCTTGTCGAGATGGTTCAGATGAGGGGTCACAACATATGTTTTATGCAGAATTAGCAGAATTACCAAATACTCCCTTTTATCTAGAGCTCTGAATTTAGAAGAGATGGCTCATAATGAGCCACCTCCTATGGAGCTAACTGTTTTCTCTCCATTCTTTGAAGTCTTAATAGCTTGAATGAAACATTATTTGAAATTTAGTAGGTATTTATTAACTTTGTTGCGTGAATTTTGAATCCAAGGCTAAAATGTAAAATCAAATGGTGGACTTGGTATCCCTTTGAGCCACAACATAAACTGTTGTTGGATAGGATAGTTCACCTGACGGCGCTTCCCTATCACACATAAAAAACAAGTCGCCCAAGGGCAACGATCGCTCACCTGCCAGTATATGCCAGGTCAAGTGGCCAAAATGAAAGCTTTCGGCTCAGGCAGGCTAATAAACAGGCTGCAATTCTATAGGATTGGATAGTGAGTGTGCAAACTGTTCCACCATGGCCACTTCTATAAAATCACTAAATGACCTTGACCTCTAGTATTTATAGAGGTTGAAGTTGACTGCATTTCCATATCACAGAGCTCAATCGCAACAGAAAAATGCACTTTCTCATCTTTTCCCATTCAAAAGCCTAAGGGACCAAATTTGATCTTGCCATAAAATAGGTCAAGGTCAACCTAAGGTCATCATTTATATAAACTTTGTAGTACTAGAGTCCTTGATGCTACATACCAAGTTTCAAAGCAATCGGCCCAGTGGTTCTTGAGAAGAAGAATTTTTAAGTTTTATACCATATATGGGCACGGTGGCCATCTTGGTCATGGGATCTGGGTCAAATATATAAACATTTGTTTCTTTATACTGTTAAGCTCTATATGAAATTTGGCTTCAATCAGCCCAGTAATTTCTGAGGAGAAGTCCGTTGAAAATGTTGACAACGGATGACGACGACACAGACCTTGACCTCTAGAATTCGTAGGGGTTGACGATGACTGAATTTCCATATCACAGAGAACAATAGCAACAGAAAAATGCACTTTTTCAGCTTTTCCCATTCAAAAGCCTAAGGGACCAAATTTGAACTTGCCATAAAACAGGTCAAGGTCAAGCTAAGGTCATCATTTATATAAACTTTGTAGTACTGGAGTCAAAGATGCTACATACCAAGTTTCAAGGCAATCGGGCCAGTGGTTCTGGAGAAGAAGATTTTTTAAGGTTTTTACCATATATGAGCATGGCAGCCATCTTGGTCATGTGACCTAGGCCAAATGTATAAACTATCGTTCCCACATCTTGTTAAGTCTTTATATGAAATTTGGCTTCAATCGGCTCAATGGTTTCTGAGGAGAAGATGTTTGAAAATGATGACACCCAATAGCCAAATGACCTTGACCTCTCATATCCATAGGTGTGGAAATTGACTACATTTCCATATCACAGAGAACAATAGCAACAGAAAAATGCATTTTTTCAGATTTTCCCATTCAAAAGCCTAAGGGACCAAATTTGACCTTGCCATAAAATAGGTCAAGGTCAACCCAAGGTCATGATTTAAATAAACTTTGTAGTACTGGAGTCCAAGATGCTACATACCAAGTTTCAAGGCAATCGGGCCAGTGGTACTGGAGAAGAAGATTTTTAAAGGTTTTTACCATATATGGGCATGGCGGCCATCTTGGTCAAGTGACCCAGACCCCGGGTATAAAATTTCGTTCCCCGATCCCACTGAGACTCCATATGAAATTTGGCTTCAATTGGCCCAGTGGTTTCAGAGGAGAAGATGTTTGAAAATCTTGACGACGGATGGTCTGACGGAATGACCTTGACCTTTAGTGACATAATATCTTCATCTGGTCATTTAGTAGACCATGTATACCAAGTATTGTACCTTAGACTTAAATAGTTTCTGAGAAATCCACTGTTTAAGCGTTTTCCCATATAAAAGCCTAACATACCAAAGTTGACCATGCAGTAAATTAGGTCAAGGTCAACGCAAGGTCATGATTTGTATAAACTAAGATAAGCCCGCATGCCCGATGCTACATACCGAGTTTCAAGGTCATAGGCCTTTTGCTTCTGGAGAAGAAGATTTTTGAAGGGTTTTTACCATAAATGGGCATGGCGGCCATCTTGGTCATGTGACCCAGACCCCGGGTATAAAGTTTCGTTCCCCCATCCCACTGAGACTCCATATGAAATTTGACTTCAATCGGCCTAGTGGTTTCAGAGGAGAAGATGTTTGAAAATCTTGACGACGGATGGTCTGACGGAATGACCTTGACCTTTCAGTGACATAATATCTTCATCTGGTCATTTATTCGACCCTGTATACCAAGTATTGTACCTTAGACTTAAATAGTTTCTGAGAAATCCACTGTTTAAGCGTTTTCCAATATAAAAGCCTAACGTACCAAAGTTGACCATGCCGTAAAGTAGATCAAGGTCAACGCAAGGTCATGATTTGTATAAACTAAGATAAGCCCGCATGCCCGATGCTACACACCAAGTTTCAAGGTCATAGGCCTTTTGCTTCTGGAGAAGAAGATTTTTGAAGGGTTTTTACCATATATGGGCATGGCGGCCATCTTGGTCATGTGACCCAGACCCCGGGTATAAACTTTCGTTCTCCCATCCCACTGAGACTCCATGTGAAATTTGGCTTCAATCGGCCCAGTGGTTTCAGAGGAGAAGATGTTTGAAAATCTTGACGACGGATGGTCCGACGGAATGACCTTGACCTTTAGTGACATAATATCTTCATCTGGTCATTTAGTCGACCATGTATACCAAGTATTGTACCTTAGACTTAAATAGTTTCAGAGAAATCCACCGTTTAAGCGTTTTCCCATATAAAAGCCTAATGTACCAAAGTTGACCATGTCATAAATTAGGTCAAGGTCATCACAAGGTCATGATTTATATAAATTATGATGGGCCCGCATGCCCGATTCTACATACCAAGTTTCAAGGTTATAGGCCTTTTGGTTCTGGAGAAGAAGATTTTTGAAGGGTTTTTACCATATATGGGCGTGGCGGCCATCTTGGTCATGTGACCTGGACCCCGGGTATAAACTTTCGTTCCCCCATCCTGTTAAGGCTCCATATGAAATTTGGCTTCAATCGGCCCAGTGGTTTCTGAGGAGAAGATGTTTAAAAGTGTGGACGACGCCGACGACGCAGACGACGCCGACGACGGACCATGGCTATACTATAAGCTCACCTTGACAGGTGAGCTAACAAATGTAACCCAACACTTTAACATTTGTGGATGACAAAGTCTACACAAAGGGTGGTGCAAGTGCTCTTCCCGTAGCTTTATTCAGTCAGCTAAACTCATTAACTATCATACGATGGATTGGGCTCAACAAAATTAGTATACTTTCTTACTATGGTAAATTTTCTAAATATCTAAACTGTACACATCTAAAAAATATTTTCTGGCCAGTATGCTTAGTGAAATGGCAAACAAAGTAGACCCTGGTCATACTACTCTTTCAGCAGTATGAACAGGGTCTAAACTAATTGGTTAAGCGTAGTTATTATCAAATTGCATCTTTGAAATTTTTGTATAAATTACTATAGTCTTACCATCTGGTTGTATATCTTTATTACCCCACCAGCTTGTTCATCCTTTTCTTTAACATATGTAGAACTGAACCATGGACTGTCAAATGGCTCTCGCAGAGCACCTTTCTGAAACCTAACTGAGGCTGCATCTCCGCTAAGATCAGGAGTAGAGACTATTCCTCTCTCTTGTTGGGTCAGGGTTGGTCTGAAACACAGTTATTTTAAATATATTCCAATTTGTTATTTACCTATTAGAAAAGAGATTTACCTATTATGACTGACAAACTGATCATGTAACTAGAATGATCAGGCCACGCCTGTCACAGGACAGTGTACCTCCCTAAAGCACCTTTTAAGCACAAACACTATCTTCGATGAATCAATTGACTATTACACTATCTCTATATCCTTTAATGCAAATTACCAAGTTCAAAATGCTGTAATTCGGTCAAAATGAACTTTATCTTTATCAAAAAGCCACATGCATATCTTCATTATGCCCCCTAGATGTGAACACAGTTTGAAAAGAACCCATTCAAAACTGCAGGTGAAGTTGATTATGGGAGGAGTTGATTACACAAACTCTATACCATAAAGTGTGACGAAAGGACAGACAGAGGCACAGACAGACAGACAGGAGCAAATAACCACTAACATATGGTGTAAATCATACCAGTAAATGTGTTAGACATGTAACATATACTCAAATACTGATACAGACCCGTGTCATGTTTCTGTTGCCCCTACAAACTCATTATATCTCTCCAATTACCTTAAATCCTCTCAAAATTGGGAAGGCTAGATCTGAGCAAACAGTACAAGCCAGATCATACAGCTCCTACAGGAGCATTCTGATCAAAGTCTAGACTATTTACCATATCATCTGCATCTTTTGGATGCAAAATTGCATTGTGAAACAACCAAACTGTTCCATTTTTAGGACAATAATGGTAATAATTTTAGGTCTCCCAGCTTTTACAGAAACACTAAGTACACTCACCTCAAATGTTTGTGTCCCAGACTTTCCTGCAGCGTCCAAAAACAAACATCTGAAATTAATGATTGACTGATTGTTTAACTGCAATTGATGGCTCTGAGAGAAAGTATTCAAGTCAAAATTGTCCCATCTCCCATACAGAAGGACAAAGGAAAGATACACACAAGTGCATAATCAATCCAAACAGCCCCATCTCATACCTACTGCAAACACAGTAGGCCCTTGCCATACCTTAAGTCAGTATCTGCAGGATGCCCCGATGCTAAACGTTTCATATTATCTTCCCTCCACCCAACCACCCTATCTGAAAAGTAAAGAATCACAGAAAATTAATGTCGCTGGCCGGGTTTGAACCCTCACGGATGCGGCGACAGCGCCTAGCACTGCAATGTGCGTCAGCTTTAACCATTACGCTACCGAGACGTCCCCAAAAAAGGACGCTCAAATAACGTATATAAAGCTAACCGACGGCAGTACACTCCGTATATAGGGGTTTCTATTTATTATTATCTTCTGTTTTTCTACCGAATTATGATATTTCTCTCATTAATGGAGGTGACACTTGTCTTTTCAACCACAATGGAGACATAATTCGTTGTAAATACTTTTAATGTCGCTGGCCGGGTTTGAACCCTCACGGATGCGGCGACAGCGCCTAGCACTGCAATGTGCGTCAGCTTTAACCATTACGCTACCGAGACATCCCCAAAAAAGGACGCTCAAATAACGTATATAAAGCTAACCGACGTTGCAGTACACTCCGTATATAGGGGTTTCATAATTCGGTAGAAAAACAGAAAAACAAATATCATAATTCGGTAGAAAAACAGAAAATTAAGTTTGCTTATTACTGTGTAAACATTATGGCATGCATCCAACATTGGATCTGTAACCTGCCAGCTTAGTTCAAAGTCACAAATGAGCTCCGACACGACAAAACCAACAAATTAAAATCTTAAAGAGTTCCTTCTAGAGCAGAAAATACGTTCACAAAAAGGATCATGGGCCAGACTACGTAGTTTTGGCTAATAAAGCCTCTTCTGTGACCCTGACAATATCTGGTGAAGAAACCAGAGAAAATCATACTGTCAAGTGGCATGTGCACCCAGCAAAGACTCAGATCAGTCTGGGCATTTTCCCAGTCTGATCAGAATCTTTGCTGTCCTCATAGCACTAGCTTAGACTCTTTGCTACCCTTTAAGCGGACAGCAAAGACTGTGATCAGATTGGGCGGATGCCAATTTGTTGGTTTTCTCGGTCGCGGCTTAAATATCAAAACATCCCATGTACCCTCTTTATTTCAATCCAGTTATTTTGTGTATAACATTATAGCATTAAGGTGAAAGGATGCACCTCCATGTTTTTCCATCATTTCTAGAGGGAAACAGGTTTTGTGACTTTCAGTTTGCTTACATGAATGCCAAATCCCCTTCAAAATAGTGACAACTTCTAAAGGAAAGAATTTGCTCAAGGGAGCAAATAACCTAACCGCCTCCCCAAAGAAATAGGAGACACCAATATTCTGGTTCCAATTTTATGATTGAAACAGTCCTCAGAACTATTCATTTATTTAACCCTGCAAAATTTTGAAGTAGGGTTACCCTGTAGGTGGCTCTTGTCCATCAGTCTGTCAAGGTGTTTGTAACTAAAGTTTGTCAGTGCAACTACTCCTTTCGAGCCCAGGTAGCTAAGTGAGATAAGCACTGGCCTGCTAATCTAGCAGTCCCAGGTTTGCCCTTCTGGAGGTAGTAATCTTTTCAACCTAAATGGGGTTCAACAGCACACACCCTTTTATTAACACCCATCACCCTACCACACAGCCTTTCATTATAACCCTCCCATCATCCTGATATGACTGAAATACTGTGGAAAAGGATGTAAAATTGAAAATCATCTGTCCATCTTCCTCCAAAGAAGTGTCATATAAAACTGTCATCTGAATGGCACACACTTATCAGACTGCTCCTAGTCTGATATGACTACACTGTTTGATCAAGCATGTCTGTCTCAACACAGCAGAGCTCCATGTAAGGTGGGGTTCTGAGGAAAATTTTATTTATTTCTCAAAGAAAACGTATGTTGAGACCCATCCTTAGAACCATCTTGCCTATAGACAATAATTCCTTAATTATTCCTGTTACCACTTCTTATCTGGAGCACTGATAACACTCCAGAAAGTTTACAGTGAAAGGCAAATACCTGGATGATTATTTTCTGCTAACAAAATCCTGCCCTTCTTCACATTAACATAATCGTCAGTCTTGGTCATCACCAGCTGTTTCTCAGGTCGTCCTACAATACCTGAAAATGTACAGAACAAAAATGGTGCCATTCTTTTTTTCATTCAATTCAGTGTGCTGCTTAAACAGATATTTGATTTTAGCTAAAATTAAGGTGAAAGAAAGGTAAAATTAGTGTTTCGCCTAAGATTTGCCTAGAGGAAATTTGATATAAAATCCCACTTACCGTATTTGTACCAAATGGAAAATTAATGGTTTTAGGTGTCCCAATACTTAAGACTCAATATAGTACCCCCATCACCTTGAGCAGGTGCATAGACTGGTCAGTCTTCAGTTTTCACTATTTGCAGATGTAAATGCAAACTCGGAAGACTCTTATCAGACAGCTCAGAAGCACAGACTGACTCCAGTCTTCTCTGCATGGACTTTCCATACAATATCTTTTCACTCAGTGCAAATTATACAACAGCACAGCTCCCGATGACCAAATTCCTTCCTTTCAGAGTTTACCTTCATTGAGACGGGAGTAAAAACTGAAGTTGGTAGAGTTCAGAGCTCTAGTTAAGAGGGAGTATTTGATGATAATTAAGGATAATTTTTCTTATTTCTCATCGAAACCATATGTTGTGATCCCTCAACTGAACCGTCTCGTCGAGACGGTTCAGATGAGGGGTCACAACGTATGTTTTTATGTAGAATTAAAGAAAATTATCTCTAATTATCACCAAATACTCCCTCTTATCTAGAGCTCTGAGAATTGCTTCATCCTAACAACCTACCAGCTAGTCTTTTCATCTCCAGCTTCCGCCCTTTCATTTCCTTATCCCAATTCTGTAGTGCTTTATCTTCGTTGATTTTGGGGTTCTCTGCAACTCTTGGTGACGGTTTGAATGTTATACACACTTCTTCCATCTCTCTCCGAGGACCTGTTTGAGCTGTCTGAGCAGCCAGAATTTCCTGAAAGGCATTATGAAAATAATGTCCAGACCCTAAATGCAAGTCCGGTGAAAATCCAGCCAAAGCTGAAGGATATATTGTACAGACAAGATTGTGAAGGAGCCCCAGTAGCCCAGTCGGTTCAGCGCTGGCCTACTGATCTAGCTGACCGGGTTCGAATCCCGCTTGAGGCGAGAATCTTTCCTACCATAAACGGGGTTCCATTGCACACAGCCTTTCATTATCATCGTCCCATCGTCCTGATATAACTGAAATACTGTTGAAAAGGACGTAAAATAGCAAGTCATCCATCCATCTGACATGATTGTGACCCTGAAAATTTAGCCAAAGTGACCAAAAGCTAATCATCTCTTTAGCTTGTCTCACTAAACTAACAAGCAAATTCGGTGAATTTATATCCCCTGCCGAAGTGGCCTTGATTTGTTTATGGTTGTTTTAAGTTTCATAAAATTTTAAGTTTCACAAATTTTTTTTTACTGGTTACTTAGGAGGCTGAACTTGTGGATTGTACATAAAATCAAGGGCAATATCTCTGGGATAAGTAAGGCATAAGCTGGAGCTGTTCTTCTTAAACACTTGCCTCAGCATCACTGCACTATAATGATACATTTTAAATTCGGTTACAAGAAATTTTGTTTGTCAGCACCCTACTAATGACTAATTTGATGATTTTAAATCAATTCAAGGGCATTAAATCATGCACTACTGAAGAGATTATGACAAAACTTAATGTGCACTGCCTTGTCATGACAATATATAATTATTATAAGTGTCATGAAATTCCATTTATTGGTTACTTAGTTATGACTCAATTTGTTGATTTTAAGCCAATTCAAGGGCAATAACTCATTGCTTACTGAAGCAATTCTGACAAACTGTAAGATGCACCAATGTGTTATAGTGATACATATTTTGTATAATTTTCATAGAATTCTATTCATTGATAAGTTAGTTATGGCTGGAAATGGCAATCTCACATTGATCCAAGGGCAGTAATTCATGCACTTTTGATGCCATTCTGATGAAACCTTATGTGCATATCCACTTTATGGTGATACATAATTATTCAGTTTAAATTTCATGAAGTATTGGTTACTTGTTTATGCCTCATTTCACTGATTTTAAGTCAATTAAAGGGCAATAACTCATGCATTACTGAATCCAGTCTGAGGAAACTTCATGTGCATCAGCACATTATAGTGATATATATACTGAGAGGCGAAAGAAAGTATACAGATAACGCAGTCTTGATTTTCCATCAGATGTCTTCACATCTGATAATACCATGGCACTGTTGATAAATACAATCAATTTCACATAATTTGCGACAGTTTTCAGTACAATCGGCAAAAAGATAAGGAAATAACATGGTTTTAAACAGACAAGGGGTCTAAGTCAACATTGTCGCTGGAGTAGCTCCCCTTTAAACATACACTCTGGACAATAGAGATTAATTCTGTGCATTTCTATGCATTACATCGAAAAAGGGATGAAAGGTTTGTAAGGACATATCAAACTCTCATATGAAAAACGGGATAAAGCATCAAATTTTCGTACCAAGAAATGATGCATTTGGCGTCTTCTGGTAACATGCATCGAATATGCACTGAGTTCTTATGGGAAGTTTATTTGCAATTTTCTTTCAAACAAACAAGTCAATGAGGTTCCATTCAAGTGCACACAAAAGCAAGAAGCCAAACAACATTTTCCGAAAATTTCAAGTGAATAATTCTAATACCAGACAAGATAGAGAAACTTTCAATTCTCTATACTGTTAATTAAAAGGGAGATAATTTGAGACATGCAGCATTTCTAACTAGGGCTGAAGAAGTTTGGTGGGTGTGTCAGTTGAGATGTCAATGTGGTTTTACTCACAGACACTAGCGCTAGACATTCGTGAAGTGCAAAATGCTATTTGTCATGTGCAAAGTGAGTTTTAATTGGAACTGCTGAATTTGAATTGAGGACTTGAACTCCATTATTAATGACTGCAAAACAGTTTGTGTTTGTGTTTTGCACACCAAGACGTTTGCCCAAAATGGCATTATTTATATTTCAATGCAGTCATTTACTCGAGACCCAGTATTAAAAATCAAAAACTGTATACTTTCTATTGCCTCTGAGTATATTTATTTTAAGTTTCATGAAATTCTGCCCAGTGGTTACTTAGTTACAGCTCGTTTCATTGATTTCAAGTTAATTAAAGGGCAATAACTCATGCATTACTGAAGCCAGTCTGATGAAACTTTATGTGCCACAGCACGTTATAGTGATATATACTTATTTTAAGTTTCAATAAATTTCGCTCAGTAGTTACTTAGTTACCGCTCATTTCATTGATTTTAAGCCAATGGAGGGGCAATAACTCATGCATTACTGCAGCCAGTCTGATGAAACTTCATGTGCCACAGCGTGTTATAATGATATATATTTATTTTAAGTTTCATGAAATTCCGTCCAGTGGTTACTTAGTTATGGCTCCGGATGGACAGACAGGGGCTGACAAATCAAAAAAAAATCCACTTGCCCACAGGACAAGTAAAAACAAAATTCACTTGTCCGGCAAAAAAAATTGCTTGCCCAGATTTTTCACACACACACAAAAAGAAAAAGTTACCCTTCTGTACCACAGGAGCTTGACGTTGGTTATATTTTTTAAAGGGGTCGCCTCCAGCTTATAGAATATAGTAATAATTATTAATATTATCATCGTAGGGACAAGCCCTTTAAGAAAAAAATATTCAAGGTCAAGCTCCTGTGTTCTGTACAATCATACATTCCCTGAAATTTGGAAGTCTTGTCTGAGCAAAGAGTATAGACCATTAGTAGACAAAGATGTTGGCAGATAGTGTAGACCCTGCTCAAATTGCATAGGAGCAGTCTGATAAGTGTCAACTCTGTAAAGTATAATTACACTTTGATCCAAATATGGTAAGAGCAGTCTGATCAGGGTCTACTCTTACTGCCAAGCATTACTACACTTTGATCCAACTACATTAGGAGCAGTCTGATCAGGGACTACTCTGGTTGCCAATGATCCAAATAGGTAAGGTAACTGGAAGCCTTTCCTTTCATGTTTATAGCATACACTGTCCAAGTGGCATTCGGCAGGAAAAAAGCATGCTTTGTACTGGTTGACTCAGGTCGTTTGCACTTTACATCAAAGAATACTGGTATACCAAATAGATTACCATAAAAGTTCTGAATATTGAGACATATGTCTGAGCAAACAGTGTAGACTTTGAACAGACTGCTCCTGAATGTGAGCAGTCTGATCAAAGTCTACACTGTTTTGCCATTCTGCTTTCTTCTGTTAGACGCAATAAAAAATCTATTGATTTTTTTAACTGTCCGGTTGTCCCAATTTCTAGAATAAAGATCGCTTTGTAGATCAAACAGTACCGACCTGTCTAGACTCTGTATTTTGACTCAAGCTCATCATGCATCCTAGAAGAAAACTCATTGGTCAACGGTCCATATCTATTTGTGAAATTTCGCTAAATTATTGACAGGTGTCGCAAACACCGTCAGTAACCATTACACTGGATTAACGGATGGGTGACAATAAACAAACTTTCAGTAACTAAAGGTGAGAAAATCATGATAATTATAGCTATAAACAATAGTGCGGCTGTCTTTTTGAACACGCTTACAGTTATTCTTTCCAAATTTTTATGTGTTGGGGATTTTCTTTTACTTGCCCGGCCGGGCGTCGAGCTGGAAATAGCACTTGTCCAGCCAGATTTGGAGCTTGTCTCGGGCGTCCGGGCAATGGATTTGTCAGCCCCTGGACAGACAGAAGGACGGGCGGGTCAATTAAAGGGCAGTAACTCATGCATTACTGAATCCAGTCTGAGGAAACTTCATGTGCATCAGCACATCATAGTGATATATATTTACTTTAAGTTTCATAAAATTCTGCCATGTGGTTACTTAGTTAAGGCTCATTTCATTGGTTTCAAGTTAATTAAAGGGCAATAACTCATGCATTACTGAAGCCAGTCTGATGAAACTTCATGTGCAGCAGCGCATTATAGTAATATATATTTATTGTAAGTTTCAAGAAATTCCGCTCAGTGGTTACTTAGTTATGGATCATTTCATTGATTCTAAGCCAATAAAGGGGCAATAACTCATGCATTACTGAAGCCAGTCTGATGAAACTTCATGTGCCGCAGCGCGTTACAGTGATATATATCTATTTTAAGTTTCATGAAATTCCGTCCAGTGGTTACTTAGTTATGGCTCCGGACGGACGGACGGACTGACAGACAGGACAGACGGTCGGACGGACATGGAGAAACCTATATCCCTCCGCCTTTGGCGGGGGATAATAATCATCTCTTTGGCTTGTCTCATAATACATGTATACCCATGCAAGTCTAATGAAAATCCAACCATTGGTTCAAGGATATTTTTAGGCGTGTGTGTTTGGGGGTTGGGTTGGGGGAATTTAACACTGTAATACTGATTTTCCAATCTTAAAAATGGGATCTGAGTCAAAAACACCTTATCAACAGAGCTCTAGATAAGAGGGAAAATTTGGTGATAATTAGGGATAATTTTTGTTAATCCTGCATAAAAACGTATGTTGTGACCCCTCATCTGAACGGTTCAGATGAGGGGTCACAACATATGGTTTCAATGAGAAATAAGAAAAATTATCCTTAATTATCATCAAATACTCCCTCTTATCTAGAGCTCTGATCAACATATGATACTACACCAGAGCTCCAGATAAGAAGGGGTAACAGGGATAATTCAGTGAGAATTTTTCTTATTTCTCAATGAAAACATATGTTGTGACCCATCATTAGAACAGTCTCCGTGAGGCGGTTCTAATGATGGGTCACAATATATGTTCTGATGGAACAAGAATTCTGCGGAATGGGGTGTCTGGCCTGCTGGCGCTTTGTCACAAAACAGAGCTAAATCAGCAAAGATGTATGCATGAACCAAGTTTCATGGCTCTAACCCTTATAGTTTCTGAGAAACAGACCTAAACGCGAAAACTTGTAAAAGATTGCAAAGTCAGACAACAGTAAAATATAGGTCAAGACTCAATATTGATGATGGCTTTGAGATTTACTCTTCTAGATGTATGCATGAACCAAGTTTCATGGCTCTATATAGCCCTTATAGTTTCTGAGAAACAGACCTAAATGCGAAAACTTGTAAAAAAATTGCAAAGACAGTCAACCATTAAATGTAGGTCAAGACTCAATATTGATGATGGCTTTGATATTTACTCTCCCAGATGTACGCATGAACCAAGTTTCTTGGCTCTAGCCCTAATAGTTTCTGAGATAATGACCTAAATGTGAAAACTCAAGAAAAAATTGCAAAGTCAGTAAACCGTAAAATGTAGGTCAAGACTCAATTTTGATGATGGCTTTGAGATCTACTCTTCCAGATGTATGCATGAATCAAGTTTCATGGCTCTAGCCCTTAATAGTTTCTGAGAAAATGACCTAAACGCAAAAACTCGACAAAAAATTGCAAAGTCAGTCAACCGTAAACTGTAGGTCAAGACTCAATATTGATGATTGCTTTGAGATCCACTCTTACAGATGCATGCATGAATCAAATTTCATGGCTCTAGCCTTTATAGTTTCTGAGAAAATGACCTAAACGCAAAAACTCGACAAAAGTTTACGCCACCCCTGAAGACGAGAACGACACCGGAAAAGCAATATATACGTCTCACCTCTGCTTCGCAGGCGAGACAAAAATACTAAAATTATCCCTAAATTATCCCGGTTACCCCTTCTTATCTGGAGCTCTGCTACACCCATAGAAGTTAGGTTGAAATTAACCAACTGGTTTAAGAAATACCATGCTTTTGGTAAAATTTTAATATAGCTTAAGTTATAGTGATCCCTGATGTTGAAAATGAGGCCAAGGTTTCCCAATCTTATCAGCCCTAAAATTTGTGCCAATAATAAGTCCATGTACTTTGTTGAAAATCCACTAACTGGCTCAACAGATATTGGAGGGACAAGAAACTACATACCTCTATTTTCATACAGATACATGTATAGTGCATACATAATAGCAAAATGCTCTGACCAGACTTCATGGATATACAGACTGACCTGCATCTTTGCTGCTTGCTTTTAAAGCACTAAGAATCTTTTACATTTGAATCTCGAAATGATAAAACCAACTAAAAGGCATGGGCACCTGCTAAGTCTGATCAGAGTCTTCGCTGTCCGCATGGAAGTAGCTCAGACATTTAGCTACTCTTTAAGCCCATAGCAAAGACTCTGATCAGACTGTGCACAGTGCTGACTCTGATCAGACTGGGCATAGGGAAGACTCTGCAGTGTTCTCAAAACCAGCCGGCGGCCGGCGATTTCGCCGCCTACACTGCCGATTTGCGCCTTCTACTTTCATGACAAAAAAAAAGTTGAAAAAAAAATCAAAGATGAAAAATCTGGCAAACGAAATAAGAAAATGTAAGTCTTTCAATTAACAAGAATTCCGCGGAATGCGGTGTCTCGCCTGCTGGCGCTTTGTCACAAAACAGAGCTAAATCAGCAAAGATGTATGAATGAACCAAGTTTCATGGCTCTAGCCCTTACAGTTTCTGAGAAACAGACTAAACGAGTAAACTTGCCAAAAAATTGCAAAGTCAGCCAACCGTAAAATTTTGATAAAGACTCAATATCGATGATGACTTTGAGTTCTTCTCTTCCAGATGAATGCATGGCCCAAGTTTCATGACTCTAGCCCTTATAGTTTCTGAGTAACAGACCTTAACGCAAAAACTTGACAAAAAAGTGCGAAGTCAGTCAACCATAAAATGTATGTCAAGACTTAATACAGATGATGGCTTTGAAAGTTACTCTTTCAGATGTATGCATGGCCCAAGATTCATGGCTCTAGCCCTTATAGTTTCTGAGAAAATGACCTAAACGCAAAAACTCAACAAAAAAGTGCGAAGTCAGTCAAGCGTAAAATCTAGGTCAAGACACAACACTGATGATGGCTTTCAGCTGTACTCTTCCAGATGTATGCATGACCCAAGTTTCACGGCTCTAACCCTTATAGTTTCTAAGAAAATGACCCAAACGCAAAAAGTCGACAAAAAATTGCGAGGTCTGTCAACCGTAAAATCTAGGTCAAGACTCAACATTGATGATGGCTTTCAGCTGTACTCTTCCAGATGTATGCATGACCCAAGTTTCATGGCTCTAGCACTTGTAGTTTCTGAGAAAATGACCTAAACGCAAAAACTTGACAAAAAATTGCGAAGTCAGTCAACCGTAAAATCTAGGTCAAGACTCAACATTGATGATGGTTTTCAGATGTACTCTTCCAGATGTATGCATGACCCAAGTTTCATGGCTCTAGCCCTTATAGTTTCTGAGAAAATGACCTAAACGCAAAAACTCGACAAAAAATTGCGAAGTCAGTCAACCGTAAAATCTGAGTCAAGACTCAACATTGATGATGGCTTTCAGATGTACTCTTCCAGATGTATGCATGACCCAAGTTTCATGGCTTTAGCCCTTATAGTTTCTGAGAAAATGACCTAAACGCAAAAAGTCGACAAAAGTTTACGCCGCCGCCGAAAAAGCAATACATATGTCTCGCCTCTGCTTCGCAGGCGAGACAAAAATGAAAAATATTAGACAATTCTTCGTGTTTTCTGGTCGTTTGCTTGATTTTAACGAGACCTCGTCTTTTACCGACGATGGCGTACGCTACGACGCTAGTTTTTGGCCGAAATGATCCGGAACCGCCAAGATAACGGCGTATTGAATTCTATGTTCTATGATTAAACGAACACGCCTATTGATTATCTCCCTTCTCGAAAATTATTTTAGAGTTTTTGTGCGCGACAATTATAGATTTTTGAACAAGATGTCCCAGCAGAAACTTGACAGATGTTTTGCAAAAAAAACTGGTAAGAACCCAATCAAATATGACAGTTGAGCTTAAAATGAGCCGTCCCGAAAGGGTTTGGCGTGCTCCTGTCGTTCCAAAATACGTTTTGGTACGTGGGTGGGGTACGTGATCACGCTCGACCCACATCTGCTCGTCGTGTTAAAAACATGATGACGGTTTACCAGCACTTTTAGATTATAAGATCTAAATATAATAAAATATTGACAGGATATTAAGGTATGTATCCGTTTTGTTAACTGTCTAAGGTAACATAGAGGAGAAGGCTGTGCATTTGGACACGGACACTTAGTCATTATGAGCCAAATTGTACTCCACCCACCTTTTCCTCTTTCTTCTGCTTCTTGCCCAAACTTTATATTGGCCTATGGTAGTGCGTGGGGGGTGAATAAAAATGTACAAAATACAGGGGAACCTATGCCCAATTTTTTTTTAGGGTTGGACTTAGTTTTTTTGGAGTCCATTTTTTTTATTTTTTTTTTCCCCATTTTCTACTGACCCTGCAGTGCATTTAACAAAAAGATTATGATTTAGCAATTGTTTAGTTCTTCAGATTTTTCACAAATTCTAGAATCTGCATTTATATAAGAATCATTTTTACTTATAATTTTCAAAAACACTAAAATGAAAATTATCAGTAAAAAATTGTCAAAATTTGGTGCAAGTTTTACTGTCAATTTTGTTCAAAAAGGGCCTCAGATTGCTCCTGATACATTCTAGATTTTCAAATTAGGTCCCTCTCATACTTTCGGCACTCGCTTCGCGCCTTAGGCGCTCAGCTAACGCCTCCTACTTCTTTATTTGAGCCTTCTATTTCAATTCTTTTTGAGAACCCTGCTCTGATCAGACTGGGTGGATGCCCAGGCTGCTCCAATTCTCAACAAAGTGGCACATGCCACTTTGTTGATGTTGTTGTGTCTCGGCTCATTTGTTATCTCATCTCACCTTGAACTCTCCTCTTTTCTCAGCCTCCTTTACAAAATCCTCTACTTCACCAAGAATACTGTGTGATAAAATCTGGCCCTTGACATCACATCTTGGACCATAATAGTTCATCTGTTTCACTGCAGCATCACGTTCTCGGACAGGCTTCATCACAGTGAACGTTTCCCTGTTAAAACAAATACTTTTCTTCTCTTAATAGTGTTTGCTTTACATATACAAACAGTACATCACTTCTAAATAAATTCTGACTAACCCATGAATGCCTACCATAACTCTGTGAGACAATATTGAAATCTACCAGTTACCAATCTCAAGTGAGACATTGCAATACATACACACATGCAAAACTTGAATGAAATCTTCCACAAATACTATTTAAGTTATCCAACAGAAATGAAAATCAGACTGACATACCAGAGTTCAAGAAAGTCTGCCAGAATTTACAGGACCTAATCTGGTAAAATGATTAAAATGCACTTAAAAATTCTGATAATTTTTACAAGATGGAATGAATTTTTACCAGACATGTCAGGCAGTTAGATGGGGTACATTTGACACATACCCAACCAACTTGAAAACAGAGAACCCTACAAGAAATATGTGGCAGAATATGAAAAAAAATCTTTAACACAATTGAGGTCTTGATCTTGGGCATGGGAACCTAAATCTCGTACAGGACACGCCTTCTCATCATGCTTTATCTTTCTGTGAAGTTTCATCAAATTTTTTTCAGGCGCTTTAAGTTAACACTGAGAAACAATTTGTTACGGACCGACTGACAAGTGTTGCAATTTTAATATGCCTCCCTAAATCCCTTCGGAAACGTAAAAATTTCTGGTAGGGACCAAATTCAGAGCTGACTCCCACTGAGAAGTGAGGCAAAAGTGAAAATTGCAAGACTTGCTTCCCCTGAAAGTGTACTAATTCACCTTAACAGGTTGTCATTTCAGACCAATAAAGGAAAGGATCAGATGATGATGAGGCTTAAGATCAGCATCAGACTTTCATACTAGATCTTCATGGCAATACCATGAAATGTTTAAGGACTGGGACATTTTAATTACAGTGGAACTTCATTGGCTCAAACAGGCTTGGGGCCATGAACATTAGTTCCAGCCAAGGGTAGTTCTAGCCATCCAGGGTCAGTTTCTATATAAAGTGACCTCTAGGGACCCAAGAAAAAGTTCAAGTCTGGCAGGGTTAACCAGCCATCAGGGGGCGAGCCACTTGAGTTCTACTGTGCCATAATTGTCCTAAAAATGAAACAGTTTGATTTTACAATGCAGTAATGTCTCCAAAAGCTGCAGATGGAATGGCAAACAGTGTAGACCCTGATCAGACTGCCCCTGATCTGGATCGGCTTTGTTTGCTTACACCTATCTGACCCAATATTTAGAATTTTTAAAATACCTCTTCTTTTGCTTGGGTCTAGCCTTTCTCACAGTAACGATGGTATATTCTGGAGTTGGTGGCAACAATCTCACATGACGAGGTGGTGCTCCGATTTCTCTTTCAAGCTGAAACAGAAAGACTAACAAATAACATCAATCTTTTAAGGCCAAATTCTGAAAGAGAGCAACCCTAAATATTGGGGCATCTTAAGGAGAATGGATACACCTTCATATTTTGCTGATATTTTCACAAAGGGGAACAATTTATGTGACTTCCTGTTTGGTTCCGTGGATGATGTAACGCGTCCAAAATGGGTCAACTCTTATAGGAAAGGAACTGCTCCTAAAGGAGATTCTTTCCTTCAATCGTCTGCCCCCATTTTGATAGGAAGTAAAATGAACATGTCAGAGTTGCTTCCCATGAAAGAGTACCTAGTCATCTTTTAGTAATCCTGCTGATTCTTGACAGTGAAAAGTTGAAGACAGTACTCAGTTTGTTCAGAGGTACAGGCTCAGTTAAGTATTTGCCATAAGCTTATAGCTTGAGATTAGTTTTGACATGCCTCATAATATTGTCAGGGCTTACACTGCATGCTCTGGCCAGAGCTACATACAGCCACAAACTGATTTGAATATATGAGCTGGGACACGACAAAACCAACAATGTGGTTGTGCGCCCAGTGTAAACTCAGATCAAACTGGGCATCCGCCCAGTCTGATCAGAGTCTTCGCTGTCCACATAGAGGTAGCTTCAATCCTTAGCTACGCTTCAAGCACTCAAGAACTGGGTGGATGCCAAGGCAGGTCTGAGTCTGCACTGGAGATACAACCACATTGCTGGTTTTGCCGTGTCGCGGCTCATTATGTAATTTTGATTTTTTTCCCCTTATAAATATTGAAGTTTACAAGCTCTATAATTGGCATTTGGGCAATAAATAACACAGCTTCAGGGTCTGAAGTAACTAGTAGTGGAATCTGGCCACTTTTTTACATACAGAGTGAGTGGGCATTTACTAGACAGGGGAGGGTTCATTAGAAGAAAAAGAGTATCTATTCAAACAGGTTTCTTAATGGCATGCCCATTTTATCCAAAATATCAAAAGCAAAAAGAAAAGTAAATCAGCAGATCTCTTGATACGAGTGAGTCGAGAGTTTTTGGTGATAATCAGGGATAAAAAATTAAATCTCCATAAAAACATTAGTGATACATAATCACAACTGCCTCTCTGTTTTTCCAGAGAAATACGTAAGTTAACCCAGAATTTAACATGGAAACTCACTCCTAGCTGGAAATTGGGAAACATACCACAGACAATCTCTTCTTGCCCAGCTCTAAGCCTGCCAATGTGTCATCCCAAATTAGTGTAGGCTTTTCTGCCTCCTTAGGTTTAATGTCTTTCTCTTCTTTCCCCTTTGCTCTTAGTTTCCTTATCCCTGCTGCTGCTTTCGTACTTGTTTCAACTGAAATCCACAATTAAAGTTCACCCGATAAGAAGGGGCTCAAGGCATGTACTATGGATAATTCTCCATATTGTTAAAAACAACAACAACAACAACATATGTTGTGATCCCTCACAGGCCCGGATCTAGACCACCACCTACTGGTGGGGCTCTGGATAAATGTTAGGGCTGTTAGGCGATTCTAATGAGATGTCACAACATATTTTTTAATTTAACCAGTCCAAGGTGGCGGGGCTCAAGCCCCAAAGCCCACCCCCTTGATCCGGGCCTGCCTCATTAGAACTGTCTGCTACTACTGCAAGAGGAGTAACCTAGAACTCTAAACAGTGTGTCAGAGATAATTTTTGTTATTTCTAGATAAAAGCATGAACATTATGATCCCTCATAATAATCTTCTTGGTTCTAATGAGGGTCATAACATGTTTCTGAAATAATTATATAATGTTCATGGAAACAGTGTGAATACTAATCACACTGCTTGTTGAATTAGGAGCAAACTATCTGTGTCTACACTATTAATGAGAAGTGATATGAGAAAACCAACAAAGTGGTTGCGTGCACAGAGCAGACTCAGATCAGCCTGGGCATCTGCCCAGTCTGATCAGAGTCTTCGCTGTCCACATAGAGGTAGCTTAGGTACCCTTTAAGCGCTAAGGGAAGAGTCTGATCAGACTGAGCGGATGCCAAGGCTGATCTGTGTCAACTCTTTGCACACAACCACTTTGATGGGTTTCTCATGTCGCGGCTCATTTGAATGATAAACCTGACACCATCATCAGGTGATGAGAAATCTGCAGGCCCGCTGCCTAATTTTAATATGACAGAAAAAAGTGGTTTAAATTTCACAACTTAAGTAATGATACCGAACAGTATACAGTATTACATGCAACTTTAAATCCATGTATTTCTGATGAACAGTGTGATGATTATTTTTGCTGTAAACTAGTTTTTAAAGATAATAACTACCCTAAAAGTTGAATCATCTAAGATAATTGTGGTAAAATGTCAAAAAAAAGGCCAGTTTAGATTTATAATGCAGTATCCAACCAAAAGATGCAGATGGAATGGCAAATTCTGAGCAGCCTGATCATCCTCATACCTATCTGTCTCAATACTTTGATCTTTTTTTATAGTAACAAAGAGGGAAAACTGAAACCATACCACACTTCTTAAATTTTTCCATTGATTTTGCAGTATCAGCTTTCTTCACATCCAATGTATCCTCAAATTCACTGGGAGTTTTGGACCTGCCAGATTGACTTCTTTTAGGTGCTAGAGAGGTCTTGTCAGACTGGCGAGAAGGCTTTTTTTCTGACATGTTACAGGCCCTGAAAGAGAGAATAAAGTATCAAGTGGTACAGCACCAGTAATACTCAGTACACCCCCCACACCCCCCCCCCCCCCCAACCACACATGACAACAGTTCATATGTACATTTATAATAGAAAAGGACTGATTACAATCATGAATTTCATAATTGTTATCATGAATTTCATAATTGTTTCATATGAAATGACTATTCATTTATTCAATTTGCTTTTTAATGGTAAATATATGTGGAGTACGATGGTGTGGTGTGGATGTCATGTGGTATTTAGTAGTACAGTGGACCCTCTTTACAACAACTACATTCGTTCCCAAACACTTTGATGTTAAAATGAATTTGCTGTTATAAAGAATACATATTTTGAAGAATGAAGCTATTCCGTGCAAATCAAAATAATTGATGTTATAAAGAATTTTGCTGTTGTAATGAGTGCCGTTGTAAAGAGGGTTGACTGTACCGATCACACAACAGTGTTTTAGGATTTTTACTCAATTTGTTTCTCCATTTTGCATACACAATCATATTTATTAATACTAGGCTCGTTTCATAACTGTTTCAAATGAAATGACCAGTCATTAGGAAAGTTTACTTTTAATTTAATTAAATGATGAAAGTACATGGGATACCATGGTGTGGCACGCGTGGCTTGGGGTATTTAGTGGTACCTATCACACAACAGCATCTATGTAGGAAGGGTTTCTTTCTATTTCTTTCACAGATTTGAGTACTTCAACAAAAAATATCTTTGGTAATACTTCCAAATGGCTTTTTTGTTGTACACTGACACTGTCCATTCTGCACTTCAAGAAGCTCTATCCTTTCCTGATGTTAAAATTCTTGGGAGAGATTGGCCTGGACTACAGTGTGGAACCAGCCAGATGGATGAGCCAGGGATACGTGTACTCACCGGATCGGGCATAATCACCGGATCGGACCCGAATTTTACCATTTATAGCTACTTTATCATACTTTCTATGAGTAGTATGTTTATATTTTGCATAATACAGTGTATCCAACAGATACAATATTTTGATATGCAGGTTTGAAGGAGTCCTCGTCACAATGTGGTGTATCTATGTTTTGAATTTAAATAGAAAAACAAAAGGCCCACGGGCCACAAAGTTCACCAGATCTCTAGCTCAAAATTGCTATCAAATTTGTATAGGCTCAAATTGCTGTCACATTTGTACTGGCTAATACAAAATATACAACTACAAAGTCTCAGTCTGACAGTCTGTTGGGTTGATAACAAAATATATAACTATCTATAATACTTTAAAATAAACGAAGTAACGCATAAACTGCAAAATTGGTGGCATTTTCAAGCGTAATTTCTATACTGGTTCTTTCGCATATTGCTATCATTGATAATTTCGGTTAGGGACCGACCATTTGTTGATATTCTGGGGGGTGGGGGGGGGGCTGGTATTCTTGATGGAGACACGACATTTTATTTCACTGGCCTCTGGAAACAATTTCTTTTTTTTTTCACCTTGTGGGAGCTAATTTATTTTTTTTACAAACTAACTCAAACAGGTTATTTTTTTTTTAATTTTATAGCTGACCTATCAAATCCTTGTTTACATCAGTAATTTTTAAAAATTTAGGGCTATTTTGGCAAAGTTTTAGGGCTAACATTAGGAATTTAAGTTTTTATTCTAGCCCAATATATGCCCAAACATGCTTTATTTGCACTTCTGAAAGTTTGATAAATACTTACTGATAGAGTTCACATTATACATGAATAGCAATTTAATAAAATGGCTGAAAGCTATGTGCTAAGAAGTTAACAAAAGGGGGGTCTGGGGGGCGTTGCCCCCCAGAAGCTAAAGCAATATCCCAATTTTAATGGCAATTTTAAGACTGGAAACAATAGAGAAAAACTAGGAATGATGATAAACATAAGGGTTTTTTTATATCAGGACTTTTGCCTTTTAGAGTGTTTATTTTGCCATAATGGTTTTGTCTCCCATAAGCTAGTGACTCTTTTGCAATTCAGTTTTAGTGGAAACATTTACTTAGTAATGTGGCAGATCAATAATACATGTATGTGAATGTTGTGTAGGATGTTTTTGTAAATGTATGCACATGCGGGACAGCTGGTGTAAACCAATTGTAGATAATATTAAAATATTACTATAAATATGGGGGTCTGGGGGGTGCAGCCCCCCAGAAGCCAGAGACATTATAAAAACTCAATTCCAATGGAATTATCAGCAGGGCCATTCTTAGAAATATTCTTGTTTCCCCTTACCCGACCCTTTTTCTCAATGGTGGGTAGGTCGGTCGGGATTTTATTTGTTTTTCCCGGGAAAAGTCAGAGCTCCAGATAATCTTTATAAGCGGGGACATGCTGATGCCTCTCACTCGAGCCGCTGTATCTGATAGTTTTTCCATCCCAAATTAAGACATAGGAGTGTTTTTAAAAGTACTTGCATATAAGTCCTATAGTTTTTATAATTAAATAGGGACGGGCGAATGGCGCCCTGTTAGTGCGACTACGGATACGTTCCGCTGAGGTGCGTGGGGCATGGAAGTATAAGACACACACGTACAAAACGCGCATACACTCATAATTAAATGTGTGAACGTGCCATATCGGGGACATGTGTAATGTGTATTCTGATCATGGTCTATTCTGGTTACTTATGTAGTTGTTTAATCAAGCAGTGTAGATATGTGGTGACAGTTCAAACTGGTGCACAGATTTTTTATAAAGTCTGTCGCATTCCTTCTTTAATCAAGAACAGTATATAACACGTTCATTCAAGTTTTACGATAAGAACAGTGTGACCCCGACGAGGCTGCATTGTTAGCAAATATGGGATCGGATGCACCGGAGATAAACACATTCTCGTTGCATCGTCGTCTATACACTTTTGTCACATACATTGTACCCTGTTTTAGATATTGGAACAACCCAAATATGAAGATCTATCTCCGTAAGATGAGTTTATTAGGGTGAACGGGTTGGTTGGTTGGTTGATTTGATGCTTAACGTCCATGGTAAACAACTAAGGTCATGTCGGGACGGTCAGTTAACATAACCACACTATTCCTGGGCAGGCTTAGACCTCCTAAGCGGTTAACCAGTACTAAGTGCACATACTTTCGCCAGTAACTGACAACTGCCCTTCTTGAATCAGCGGAAGGAGAAACGAAAGTATGTGGCCAGACCGGGATTCGAACCCTTTGGCTGAGCCTTTTCAGCCGAGATTAAAGTCCCCAACTGCTTGTTCTCGACCCAGTGTCGCTGCACCGCGGGTGAGGCGGAGGCCTAATTGGCAGACGACTGGTGATTGGATCACTTGACCTCAAAACCCTTGACCTCAAACTCCCATTAACCTTTATTTTTAACATCAGCTATTTAAAGTTTTAATCACCTGTCCGTGTTTTACATAATCATAATTTGGTCCCCCTGAACTGGTCATTGATCACTGCCCTGGTTCCGTGAATCTATATCTAAAAGCGGAATTGCCATTGTTTTAAAATTGTGTTTTAATAGATTGATGTAGCCTTAAAATGGAGCTGCTACATATATTTTGAACCAGAATTGTGTGACTATAGTCAGTGCTATTTAACCTTTGTGCATCCTTCCCCCAAAATGGTATAATTTACTATGTCTTGAGAGTGCTAGATAGTGCAAGACTCAATTAATAGTTAGTGGCCATTTTCATACTGCGCTACGGATTGGGGACCGCTTGGCTACGAGTCGGGAAGGATTGACCTAATCACTTGGATGCCGGTTGTCTTCCTTCTTGTGCGTTGTATGATGATGGTTACTTTCTTCTAGTCTTGAATCTTGATGACATGGTAAATATGGCAAAGGGTGCTTTATAATTTGCAACCTTAGCACTGATTTAAGGTTTTGAATAACACCATTATTTTTTTTTTTTTTAAGAAAGTCGAGACGCCATTTTCTAAAGCGGGGGAGGGGTCTTAACAAAGTTTTGCATCGTGAAATGTTGGTATTCAGTGTGGAGAGAATCATTGGTTTTTATGCTCATATGATAATTTAATGGTGAACGCGGGTTTTGTGACGAGGCATCTTGTGTAGCAAATGAGCTGAACTTGATGGCACTTGACCCGCGTGCACTATTAAATATACTTATTCATAGCTTCATTGCCTGTGTGTGAAATTGTGGTTCAATGGTGAATGCGGTTTTCGTGACGAGGCGTCTTGTGTAGCAAATGAGCTGAACTTGACGGCACTTAATCCGCATGCACTATTGAATTTACTTACATCATACATTCATTGCATATGTCTAACACAGTCGGTGTTACACTAGCGTTTGATTTTATCTCTCTACTGATGCCATATATGTTTCCAATTTGATGCATATCTTTTAAGTGTACAGAACAGGACTGGAAAGTCATGTCATTTTGTCAGTGTTCAATGCTAAGGGACACTGACATAAACATCTCGATACTCATATTTTTGGTTGACTGAAATTAAGTTTGTTAGTCTGACTGATGGCCATGGTACATTACATTCATTGAGTATGCTCTTGAAGTGCTGGATATTGCAAAGCCTCTTTCAATAGATGTGTGGCAGGTTCAGTACTTCGCTGTGGGTTGATGGGCACTTGGCTACGAGTCGGTATGGATTGACCAGATCACTTGGATGCCAGTGTTTTGTCCTCCATATGACGATGTATAGGATCTGCTACTGTCTATTAGGCTTATACCTTGATAACATACTCAGGGCTCCAGATAAGGATTTTTAGTTAATTGGGTATTACCCACTGATTTTTGTGTTAATTGAGTATTCTAAATTTTAATTGGGTAATGCAACTTGCATTACCCATTGATTTTGCTTTTAATTGGGTATTTTGGTTTTATTTGTGCAATTTGGTAAAAATTGGAGTTAGCAATAGTGCTGCATTCTTAACATTTTGCATCACCATGAGTTTGCATAGGTATCTATCCGTATATAGTCAACATACAGACCAGCCACTGAATAAAAATAATATAGAATTCAGTCTCAGAAAACACTTTTATAGACCAAGGTCTGACAGTCCAAGATCTATATTTTCACTAACAATGTAAATCCTGGACAGGCTGACCGGTAAGAACAGCATTTTTTGCTTCTATATTGAAGTTCACCCCTTTTCACTAGAACGTCCGGAGGACGCCGAATTTGGCTTTTCAGGACGCGAAAAATCCGGCCCGGACGCAGATAATTAGCTCCCGAAGAAAGAGACTAGACTTCTTTAAAATTTTCAACAAGTCAGAATTTAACTTTCAAAGAACCCACACGTTGGTCACACCTTGATAGAACAACAGAGGGGTTGTTAATTGGTACCGATTATCAATAAATCAACTTGTCATTACACATGACGTAACGAAAATCGTCGTAGGCACGTGTCTCTTAACCGCCAATTACTGAACCTTAATTCGGCAGGCTTTGATCAGTATAAAGCAAAGAACAAATTGTGTCAACACTATATCGCTGTATCAGTCCTACCGAATCCTAACGAGAGTCTGTAAACTGGCGATATATAGAAATTCGGTTCGTTCACTTTAAGATTCTTTCTCGCTGATTTTTCAGCATGTTTCCCGCCATTTCTTGTTCACCAAGTACAGAACGAGTACCAGTATATCTATAAATAACGCTGCGGTAAATCTGTGAGGTCAACACAGAGACAGTTGAACACGCGGCATAGGAATTACACCCCAAGCTTCTGTTTACACATGACAACCTTGGTTAACACCGTCGTTACGCTTCTGTCTTTTGGGTCATTGCGTTACGGGAAATTTGTCTGCGTACTGGTACGCTCACAGGAAAATGTCAATTGTGTTTTTCAAATATTTTATTGGGTATTTACGCAAATACGCTGCTTATCTGGAGCACTGATACTCAGGAGAATGTATTGTAAATAATAGTTTTTTACATGGATTGACGTTTTCCATGGTGTTCAGATGTTTGCATGACTTGTCTCTTGTTTTTAATATTTTGTCATTCATGACAAAATAAACTATTAGAGTCATGTAAATGTTATGTATATACGAGACGGAAAGGCTGGAGAAAGGATAATCCTGTTGATCCAAATATGCTATTTATTTTACTAATAGCTTATCTCTTGAAAATTAGTGGTTAGGTAATTGTCAGCTAGCTTCTATTTAGTTACCTACAGGAGTTAGCTTGTTCTTTAGTGATAGGTAAACAGAAAAAAATGTGTCTCGGATGACATTTGTACAGTTTCTAGATTCTGTTTTTAATTGAAATATATATGCACGATCATGTGAAGTCCTGATTTTGCATGTGTCTTATACTGTGGATATAGCATATCTACAGTGAATTGTATTGTGTATATATGATATATCTACAACTGATTTGGTTGTGGATAGGTATATCTACAATGGATAGGATTGTTTAAATAAGTTTAATCAGGGACATGTGATTGTTCATTTCATACTTTAAATGTCGGGACGACATTTCCCGAAGAGGAGGAGAATGTCACAGGGTCAGCTAAAAGAGCTAATGGAATGATTGTCCCGCTGGTCCTAAAAGTCCTATAAATCCCATTCCTATATTTCACATCATTAAAATAGCCCTCCTCATGTTCCATTAACAGTTCAGTCATCTTAATGTTATTCTAAAAGTTAAGCGCTATACCATATCCGGTCGTTCTACGCATGTTGGGCGCGCGATGCACTTGAATGCATGTCACTTAGCATGCGCCAACTAACAGCGGGCTTTCCTTTGTCAGTCCATCATTGTCTGGCGAAGGGGTAACTCACGTTCCCCTGTCAGGACGACATCGTTGTTACGTTATATAATCTTTTCCTTAGGATTATATTTGTAATATTGCAGGTATGCGTTTACTTTCATTCATACGTTTATTATGCCATTTGTGAACTATCATGCATATAATTATGAACATTAATTGAGAATTGAGTATTTACACCCGAACTGCGAAGTCAGTCCATCATTGTCTGGCGAAGGGGTAACTCACGTTCCCCTGTCAGGACGACATCGTTGTTACGTTATATAATCTTTTCCTTAGGATTATATTTGTAATATTGCAGAGGTGGCTCGTGGTTTGGGCGGTAGGGATATGATGAAATAAACCCTAGAGATACCACCACTAGTATTGTTATTGTGAAGTAAATCCCCACCGGACACCCCCCGTAGAACAACCCTTGGTCCAACCTACAACAATGGGTCAACCTGTTACACGTCATTCCCCATAAATAACGATTTATTTTTGTATTTTTGCTCATATGTCTAAACGGATGAAGAACTAAATGGTCATAGTCCCCCTGGCTCGAAACGACCCATTTTCTTCCAGAACGATAGTCAATACGAGTAGCCAATCGAACTCGCCCATTGAAGCCTAAAGCTCAACGCACATGGTCTTTCGAATAGTTGGACGGACACACGGCGCCAAGTGTGTGCGGCTATGGTAACGTACCGCTGAGCCACTTGGGGAACGTCGTTAGGAGAATTCAAACTGAACTGAACTTTCGAAAAGACTAAAATTAAAAATGTCTAAGGTTAACACACATGCGCCAGGTAAGAAAGGGCATTTTTTCCAGCGAAGCAGACAAATCAATTTCAATGATTCAACGAAGCTAAATAAGCCTTAGTCTTCAGAGGGCTTGAATATTTTCCCCCAAAACGTTCCAGGACCCAATTTTTCCAGACAAAAAAATACCCAGGACAGGTCACATAACCAAGATGGCAAACATTTATTATGGTAAAAAATTTCAAAAATCTTCTCCCCAGAACCACGCCGGGCCGCGTAGCGCAATCGGTAGGGCACCTGACTCATAAGTCAGAGGTCCTGGGTTCAAAACCCGGTCTGGCCACATACTTTCGTTTCTCCTTCCGCTGATTCAAGAAGGGCAGTTGTCAGTTACTGGCGAAAGTATGTGCACTTAGTACTGGTTAACCGCTTAGGAGGTCTAAGCCTGCCCAGGAATAGTGTGGTTAGGTTAACTGACCGTCCTGACATGACCTTAGCTGTTTACCGTGGACGTTAAGCATCAAAGCAACCAATTCTCCCCCAGAACCACAAATCCTATGATCTTGAAACTTAGCATGTCCCATCAAGGACTCAAAAGCTCAACAAAATTTATATAAATGATGACCCTGGGAGGACCTTGATCTGTTTTACGGCAAGGTCAACTTTTGAGTCACTTAGGTTTTTCTATAGGAAAAAGTGAAAAAAGTTGATTTTTTTTTAGAAACAATGCAGTCTGCTACCTGAAAGTTTGTAGATGCAGACAACAAGCTTTAGTGAGGTTGGTTGGTTGATTTGATGCTTAACGTCCACGGTAAACAACTAAGGTCCTGTCGGGACCGTCAGTTAACCTAACCACACTATTCCTGGGCAGGCTTAGACCTCCTAAGCGGTTAACCAGTACTAAGTGCACATACTTTCGCCAGTAACTGACAACTACCCTTCTTGAATCAGCGGAAGGAGAAACATTAGTATGTGGCCAGACCAGGATTCGAACCCAGGACCTCTGACTTACGAGTCAGGTGCCCTACCGATTGCGCTACCCGGCCCGGCTAGCTTTAGTGAGTATTCATGGTAAAGGTCATATCTTCACCTGGGCCTAAGGCCATTTACATTGAAAAATTAAAACTCGCTTTTTTATATAAACTTGACCATCATGGAATATTTCCGCGCTTGCGCGGGCTCTTTTCTAGTTTTCCATATATTGACTGCAGTAAATGCCATTTTTTAATTTTCCCCATTATAAGTCAATGCAACTCTAAGTTGCCATTGAAACCAAACTAAAGGGCCAATTTTATATATAACAAGAGGTCCATGATGGACCTAAATGGCTCACCTGAGTTATGATGAAATAACATGGAAGATCATCTATTTGATGGTGGTTCAATTGGAGCAGTTTTGCACTTTTGAATCTATATTCTGACATAGTTTCATTTAGATTGGATCAAAACTGTGCCCTCTAGAGTGTACACAATGTTTTTCTAAGATCTGACATGGCAATCTATTTTTTGATCAGACATTATTCAGTTCCAAACTTGGCCTACATTTCATGAAGATACACATTCTGACAAAGTTTCATGAAGATTCAATGCAAAATAAAGCCATTATTGTGTACACAAGGTTTTTCTATGATCTGACCTGGCGACCTACCGGTAGTTTTTGACCCGACAATACCCAGTTCTCAATTTGGCCTAGATTTCATTAAGATAATCATTCTGACAATGTTTCATGAACATTGATCCAAAACTCTGCTCTCTAGAGTATACACAATGTTTTTCTAAGATTTAACCTAGTGACCCAGTTTTTGATCCAACATGACCCAGTTGCACCCTTGGTCTAGATTTGTTGGAGATAAACATTTGGACAAAGTTTCATGAAGATTGGAACAAAACTGTGCCCTCTAGAGCATTCACATGGTTTTTCTAAGTTCTGACCTGGTGACCTAGTTTTTGACCTGACATGGCCCAGTTCCAAATATGGTCTAGATTTCATAAAGATAAGCATTCTGACAAAGTTTCATGAAGATTGGATCATAACTGTGCCCTCTAGAGTGTACACAAGGTTTTTCTAAGATTTGACCTAGTGACCTAGTTTTTGACCCCACATGACTCAGTTTCTAACTTGGCCTAGATTGTTTAAGGATAAACATTCAGACAAAGTTTCATGAAGATTGGATCAAAACTGTGCCTTCTAGAGTATACACAAGGTTTTTCTAAGAATTGACCTAGTGACCTAGTTTTTGATCCCACATGACCCAGTTTCAATCTTTGTCTAGAGTTCATTAAGATAAACATTCTGACAAAGTTTCATGATGATTGGGTCAAAACTGAGCCCTCTGTGTCATTCTAAGATTTATTTCTATTTTTAGCTCTGGCGGCCATTTTGTTAAACGGAGTGGAACAGTTTTAGCAATTTTGGTTCAGGGCCATGAGCCAAACATTTCTGTGAAATTTTTTTGAAATCGAGCCATTGGCTTCAGAGCAGATGTCGTCTAAAGGTTTTTCTATTTTTAGCTCTGGCTGCCATTTTGTTCAGCGGACAGGGCTCTCGATCACCGAAATTTGGGGCCGAAATTCGGCCCCATTCCCAATGCCAAAAAGTATGTTTTTTTCCCAATTCCAGATGAAAAATTCCCAATCTGATTAAGCCTGTTTGGTCCAAGAATACTGCAGTTGCATCAATACAAAATGTATTAAAAACCACCTAAAACTAAAAATGTAAACATAATTTATAACTTTAAAAATCGGGAAGCGATTACATTAATTTTTCAATCACGATCGTCATGTTTTGTTACTGGAAAGTGGTACCGGGTTTTATCATGTACTGTTAGAGTTAGTCAATGTACTGTTAGAGTTACTTCCCTTCCATTAGAGGGCGAATAGCCTAGCGATTTTCGCTGCAATATGTTAATATTTTCTTTGCTTCAAGGGCCAATATTGTTGTGGTGAACAATATTTTGACTTATTATTTAATTTAAAGCCTTCCCATGCTAACATTTGATCGGAGTTTTTACCTAGGGTGGATGATTTTGCTGTTTTTGTGTTTCGTACCTGAATTGATTTTTACAGACATTTTCGGCCATATCCAAAATCATAAACAGGATTACCGGGACATCCAAGAGTTAGTATAGTGATAGTAACGTACCGTGGATGTTTTGTACTTGCAGGACTGAAAGTTTTGTCATGTTCTGCATTGTGACAGTCCACTTTCTTTCAAGTTATGCTTAGTTCACAGATGCTTCAAACCTAGAGTGTTATACTGTTGTTATTTTTCTAGGTCCCAGTCTTGTCTCCAATTTGAGAGTGGCAAGATAGGGAAGTTGCCAGTTCAAAGGAAAGAAAGAAAAACTCAACACCCACAAATAGTTTTGTTATTATCTAATATCCCAACTATTTGATAAAGTTTATTATGATTCACTATCTGCTAGATCTATGTCTGATTATTGACTGGATTCCTCTGAAAATATAACAATACCATATGTAAATAGTGTTGGTCTGACTATGAAAACTTCACACATAAAACAATGAAAATTTTCCCAATTTTAGACAAAACAACGCTATTTTTCCCAATTCTAAAGGCCCCGGCCCCATTCCCAAAAAGGGGTGTGAGAGCCCTGGCGGATCTGAACCGTTTTAGCAATTTTGGTTCAGGGCTATAACAGAAACATTTGTGTGAAATTATTTTGAAATTGGCTTACTGGTCTAGGAGGAGCTGTTGTTTGAAGAAATTGTTGATGGCGGACGGACAGACGGTTGGTTGGTTGATTTGATTCTTAACGTCCACGGTAAACAACTAAGGTCATGTCGGGACGGTCAGTTAACCTAACCACACTATTCCTGGGCAGGCTTAGACCTCCTAAGCGGTTAACCAGTACTAAGTGCACATACTTTCGCCAGTAACTGACAACTGCCCTTCTTGAATCAGCGGAAGGAGAAACGAAAGTATGTGGCCAGACCGGGATTCGAACAGACGGACGAACGCCGGACAAATATCGATCACAATAGCTCACCTTGAGCACTTCGTGCTCAGGTGAGCTAAAAAAACAACACAAATTTTCAATCCCCCAGCCTAAGGATACTACAGATGGAATCTGGGCCTTATCGGCCCAATGGCTTCTGAGGAGATAACTTTTTTTAAGTATTTTTTTCCCCATTTTTTTGCATTTTGGTTTCCATGGCAACCAATAAAAGGAGCAGTAGGCAAAAAAAAACCATAGCTAATAAGAGACTTTCCAAGGAACAATCTATAAAAGTTTCGTCAACATATCTGCAATGGCTTGGCAGTAAATGCCATTTTTCAATTTTTCCCATTATAAGCCAATGCAACTCTAAGTTGCCATAGCAACCAAACTTAAGGGCCAATTTGCATAAAAAAAAAAAACAACAACAAAACTTTCAAATCCCCAGCCCAAGGATGCCACAGATGAAATCTGGGCCTTATCGGCCCCGTGGCTTCAGAGGAGATAACTTTTTAAGTATTTTATCCATTTTTTTTCCATTTTGGTTTCCATGGCAACCAATAAAAGGAGCAGTGGCCAAAAAAAAAACATATAGCTGATAGAAGACATCTCAAGGAACATTTCTATAAAAGTTTTATCAACATATCTGCAATGGCTTCGCAGAAAATGCCATTTTTCAATTTTCCCCATTATAAGTCAATGGGAACTCTAAGTTGCCATAGCAACCAAACTAAAATGCCAATTTTCATAAAAAACACAAACTTTCAATCCCCTAGCCCAAGGATGCCACAGATGAAATTTGGGCCCAATCGGCCCAGTGGCTTCAGAGGAGATGTTGTTTAAAAGTGTTGACGGACGACAGACGACGACATACCACGACGGACCACTGCCTATCCTATGAGCTCCCCAGGAGCTTTCGGCTCTAGTAAGCTAAAAATCACATTATTTTATCTGACAATTTTTACTTTCATAGCCATTTCAATCACATTGTATTGCATATATGCATATATATGTACCTGCCCCTGTGAAATGTCAAACATGCTAACCCAATAGCAACAGTAAGTTCATTAAGTCCAAATCTTACGGTAATATATATGTTGGATACACTATCTTATGCAAAATATAAACATTTATAACAGCCAAAGTTAGTTAGATAAAACAGCTACAAATTGCGAAATTCTGGCCCGATCCAGTGAATTTACGTACCGATGAGCCAGCATGCAGTCCTGGACATGGTACTGAAACATCTTCAGCCTCTCTGTATACTTGTTTTATATGCTAAGGCTGTTCAATGATTGTTGGGCACATCCAACTTCTGTTTCAGCTGAAAGCTGTGGTGCCACAAATCAGAAAATTCACCTTCATTGCTTTGAGGGCACCACAGATGTAATGAACGGATGGACTGAGGAGTTCCCCAACACGTACTTAGGCTTCACTAGATTAGCGAGAAGCTTCAACATAGCAAGCAAGGAGGCACTGAGATCCCTCAGCCCAAAAATGTTGTTGCTGGAGTCCCACTCTCCCTGCTTCCACATTGGTGGCAGGCGGTATTCCTCGCCAGGTTCTATAGGGATGGTGGCAAAGATGGTAGCAGACATCAGGGAGGAAACCTGAGCCATGAGTTGCTTCACGCAATCCGAGACAACTCTTTCTATATTTACTGCTACACCCTCTTTTCAGAGTATTATGAGCAGGTGTACTTTTGTACACTCCAGTGTTGCAGGATGAAAGCCTACATATAGCCATGTAGCAATAGTAGGGATCTTTAACCTGCACAGGGAATGACTCTCCCTGCAGAGGGGGCCTCCAGTTAACGCCCCGATCTGAAGGACGGCACACATGACACTTGTAAGCATCATCCCTGCAAATGATGCTAGAATGGCCTTACAACTGAAGTTGCCTCATCGGAGACAGTTGATGGGTTTAAGGCCAAAATATAATATCCTAGGGTAGAGCAGGGGTTAGGTATGGAATGCCTGCCCCTGGGGACTTCTTGTAAATAGTTTTAATCTGCTGGTGGCTTTGTCACAAATTCAATTTTTTTTTCTGATAACTTATGTGCCACACCTCAAACCTGCCATCATGGTAATATTTTTTGACCGAGAGCTGTAAAGATAGAAAGAAAAGATAGAAAAACACGTTCGAACATAGGAAGATTTCGCCTTGGGTGTGGATCGAACCCACGGCCTCTGGCTTCAGAGTCAAATGCACTGACCACTGAGCCACCGGGCTTCACTAAAGCCATCACGCTTCTTCTGCCAATATTCTTAATAGATAAGGGTCCACCTTCTCAGCATCGAGGAGGAGTGTGGGGAGAAATCCTGACACCAGGGCCAACTCCCAAGTCTTGGGCCATGCTGACAGCCAAGGACAACGCGTCGCCTCACCCCCTCAAAGTTCTTCAACGACCGGAAAAAGAGTGTTTGTCAAAGGCAGTGCCTTAATTTCATATTAAAGCATCGATTAAACCGTAATAAAACGTCAAATCGTAACTATTTACCATTCTGCTACTTTTGTGACAGCAGCATTTCCCGCCAAACGTCATAATATAGACTGGTACAATATAGGGTAAAAAGTGCAACCAAGCTGTGTTCTTGTTGCACTCTCTCCGACCGGTATGGGTCAACCGTAGTACTATAGTTTCCAGTTTCACCTAGTAGAGTCAAGTCTCGTCAAATCAAGAAAGCTGCTTTTAAAGTCAAATCATTTGCAAACACGAATAACGCAAGCTCCAACGAGCTTCTACCTCCGGCTATTTCACATAAAAAGATAAAAGAAAGAATTAGAAACTAACAACTAAAATCATGCAGACAGAGTTAAGAGCTACCTTTCCATCTAGACAAGACTACCTATCACAGTTTTCTATATTCATTTTCGCAAACTGATCAAATTTTAAAAAAATCAAATTAAAAAACAACAACAACAAACAAACAAAAAAAGAAAAACAAGATGATGCCTGAAAAAGTTCAAAATACAAAATATCAATCTGCCAGCTGAAACAATTAAGTTAAAGCAAATACAACATTTAAATGACTAAATAAAATAAAACGATTGAATAAATAATACAAGATTTTTATGCCAAACTTTAGATGGATTAAATGTGCACCCTTTAGGGAAGAGTCATTTATTATCAGGTGGTGGGACCGGGTACATTTTCTGATGATTCAGAAAAGATTCTACGACCCCTCCTCCCCCCCACACCCCTCCCTCCCTCGCCAGCCTCACTTTTTTTCGAACCCCGCCCCGCCATCAAATTGGTAACAATAAAGTTAAATACCACCCACCGACCCACCCTCCCACACAGAACCCACAACAACCCGACATTCACATGATAATGACCATATTACCTATTTTGTGTCAGACTGACCTGAATCAAACCTCTAAAAGACAATGAACATTTTCTCAGTTTTACAGCTTATTAATTATTGATACAGATAATGGTCCATTAAATATTTTCTGCATATTTTTTCTGCATTGGCTCACCCTGAAATCTGATGCTGATTGCTCTATAAAGTTGTTAATAATATTAAAGGGGGGGGGGGGGGGGGGGGGGTCTGGGGGAGCAGTGGGAGCAGCCCCGAGAAGCCAAAGCAGTTTTGTTGATGACAGCCACCTTGAGATTTTATGTCACACATGCAGGCATTAAATTTACTGATTGCCATGATTTTATAGATTAATTTATACTGTTCTGCTACTAGCAAAGCTAATTAATGGAAATATATTTTTTTTCAGGACACGAAGCGGGTCTTTTCTGTAAATGTTTTGAAGACAAGTTTGGAAGAATAGAAGTAAACTGAAAATGATGAAGTAATGGGGGTACGTGGGGCATGCCCCCCCCCCCCCACGTAGCTGAGACATTTTTAAATGAATTAAGACTGATGGAATAATTTTGACCCAGCCCCCCTTATGCCTAACAAAATATATGTCCCCTACCCTCTGCTCCATGGCTTAATTATTTTCGAACCCATCAAAAAAAAAAAAAATCTGCCCACCCCCGAAAGTACCAGCACCCCCCTCCTCCCACCTGTTAATAAATGACTTGTCCCTTATGGACAGTGAGCTTAGAATAACAATAAATCCTTATACGTGTATTGTATACGAAAAATGGCTCTGTGGCGGATACCCGGTATATAAGAAATATAAAACGGGTGGGACTGCACTAAATACACAAGGCTAAGAGATATTGTAACAGAGGTAAAAGGAGAACCAAGAAAAAATGGATGCAGAGAGGTGTGGTGGGATCCGAGGTCAAAGGAAGCAACAACAGCTGAACTTCTACTTTGATATTGCGCAGGGCATAAGCATCACGGGCAAGTTCCGTCAGCAACATGGTTAAAAACATTATGCCGCTGTGTAGCTGTGTTGTCTAGGCTGTGTCGGTCTGCTGACGTGCCTGGAACTCGTCTACAGATAATGCATGCACAATGACCGTGGGGAGGGGGGCATTCCATTCCTTAATAGTCCTGGTCCCGAGGTTATAAAACTTGAGTACATTCTCAAACTCAAAATAAAGCACACTGATTGGCTGCTTCCGAGCACATGCTCGGAAGCAGCCAATCAGTGTGCTTTATTTTGAGTATGAGATTATTCTCAAGTTTAATAACCTCGAACCCTGGGTAGGAAGCTGTGTCTGTACTGTTCATAGTTGGTTCGCAATTGTATGAAGGCGAGATCATGGAAAATGGTTGCAGAGAGGTGTGGTGGGATCCGAGGTCAAGGGACGCAACAACAGCTGACCTTCTACTTTGATACTGCTCAGGGCATAAGCATTACGGGCAAGTTCCGTCAGCAACATGGTTAAAAACATTATGCCGCTGTGTAGCTGTGTTGTCTAGGCTGTGTCGGTCTGCTGACGTGCCTGGAACTCGTCTACAGATAATGCATGCACAAGGACCGTTGGGAGGGGGGCATTCCATTCCTTAATAGTCCTGGTCCCGAGGTTATAAAACTTGAGTACATTCTCAAACTCAAAATAAAGCACACTGATTGGCTGCTTCCGAGCACATGCTCGGAAGCAGCCAATCAGTGTGCTTTATTTTGAGTATGAGATTATTCTCAAGTTTAATAACCTCGAACCCTGGGTAGGAAGCTGTGTCTGTACTGTTCATAGTTGGTTCGCAATTGTCAGATTGTATGAAGGCGAGATCATGGGTTCTTGTGCGGCCAGAGGAAAGTATGACATAATCTGGAAGTTCGACTAGTGAGAGGTTGTTGACAGCTTTGTAGAGACGTGTTAGTCTTAGGGTTTAGAGCTGAGTCTGATAATACATTTTATTTTATACTTAACAGTGAAACCAATGCATCTTTCTGATGAAAAAAAAGCGAAATTACATTTAGTCACTAAATGTAATTTCGCTTTTGACTGATACGATTATGTTTTCACTTTAGCGCACTGCGAGTTTTTTTTAATAAATATGTTCTGAAAAGTAAGATCCTTTGGAAGCAAGGAACACACCAAAGAATATATAATAGCAGACTCGGCTTAATTTCTTTCCCAAAAGGTCTGAAATGTAGCGTTTTTGTCTGACATTATGCTCCGGGAGCTAGCACGTTAAATCAAGTAAATGGCGTCACATTTTGACGTCATTTTTTGAGCTGGCGTAACGCTAATTTGCAAGAAATTTGCTGAACTCAAGTTGTCAGCTGTGAAATGCATTTTAGAATTTTATTCAACAAGGCTTTTAACTTCTCCACAAGGAGGCCAAAGTCAGACCGAACACCTAGTCAACTCTCGATATCTCGAAGTCGAACTTCAGTCCAAACTACTGATATCTCAAGTAAATTTTCTGGAAGCAGAAAATTTACTTTGAGATATCAGTAGTTTGAGATAACAGGAGTTGAAATGTAAATAAAAATAGGAAATATATTCCTTAATATAAGAAGAAACTTTGAGATATGAGTGTTTGAGATATCGAGCGTTTACTGTACTTTCTTTAGGAGCTGCACCAGAAAGGAGTGTGAGTGTGTCCATTCTTCTTTTTGTCGTTTACATTTCTCCCTTCACCTTTCGCTGTCTTGGGTGGTTTTGTTTCTGTCCTCTTCTGGGGATCATTTATATTTATACAGTCCACGTTTAGGAATATGTCATTCCACACATCTCACCCACTGAGCGCTGCCCGCTACAACACTGAGTTCTACGCATGCTCATGATCCAGCACACGTGACGATTGTGTACCATGTACAGCTCACTACGCACTGCCTGCCATGCAATGTCCATAGCGGCACTGAGTTTTGCCAATCCACAAAATCTACGCCACAGAGATAGCTCAAAAAAAAAAAAAAAAAAAAAAAAAAAAAAAAACACATAGAACACAGCAGAACACACACATACCCAGCACATGCGCCACTGCCACTGTAGAGCCACTGCCACAGCGCGCAAAACAAACGTTCTCCTCGATGTAACATACATGGAGCTAAGGTCGTCAACGCGGCGCTCTTAAACGTTTACCCAACGCTATATTATATAACAGCTTTCTATAGATACACTGTGGTAGGAGCAAGAAGAATTATTTAAAGAGACGTTCACTAGGGAATTGGTTTGTTTTATGCAGAAAATATCTTATAACACAGAGAAGGAATGACCTAAGTAATACTCGGTAAGAGGCTTGGCAGATCCAGATAAAACATTGAGGGTGTGCCTTCAGTCCGGATCTAAGACCAAAGATGGATAGCCGGTCCCCTGATTGAACCCTGTGGCACACCTTTTATAACCTGCATCCACGAGCTGGTATGAGCACCCAGCCTAATCCAAGTAAATACTAAGTAATTGTACAGCCTCGAGCGACAGCCCATAAGCTCTCAACTTTTTCAATCAAGAGGTTATAGGGAAGGCAGTCAAAGGCCTTAGACAAGTCCACGAGTAAAGCATGAGTGTAGCAGCAGCACACTCGATCTGCATTAAGATATGGTATACTGTTCTCGTCCTTGTTGGATTCCTTTATCCGTCCCTCTTGGAACAACCACTGATTCTAGGTCTAGGCCATGAAATAGTTTGGTGCGGTAACAAGTTTTACCCTAAAGCCCTAAAATCACATCACCAGTCTACATAATCTTGTCACGCAAATGCTTGAAAATTGCCGCTGCGTGTTATCTCGATAAGATGCAAGCCTCTATCTACAGTGTGGAGTAAGGCAGACGAGGAGCGAAGTCCAACTTAGAAAACATGCAATATGATATAAATGACCCGCTTAGAACCAAAATCTTGTTGTAGTGACTCATCACTGATTGATTTCTCAAAGGTCTGACTTTAAATGACTCGTGTTAGAGGCATCAAAATAACAGTTTTCTTAGTTGTAATAGGTTTTCGTGCCCATAATCGCTATTCGCATGACAGTCGTGCAAAAATTGATAAAAATTACCAGTGTGCAAAATCATACAAAGAGCCTATATACAGAAGAGTTCAGTACTGCCTGTAACGGCTGAAGATGGAAGATTGAAGATTTTACTGTAAAATTACAGTCAGTTGGGACATGATAACTGTTATGTATCGTCGATGTATCCAACTTCGTTATGCATAAAACTTCGTTAGGTTTCGTCATCTTCCTGTCCCGCGCATGAGGTCAAGGCTACCACATGCCAAGGCATTGAGGCTACCACGTGTGTCTGTTGGTAAACATTGAGCTCGAGAACTGTCAAAGTTGTTCGGCTGTTTTCCAGTGCACTATGTGTTTCAAGCAAGTAAGTACTGAGCAATCAAATTCTACATGCTTAAAATTAACAATTCTCACTATTACTTTTTTCTCATGGTGTTAAAATACCCACAATTTCCTAGATTTTCAGTTTTTCACTTTGTTTGCTGAACGCATCATTCGGGTGACTTCTATAGAAGGTTAAAATCAAACAACCATCAAAAGATTATTTTAGGCCAAGCCGATTTTACCTTCAGTTTCATGTCCCTATCCTTAGGCTCAAAAATGGAAAAAGTGACTCCTTTTAAATGAATAAACGCTGTAGCATGTTTATATTTCAGCAGTTTATTAATTAATATGAAACAAATTTAACAAACAATAGAAAAACTTATAAAACAGAGTAAAGGTAACATGCTGGATGGTATTAACCTCAACCAAAACAATCAAAGAAAGTAATTCCCCAAGCAGGCCCCTCTACTGACGAATCAGAGATTGATGAAACTGAAAAATGTTGTGTTTGCTCTAAATACACCCCTGATCAAGTCAGAAATTCTTTGGACGTAAAGTTCACCAATTGGTTACTTACAGTGTGCAAACTTGGAATGAAAGCACTGGGTCCATCTTATATATTGCACCCCTATGCGAGCTGTGAAGAGAGACATTATCTTTTACTGTACTCACTGCTCAGAAGACCCCCCCCCCCCCTCTCCCCTGAAGAGTTACTCTCCCCTTTCAGATTTGTTAATAGTGTGTTAACTGTTTTAGTTGGAAATATTAATTTTTGAATTTGTTAAAATTGTTACTGTTGGACTTAATAAATATAGAGAGTACAGTCAAGCGATGATTGTACAAAAGATGGACCCTGGCATTGATCTGAACCAAAAGAAATGGTGAGTAAAGAAATAATGCCTAGCAGTTTTATTACTTTTTTTTATTTTTTGTTTTTGTTTTGTTTTTGGTATCTAGTAAAATTAATTTGGAAAATCTTACAACGAAAAAATAATAACCTTGGCCTAATTAAAGCATGGCTAATTAGCATAATTGTCAGCGCATGCGCCCTAACGAAGTTTTATGCACTTCCCATTGTTTACAAGATGGCGGACACACGCTAGTCGAAGCGTTGAAAACAATAGAAATTGGAATCGCAGGGTCATTATTTTCGCCATTAATGTTGCCAGAGGTATTGATTCATCGGGTAATGGTGGATTTAATTGTGGCTGCCATATTGTCTATTGCCGAAAACCGCGTATACTCTTAGGGTACCGAAGTTTCATGCATCGAGGATAACAAAATAAACAGTTCACCATGACGTTGCAGGGATAATTACGGCATAGAATTTTATGAGAAAAATATCTCATTTAGCCATTTTACATGAGAGATTCTCCATTCTCAGTGAGATTTTTTGGTACTATCCATTATAGAATTGCATTTCTTCTGATGAGATTTTTCCCCCACTGAACAGATTTCAGTGAGTTTGGCAAAAATAGTGCAAATCTCTCACAATCTCGCCCGAAAATGATCCATGCGTTGTTGCTCTTCCTTGCGAGTGTGGGCTGTCCTTACAGCGGGAAGGGCGACAGCGTTGGTGCTGGAGCATGAGGTTGTGTTATTCATACCAAGGTTGGTTGCAACATTTAATACCAATTCTCTGTAAGCACCAGACTTTTTGTATAGAGGGTCGGAAACGCAAGGTCGGAAGTTCTTTTTCAAACTTTCTCCATTTTTTTGTTGTCACACAAAAACAAGTTATTCACACTTCGTTTGTTCATTTTTCATCTCGTTGCCATGGTAACCGCGTTTTTCTGTTTTTGCAGAAAAAATGCAAAAATATTCAACAGAAATTCACACTTTCTGTCTTTGTATATCTCCTAGAATAGGCTAGGTTTCATCGGTAACTCTTTTAATCTAAAAACCAGGGACTTATGTAATTAATGTGAAACATCAAAACAACGTTCTTCTAATGTCTTTGGTATATCTACTGTACAGCAAATGTGGGTGGGGTAACCAGGTATTGCAAAACACTATTTTTAGGCATTTTTAATCATCATGTTTAAAAAACGCACACTTCTGTGACACATTTGCATACTTTAACGTCAAACAGGAGGCTTTCCATTTTTAGAAAATGAAAAAAACTGAGTGGGGCAAAGCTGAGGTCAGACCGTAACCATGGAAACAAGTCATACCCCATGCAAGAAAGTAAAAACGGAAGGTTATACTATTACCACAGATTTGCAACAAAATTAAATGCATTGCAGCTATAACTAGTGATCCTTCTGCTATTGAAATGTGTATTCTACTTAATTTGATGAAATTTTGACATCTTAAGGGTTGCGAGGGCTATTTATAGCCATTAAAAGGGCCCAAAAAGGGGCAAAAATGGTAAAAAAATATCATATATATCACTCATTCTCACATGAATCAACAAAAGACAACACTTATTACTTTTATATTTGTGAGGAAAATACTAGTTTGACATATACTGATAGAAAACATGACAATGGAGAGCCCTAAATTTCCAGGGATTGAGTCTATAGGGGCCCAAAAGGGATATGTTTAAGAATATTTTACCAATATAATCACCATTTTTCACAATGGAACACATTACAGCATTTGAAATGATGAAATTAGTTGCACAGAAAGAGCAGGCTTATTTATGTTGCAGGTAAATTTGCAACCGGGGGTGGGAAGGGGTGGGTGGGCCCATGTCCTATTGATTTAAGGGGTCCTAAAAAGGGACAAAAATGGTCAAAATTAACACAAATCACTAATCCTGTCCACGGACAAACATAAACAAAACAGTTTACTTTCAAATTTGTAATGAAAATTTAAGTTTGACACAGACTGAGATAAAATATGGCAATGGGCGCCTTACATCTCCAGGTTTGGAGTCCCAAAGGGCCCAAAAGGAGTCCCAAGGGGGCCCGAAAAGAGAAAAATGGAAAATATTTGCCATAAATAATGATCATGCTTCACAGAGAAACACCCTACAGCATTTGTCATGTTAAAATAAGCAGAGGAAAATATGTTTATGTTTGCTACTAGTGAATTTGCAATAAGGGATAAGAAACCAAATTTATACCCATTTAAGGGTCCCAAAAAGGGGCAAAACTGGTCAAAAATTGCCTCATATCACTTAACCTCTCTTCGAATAAATAAAATGCAACACTGGTTCCTTTTAAATTGTTATGAAAATATTAGTTTGACATATAGTAACAGAAACATTGCAATGGGCAGCCCTATTTCTCCTGGCTGGGTCTATAGGGGCCCCGAAAGGGGTACATTTAATGATATTCACCCAACATAATGATCATTCTTCTTATTGTACACACTACAGCATTTGTCATTATGAAATAGGTTGAGAAAAGCACAGCCTCAGCACAGTCTTATATATGCCATTGGTAAAGTTGCAATCATGGGACTAGGAGCCCTGGTTTTATCAATGTAAGGGGTTCAAAAGGGGCAAAGATGGTCAAAATTTAAAAACAAGAATCAATATTTCTTTCCACAGACTGACTGACAACAGACAATACTGGTTACTTTTAAATTTGTTATGAACATAAGTTTGACATATGTTGATAAAAAACATGGCAATGCGGGTGCCTTACATCTCTAGGTTTGGAGTCTTAGGGGCCGAAAAGGGAAAAATTCGAAAATATTTGCCCAAAATAATGGCTATTCTTCACAGAGGAGCACACTGAAGCATTTGTCATGTTAGAATCAGTAGCCAAAAATGGAGGCTTATATATGCCGTTAGTTAACATGGAATAATAATAATATAATAATAAACATGGTTTTAGGTCTTTGAATCCCTGTTTTTCATTAGTCACTGCGACAAATCTCTGTTCTTCATTGGTCACGCGAAACAACACACCACCACACAACAGAAAAAAACATTGTGCTGTAAGACGGGGGTTTTCCTTACAATCCCAAAAATCTAGACCTACCATATTTTATTGGAGGGAAAACCTGATCTTGTTCTACACTTTACCGTCGTATTCCTGAATATAATTACATCATGTGCGAAAAGCGATCTGGCTATAATTCTTCCATATTTGGTTCATGATACCCCTGTAGCATTACTTTTGATCAGGACAACATAAGATTCAGGGTTAGGCTCATAGGTAGGACTTAGCCATTTGTTGTATAGTTTTGTGTTATACATCAGAGCCTAATGATACTTGACCAGGTTAATTTCATGCTAGTTTACATCATATGGATGGTGCTGCTTACAAAAGGTCAAGGTCAAGGACTTTGAATTTAGTATATATATAACATTTGCAGCGTAGTTTTGTGTTAAAGTATGCTTTCATTAGGCGGTGGCACTGGGTTGGGGCATATGTGAGCCCCTGCTTGCTTGCTAAGAAGTGGTAACAAGTATAATTAAGGGAAATGTTTCTTTATTTTTCCATAAAAAACATACGGTGTGACCCTCATTAAAACTGAGACAGTTCTAATGAGGGTTCGTAACATTTATTTATTCAGAAATGAAAAAATATGTTAGAATTATCTTTAAAACCCCACCTTATCTGGAGCTCTGAATTTCATTAATTGTTATTAATATTGAAATACCTTAACTAATTTTACTGTCCAGGGAATCAAAGGGGAAGTCACAAAATTTGTCTCCCTTTGAAAAATTGGCAGAAAAGGCATGCCTATGTATCCATACACCGTATTTAGGATAATTAAACACTGCTCCAGACAAGAAGGGGGTAACAGGGATAAATTAGGGATTATTTTTCCTATGTTTCCATAAAAAAATCATTGTGACCCCTCATTAGAACCCCCTCATTAGATTCGTCTCGCTGAGCCTGAGACGGTTCTAACGAGGGTTCAAAACCTGTGCTTTCATTGAGAAATATCTTTGAATTGTCCCCGTTACCCTTGGATATATGGATAAATAATGAACTTTCTTAGGTCTGACAATTAACCGTCCAGACTGAAAACAGACTGTGCAGGCCGTGCATAGCTGCAACAGCTGTTTTGTTGGAGGTAAATCGTCGGTTTATTGGCCGCAATCCGTTTTTTCCCTTCTGCTGGCATGTCGCCTTGTATTGAAATTTCGGCAATGAAACCTACAAACCTACAATTTACCTCCCAAAATGAAAATTCTGAGTACAGTTACAGTTACACACTAAATTTACAAAATATTTTATTCGAAATTTGCGTAAAATCAAGATGAATATTAGGTATCTATAAATTGAACATGAATATCACAAATTTGAACCTTATTTACCCCGTAAATACGTAAATAGAGAGTTAAGTCAAAACTTGCAGCCTATACAACCTTTATTAAACGGCCTTTTTATTGGGGCGGGGGGGGGGGGGGGGGGGGGGCAAAAGACCGTGTGTTGGATGTTCATGCATTTTTCCCTGGGGTCCTTTTTCTATAGTATATACAAGTGCAGTATCAGACAGCATAAAATGAATATGTTAGAACAGACCGAAACTGAAAACTCAATGTGACTAGATACACTTGCAGGGGCGGCAACTCTGCCATTTTGCGTCTTGTCGCCATCTCAATGGGGACCAACTCCTGAAGGAAAGTATTTGCTCCCCATGGAGCTAAGCGCAGCCTCCAAAAGGGAATCCCACACTGGAAGGGAAGCAAACAGGAAGTCCCATGAGGCCAGGGAAGTGAAAATGGAATACCAAAAGTTGCTCCACGTTGTAAAATTGCTGGAAAACATGGATGTGCATCCATTCACCCTCAAAACAAAAATTATATCTGCATGAAAACTTCTTCGACAGAGACACATAACACGTCACAAGTGTATTAGAACAGATCAAGATGAAAACTTCTAACTTCTAACCGAAAGAGTTTGCCTTCCTTGGGTCAAAGCCCAACCTTCAAGAGCGAATCCTATAATGGAACGGAAGCAAACAAAAAGTCTTGTTAGACGAGGGAAGTAAACAGGAAGACCCAAAAATTATTCCCCTTTGTAAAATGGCAACAAAAAACATGGATGTTTATCCATTTCCCCTCAATTATTGCATCTGCATTAAAACTTCCTCGCCACAGACACATAACACGTAACGAATATATCTAACAGACCAAAACTGAAAACTCAAGGCTACAAGATAAACTGGCAGGGGGAGGCAACTGTGCCATTTTCTGTCTTTTCTCCATTCTCAATGGGGATCAACTCCTGAAGGAAAGAACTTGCCTTCTTTGGAGCAGCCCAATCCTACAACGGCAAGGAAGCAAACAGGAAGTCCCATAAGGTCAGGGAAGTAAACAGGAAGTCTGTCTCAAAAGTTGCCTCCCTTTTGTAAAATGGCTGAAAAAACTAAGATGTTTATCAATTCATCCTCAGTTATTGTACCTGCATCAAAACTTCCACCACAAAGACACATGACGCACCTCTTTGATCCACAGATAGCCCTAAGCTGCCTCCTTCATATCCAATATCCGGGATATTTATGATACATTTCAAGGACATTACAGAACTCATACCCCATGCTTGCAAGCATGACTTAACCCCTCATGTTTTAAGGACAGCAGAAAAATTTGACCTTTGGGAAACTATACTTCTTTATTTAGATATCCTATTTTGAGGATTGCTTTTCTTCATAATCACTTTTGATTTTTTACTGATTCGTTGAAAATTTGTTAAGTACCGGCAGCGCAAAACCGTACAATTTTCGCGTTTTGAACGCTTGTGCAACGCGTTTTTCGTGCGTGTGTATGAAACGCGTTTTGAAACGCTTGATTCACGTTTTTCGCGTTTATCTCGTTTTCCAAATATCCAATCAAATCGCTTCCCGAGAAACCCATGCGAAACGCGTGTTATCCGCGATTTTCGCGTAGCATAATTTTACCAATCAGAAAAGTTCATTTGCGTTTCTTTGTGACGTAGATAACGCGAAAATCGCGATTCATAATAAGCCAATCAAAACGCTCATCGCAAAATACGTGCGAAGCAGCCATAATATGGTCGTACGCGCATCACAATTTATCAGTATTTTTGCAGCGTTTTAAAGTGAATTATCAATTGGATTTATAAATAGAGTCATATTGCTTCATACTTTTTGGTATTGGGAATCGGGCCGAATTTCGGCCCCAAATATCGGTGATTGAGAGCCCTGTTAATTATCTATAATGCCTGAATATGACACCAACTGTACTAATTTTGAGTCTCTTGGTTCCTTCCTGGCAGGACCTAAAAATTTCAAGTACGGATTTAGGTACAGAGTAGGAAAGTATGGGTTGTATTTTTCATATCCGACCTTAAAAATTTTAACATAAAAAAGTTTTAAAAAAGTTTTAAGATTTTTGTGTGTGTGTGTGTGTGTGTGTGTTTTGGTGTGTGTGTGTGTGTGTGTGTGTGTGTGTGCGTGTGTGTGTCGGGAAGTGGGGAGAGGGGAGGGGGTCCTAGAAGTATGATGTTGCCTTCCTGTTAAATATTTTTGGAGGGGAGGGTCTCTGGTTCTGGCTGCCCCACACTCCAACCGTCCGACTCCAACGAATATGATTTCATGCAAAATTTATGACTTATGACTAGGATCGTTTTCCCGTTTCCATTGTAACTTGTGGCATCCGTTGACGATGAAAAAGTTTAGTCTCTCAAGCTTTTACAATAATTTTGGGGGAATTGGAGAGTCACAAAAGGCTTAAATTTAAATAATTTCAAGTTCTAGAAAAATGTGTTGTTTTCAGCCCTGAACCTGACACCGGGATTTCATTATAATTTCCATAGATCTAATTTTCTTTATATACTTCGCCGAAAATAATTGGGAAAAAGGCAAATCCTACTTTTAGTACTTACCAAATTTAGTTGGTTCTCAGTGTTTCAATAGCATTGTCAATGAAGCTAGCAACCAATCTGTACGAGACCGAAACGCGTTCGGCAAACGCAATTTTCATTGGTCTAAACACCAAACGCATGCGCACGCGAAGTAACGAAAAACGCGAACTAGAATCGCAGTTCTGATTGGATAAAGCGAATTTCGCGTACAAACGCCATTATTCGCAATTTTATGCAGCAATTTGATTGGTTCTTTCACAAACGCGTTTCTAAATCACAAAACGCGTTTGAAAAATACGCGTTTCGAACGCGTTTTGAACGCAAATTTCTTGCGGAGCGCATGTACGGTTTTGCGCTGTCGGTACTGTATCTGAATAATTGCACATTTTGAAATAATGACTTTCTCCAGTGGGCTGGCAGAAAAAAAAACTAAAAAAAAAAAAAAAAAAATAATAGAATAATAATAATGAATAAATAAATAAAAAAAAGATAAAAAAGAGATAAAAATAAATAGGCAAAAAAAAATAAGAAAAAAAGAAAAAATGCTCAGATCTTTGTAATCTTTTCTATTTGAGATTTATAGTCTTCGAAATAAACTCCATCGCTTAATGAATGGTGAGAGCAAGAGTACGTGGTCCAATAGTTATCCTGTTTGCAGCTGCCGTACAAGCTACATTGTATAGAAGGATTTGCAAGGAGTGTATTATATGACTGTTTTTTTTTGTTTTTTTTTGTTTTGTTTTGTTTTTTTTCAGCGCAGGCTTTGTATTTGTCTATTATAAGACTATGGCAAAAACATATAGTGGCTAAGAAGGTTTTCACTGAATTACTTTCTCTGGAATGAAGCATATTTAGAATCGAAATTTGTTATTCGCGCTATTTGTGCCATGCTTTTGTTACAGTCGTGTTAAACATAGGCATAGAAATGGCTAAAGGATAAGATCCACGGAAAACCAGCTTTACACATTTTCGAAAAGCTGATAATGTGTCACTGTCTGCATAAAATACTTTACTATTAATACCAACATCTCGATTTGTTTCTTTAAGAAAAAATGAAAAAAAGCATCCCGTTTTTTTTTCGTTTTTTTTTATTTCTTTTACATTTTCACATGAGTAGCCTCTGTTAGGCCCCTTTACTGAATTTAAGTATGGCATATTTTATATTAAAATATATTAGGCTTGTACTTTAACAACCAGTTTCAACGCCGCAAATGTAGCACTTTGTTTCAGTGTGAAGAAATTAAAAAATCTACAACATTTGTTGTTTATTTTTAAGCGAATTTCAAATTTACCCCTTTCTGGGTCCCTATATACTCCATACCCAGGAATTAAGGGCTACCTATATTGCCATATTTTCTATCAACATATGTCAATCTAATATTTCATAACAAATTAAAAAGTGACCAGTGTCGTCTTTTGTTGTTTTATAGAGAGAACGAGTGATATGTGGCAAATTATACCATTTTTGCCCCTTTTTGAGCCCCTTAAATTATCATAAATAGGGATCCGAGCCGCTTGATTGCAAGTTTACTTGTTGCATATACATGTATAGGCCTTTTTTTTTCAACATATTGCACCTTGACAAATGCTGTAGTGCGCTTGATCGTGACGAACGACCATTATTTTGGGTGTTTATTTTCAAATTAATCCCTTATCGGCCCCTATAATCTCCATACCTGGGGATGTTGGACTCCTTTTTGCCATATTTTCTATCAGTATATGTCAAACTTATTTTGTCATGTCAAATTTAAAAGCAGTCAGTGCTGTCTTTTGCATATTGATAAGGAGAATGAGTGATATGTGGTAAATTTGACCATTTTTCCCCTTTACGAGCCTCTTAAATTTTCATAAATAGGGCTCCCAGCCCCTTGAGTGCAAGTTTACTGGTGGCATATATAAGGCTGTTTTTTGTTGCTGTTTTTTTACAACCTATTTTTATCTTGGCTAATGCTGTAGTGTGTTCCAGTGTGAAAAATGATTATTATTTTGGATGAACGTTTTCAAATTTACCCCTTTTTGGGCCCCTATAGTCTCCATACCTAGAGATGTAGGGCTCCCTAATGCCATATTTTCTATCAGTTTATGTCAAACTAATAATTTCATAACAAATTTAAAAGTAATCCATGTTGTCTTTTTGTTGATTCCTAGAGACAATGAGTGAGGTACGTTAATTTTGACCATGTTTTGCCCCTTTTTGGGCCCTTTAAATGAACATAAATGGGACTTTCAACCCTTAAGGTGTCAAACCCTCACCAAATCAGATCGAATTAATATTTCTACAGCATTTGGACCAGTAATTATAGCTGCAGTGCATTTAATTTGATTATAATAGTGTTGTTTCAGTATGAGCTTCTGTTTTCACTTTTTGCATGGGGTATGATTTGTTGCCATGGTTACGGCCTGAAGTCAGCTTTGCCCCACTCTGTTTTTTTCATTTTCCAAAAATTAAAAGTCTCTTCTTTTAGGTTAAAATATGCAAAGGTGTCATAGAAGTGTGCGTTTTTTAAAAGTGATGCTTAAAAATGCCTAAAAACTGTGTTTTGCGATACCTAGTTACCCCACCCACCTTTGAGGACCAGTAGATATGCCAAAAATATTCGAACAAAGTTGTTTTGATACTTCATGTTAATCACATAAGTCCCTACTTTGTAGATTTAAAGAGTTTTTGATCAAGCCTTGACTATTCTTGGTGATATACAAGAACGAAAAACGCAAATTTCTACTGAATTTTTGGCATTTTTTCTGCAAAAACAGAAAAAAGTGGTTACCATGGCAACGAGATGACAAACGAAAAAATGAGGTGCCAATTATTTGTTTTTGTCTGACTACAAACAAAGTGAGAAAGTTTGAAGAAGAACTTCCGACCTTGCGTTTCTTGAAAAGTCTGGTGCTTACAGAGAATTGGTATTAAATTCTAAGAATGTAAGGTCTGTGGTTGGCCATAACCAATGGTAATAGGCATGAAACCAATTGCGATTCAGTGCTATCAACGTAAGGTTGGGCCTGCAAAGAGCTTTTTGGTTCTCATCATTCATCATCATCATCATCTTCAGTAATTGCCTCCCTCAGTACTTGAGTATTCTCGCAATGTGGGAATCACAGACGCATTCATGGGTATCACAGACTTTATTCTCACTTATAGGAAGAGCAAATGCATCTGATTGAGGAATGTGAATGTGTATCATGTTTGCTCCATGTTGAATAAAACCTTGTTGATTTTCATGAAATATATTAGAAGTGGCTGTTTCGGCTACACTTAATATATTGGTATGATGTACAAGTTTCCATGTTGAAAAATCCATCTTTTTTGCCATTGTATGAGTGTGCCATGTTATGTTTTAATTTGATTTTGTCATATTTTGCCAATCTAAATGCAATGTGCTGAGTAATGGTCGAAACGACCACACTTAGCATTTCGATATTGATGGTTTCATGTTGTTACGGGAAAACTGAGTACTCCAGACGAATTAATGGGCCCATAGAGTAAATTTCATATAAATGTGTATAAAAATTGAAAATATTTATTAAAAAAAGGAAAAAAAAAATAAATAAAAAGATTAAAAAATTTTTTTTTTTTTTTTTACTAACTGCTGGCTATTCTTTACAGGATTTATATGCATGCTTTTGCATGTTTTACTATCTGTGACTAAATTACTATATGCGTTCTATTACACGATTATACTGTGAGTCATTAATTTGACTTTACTTACAGTAGTTTATACAAGTGAGTCAGTGCGGCTAATTATGACCTTGAAACAAACCAAACCAAACCTGATATTTCAGATGAGCATTGGATGCAGAATTTTGACTTCTGAAATCCTGGAACCGCATTTTGGTAAGAGCAGGTGTCCCACAATGTAAACATATGGCAATATCCAATTTTTATTAGGGTTTTTCATATATAGAAAATTGAATGCAGCTGGGGTATGGCATAGCAAGTAGAGCATCTTATGTATAGTCAGCAGGCTTAAAAATGTCATGCATCCAACAAGACCACATGGTGATTTAAAAAAATTGCACTAGGAACAGTCAAACAATGTCACACGTCCTCCAGCATCAGCCACTCATCATGGCGAGTGATTGAGTGGAATTTTCCAGCCCTGATAGTCCAGATACTTTGAATTCTCACTCTTTATTCCTTTTAAGGGAAAGAATTAGGAAATCTCTAAATACAAAGATTCCAGAAAAACAGGAATCCCAGGCAAACAGTAGGACTGAGAGTCACTACAAATTTGGAGTTCTTGTGAACCCTGGATGCACTTAGTATATATTTTAGCCACTAACCTTTCAGTGCGGTGGCTCAGAGGCTAGTGCACCAGACTCTAAAGCTAGAGATTGTGAGTTCGACCCCCGCCCAGGGCGAAGTCTTCCTATGTTCGAACGCTTTTTCGAGCCTCATTTGCAGGGGTGATGCTAACAAGTGTGCCCTCCTTTGGATCGGGATGATAACTGGAGGCCCCCTCTGCAGGAAGAGTCATCCCCTGTGCAGGTTAAAGATCCCTACTATAGATACATGACTTTCATCCTGCAACACGGGAGTGTACAAAAGTACACTTGCTCATAATACTCTGAAAAGAGGGTGTAGCAGTATATATAGAAAGAAAGAAAGAAAAGAAAGTGTAGTGAACAATTGGACCTTTTAAGGGAAAATTAGGATATTGCCAAATTCACATACATTGTATTTCAGAAAAACAAGAATCCCAGGCAAGCACTAGGACTGGGAGTACCTCCAGATTTGGAGTCCTCCTGATTTGTATATAAATTTACCTGTGTTTCCGGTGACCAGACCAACCCTTTTGTTTTCCCACCAACCCTAAAACTTTTTTTCCAGTTGGAGCTGGAAAACATATTCAGTTGTGGTTGATTATCGCCAATTCGGACTTTTACTGTAGCTAACAATACCTTTCAACAACAACAACAATGGTGGTGCCCACAGTTGACTGCAAGGCAGCAAAATTAACAGATTAAATTGTTTTTGTCTCGCCTGCGAAGCAGAGGCAGCTATATGTATTGCTTTTTAGCTCACCTGAGCACGAAGTGCTCAAGATGAGGAATTGTGGTCGGTCTTAGTCCGTCGTCCGGCGTCAACTTTTGCTTTAAACGACTTCTCCTCCAAAACTGCTGGACGGATTTCAAAATAATTTCACAGAAGTGTTCCTTGGGGGACTCTGTACCAAAATTGCTCAAATGGTTCCGCTCCGCTGAACAATATGGCCGCAAGAGCTAAAAATAGAAAAACCTTTAAACAACTTCTCCTCCAAAACTGCTGAGCCGATTTTGAAATAATTTCACAGAAATGTTCCTTAGGAGACCCTCTACCAAAATTGCTCAAACGGTTCTGCTCCGCTGAAAAAATATGGCTGCCAGAGCTAAAAATAGAAAAGCCTTTAAACAACTTCTTTTCCAAAACTGCTGGGCCGATTTTGAAATAATTTCACAGAAATGTTCCTTAGGAGACCTTCTACCAAAATTGCTCAAACCGTTCTGCTCAGCTGAACAATATGGCCGCAAGAGCTAAAAATAGAAAAACCTTTAAACAACTTCTTTTCCAACACTACTAGGCCGATTTTGAAATAATTTCACAGAAATGTTTCTTAGGAGACCCTCTACCAAAATTACTCATTCCGCTCCGCTGAACAATATGGCCGCCAGAGCTAAAAATAGAAAAACCTTTAAACAACTTCTCCTCCAAAACTGCTGGGCCGATTTTGAAATAATTTCACAGAAATGTTCCTTAGGAGACTCTCTACCAAAATTGCTCAAACGGTTCTGCTCCACTGAACAATATGGCCACCAGAGCTAAAAATAGAAAAAAGCTTTAAACATCGTCTCTGAAGCCAATGGCTCGATTTCAAAAAAATTTCACAGAAATGTTTGACTTATGGCCCTGAACAAAAATTGCTAAAAAATGGGCCCATAGAGTAAATTTCATATAAATGTGTATAAAAATTGAAAATATTTATTAAAAAAAGGAAAAAAAAAATAAATAAAAAGATTAAAATTTTTTTTTTTTTTTTTTTACTAACTGCTGGCTATTCTTTACAGGATTTATATGCATGCTTTTGCATGTTTTACTATCTGTGACTAAATTACTATATGCGTTCTATTACACGATTATACTGTGACTCATTAATTTGACTTTACTTACAGTAGTTTATACAAGTGAGTCAGTGCGGCTAATTATGACCTTGAAACAAACCAAACCAAACCTGATATTTCAGATGAGCATTGGATGCAGAATTTTGACTTCTGAAATCCTGGAACCGCATTTTGGTAAGAGCAGGTGTCCCACAATGTAAACATATGGCAATATCCAATTTTTATTAGGGTTTTTCATATATAGAAAATTGAATGCAGCTGGGGTATGGCATAGCAAGTAGAGCATCTTATGTATAGTCAGCAGGCTTAAAAATGTCATGCATCCAACAAGACCACATGGTGATTTAAAAAAATTGCACTAGGAACAGTCAAACAATGTCACACGTCCTCCAGCATCAGCCACTCATCATGGCGAGTGATTGAGTGGAATTTTCCAGCCCTGATAGTCCAGATACTTTGAATCCTCACTCTTTATTCCTTTTAAGGGAAAGAATTAGGAAATCGCTAAATTCAAAGATTCCAGAAAAACAGGAATCCCAGGCAAACAGTAGGACTGAGAGTCACTACAAATTTAGAGTTCTTGTGAACCCTGGATGCACTTAGTATATATTTTAGCCACTAACCTTTCAGTGCGGTGGCTCAGAGGCTAGTGCACCAGACTCTGAAGCTAGAGATTGTGAGTTCGACCCCCGCCCAGGGCGAAGTCTTCCTATGTTCGAACGCGTTTTTCGAGCCTCATTTGCAGGGGTGATGCTAACAAGTGTGCCCTCCTTTGGATCGGGATGTTAACTGGAGGCCCCCTGTGCAGGAAGAGTCATCCCCTGTGCAGGTTAAAGATCCCTACTATAGATACATGACTTTCATCCTGCAACACGGGAGTGTACAAAAGTACACTTGCTCATAATACTCTGAAAAGAGGGTGTAGCAGTATATATAGAAAGAAAGAAAGAAAAGAAAGTGTAGTGAACAATTGGACCTTTTAAGGGAAAATTAGGATATTGCCAAATTCTTATACATTGTATTTCAGAAAAACAAGAATCCCAGGCAAGCACTAGGACTGGGAGTACCTCCAGATTTGGAGTCCTCCTGATCTGTATATAAATTTACCTGTGTTTCCGGTGACCAGACCAACCCTTTTGTTTTCCCACCAACCCTAAAACTTTTTTTCCAGTTGGAGCTGGAAAACATATTCAGTTGTGGTTGATTATCGCCAATTCGGACTTTTACTGTAGCTAACAATACCTTTCAACAACAACAACAATGGTGGTGCCCACAGTTGACTGCAAGGCAGCAAAATTAACAGATTAAATTGTTTTTGTCTCGCCTGCGAAGCAGAGGCAGCTATATGTATTGCTTTTTAGCTCACCTGAGCACGAAGTGCTCAAGATGAGGAATTGTGATCGGTCTTAGTCCATCGTCCGTCGTCCGGCGTCAACTTTTGCTTTAAACGACTTCTCCTCCAAAACTGCTGGACGGATTTCAAAATAATTTCACAGAAGTGTTCCTTGGGGGACTCTGTACCAAAATTGCTCAAATGGTTCCGCTCCGCTGAACAATATGGCCGCAAGAGCTAAAAATAGAAAAACCTTTAAACAACTTCTCCTCCAAAACTGCTGAGCCGATTTTGAAATAATTTCACAGAAATGTTCCTTAGGAGACCCTCTACCAAAATTGCTCAAACGGTTCTGCTCCGCTGAAAAAATATGGCTGCCAGAGCTAAAAATAGAAAAGCCTTTAAACAAGTTCTTTTCCAAAACTGCTGGGCCGATTTTGAAATAATTTCACAGAAATGTTCCTTAGGAGACCTTCTACCAAAATTGCTCAAACCGTTCTGCTCAGCTGAACAATATGGCCGCAAGAGCTAAAAATAGAAAAACCTTTAAACAACTTCTTTTCCAACACTACTAGGCCGATTTTGAAATAATTTCACAGAAATGTTTCTTAGGAGACCCTCTACCAAAATTATTCAAACCGTTCTGCTCAGCTGAACAATATGGCCGCAAGAGCTAAAAATAGAAAAACCTTTAAACAACTTCTTTTCCAACACTACTAGGCCGATTTTGAAATAATTTCACAGAAATGTTTCTTAGGAGACCCTCTACCAAAATTACTCATTCCGCTCCGCTGAACAATATGGCCGCCAGAGCTAAAAATAGAAAAACCTTTAAACAACTTCTCCTCCAAAACTGCTGGGCTGATTTTGAAATAATTTCACAGAAATGTTCCTTAGGAGACTCTCTACCAAAATTGCTCAAACGGTTCTGCTCCACTGAACAATATGGCCACCAGAGCTAAAAATAGAAAAAAGCTTTAAACATCGTCTCTGAAGCCAATGGCTCGATTTCAAAAAAATTTCACAGAAATGTTTGACTTATGGCCCTGAACAAAAATTGCTAAAAAATTGGCCCATAGAGTAAATTTCATATAAATGTGTATAAAAATTGAAAATATTTATTAAAAAAAGGAAAAAAAAAAATAAATAAAAAGATTAAAAATTTTTTTTTTTTTTTTACTAACTGCTGGCTATTCTTTACAGGATTTATATGCATGCTTTTGCATTTTTTACTATCTGTGACTAAATTACTATATGCGTTCTATTACACGATTATACTGTGAGTCATTAATTTGACTTTACTTACAGTAGTTTATACAAGTGAGTCAGTGCGGCTAATTATGACCTTGAAACAAACCAAACCAAACCTGATATTTCAGATGAGCATTGGATGCAGAATTTTGACTTCTGAAATCCTGGAACCGCATTTTGGTAAGAGCAGGTGTCCCACAATGTAAACATATGGCAATATCCAATTTTTATTAGGGTTTTTCATATATAGAAAATTGAATGCAGCTGGGGTATGGCATAGCAAGTAGAGCATCTTATGTATAGTCAGCAGGCTTAAAAATGTCATGCATCCAACAAGACCACATGGTGATTTAAAAAAATTGCACTAGGAACAGTCAAACAATGTCACACGTCCTCCAGCATCAGCCACTCATCATGGCGAGTGATTGAGTGGAATTTTCCAGCCCTGATAGTCCAGATACTTTGAATTCTCACTCTTTATTCCTTTTAAGGGAAAGAATTAGGAAATCTCTAAATACAAAGATTCCAGAAAAACAGGAATCCCAGGCAAACAGTAGGACTGAGAGTCACTACAAATTTGGAGTTCTTGTGAACCCTGGATGCACTTAGTATATATTTTAGCCACTAACCTTTCAGTGCGGTGGCTCAGAGGCTAGTGCACCAGACTCTGAAGCTAGAGATTGTGAGTTCGACCCCCGCCCAGGGCGAAGTCTTCCTATGTTCGAACGCGTTTTTCGAGCCTCATTTGCAGGGGTGATGCTAACAAGTGTGCCCTCCTTTGGATCGGGATGTTAACTGGAGGCCCCCTCTGCAGGAAGAGTCATCCCCTGTGCAGGTTAAAGATCCCTACTATAGATACATGACTTTCATCCTGCAACACGGGAGTGTACAAAAGTACACTTGCTCATAATACTCTGAAAAGAGGGTGTAGCAGTATATATAGAAAGAAAGAAAGAAAAGAAAGTGTAGTGAACAATTGGACCTTTTAAGGGAAAATTAGGATATTGCCAAATTCACATACATTGTATTTCAGAAAAACAAGAATCCCAGGCAAGCACTAGGACTGGGAGTACCTCCAGATTTGGAGTCCTCCTGATTTGTATATAAATTTACCTGTGTTTCCGGTGACCAGACCAACCCTTTTGTTTTCCCACCAACCCTAAAACTTTTTTTCCAGTTGGAGCTGGAAAACATATTCAGTTGTGGTTGATTATCGCCAATTCGGACTTTTACTGTAGCTAACAATACCTTTCAACAACAACAACAATGGTGGTGCCCACAGTTGACTGCAAGGCAGCAAAATTAACAGATTAAATTGTTTTTGTCTCGCCTGCGAAGCAGAGGCAGCTATATGTATTGCTTTTTAGCTCACCTGAGCACGAAGTGCTCAAGATGAGGAATTGTGGTCGGTCTTAGTCCATCGTCCGTCGTCCGGCGTCAACTTTTGCTTTAAACGACTTCTCCTCCAAAACTGCTGGACGGATTTCAAAATAATTTCACAGAAGTGTTCCTTGGGGGACTCTGTACCAAAATTGCTCAAATGGTTCCGCTCCGCTGAACAATATGGCCGCAAGAGCTAAAAATAGAAAAACCTTTAAACAACTTCTCCTCCAAAACTGCTGAGCCGATTTTGAAATAATTTCACAGAAATGTTCCTTAGGAGACCCTCTACCAAAATTGCTCAAACGGTTCTGCTCCGCTGAAAAAATATGGCTGCCAGAGCTAAAAATAGAAAAGCCTTTAAACAACTTCTTTTCCAAAACTGCTGGGCCGATTTTGAAATAATTTCACAGAAATGTTCCTTAGGAGACCTTCTACCAAAATTGCTCAAACCGTTCTGCTCAGCTGAACAATATGGCCGCAAGAGCTAAAAATAGAAAAACCTTTAAACAACTTCTTTTCCAACACTACTAGGCCGATTTTGAAATAATTTCACAGAAATGTTTCTTAGGAGACCCTCTACCAAAATTACTCATTCCGCTCCGCTGAACAATATGGCCGCCAGAGCTAAAAATAGAAAAACCTTTAAACAACTTCTCCTCCAAAACTGCTGGGCTGATTTTGAAATAATTTCACAGAAATGTTCCTTAGGAGACTCTCTACCAAAATTGCTCAAACGGTTCTGCTCCACTGAACAATATGGCCACCAGAGCTAAAAATAGAAAAAAGCTTTAAACATCGTCTCTGAAGCCAATGGCTCGATTTCAAAAAAATTTCACAGAAATGTTTGACTTATGGCCCTGAACAAAAATTGCTAAAAAATTGGCCCATAGAGTAAATTTCATATAAATGTGTATAAAAATTGAAAATATTTATTAAAAAAAGGAAAAAAAAAAATAAATAAAAAGATTAAAAATTTTTTTTTTTTTTTTACTAACTGCTGGCTATTCTTTACAGGATTTATATGCATGCTTTTGCATTTTTTACTATCTGTGACTAAATTACTATATGCGTTCTATTACACGATTATACTGTGAGTCATTAATTTGACTTTACTTACAGTAGTTTATACAAGTGAGTCAGTGCGGCTAATTATGACCTTGAAACAAACCAAACCAAACCTGATATTTCAGATGAGCATTGGATGCAGAATTTTGACTTCTGAAATCCTGGAACCGCATTTTGGTAAGAGCAGGTGTCCCACAATGTAAACATATGGCAATATCCAATTTTTATTAGGGTTTTTCATATATAGAAAATTGAATGCAGCTGGGGTATGGCATAGCAAGTAGAGCATCTTATGTATAGTCAGCAGGCTTAAAAATGTCATGCATCCAACAAGACCACATGGTGATTTAAAAAAATTGCACTAGGAACAGTCAAACAATGTCACACGTCCTCCAGCATCAGCCACTCATCATGGCGAGTGATTGAGTGGAATTTTCCAGCCCTGATAGACCAGATACTTTGAATCCTCACTCTTTATTCCTTTTAAGGGAAAGAATTAGGAAATCGCTAAATTCAAAGATTCCAGAAAAACAGGAATCCCAGGCAAACAGTAGGACTGAGAGTCACTACAAATTTGGAGTTCTTGTGAACCCTGGATGCACTTAGTATATATTTTAGCCACTAACCTTTCAGTGCGGTGGCTCAGAGGCTAGTGCACCAGACTCTGAAGCTAGAGATTGTGAGTTCGACCCCCGCCCAGGGCGAAGTCTTCCTATGTTCGAACGCGTTTTTCGAGCCTCATTTGCAGGGGTGATGCTAACAAGTGTGCCCTCCTTTGGATCGGGATGTTAACTGGAGGCCCCCTCTGCAGGAAGAGTCATCCCCTGTGCAGGTTAAAGATCCCTACTATAGATACATGACTTTCATCCTGCAACACGGGAGTGTACAAAAGTACACTTGCTCATAATACTCTGAAAAGAGGGTGTAGCAGTATATATAGAAAGAAAGAAAGAAAAGAAAGTGTAGTGAACAATTGGACCTTTTAAGGGAAAATTAGGATATTGCCAAATTCACATACATTGTATTTCAGAAAAACAAGAATCCCAGGCAAGCACTAGGACTGGGAGTACCTCCAGATTTGGAGTCCTCCTGATTTGTATATAAATTTACCTGTGTTTCCGGTGACCAGACCAACCCTTTTGTTTTCCCACCAACCCTAAAACTTTTTTTCCAGTTGGAGCTGGAAAACATATTCAGTTGTGGTTGATTATCGCCAATTCGGACTTTTACTGTAGCTAACAATACCTTTCAACAACAACAACAATGGTGGTGCCCACAGTTGACTGCAAGGCAGCAAAATTAACAGATTAAATTGTTTTTGTCTCGCCTGCGAAGCAGAGGCAGCTATATGTATTGCTTTTTAGCTCACCTGAGCACGAAGTGCTCAAGATGAGGAATTGTGGTCGGTCTTAGTCCATCGTCCGTCGTCCGGCGTCAACTTTTGCTTTAAACGACTTCTCCTCCAAAACTGCTGGACGGATTTCAAAATAATTTCACAGAAGTGTTCCTTGGGGGACTCTGTACCAAAATTGCTCAAATGGTTCCGCTCCGCTGAACAATATGGCCGCAAGAGCTAAAAATAGAAAAACCTTTAAACAACTTCTCCTCCAAAACTGCTGAGCCGATTTTGAAATAATTTCACAGAAATGTTCCTTAGGAGACCCTCTACCAAAATTGCTCAAACGGTTCTGCTCCGCTGAAAAAATATGGCTGCCAGAGCTAAAAATAGAAAAGCCTTTAAACAACTTCTTTTCCAAAACTGCTGGGCCGATTTTGAAATAATTTCACAGAAATGTTCCTTAGGAGACCTTCTACCAAAATTGCTCAAACCGTTCTGCTCAGCTGAACAATATGGCCGCAAGAGCTAAAAATAGAAAAACCTTTAAACAACTTCTTTTCCAACACTACTAGGCCGATTTTGAAATAATTTCACAGAAATGTTTCTTAGGAGACCCTCTACCAAAATTACTCATTCCGCTCCGCTGAACAATATGGCCGCCAGAGCTAAAAATAGAAAAACCTTTAAACAACTTCTCCTCCAAAACTGCTGGGCCGATTTTGAAATAATTTCACAGAAATGTTCCTTAGGAGACTCTCTACCAAAATTGCTCAAACGGTTCTGCTCCACTGAACAATATGGCCACCAGAGCTAAAAATAGAAAAAAGCTTTAAACATCGTCTCTGAAGCCAATGGCTCGATTTCAAAAAAATTTCACAGAAATGTTTGACTTATGGCCCTGAACAAAAATTGCTAAAAAATGGGCCCATAGAGTAAATTTCATATAAATGTGTATAAAAATTGAAAATATTTATTAAAAAAAGGAAAAAAAAAATAAATAAAAAGATTAAAAAATTTTTTTTTTTTTTTTACTAACTGCTGGCTATTCTTTACAGGATTTATATGCATGCTTTTGCATGTTTTACTATCTGTGACTAAATTACTATATGCGTTCTATTACACGATTATACTGTGACTCATTAATTTGACTTTACTTACAGTAGTTTATACAAGTGAGTCAGTGCGGCTAATTATGACCTTGAAACAAACCAAACCAAACCTGATATTTCAGATGAGCATTGGATGCAGAATTTTGACTTCTGAAATCCTGGAACCGCATTTTGGTAAGAGCAGGTGTCCCACAATGTAAACATATGGCAATATCCAATTTTTATTAGGGTTTTTCATATATAGAAAATTGAATGCAGCTGGGGTATGGCATAGCAAGTAGAGCATCTTATGTATAGTCAGCAGGCTTAAAAATGTCATGCATCCAACAAGACCACATGGTGATTTAAAAAAATTGCACTAGGAACAGTCAAACAATGTCACACGTCCTCCAGCATCAGCCACTCATCATGGCGAGTGATTGAGTGGAATTTTCCAGCCCTGATAGTCCAGATACTTTGAATCCTCACTCTTTATTCCTTTTAAGGGAAAGAATTAGGAAATCGCTAAATTCAAAGATTCCAGAAAAACAGGAATCCCAGGCAAACAGTAGGACTGAGAGTCACTACAAATTTAGAGTTCTTGTGAACCCTGGATGCACTTAGTATATATTTTAGCCACTAACCTTTCAGTGCGGTGGCTCAGAGGCTAGTGCACCAGACTCTGAAGCTAGAGATTGTGAGTTCGACCCCCGCCCAGGGCGAAGTCTTCCTATGTTCGAACGCGTTTTTCGAGCCTCATTTGCAGGGGTGATGCTAACAAGTGTGCCCTCCTTTGGATCGGGATGTTAACTGGAGGCCCCCTGTGCAGGAAGAGTCATCCCCTGTGCAGGTTAAAGATCCCTACTATAGATACATGACTTTCATCCTGCAACACGGGAGTGTACAAAAGTACACTTGCTCATAATACTCTGAAAAGAGGGTGTAGCAGTATATATAGAAAGAAAGAAAGAAAAGAAAGTGTAGTGAACAATTGGACCTTTTAAGGGAAAATTAGGATATTGCCAAATTCTTATACATTGTATTTCAGAAAAACAAGAATCCCAGGCAAGCACTAGGACTGGGAGTACCTCCAGATTTGGAGTCCTCCTGATCTGTATATAAATTTACCTGTGTTTCCGGTGACCAGACCAACCCTTTTGTTTTCCCACCAACCCTAAAACTTTTTTTCCAGTTGGAGCTGGAAAACATATTCAGTTGTGGTTGATTATCGCCAATTCGGACTTTTACTGTAGCTAACAATACCTTTCAACAACAACAACAATGGTGGTGCCCACAGTTGACTGCAAGGCAGCAAAATTAACAGATTAAATTGTTTTTGTCTCGCCTGCGAAGCAGAGGCAGCTATATGTATTGCTTTTTAGCTCACCTGAGCACGAAGTGCTCAAGATGAGGAATTGTGATCGGTCTTAGTCCATCGTCCGTCGTCCGGCGTCAACTTTTGCTTTAAACGACTTCTCCTCCAAAACTGCTGGACGGATTTCAAAATAATTTCACAGAAGTGTTCCTTGGGGGACTCTGTACCAAAATTGCTCAAATGGTTCCGCTCCGCTGAACAATATGGCCGCAAGAGCTAAAAATAGAAAAACCTTTAAACAACTTCTCCTCCAAAACTGCTGAGCCGATTTTGAAATAATTTCACAGAAATGTTCCTTAGGAGACCCTCTACCAAAATTGCTCAAACGGTTCTGCTCCGCTGAAAAAATATGGCTGCCAGAGCTAAAAATAGAAAAGCCTTTAAACAAGTTCTTTTCCAAAACTGCTGGGCCGATTTTGAAATAATTTCACAGAAATGTTCCTTAGGAGACCTTCTACCAAAATTGCTCAAACCGTTCTGCTCAGCTGAACAATATGGCCGCAAGAGCTAAAAATAGAAAAACCTTTAAACAACTTCTTTTCCAACACTACTAGGCCGATTTTGAAATAATTTCACAGAAATGTTTCTTAGGAGACCCTCTACCAAAATTATTCAAACCGTTCTGCTCAGCTGAACAATATGGCCGCAAGAGCTAAAAATAGAAAAACCTTTAAACAACTTCTTTTCCAACACTACTAGGCCGATTTTGAAATAATTTCACAGAAATGTTTCTTAGGAGACCCTCTACCAAAATTACTCATTCCGCTCCGCTGAACAATATGGCCGCCAGAGCTAAAAATAGAAAAACCTTTAAACAACTTCTCCTCCAAAACTGCTGGGCTGATTTTGAAATAATTTCACAGAAATGTTCCTTAGGAGACTCTCTACCAAAATTGCTCAAACGGTTCTGCTCCACTGAACAATATGGCCACCAGAGCTAAAAATAGAAAAAAGCTTTAAACATCGTCTCTGAAGCCAATGGCTCGATTTCAAAAAAATTTCACAGAAATGTATGACTTATGGCCCTGAACAAAAATTGCTAAAAAATTGGCCCATAGAGTAAATTTCATATAAATGTGTATAAAAATTGAAAATATTTATTAAAAAAAGGGAAAAAAAAAATAAATAAAAAGATTAAAATTTTTTTTTTTTTTTTTACTAACTGCTGGCTATTCTTTACAGGATTTATATGCATGCTTTTGCATTTTTTACTATCTGTGACTAAATTACTATATGCGTTCTATTACACGATTATACTGTGAGTCATTAATTTGACTTTACTTACAGTAGTTTATACAAGTGAGTCAGTGCGGCTAATTATGACCTTGAAACAAACCAAACCAAACCTGATATTTCAGATGAGCATTGGATGCAGAATTTTGACTTCTGAAATCCTGGAACCGCATTTTGGTAAGAGCAGGTGTCCCACAATGTAAACATATGGCAATATCCAATTTTTATTAGGGTTTTTCATATATAGAAAATTGAATGCAGCTGGGGTATGGCATAGCAAGTAGAGCATCTTATGTATAGTCAGCAGGCTTAAAAATGTCATGCATCCAACAAGACCACATGGTGATTTAAAAAAATTGCACTAGGAACAGTCAAACAATGTCACACGTCCTCCAGCATCAGCCACTCATCATGGCGAGTGATTGAGTGGAATTTTCCAGCCCTGATAGACCAGATACTTTGAATCCTCACTCTTTATTCCTTTTAAGGGAAAGAATTAGGAAATCGCTAAATTCAAAGATTCCAGAAAAACAGGAATCCCAGGCAAACAGTAGGACTGAGAGTCACTACAAATTTGGAGTTCTTGTGAACCCTGGATGCACTTAGTATATATTTTAGCCACTAACCTTTCAGTGCGGTGGCTCAGAGGCTAGTGCACCAGACTCTGAAGCTAGAGATTGTGAGTTCGACCCCCGCCCAGGGCGAAGTCTTCCTATGTTCGAACACGTTTTTCGAGCCTCATTTGCAGGGGTGATGCTAACAAGTGTGCCCTCCTTTGGATCGGGATGTTAACTGGAGGCCCCCTGTGCAGGAAGAGTCATCCCCTGTGCAGGTTAAAGATCCCTACTATAGATACATGACTTTCATCCTGCAACACGGGAGTGTACAAAAGTACACTTGCTCATAATACTCCGAAAAGAGGGTGTAGCAGTATATATAGAAAGAAAGAAAGAAAAGAAAGTGTAGTGAACAATTGGACCTTTTAAGGGAAAATTAGGATATTGCCAAATTCACATACATTGTATTTCAGAAAAACAAGAATCCCAGGCAAGCACTAGGACTGGGAGTACCTCCAGATTTGGAGTCCTCCTGATTTGTATATAAATTTACCTGTGTTTCCGGTGACCAGACCAACCCTTTTGTTTTCCCACCAACCCTAAAACTTTTTTTCCAGTTGGAGCTGGAAAACATATTCAGTTGTGGTTGATTATCGCCAATTCGGACTTTTACTGTAGCTAACAATACCTTTCAACAACAACAACAATGGTGGTGCCCACAGTTGACTGCAAGGCAGCAAAATTAACAGATTAAATTGTTTTTGTCTCGCCTGCGAAGCAGAGGCAGCTATATGTATTGCTTTTTAGCTCACCTGAGCACGAAGTGCTCAAGATGAGGAATTGTGGTCGGTCTTAGTCCATCGTCCGTCGTCCGGCGTCAACTTTTGCTTTAAACGACTTCTCCTCCAAAACTGCTGGACGGATTTCAAAATAATTTCACAGAAGTGTTCCTTGGGGGACTCTGTACCAAAATTGCTCAAATGGTTCCGCTCCGCTGAACAATATGGCCGCAAGAGCTAAAAATAGAAAAACCTTTAAACAACTTCTCCTCCAAAACTGCTGAGCCGATTTTGAAATAATTTCACAGAAATGTTCCTTAGGAGACCCTCTACCAAAATTGCTCAAACGGTTCTGCTCCGCTGAAAAAATATGGCTGCCAGAGCTTAAAATAGAAAAGCCTTTAAACAACTTCTTTTCCAAAACTGCTGGGCCGATTTTGAAATAATTTCACAGAAATGTTCCTTAGGAGACCTTCTACCAAAATTGCTCAAACCGTTCTGCTCAGCTGAACAATATGGCCGCAAGAGCTAAAAATAGAAAAACCTTTAAACAACTTCTTTTCCAACACTACTAGGCCGATTTTGAAATAATTTCACAGAAATGTTTCTTAGGAGACCCTCTACCAAAATTACTCAAACGGTTCCGCTCCGCTGAACAATATGGCCGCCAGAGCTAAAAATAGAAAAACCTTTAAACAACTTCTCCTCCAAAACTGCTGGGCCGATTTTGAAATAATTTCACAGAAATGTTCCTTAGGAGACTCTCTACCAAAATTGCTCAAACGGTTCTGCTCCACTGAACAATATGGCCACCAGAGCTAAAAATAGAAAAAAGCTTTAAACATCATCGTCTCTGAAGCCAATGGCTCGATTTCAAAAAAATTTCACAGAAATGTTTGACTTATGGCCCTGAACAAAAATTGCTAAAAAGGTTCCACTCTGCTGAACAAAATGGCTGCCAGAGCTAAAAATAGAAATAAATTTTAGAATGACGCAGAGGACACAGCTATGATCCAATCATCATGAAACTTTGCCAGAATGTTTATCGAAATGAAATCTAGACCACTTTGAAACTGGGTCATGTGGGGTCAAAAACTAGGTCACTGGGTCAAATCTTAGAAAAACCTTGTGTACACTCTAGAGGGCACAGTTATGATCCAATCTTCATGAAACTTTGTCAGAATGTTTATTTATATAAAATCTATGCCAAATTTGAATCTGAGCCTTGTAGGGTCAAAAACTAGGTCACTAGGTCAAATCTGAAAAAAAACCTTGTGTACACTCTAGAGGGCACAGTTATGATTTAATCTACGTGAAACATTGTCAGAATGTTTATTTTCATGAATTCTATACGAGATTTGAAACTGGGCTATGTCAGGTCATAAACTAGGTCACTAGGTTAGTTCTTAGAAAAACAGTGTGAACGCTTTAGAGGACACAGTTTTGTTCTAATCTTCATGAGACTTTGGCAGGATTTTTGTCTCCAACAAATCTGGACCAAGGGTGCAACTTGGTTATGTTGGGTAAAAAAGTAGGTCACTAGGTTAAACCTTAGAAAAACACTGTGTACACTCTAGAGGGTACAGTTTTGACAACTTTGTCAGAATGTTCATATCCAAGAAATCTGGACCAAGTTTGATACTGGGTCATGTGGGGTCAAAATCTAGGTCATTAGGTTAAATCTTATAAAAACCTTAGGTACACAATAAAGGGTTCATTTTCCATTTAACAGGGTGGCCAATCACGTGATTTCAGATGATAGGGTTCACGCAATTTCCACAAAAAGTTTGCTCGATTCAGGTAACATTTTCTTGAATATTTTTGTTATTACTTGTCAGAATTGAATGAAATTTGAAGCAGATACCCCGCAAAAATATACGAAATCCAAATATGTCATGCATTTGCTCTTAAAATGTTTACTATTAAAGATAGAGCCGAGCAAACGATTTTTTCTCCGAGATTGGGTTCACACACAGAATCAACAATATATGAAAAATGACCATATTTCGATTGTAGTTTGTCTAACTCTTACTTGTTATCGTTGATTTCCATAGCTTTAAAAATGAATTACCAAATCTTAATTTAACCAAACCTTGTGCTGGAAACGTGTTATATGCGTATGGAAGTGGTATTTTGAAAATGAGTGGGTTCACACACCAGATTCAGGACGATAGGGTGCACATACACTCTATGTGGCTGAGCTTCGCATAGCAATTTCTCGTAAAATAGGTAGAGGATATGGACAAACCTAGCACGTGATATTTCCTTTTCATATAAAAAATCAATTATCTGGTGAGAACATAATTACGATGAGACAGCTTCAGTCATCTTATGGTTAAAATATGAAGTGTGTTTGCCATATAAATATGAAGGGGACGGGGTAGTTGTTCTTCTTGTTGAGCGCTTGTTGTTGAGTTCGATTTCTGGTTGCGCCTTCTGGACATGGCACTCCCTGAATCGTTGTTGTAATTAGAGTGTCAGTTTCACAGTCATTTTACTATTATTTTCAGACATGTCGTACAACCCTTGTATATGCCGCTACTGTGGGCAGGCCTTCGTAAATAGAAGTGCCCTGAGCCAGCATGAGTCTCGCCATGGGCGTTAGGCGCCATATGAATGTTGTGACAAGTTGTTCTTCTCCCAGGCCAATATGAACAGACATAAATGTAACGTTCATGGAGAACAGAAGAGGTACACCTGTCTTACTTGCAACAAGGCATTTGCCACAAATGCTGACCTTCAAAGGCATAGGAAAAGAGAGGAGAAAAAATGGGACCTAACATGTGAGTAATGCAGAGAGAAGTTCCCCTCCAAAGACAAGCTCAAGGACCACATGGGCAGTCACACAGATGACAAGCGCCACACATGCCCAACCTGTGGCCGTACCTTTAGGTACCAGAGTAACCTAAGCAGACATAAGAAGCTTCATTGACTGTGTTGTGCCAATTGCGTTCATATCCCCACCAACTGTTAAAGTTTTACATTGTTATACCCCCGACATACGGAGTATGTTTTCGTCTTTCCGTCCGTTCGTCCTTCCGTTCGTTCGTTCGTCCGTCCATTAACATTTGCGTTAAAGTTTTGCGTTAAGTTTTTAATTTTTGCTTATGTTTCCAATATCCTTTGATGGAGCTTGTTGGTATGTGACTAGGTATACTTATAGGTTCATGCAGAATAGTTGACTTCATCTGGATGCTGCTGCTGACCTAAGGTCAAGGTCACAGGCTTAAAGTTTTGTGTTAAAGTTTTGCGTTAAGTTTATATTCTTCTTTGATATTTCCAATAACCTTTGATGGTACCTTCTGATATTTGACTAGGGTTACTTTAAGGTTCATACAGAGTAGTTGACATCATCTGGATGCTGCTGCTTACCAAAGGTCAAGGTCACAGACTTGTGTATTTGTGTTAAAGTTTTGTGTTAAGTTTATATTTTTTCTTATATTTCCAGCTTCCTTTGATGAAGCCTTTTGATATATGACAGGGTTTACTTCTATGTTCATGCAAAATACATGATAACACCCGGATGCTGCTGCTGACCTGAGGTCAAGGTCACAGACTTAAACATTTCGGTTAAAGTCTTGCGTTAAGCTTATATTCTTCTTTTTTGTTCCAATATCCTTTGATGGAACCTTTTGATATTTGACTAGGTTTACTTTTAGGCTCATAGCTGCTTACCAAAGGTCAATGTCACAGACTTGTATATTTGTGTTCAAGTTTTGCGTTAAGTTTACATTCTTTGTTCATATTTCAAACACCCTTTGATGAAACCTTTTGATATTTGACTAGGTTTACTTCTATGTGTTCGTGCAGATAGGTTGATATCATCTGGATGCTGCTGCTGACCAATGTCATGGAAACAGACTTTATGTTTGCATTAAAGTTTTGTGTAGAGTTGTTTGGTTTGTTTTATGTTCGGTGCTGTTTAATTTATTGTGTTCTCATTTTAACCCTTCTTTAATAAAAATAAAAAATAGGTTAAAATAGTTGTTAAATGTTTTTCATATAATTTGCTTAGTCTGTTGTAACCCTTCTGTTGGTCTAAATTATTTAGTTCAATAAAAAACAAAGTCAGTTTCTAAACTCCGTTCATTAATTCTGAAACTGGCTTTTTCGCTGCTCATACTTTTATTATCTAATCAATCCAGGTAAGACTGTGCATAGTGATAATGCTAGACTTCCGCCGATTTCTCACCAATGTGTCCAGTGACTCTGCCCTTCGTATGATGCTGGGCTTACATGCATGAAACTGCAAATAACAGATTTTCAATTCGAGACTAAGTCCACCGGACAGGTTGGAAACGCCTTTTAATACCATATAAAGTGGTCGCTATAAATAATTTTGTGTACGGGTGGGGTTAGTATTCCAACACATGTTCTGCGCGTGCGAAATCAGTTAGCGTGACAACAAGCTAACCATCCGCGTTAATCGGACTCGATTTGAAATTAATCACACCGCATAAATTCACACTGGACAAGGTTTTCAGTGTTTCATCTTAGCACTTCGCCACCGGCACACAACGTCTACCCGACGCCATATCAACGTCATTGCGATGTATTGATGTTCACTGACGCTATTTTAACGCAAATATTACTGCTTTCCGCAGTATGTAATAAAGTTTTGAAGTTCCAAAACATATATTACCAATACTGAGTAAGAATTGCAAACTGAAATACAAGGACAAAATCGTGCACCTCTCAAACTTTTTACAGTTGCTTTCAATCAGTCGACTTCTCCCCACCCCTCAAAAACAATAATATATTATAAAATCCCCAACACTACCAACCCCTCAATTAGTCTACCACCCAAACTGTCACCCCTCGACATGACCCCCGTCCCATACACACACCTTCTTAGTCAGTCTACCACACATGATGCTCCTTTGGAAGCAAGGAATATGGCAGACTCGGTTTAACTGAGTCAGTTTATGTGCAGTAATGTAATGGTGCAATACTGCCCACGCCTTGCACCGGCTTCAGCGGAACTCTATTTTCGAACTGACTCAGAATGAGTGTTCAAAACATATTAAAGAAAAAGGGTCTGGTTTTCAATCTTTAAATCCAGCGTTGTCAAAACAGATGAAGCGCATGCAGTAACTTGATTTTAATTTCTTTCTTTATTTTTGTTTGGAAAAAAGACACGTAGCCGGACTTCAAAACTTTTTTTTTTCTTTTTTTTTTCTGGAATTCTGGAATCATCTATCTTGTTACTTTGCTGGAGGACCAATAATTATTAGCCGAATGACCAGGGTGATACCCACGTGGAATGTATGTGAATATGTATGACTTTAGGCTGTCAATTTTCATCAAATGGTCTTAGTTTGCGGACAGGTTTTTGAAATTTGCGGTTTCGTGCACGTAACTGCAGAATCAGACGCCAGGCTAAGGTACATGAGACATTGATGACATATCGGCGGAAGTAGAGTTTTATCACTATGCACAGTCTTATCTAGATTGATAAGATTATAAAAGTATGAGCATAGAAAAACCCAGTTTCAGAATTAATGAACGGAGTTTAGGTATGTCCACAACAACCTCTCAGGCGCTCATTTCAACTCATCTATAAATAACATATACTGCAATACAGTTATACCCAAAACCCGGGTGCGCGAAACTCTTTTTCTTAGTACATTGGTTATGCACGTACTAGGTTTGTGCATATCCTCTACCTATTTTACGAGAAATTGCTATGCAGAACTCAGCCACATAGAGTGTATGTGCACCCTATCGTCCTGAATCTGGTGTGTGAACCCACTCATTTTCAAAATACCACTTCCATACGCATATTAAACGTTTCCAGCACAAGGTTTGGTTAAATTAAATTTTGGTTTTCATTTTCAAAGCTATGGAAATCAACGATAACAAGTAAGACAAACTACAATCGAAATATGGTCATTTTTCATATATTGTTGAGTCTGTGTGTGAACCCAATCTCGGAGAAAAAATCATTTGCTCGGCTCTATCTTTAAAAGTAAACATTTTTAGAGCAAATGCATGACATATTTGGATTTCGTATATTTTTGCGGGGTATCTGCTTCAAATTTCATTCAATTCTGACAAGTATTAACAAAAATATTCAAGAAAATGTTACCTGAATCGAGCAAACTTTTTGTGGAAATTCCGTGAACCCTATCATCTGAAATCACGTGATTGGCCACCCTGTTTAATCTTTGCGAAACTCTGTCTGTCGGTCATATGGATGTCTCTGAGGTTAAGTTCACAGGATACTCAGGTGAGCGATCCAGGGCCATCATGGCCCTCTTGTTTGGTGTTGTCGTCGGCGTTCACGGTTGGTGGCGTAAACTTTTGTCGAGTTTTTGCATTTAGGTCATATTCTCAGAAACTATAAGGGCTAGAGCCATGAAACTTGGGTCATGCATACATCTGGATAAGTAGAGCTAAAAGCCATCATGATATTGAGTCTTTACTTACATTTTACGCTACCTACAATGTGTTATTGTGGTATTCTGTATGCCTATGTTAACGTTATGGTTTTTGCCGGTTTTACAAAGAATTGTGGGAAAGCGTCATTAGAAACCATGTAAACAAATTATAAAACTGGAGTAAAATTTGATAATAATGGTATATATGCCTTTATTCATAGGAAAATTTGCCTGTAATAAGTTTTACCATAACAATGCATATATTCCAGGCCGATGAGTGCTTTATACTTCCTTAAATCAGCTTTTATAGAGAAGAAAGTGAAAGTAGACATTTTATCATATATTTGTAGAATATAATCCATAGTCCGGTGCTTAAACATAATAATGCTGTCCGCCAACCTTAAACCTCTTTCCGGAAAGTCACTTTAGGGCCGTAATTTGCCTTTTTCATCATTTCTTGTTATTGTATTCGGCGGTAGATGTTATGGTTTCTTTCGGCTAAGATATATCATCCTACGGTTAAATTGGTAACTATGATACAGTATTCTACGGTTTTTGGCGGTGGTATTCATTCTCACCTTCTTGCAAACATTATGAATTTTATGAGTCAGATTTCAAGAAATGTCAATATAAATGAAAGAAAATGTAAACAAACTTCTTTGCTGGCCTACGATGGGGGATTTAATGGGTATGACTATCTCCTTCCTATCTTAATTGTAATAGTCATGACTAAATACATTTAATTCATCCCTTTAAGTATATAAAAGATGTTTCTCCATATTTCCAGAAGAATATTTCATTGCTGCCACTGTTTCAATGACAAATCAACCTTTGAAGATTTCATAAATCATACAGCTGTTATCATTATGCACAGCAATAAACCACCCAGGCCCACATTCACAAACACAACTCAAACTCATACTCGACTCATACTCCAGTAAGGTCGGTTGAAGTGACGCTCGAGTAAGCCTTGAATGCGTGGAGCTCAAGTATACAGTTTTGGTATTCACTTTGTCTTCGTGGAGGAGACTCTAGCTACACTCCAGTTAGACTCGCATCATGTAAAGGACAGTGTGGACCCAGATCGGACCTCCTAAAGTATATAAACTGTAATGACTCTAAATTTTGAGACATGGTTGGCTTATCAGTGTAGAATTTAATTACTAACTGTAACAAGAGGGCCATGAGGCCCTGAATCACTCACCTGAACAATTGGCAACGTGGCTTATACTTATCATGTCTGAAATTGTCAAAATATGAGTTTTGGGTCAAAAGTCAAAGAATGACCATGACCACTTGTACTCATAAATCTTTATGTACTCATTAGACAACCATATATACCATTTTTAGGCCAAAATCTCCAAAACTTTCCATGAAATCTTATGTTCTAGCACTTTCCCATATTTGACCATGCCGCAAAAAGGTCAAGGTAAACCCAAGGTCACCATATGAACAGTCTTGGTGGTACTCTAGTGTATTGGTTCTGGGGAAGAAAAATATTAAAGATTTATCCCGTAAGTGGTAATGGCGGCCAAGTTGGTCATGTGACCTGGACCATTTGAACAAATTTTCATTCAATCAACCCGTGGAGGCTCTAAATGAAATGTGTTCACAATTGGCCCTTTGGCTTTTGAGGAAATGGTTGAAAATGTCAAAATATGAGCAATCTGGATCAAAGATAAAAAAATGACTTTGACCTCTTGTACTCATAATTCTTCATGAACTCATTAAGACAACTGTATATACCAATTTTTTAGGTCAAAATCTTCAAAACTTTCCATGAAATCTTATGTTCTACCATTTTCCCATATTTGACCTTGCTGCAAAAGGTCAAGGTCAACACAAGGTCATAATTTGAACAATCTTGATAGTACTCAAGTACCCAATGCTACTTACAAAGTCTCAAGGCCATCCGTCAATTGGTTCTGGAGAAGAAGATTTTTAAAGGTATTTACCATATATGGGCGTGGCGGCCATGTTGGTCATGTGTCCAGGACAGTTAGAAAATATTTTCATTCCATCAACCCCTCGAGGCTCTATATGAAATTTGGTTTCAATTGGCCCAGTGGTTTTAGAGCAGATTGTTTGAAATTGTCAAAATTTGAGATTTCTGGGTCAAAGGTCAAAGAATGACCTTGACCTCTTGTACTCAAAAATCTTCATGTACTCATTAAGCTGATTCTATGTACCAATTTTTAGGCCAAAATCTTCAAAACTTACCATGAAATCTCATGTTCTAGCATTTTCCCATATTTGACCTTGCCGTAAAAAAGGTCAAGGTCAACCCAGGGTCATAATTTGAACAATCTTGATAGTACTTGAGTACCCAATGCTACATACCGAATTTCAAGGCCATCAGTCTACTGGTTCTGGAGAAGAAGATTTTTAAAGGTTTTTACCATATAAAGGTGTGGTGGCCATGTTGGTCATGTGACCTGGACCGTATGCACAAATTTTCATTCCCTCAACCCCTGGAGGATCTATATGAAATTTGGTTACAATTGGCCTAGTGGTTTTTGAGGAGATTGTTTGATATTGTCAAAATATGAGAGTTCTGGGTCAAAGGTCAAAGAATGACCTTGACCTCTTGTACTCATAAATCTTCATGTAGTCATTAAGATGACTGTATGTACCAATTTTTAGGCAAAAATATTCAACAGTTTCCAAGATATCATATGTTGCAGCATTTTGCCATATAAAAGCATGAGTAAGCAAATTTGACCTTACCGTAAAAAAGGTCAAGGTCAACCCAAGGTCATAATTTGAACAATCTTGGTAGTACTCGTGTACATGATGCTACATACCAAGTTTCAAGACCATCGACCTATTGGTTCTGGAGAAGAAGATTTTTTCAGGTTTTTACCATATATGGGCATGGCGGCCAAGTTGGTCATGTGACCAGGACCGTTTGAACAACTTTTCGTTCCTAAGATTCCAGGAGGCTCTATATGAAATTTGGTTACAATCGGCCAAGCGGTTTTAGAGGAGAAGTCGTTTGAAATTGTGGACGGACGGACGGACGGACGACGGACACCGGACGCCGGAGCCTTACCATCCTATAAGCTCCCCCGGAGCCTCTGGCTCAGGTGAGCTAAAAATCGTTAAATTATAAATATACCGCGGGAACTACGCTTTTCTACTTGATGTCTAAGCGTCCGTCCGGTCTACCTTGCTGTGCCTGAAGAAGCGTTCATGGTGTAGCCTATTAAACATCGGTCATGCATTTGATACCGACCTTCTCCGGTATTTTGGCTGAAACGTTAATCGATTTTTCCATTCTCGTACAGTGATTTTTTCACTATTTTAGGAATTGTGCCGGTGCCCACAGAATTGGGACAAATCTCTTTGTATTTTCCTAAAATTTGAAGTTTCAGAACACCTTTATTTGCTCAAGTGGTGGGATAGGGAACATGAAACTGAATATATAATATTAAAATTCAATTACAGCTATATATCTGCCAGTTCTGCAAGCAAGCAAGTAAATTTGTGCGTGTAGGTCCCTAGCAAAATTCTTCCTGAAACTGGGAATTTTTCAACTTGCAGTTGGGAAAAAAGATACTATTTTGAATTGGGACTGGTGCCTTTTATGGGTACCACTTATATAGAGAAAAAAATCACTTTCGTATCATTGTATTTATTGATGTTTAACTCTGCTGCGAGCACCCCCCCCCCCCCCCCCCCCCCAAAAAAAAAAAAAAAAAAAAAAAAAAAACGACTCCTTCCCGCCTTCACACGTCGTATGCGCTTTCTTTACTTGTTTCGTGAACAGCTTTTATACCACGGATTTTATCCAAACTAGGCACATACTAGTATAGTGACACGGGGACGACGTTGTTGCATGCAATGAACAGCTTCGATGATACTAAAATTAATTGTTATGGGCGTGTTTCTATATCATTGTAGCCCCTCCATCCCAACCCCCACCCCCATCCCCAATAGACGATGTATGCTATGGAGGTCCGTCCGTCCGTTCGCTCATCCGTCTGTCTGTCCGACTGTCCACAAGTCTTTGGTTCCGTCCTTTTTTAATAGCTGAAATTTCAGTGTCCACATGTGATTTTTTCTTATGGTAGGTGTACCAAACTTGGATACAATTGACTTTGATACTGAGAGGACTGGAGATTAAAATAGCCATTTTAAGACAGTTATATTTTGTATTAAAATGTTTGTTATTATTATTATTATTATTATTATTATTATTATTTATCAATTATTTTATTGTGTGTGTTTGAAACTAATGATATTTATTACATGTATTACTAAATATAGTAACAAATATCTTGGATACGCAGTCCAGTATGGCTCGTGGTTCCTTTCCTCATATCAGCCTGCTCGTGCAGAGCCATATCGGCCCGCTCGTGCAGCCATATCAGCCCGCTCATTCGTAAATAAGATTGTGGAACGCAAACTGGAACAACTGTAAATTTATGGCTTGAGCGACTGGATTGATATGGGGGAGAAAGACCGACAGGCAACTGCTAAACGGCTGAGAAAGTTTCTAGAGAAAACGAAAATTCCAAATAGAATCGTAAACACAATGTGATAGTCTTTTACAGACTCAGACAGAAGGAAAAATCCTCCTCAATGAATTTGAAATGCTTATTGTAAGTATTTTTTCTCTGTCTCTCTTTCTAAAAATTTGCCCCTCTGAAATCCTCTCTAATTCTTTGTATTTCTAACTTTGTTTGAAAATGATTGCATAATGACGTCAGCATGGCGGCGATGCGTGCGTGCGTACTGTACTTCTGTACTTTTTAAAGTAACATAACGTCAAAAACATTCGAGGTGACATATCGCCCAAAACAGGTTCGTTTGTTTGAATCGGTATACTAATTTTAGGGGAAATGCAGAATACATGTAATAAAAAGGTTACGACATTCCTAGTGTCGGATTGCCAGGCATATCGGCCCGTAGCCTAAAGGCCTTCGGGCCAATATGGAGCTATTCGGGCCGATATGCCTGGCAACGCGACACTAGACATGTAATAACCTCTAAGTAGCAGTACTTGATTCAAGATCAGCTAGGATTATGTAGCTATGGTCAATGTAGAACATTTATGTTGAGCACCCTCTTTTAATATTGTATAAAAATGAAAATTAAAATAAAATTAAAAAAAAGTATGTTGAAGCTTAGTACTTTCAAAGATTTTATTCGTTTGAATATACATATCCCACCCCTTTCCCTAATCACACCACTACCACCTATATCCATAGGGAAGACTTCTCGTTATAGTTACGGGATTTTTTCGATAAAAAGAGGGTCGGAGATAAGCGATTACCTGTGTACGGTTCTCAGTTTAACAGGAAAATGTATACAAGCTCAAAAATAAATTATATTTTCTTATTTGATTTATTTTCCGACATTACATTATAACGTCTAGCTCAAAAGAGCATTTCAAGCTCTTTAATCTTGTATAATAATTATAGAAATGCGTCAATGAGACGTTTCTTTCATCAGAGCCCATAGTTTTCTTTCTACAAACCATACGTTTCTTAACACAATTTATTCAAGTTACGCGAGCCTTCGATTTTGGACATAAATTAACATTTGCGAATCTATTATAACGTATGAGCTGAAAGCTGTTATTCCACTGATTACAAAGATGTATTTTTTACATACATAGCTAAATAGGAAATTTCTTCCCTGAACACCTAATTTTGCTAACTATCGATTCGAAGCTTGGTCAAAAATTTTCTCTCTTTTGACCATTAAGACACTGGAATTTGTGGCCAAGGGCTAAAGTTTACAGGTAGTATAGAGTTATCGATTTGACAACGTAACGAGTTTTCTTCCAGATGGCAAAATGAGTTTGGGGTTGGGGTATATTGTTTTCAATCTGTCCGCCAGCCTGCTGTCTGCATTTTAGGGTTTTACTTACACCGCATTTGTCGGATCTCAATAACATTTTTAACATATATTTATGATGACTGGAGACAAGTCAGCCTAACAAAAAGGGGACCCGAAGAGGTTTTTGAAGGAATTACATTTCTTTGTAGATCTAGCCCCGAGGTTATAAAACTTTGAAATCCTCTCTAATTCTTTGTATTTCTAACTTTGTTTGAAAATGATTGCATAATGACGTCAGCATGGCGGCGATGCGTGCGTGCGTACTGTACTTCTGTACTTTTTAAAGTAACATAACGTCAAAAACATTCGAGGTGACATATCGCCCAAAACAGGTTCGTTTGTTTGAATCGGTATACTAATTTTAGGGGAAATGCAGAATACATGTAATAAAAAGGTTACGACATTCCTAGTGTCGGATTGCCAGGCATATCGGCCCGTAGCCTAAAGGCCTTCGGGCCAATATGGAGCTATTCGGGCCGATATGCCTGGCAACGCGACACTAGACATGTAATAACCTCTAAGTAGCAGTACTTGATTCAAGATCAGCTAGGATTATATAGCTACGGTCAATGTAGAACATTTATGTTGAGCACCCTCTTTTAATATTGTATAAAAATGAAAATTAAAATAAAATTAAAAAAAAGTATGTTGAAGCTTAGTACTTTCAAAGATTTTATTTGTTTGAATATACATATCCCACCCCTTTCCCTAATCACACCACTACCACCTATATCCATAGGGAAGACTTCTCGTTATAGTTACGGGATTTTATCGATAAAAAGAGGGTCGGAGATAAGCGATTACCTGTGTACGGTTCTCAGTTTAACAGGAAAATGTATACAAGCTCAAAAATAAATTATATTTTCTTATTTGATTTATTTTCCGACATTACATTATAACGTCTAGCTCAAAAGAGCATTTCAAGCTCTTTAATCTTGTATAATAATTATAGAAATGCGTCAATGAGACGTTTCTTTCATCAGAGCCCATAGTTTTCTTTCTACAAACCATACGTTTCTTAACACAATTTATTCAAGTTACGCGAACCTTCGATTTTGGACATAAATTAACATTTGCGAATCTATTATAACGTATGAGCTGAAAGCTGTTATTCCACTGATTACAAAGATGTAGTTTTTACATACATAGCTAAATAGGAAATTTCTTCCCTGAACGCCTAATTTTGCTAACTATCGATTCGAAGCTTGGTCAAAAATTTTCTCTCTTTTGACCATTAAGACACTGGAATTTGTGGCCAAGGGCTAAAGTTTACAGGTAGTATAGAGTTATCGATTGGACAACGTAACGAGTTTTCTTCCAGATGGCAAAATGAGTTTGGGGTTGGGGTATATTGTTTTCAATCTGTCCGCCAGCCTGCTGTCCGCATTTTAGGGTTTTACTTACACCGCATTTGTCGGATCTCAATAACATTTTTAACATATATTTATGATGACTGGAGACAAGTCAGCCTAACAAAAAGGGGACCCGAAGAGGTTTTTGAAGGAATTACATTTCTTTGTAGATCTAGCCCCGAGGTTATAAAACTTTTTTCGTGCTCAACTCAGCTGAGCATGAATTTTTCTCTGCTGATAAATATGAAAATGCCAACTAATGTTGGCATTTTCATATTCATTAGCAGAGAAAATATCATATTCGCTAAACTCAGCAAGAAAACAACTCCACTTATCAGTAATTTGCTATTTATTAGCAGGTAAAATTTCATGCTCAGCTGAGTTGAGCATGAAAAAAGTTTTATAACCTCGGGCCCTAGTTTCCGCTAAAAATGTGTAAATAGTGTCAGAGTTTCCGTTTTTAAAAGTTATATTCTAGCTCAACATTGTTAAAATATCAAATTAGAAATTCGGCTGGTTTTTGACAGGTTTGGGGTTGTTATTCGTTTGTTTGTTTGAGGTTTAACGGCTATTTGAGACAGGGGAAAGAGCTGCTGACTCGGCTTATCACTTGTAATTTATTGTTTGTTGGGATGTCTTTGTGGGAAAGAGCTGCTGACTCGGCTTATCACTTGTAATTTATTGTTTGTTGGGATGCCTTTGTCAATCTTTCCCTTTGATGTTGGGGATAAGGTTTGGGATCTGATTCAGTCAGTTCCTGAAGTGTATTTACTCTTTAAATTTCAGTCTTTATCGAGCGGTCAGTCAGAGTCAGGAAGAAGGAACTATAGGATAGACGAGAGTAAAATTAAATCCGACCCCCATTCTGCACCTGCTGCAAGCACAGAAATCATTATCCAGATTTATAGTACGATCCTCGGATACCCAAATCTTTAGCATGAAATACCTCATAACGTGCAAGGCCTACAATGGTATCGGGCTATAAGTGAGAAAGAACGCAGTTTGTCCGCCTATACGGTCGATAATACACTTGCTAAAGCTCGTGGTTTATGTCTCCGTACACGAGGACGAACCATGCTCTAGCTTACACTAGTAAGACTCGCCTACACCAAACGTAGCCCTACCCGACCACGTGTGAATGCGAATGTGTGGGGGAGGGCTCTCTCTCTCTCTCTCTCTGAGACGTCTGAATATAGACTTAATATTTTTAAAACGACATTATAGCTGAAAGGAAATACAAATCACATGACGTAAGCCAAAACTCTGTCTGTGAAACGCAGCACCATAAAATATGAATTTGTCACACACACACACACACACAAAAAAAAAAAAAAGGAAAACTGTATAACATAGAAGCCATCTGGCCTATAACAACAGCTTTTGGTTGTCGCGCTTCTTCGCATTGTCATATCATAGCCATGAAATCGCTGAAATATTTATCAAAATTAAATTGAGCCGCCGTCGAGGGAGCTTCACCGGTCCTCGACCAATTCTTACTTACTGGAGTTTACTCCAGCTGCACTTATGTCTATGAATACGACTTGACCTTACCTTGAGACAATCGTTGAATTTGAGTTAAGTTTGCAAATAGGGACCTCAGTATTAAACAATAGCTGTCGCCTGACAGCATAGCTCGCCTGAATTGGTGCTTGCCCATCACACAGTCGCTACGGTGGTGTGGACTGCTATGCATACAACTTCAGGCAAGCATGACCATAATGTCAACATATTTATAAACAAAAGCTATCCCAGAAATAAGTTTTGAAAAAAATCCACATGAAATTTCAAAGTCCTTGAGCTTGAAATCAAAGAACAGAGGGGCAAGGGGGGGGGGGGGGGGGGGGGGGGGGGGGGCAGGAATGTATCAATGTATCAAAACCGTGAACCATTATCTAATATCAGTCAAGTATAAGTATCAACAAGGTTGATTCCATTTTGGCACTGTGAAATTATGTCTTCATAAATATAGACTTTTAACCAAAATCTTTAAGACAAAATTCTAAGTTGATGACCTTGACTTGAAGGTCATCCAGTGGGTTAAGTATATAGTGTTTTGTAAAAACTCAAAAAAGTGTATAACATCAGTTAAAGTGTAAACTAAATCTCCGATAAGCATTATGAATCAGTGTGCAATTAGAACACTTAAAGAAAGCCCAAAATTTCATAAGTTCCTGACCTTAACATCAAGGTCACTGAGCGGGATTGGGGTAATACTCAGTAAAACTTTAGACTAATATCTAAGTACAGTGCAAATATCAAAAGAACTCATCTTTGGGTTCAGGAGATATGGGTTTTTAAAAAAACTTTAACCAAAACATCCAATCAATAAAAAGACAATTTTCTAAGTCCATAACCTTGACATCAAGGTCACTGAGGGGGATGGGGGTAGTACCCTGGAAAACTTTGGACCAATATCTAACTACAATATAAAGTATCAAAGGAATCCATTCATGGGTCAAGGAGATATTGGGCTTTCAAAAACTTTAACCAAAACATCCAGTCCAAAAAAACTCCCAATTTTCGAAGTCCATGGCCTTGATATCAAGGTCACTGAGTGGGGTGGGGGTGGTACTCTGTTAAACTTTGGACCAATATCTAACTACAGTGCAAGTATCAAAAGAATCCATCCTAAGGTTAAAGATATAGGTCTTTAAAAAACTTTAACCAAAACATCCAATCCGGACGCCGACGCGGACGCTGACGCCAGGGTGACAACAATAGCTCTTCCTGATCTTTCGTTCAGGCGAGCTAAAAACAAGTAAATAGTTTATATGCATGCGCCAAAAAAGTCTAAGATCAGCCAGTCTTTCTATGATGTTTTACAATCATCCAACTTATATTGAAGTTGTGATCACTAAGGGTCTTATGATATTCTCGGAGATCTTGGGTTCTTATTTCGAACAGGACAGTTGGTTCTTAAAGCATTTGCTAAAATCGCCTTGCACACATAGGTTTACCATCTATATTTTACTATTTTGCTTTTCATGTCACAATATTTACCGTAGGAAACATAAACGTCCACCGTAGAATACGTTAGCATAACATTCGAAAACCAATACATAAGGTTTGGATTAGCCGTAGAAAACTATAAAACCTTTTTTCCAAAATTCACATGTTTTCATACATTCGTGCATGCTGCAGTAAATATCGGTGTACATTTACAATTTAGTGCAATATTCCTCTGCATGGACAAATACAGGAGTAAATAGAGCCAGTAAAAACCTACTTATGATGACTGGGATTCTCACTAAGCCTATTTCGATAAAACTGCCAAAACAAACGAGAATTTTTACGTGCAAAGGGATAACAGTATGAGTTGGAGTTCTTCGGCACAGCATAAAAGGTTAGATTTGCATTAAAATATGAAAATTAATATTTATTTTGTTAAAATCGTCTGCTAAACGGCCGTTAACATTAGAAATCTTCATCAAAAGCCGTAGAAAATCGTAACGTTAACCGTAGCATGCAGAATCCTGAAATAACACATTGTAGGTAGTGTTTTATGGTTTACTGACTTTGCATTTTTTTGGTCGAGTTTTGGCGTTTAGGTCTGTTTCTCAAGAACTATAAAGGCTAAAGCCATGAAACTTGGCTTATGCATACTTCTGGAAGAGTAAAGCTCAAAGCCATCGTCAATATTGAGTCTTGACCTACATTTTACGGTTCACTGACTTTGCAATTTTTGGTTGAGTTTTTGCGTGTAGCTCTGTTTCTCAAGCTGCATAAGGGCTAAAGCCATGAAACTTGGGTCATGCATACATCTGGCCAAGTTTAACTCAAAGCTACCACCAAAACTGAGTCTTGACCTTCTTTTTATGGTTCACTGACTTTGTAATGTTTTTGTCAAGTTTTCACATTTAGCTCTGTTTCTCAGAACTTATAAGGACTAGATCCTTGAAACTTGGGTCATGCATACATCTGGCCGAATGTAACTGAAGGCTTCCATCAATACTGAGTCTTGACCTACTTTTTACGGTTCACTGACTTAGCAATTTTTTGTCGAGTTTTAGTATTTAGGTCTGTTTCTCAAGAACTATAAGGGCTAGAGGCATGAAACTTGGGTCATGCATACATCTGGAAGAGTAAAGTTTAAACCCAACATTGATAATGAATCTTGACCTACTTTTAACAGTTCACCAACTTTGCAATTTTTTGTCAAGTTTTTGTGTTAAGCTATGTTTCTCAAGAAGTATAAGGGCTAAAGCCATGAAACATGGGTCATGCAATGATCTAGAAGAAGAATAAAGCTCAAAGTCTCCATCAATATTGCCACTTGACCGACATTTTAAGGTTCTTAGACTTAGCAACATTTGCTTCAAGCTTAGCTTTTGTTTCTTAGGAATGATACAGGTTAGAGCCAATACATGTGGAAGAGTGAACCTGAAAACTGTCATTAATGTAGCATCTTGACCAAAGGTTAGGGATTACTGACCATTCAAAATTTGCAGAGTGTTCACTGATTTAGCTGTGTTTTGTGACAAAGCACAGGCAGGCGAGACACCGCATTCCGCAGAATTCTTGTTTCTTGCATTTAGCCAACAGAGATAAGACTATGGCGCACTATTTATTAGTGGTAGCACCTGCAGACTGGCTGACTATGTCTTTTTGAGTATCATTGTTGCTTTTTTAAGTATGAGAGACGATAGTTGGGACTGGGTGCAGTAAAATAAAAAAAAAAATGAAAAAATAAAAAAAGTTTTGCCGACCTACCGATCAAATTGTTTTCAGTGCGGATCCCGGGCGTCGGCGTCCCTGTGACAGATTTCTTGTATGCCAATATCTCTTGAACCAATGGATGGAACTTCACCAAACTTGCATGGATACATTATTGGGACAAGTTTAAGAGCTGATTAGATTTTGGTGACCTTGACCTCATTTTCAAGGTCACTGGAGGACATAGATGACAATTACTTGTATGCGCAATATCTCTTGAACCAATGGATGGTATTTCACCAAACTTGCATGGATACATTACTGGGACAAGTTTAAGAGCTGATTAGATTTTGGTGACCTTGACCTCATTTTCAAGGTCACTGGAGGACATAGATGACCATATATTGTACCAGTGATATCTCTTGAACCAATGGATGGAACTTCACCAAACTTGCATGGATACATTATTGGGACAAGTTTAAGAGCTGATTAGATTTTGGTGACCTTGACTTCATTTTCAAGGTCACTGGAGGACATAAATGACCATTTCTTGTACCCACTATATCTCCTGAACCAATGAATGGAATTTCACCAAATTGGCATGAATACATTATTGGGACAAGTTTAAGAGGTGATTAGGTTTTGGTGACCCCGGGCGTCGGCGTCGGCGTCGGCGTCCCTGTGACAGATTTCTTGTATGCCAATATCTCTTGAACCAATGGATGGAACTTCACCAAACTTGCATGGATACATTATTGGGACACGTTTAAGAGCTGATTAGATTTTGGTGACCTTGACCTCATTTTCAAGGTCACTGGAGGACTTAGATGAAAATTTCTTGTACCAGTGATATCTCTTGAACCAATTGATGGAATTTCACCAAACTTGCATGGATACATCATTGGGAAAAGTTTAAAAGGTTTTTAGATTTTGGTGACCTTTACCTTATTTTCAAGGTCACTGGAGGGCTTAGATGACAATTTCTTGTAACCACTATATCTCCTGAACCAATGAATGGAATTTCTCCAAAATTTCAGGAATACATCATTGCGACAAATTGAAGAGCTTATCAGATTTTGGTGACCTTGACCTCATTTGCAAGGTCACTGGAGGACTTAGATGACAGTTTCTTGTACCCACTAAATCTCCTGAACCAATGGATGGAATTTCACCAAACTTGCATGCATACATCATTGGGACAAGTTTAAGAGCTGCTTAGATTTTGGTGACCTTGATCTCATATTCAAGGTCACTGGAGGACTTACCTGACATTTTCTTGTACCCACTATATCTCCTGAACCAATGGATGGAATTTCACCAAACTTGCATGGATACATCATTTTGACAAGTTTAAGAGGTGATTTGATTTTGGTGACCTTGACCTTATTTTCAAGGTCATAGTCATCTATGTAGGATATCTTAAGAACCAGTGGATGGATTTTCTCCAAACTTGTCTAGATATTTTACTTGTTCAGGCTTTTTATTCATTAGAGGGGATGGGAAATGGGCTGGTGGGGGACATCAGTTTTTCTCTGAAAAAGCATTTCTAGTTGGTAGGGCACCTGACTAGTAAGTCAGAGGTCCTGGGTTCGAATCCCGGTCTGGCCACGTACTTTCGTTTCTCCTTCCGCTGATTCAAGAAGGGCAGTTGTCAGTTACTGGCGAAAGAATGTGCACTTAGTACTGGTTAACCGCTTAGGAGGTCTAAGCCTGACCAGGAATAGTGTGGTTAGGTTAACTGACCGTCCCGACATGACCTTAGTTGTTTACCATGGACGTTAAGCATCAAATCAACCAAACCAACCAACCATTTCTAGTTTTTTTTTGGGTCATCAGAAACATTCATGACTATTTATTTTCATGGCATAACCTTTCAGTGCATTGGGCAGTTGAACCTTTTAAGGGAAAGAATTAGGATATTGCCAAATTCACAGAATCTAGAAAAACTGAAATCCCAGGCAAGCAAAAGGACTTGGAGTCACTCCAAATTTGGAGTCCTCATGAACCCTGGATGCGAGACGGTTCTAATGAGGGGTCACAACATATGCTTTTATGGAAAAATATTGAAAATTATCCCTGAATTATCCCTGTTACCCCTTCTTATCAGGAGTATAGACATGCCATAAAAATCTTTTCTCATGACCAGGTTCCTTCAAAAAAGTAAAGAACAACAGCCATAAAATTGCTGAATACATGAGCCATGACACGAGAAGGCCAATAAAGTGGTTGTGTGCCCAGTGCAGACTCAGATCAGCCTGGGCATTCGCCCGGTCTGATCAGAGTCTTCGCTGTCCGCATGGAGGTAGCTTAGACCCTAAGCTACTCTTTAAGCGCTTAGGGAAATGTCTAATCAGATTGGGTGGATGTCCAGGCTGACCTGAGTCTGAGCTGGGCGCACAACCACTTTGTTGGTTTTCTTGTGTCGCGGCTCAGTCATGTCATCAGCTTTGTCAATGATGCTTTTAGTTTCTGTCTTTTAGGTTGAGATTCCAAGCATGGAAGTGGAATGGATGGACTTCAACCTTTGGGTAGCCATGGCAACGATAATTTTCAATCCTTTATTCTGGAATACGGTAAGTTACTTTGGGAATGGTTCTGCATTTAATGGCAAAGTTGCCACTGACAGATGAAAACAACTGGAAAATGATTTTTTTTCCAGGTCAGGGAAAAAGTTAGTCAATTTTGTGGTTGGTCAGGGAAATTTGAAAAGGACTTGAAAGTCAGAGAGTTTAAAAAAATGATGGCAACTGCAGGCAAAAGAGTTTATCTCTCCCTTAATTTATTGGGGACTACTCCTAAAGGAACAAGCAGGGGGAGCGAATTCCTTCCTTTATTTTCAACCCCCAATTTTCAAGTAATTCCTTTAGCAGTGTTAAAGTAAAGAATATTTAATCAATTTTTGGATGCATAAAAAGGGCATAGAAGCTTGGAAAACATCAGGGAAGAGTCAGAGAGTTTTAGAGTAGGAGAAAAATGGCAACCCTGAAAGAACCTTACCATAATTACTTAAGGAATGAACACTATTTTTAACGTTTATTGCAGTATAAACACAGGGTTTTCCCAGACTCAAGATTGAGAGTGTCAGACCCGCAACATGGTGTCTGGGACTCCCAGAAAAAAATCTGTGCATCCTCTGGGACTCTCAAAACAAAATCCAAGTCCCAATTCTTATAAAAATTATATTATTCTTGGCACAATACAAAGTAATGGTTTTCAAAATAAAATATTTATGAAATTCTGATGTTTGTATTGGACATTTTATAACATTTTCAGAGTACACGACCCTTTACTTTTGGCACTGGACTCTTAAAAAATTGGTATGTGGGTCCCAAAAACTCCTTAAATACAAGGCAGAGAGGCCGGGCCGGGTAGCGCAATCGGTAGGGCACCTGACTCGTAAGTCAGAGGTCCTGGGTTCGAATCCCGGTCTGGCCACATACTTTCGTTTCTCCTTCCGCTGATTCATGAAGGGCAGTTGTCAGTTACTGGCGAAAGTATGTGCACTTAGTACTGGTTAACCGCTTAGGAGGTCTAAGTCTGCCCAGGAATAGTGTGGTTAGGTTAACTGACCGTCCCGACATGACCTTAGTTGTTTACCGTGGACGTTAAGCATCAAATCAACCAACCAACCAACAAGGCAGAGAGAAAACCTTGAAACTACTGTTACGACCTGGCGGAGGTAACAAAAAAGATGGAAGTAAACCAGCAACAAGCCTGTTTTTAAACTTAACAAAATTTATTTACTTGTACATCAAAATAAAACAGTCATTAATTAATCAAGAGAATATGTAATTAACGATACCTTATTTTAGTCTGAATGTCCCTTAGAATTTAAAACACAAGTCCTTTAATAATTTCTGATCCCAGAAGATAAAGTATGTATGAGCACATGAATATTTCCAAATCCAATATATTTAAATTCCAGTATAACTTATTTTACTATAGACTGGTGAAAGTTTTCATACAAAGATGATCTAAATGAAAATCTGTCCTCTTTATATAGTATCTAGGAACATTCCGGAACTAACCAAAAATAGATCTTAGCAAAAAGTACTCAATTCTGACATAATTTCATACCAGAAGATTCTTAATGTTTACAACAGAAAGGTCTAATATTTTCTCAGTACTAAAAATAGTTATTCCAGAATGTTCTAAAGTACAATGTAAACAACTTGTTTATTTCAAACCTAGTAAACATCTAAAAACTGCAAAATCATGGTAAAAGAAAATATTTACACCAACTTAAACACCATATTCATAACACTTCCCCTCTTCAAGGAAAAGAAAGTTTTATGAAATAAAGCTTTCTTTTGCCATATGACCAATTATGAAACAAAATTAAGTTTAATGCATATACACTGTATATATATCAGTACTAATCCAGACATCATGTAGTAATAGCCAAATTTAGGCTCTTGAAAGTGCATCCGGGATAATATTATCTTTTCCTCTGATATGTCTGATGTCAAGATTGTACTCCTGCAACATGAAATTCCACCTGAGTAACCGCTGATTTTTAGCTCGCCTGAACGAAAGTTCAGGAAGAGCTATTGTTGTCACCACGGCGTCGGCGTCCGCGTCCGCGTCCGCGTCAGCGTCAGCGTCAGCGTCGGCGTTCCAATTGGATGTTTTGGTTAAAGTTTTTTAAAGACCTATATCTCCTTAACCCATGGATGGATTCTTTTGATACTTGCACTGTAGTTAGATATTGGTCTAAGGTTTAACAGGGTACCACCCCCACCCCACTCCGTGACCTTGATGTCAAGGTCATGGACTTAGAAAATTGGTAGTTTTTTTGGACTGGATGTTTTGGTTAAAGTTTTATAAAGCCCAATATCTCCTTAACCCATGGATGGATTCCTTTGATACTTGCACTAAAGTTAGATATTGGTCTAAAGTTTTTGCAGGTACTACCCCCACCCCCTTCTGTGACCTTGATGTCAAGGTCATGGACTTAGAATATTGTCTTTCTATTGATTGGATGTTTTGGTTAAAGTTTTTTAAAGACACATATCTCCTGAACCCATAGATGAATTCTTTTTATATTTGCACTGCAGTTAGATCTACAGAGTACTACCCCAACCCCGCTCAGTGATCTCGATGTCAAGGTCAGGGACTTAGGAAATTTTTGTCTTTTTAAAAATTTTGTAATTGCATACTGATTCATAATGCTTTGCAGAGATTTAGTTTATACTTGAACTGATGTTAGACTCTTTTTTGAGTTTTTACAAAACACCTTATACTTACCCCACTGGGTGACCTTGAAGTCAAGGTCATGGACTTAGAATTTTGTCATAAAGATTTTGGTTAAAGTTTTATGTTTATGAAGACATAATTTCACAGTGCCACGATGATGGACTCAGTTGATACTAATACTTGGACTGATGTTAGATAATGGTTCAGGGTTTTGATACATCCTAGCCCCCCCCCCCCCCCCCCCCCCCCCCCCCCCCCCCTCCCCCTACCCGTCAGTTTTTTTACCTCAAGCTCAACAACTTTGGAATTTCATTTCATTTTATTTTATTTTAATTCTATTTTAAGACTTATTTCTGAGATAGCTTTTGTTTATAAATGTGTTTTCATTATGGACATGCTTGCACAAAGTTTTATGCATAGCAGTCCACATAGCCCCACCCACCCCCCTCTCCGATAGCTTTTGTTTATAACTGTGTTTTCATTATGGACATGCTTGCATGAAGTTTTAAGTTTTATGCATAGCAGTCCACATAGCCCACCCCCACCCGTAAGTTTTTTTTTACCTCAAGCTCATGGACTTTGAAATTTCATTTCATTTTTTTTATTTTAATTTTATTTTAAGACTTATTTCTGAGATAGCTTTTGTTTATAAATGTGTTTTCATTATGGACATGCTTGCATGAAGTTTTATGCATAGCAGTCCACACCACCATAGCGGCTGTGTGATGGGCAAGCACCAATTCAGGCGAGCTATGCTGTCAGGCGACAGCTCTTGTTGTTCTTCATTTTATGAATGAAGGTCAGTGGATTGTGATCACTGAAGACAACAATTGGTGTGGCTGAAGAAGATAAGTACACTTCAAATTGTTGAAGAGCAAGGATGAGAGATAAACACTCTTTTTCAATAGTAGAGTAATTTCTCTGATGTTTGTTGAACTTCTTAGAAAAGTAACAAACAGGGTGATCCACACCATCATTATCTTCTTGAATCAAAACACTGCCTGCACCAACGTCACTAGCATCTACCGCCATTTTAAATGCTTTGTTGAAGTCTGGTGCTAAGAGAACTGGAGCACTCTTAAGTATGGCCTTAAGCTTATCAAAGGACTTTTGACAGTCTTCATTCCAAATATATTTCTTTCCTTTACCTAGCAAATTTGTCAAGGGTTCTGCAATTACAGAGAAGTTATTACAGAACTTCCTATAATATCCTGCCATACCAAGAAAGCGCATCAGTTGTCTCTTGCATGTAGGTACAGGAAAATCCGAGATAGCCTCCACTTTAGCTTCTACAGGTTTTACCTGACCTTGACCCACAACATGTCCTAGAAATGTCAAATTTGCATGACAGAATTCACTTTTTGCTAAATTGATTGTCAATTTTGCATCACTAAGTCTTTGAAAGAATTCTCTGATAGTCTGTAGATGTAGTTTCCATTCATCGTTGAAGATGATTGCATCATCGATGTATGCTTTACAACCACCCAGATCAGATGTCAAGCTATTTATAAGTCTCTGAAACGTTGCTGGAGAGTTTTTCATACCAAATGGCATAACCTTATACTGATAGAGTCCATCTGGTGTAACAAATGCCGAAATCTCCTTAGCTCTGTCTGTCAAAGGAATTTGCCAAAATCCTTTCAGAAGATCAAATTTAGTAACATATTTGGCTTGTCCAATTTGATCAATACAGTCATCAATACGTGGGATTGGAAATGTATCCGTTTTAGTCACAGAATTAACTTTTCGATAGTCTGTACACATGCGAAAAGTTCCATCTGGTTTTGGCACCAGAATACAAGGAGAACTCCAGTCACTTTGACTTGGTTCTATCAAATCATTTTCCAGCAAATATTTAATTTCTTCCCTGAGATACTGTTGCTTCACAGGGTCCATTCGATAAGGATGTTGCTTCACAGGCTTTGCGCCATCAATGTCAACATCATGAAAGATTCTGTCAGTCCTGGGTGGAATGTCCGCAAATAAGTGCTCATATTCAAGAATTAACTGTTTCAGTTCAAGTCTCTTGACTGGATCCAGGTGTGACAGTTTCTGGTCGAGATCCTTTAAGATGTCAGAATTCTGGAGTTTTGATGATGAGGGATCAGATTTTATAAAGTTCATATCCTCAGAGTCCATTTCAGATTGCTCTTGAGGGACAGAATTTACTACGCTTATTGGTGAAACAACTGAATTATCCCTATCAATGTACTTTTTCAACATATTAATATGACATAACTGTTTTTCCTTGCGCCTCCCAGGTGTGTTGATAATATAATTTACATCACTGAGCTTTTTGTCAACAGTGTAAGGGCCATAATATCTGGCCTGCAGAGGTCTGCCAGGAATTGGCAAAAGAGCAAGTACCTTCTCTCCAGGTTTAAAATTTCTTTCCCTGGCATTTTCATCATAATGAAATTTCATTTTGTTTTGAGCTGATTTGAGATTGTACCGAGCAGCTTCACAGGCTTTTGACAATCTGTTATTGAAGTCAGAAACATACTGAAGCAAATTCAAAGAACTGTCATCATCAGAAAGAAATTTCTCTTTCAAAAGTTTCAGTGGTCCACGAACTGTGTGACCAAAAACAAGCTCAAATGGGCTGAAACCAAGTAATTCTTGTACGGATTCCCTAGCTGCAAATAACAGGAAATGAATGCCTTCATCCCAGTCCTTTTCAGTGTCAAAGCAGTAAGATCTGATCATGTTTTTCAGTGTTTGATGAAATCGTTCTAAGGCACCTTGACTTTCAGGATGATATGCTGATGACCGATATTGCTTAATACCTAATTCATGCATCACTTGCTGAAATATTCCTGACATAAAATTAGATCCTTGATCTGACTGGACAGATTTAGGGAGACCTACAAATGTGAAAAACTTCACAAGAGCCTTAACTATGGTCTTTGTCTTGATATTCCTAAGTGGAATGGCTTCGGGGAAACGTGTGGAAGCACACATTATGGTCAAAAGATATTCAGAACCTGACTTTGTTCTGGGTAAAGGACCAACACAATCAATGATTATTCTGCTAAAAGGTTCCTCAAATGCAGGAATGGGCTGCAGATGGGCTTAAGGGATAGTTTGATTAGGTTTTCCTACCATTTGACATGTATGGCAAGATTTGCAATGTTTAGAAACATCAGATTTTAACCCTGGCCAGTAGAAATGATTAAGAATCTTGTGGTAGGTCTTGTTTACACCTAAGTGGCCTGACAAGGGAGTTTCATGGGCTAAGTTTAAAATTTCAGGGCGATAAACCCTTGGAACCACAATTTGGTGGTTAACAGTCCACTCGTCTTCTGCTGAGACATCAGGAGGACGCCATTTTCTCATCAGAATGTCATTTTTGACATAATAGCAAACAGGAACCTGGGACATGTCATTTTCATCTAAGACCCTTTCAAATAAAGGTGAGATCTCAGGATCACTGTGTTGTTTTTTGCAAAGCTGTGACCTTGACAGCAGGTCATTACCTTGGTCATTTGAAAATGAAGGAGAGTGATCTGGGTTGGACACAGATGAGGTGTGAGTAAAGTCTGTCTGCATGTCAGACAGGCTGGGTGAAAGAGATTTTGAAATCTCATCATTAAAAGACTGACCTATAAAAGTATCAGTTAAATCAATGTCCTGATTCCCATCATTCAATATGGCTTTCTTTGCCATAGCCCTAGTGACAGCACACGAGGGGTAAAGGTCAGGAATTTCCTGCTCAATGGGGTCAGGTGGTTGATCAACACAAGGTGTGTTGGTCAAAAGTGAATTAACCACAACCTTATCTCCTGCTAGGTCATTGCCTAACAATAAGTGAACACCTTTAAAAGGTAATGAAGGTCTAATACCAACAGCCACTGGACCAGAAATTAAGTCTGAGGACAAATAAATGTTATGAAGCGGTACACTAACAAATCCACATTCTACACCCTGAATAAGGACACTTGTCCCAGAAGAAGTCTTCTCGGAAAATGGCAGGGTATCTGCCAAAATAAGGGATTGAGAAGCTCCAGTATCTTGTAAGATAGTAATAGGGGTAGACTGGGCAAAGTCACAATTTAGTGACACAAAACCTTCTGATAAGAATGGTTCATAAATCTCCATAACAGAATCAGTCTCAGAAATTTTGGCCTGAATAGGAATTTGATCCTGAACACAAGACTGTGGCATTGACCGTAAAGAGGTAAGACCTGTGGGTTTTGGACCCTCTTGTTTTTCTCTCTTCCTCTTTAAAAGTAAGCATTCAGAAATTATGTGTCCCGTTTGCTTACAATAATTACAAATAGGCTGAGATAAGGGATTTTGACCTTTGTTTTCACCAGGGGGTTTTGGTTTTGGAGTATATGAGGGACTGGAATTACCAGATGGATTACTGGGACTGAATTTTGGACCTGACGGAGGGAAAAAGGTCTTTTTAGGAAAAGGCTTGTGCACAAAAGAAGTCTTATGAGTTAAAGCATAATCATCAGCCAAACGAGCTGCTCCCTCTAACGTTTCGACTTCGTTTTCATCTAAAAATGATTTAATGTCAGAATTAATGCACCTTTTAAACTCCTCAACAAGCATGAGCTGTCTAAGTTTACCATGATCAGAGCCCACTTTCTTTGATGAGCTCCACTTATCAAATAACTGCTCTTTTGTCCTAGCAAATTCAACATAAGTTTTGTCATTTTCTTTTCTACAGTTCCTAAATTTCTGCCTGTAAGCCTCAGGGACCAACTCATAAGCCTTAAGAATAACTTCTTTTACTTTGTCATAATCTGAGCTCTGCTCAAGAGAAAGTTGAGTATAAATTTCGCGAGCCTTGCCGATCACAACGCTCTGAAGAAGCAAAGTCCAATGCTCTTTTGGCCATTTCAAATTTTCAGCTACTTTTTCAAAGTGAAGAAAATATTTATCAACTTCTTTTTCTTGAAATGGAGGAACGAGTCTGATGTGTTTTGTAACATCAAAAACAATTTTAGAGTCCAAAGGCAAAGACTTTGATGTGGTCTTTTCTTGCATTTCCATTTCTTTCATTCTAATCTGAAATTGTCTTTCTCTTTCTTTTTCTTCTTTTTCAAATTTTAATTTCTCTTTTTCTATTTCAACTCATTCCTCCTTTTCTAACTTCAGTTTTTCATGTTCTAGTCTTTCTTTTTCTTGCTCTAATTTTTGCCTCTGCAACCTTTCTTCTCTTTCTAATGTTTCAAGCCTAATTCTTTCCTCATGCTCTAACCTTAATTTTTCTATTTCAAGTTGTCTCTGAATTTCTAATTCTCTCATCTGCAAATCTGTCTGAGTGACAAGAATGTGAGAGGTTGCAGAGGAATAAAAAATTTCTTCATCAACAAAGAACTGAATCAAAATATTCTTAATTTCATGTTTTAACATAGACCTTTTGACTGAAGATAATTCATAATGTGCTGCAATATCCAATAAGTCTGTCTTTTTGACCAAGTTCAACAGCTCCTGAGAAGGCGCAGCAATGAATTCATTGAGATCAAAAGACATGGTTGCTTTTTGCTGGCTTTACTTGTTTGAATAACAGTGAAAGCTTTTCTTCTTTTTTTTTTTAATTCAGAATTATTTGATGCACTAGAAATTTCAATCCCGGACTCGAGCCCCCAATTTGTTACGACCTGGCGGAGGTAACAAAAAGATGGAAGTAAACCAGCAACAAGCCTGTTTTTAAACTTAACAAAATTTATTTACACGTACATCAAAATAAAACAGTCATTTGTTAATCAAGAGAATATGTAATTTAAGATACCTCATTTTAGTCTGAATGTCCCTCAGAATTTAAAACACAAGTCCTTTAATAATTTCTAATCCCAGAAGATAAAGTATGTATGAGTACATGAATATTTCCAAATCCAATATATTTAAATTCCAGTATAACTTATTTTACTATAGACTGGTGAAAGTTTTCATACAAAGATGATCTAAATGAAAATCTGTCCTCTTTATATAGTATCTAGGAACATTCCGGAACTAACCAAAAATAGATCTTACCAAAAAGTACTCAATTCTGACATAATTTCATACCAGAAGATTCTTAATGTTTACAACAGAAAGGTCTAATATTTTCTCAGTACTAAAAATAGTTATTCCAGAATGTTCTAAAGTACAATGTAAACAACTTGTTTATTTCAAACCTAGTAAACATCTAAAAACTGCAAAATCATGGTAAAAGAAAATATTTACACCAACTTAAACACCATATTCATAACACTACATTGGGTAATGAGCAAAGTAAGTGAACCCCGAAGGGGTTTACATAAACTTTGCTTGTTACCCGATGTAGTTTATACTTCAGTTAACGTTAAAAATATAAAGTTCATTCCTTATATTTATATTATTAAACAATGCTTTTCATCAATAAAAAGATAAACAAAAATAAGAAATACATATATAAGAGCCGCGACGTGACAAAACCAACAATGTGGTTGTGCGCCCAGCGCAGACTCAGATCAGCCTGGGCATCCGCCCAGTCTGAGAGTCTTCGCTGTCCGCATGGAGGTAGCTTAGATCCTTGGCTAACCTTTAAGCGCTTAGCGAAGATTTTGTTAAGACTGTGTGGATGTCCAGGCTGATTTGAGTCTGCGCTGGGCGCAAGACCACATTGTTGGTTTTCTCGTGTCGCGGCTCATAAGAATTGTATCAAAAACATTAGCGACCAATTTTGCAATAGTTTAGAACAGCTGCATTGTCACTGCCTACCAGTAAATTCCACCCCCAGCTGTAGATTTCACGTGCAGGTTGGCATAGCGAGCTGTCACTCAGTGTTTGCTAGCCATTCAAGTACATGGTATGTTGTTGATTCCACATGCTAGCTAGTGAGATCATCACTCAAAACCACGTGGCACAATGTAATTATTGACTTGTAAACTACATTGACTCCCACATCACTTAAATGGGTTAACAGCAAGCTTTGCACTGAAAATGTAAATATTAGTTATTATGACCAAGGACCTGAGCAAAGCGTGTAGAGTCAAGAAGTAATAATCTGACCAGGGTCTGCTTGTTTGCCATTCTGCTGATGTGTTTTTGTCAAATTGACTTTATTTTCAAGACTTCATTATCAAATTCTATAACTGCAGTGTTTTGTTAATTTCATGAGCAGAGTAAACATGTATATGTACTTTCAGGAAAAAAAATAACAGGAACCCAATTGCCAGTGGCCCTGAATTTTGGGCTAGACCCCAGAGTTTTGAGAAAAGATTTGTTTGATTTGTTTGATTTGATGCTTAACGTCCATGGTAAACAAATATGGTCATGTCGGGACGGTCAGTTAACCTAACCACACTATTCCTGGGCAGGCTTAGACCTCCTAAGCGGTTAACCAGTACTAAGTGCACATACTTTTGCCAGTAACTGACAACTGCCTTTCTTGAATCAGCGGAAGGAGAAACGAAAGTATGTGGCCAGACCGGGTTTAGAACCCAGGACCTCTGACTTCAGGTGTCCTTCTGATTGCGCTACGCGGCCCGGCAAGATGCCTTTTATCTTAATGCAAAATTCAAGTTTTGGCAGCAATAATGCTTATAGTCATTATATCTTACTTCAAATAGAAACATTTGTTAAAATAGAATTCACATTAACCAAGATTAACAATAATGTTATTGCCAGGGATCAAGCTAGAAATTTGACTAAAGGAGAAGCATTTTTTAGGGAGAAGTTTCTGTCCATCTTTCATACTTGTCTATATATATTTTATACATTTAAACCCCTTCTTCAGCTTAGAACAGGGAGTAGTTTGATCCTGCAAGGAAACTATTTGAGCTGCGACACGAGAAACTAACAAAGCAGCATGTGTGCCAGGGAAGACTCAGATCAGCCTGGGCTTCTGCCTAGTCTGATCAGAGTCTTTGCTGTGCACTTAGATGCCACTTTAGGGTCTAATCTACCTCCATGAAGACAGCGAAGACTCTAATCAGTATTGGCAGATGCCCAGGCTGATTTGAGTCTTCACTGGTGCACATGCCACTTTGTTGGTTTTGTCTTGTTGCGGCTCATGACTTCTTTGTCTCCCTGTTGCTTGATTTCTGTATTGCTGTTTTAAATGTTCATACTTGCTCAGCTTACTCTATTTTACAGGTAGCTAGGTGGGAATACAGAACACAAGGACTATCAAAGATATTCAAGTCTAGACATGTTGCCTGTTGTTTTTTGGCTCTCTGCATTTTTTGGCTAGGAATATTCAGAGATCTGAGGTAATAACATGTAGTCTGTTAAGCCACTCTGTTTGTGCTGTTCAGTCATGCAAGTCTGCAAGTGGCAGGGCACTAAAGTAAAGCAGGCACAGTCATACCAGAATATAGCTCTGTTAGTGATACACATGATATCTTATCTCAGCACTTAGATTGGCTGCACTAGGTAAAGCTGTCCAGGCCATTTTATACTCAAATTTGTGTCAGTTGGCACAAGTTTGGTTGGAACATTCGGAGTACCTACAGTCCAAAGAAATACATGTATCAAACATTTTAGGGTACAGACTCTGGCAAACCCATGTATCATATCGCTGATCACAGTTTACAAGGTTTCGCGAACCTTTTGGATACGATTTTGACCTGATAAACTTTGAGGTTTCTTATAAATGTGCATCCTTTCTAGTCTCTAGAAAAAATAAAAATTCCATTACATGAATACACCGTTGAGCTGGAAACATGTACATTTCTAAAACATAATGAGATGTAAATGAGGGTACTTAATTGTAGGCTAGGTACATAAGCAGTATTTTGATTGGTTTACTCTGTTCCTCTCCATTCTGTTGAGTTGCACTTGACCATATACTGGTTGGTATTGTATTGTGTTTTGTCATGACCATATTGCAAACCATATTGTATTGCCACTTGACTGGCAGTACACAGCCCTAATTTGAGGTGTATAGTTACACTGGGGTGTATGGGTACACTTCCTTGATTTTCCACCATTTTTCTAAAAGAAACATTTTCTGTGACTGTTTTCCTACCTTGGAGATAAAAGTCTTCAAAAAAGGAGGTTAGTCCTAAATGAAAAAATATTGCTCCCCTATGTTTCTGAAAGGATTGATTTCCCTCCTATGGGAGCAATTCTTTCCTTTAACAGTTGGCTCCTATTGAGAAGGGAGGCAAAATGAAAATGGTAGAGTTACTTGCCCTGAAAACAACCCATTCACCTTAAATATATATACCATATTTACCTTAATTTTGTTCAGAAAAGCTTGAGCAAACAGTGAAGACCCAGATCAAACTGCTGAAGGGTTGGCACTGTCTGTCAATAGTTTTGTAAAACGTTTGCAGGAAAAAGACATTTTACGATATATGGATAACCATGGTTTTCCACCATTTTATCAAAGAGGGCAGACTTGGTGATTTTCTGTTTCCTTCCCTAGATGAAAAAGTCCTTCAAAAATTGGGTCTGTTTTTAAAGGAAAAAAAATAATCTTTCCTTTAAGAGTTGATCCCATTGAGGAGGGATGCGAAAATGAAAATGGCAGAGTTGCTTCCTCTGAAGGTGTACATCACCTTAATAATGATTAAATCCCTACAAAGGAAATATATTTGATCCTTTGACATATTCCTTCCAGCAAGAGACTTTTCATGCTTTTGGGAGGAATACATTTTCATGCGGTCATGGGTCCATATACTGTGATGTGCCTAAATTTTGGGACACCCAAAATAATTAATTTTTATATTTATTTCAGGCGTCCCAATACTTTGGTACATTACAGTAACTAATAATGTCTTCTATTACAGATTCAATGAGGCATTAAACTCCCAGCCACGATGGTATTCTTTACAACAGAACAGTATTCTATGGTCAGGCTATCTATGTATCATTGTTGGTTGTATACTGGTTTTCTCAAGTTTTTACGCCCTTGGTTTTTATGGAACATTTCTAGGTAAGTTAATTTTAAAAGTGTTGTCATTGAATTTTATTCTCTACTATAAAGGACACATGGTGTGTTGACAGCTACTTTATGGCTCATTTATGCCATTACCTATGTGAGATGGAGTATTTCCTATAACATTGTCACTGGACTACTGGATAGTAGGATTATGGCATCCAATAAACAAGAATACTTGCATTTTAAAGTTTTCTTTCATTTTTTTCAACACTGAAATTTTAATGCACACTGAATGCTGCACTAAATTTTTCTCAAAATTTTTGTCCTCAGGTTCCGTTTCAATGAAGAAACTATTTGAGCCGCGACATGAGAAAACCAACAATGTGGTTGTGCGCCCAGTGCAGACTCAGATCAGCCTGGGCATCCACCCAGTCTCATCAGACTCTTTGCTAAACACTTAAAGGGTAGCCAAGGGACTAAGCTACCTTCATGCGGACAGCGAAGACTATGATCTGACTGGGCGGATGCCCAGGCTGATCTGAGTCTGCGCTGGACGCACGACCACATTGTTGGTTGTTTCGTGTCGCGGCTCATTTGACATTATTTTACCCTTTGTAGACTGGAAACACGTTTTGGGGAAAATGCAAACAGAGCAAACCCAGTTCAGACACCGCAGATTGCAGCGTCTGATCAGGGTCTACACTGCTTACAGAAATTTCTATGCAAATTATAATAAAAATGAAAGCATAATCCAGAAGCCCCTAAAACTAGAAACGGACTCATCCAAATGATAAGGATGGACAAGTCCACTCGTTAAGAAAGGGTTAATATAATTGCCATTGCTACTTGCATATATACAACTTCATGTTTCTAACACTTTTAAAAAGTGCCAAAATTAGGAATAGTTAAATTTGCAAACAGTGCTGATCCAGTTGAAGAGTTGAAGTGGCTCATAATGAGCTGCCTCAGTTTGCCCTCTAGTCTTTGAATTCTCAATATGATATAGCTTGCAAGAAATTTTGCAGACACGGATTTTGACTTCTGTGTTTTTGGCATTTTAAGGATAAATTTATGTGCGTTCAGCTATAAAATCATATACTCAGTGTATGTGATTACGATGTTTAACCTAGCATCCATTTGAAAGTGGTCTTGGCCAAGAGTCCAGAGCTCAAGATAAGAAGGGGTATTTGATGATAATTGAAGGATAATTTTTCGTATTTCTCATTGAAACCATATGTTGTGACCCCTCATTTGAAGCGTCTCAGCTTCAGATGAGAGGTCACAACATAGATCTTTATGCAGAATTAAATAAAAATTATACCTAATTATCACCAAATACTCCCTCTTTTGTGGAGCTCTGAAGAGTGTAGATGCAGATCAGTAACTTCGGAACATGGTGTCACTTTTGGGGGAAAAATAGTTAAAAAATAAAATCTGTCACCCCTTACACTGATGTTGGACAATCTGTCAACCCTTACACTGGTGTTGGACCTGTTTGCAGTATGAGATGAAAGAGACTGCTTCACAGTCTGTTTATGCCTAGCTTCCCATAACAGGCACATTAGCATACAGTGTGGGCCCAGAGCAGAGGCTGCAGGATGTGGGTTCTGATCAGGGTCTACTCTGCTTGCATTAAATACAGGAATTTCTGAAAGGAAAATTTCAGTTTAAAATCCTAACTGACACCCCTAATATTGGGAATGGACTGGTCCAGTCTGTGAGGCAGAGGAACTGTGTATCATTAATGGGTTAAAGTACTGTTTATATTTCAGGTGATTATTTTGGAATTTTGATGAACCACAGAGTGACAGGATTCCCCTTTAATATCACAGACAACCCCATGTATTGGGGGTCAACACTGAATTTTCTTGGCAGTGCATTGGTGTAAGTATCAGAAATCTAATACCCTATATGTTTGGTTATAAGACAGATGTTTTTTCTGTTCTAAAACATCAGCAAACATCTACCCAGCGGGCACATGATGTCGAAATGACGTCGGACCGACGTTGGTGCGACGTCATTATGTCGCATCAACGTCAGTACGACATCATTTCGACGTCATGTGCCCGCTGGGTAGATCTGTCTAACTAGGTTTTTATACCCCGCCACACGTTAGTGGCGGGGTATTATGTTTTCCCGCTGGCTGTCCGTGTGTCTGTCCGTCCGTCGTCCGTACGTCCGTCCGTCCGGTCGTCCGTCCGTCCGTCCGTGAGCACTTCGTTTCCGTTCGATAACTTGAGTATTTATTAACGGATTTTATTCATACATGGCATGTGCATTGGTCTTGGGAAGGCCTCGGTTGGGATTGTTAATGGGCAAATTTCGATGTCTTCTTATGGAGTTATTGCCCTTTTCATGGTCTTAAAAACAGTTTTTGGTCTGTAATTCTTTTACACTTTGTAATATCTTGATGAAATTTCACAGAAATGATCGAAGTAACTTAAGCTTTCAGTTATAAGCAGAATTTTGTCCACCTGGATTATCTGCCCCTGCCCTAGGGCTATATACATGTATGAAATAATGAAAAAAAATGTATAAAATTAGAGTCGAAAGGGATTTTTCTGAAACTTGTAACAATTTATCATATTGATATAAGCTTTATGTCTTGATCAAAATTTTGTCCCCCAGTGGTTATCTGCCCCTGACACATGCTGTATACATGTATGAAATCATGAAAAAATCAATATAAAATCAGATTTTCGGTATATCTTGATGAAATTTCATAGAAATGATTAAAATAATGTAAGCTTTCTGTTACAAGTAGTATTAAGTCCACATAGGTTACCTGCCCCTGTCCCAGAGCTATATACATGTATAAAATTATGAAAAAATTCTGTATAAAATCAAAGATTAACAGGATTTTCCTGAAACTTGCAACACATTATCTAGGTAATATGAGGTTCATGTCATGATAAAAAAAATGTATAAAAGATAGAAGAGCTTTATGTCTTGATCAAAATTTTGTCCCCCAGTGGTTATCTGCCCCTGACACATGCTGTATACATGTATGAAATCGTGAAAAAATCAATATAAAATCAGATTTTCGGTATATCTTGATGAAATTTCATAGAAATGATTAAAATAACGTAAGCTTTCTGTTACAAGTAGTATTAAGTCCACATAGGTTACCTGCCCCTGCCCCAGAGCTATATACATGTATAAAATTATGAAAAAATTCTGTATAAAATCAAAGATTAACAGGATTTTCCTGAAACTTGCAACACATTATCTAGGTAATATGAGGTTTATGTCATGATAAAAAAAATGTATAAAAGATAGAAGACGGGGTATTGGTTTGCAGTGGCGGGGTATTACGCAGTCGTTTACGATGCTTTTATTGGGATTGTTTTGGAAGAGAAAAACCTGTCTACAGGTAATAATCAAATTACACAAAAAAGCATAAATTTACATATTTAAGGTACTTTTGGTGATAGAAAGAAAGCCCAGTCTTATAGCCAAATAAAAGCGGGTATGTTTCAGAGAGCTTAGCTAGGCCAGTGGGGCTGTTTAAGAGAGAGACACTCGGTTATGGTGCAGAAAGTCGACAAAAGGTGGTGAGATCCTGTCCGGGTTTAGCCATCCAACAACTGGAAAACTTAGAAACAGGGAAGGTTAAGACAATGAAAGGAGACAGATGGGCTCCGCCTTTCATATGCTGTGCCTAAGACACAGTGGGTCTCTAACCCCACTGCCCCTACAACTACTAGGCTATGGGAAACCATTACCTTTTAGCTAGGCCAGTCTGTTGGGTGGGAAAATATGATGTTCAATGTTCTGTCAACGCCGGGCTGTGTAGCGCAGTCGGTGGGGTGCATGACTTGTAAGCTAGAGGTCCTGGGTACGATATCCGGTCCGGCCACTTCCTTTAATTTCAAGAAGGGCTGTTGTCAATTACTGGTGAAAGTAAGTGCACTTGGTACTGATTAACCGCTTAGGAGGTCTAAGCCTGCCCAGGAATAGTGTAGTGTGGTTACCTGACCATTCTGACATGACCATAGCTGTTTACCATGGACGTTAAACAATAACACAACATGTTCTGTCAACAATTTCTAAAACAGATGCTGAAATTGGTGTTTACAGTACATGTAGTTGCAGTGAGCCAGTTCTGAGGGTCCCAAAACATACTTGAGCTGCGACACGAGAAAACCAACAAAGTGGTTGTGGACCCAGCGCAGACTCAGATCAGCCCGGTCATCTGCTCAGTCTGATCAGACACGTTGCTAAGCGCTTAAAGGGTAGCTAAGGGTCTAAGCTACCTGCATGTGGACAGCGAAGACTCTGATCAGACTGGGCGAATACCCAGGCTGAACTGAGTCTCCGCTTGGCACACTTGCAACTTTGTTGGTTTTCTCGTGTTGTGGATCAAAGTCTCGGCAGTGCTGCTATTCTGTTACTGTTATTGTCATTGTTTGTCGACTTTCTATTTGTTTTTGACTTTCTGTACATTACAGGGAATTAAGCACTTGCTAACTTGCTAAATGCTAGTAACTTTGCTTCAGAAAGCAAAAGTAATTTCCTTCAATTGCAAATTTTAGCAGGTTGTAAAATTCTCTCAAAATTATTTTTGACTGCTCAGCTGACTCCTATTTCTCTTGATAATGCTTGAAACTGGTACCATCTCTAAAATTTTCTATATTTATAATTCTGGGCCCAGTTGTTCAAAACTAATCACATCGTTAGTTAACGAGACGTTAAATTTCAAATGTTAATATCTCAAATACGCCAGTATTTTTTGTTGAAAAATGTGAGAAGCTTTTTCAACAAAAAATATCAGTGTATTTGGCTATAAAGTCATAAAACACTTAACAAATTGACCTCTTAACAAGCTCGTTATGCTAACGATGCTTGGAACAACTGGGCCCTTTTCGATAAACAGGCAACTTTTCTTACCATTTCTAAATTATTTGACTGCAAGTTGTCCTATGCAAAGGTATTTGACAACCACGCAGGCTTCCTTGTACATGTTGATTCATGTATACAAACAAGACATACATAAATGTTAAAATGCCAGAAAATATTTTTGGTACAAAGGCATACAGGTACTGAGTGACTGAATAGAAAGCAAGTGAGAAATAATGTCACTTGCTAATTTAAGCAAGCAGTCAAAAAAGATGAATTTGATCCCTGCCATATTTAGGGAAAGCCCTAGCCTCATGGGTTTTTGCTTGTCTTGTTTTGTTTTGTGTGCTGTCTGTATTGTTGCCCTTTTCCATTTTGTGTTTGGGATAGGATGTAGAGATTGATTGTGTGAATTCCTGGGCCCAGTTGTTCAAAACTAACGACGTCTCAAAACTAACGACGTCGTTAGTTAACGTGACGTTAAAACTTCAAACGTTAATATCACAAATATGCCAATATTTTTTGTTGCAAAAATGTGAGAAGCTTTTGCATTGCAAAAGCTTCTCACATATTTTCAACATAAAATACAAGTGTATTTGGCTATAAAGTCACAAAACACTTAACGAGTTGACCTCTTAACGAGCCTGTTAGGCTAACGATGCTTTGAACAACTGGGCCCTGATCATTGCCGTCTTGTCTACTTGACCAGGGCTGGTCGTTCAATGCATCCTTAGCTTAACGAAGTCATTAGTCAAGATTTGTTTCCATCCCTACATGACCATAGCTGTTTACAATGGACTTTAAACTTATAACACAACAACAACAAGATTCGTTAAGTCCTACAGTTATCACAAAATCAGTTGTGGTATTTTTTTTTGCTGAAGAATTGTGAGGAGCTTCCCCTTTTTTCAGCAAAAAAAGGCAGAGTTTTTACGTATAAAATGTTTGAAAATTTAACGTCGCATTAACTAATGGCATTGTTAGTTTTGAACAACCAGGCCCTGGTGTGTTGTTAATGAGATTCCAAACTTACTGTAGTTGTACAAACATTGGCAATTTTTGTATGAATACACAAGTTTATAGACAAATGATATTGACATTTTATTGGCGTAAATTGATTGTGAACCTTTACAGTTATTCACCATAATAATATCCTTGAAGGTGGTATAATCGTGGATATAAGAACTAAATCTCGTGACAGTCACATGTCAAATAATTTCTTGATATTTTCTTTTGACATAATAAGACCACAACACAAGATGAATAACCTGATACAGTTTCAATGTTAGAAAATTCATCCGCATGTGAATGGAGGATCTATTTATAGCAAATGTCACTGGGTTGTAAATTCGTGGATGTGTTCCGCCCCGTGATGAAAAATCTACCTGTCCTTGTCAAGTCACTTGCTTATCATTTTCTGTTGCTTTGATTCTTTCGGAATCTTTTTAGACTTAAACAGATAGTAGATAATCCAATCTGTATCAGATATTAATGATTAAACGAAGATGCCCATCCATTCAAACACGATTCGTAAAGCTCTACATTGACTTTCTTGCGACTAACGTATTTATAACTGTAGCATCATAGCCCTTGAACAGAACAAGTTGAAATTCACTGTATCACTGTATGGGTATATCTGCTTGAATACAAAATAACAGTATGCACTGACTATTTTCTTTGAAAAAAATACGAGCCTGGATTTAGCCCTACTCTCAAAACATAACACTTTCATTTCTCATGAAAAAGCAGTAAAGGACCCCCGGTATAATTATCAAATAAGAGAACAATTTTGCAATAAAATTTTGCACCCATACTAGCACCAGCTGTTCACCGAAAGGTACAAAATCAGTAATCATTGCAATGTTTTCTCAGGCTGATATCCGAGATTAGAAAATGGCCGCTTTTCAGGTATGCAAAAAAGAAATAGCAAAAGAAGGCATATAAGCAATTGGTCAAACATTTTTTAAAGTTTAAATCCCTATTTAGGCTCTATGCATTTGCTTTTGTTATGAAATAACACCTTTATGCTTGGTTAAATGTTGGAAGAATAAACACATAGTGAAACTTCTTTTGCGCATGAATATTATGCAAATTACTAACACCCACGAATTTACAACTCCCACGATTTTACAACCTCCAACCATATTACCACCTACTCATGTACATAATGGAAACCAAGTGGCCTCATAGCAAGTTACCTCTCAAAGTTTTTGCTACCAATATTTTGTTTTTCCAGAGGGCTGGACATAATTTTATTTAAATAGTACTAGTCAATGGCATTACAAAATTAGAATGAAGAGAGGTTAAATTGTTAGATTTATTTTCTTTTTCTTTGTGCCAGCAGAAATACCTAGTTTTACAGTGTATTACTAGAAATAGACTTATCCTAATCTCAGTTGTAACTTTTGGCATTACATACTTATTCGGTTAAAAGACTTTTTTTTCATTTCCTGAAAACTGGCTTTTAAGATGGATCTAAATTTTTGTGATTGTTTTGTAAGGAAAACCCAAACTTATAGCAGAATTATGCAAGACTGGTTTAGCTATTTGGGGTCATTCTAGAGGTGAAAAACCCTTTCTTATAACTGAATAAGAATGGTATGTGAACTAATATGTGAGTTTACCATAATGTGCATAAGTATTGGGACACCTAGAATAATTAATTTTCCATTTGTCCCAAATGGAAAAATAATTCTTTTAGGTGTCCCAAAATTTAGGCACATTACGGTATATATGAGCTGTGACACGACAAAACTAACAAAGTGCCATGTGTGCCCAGCGAAGACTCAGCTCAGCCCAGTTTGATCAGAGTCTTTCCTATGTGCTTAGAGGATAGCCAAGGGTCTGAGCTACCCTCATGCAGATAGTGAAGACTCTGATCAGACTGGATGGATGTCCAGGCTGATCAGAGTCTTTGCTTGGGGCATGTGCCACTTTGTTGGTTTTGTTGTGTCGCAGCTTAAATTTTGTAGCTCATATTTTTCATGAACATCTTTCAGGAAAGCTAGTCAGAGTGGTTTGATACTTACAGTCTTAGTAGCAGTAGTTTACAAAATAGTCCTCGTGTATGAAGGGTAGGTATACATCATTATAGTAGATAATGATAATTGTAATTATTCTGATTTGGTGTTTATATACAGTATTGCCCGTTTTTATGCTCTACATGCTGTGTGACCTTTAATTTTATTACCAGAAATTGCCAAGTTTTTTTAAAGAATTAAGAATGCAGATCTCAAACATGTAAAACTTAATACCTGAATTAAAAAATGCAAATGGAAATAAAGTAAAGCAGCCCTGATGTTAGCAATATATAATATTGATGTTTCAATAGCTATGGCTAAATAAAAAGGTATGCATGTTTCTGACTGCCTGACTTTACCTAGGTTTTATCCTGATATACATTGTAATGCAAATTTTATACTAGATAATAAAACCAGAAAAGGCAGAATGCAAATTAAATATCCCGTATTTATCCTATTAAACACCTCAGGGGCATTGCATTTTACAAAAGGGGACTCTTATTTAGGGTTTAAAGTGAAATTAAAATCTTAAAGAGTTCCTTCAAGAGCAGAGAATACATTCACAAGAAGGAACATGGGCCAGACTACGTAGTTTTGGCTAATAAAGCCTCTTCAGTGACCCTGACAATATCTGGTGACGAAACCAGAGAAAAGCATACTGTTATTTCTTAATCTCAATTGGACAGACTGTCAGTTGATTCAAAGACTGATTAGTATCAAAAAGGGTCCAAATCATATATAAAACAATGTTTTAGAATATGAGTATAAACCAATCTAAAATTTCAGATATCTCAGAATATATCCTCTGATCTCAAAGGACGAAAATAAAATATAATCTGCACTATGGAGTTAATCAGTTAAAATATAATCTGCACTATGAAGTTCGGTCTGGCCACATACTTTCATTTCTCCTTCCGCTGATTCAAGAAGGGCAGTTGTCAGTTACTGGCGAAAGTATGTGCACTTAGTACTGGTTAACCGCTTGGGAGATCTAAGCCTGCCCAGGAATAGTGTGGTTAGGATAACTGACCGTCCCGACATGACTATAGATGTTTACCGTGGACGTTAAGCAATAAATCAATCAATCAATCAATGCACTATGAAGTTAATCAGCAACTGCAGAGCTCTAGATAAGAGGGAGTATTTGGTGATAATTAGGGATAATTTTTGTTGATTCTGCATATAAACATATGTTGTGACCCCTCACCTGAACCGTCTCGGCGAGACGGTTCAGATGAGGGGTCACAACATATGGTTTCGATGAGAAATAAGAAAAATTATCGTCAAATACGCCCTCTTATCTAGAGCTCTGGCAACTATCAAAATACTTCTAATAAACAGTATTTAGGTGAGTTGATATACTTTCAGAGGGAGCAATTCTATCAGTTTTGCCTTTTTTCCCAGTAGGGGTCAGCCCTTAAAGGAAAGAATTTACTCCTCTAGGACCCCATGTCAAAGAGCTACGTCATCCAGACAAGCAAACAGGAGTACATGCAAGTTAATATAATTTTCAGGGGGTGGGGGCGGGGGGGGGGGGGGGGGGGGTGTATAAGAACAGGGGCATTTACTAGGATTGATACGGTTTATATAATGCTAGAAAAATAAAAGTAACTCCTCTAACCCATCAGTTTGTTTCCAAGCTGAAACCAGAAAGTTTGGCCATATTATGTTGAAATGAATAGTAAAATCCCTTATTGATTTGGATAGAAAGGCCTGTCAGAGCAAATAGTGAAGACCCAGATGAGAGTTCTCTATGATAAGTCTGATAAGGGTCTGCAGTGTTTGCCATCAGCGCCAGCACATTTTTATACCCCGCCACAGGTTAGTGGCAGGGTATTAAGTTTTCATGTTGGCTGTCCGTGTGGCTGTCCGTCCGTCCGTAGTACGTCCGTCTGTCCGTCCGCACTTCTTTTCCATTCCATAACTAATGTAATGTCAATGGATTTCCTTCAAATTTTGCATATGCGTTTATATCAAGAATGTCTCGCTTGGGATTGTTAATGGGCAAAGTTCGTTTATTTCTGACAGAATTATGGCACCTCTCAATGTACAAAAAATGGTTTCTTGCCTCTAGTTCCTTTACTACTTGGAGTATCATGATGAAACTTCACAAACATGATCGAAGTAACAAAAGCTTTGTATGAGCACAGAAATTTTATCATCGGGGGTTATCTGCCCCTGCCCTGGGGCTATATACATGTATACAATCATGAAAAATTCCGTATAAAATCAGAGTTTGAAGCAATTTTTCTGAAACTTTCAGCAAATGATCAGAGTGAGGAAAGCTTGCAGTGACGCTCAAATTTAACCCATGGGAGTTATCTCCCCCTGCCCCCGGGCTATATTATATATGCATAAAATGATGATAAAATCAATATAAATTCATGTGAAACAGATTTTCAGAAAATTACATCTTATGAAATAAATAAAAACTTCTTGTGGTGAATAAAATTTGACCCTTAAGGGGTTATCTGCCCCTGCCCCATTGCCACATGTTTAAAATCACTAAAATTGTATTTGATTAGAGTGGTAAGTGATTTATCCGAAGCTTATTGTAAATTATCAGAGTAATGAAGTGTCCTGTCATGACAAAGACTTTTATCCGTGTTCAGTGGGGTTAGGCTGCCCCTGCCCTGGGGTTATACAGAGAAGAAACAATAAATCTGAAAAAAAAAATGGTGTGTGAAAAAGGTTTGCAGTGGCGGGTTATCACACAGTCGTTTGCGATGCTTTTATTGACATCTCAGCCAATTGAAAGATTGGAATATTTAAACTATTGGGTTAAGGTAAATGGGTACACTTCTAGGGGAAGCAACTCTGCCATTGCCATTTTTGCCTTCCGTATCAGTTATGGTCAGGTCTTAAAAAAAAAAGAATTTGGTCCTGTTGGAGCAAAGAGTAGACCTCATTATGGAAGTGTTCGCGGGGGTTAATAATGCAATGCAATCAATGTAAAATAAAGTTTACATTTTTTACATTATGGAAGTGTTTCATCGTCCTGAGAAGCAAATGGGAAGTGGCAAAAGTTGTCTTCCTTACAAGAAGATGGTGGTTAAACATGAAGGTATAATCATGCACTTTAAGTGTTTGTTATGGGAATGATCCCAGGCTAGGAGCTGCTTCATAAAAATTTTTCTCCTATTGGAGCCTTCACTTAAAGAAAAAAAAAAAAAAAAAAAAAGAATATGCTGCCTTGAGGAGCCTTGTCAGTCCTTTCAGAGTAGCCCCTTTTTGTTGGAAGGACTTTGTCACTTTCCTTTCTAAAACTGGTGAAAAAAACCCAAACATGGTGGTATATACATTGGCCTTTAAATATCACAAAGTCTGTTATAAACTCACTGTGTCACTTTACTGTTACCTTAATAGTAGGACTTTGTAAATTACTTTATTTCTTCAGTTGTAAGACAGAGGTTTTTCCCTTCCCAAACAATCCCAAAAAATCTATATCTATCTGAGAAGATGGATTTAGAATTTTGGGATTGCCTCCCAAACAATCCCAAAAATCTAAATCCATCTTACAAGATGGATCTAGATTTTTATGCGCCCAAGTTGAGGGGGCATATTGCTTCTGGGTTGTCTGTCCGTGCATCCGTCCGTGCATCATGCATACCATACCTTAGTAACTGTGCATGCTAGAGTTTTGAAATTTCACATATGGATTCATCATCAAAAAATAGCGGACAGGTATTTTTTTTTCTTGTCCCAGTTGTCTCCCTTTTTGGAGTTATGCCCCCTTTGGCAAAAATTATATTAAAGGAAATCTTGTCAACAAGATATGTCAAAAAGTATTTCAGCTAGAGCCTTGAAACTTTGCCAGCTTATTAGTACCGATGAGTAGATGAACTGATTAACTTTTGAAATTTTTTTTTTGTGAATTTTTGATCGAGTTATGCCCCTTTTTCGACTTAGTTCATTATGAGCCTATGGAACTTTGTCAACAAAATATCTCAAGAATCCCTGATGCTAGGATCATGATTTTTTGCTGGAAGATATTGCCTAAGGTGTAGATGACACGATTAATTTTTGAAAAAAATTCGTAAATTTTTGGCTTTTTCGACTTAGTGCATTGAAGCCTTTAGTACAAAGTTACCCTAACATACGGTCAAGAACGGTAAGAGCTAAGAACTTGAAACTTTATACACATGATCAGTATGGAAAATGAGCCAACACATGTTTTTTTCTTTTTTCCGCCTGTCATGGTTTTTCAGAGTTATCCCCTTTTTTGACTTCCCATGTGGAACCTTGTCAACAAAATATCTCAATAAGCCCTGATGCTAGGATCATGATTTTTTGCAGGAAGATATTGCCTAAGGTGTAGATGACCTGATTAACTTTTAAAAAAAAATTGTAAATTTTTGGACAAGTAAAGCCCCTTTTTCAACTTAGTGCATTGAAGCCTATAGTACAAAGATACCTTAACATACGGTCAAGAACGGTAAGAACTGAGAACTTGAAACTTTAGAAACATGATCAGTATGAAAAATAAGCCAACATATGTTTTTTCTTTTTTCCGCATGTCATGTTTTTCCAGAGTTATGCCCCTTTTTGCTAAGCCAACATGTGTTTTTATACGCCCATTTTGAAATTATGTCGTGGCCCTGTCCGTCCATCCGTCCGTCCGTAAACATTCTTGTACATGCCATAACTCAGTAACCATTTGGGATATCTTCATGAAATTTGGTAGGCATATGTATTAGGGTGAGGGAACGTGTCGCGTACAAAATGGTTGCTCCCCCTTTCTTACTTTTGAAGTTATGCCCCTTTGATTAATTTTTTTCCCTGTAAGTCTTGTACGGGCCACAACTAGATAACCATTTGGGATATCTTTATAAAACTTCATAGCAATGTGTATGAAGTCCTAATGATGTGTCGCGTACAACAATGGCTGCTCTTTCTTTCTACCTTTTAGAGTTAATCCCTTTCATTAGTTCTTATAGGCTATTTTTGTGTAAACTTTTTTTGTACAATATATATTATCAAGGGAAAAAAGTAGAACTAAAAATGGTATATCTAGTGTATTTAGGTTATCTCCTTGTTCAAAGATTGTATCAGAGATTTCTTTACAACCATACAAGCTAGACTGGTCATATTTGGCATACAGGTTGATGACGACATGTTGTATTGTGGGATTGAGAACCAGCCTTCTCCTGCTTATTCTTCCATGTATTTGTCCGATTTTCTTTCATTCCATACTTTGAATAATGAAATTTTTCGTCAAAGATTTCTCCACAACCATGCAAGCTAGAGTAGTCATATTTGTTATGCAGGTTGATGACGACATGTTGTATCGTGGGATTGAGAACCAGCCTTCTGCTTATTCTTTTCTGTATTTGTCCGATTTTCTTTCTTTCTCTACTTTGAATAATGAAATTTTTCGTCAAAGATTCCTCCACAACCATGCAAGCTAGAGTAGTCATATTTGGTATGCAGGATGATGACGATATGTTGTATCGTTGGATTGAGAACCAGCCTTTTTCTGCTTATTCTTCCCTGTATTTGTCCAATATTCTTTCTTTCCATACTTTGAAAAATAAAATTTTTCGTCAAAGATTTCTTCACAACCAAGCAAGCTAGAGTAGTCCCATTTGATATGCAGGTTGATGACAATATGTTGTATCGTGGGATTGAGAACCAGCCTTTTTCAGCTTATTCTTCCCTATATTTGTCCAATATTCTTTCTTTCCATACTTTGAATAATGAACTTTTTCATCAAAGTTTTCTCCACAACCATGCAAGCTAGATTAGTCATATTTGGTATGCAGGTTAATGATGACTTACTGTATTGTGGGATTGAGAACCAGACTTCTCTTTTTATTCCCTGTATTTGTCTGATTTGCTTTCTCTCTTTACTTTGAATAATGCATTTTTTCCGCAAAAGATTTCTATGCATCTGTAAGTTAAAGTAGGGATTTTTGTATGCAGGTTGATGATAACTTGTTGTATTGTGGGATTGAGAACCAGTCTTCTCCTGCTTATTCTTCCCTATATTTTTCCAATTTTCTTTCTCTCCTGACTTTGAATAATGTAATTTTTTGTAACAGATTTCACAGCAACCATTCATATTTGGTATACATGGTAACAATGATTTCTCTCCCTCTTTATGCTTTTTGTTACGAAAATAACACCATTTGATTTAAGTAATTAAGCGGGGGTATAGTCGGATTCGCTGACAGTTCTAGTTAATTATAGAGTGGTTGCCCCTGTTTGTCTGCCTGTCTATCCTTTTTTAAACAATCTTGTTCATTCTGTAACTCCTTTAGGACATTGAAACAGGCGTATTATGCGCCGCTTGCAAAGCCTTTGTTTCTTTTTTCCGCATGTCATGTTTTTCCAGAGTTATGCCCCTTTTTGCCTGTGGAACTTGTGAACAAAATATCTCAAGAACTCCTGATGCTAGGATCATGGCTTTTTGCAGGATGACAATGCCCGAGGTGTAGATGACCTGATTAACTTCTAAAAATAAATTGTGAAGTTTTGACCGAGTTCTGCCCTTTTTTCAACTTAGTGCATTGTAAGCCTATGGAACCTTGTGAACAAAATATCTCGAGAACCCCTGACACTAGGATCATGATTTGTTGCAGGAAGATATTGCCCAAGATGTAGATGATCTGATTAACTTTTTAAGAAATTCGTAAATTTATGACAGAGTTAAGCCCCTTTTGGACTTAGTGCATTGTAGCCTATGGTAAAAAGGTACAAACATAATGGGATAAGCCTTCTTTAGAGGCAAGCATATGGTTGGGGGCATAGTGTTTCATAATCACATTTTCTAGTTTGGATTGTTTTGGAGTTTTGGAGGAGAAAAACCTATCGAAACAGCGGAATTTCACACAACTGATTTACATATTTGGGTTATTGTATGGAGTGAGAAACTCCTGTCTTATAGCCGAATAAATACAGTACTGTATTTCACTTAAAAGATTGTCTCCCATGTTTAAATAAATCAGAGCCAGCTCCACATTTTTATATGGCTTAAACAACATTGCATTGATTTAAATAGAATTTCTTAGCTTTGTGCGCCTCCCTGTACTTTGTCAAAAATTTTGATCATGGAGTAATTACAAGATAAGAAACTGGCAACAAAAAGAACATGTCAAAAATGTCAATAAAGGGACATACACTTCTTACTGTAATTATCCTAAAAAAATACTACAGATTCATTTTATTGTCTTGAAAAATATCAGAATACTGCTGTTGCATACCTTTAAAATTCTAAGTATTGGACAGAAAGGTCTGAGCAAACAGTGTAGACCCAGATCAGACTGCTGTCAAAGGAGCTTACACTGTTTGCCATTCCATCTGCATCTTTTGGATGCATTACCACATTGTAAAACCAAACCATTTTATTTGTAGGACATTGTATCAGCTGTCCCAATTTTTGTCGCAAGGTGCGTTATAGGAGTTCACTTTTCTGTCCGTCCATCTGTCCGTCAGTCATTCCGTTCGTCCGTAGGTCCGTCCGTCAACAATTAGGCCGACCCTAGTGTTTAAGTCCATTTCTCGCAAACTATGATGCCTACAATCATCAAACGGGCATTAAACTTCTTCTTAGAATGTTCTGGAGGCTTTCTGCTCTTATTTTTACCCCTGACCTATATTTTATGCACTGCCGACTTTGTAAAACAGTCCGTCAACAATTACGTTGACCCTAGCATTTAAGTCCATTTCTCGCAAACTATGATACCAACAATCATCAAACCTGGCATATAGCTTCTTCTTAGAATGTTCTCAAGGACTTTTCCTCTAATTTTTACCCTTGACCTATATTACATGCTCTGCTGACTTCGTAAAATGGTCGCTCAACAATTAAGTCGACCCTAGCGTTTAAATCCATTTTTCGCAAACTATGATACCTAGAATCATCAAACCTGGCATCAAGCTTCTTCTTAGAATGTTCTTGAGGGCTGTTGCTCTTATTTTTACCTTGACCTATATTTCATGCTCTGCTTACTTCGTAAAATTTTATATCTAAAATTACGTCAACCCTAGTATCTAAGTCCATTTCTCACGAACTATGATACCTACATGTAGAATCATCAAACCTGGCATCAAGTTTCTTCATAGAATGTTCTCGAGGGCTGTTGCAGTTAATTTTACCCTTGACATATATTTAATGCTCTGCTGACTTCACAAAATTTTACACCCAAAATTATGTTGGCCTTAGCGTTTTAGTCCTTTTGTCTGAAAGTATGATACCTGTGGTCATCACACCTGGCATAAAGTTTATTCTTAGAATGTTCACGAGGGATGTTGCAGTTATTCCTACATTTGGCCTATAGTTCATGCTCTTCTGACTTAGTAAAATTTTACATCCAAAATTGTGTTGACCCTAGCATTTTTGTCCATTTCTCGTACAAGTTCTTATAACTAAAGTCTTTACTACTGTGGAAGCGCAATACAGGTGGGACATAGCATTCCCTGGAATTCTTGTTAGAATATTGACAGTAATGGCAGACCCTGCAGAATGATCCTGATTAGACCATTTCACAGTAGCAATCTGATTTGAATTTGTCTTGGGATAACCCATATAGTGCCATAAAAGCAGACATCAAAATGTATGTCAGCAAAATTAAAAAAAAAAAAGTTTCTTTCAAGCTATATCATTTTGAGAATTCAAAGACTAGAGAGTAAACACTAAATACATGTACAGTCAGCACCCAATATCTTGAACGCTGATATCTCAAAGTACCTCTTATCTAAAACAATGTAGTTTGGACACATTACCTGTTGTTATTTCAAACTAATGATATCTCAAAGTAAATTTTCTGGGACCAGAAAATTTACTTTGAGATATCAGTAGTTTGGGATGAACTTCAACTTTGAGATATTGAGAGTTGACTGTAGTTTAGACTCAGATGAGACAGCTTATTCTGAGCTGTCTCATCTGGACCTATGCTGTTTGCAAATTTTATGGTGCTTTAGGGGTTATTTTAGATCATTATGGTATTAATTACAATGTTTTTAACTATTTCAGACCATTTACAGAACAAATCTATGCTGAAAAACAGAAGAAACTCTCAAAGAAATATATTTGAATCTGTGATATTGTGCCATGAGTTATGAAAGTATTATAACTCCTCTTTAAAAAAGATGGGGATGCTTAATTTTTATTTCTCATTGTTTACACTTGTTATTAATTAAATGAATTTTATGAAATGTTAATAAAGAAAAAAGGAAGAAGAAAAAATTCAGCTGTCTTTGTCTTTGCCTTTTTAGCTCACCCGAGCACGTAGTGCTCAAGTTAGCTATTCCTATAGGCAAGCATCGGTGTCCGTCGTCCGTCGTCTGTCAACATTTATCATCTTGTCCTAAACCACTGGGCCGATTTGGGCCAAACTTCTCAGGAATGATCCTTGGGTGGCTCTGACTGAAAGATGTCCAAAGATTTGAAATCCAAGCAGAACTTTGGTTTCCATGGCAACAAATAAGTAAATTTTGAAGAAAATCTTTAAAAATCTTCTTGTCAGAAACTACAAGGGTCAGGTCTGTCTAATTTGGTATGTAGCTTCATCTTGTGGACCTCTGCCAAGATTGTTCAAATTATGCCCCTGGGGACAAAAATGGCTCCTCCTCAGGGGTCACAGGTTTAACATAGGCTCATGTAGGGTAAATCTAAAAAACCTTCTTGTCAGAAACTACAAGGGCTAGGTCTGTCTTATTTGGTATGTAGCTTTGTCTAGTAGACATCTACCAAGATTGTTCAAATTATGCCCCTGGGGTCAAGAGGGGTCACATGTTGTTGGGTCAGGTCTGTCTAATTTGGTATGTAGCTTCATCAAGTGGACCTTTACCAAGATTGTTCAAATAATGCCTTGTGGGTCAAAAATGGCCCGGCCACGGGGTCTCATGTTTTACATAGGCTCATATAGGGTAAATCTTAAAAATCTTCTTGTCAGAAAGTACAAGGGCCAGGTCTGTCTAATTTGGTATGTAGCTTCATCTAGTAGACTTCTACCAAGATTGTTCAAATTATTCCCCTGGGGTCAAACATGGCCCTGCCCTGGGGTCACCTGTTTTACATGTAGGTCATATATAAGGTAAATCATCGTCAGAACTACAAGGGCCAGGTCTGTCTTATTTGGTATGTGGCTTCATCTAGTGGACCTCTACCAAGATTGTTCAAATTATGCCCCTGGGGTAAAAAATGACCCCGTCCTGGGGTCATGTTTTACATAGGCTCATATAGGGTAAATATTAAAAAGATGTTCCAGATTTGGTTTGTAGCTTCATCTGGTAGGCTTTACCAAGATTATTCAAATTATGCCCCTGGGGTCAAAAATGGCCCTGCTGCTTGGGTCACATATTTTACATAGGCTTATATTGGGTAAAACCCTTAGAAATCGTCTTGTCAGAAACTACAAAAGTCAGATCTTCCAGATTTGGTTTGTAGCTTCATCTGGTCGTCCTTTACCAAAATTGTTCAAATTATGCCCCGTGGGTCAAAAATGGCCATACCCCTGGGGTCACATGATTTACATAGACTGATATGGGACTTAACCTTTAAAAATCTTCTTGTCAGAAACTACAAAAGTCAGATCTTCCAGATTCGGTTTGTAGCTTCATCTGGTTATCCTTTAGCAAGATTGTTCAGATTATGCCCCTCAGGGGGTCAAAAATGGCCACGACCTGGGGTCACATGGCTTCCATCGGTGGGGCTAATTTTCCATGTAAGCCTATATAGGCTCCCCACCCATCCGCATCTCACATGAAGCCAAAGGCCTATACAACAGCAAGCCGCTATGCCATACCATTTTCAAGCATCAATCCCTGCTCCCTGCACCCCACCCACTCTACATCCCAGGCAAAGGCAACTCTACAAGCCACCATGCCACTGTCAAATACCAGTTCCCTTTCTCTTTCCCTCTTCCCTCTCCTCCCCCCTCCGGTGAAATCCCCCAAGGCCTATAAAGATTTACATGCCAACATGTCAATATCTTTGCCAAGCACCAGCACCCCCTCACAAGGGCTGTACAATTGAGCTACTTAAACCTCCAGGCTACCATCCAATAACAGTCATAACTTGTAAACTAAAGTCCAATGTAGAGGAAGATGATAGTCTTTTAGAATGAGTATGTTCAGTTGTTGAAGTAACTGAAGATGATTTAAGACTGACACTCAGGTGAGCGAATTAGGGTCCTCTGGGCCCTCTTGTTGTCACCTGGCATAGGGTGAAGGGGACAATATAAATGACGCTGGTCAGTTTGTGTGTGGTATTCCAGCCATCCTTTTGTCCAATAGATAACTTCGAGATACCGGTAGTTAGAGGTGCCGTAAATGAAATGTAAAGAAAAATAGAAAATTTATTCAAACTTTATTTTATGATATAAGAGAGATATCAGTAAGACAATGTATCAGCTGTATATGGATGTTTGAAGATAAGGAAGATAACAAGAGCTGTCGCCTGACAGCATAGCTCGCCTGAATTTGTGCTTACCCATCACACAGCCGCTATGGTGGTGTGGACTGCTATGCATAAAACTTCATGCAAGCATGTCCATAATGAAAACACATTTATAAACAAAAGCTATCTCAGAAATAAGTCTTAAAATAAAATTAGAATAAAAAAAATGAAATGAAATTTCAAAGTCCATGAGCTTGAGGTAAAAAAAAACCCTGACAGGTGGGGGGTGGGGGGGGGGGCTATGTGGACTGCTATGCATAAAACTTCATGAGCATGTCCATAATGAAAACACAAAAGCTATCTCAGAAATAAGTCTTAAAATAAAATTAAAATAAAAAAAATGAAATGAAATTTCAAAGTCCATGAGCTTGAGGTAAAAAAACTGACGGGTAGGAGGGAGAGGGGGGGCTAGTATGTATCAAAACCCTGAACCATTATCTAACATCAGCCCAAGTATTAGTATCAACTGAGTCCATCATCGTGGCACTGTGAAATTATGTCTTCATAAATATAAAACTTTAACCAAAATCTTTAAAACAAAATTCTAAGTCGATGACCTTGACTTCAAGGTCACCCAGTGGGGTAAGTATAAGGTGTTTTGTAAAAACTCAAAAAAGAGTCTAACATCAGTTCAAGTATAAACTAAATCTCTGCAAAGCATTATGAATCAGTATGCAATTACAAAACTTTAAAAAAAAACAAAAATTTCCTAAGTCCCTGACCTTGACATCAAGATCACTGAGCGAGGTTGGGGTAGTACTCTGTAGATCTAACTACAGTGCAAATATAAAAAGAATTCATCTCTGGGTTCAGGAGATATGTGTCTTTAAAAAACTTTAACCAAAACATCCAATCAATAAAAAGACAATATTCTAAGTCCATGACCTTGACATCAAGGTCACAGCGGGGGGTGGGGGTAGTACCTTCGAAAACTTTAGACCAATATCTAACTTTAGTGCAAGTATCAAAGGAATCCATCCATGGGTTCAGGAGATATGGGGCTTTATAAAACTTTAACCAAAACATCCAGTCCAAAAAAGCCACCAATTTTCTAAGTCCATGACCTTGACATCAAGGTCACAGAGTGGGGTGGGGGTTGTACCTTGTTAAACCTTAGACCAATATCTAGCTACAGTGCAAGTATCAAAAGAATCCATCCATGGGTTAAGGAGATATAGGTCTTTAAAAAACTTTAACCAAAACATCCAATTCGAACGCCGACGCGGACGCGGACGCGGACGCTGACGCCGACGCCGTGGTGACAACAATAGCTCTTCCTGAACTTTCGTTCAGGCGAGCTAAAAAAGGATAAGAAGTTCGAAAGGCGAATTTAAGCAAGAATAAAAGTAACCATGATAAGAGAACATAACCATGTCCAGCCAGCCATGCTTTAGTCTGTCGCATAGCCACTCATATGGCCGTTTTACTTGAGTTCTTCTTTCTTCTATGAAGACTTCCACCCTGTGATGTTGTACTAACGTCAATGACCCATCGGGCTTGGAGATAGGAGCGTCCTATTTCTTCCCAACTCGTCACTTACTTGCCCACTTCCTATAGCGTATAGCGATTCAAGAAGGGCAGTGGTCAGTTACTGGCGGAAGTATGTGCACTTAGCTTAGGAGGTCTAAGCCTGCCCAGGAATAGTGTGGTTAGGTTAACTGGCCGTCCCGACATGACCATAGCGTTAAGCAACAAATCAATAAAGTCCTATAGCGTAAAATAACCAAAACTAAAAGGTGATAGGGCCTATCACTAGCAGAAGCGAGACATGGGTATTCTGGCGTCTGTGACATCATAAAATGTAATCAAGTTTTCTGGTTAAGCTGTTATTTTAGGATAATGTGCTGACAGGCGAGACACCACCTGCCGTGGAATTCTTGTTCATGTGACTTGTTTGAAGCATAATCAAGCTAGCTGATGACGATGCGCTTTTTTCACCTTTTCAACAGTATTTCAGTCATACAGAGTCGATTGGAGGATGGTTTATGAAAGGCTGTAAGTAATGGAATCTCGTTTATGTTTGAAAAGATTTTGCGGGAGGCAAACTCCTACCTCTAACATAGCAGGCAAGCAGTGAGTAACTATATTATATATTAGGACATAGTCGTTAACAGGTTTTTATCCTGTCATAACCTTCACCGTCATGGTCCCTCCATCCCAACATCGTTTCTGTCCGATAATATGAGTGATTGTCGACAGGTTCTTCAACTTCGTATGCGCATTGGCGGTAAAGACTTAATATACTTACTCACACTGGTCTGGCATTCAACACAGGTAACGAAGACAACGTACATGAAACTTGCTTGTTCCGCTCATCAGGATAAGTTTGTTTCAGAAGTACAGTCTCACGGACCATCCGACCCCCTACTCATGAAATAGGAATCAAAAGTTTTACTGAATTCATATGCATATTCAAGAAATGCTTGAAAACAATTTTGGGCTACAACGACTAGGCCACGAATTGGTGTAGAAACTTATTCAAGCACTGCATTTATTCCACACGGAATTTCTTCGAAAATCTGATTTGACTAAGAGGTATAACAAACTGCCGGGTCCGTAAGAATGATAGTTTGAAATAGATCTAAGAAGTATGCGAAAACAATCAAGTTTTATAGTACGTTGCTTCGTTGCCTATGTTGAATGCCAGACCAGTGTGTTACTACTTCTGACAAACTCAACGATATCAAAAATTGGATTTTGGCCTGTAGCGTTTATTTTGAATATCGTTTTGATATCTTCAGAAATGATCCAAGTAAGGTAAGCTTTTTGTAACAAACCGGACTTGTCCGACGGGGTTATCTGTCCCTGTCCTCACCTGGGACTCTATACATGTATAAAACTTGGTTCCTGACACAGGAGCTTGAAGTCAAAAATCGGAAAGACCATATGTCATTTAAATTTTTAAATGACATATGGTCTTTCCGATTTTTGACATTTTGAAGTCTTGCGGTCTAAACTTCAAGCGCCTGTGGTTCCTGATTAATAATTCGAGTACTTGGTGATGAATTTTTCTTCACACATGGCATGTCCAATAGTCTTTGGAATGACGCCTTGGGAATTCTTAGTAGGCAAATTATGGTAATTACTCATGAAGTAATGGCACTTGTAAGAAAAGTAATTTTGGCCTACAGAGGAATGTCAGGGTGAAACTGCAGAATGAGCCGGAATTAACAAGATTTCTGTTACAGAGTTTAGCCCGAAGGAGTTCTTGCCCATGATTCGGGCTACATACATATGAAAAATTTGGTTTCCGTTTTTAAAATTTGAGTATTTGGTGCAGATTAACTTCAAACATGGAATATGCATGTACAATGTCCTGGGAATATCTACTGGAGGGTTATTAGTTGGCAAATTCCGATAACTTTTCACTGGGCACTGAGTTGTGACACTTGTCACTGTTGTAGCATAACCTTTGTTGCTTGCCAGGGTCAATGATGAGGCTTGAACAGCCGAAACCTCAAAGTATGCAGGGGCGTAACTAGGGGCAATTTTATAATACGCACAACCATGTTTTATTCTCTACTTCTTGAAGGGAAAGCTAGTATTTCAGCCACTTTGGTAATTGGTATTGAAATTTTGTCTAATTTATAAATTTTCAGCATGCAAATATGCAGGTGCGTTTTGAAATTTTGTCAATTTTGACAAAATTTCAATACGCACTTGCGTATTTGCCGTATAGGTAGCTACGCCCTTGGTATGGTCCATGTTCTTTTATCGAATGTGTGAAGGAACTCCTTAATATTTTAATTTGGTTCCTTTCAAATATGCACGCGTTTGACGAGACTATAGAAATGATCAAAGGTCTTTAAATTCTGTTAATGAGAGAGAGAAAGAGAGATTGCTGTATTTGTATTGTTGCTTTACGTCAACGGTAAACAGCTATGGTCATGTCGGGACGGTCAGTTACCCTAACTACACTATTGCTGGGCAAGCTTAGACCTCCTAAGCGGTTAACCAGTACCACACACTTTCGCCAGTAACTGACAACTGCCCTTCTTGAATCAGCGGAAGGAGAAACGAAAGTATGTGGCCGGACCGGGTATCGAACCCGGGAACTCTGGCTCTTGAGTCAGGGAACTTCAACAGGAGAAATAGGTCTGCAGTAACAGGGTATCATACAGCCCTTTGTATAGTTTTTCTTTTACTGCCTGGTGATACTGTTGGCAAAATGCCACTATTGCGACTTTGGACTACTGTCTGGGTCTACACAGTTCGCACAGTCATGATTCCTAGTGTATGCGTGGAGATTTCACATCAGAATGTTTTTGAAATATTTTTTCATAGCGTCTGGTCCGGATCTCCACATTTCACATGGCACTATGCAGTTAGTTTAGACAAAACTAGTCGCGTGACTGTCAACATTTTTATTGTGTCTGTTTACAAATGCGCAGCGTCACGTGAATGTACTTTATGTCAAATGTGAACAGGAAAAACGCATTCGCGCAGTCTGATCAGAGTCTTCCTTGTTCGCATGGACAATATGTGGCCCCGATGAATTCATAAAACAGAAAATTTAAGACAATGATTAGTTTAGCGGGTATGCAAGCTGATCTTAGTCTTCTTTGTTCGCACGTGCTACAAGATATCTTTATTCCCCACACCGCCCAAATTTTTCTTTAAACCTTGTTGCATGTCAGTCGGTTTTGTTGCGCATATTGAGTTACTAATGTTTCTGTTTAAAACTACCTGTCCGAAAAATGTCTTTTTTCCCCATAGTTATTATTCCCAATATCTAGCTGATTACGGTTGAAACAATCGAACACATTGTTTGTACACTGTGCCTAGCAGTATTGGAGATCTACATGTAATGTAGTTTCCCAGTGCATATAGACGGTGTTGGCATTTGTTCGCAGACAAACGGACAGCGGAATAAATAGCGTTTTAAACGGTAAGATTTAACATTTATTTTTTATTTTGGTTTTGATCTTATGCTTATGCATGTAATATATTTCGAGGAATCACGCGCTCTCTTGACCACCCAGTGGATCACACGTGAGATATAGTGTGCGATCATAAAAAGTTGACCAGAAGGTGAATTTCTTTGCATATCGTTAGTTTCGTTCAAACGGACTTGAACCACTGATTCAAAAACACATGAAGTGCATATTTCTTCTTGGGATATGCGTTTGATACAATGGAATTAATATTCGTATAGTAACACCAACAAAAGATAGATATAAGCCATTCAGTGATTGCGATAAATTTCAAATGAAGAAGAGCTGTTAAAAGTGAATGGCTTGGCTATAGTCCGCTTCGCAATAAAAAATGTATTTGGGTATATGCGAACGTATGGTTCGCTATAATTCATACACTGAAAGGCATTTTTAGCGGATCAGAGGTTTTGCGATGCTTTCAAACATCAGTGTACTGATGCTTTATACAGTCTGCAAGGAGCTGCATGAATTAAGATATCTTGATGGCACGATACAGCTCTTTGAACCTCGAACGCAATAACCATCCCTCTCCCACAAATCGCCCCCCTGATGATACCCTCGTACAAAAAAAAAAAAAAATAGCAACAATAACAATAACTAAAATGTGATACGAAGTTCCCACAAGTTGGAGAACGAAACGAAACACATCTGAATAGTTTTTCGTGGCCTCCGATTTGAAGATCAAGACAGCCGCGACATGACAAAACCAACAAAGTGGCATTGCGCCCAGCGAAGACGCAGATCAGCCTGGGCATCCGCCCAGTCTGATCAGAGTCTTCACTGTCAGCATGGAGGTAGCTTATACCCATAGCTACCCTATTATCGCTTAGGGAAGAGTCTGATCAGACTGGGTGGATGCACAGGGTGATCTGAGTATGCGCTGAGCGCACAACCACTCTGTTGGTTTTCTCGTGTCGTGGCTCAAACAAATAAAGATGGTGAATAAAAATGGGACTCCATTTTAAGGCTGCTCCAAAAGATTTAGCCGGAGGGGCGGGGAACAAACTCAAATAAAATACACCTGGGGCCGTATTCATAAAACGACTTAAGTGGTTGCTATGCTGTTGCTAAGGCTAAATTTCTTTGAAGGAGATTCCCTACAACTATGAAATTTGGTCTGGAGGAACAGTCTTACTAAGACTGTTCCTCCAGACCAAATTTCCTAGTTGTAGGGAATCTCCTTTATAGATATTTAGCCGTAGCAACCGCATAGCAACGACTTAAGTGGCTTTATGAATACGGCCCCAGAATTCGAATTTTTATTTTTTTACCATTCGCCTAGCAGACGCACACAGTAGAAACGCCGTATCATAGCTATTTTCAACATTGATACCTTCTGGGCAGATATAACATTATACCAAGTGGCATGTCCATAGTGATACAAATCTTTATTCAGTAATTTAGGCCGCCGGCCCATAATCGTACATATATCTCAAAGCATCTGGATTTTCGCCGCTTGCATTAATTTGGCAACAGGGCACATTTCTGACTGACCCGCTCTTTAATAATTAAATAATTTATACAGTAGCAACGAGGACTTCATAAAAGTTTTACTAGAGCAGAAATCTAATAAAAAATGTTAGGTGACCCCTCAGCAATGTAGGAAGGCTGTGATGACTTTGATCACAATGTGATTAGAGTGTTCCCTCTTCATACATGTATCGACAGTCAACGTATTCGGAGGATCAAACACAGTGAAAAGCGTAGGTTGACCAATCTTAGAACGTACTGATTAATCTGAACCTGTGCAATTTGTGCGTTACCGTTGAGGCCGTTTTTCGCATGGCGAGATATGTATTCTAATGTTTTTATGTCAAGATATTTTTGTTAAATGACCGCATACGTTATGAGAAAGTTACGTTTTGCCCTAAAGCCTCAGGAATTATGTTTTGCAGATTCACGAAAGGGATAGATAATCGTGTCCCTCCTTTCCAAGTCATACTCTTATTATACCAGAGAGGCTGGTTAGGGTCAGGTCAGGCAAGTTCGGACAGTGACATTTTTTCCTTTATGTGTCCGTTTATTGGAATTAAAACAAAATTAAGTGGACAAACAGTTAAAGTCATGATGAAACGGCTCATTATGAGCCGTCTCATCTGGATTTTCACTGTTTGCAGTTGTATGTACTAATCTACCCGCTGTCCGAAGTTACCCGACTTGACCCTATAGTTCTGAAATAGTTTCTGTTTATTGTCCGAAAGATGGCCTTCCTTTACAACCCGCATATTCTAATTTTATAGAAGATGCAAATCACGAGAGCGTTCATTAGGAAGAATATGGTAAGTGAATACATTATTTTGGCATAAATTCTTTTGTATGTTTCAGTTACTGCGTTTTGAAAATTAATTGCGAACCTGAACAGAAACTTTGAAATAAATAATAAAATTCGGCCAGCAGGTGTTACATTTATGGTGAAATCTGAGAAAATATGCAAATTCAAATTAAGCGATACAGGATACAGTAATAAAACATATTGTGACAGCCAACACGAGCTTTAGGAGAATATAGGCTTATGAAATAAATATTCTGTTTGGGATTATGTAAATGCAATTAAATAGATATACTTTGAACTTCCTGCTTATGAAATAAATCTTCTGTTTGGGATTATGTAAATGCAGTTACATCTACTTAATTGGTAGATGTAGAAATAGATATATTTTAAACTTCTTTGACCGACCAAAAAAGTATGGATGTTTTACAGGACGTTGCGGATTGTCTAGATATGAGGAAACGAAAGAAACATGCAGAGAACGGACGTAAATTTCCAAGGGAGACAACCGATACGTCGCGTGATACTTGCCGCTTGGTTTCACGGCAAAGTAACTGCACGTGCAACAGTGAAGACTTGTTCCCAAGTTGGTTTCCATGGTTCGTAGTCATAGCAACTGTTGTTGTCAGGGTATGCTACGTATACCAGCCTGAGAGTTGGTGGATATTACACCCAGACGAAGTTTTTCAGTCAGTTGAAAGTAAGTTTTAATTAAGCCCATTCATGCCTAGCGTCCCATAATAAAAGACATAGAAAAATATAGTGCAGGCCCAGTGCTAACGCCGCGGAACGCGTTATCTGATCCGGGTCTACACCACTTAATTTACAGCAATTTCCATAAAATTTAATAAAATAGGCATATGGACCCTTCCATTTTTTATGAGGATAGAAGAGTCCACTGGCCATAAATGGGTGAACAATCATTAATATGTAGAAGCAGACGACTACATTTTTTTTCGTGAGGTCGCTAGAAAATTGTCTTAGCCATACATATAGTCTTGGGCTTTACAAAAAGTCTTGTTTCGGGACAATGGGAATTCGGTTTGACAAAGGGCTGGAGAAGAATCACGATCTGGGCTTAGCGTAGACTCTTGACTCCTGGAAGACACAAAATTTCATATCCTGGGCGCTTTTGGACAGTTTAAGTGGACTGATTTAGGCTGTATGCACGCTGCCTCTGGCAGCTCTTTATTATGCCCCCAACTTCGAAGAAGTTGAGGGGGCATATTGGTTTGGGCCTGACTGTCCGTCCGTCCGTCCGTCTGTACGTAACATTTTAGGGGTGGTCTATTATTCAGGAACCGTAACTCCTAGGCCCTCAATATTTTATGGGTGGGTAGACCATTAAAAATTAGCAGACCCGTATTTTTTTTCTTGTCCGTCGGCCTTATACTTACAGAGTTATGCCCCTTTTTCGAAAAATTAAATGAAAGTTTGTTCTCAAAATCCTGGGAGAATTGTTGGAGCTAGGATACTCATATTTGGCATACAGCTAGGGGCTAAGGTGTAGATCACCTGATTAACTTTTGGGCTGATTTCGTAAATATTTGACTGAATTATGCCCCTTTGTTAACTTTGGCATTTTTCCAACTTTTGAACCTTTTGAGCCAGCGACCTCATCTATGGTGTACTTAAAGTAATTAATGTGTTAATCATTCTGATGATGGTTACGTTTTGTTTTATTCATTATTGACAGAGTTATGCCCCTTTTCTTATTTGTACAAAACATTTAAAGGGTTGTCTATTATTCAAGAACCGTAACTCCTAGGCCCTCAATATTTTATGGGTGGGTAGACCATTAAAAATTAGCAGACTAGTATTTTTTTTCTTGTCCGTCGGCCTTGTACTTACAGAGTTATGCCCCTTTTTCGAAAAAATTAAATGAAAGTTTGTTCCCAAAATTCTGGGAGAACCGTTGGAGCTAGGATACTCATATTTGGCATACAGCTAGGGGCTAAGGTGTAGATCACCTGATTAACTTTTGGGCTGATTTCGTAAATATTTGACTGAATTATGCCCCTTTGTTAACTTTGGCATTTTCCCAACTTTTGAACCATTTGACCTAGAGACATGATTTTTGGTATACAGATAGTATTTGATGTGTCGATCATTCTGATGATGGTTACGTTTTGTTTTATTCATTATTGACAGAGTTATGCCCCTTTTCTTATTTGTACAAAACATTTAAAGGGTTGTCTATTATTCAAGAACGGTAACCCCTAGGCCCTCAATATTTTATGGGTTGGTAGACCATCAAAAATTAGCAGACACGTATTTTTTTTTCTTGTCTGTCGGCCTTGTACTTACAGAGTTATGCCCCTTATTCGAAAAATTAAATTAAAGTTTATTCCCAAAATTCTGGGAGAACTGTTGGAGCTAGGATACTCATATTCGGCATGCAGGTAGGGGCTAAGGTGTAGATCACCTCATTAACTTTTGGGCTGATTTCATAAATATTTGACTGAATTATGCCCCTTTATTAACTTTGGCATTTTTCCAACTTTTGAACCTTTTGAGCCAGCGACCTCATCTATGGTGTACTTAAAGTAATTTATGTGTTAATCATTCTGATGAAGGTAAGGTTATGTATACATTTTTAACTGACCTTGTTAGGGTCAGGCATTTAGTTGGGGGCATAGTGTTTTACAAACACATTTTCTAGTTAATCCTTAAAGCGTCATAGTGCAGACGACAAAATTTGCATCTGCAAAATTTAAAAATATTTTGTAGAAGCTATATATTGAGAATCAAAAACTAGAGGACAAACAGTGTAGATCCAGATGACGCGGCTCATTATGAGCCTGAGCCGCGTCATCTGGATCTACACTGTTTGTAAATTAAGCTATTTCGTTTTTGGCGTTTTAAGGGTTTATGTTAACAGTTGATAACAAGACTCAGAGTTTTCCTTGAATTATTGATGCTATGCGATTTTATTGTTTTTGTGGTCGCTAACAGTTCCTGCGGTTTGGTTAATGAATCATAAAGTCATCGATTGAAACAATAGCTTTGACACAGTCAATGTTGGAACAATAAGTCTCGTCGAGACAAAACGTTCTTAAAGCATACAAGTGCTTTGCATTCCCTTGGAAACTTCAGCGCATGTGCAGAGTTTGATGTATCAGAACGTGCGGGATTAGTATGCGAACTATGAAGGAACACTGTTACTGTCTGCATGAAATAAGTTTTTGCAAGACTCTATATCTGCACCGCACGGTCTGCATAAACCGTTTGACAGCCTTTTGACAGAATGCGGCTCCCTTATTCTAGAATCGATCGGCTTCAACGACTGATCGGTCACTACGGAAAAAAGATACCGTGGGCGAAGTTTATCGCTCGCATCCGTACCGTTTTATCAGATTCTGCAATCAATTGATCCTGACACTATTTGGATCCTGAGAAGTCTAAATAGTGGAAAATGAAGACTCTTGTCAGTCTGGACGAATGCACATGCTTCTTAAGCCTCGTTAGCTCGCACGTGTGTTTTCTGCGCGACTCATTATTCATGAACAAGGGCGTTTACGGCAAATACGCAAGTGCGTATTGAAATTTTGTCAAAATTGACAAAATTTCAAAACGCACCTGCATATTTGCATGCTGAAAATTTATAAATTAGACAAAATTTCAATACCAATTACCAAAGTGGCTGAAATACTAGCTTTCCCTTCAAGAAGTAGAGAATAAAACATGGTTGTGCGTATTATAAAATTGGCCCTAGTTACGCCCCTGATGAAAATGCAGATATGATCAAAATTAGCATGGGATTACAATGCAGAAAAGTGGAACAGCGATTATAAACGATTCAGCAGTTAGAGAATCCTCATCTGAGAAGTTAGTTTCAGATTTCAGTTTTCAATCTAGAATGCCTTAGCTAAACTGATCCAATATCGTATTCGTAAAAATATGAGCCGCTACACGACAAATCCAACAATGTGGTTGTGCGCCCAGCGCAGACTCAGATCAGCCTGGGCATCCGCCCAGTCTGATCAGAGTCTTGGCTGTCCGCATGGAGGTAGCTTAGACCCTTAGCTACCCTTTAAGCGCTTAGCGAAGAATCTGATCAGACTGGGTGGATGCCCAGGCTGATCTGAGTCTGCGCTGGGCGCACAACCTCATTGTTGGTTTTGTCGTGTCGCGGCTCATATATTATGGAGAGTTGAGAAACACTCAAGCCAGACTACTCCGTAGGGTAAGCAATGTAGGCGCATGTCAGACAGCCGACAGCTTTATGTCTGAATTCGGATGTAATGTAACCCATTAGACAGATTGATGTCTAACTTCTTATACATGAAAGGATGGATGTCCAGGTAACAGTAAATTAACAGGGTGTCCACGGTCAGGGAAAAAGTCAGGGAAAAAAATATTTTTTCAAGGTCAGGGAATTGTCAGGGAATTTTGAAATTTGTCAGGGAATTTTGAATTTTAGCAAAAAGTCAGGGAAAAGTCAGGGAATTTTGAAATAACAAGTCTATGAATGAAAGAAACATCGAGAATAAAGGCTAAGGCAGTTTCTTTGTGTTTGGCTGTTATCATAATAATAATAATCATAATAATAATAAAAATGACTGGACTGTATTGAGAAGGGTTCTCCAAACAAAGCTCAGTTTAGTATCTTTTATCAGGTTTGTGCAGCTGGTATGGTATATGGTATGTGCAAGATTCTGTACCATACCACATAGTCACATACCTTACTTCTGCACCATACCACTTGATGCAATATGAATTGGTCATGGTTGTTGTTGTATTACCTTCACTTGAGCTATAAGTCACTTAGGAAAAAATGTGTTATTTTTATCATTTTCAGTACTGTTGGCTGTGGTTTCTTGTTTGCTTTATAACACTTCATCTTCTATCGTGTTTATTTTGTCTTTCATTTTGACTCTACTCACTAAATGTCTAAGAATTATAAGTTGTCAACGTTTCTAACTGATATAATTTAGTATCATATGCATTGCTTACTATTTTAGATATGTTAAGAAAACTTACTGTACAACATGTGCTTGTATGTTTTAATATGTGGGAACTAAAACATTCTTATAATTTGTTTGTATTAGTTAAATAACTTAAATTCCATTCTATCTTTTATATGATTGACCAGTTATTCTATGATTTGGAGCTCAGTTAACTCTGTTGATAAGGACATTGTGGATTATCATGCCAAAATGGACAAAATACAAGTTAACCTAATAAGATTTATATCTGTTCATAAGTATGCACTTCAAAATGAAATTGATATAAGTCTTTTTAGGCACTTGGAAATTTTAATGATATAAAACAGCCTTGTACATGTATCATTAAATTTTGAAGTGCCTAAAAAGTCTTATATCAATTTCATTTTGAAGTGCATACTTATGAAGAGATATAAATCTTATTTGGTTAGCTTGTATTTTTGTCCATTTTGGCATGCATCTAATTTCAAGCACCACATCCAGCAGTATAGATTACTTTTGTTAATACATGTAGAAAAAGAAAAAAATAGGAAACAAAATCAAAGAAAAACAATTAAAAACAAAATTAAAAATACAAAGAGTAATTAATACAATGTCAATTGGTAGTAAAAAGATAGTAAGGGTTGGCTGTAGGGGAGGAGAAGGCCAACAGATTTCCCTGTATTATGACATGCATTTAATTTCAAGCACTCATCCAACAGTATAAATAATTTTTGAAAATACATGTACATGTAGGTATGTAGATAAAGAAAAATAGAAAATGAATTCAAAAAAAAAAAAAAAAAAAAAATACATGTATAAAGAGTAATACAATTACAGTTGGTAAAGTAAAAGATGGAAAGGGTTGGCTGTAGGGGAGAAAGAGGCTAACAGATGTCAGAACTTTACGTGCAAAATGCAAACTCGTTAGTCAGGGAAATTTGATTTTAGTCAGGGAAAAGTCAGGGGAATGTCAGGGAAATTTGCTTTACTCAAATTGTGGACACCCTGATTAAGTACTCAGTTTAAAGTTTTAAAAAGAAGTCCATAATGTGCGCTTTTTTGCCTTTGGAAAGATGTTTTCGGTATTTATGACAATTACGGCACTGATATATAGTTTGTTCCTTTGTGTCTGGCGTTAACACCTTCTGGGTTATTTATTTTAGTTGCGTTCTCAGAAGTATACGGTTATGGCTTTTACCCATACGAGTACCTTCCTCCACCCACCAATATCAGCACTGACGGGGAGAAACAACAGGCAGCTATGGGGATGTACAGTCTACGGTCTTTCTTGTACCCAAAGATGTTTGCAGTAGCCATGGAAACTGCAAGATGGTTCAATCCTTCCCTGAGCCCTTTCATGGTATGAATAAGCCTATTTCGTACATTTTGAATTGTCAGAGCAAGCTAATATGTGTGTTTAAGGTGCTTGGGTACAATTTTCAGTAGAGTAATTAAAAAGAGTTCCATTTAAAATATGGGATTTATAAATCAAGGGAGGTTTAAAGATCCGATGAAGAAACGAGTCCGAAGCTATGAGCTGAACGATAGGCCTACGTTTCTTATCGCCAATGGCGAAGCGTATGTGATAAAAAAAGGTAATGCAATCCTACATAAAACTGACGAATTCGTAGAATCATTCGGTTGAACACACTAGAAATACACACTAAAGTTTGTTATAGGTTTGACATTTCATAATTTAGCGTCTGTTGTTTTCTCAGTATCATAAAAGGCAACTGCAGTGGAAAGATAAACTTGCAAAAGTAGTTCTAAAAGCCGGTATCCGGTCGCACATTAATAACCTGTCTCCGAATAGTATGGGGAAGGTAATCAATCTACAGAGATTTATATCCCTAGAGGAAATGAATCCTTGTAGAGAACTGGGAAATAGGATATTTATATTGACAAAAAATCCTTGCATTTCTTAGTTACGAATGTAATATGCCATTTTCTCTTCTGCTTCCTTTCCAAATGGGGATCATTTTTTCAGATAAGAATTCGCTCCTCTTGGGGCAAATCATTTCCTTAAAAGTAGATCCCAGTTTGGAAGGTTATGGCTCCTAGGAAAGCAACCGGAAAGTTATAAGATTATCCCCCTTTCTAAAAAATGGCGGTGTACGTCCCACTGGGCACACAACCTTAAATCGACTTTGATTTATCGCCATGACATTGAATCAAGGTTGATTCAAGGTTGTGTGCCTGCTAGGATGCATACTCCTGAAACGAATATAACCATACCTTGACCATGTCTTGGTGGGACAATTTTATTACTTTACATATGGTTGAGCAGGGGTATTGCAAGCAGATAACTTCCGTTGTTTCCATAGCTTGAGTATACTTGCCATTAGCTGTAGACCGCAGTCTTAACTTTAGTGAGATTTGACCGAGTTAAGTGAAACCCTAAGTGAAACCCTCACCGTATTCCTGTATGTTTGAGCTTTTTATTATTACTCATGCCGCACTTGAAAAACAATAACACGAATAGTTGAATGGTCGGGGTCTATAGATATGTCCATACGTGACTCGTCCATAAATTAGCGTTTTCGTGGTAATCCCACAAGTTTATTATTGTTTTTCTGAACCACCTAAATCACAGTTGAAATAGATGAGACGAAAACAGTTTATGAACTTTGATCTATATGTGGACCCTGCTTTGAACTACATGACTGACGACTTGCATTGTGATTGCAAACAAATTGCAAAATACAGAAAGTTGAACACAAAACAAACGTGATAGGAGCATGTGTAAGTCACTTTGTCAAACACACATAAATATTCTGCATTTTATCCAATGTTGTTCCAGTATTACATGAGCCGCGACACGACAAAACCAACAATATGGTTGTGCGCCCAGCGCAGACTCAGATCAGCCTGGGCATCCGCCCAGTCTGATCAGAGTCTTCGCTGTCCGCAGGAAGGTAGCTTAGACCCTTAACTACCCTCTGAGCACTTAACGCAGAGTCTGGTCAAACTATGCAGACGCCCAGACTGATCTGAGTCTGCATTGGGCGCACAACCACATTGTTGGTTTTGTCGTGTCGCGGCTCATATATACTATGCAAGTAATTTCAGTTTGATTCATTGTTTTTTAGGTTTGTCGGATCTTCAGTGTTATTGTCACATCAACATTACCTCTAGCAGTATACTACTTTGTACGGACGTTGCTTTTCTGCCATTTTGTTTCCTGTCTGGCATGCGCACTAACAGCTTCCTGCATGACGTTGACTGTGTTCGGTACTCACTGTATAGTCAACAGTTTTACCGCGCCTTTCGTTTTCTTCGGATTAGTTCTGTGTTTACCTAGTCAGCTAAACGCTTCTGATGGGTCTGCAATAAAACCCGATCATGGGAGTGCCTCGGATATAAATGGAAATGTCTCGGGAAACAGTCATAGGAATCAAACAGCATTAACGTCACATTTGACAAACGGTGACGTAAGACAGAAGAACGATTGTGATTCGACAAAACCAGTTCCAGATTTCGATGAAAATGAACATGCTTTAAGGCCATCAGGTGATCAGGGCTTTGAATCGAGTGAAACGCTTAAACGGGAACATTATAATGAAGTACGAAAGCACAGAGAGAATTTTAAGTTGACACTCTCTTTGCGCATTCGTGTTCACCAACCAGAGTCAAAAATAAACTGGACTTACGTTCGATACCTTTTTGCTGGCTCTTTTATAGGGTTTATATGTTATATTCGTGTGGAGTTAGCGTTATTTTTCAGCGTCATTTATCTGTCAGTATTAATAACAGAACTCAAAGTATTCCAAAATAATTCTTACCTTCAAGATCTAAAAAATGAAATCTTTTTGTTAATATCGGGAGGTATATTTGGGCTATGTCTTTGTATAGGATACGATTGCCAGAAATATAATAATTTAATTTTACCACCTCTTCAGTGGATTAAGTTTAACTTACTCTCGAAGAACTCCGCCATTCTGTTTGGGGCAGGCGATCCGAAATTGTTCAGTAAGTTCGCTCTTAACAATTTATACTGCGATCTCCTTGGAGTAATGTTAGTCATATTACTTTACATTTACATTTACGTTTTTGGAGAGAAAAATTCTTTAGTCTTCAGACGAAGTGCAGCAGTGTACATTAGCCTTGCATTTCTTTTTATTTGTTACTTTTTTCTAAGTCACAGGGAAGCACGATTTTTCCATAATATGATAGTTTTATATTTCATAGTGATTTCATGTGGGCTGCATGTTTTGATTGAACTGCTAGGAAAATACAAGGTTACCAAATCAACTATTCCAGCAGGTCTTGCAATTTTTCTACTTAGTTTTTGTTTAAGTTCTTACCTACAATTTCCAAGACCATCAGACGATTCGACTAAATACTTCACTTACGGAAATGCTGCCACTTCAAAAGACGTAAACATGTGCCTCGATTTCATTTCGAAGGTCAGTGACGTCAGAGGAGTAATGGTGGACGCCAGTATTTATGAAACTCATGGCTTTTCTATACTGAGGCATGATGTCCCTGTTCTTACCAAAATACATAATGAATATCATCTCTACTCAACTGATAATGGCGGGAAACTGTTATCAAACAGGAAAATTCGGATTTTGAGTAGATATTCTGATTATGTTTCTGTGCACAATCCTCATTATTTGTCCAAGCTTTTAGGTGGGTCAGATACATTTAATTATGTAGTTACAAAACGGGTAAAGTTTTACACAGGGATGAAATATTATCAAGTCTTCAAATCCGGTAACTACACAGTATTACACAGAACTCTTCCAAATGATCAGGAAAAACAGTTAAACAAAATGGCCGATGAACTTCCGTTGGGTAATAATGCCACCATCTTGGAGTATGAAACCGGGTGGTTGTTAACTTTCGGGTTATATGAACTAGCAGCTGCACGTGCTAAAAGGAGTCTGGAATTAGACCAGTCTAGGGTTAGAGTGTTTCAGCAACTGATGGTTGCTTATGGAAAAGTTAATAAAGGGACTGAAGTAGAAAAATATCAGAATTTGTGCTTCAAGCATCATGGCCAAGAAACTTGTGAAACCAACCAAGAAAAGGTAGTTTTACATGATGAATACAGACAGTTTGAAACCTAAACGTCATGTATATGTTCAGCCCAAAACTATTAAAATTGTTGGCCGCTGGCGCATGACGTTGAAACAATGTCGTATTAGCAAACTTTTGCATTAACGCTGGAACTTGACGTTGCGCCGACGCTGGTACGGCTTTCAACGTTGTGTGCCCGCTGGGTCTATAGTTGTAGTAATTAAAATCTAAAAAAGTTCCTTCAAGAGCAGAGAATACATACAGAAGTAGGAACATGGGCCAGACTACGTAGTTTCGGCTAATAAAGCCTCGTCAGTGACCCTGACAATATCTGGTGACGAAACCAGAAAAAAAGCATACTGTAAACCCACTCTTTTAAGGCTTTTGCAAAATTAGATATGCCTAAACCAATCTTTTTGTATTCACAGTTTGGTGAGGGCTTAGGCATTTACTCAAACATGATATTATTGACTGGTCTGGGTGTGCGCAACACCAGAACGTCTTAATGTGAATGGGTGCACTTTCAGGGGAAGCAACTCTACCATTTTCATTTTACCTCCCTTCCCAATTGGAGACAGCATTTAAAGGAAAGAATTTGCTCCTCTAGGAAATGACTACGTCTTTCAGAAAAGCAATAGGAAGTCATGAAAGATGTTTCCTTATGCAAAAAATGGCGAAAACCATGGAGGTGCATCCATACACCTTTACACAGGTTTTAATGAAGGTTAAGCCCCGGATCCAGGGGGTGGGCTTTGGGGCTTCAGCCCCGCAACCTGGGCCGTTATGTTATGTATTATATGTAGGCCTCCAGATTATAAGGAGTATCTGATGAAAGTTTGAGATCGTTTACCCATGAGATAAGATTAAAATATATGTTGTGACATCTCATTAAAATCGCCTCGACGAGGCGATTCTAATGAGATATCACAACATATATTTCAAGGCAGAAAAAACATGATCAAAATTATCACCAAATTGATTCCTAATTATTTCATATATTTTCAAGTTCCTCCCCCTAACCCGCCCCGACCCCGCCCCGCCTCCCCCACACACATACATCTCGGTGCCTCCCAGCCCCACCAGTTATCCAGAGCCCCACCAGAACATGGTGGCCTGGATCGGGCCTGAAGATGTTTGGATAAAGCTGCTATTTTACGAGGGGGATATCTTTCAAACAATAGGTCTGTTTTCTTTATAGTTGTTTCTTATGCAATTAGGGCTGCTTTTAATACATTTAAGAGGGGGTGGTTTGGTGGTGCGATGGTGCTGTGTGTAACTTCCAGTGCCGGGGCGTCCTACTGATTTAACATCGTAGTGCAAGGGCCTACTGTGCTTGCAGTAGGTGCGGGTGGGGGTTGTTTGGACATTTTTTCTCTCGTCTATCATTTCTCCTCTTTCTCCCTCTCTGGGAGACGGCCCGATATAGACTGAAATACTGTCTCAAAGGGCCGTTAAACCCAAATCAATCAATTAATCAATCAGTCAATCAATCAATCAATCAATACATTTAAGAGTAGCTCCTTATGAGCAGGGAGACAACTTTTGTATCAGAGTAATATTTTGAGTGGGAAGCTCAATAATACTTTCATATCAGAGTCGTCATCCTTGAACAAGAATGATTTTCTGTATGTGCCATTTTATGATTAACAGCTATTTATAGTATGTTTTGTTAAGTATTTTATTTGTTTTAGTAACACCTGTAGCAATATTACATTTAGTGTTCTTATGGCTGATCAGAAAAATACTTTTGAAATTTGTTTTTAGCTCGCCTGAACGAAAGTTCAGGAAGAGCTATTGTTGTCACCACGGCGTCGGCGTCCGCGTCCGCGTCCGCGTCCGCGTCAGCGTCCGCGTCGGCGTCCGGATTGGATGTTTTGGTTAAAGTTTTTTAAAGACCTATATCTCCCTAACCCATGGATGGATTCTTTTGATACTTGCACTGTAGTTAGATATTGGTCCAAAGTTTAACATGGTACCACCCCCACCCCACTCCTTGACCTTGATGTCAAGGTCATGGACTTAGAAAATTGGGAGTTTTTTGGGACTGGATGTTTTGGTTAAAGTTTTCTAAAGCCCAGTATCTCCTTAACCCATGGATGGATTCCTTTGATACTTGCACTGTAGTTAGATATTGGTCCGAAGTTTTCCAAGGTACTACCCCCACCCCCCTCAGTGACCTTGATGTCAAGGTCATGGACTTAGAAAATTGTCTTTTTATTGATTGGATGTTTTGGTTAAAGTTTTTTAATGACACATATCTCCTGAACCCATAGATGAATTCTTTTTATATTTGCACTGTAGTTAGATATTAGTCCAAAGTTTTACAGGGTACTACCCCAGCCCTGCTTGGTGACCTTGATGTCAAGGTCAGGGACTTAGGAAATTTGGTCTTTATTAAAGTTTTCTAATTGCGTACTGATTCATAATGCTTGGCAGAGATTTAGTTTACACTTGAACTGATGTTAGACACTTTTTTTAGTTTTTACAAAACACTATATACTTACCCGACCAGATGACCTTGATGTCAAGGTCATGGACTTTGAGTTTTGTCTTAAAGATTTCGATTAGTTTTATATTAATGAAGACATAATTTATATTAATGAAGACATAATTTCACAGTGCCACAATGGACTCAGTTGATACTAATACTTGGACTGATGTTAGATAACGGTTAAAGGCTTTGATACATCCTAGCCCTGTCCTGGCAAAACACTTAGTGTTTTTACAAAACACTATATACTTACCCGACCAGATGACCTTGATGTCAAGGTCATGGACTTTGAGTTTTGTCTTAAAGATTTCGATTAGTTTTATATTAATGAAGACATAATTTATATTAATGAAGACATAATTTCACAGTGCCACAATGGACTCAGTTGATACTAATACTTGGACTGATGTTAGATAACGGTTAAAGGCTTTGATACATCCTAGCCCTGTCCTGGCCCCCCCCCCCCCCCCCCCCCCCCCGCCCCCCCCCCCCTTAGTGCTTTGACCTCAAGCTCATCGACTTTGAAATTTCATGTGGATTTTTTTTTTTATTTTAAGACATTTCTGAGATAGCTTTTGTTTATAAATGTGTTGTCATTATGGACATGCTTGCCTGAAGTTTTATACATAGCAGTCCACACCACCATAGCGACTGTGATGGGCAAGCACCTATTCAGGCGAGCTATGCTGTCAGGCGACAGCTCTTGTTATGTTAGAGAGTGGTTCGTTACTGATAAAATAAAACACATTAGAACAGTTTCTCAGTGGTATCTGTTTGCCAAAACCTAGACTTCTAAATGAATTTAGTTGTGTGGGCGGCCATATAACTTGTCGCATACATCAACATGAATTTAAAAGCATTCTTGATTGCATATCTCTGGCTGTCACACATTTCTACATATCTAGAAATTGAAAAATTAAGCTGATGCCGTTACTAGGGGTGTTGGCAGTATTACAACATTACATTTGAACCGCGACATGAGAAAAGCAACAAAGTGGTTGTGCGCCTAGCGCAGATTCAGATCAGCCTGGGCATCCGCCCAGTCTGATCAGAGTCTTCGCTGTCCGCGTGGAGCTAGCTTAGACCCTTAGCTACCTTTTTAGCGCTTAGCGAAGAGTCCGTTTAGACTGGGCGGATGCCCAGGCTGATCTGAGTCTGCGCTGGGCGCACAACCATTTTGTTGGTTTTCTCGTGTCGCGGCTCATTTCCGCACATGACTGAATTGCTAGGTTCGTTTCTCTGGAGCAGTCCTTGTTTCCTTGCCAACATCTTCATTCAGAACTTATAAGTGCGACCTTGCGAAGCAAAGACTGACTTGGTTTAAACGATATTTTATTTACTATAAATTACATACATATACTACAATACAATGTCAAAAGTATCAGGATTTGACAGTTAACAAAATGCTTATATATAAAGTCATTTCCTGGAGCATGTTGAAATCTACAATATAAGAAAGACTAAATACCGATATATTATGTGAATTTCAGACAGAGAGAGAGAGAGAGACAGAGGAGAGAGAGAGAGGAGAGAGAGAGAGTTACACAAATGTACTTTATTTTATAAATATTACAATCTGTAGAAGAAGAATATTATTATACATGTCATGGGAATAACATTTCCAAAGTGTGCCATCGATTACTGTACAGAGTTAAATTTCTAATTTTTTAATTCATGATCAGAATAAGGAATATAATAGAAAAAAAATCAATAAACCGATTCGAAAAGGCAGACTTATGCAATACCCTTCGTGTGCGTTTAGCTCAGATTCTAAATAACCACAAGGGTTAGAGCCTTCAAACTTGCTCCATTGATACGTCTTGGGAAGGTCTACTGAAAGCAGCGATGCATACTGGGTCATGCTCAGGGCTAAATTTCACGGTTGTGTTGCGTTTAGCTCAGTTTCTAAGAAATTGCAAGGCCTCAAACTTGTCCCATTGATACGTCTTGGGAAGATCTGCTGAAAGCAGCGATGCATATTGGGCCATGATCTATATTTCACGGTTGATTGAACATAGAAAAGATATTCACTTGTTGCGTTTAGCTCCGTTTCTAAGTAACCATAGGGGCTAGAGTCTTCAAATTTGCTCCACAGATACGTCTGGGGAAGATTCTGAAAGCAGCGATGCATAATGGGCCGTGACCTGTATTTCACGGTTGATTGAACATAATTACCTGTTGTGTTTCTAAGTAATCGCAAGGGCTAGAGTCTTCAAACTTGTTCCATAGATACGTGTTGGGAATATGTTCTAAAAGCACTGATGAATATCAGGCCAGGACTTATTGGTTGATTGAAAATAGAAAAAATATTCACCTGAAGCGCATAATAGCTCAGTTTCTAAGTAATCGCAAGGGCTATATTCTTCAAACTTGCTTTATAGATACGTCTGGGGAAGTTCTACTGAAAGCAGCAATGCATATTGGGCCATGAAAACACATAGTGTGACCCTTAATTCGTACCGTCTTGGCGAGACGGTTCTGATGATAGGTCACAACGTATGTTTTTATGAATAAAAAGGAACATTATCCTTACATTACCCCTATTACCTCTTCTTATCTGTAGCACTGGTATACGCTGATATGAGGGTTCATATCAGCATTTCTTCACTTTTCTTGCATTTCGTCCGTCAGCATTTTCAAACAACTTCCTCCCAAACTGCTGGGCCGATCGGAATCAAACTTCATTTGTGCTTCTGTGGGTTGGTGAACAGATGATAGCTTTTCAAAATTCAAGATGGCCGTCACCCCATATATGGCAAAAAAAAAAAAAAAACATTCCAACGACATCTTTTTAAGAACGACCGGACCGGTTTGGCTGATATTTTGCAAAAAGCATTTTGGGCACATCCCAATACAATATAATAAAAATTGTTTCAATTCTTCGTTAAACAAGAGGACCAACTGGTCCTGAATCGCTCACCGAGCCAATTTTGATAACCTGCTCAGGCTGTAAAAGACCACTAGGCAATGCTAAAATATCAAATTTCAACCACCTGAGCTAAGTGGTTCTGAAGAAGATTGGTAAAGGACCACTAGGCAATGCTACATACAAAATTTCAAGCCAAGTGGTTTTGAAGAAGAAGATTTTTCAATATTTTCCTATGTTTAAGTATTTCTATGGTTCAAACCCAGGACCCCATGGGACGGGGCCATTTTGGACCCTGTGGTCACCATTTGAACAAACTTGATACTGGAGCACTAAGCAATGCTGCATATCAAATTTCAAGCATCTGGATCTACGCTGTTTGCAAAATCGACGATTTTCGGTTTTGGTGCTTTAGGGATTAACACAATGACTGGTTAGGGAACGTTTCAATAGGTATGAGCTCACGGAAGTGACATAGGCATATTTAAGCCGTGACAGGATTCTGAACTTAAAAGCCTTGACCAGACGGGTTTATGACAGGTTTTCTTAGGACGATACACATTTCTAAACAGTTTCTCTTGAACTTTTAAATTGGTGTTTGAAAATAAGTGACAAAATTTGCTTTTCTCTCAGTTTATTATCTAGTCTACAAGTATTTTATTTGGTTCATGTTGCATTGTGCAAGTGTCATTAATAAGACTTCGGCATCTGTTTATTTTACAATAAAAAGCTCAATCGGAGCACGCTCGGCCAATTCCGTGTTTCACGGAATTGACCGAGTTGTGTTCCGATTGGGTGTATGGATATACCCCAATGTCTACCAGTTTCTCAAAGTTAGACAACTTTTGTGACCTTCTGTTTGCTTCCTGCACTGCAAAAAAATTTCCGTAGATTTTACGGTAGAATAACTGGCAACCAGCTGCCAGTCATTCTACCTTAATTTTTACGGGCGTTTGCCTGTAAGACATTATCGGAAATCACGATATGGTCGTGTTATATTAACTGGCCACACTCAAAAATAACTTTATAGTGCTGAAGGGCTAAATGACCAAAACAACGTCTGTTCTAGTCTATCCTACTCTGCTTGATGATTCCTGCAATTTTTACGGGCGCCCGTAAAAATAACGGGAAGTGGACTTGCAGCTGGTTTTCAGATATTCTACAGTAAAATCTACGGAAATTTTTTACAGTATGGATGACGAAATCTTCTCAAAAGGGACCAACTCTTAAAGAAAAGACTTTTCTCCTCTAGCTGACCCCAGTTAAAAAGGATGGCAAAACTGAAAAGGGCAGAGTTACCTCCCCTGATAATGAACCCATTTATCTTAAGCTGAATGGATACATCTCCTTGTTTTTCAAAAAAAGACAATTTAAGGGTTTACAACTGGCCTCTTAATTGGAAAATTACCATTTAGAAGGAGTTGTAGGGGAGAAAATTCCTGTCTATTAAGAGCTGACCCTATTGACAGAGTTTCTCCCTCTGAAAATGTATCTGCCATGAATCTGTAAAATTTAGTAGTAGTTATATAGTTATACCATGGTTTGTCCGTCTGTACGAGGAGATAATCCGCTCTCTAAAAAGCGAGCGGATTATCTCCTCGTAAGACGGACAAACCATGATATAAGCTGGTGGATTATCTTCTCATACAGGCGGACAAACCATGGTATAACCTTTTTACACCACCCTTACCAGTGTGGACCTTGCTCATTGCGAAAATTTTTGTGCTTAAGTTGGCGTTTTCTGGTAAAGGTGGTATAAATGCTTTTAGCCCATAAGTACATACGATGTAGGGAAATGCTTAGACTTTTGTCAGACGAAGATGTTAGATATTTTCTTTTTATTTATTGTTTTTCCTTGTCCCTCTCAGATACTTTTGTACGTGACCCAACATCTTCGAAGATGTTGGAGCCAGGAGTATATTTTAAAGAGAAGTAAAGTTTGTAAAATATGAATATAGGGTTAAGAGAATTTTTAACATCTCCGACTGAAATCAGCCTAGGAAATGCTCACTTCACTGAAAAACATAACCAGAGCAACTTCCTTAACCAACACTCGAAGGGAAGTATTTTTGTAAATGGAACTTGAACAATCTACAAAATGTTAATTTCCCTTCAATATATGGATAGCTGCCCGGGCTTTGCAAAATGTTTACTTTCCTTACCTATGTGGTGGTGGCAGGGTGTTGACGTGAAAATTTTGGCATTGAGCTTCTGGTTGTACTTTAAATTAGGACAATGCTATGATGTGCTTAAATTAGGTGCGCATCAGGGCAGTGTTTAATTTTTACGCTTGTCTATCCAATCTTTCTATTGACCCAAACAGGTACACAGCGTAGAATGACGTCGTATCGAGTCGAAACGTTGTCATTGGACGTTGTGTGTCCGCTGGGCATCCAGAAGTATCGATAGAGATTGAAATAAACCAAAAAGAAATACGGATACCTATACTTTCTTGATACTGGGCATTCTAACAAAGTGCCAAGTGTAAACTCTGGTCTGTTTGTGCAGCTACGCAGGTACCTAGCAGGCACATGACATCTAAATGATGTCGCATCGACGTCAACACGACGTCATTTCAACGTCGTGTGCTAGCTGGGTACAGTACCCAGGGGGTACATGACTTCGAAATGACGTCGTACAGACGTCTATACGACGGCGTTACGTCGCATCGACGTCAGTACGACGTCATTACGATGTCATGTGCCTGCTGGGGTACATACGTTGCTTAAGGTTCCTCATCACACGACGTCACTCATTCCACAGCCCAGATTGTAAAACAAAATAAAAGTAATAAATGGATGAAAATTTAGAACTCTCTTTATACAATAAAAGTTCTTGCAATATATACATATGTAAAAAAAAAATAATATACATAACAGGTTACAGCAATGTGTCAGAAGTAAAAGGCAAGAATAATAACAACAACATAAAGACTAATACACTGTTTACAAAAATAAGCTAAACATTAAAAATCAGTCTGGTCAGACGTGACATATGAACCTTGTATCTAAACTGAGCATGTTCTGAGCAATATGTACCTATGTTTCACAGATGCTTTGGGCAGCCAAATCAACTTTTATAGTTTTTAAAAGAAAATTTCATGTTTTTTCCCAGTAATAGTAGTAGTATTTCAATTCTCATTTCGACGTTCCCTCCGCACCTCAGCGGAACGGATCCATAGCCGCAGTAACGGGGCGTCGATCGCCCGTCCATTGTTTTTTTTGTTTTTTTTTTTCAATGGATAAAACAGTTAATTTAAGGGGTAAGAACCTACGTCATAGCGCGGGTGTCGGGACTTCATTCGACTACCATTTTGAAGACACTAGGAAAGCCTTTCCATGAGTAAAACAGAAGAGATAGGATTATTACACAAGAAAAGGCTACAAGCACACATGTTCATAGAACGAAGCAAATTGAAATGAGCTGCGACACGACAAAACCAACACAGTGGCATGTGCGCCCAGCAAAGACTCAGGTCAGCCTGAGGATCGCACAACGACTGTTGGTTTTCTCGTGTCGCAGCTCAAATGTCAGTTTCCTTTTCTGAATGTGTACCTATTACGCTTTATGAATCTATATACATGGCTCACTTTGGAAGCTATCGTAATTGTTCCAGATTTTCGGACAGACATGTCATGGCCCAAAACGCGGTGGCTCAGTGGTTAGTGCACTTGACTCTGAAACCAGAGGTCGTGGGTTCGATCCCCCCCAGGGCGAAATCTTCCTATGTCCGAACGCGTTTTTCTAGCATCATTTGCAGGGATTATGTTAACAAGTGTGCCGTCCTTCGGATTGGGACGTTAACTGGAGGCCCCCTGTGCAGGGAGAGTCATCCCCTGTGCAGGTTAAAGATCTCTACTATAGCTACATGGCTATATGTAGGCTTTCATCCTGCAACACCGGAGTGTACAAAAGTACACCCGCTCATAATCCTCGAGCAGTATATATAGTAAAAAAGCTCCTAGAGGAGCAGCCTGATCAGGGTCTACACTCAATCGGAACACCGTTCGGCCAATTCCGTGAATTGGCCGAGCGGTGTTCCGACTGGGTCTACACTGTTGCTATTCCCACTGTATATTTCGGACTCATTATGGCGGAGTCACATTTTTCAAATAGTAGAATAATTACAGCACGTTTATTTTTGGACGTCCGAAATTTTAAGATTTTTACGTTAAAGACATCTGGAACTGACCAGACTTAACCTTCTTACAGGAGGCTTATTGACATATGCCAGTAAACATGTTTGATCGTGAGATGGTTATATCCACTGCTAGGAACTAACCGAGATAAAAATCCTCAATTTTAGCATTCTCTCCATCCACTCCAGTCTAAATACATACAACGACCAGACTTTCCTAAATTTATAGCACTTTTAAAATCTGAGAATAAGTGTGCTGCTAAAAACCTTTCAGTCATGCTGATATGTATGTTTTTTTTCTTGTTTACATAGATGACCATTGTCTACTGTATGCTACATATTGTTAGAATGGTGTACTCATGGGTATTTAGCCTATTGTATAACTAATAAATTCTAAACTCTAAGACATACAAACAGAACAAAGCAAGTTCTCAGGACAGTCTCATAGAAAGTCATGATATACTCTTTTGAAAGGATATAAATTGAGATAAAAATAGTTTTTTCTCTTTAGAAATATACATGATATGTTAGAAAAATAGAATATATACATGATGTAGTACAACACAAATATGTTAAACAGGTCAAACCCGTAGTAATCATTAGATATGTATAAACACGTATAAACAGCGTATTTGTTGCGTCATAGATTTAAGAAAGCGCACAAAATGGATCGGCATAAATAGCAACCTATAGCTACCCTCATATCAACATCATTTGGCTCCCGTGGGACTGTGAGCTTAGGCCGTCACATAGTATGGCCACTAGGGATTGTCTACCAAATGCTGTCAGACCGTAAAAATGTGGCAAAGACTGCAGTCTTACAGCAGCAAAGGAGCCGCGACACGACAAAACCAACAATGTGGTTGTGCGCCCAGCGCAGACTTAGATCAGTCTGGGCATCCGCGCAGCCTGATCAAAGTCTTCATTAAGCGCTTAAAGGGTAGCTTAGGGTCTAAGCTACCTCGATGCGGACAGCGACGACTCTGATCAGACTGGGCGGATGCCCAGGCTGATCTGAGTCTGCGCTGGGCGCACAACCACATTGTTGGTTTTGTCGCGTCGCGGCTCAAATGGTTATTTTGAAAATGCATCATACATTGCACGGCAATCGAGATGGCCGCCAATGGTACAGTGCGTTTGTGTTTTCTGTTGAGGACCTGTCACATGCCGATGTAACAGTCTTTTAAGAAATAATTTTTATTTTTCCAAAGTTCATGGAAGTATGAACACAATGGGAAAAGTAAGTGCCGCCCGAAGGGCGTTCCCCTTTAACTTTTGCACGAAATCCTTTGTGTTAGTACTTCCATCAACTTCGGAAAATGAAATTTATCTCTTATAATAAAATTTCATTTAAAAATTATATTGAGCAACATTTTCGATTTAAAAGATAGATCGGTATAGTAACGGCAGTAACTCTAGTACATTTAACTCTAGTACATTTATCTCTAGAACATCAAAATACAGACCAACTAAATACCATTTGAGCCGCGACACGACAAAACCAACAATGTGGTTGTGCGCCCAGCGCAGACTCAGATCAGCCTGGGCATCCGCCCAGTCTGATCAAAGTCTTCGCTGTCCGCATGGAGGTAACGTAGACCCTTAGCTACCCTTTGAGCACTTAACGAAGGGTCTGATCAAATTTGGCGGATGCCTAGGCTGATCTCAGTCTGCGCAGTGCGCACAACCACATTGTTGGTTTTGTCATGTCGCGGCTCATTTGTAAGTTACAGGGTAAAAAAATGGCCGTCCGTGACTGTTTGAACGCCAGTATGTATGTTGTAACACTCCATTTAAATTGCATTGAGGCAATAATTCAAACATCTGAGCCGCGACGTGAGAAAACCAACAATGTGGTTGTGCGCCCAGCGCAGACTCAGATCAACCTGGGCATCCACCCAGACTGATCAGACTCTTCGCTAAGCACTTAATGGGTAGCTTAGGGTCTAAGCTACCTCCATGCGGACAGCGAAGACTCTGATCAGACTGGGCGGATGCCCAGGCTGATCTGAGTCTGCGCTGGGCGCACAACCACATTGTTGGTTTTCTCGTGTCGCGGCTCATCTGCTTTAGGTTTTTATGCCTAAATCTAAGTCAGTGTATTTGCAATCTAGATTACAGATACATGTACCAAGTAGATTATAAAACATATGTTATTAAGGTCGTCTAGACTATCAGCCACCCTTATTTTACCCCCTTTTTTGCTTCACAAAATGATAAAAGAACTGTCCAATATAACCATTTTTCAAAACTGGACGTATTTATAAATGAAATGAACATGTGCACATGCCTTCTTACAGTGATTACTTTGACAAAGTTGGGTAACGTTTATCTATTTTTGCCAAACTTTGTTATAACAGCTTGTTCATTTCATAGTTTTTGGTGTCACTAGGAATTAATTTTTTCCCATAGACATATTCAGGAAAACGTCCAAAAATGTAATATTGTTAAAAGGAAAAAAAAAAACTTTTTAAAAAAGGTGGCAAAAACTGTCAAAACTCTTTCCAAGATAATCCATGATGAAGAACACTTAGATAACTTTAAAACTGTGGACTGAATAACTTTTGAGGCATCTTTAATCAATGTTTGGGATGAAAATGTCTATCCCTCTCTCAATAGCTTAAACATCTTTACACCAAAGCCTCATCTAAGAACTGTCCCTTTTCAAAAGGGCTGATTCCCGGATAATTTTTCTTATTTCTGTAGAAACATGTGTGGCCCCTCATTAGAACCGTGTCACTGAGACGGTTCTAATGAGGGGTCACATTTTTGTTTAGAAATGAAAAATATATATCTCAGAATTATCATACAAACGACCTTATCTGGAGCTCTGCTTTTTTCGATACTTTAAAAGCTGGACCCATCTGATTCTCCTCAAACAACCAGTGATGGGGCCTGAGGCCAGCCATGGGGACTTAGAAACACATGTCCTTCAACCAACGTCATCCATGAGTTAGTTGTATAATATACATATGTATATTGCTTCATGCGGACAGTTTTTCCTTAGGAACAAAATGTTGTCTCACATTATCACCGGAAATCAAGTAGTCTATAGTAGCCAAACTTGTCTTAATGAAATACCATATGGACCAACAATATAGGGATGCAAAATGCACACTCGGGAATACGGGAGGGTAAGTGAGGCAGAGAGAGAGAGAGAGAGAGAGATGAATGCTAATCGTTTTCATACCCGTTTCTCTGTCATTAATCAGAATAATCAGAAAAACAATGGCAAAAGTATATGTCCCTCCCCACTTTGTGGCGGGGGCATAAAATCTTTCGGAAAACTTGAGTGGGTACATACATTATTGCTGATAAAATTCAAATGTTTTGTTTACGGAAAGTGTGGATTTCTCCGAGATGTTAATAAAACTGACACTTGGTCAACGGGGGTATTACCAGATCATGTATAGGGATCTACACAATATATCTTTATAAGTTTTGTTGTTTGTTTAGCCAGGAATCTTATTTTTTAACTAAAACGTTTAGAGAAACACTGTCTTATATTGATCACCAAGTGCCACTGGCTAACGAATTTAACCCATTCCATTCGGGATACCTCTTTAGTGGTATCTGGGCAAACAGTTTAGATCCAGATCAGGCCCCACAAACGTGGGGCCTGATCTGAGATCCAAACTGTTTGCTGCCTAGACATCATTTCTACAAGAGTTAGTTAGACCAGTATTGTCAAAATATTCTTGATTTTTGATGCAGACGACAATTTCAGCAGACGACAAAAGATACCCAGAATGCAATGGGTTAAGCCTGAGTCAATGGGATAAACTGTGTGTCCATGTGGTCTTTAAGACAGGTTTGCCTGTATCTTTCGCTTTCACATTGATACACCCTATATAGAAATATGATATAATCTTCACTCCGTTACATTGTAGTTGTAGCTCAAATATGGTGGATTGGTATCTAGGTCAAACATGGCTTTTCCCCATGTATTGATGGCCAGCGTAAGGCATCCAATGGCTAGGACATTCATGGGTAGCCCAGCCAGCGCCTGCAATAAAAATAATACAGGGTGTTAAGTTCGTAGACATTATTTAAATATATAATGTTAATATTTTCACAAAACTGTGTAAGTATGATATAGAAATCACTTACAAAGATATGCAACATTTATTATTCTTTGATTTCGAAATGACAAGAATATCTGGATTGCAATAGACATATCCTCTACAGAGCTGACAATGGTCTAGGCAAAAATTTGATTTGCATTAGAGATTGGCATCTTAAGATCTTGCTTTTTCAAAACTAGTAGAAATACATAAGATGTAAAAGTTTTGGTATTGCAGGGAGTGTTTTTGTGCTTTTTCAAATAGTTTTCCGATGGTCTACTTCGGAATTTCGGAGTAAATATAAAGGATACCCCATTCTCAATTAAAACTTTAAATTCTAGGGGGTAGCGATAGAATCTGTATCAGTATTTGTAAATCCAGAGGCATTTTGCCGATTTCTTTTATTCTCTTGCTATTAGATTGGTTTTCACATCGAGTCAAAACATGTTCTGATTTTTCATTTCATATTTTTACAAAGTCACTGTAAACAAATTGCTCCTTAAATTTCACTTCAAATTCATTTTCACTAAATTTTGCAATAAAACCTCTTTGTTTTTAAACATATTACATAAGAATACGAAATTGTTAAGGAAATTCTTGTAACATTTGAAACTGGGGTAAACCTCCCCTGTAATTAACAAATTTGATCATATTGTCGCAGAATTGCTAATGTTACCAACAAATTTGCATAATTTGTCTTCTTGATGGTCAAAATTCAAATATATGATAATTTACAGATTCACCATAAATATTTCGAAATTTTATTCTCACTTATCCTTAAGGCCAACTCCATGGTATAAATGGTTTTATGTCAGCTTTTGATATCACGTTTCGTTTCAAATGTTTATTCATTACCCCAACCCCCTTTTGAAAAATATCAATGTTTCGTGTGCTTTTTCATGTCTATGAATCATGTCAAATATGCATGTTGTCTACAAAAATTTACAAACTGTAACTGACAAAATACTGATTAGCACAGTCTCTACCATCTGAGTTAGTATTTAAAATGATTAGTCACTTTGTGATGAGAATGAAAAACAGCTTAATATAAAATGTTATTTTTTAGATTTCTGTGCAGAAAACCACCCTTTGATCTTTCATTATGAAAACACTTTTTAAGCAGCATGTGCCTCTATTTTGTACTCTAAACTGTAGAGAACAACAAAAATAAGAAGTCTGCTAACTTTCAGGGAGATACGTTATGTTTATGGTTTTATGCAGATTTTTGCATTTACCATAACTCACCACCTTAATCTGAGTTGAGTTCACCTATCAATCACTAAGGCACGAGCAGCAAGGATGTCGCATGAACCGCAGGAGTATCTTGCGGATGTCACCATTATTATCAGAGCGTCGCAGTTACAATAAGTGGTGTAATGGATAAGGCGAAAACTAGCCGGGACCCGATGCACGCAGCACAGGTCAGGCGCTTAGGGCGCGTTTACACGAGCAAAGTTTGTATGTCACAGAAACTTTAACAAAGAAAGTATGACAAACATTTTGCGTTTACACGGAGCAAATTATTTGTTAAAGAAAATGGGCCATAGAACCTTTGTCACATAAACTTTGGCAATGAAATATTTGCTGCAGTGTTCACACGACCAAATATTATTCGTCAAACTTACCTGCAGCGATGAAACAAAATCTTTGTCACATTTTCCACGCTTGTAGCAATGTTCTTTTTTACATAATCTTTAGCAAAGTTCTCCGTTTACACGGACAAATTTAATTTATCGAAGTAACTTTACCATATATATTTGTTAAATAAACATTGTCATATTTTGGCATTTACACGAGCAAATTTTTCTGTGACAGTTCTACTTTGTCATAGAAACTTTGGTCGTGTAAACGCGCCCATAGGTGTGACAGACCAAAGGAGTTCGAAATTTTATCGATAAAATGACAAAAACTCAAATTCACGTACGCTTATATAAATATATAGATGTATAGAGTATGGCATGTCAAACGTTGCATTTATTGAATATATTATTGAATTTATTGATATTTTTATATTTGTATTTGATTTTCTTTCATTAATATTGCATTTATTTTTTCATATTTGTATTAAATCTATGTTCATTTCTATTGCATATTGTTGTTTCAATTCTATAATCGTTCTATGTACTCAATATCTGTTCATTTCCATTGTATAGGTTTTGTTTTGATTCTATATTGGATTATTTCTATTTAATAATTAATGGTTTGTATTCTAGATTGTATTCATTGACTTTTGTTTATATTCCATGGTTTTCATTCATATTCTAAATTACTGTATTTGTATTGTATAATTGTGATTTGCTTTTAATACTTTCATATTTGTTTAAACATTTCTATCTTATACTGTTTCAATACTATTGTATATTCCTTCATTTGTATTCTATATTTCGATATTTATATTCTGTACCTAGTGACATAGCAAAAGGTAGTACTGGCCTCTGGGGAGTTTGTATGAGCAACAGTGATATATAGTACAGTGCCACTAGAGAGGGTAGGTAAAAATGGAACACAAGAGAAACTCAATGAGCAACAAGGCAACTATAAAAGCCATTACTTGAACTGAAATCGTGTGCCGTTTGGGATATTACAATTTGATTACAGGCAAAATAGTTGTTAAGCTACCAGCGGTTTTCATTTAAGATAGTGTTTGACCAGTTTTCTGAGAATCTTTTATAAATGGTTTTCACCACTGAGCAGCTCTACACAAGGCAACAAGTGGAGTCCTGATGAATGGCAGCACGGGGAATGGTTCAGAACAACAGTTGGAGCAAGGCAAGGATGTCTTCTATCACCCACCCTCTTCAATATTTTTCTTAAAAGAATCATGTCTGATGCTCTGGAAGAACATAACGGGAAGGTTAGCATAGGCGGCAGAAATATTACCAATGTGCGGTTTGCCGATAACATATACGCTCTAGTCGAGGAAGAGCAGGAACTAGGAACCCTAGTTGACAGTCTCAACAAAACCTGCAAAAGGTATAGGATGGAGATAAGTGCTGAGAAGACCAAGTTAATGACAAACAGCGCCAATGGCATCCAGAGAGTGATCAAGGTTAAATTAACCAAGCTTGGAACAGTTATAAGCTTCAAGTACCTTTGAACAACTGTCTCAGATGATGGCTCTAAACAGGAGGGGTTCTCAAGGATTGTACAAGCCACTTCAGCTCTTACAAAGCTGAAGCCAACTTGGAAAGATAACAACATATCCCTTGGATCAAAGGTGAAACTTATGCGCTCCCTTGGCATTTCCATTTTCTGTATGCCTGTGAATCATGGACCTTGACAGCAGAGTTGATGAAAAGAACTCAGGCGTTTGAGATGAGATACTACCGAAGGTTACGGAACATTTTGTACAAGGACCATATAACCAATGAGGAGGTTCGCAGGAAAATCCAAGCAGCCATTGCAGAAAATGATCCACTCCTGACCCTGGTCAAGAAACGGAAACTTAGGAGGCTTTGGCCATGTCTTAAAATCTTCTGGTTTAGCAAAGGTAATTCTACAGGGCACAGTAAAAGGAAAAAGAAGAAGAGGTAGACAGAAGGCCGTGTCTTAAAATCTTCTGGTGTAGCAAAGATAATTCTACAGGGCACAGTAAAAGGAAAAAGAAGAAGAGGTAGACAGAAGAAGAGGTGGGAAGACAATATTAAAGAATGGCCAGGGATAGAGTTTACAAGCTCAACTAGGGCAGCTGAAAACAGGACAATGTAGAAAGTCATCTGTGGTGCCCCAATGACATTATTAGATTACTGGACATAATAGAATAGAAATCTCTGGGTGTCACGTGAAGCCTTACCGTTTTTTTATTGATTATTACTATAACCGCCTGGTATGTAGGTGATGAGCCTATAAAAGCTGGACTGATAAAGATTGCGGTAACTAGACATATCCAGTTTTTCTTAGCCAATGAAATACCATGTAACAAAGTCAGCAAACAAATTATACAATTCAAATGTAAGATATGATATTGCATATAAATAGTTTGATGAATACTCGGCGCTAGGTGTGTGCAACTTTGGATACGCACCGTAGACTCACTTGGGAAACGTTGTTAGGAGAGCTGAACAGAACAGAACAGTATATAAATTGTCGTCTCAATGAATGCAAATGGACAAATGAATATATATAATAGAAATCAAAGAGTTTAGAGTATAAATAAGCAATTTACAATTATAAACGGAAAACATCAAATAGAAACAATAGTCACTTAATACAAATCTGGAAAAACAGAATAGAAATAAAAAAAATATATAATAAAAATGAAACAATTTAGAACAGAAAAAGAATAAAATTGAAAGCAAATACGAACATATCAAATATAAATCACTAAGCACAGAATGGTAAATATCGAAATATAGGATACAAATGAAGGAATATACAATAGAAATGAAATAATATAGGATAGAAATGAACAAAAGTTTAATACAAATATGAAAATATTAAATTCAAATCACAATTATACAATACAAAAGATACACAATAGAAATGAACAGAGACTGAATACAAATATGAAAATATACGACTGAGATTGATTGAGTTGTTGCTTAACGTCCACGGTAAACAACTATGATCATGTCGGGACGGTCAGTTAACCTAACCACACTGTTCCTAGGCAGGTTTAGACCTCCTAAGCGGTTAACCAGTACTAAGTGCACATACTTTCGCCAGTAACTGACAACTGTCCTTCTTGAATCAGCGGAAGGAGAAACGAAAGCATGTGGCCAGACCGGGTTTCGAACCCAGGACCTCTGACTTATGAGTCAGGTGCCCTACCGATTGCGCTACTCGGCCCGGCGAAAATATACGATAAAAATGAACGAAACTCAAATGTAAAATATCGAATAATGCAACGTTTGACATGCCATGATAGAGAACTGTTCTCTACATATCTATAAATTAATATAATCATACGTGAATTTGAGCTTTACTTATTTCATTGATAGAATTTCAAACTATATTTATATAATCGTACGTGAAATTGAGTATTTGTCATTTTATTGATAAACTCTAACTCCTTTGGATAGACCCAGCGTCAAAGAGTACATACCATGTCCGGAATCGATAAATATCCGGTAGAAAACACAATGGCGTTCGGTGGAGTTGCTACTGGTAACATGAAGGCGAAAGAGCACGCGATCGCTGTTGACATCATCAAATAGAGTGGATGAGTTTCGACAGTAATGGCCTGAAATGAAACGACAGACAAATACCTGAAAGAATAGAAACTCGCCAATTTTTTGGAATAATGCCTTGGAAACCTATGCACAAAACATATTTCTTATGATAAGGGTATGATAAGGGGAATGAATTTTATTATTTTTATTATTATCATTTTATCATTATTTAATTTATCTTAGCTGGTATACAAGTGTATACTAGACCATAAATAGTTATCTCCCAAATATTGGAAATTGAAGTAAAAACTCATTAGCTTCATATGCGGTTGCATGGTTTGTGATGACTTTTTTTCTTCTTTCAGAGATATATATACATTAAAATGATTGATATATACGTTCAACGTATAAAACATATAACAAAACTGAACCTAAGCTTTGAGTATGTTTTGGTTTAAACAGTATTTTATTCAAATAATTTGCACATACATATAATTACACAGTGGAGCAATATAGGATCCGACAGTAAGCGTATGTTTTGTCATCCATCGTACAGCCTTCATCTTCCCAGCAGACAAAGACCGCCGACTGTCGTCGCCATGACGGCACATAAGCGTCATTCCGAGGTCATGTGGGTCCCACATTTCTAACAGGTGTGTTACGTCGAAAAAGAAAATAAGTTTTTATATGGCCTTGACTTTGATGACTATCGCATCAATGTGGATCCGAAGTTCTTTCAACTTTTAGGGCCTTGCGCAGACGTTTTTTCAACGTTTTGCCTGACATCTACGTTTATACGATATTGTAGCGACGCTGAGTGCCCGTTGGGAACCATACTGATCCTTAGTCCTACTTACCATGGTGAACATGATGGGTAGTAGAAGTTGTGATGTGGCGGTGTTGCTGGTGACCTCAGTGGCGGCAGCCACAATACAACAAATAACAAGGTTCATCACCCATGTATCGTATTCTTTGAATACTTCCAGTTGTGTTCCAACATACAGTGACAATCCGGATATCTGCAATAAAATATGTTTACACTTGCTCCTATTCGTGTCTCAGGAAGGATATTTTAAAGTCTATACGTACAGCAAAGATTCGGATCAGCCTGCACACTGACCTTTTCTGAACGGAATCATTTCTATTATATATGATTTGTTTTTAGATCCTGGGAAATCCATTTACTGAACAGTGAATTTTTTTTGTACCCTTTTGCTCTATAAGGCACCTTCGCGCATGACATAATTCATTTTTTTCACCAGAACGAGGAAAGCCTACCTGATAACACGCTGCGACCATCCAGAACTTATTAGTTATGAGGGGACAATAGAATGTTAGAAAGGTAGATCTATTTCTTGAATAACGTCAAAAACAGGTTCAGGGTTAATAAGAAGAAGCCAAATATAAGATACATAGTTTCCGGACGACTTTATGCGTCATGTTATCAAAAATGACAGTAGTAAGCAATAAAGGAGCTTTAAAAATTCAATGAAAAGGACTTCGGCGAGGATGACGATCGAAGTAGAAGATTTTTGAATATTTTTCTATGAAGTTCTATGGTTCAAACCAAGGACCCACTGGGACAGGGCCATTTTAGACCCTGGGGTCATCATTTGAACAAACTTGGTAAAAGACTACTAGGTAAAGCTACATACCAAATTTCAAGCATCTGAGCCATGTGGTTCTGCAGAAGAAGATTTTTTAATATTTTTCTATATATTTCTATGGTTTAAACTTAGGACTCCCTGTCGCGGGGCCATTTTAAACCCTGGGGCCACCATTTGAACAAACTTGGTAAAGGACTACTAGGCAATGCTACATACCATGTTTCAAGCATCTGAGCCTTGTGGTTCTGAAGTAGAAGGTTTTTTAACATTTTTCTATGTATTCCTATGGTTCAAACCTGGGACTCCCTGCCCCGGGACCATTTTGGACCCTGGGGCCACCATTTGAACAAACTTGGTATAGGACCACTAGGCAATGCTACATACCAATGTCAAGCATCTGAGGCAAGCAGTTCTGGTGAAGAAGATTTTTAAGTATTTTTTAGTTTCGAACCCAAGACCCCCTGCCCCAGGGCCATTTTGGACCCTGGGGCCACCATTTGAACAAACTTGGTAGAGGACTACTAGGCAATGCTACAAACCAAATTTCAAGCATCTGAGCCATGCAGTTCTGGAGAAGAAGATTTTTTAGTATTTTTTAGTTTCAAACCCAAGACCCCTTGCCCAAGGGCAAGTTTGGACCCTGAGGTCACCATTTGAACTAACTTGGTAGAGGATCACTAGGCAATGCTACATACCAAATTTCAAACATCTGAGTCAAGCAGATTTTTTAGTTTCGAACCCAAGACCCCCTGTCCCAGGGCCATTTTGGACCCTGGGACCACCATTTGTACAAACTTGGTAGAGGACCACTAGACAATGCTACATACCAAATTTCAAGCATCGGAGCCAAGCAGTTCTGGAGAAGAAGATTTTTAAGTATTTTTTAGTTTCGAACCCAAGACCCCCTGCCCCAAGGCCATTTTGGGACTTGGGGCCACCATTTGAACAAACTTGGTAGAGGACCACTAGACAATGCTTCATACCAAATATCAAAGCCCCGAGGCCTAGCGGTTTCAGAGAAGATGTCATTTAAAGCAAATTGTTGACGACGCATGACGCACAACTGACGACGGACGACGGACACTGGGTGATCACAATAGCTCACCCTGAGCCTATGGCTCAGGTGAGCTAAAACGGAAAACCCCATATACATGGGATCTATATAGCAAGCAGCGAAATCACGTTACAAAACTGAAAAGGGCATCTTTGAGAATATATTTTTATGGGAGATGTCCTGGGGGTCCTAAGTCTAAAGACTTCTGGCCCACCATCAAACCCTTTCTGTCTAAGAAGGGGTCTGGTGGTGGATCAGAGTTGATTTTGTCTGAAAGCACCAAAGTTGTTTTCAATCAGACTGAGGTATGCAACATTTTCAACGAATATTTTGTAAGCATGGCCAAAGCTATTGGAAACAGCTGTCTAATAGATGATTTCATCGACCAAACCAGCATCCAACAAACAGTAACAAATATATCCCAAAATACTGAAAAACATTGATTTCAGCCTGTATCGGATATTGAAACTCACAAGATCTTATCCAAATTTAATGTGAAGAAATCTACCGGTGTAGATAATATATCTGCCAAAATTATTAGATCTTGTATCTCACCAATCAGTAGTATAATCTCCACTCCTATTAATACCACAATCAGCTCATGCATTTTTTCAAATCGTCTAAAAGGAGCACAGGTTGTACCCCTTCACAAAAAAGAATGACCCCATGGACAAATGTAATTACCGCCCTGTAAGCATATTGCCTACTATTTCTAAGGCTTATGAGAGGGTCATGCATAACCAATTGTCACAGTATTTTGACAATATTTTCAATCCATATCTGGCTGCTTTTAGAGATGGTTATGGATGCCAGTCTACCCTGTTATCTTTACTTGAGGATTGGAGAAAGGCATTGGACAACCATGAGTGTGCTGCCACTATACTCATGGACTTGTCTAAGGCCTTTGACTGTATTCCCCATAACCTCTCGATTGAAAAGTTGAGAGCTTATGGACTGTCACTTGACGCAGTACAATTACTTAATAGTTACTTGGACGGAAGGATGCAACAGGTTTGGCTGGGTTCTCATACCAGCTCATGGATGCAGACTATAAAGGGTGTGCCCCAGGGTTCAATCATGGGACCACTGCTATTCAATGTTTTTATAAATGATTTTTTTTATTTTGTTAAACAAGCTGTCATTTACAATTAGGCTGACGACAACACTTTATCTTTTATTCATAAAAATCTAGATGTTCTTAAAACAGTTTTAGAAGAAGAAAGTTTTATTCTTATTGTTTTTTTTTTTTAAATTTTATGAAAGCAAATCCAGACAAATTTCAAGCTATCTGCATAGGAAAAAGAGCTCACGACAACATTTCATCATTCAATATTGACAATGCAGATATTAAGTGTGAGGATATTGTAACTCCTTTAGGTATAAATATTGATTGTATGTTAAGTTTTGATGACCATGTGTCTGAATGTGTAAAAATGCATCAAAACAATTAGCTGTCTTAAAGCGACTGGGAAGATTTTTTAACTAAACAAGGGAACATGACTATTTATAATTCTTTTATCGTATCCAATTTTAATTATTGCCACATGACTTGGCATTTTTGTAGCACAGCCAGCATAAACAAAATAGAAAAAGCTCAGGAGAGGGCAATGCGCTTCATCAATAATGATTTCACGTCATCTTAAGAAGAGCTGCTGATAACAACTAACACTATTCCCTTACATGTAAGAAGGATGAGACAGATGGCATGTGAAGTTTACAAAATTGTTAATAATATTTCTCCTTCTTACATAAAGGACCTGATAACTCGCGGGAAATTTCTCCTTGAACAAGTCGCAGACTTTAGAATTTTTTTGAACACTTTATTCGCGGAAATGGTCTTAATATCATAACTTCCAGCCAGCAATAATGTTTCTTTTCCCAATGTTTGGGCACAATTTAAAGATTCAGTCGCGCAATCTAAATTCTTTTTTCCTGCGTCAAGAACTTTTACCTCTACATACTTATTCTTGTACATCTTTGGTTCTATATAGCGTCCATGAGAATCGGCAATAATTGTTTCATCCGCACTAATCGTATCTGCGTAATTAATGATTGTTTCTTCGTTTACTTGAAGAGGGTCATATGCCTTGTAAGTAGGAACATTATAGTGTATATCATTCTCCTGGCATTTCTGGTCCTCTACTAATGTATTCTCAGACATTGGTTTTGGGTTTTTATGTCCTTCTGAAGTGAGCTGTTCTCCTGCTTCAGCTTATCATTGTCCTGGAGTAATTTGTCATATTTTTCTTGTATGGTCCTGAGATCGGCATCTTTTTCTTGCAACTATCTTTCTAAAGAGTGTAATGTTTCTAACATATTTTTCTTTTCAGATTTCATGTTCTCATTTTCATATCTGAGTTCCTCAATTCTTCCTTTCACACGACATTGATCATCGTCCTTTTCATTTAAGGCAGCTTTCACGGAAAGAGCTCCTTTTAACTCTTTTATTCCAGTTTTTATATCCCTCATATCCTGTTCCAGCTCTGACGTTTGACTAACTTCTGTTAGCTTATTTTCTAGCACCTGTACTCTTTTTCGATCTTATTACTTCTCTCCGTTAGCGAGTCTTTCTCTCTTACTTGCTGTTGTAATTTATCTTTAAATTCTGTAATATTACAGCATTTGCCTTCTGTTCTGTTTAATGTTGTAAGGATTTTTTCATTCATTATCTCTTGCTCTCCCACTTTTTCTTTCAGTAGTTTGATATCTTTTTCTTGAGTTGAGGGTCTTGGTTTACGTGGTGAAGTACTCTTGTCTTGTTCTGTAAAAAGACGTTCTTCCCGTATAATAGGTGGATTATGCTGCATTTCTGCATCTTTGTCTGGTATTGTTCTCTGTAATAGTCTTTAATGGACTGCTAACATCTGCAACCATCTTAAGTTGAACTTCTTCTACGTCGTCTGAATCTATGAAATGACCTTGAAAGTCCTGGTCACTTTTGTCAGATATTAGTTTGACAAGAGATTTCAGAATAGGAAAGTGGTCTGATATAAATAGTTGTATGTTATTTCCCTGAGCTTGAATGGTACCAGTTGTTATGAAAAAAATAGCTTGTACTGGATGGGGTTGTCTTCTGGATCATACTCTCTAGACTGAACTTCAATTATAGTGATTGCGTTTGTAGGTGAGTCCAGATCAACCCACCTAATAGGTATCTCTTGCCAGTCATTTGTAAATTCTTCTTGATTCCCTAAATTGTCGCAGTATAATATTTCCATGGCTTTAATCCATGATAATAATCTTTGATGAGTGGTATGGAACCCAACCATTTTAGCCTCAGGTTCATATAAGTTCAGGTTAATTTCCTCAAAGCCACATTTTTAGCCTTTCCGTTACGCTTCTTCAATCTAGCTGGCAGACAGTGAGCTGGGTAAGACTTCAAAGTTTTGTCCATTGACAGGTTAATAATTAAATTTTCTCTGTCTGAGAATTATTTCATAAGTTACTCGATCCAGTGTCTGAATTATTAACGCAGTAGAATACGTTAGTTTTCTGATTCTATTGTAGACATATCTTCTGTTACTGTCACTCAACAAAATAAATTTAAAATTGCATTGTAGTTCTATTATTTCTATGATATTTTTGTTGTTGAAAGTCGATTTATTACAAGATCCTACCGTGGAACTGTGGAAACTGGATACTTGTCGTCATTTACGGTGTTTATTAAGACTAGGAATCAGCTGTTACTGAATCAGCTGTGAAATCTCCGGCGACTTTAAAACCAGGTTTTCACGTTTAAAAACGAATATCTCGAAAATTCCTTCAACAGTTACGGAGAAAAACTTGAAATAGAAGTGACTGTGTGAGTTTTCTTCTTGATCTTCTTTTTTCTTCTTTATAAATTAATTTTATTTTATTTATTATTATCCGCTTAAGAAAAACGTTGATTATCCGGAGGTTACGTGGATGGAGTGAGAAGCAAGCCTATCTGCCACAGGTGAAGAGAAAGAGGTAGGTTTGCGGTCATTGCGCTATGAGGCAGCCCGGATGTAGAAAAGCCTGCCGAACAGTATGTGGTTGGCCGAGTCCAACCCTCAGTTCAAGAGACTGCTCCATACCTGGGATGGCCTTATTTGCAAATGTCCGACATGTTCTGTTTAAATTCTATGTTCGTTTTAATTTCAGTTTTCTTAATTTTAAGACCCTTAGTACTTCCTTTGTGCAACCATCACCCTTTCGTTTTCGTACTCAGAATAATTTATTTCATCCTTTTGGTCCATTTATACCCCTTTTCGCATTTCGTCAAAGGTTGTACTTGTGGGTACTTAATAATAACTTTTATTCATTCTAATTTTTAGGCCCCCTTTTTGGATTTACATCTATCTATTTCTAACGGTTTTGTATCTTCTAAAATATATGATAAACGTGATGACTTTGACTTTGATATAGTTAATTTTCCGTTTTTGGATGGTGACGTTCCACGTCGTCCCTCTTATGGAGTGTATATTTCTCAACTTATAAGATTTGCTAGAGTGTGTAGTCATGTAGAGGACTTTAATGCTCGTAATAAATGTTTAACTGCTAAACTTCTTCAACAGGGCTATCGGTATCATAAGCTTAGAAAGGCTTTTTCTAAATTCTATCGCAGACACCATGAATTGGTTTCAAAATTTGATGTCGGATTAAAATTTCTTTTACACCAAGGCCGATCGGAACCAGAATTTTATGGTGACTTAGTATACAAATTCAAAAAGATTATGGGTAGGACTGATTTTTCTGATCAATTCCGAAAAATAATAATACGTCACAAACGTATTGGCTATAATTTAAATGTTATGCGACAGTCTGCATGCTTAGTGATTAACCCAATCACGGTTGGAAACTTTGCTGCACTCTTTAATAGCACACCGGGGGATCGGGCGTCAGACTCTATGATGGCCCCGACCTAAAGCTATATATTTTAGTTGGTTGGGACCGGAGCCTTTTTGTCTGTTGCTTGGTCCACCGGGGCTCAACTGGTGACCTTCTTTTGCTTCAGATTTCCAGTGGAGTTGTTTGGCAGGCCAGGGATCTCCACCTGTCAGACGGCCCGTTGTATCTATTGAGTCCTCGTCTTTGCTTCTTCATGGTGTTGAAATTTGATTTATGTGTTTACCGTGATGATTCATTGACGAGTTAGAGGGTTATCATGCGAACCGAACAACCAACTAAATGTTTTGTACCACTTCAGAAACTGAGGGTGAGGTAGGGCCTGTAAAATCGATTTAAGCCCCCCAGTAATTCATTACTGACCGTTCCAAGGCGGTAGTTCTGTTGTGGTTCTCTGGTGCCTGTTTTTTGGTGTCAGAGTTTCTGTGATGTTTTACCTTATGTATGTTTTTATTATTTTTGGTTCGGTTTGGGTTGCTGAGTGGCCACCTTTCGGGAACAAGCTGCTCACTCGGTTGGCCATATGTTCTCTATATCTTGATTATTTGTAATCTTAGTTGTTTCCAACTATGGTTTGAGGGCTGGATTTGGATTTTGATTGTTTCAGTTCCTGGTCTTTGCATACTTTTTACTTTTTGTACTAGCTTTGATGTATCTTAATCTGCATTTCTTAGTCTATCTATCCTGTTTTATTTTTGTCTTATCTGATCGTACCTTCCTCTATGCATATTTGTATATTGTTTAATACGTTTTATGTTGCATGCTGTGATACTATATTATGTACATGTATATTTGAATTTGCATGACTGTTTTATTGCATGCATTTCTGTTGTATTACTTTTGTTTGTCGAAGGAAAAGCCCTACTGGTCTTATGTTATCATGTTACTCATATTTGACAAAAAATAAAATTTCTATGTCAATGTCAACTCAATAAGGGCACTAACAGTTAGAACAATGAAAGCTGGCAACTGGCCATCTTATCTCAATCAACATTGTTTGATACTGTTTGTACTTTTGTTAGTAGTAGTAGTAGTAATTCAATTCTCATATCGACGTTGCCCCCGCACCGCAGCGGAACGAATCCATAGCCGCAGTAACGGGGCGCCGAGCGTCTGTCTATTGTACTTTTGTCCAAAGCCAGTTTCGAATTAAGTGCTACTTAATTTCAAAATGGAGAGGTAAGTATCTGTATGCATGAGTAAAGGATAAAGGGAGATAATAACAATCTGTTACTATACCTGGCTAGCTTTAGCAAGAGCAAATCCACCTCCGAGTAGAATAAGTACACCCCATGGAACCTTCTTCTGCACTGCATGCCATGTTAAGACTGGGGTATACAAGGGTTTTGCTGAAACAGACGGATATACAGAACCTCGAATATTAAAATTCTGACAATTTAAAGCATTATATTCAGTCCAATTGATAAGAACAAATGCATTTGCATAGAACCCCCCCCCCCCTTTCGATAATTCGATAATTCGGAGTCAAGGTCCTGCCTTTTTGTTTGGACAGCCCCGGATCCAGGGGGTGGGCTTTGGGGCTTCAGCCCCGCCACTTGGGCCTGGTTAGATTAAAATATATGTTGTGACATATCATTAGAATCGCATCGCCGAGGCGATTCTAATGAGATATCACAACATATATTTCAAGGCAAAAAATACATTATCAAATATTCTCATCAAATTGATCCCTTATTATGTCATATTTCAAACCATTCTGCCCCCGCCCCTTCCCTTCCAAAATACACATCGGAACCTCCCAGCCCCGCCAATTATCCAGAGCCCCACCAGAATGTGGTGGTCTGGATCCGGGCCTATTGGATTAGGAAAGGTCTGGACTGTCGGAGGTTATATAATATGTAGGTTATATGATATGTTGGATCCGTAACATCTGATTTAGCCACTGCTTTGAACTATCGGTGTCTGGATTATAGAGATCTCTACTGTGTGATTATACTATTGTTTTATAATTTCTGGAGAAAAGAAGAAAATGTTTCCTACAAGAGAACTTTTCGACCCAACCTAACATAAGATTACTGTAACATACATGTATATACATGCATTCTGAATGATAATTGCAGACCGGAGCTGCTGTTGAAATTTGTGAGACCAGGGGCCGTATTCATAAAACGACTTAAGTGGTTGCTATGCTGTTGCTAAGGCTAAATTTCTTTGAAGGAGATTCCCTACAACTATGAAATTTGCTCTGGAGGAACAGTCTTACAAAGACTGTTCCTCCTGACCAAATTTCATAAATGTAGGGAATCTCCTTTATAGATATTTAGCCTTAGCAACCGCATAGCAACGACTTAAGTAGCTTTATGAATACGGCCCCTGATGAAATATTCGTGAGACTTGACTTATTTAAATGAGACACTCACAAACGTCTCTTTCAAGCTCATCCAAGCCTCTTTAATAACGACATTCATTACAACAGCAAAATTCTTGATAACGTCATTTTGATATGCAAGGAATGTTCAAAATATGTCAAAGTTATAACAGCAAATTAAGTTGAATGTAATAAATGAAGTCGTTTAAAGAGGGTTCAGTGTATAAACCTTTAATGTGTTTTGTGAAAAGAAAAAAAAAAAAAAAGAAAAGAAAAAGACACAATTATTTATTTCAAATAAAGTGTAAAATGTGGGCAAATGAAAATATGAGCCACGACACGACAAAACCAACAAGGTGGCATGTGTACCCAGCGCAGCGAATACTCAGGTCAGCCAGGGCAGCCGACCAGTCTGATCAAAGTCTTCGTTGCCCACATGAACCTAGCTTAGACTCTCAGCTATTCATTGAGCGCACAGCGAAGACTCTGATCAGACTGGGCGGCTACCCAGGTTGCTCTGAGTCTTCGCTGAGCGCACACGCCACTTTGTTGGAGTTGTCGAGTCGCGGTTCATTCCACTTACACAGTGAAAATAAGTGAGCTGAAAAATCCACTTTCTGAAGGGCAAAAATAAGTTACATAGTGAAACATGGCATGCATCAATCGGCGAACAACTGGACAACCGACATAACTTTATTACCGTAAAGACTCTAGAAATCGGGATACCTAAAACATTACCTAATTGTCCCAAAATGAACAGTTTAGGGGTTACTATGCAATAATTATCTCTAAAGGTGCAGATTGAAAGGCAAACAGTATAGACCCTGATCAGACTGTTTATACAGCGCAGACCCTGATCAGACTGCTCATTCAGTGTAGAGCCAGATCAGACTGTTCATACAGTATAGACCCTGATCAGACTGCTCATACAGTGTAGACCCTGATCAGACTGCTCATACAGTATAGACCCTGATCAGACTGCTCATACAGTGTAGACCCTGATAAGACTGCTCATGAGCAGCCTGATCTGGGTATGTAATGTTTACTCAGACCTACCTGTCCCAATATTTAAATTTTTTCAGTAACAGACATGCAATAATGTGCTTAAGTATTAGAACACCTAAAATAATAAATTTTCCATTTGTCCAAAATGGAAATATATTGTTTTCAGGTGTCCCAATATATACGCACATTACGGTACCATACAAAATAGCGACTTACACATATTTTCTGCACAGTAGAAAACCTCGGGAACCTTCGCTGGTATAATAAATAAAACGACGCACAGTAGCATTGCAATAGTTGAATCGGACGCCATTTTTGTCAGAACATCTTTAACACTGTAATAATAAATGCATATATAATAGAATATATATAATATTTTTATAGAACATATATTTTCATTTATATGCAAAATGGTCATAATTCGAATTTAAAGGCCCCATTGCTCTATCAGCATGGAATATTTCGTCGTGAAGTATCGCTGCAAGCTTCTCACTTCAGTTTCTTCATTGAATATGATCTTTGAAAATTAAAACGCCCTTGAGTTTCTCATAAAAATGATTTGAAAAATATCTAGGTCATTTTGGTTGGCAACTAAAATGACCTACTTTCGATTTCACAAGTTTCATTACACAGTGAATACACAAGGTACAAGTGGTAACGATACAAGAAACAGGAGGTAAAAATACAATGTTCAATATTTTTATTATGGATAAAAATACAATGTAAGGCAAGGATCTCATTCCTTGTCTCGCTCTTGTGTGAGTTAATTGCCCAACGGGGAACCAGAAACGAAAACCATATTTTTTTTTACGGAAAGACTTGTCGTTATGTTTTCAAAATACTTTATTCCTTCTTTTTGCAATTTATATGACCCAAGAAACACAACAACCGACATATTATCATCAATTCTGAAGACTGTACCAATTTTATAAGGATTTTTGCTTGGACCTTTCTGCCACTGATAGGACTATGGTGACTTTAAAAGGAAGGGAAAAAAAACATAAAATAAACAATGTTGCAAAGGTATATGGGTACACATTCATGATTTTTCGCCATTTTTTCAGTGGGAGATAATTTTCATGACTTCCTGTTTGCCTTTCTAGACAGTGTGGTCCTTCCAAGTTATTCCCCCTGAATGTGCGCCCACTTACCTTGAATACGTGAACGTTTATAACTTAAGTGTTATGAATTTCCAGTGAATATTTGTATACTGTGGTGAAGAGTTGTGGTTTGGCATTTCTAACAAGATTAAATTTGTTTTTGTTTGAAGTGCAAAACGTTAAAAACTCTTTCTCCACGTAAATTCAAGGAAACATCTGTTATAAAATATTTATTTTGTTCAAATTTGGTATTTGAGTTTCGAAAGGCAGATGTTCAAATGGAAATTATATGGTAAGATTTCTCAGTCCATAGATTTTGTATTATTGGATGTTTACTATTTATATTTAGATTGTGCATTAGTTCCCACCGGGCACATGATGATAAATGGTCATTGACTCGACGTTGATTCAACGTCATGACGTTGAATTAAACTTGATTCAATGTTGATTCGGAACTATGTGCCTGTTGGGTCGCTTGTTATCGAAGCACAATGATAGAGTGATTTACTATTGGTTGCAGTTCACTGTTCGCTATTTGTATTATACATGTTGTATCCTCGAAGTCTAGTTGGGCTATCGGAATTGAATAAAATCTACATATCTATCTACAATAGAATTGTTATAATCTGCTATATATATCGGAAATGTTAAAATAATAAACCATTTTTATAGGGATCAAACATGGTTTTTCATGCATTAACACCTTCCAGCTACCGAGGGACCAGACAAATTCTAATGCAATGAAATAAAAAACAAGAACAAAAAACAAAAAAAAAAGCAACAATAAACAAACAAAAAAACATGTTTGATCGCTATTATTGCATAGATTCAAACACAATGCAACAGAAATAAGGCAAATGTTAAGGCCTAGTTTTTACTCGTCTATTTTTGGCCTGATCGCCATTACCTAGCGGATACTTTCACGCACGATGCTTTCTATAAAATTCCTCGTTTCAGACCATGATCACAGGGACCAACCGTAACGCCAGAAAAGCGGTCGAAACGAGGGATTTGAGGTGTTTCACGCCGGATTGCGGTATATTTAGTAGGATTCGCCGCCATTTTTGTTGACAGTTTCCAAGGTGGGTTGACAAAACTATTTATTTATAATACAAGGAGATTTTGTGCGAGCATTAGTACTACCTTATCCGGATCTACATACATGCCTTTAATCGCCAGATATTCTTTTGGTACATAAATATTGTTGAAATAAGCAATCACGAAAGGAGATAATTGTTTTGTATGTTCGGCCATACGCTCAGACAGCATTTGAACCAAGAGGGTTCGTACTTTCTTCAGTTTCCTTAAATTCTTGACCAACTGGTGGATGAATCTGCATTTTAAAATAAAACTAAATCGTAAACAGCTGGTTGCTTATGGTTTTTTGCCCAGGAAAGCACAGACTCAAACACAATATGCGAAATTCAAAGTAACGCCGGATAAAATGGCAACTTCTGGTTTCTCATTTGGCCAATATTTTTTCAGATAAACACATTAAAAAGGGTAAAACACAGGTAAAATTTTTATCTTAATGCAGTTTAGGCTTAAAACGCTCCTGACTACCCACAAGCAATCCTTGACTAGTCTCACATGTCACCCGAGCTGGCGGTGCGATTTACCATTTTATCACTCTGTCAATGGAGGCGCAATATACTGTTTTAAGTTCCAATGTGGTCTGCTTAGTGATTATCTGTTTAATAAAAAGCTGTTCACTTACTTGCCACATTTGTTGTGAAGCGTTTAGCGTCATTTTTGTGTTATTATTTCTTTTCTGAGTGCTATAAAATAGGTTTGAAAGGTAATTATGTCGGTGACAAATAAAGGTCATTTCACTTTACTTAGTTATCAACTGGAAAATGGACTAGCATAAGCTTTGGTATACTGTTGTGGGATTCGCAGAGGGTATCTTTTTCTCCTAGTTTCCTGATAAAATAAGACGACAATATTATCGTCGTTTGCACCAAAATAAATATCTTAATTTCTGATGTCCGTTGTTGTCTAAAAATGCCCATGTCTCATATACATGTACCAAGTTGATGTCCTGTGCTTCCCTAAAATATCCTTGTTCCAAAACTCCTTTCAAAATTATTTGGAGACCTAACTGTTAGCTGATGTTTCTCACGATCGCGGTAGCATCATGCGTCTGGATACTTCAAGTGACCTATATATCTGTTTGACAATCGAGTTGCACACTTGTGAATATTTTGATGGAAATTAGGTCCTTCGTGTGCAATCATATTTCTGTATCATTTTCGAGGTTTTACACAAAAATGTGCTATATTTTATTAACTCAAAAGCCAAATATTCCTTTTGCAGCTCTATTAAAATCGTTTCTTTATAACAGCATTTTGTCAACATGTTCTCTGAAGTTATATTTTGGGTCGTGGGTGGTTGGGTGGCGCCATGGTGCTGAGTAGCTTCTAGTGCAGGGACGTGCTGCTGCAATGAAATATAGTAGGACAAGGGCTGCTGTGACATGTGCGCCACATGGAGACTCAGATGGGCCTGGGCATCCGCCCAGTCTTGTTAGTGTTTTGCTGTGCGCTTTAAGGGTAGCTAAGGGTCTAAGCCACCTCCATTCCATCAGCGAAGATCATCTGATCACACCAGGCGGATACCCAGGCTGATCTGAGTCTTCCATGGGCGTATATGCCACTTTATTTGTTTTGTCATATCTCGGCTCATTTATGTATTTCATGCACATTGTATATTCGTATGTCTGGTATAAAACAACTTACTTTGGGTATTCAAATGCGATGTACCATCCGGTGATATTTGGTGGGTCTCGGAAGATCCATTGAAATATTAAAATGACAAAAACAACGGTCACTTCGGCCTCTGCCAATCTGTTAAAATGAAATAACAAAATTAAACAATGTACCTATGGAATTAATTAATGCATAGACGTTCCTGGGAGCCAACGGACTATATCTCAAACACTGATATCTCCAAGTACCCTCTTGTATAAAAAAATAGTTTGGACAATGATTTTCCCTTTTTCATTTCAATTCCAGTTAAATCAAACTACTGGTGTCTCAGAATAAATTTTCTGGGGCCAGCTTTTCAGATATCAATAGTTCGAAATGGCCTTCGGCTTTGAGATATCAAAAGTTGACCCTACATATTCAACATCCCATTTAACGAAAGTGGCCCTGTCCGTACTAAAGAGGTAGAGGATTCTCATTAGCTATGACCAGGTTATTCCCATAGCCAGCTGCCATAATATAATGCCCTTGTGGCTACCAATATATGAACCGCGGCACGAGAAAACCAAAAAAGTGGCATGTGCGCCCAGCGAAGACTCAGATCAGCCTGGGCATCCGCCCAGTCTGATCAGAGTTTTCGCTGCCCGCATGAAGTTAATTTAGACCCTCAGCTACCCTTTCAGCGCAAAGCGAAGAATCTGATCAGACTGGGCGCATGCCCAGGCTGATCTGTGTCTTTGCTGGGCGCACATGCAACTTTGTTTAGTCGTGTCGCGGCTCAATTCAATTAATGGCAGATTTGGTATGTCTTAAAACGCAGCAATGGCATCCATAGAGCCGTCCTTTTATTTGGGCTTTGTATAAGCAAAAATAAGAGTAATTTATATGTGATATTGTCGGTCAAGGAAATTAACAAACGACTGAGCGTCAGAATGTTTTTGTCAGAATGAGGCTTGCCAACGGGTCACTGGGCCCAGTGGACGTTTAGGCTCGAACTATTCGTAAGAAGCCACCTCATGTGGATTTACACTGTTTGTAAATTTGACAACTTTCCTTTTTGACATTTAGGTTTGAATTAATAGAGAGAAAACAACTTACGTATAAGGACCTAAAGCTCTGTATTCCTCACGGATGGCGCGTTTGACAGCATCTTTCGCTCCCTGTGCCATTTTTCTGCAGCAACTAAGTAAAATAAAACATATATACATGGCACCAGTGTACTCTTGGTTTTCCAAAAATCAAATTACGTGTACACGTAGGTTCTATAGCTGCAAAAGCCAAGCACACTCGTTCTAATACAGAACAGCAGAAAAAAACCAAGGCCAAATTACACTGCTCTGACTAAATGAGCCGCGACACGACAAAACCAACAATGTGGTTGTGCGCCCAGCGCAGACTCAGATCAGCCTGGGCATCCGCCCAGTCTGATCAGAGTCTTCACTGTCCGCATGGAGGTAGCTGAGACCCTTAGCTACCCTCTGAGCACTTAACAATAAGTCTGACCAAACTGGGCAAATGCCCAGGATGATCTGAGTCTGCACTGGGCGCACAACCACATTGTTGGTTTTGTCGTGTCGCGGCTCAAATGTATAATCATGTATGTATCAGTTCGATTCTGAAATGAGAGAATAAAGATGCCACAGCAGTTGTCATGGGCCAATCAGAATACACAGTTCCGAGACTAGTCGCTAAGCTCCGCCTACTTAGTTACTGTTACTACGTCTCACAAGCTTTACACAAAGATGGCAGAAAAACAAATGACACATGCAAGTGTCTGCTAAATGTTGGCGACCTATGGCGAAGAATCAGCCTCCTCATGACCTACACATGGAAGTTGGCGCAGCATGCATTTCCGATGCGTTCTGTTCTTGCAAAGCAGGGTAAGATTATTGAAAGTGGTGTCAGTTTATTTTTTTTAAAACAGGTATACATCCCTCCATTAACTGTAAGGTAAAATCACGGACTTATGTACAATATTGACCACGTGCGATTTGTTTTTGAGACTGTGTCACGTGCTAAGTCGTCGTTGCATTGGCCAGGTATACGCTATCACGTGATTTTGAGTGACATTCTAGGTGTGGCTCGGAACTGTGTATTGAGGCTACTCAATTTATTTTTACTCAAGGTACACCGATGTTGTAATGCTGATTAAAAAGCTTGACTAGCGGCACTGTACGAACATGTCAATTTTGCACGTTTCTCACATGCAGTAAACTGAAGGACACCTGGCCCGGAGGTTATAAAACTAATACAAAATAAAGCACACTGAGCGGCTGCTTCGAGCAAAGCTCGGAAGCAGCCAATCAGTGTGCTTTATTTTGAGTACTTTGCTCGAAGCAGCCGCTCAGTGTGCTTTATTTTGAGTATGAGATTATACTCAAGTTTTATAACCTCGGACCCAGTTTGCTGTTAATCTGTATTTGAAATTTCGTTGTTGATTTTTTATGCCCCCGCCATTTTTAATGCGGGAGGGGGCATATAGTATCACCGCTGTGCGCACGTACTCAATTAAACAAGACTGATTTACATATATCCGGTAATTTTGGAAGGATTAATCCCGTCTTATTACCGAATAAATAAATGCTAAACCCAGACTTACCCACATCGAATGAAGAGAAGCTGTAGCCATGCCCAGCCTACTACCAACATTATCAGTGACAATGGGAAGGCAAACCCCATCCACTTGGCAAAATTGATCTCAGATTCGATAGTATCATCCCCGCTGTTAATACGATAATTTCTGAAGAAAAGGACAAAAGAACAACTGGGTTCGAGGTTATAAAACTTATCTCAAACTAAAAATAAAGCATAATGATTGGCTGCTTCCGAGCACGTGCTCGGAAGCAGCCAATCAGTGTGCTTTATTTTGAGTTTGAGAATGTACACAAGTTTCATAACCTCGGGGCCTGAAGGCAATTCCATGATTCGCAAAATCAAGTGTTATACCCTCTCGAGGGAAATTCTACGAGGAAACCGCCTATTACAGATTATCATAATACATGTACCTTTATTCTCTTTAAGTTAATCGGATGGAGAGTAGGGTAAAATTGTGGGGCCAGATTTGCACCCCCTACTCTCTTTTACCCTACTGTGGAGCCTATATTCGAATATGTTAACGTCACATTCATTTCTGAAATAGGTATGGATCCCCGGTCGCTCAGTGGGTTACACCGCTGGCCTGCTGATCTAGCGGTCCCGGGTTCGAGCTGTAGGTGGGAATCTTTCAATCGTAAACGGGGTTCCATTGCACACAGCCGTTCATTATCATCCACTCATCGTCCTGATATTACTGAAATACTGTCAAAAAGGACGTAGAATCCATCTGACATAGGTATTCGGGTTTTGAATAGCTGATCGTGCAGTAGCTATTCTTATGGTTTGTGTTAGAAGTAACCTTGTAAAGTTTGAGTGACTCAAGGGCGTAGCTACGTATACGGCAAATACGCAAGTGCGTATTGAAATTTTGTCAAAATTGACAAAAATTCAAAACGCACCAGCATATTTGCATGCTGAAATTTTATAAATTAGACAAGATTTCAATACCAATTACCAAAGTGGCTGAAATACTAGCTTTCCTTTCAAGAAGTAGAGCATAAAACATGGTTGTGCGTATCATGAAATTGCCCCTAGTTACGCCCCTGGAGTGACTGATACTGTCAACTCATGAAAAAGCTAATCTGCCGATCTAACTAGCAGACTGGGCCTTTTGACAGTGACTGACATTGTCATTTCGTCTACGCTTGGTTAACGGTAAGAAATAAGCAAATTCGGTCAATTTATATCCCCCGCCGAAGTGGCCCTGATTCGTTTATGGTTAACTTAAAGTGCATAAACTACTTAGTTAAGGCTGAACTTATGGATTGCAAAATAAGATGAAGGGCAATAACTCTGGGATAAGTGAGGCATAAGCTGAAGCTGTTCTTCTTAAACACTTGCCTCAGCATAACTGCACTATGATGGTACATTTTTAATTCAGTTACAAGTAACTTTGTTCACCGTACCTTAGTAATGGGTTTTTTGTGGACTTTAAATCAATTCAAGGGTATTAAATCATGCATTGCTGGAGCGATTATGACAAAACTAAATGTGCACTGCTGTGTCATGAAATTCCATTCATTGGTTACTTAGTTATGATCAATTTTTAGATTTTTAACCAATTCAAGGGCAGTGACTCATTGCTTACTGAAGCAATTCTGACATAACGTAAGATACACCAATGTGTTATGGTGATACATATTCACTATAAGTTTCATAGAATTCCGTTCATTGACAACTTAGTTATGGCTGAATTCGGCAATCTTAAATTAATTTAAGGGCAATAACTCATGCACTACTGATGACATTCTGATGAAACTTTATATGCATATCTGCGATATGATGATACATATTAAGTTAAAGTTTCATGAAGTTTTGATAATTAGTTACTTAGTTATGGCTCATTTTATTGATTTTAAGTCAATTAAAGGGCAATAACTCATGCACTACTGAAGCCATCGGTGCGTTATAGTGATATGTACTTACAAGTGTTGATCCAGAAATATGGTCACTGTGTCTATTGCGCGCTTATTCATCGTATCATTTTTATAAAAATATATCAAGCTACACTGTTATTCAGTTCTGATTTACAGAATAAATATAAAGCTGGAATCTTTTTCTGTTCCAATTATATAGACGTTCAAAGTATGTCACCAACGCAATCGCGCCGCACGTTAGAATAACGTTAATTACATGAATATAAGTTTCAAAGGCAATCACAAAAAAAGAATCAAACTGTCGTGCCAAATCAAAAAACGTTGATACGATGATGAAATATATTTCTGTCGCCTACTGTTGAAACTTTGATATCGTCACTGCAGTTTGAAGTTTGCTAGCTAGTGTTATGGCTAGTTACTGCTGAGTGAAAATTGTTGATTTCTGACAAACGCGTCAGTAGATATATATGCAGTTTTGCCACAAATTAGGAATATCACCATTAGAGCCTAGATCTGTTTTGGTAGGTATGTGGGGATGTATGTAAAGGCGCAATCAGCGCGATAATACAGCAGATGAGTCGCTATAGGATCGTCCGAAAAACTAGAATACCTTCATGTGCAATGTCAGACAATGACGTCACTCTGGTTTGGGCCCCATATAGGAAGATCAATGTTCTGCAAATCGAATATTGTATAAATTCTTGAACACGAGCTACGGGGCTGTTCAAGTGTATAATATCAAAAGATGAGATAAACATGGGTGAACAAACATTTGTGCTATGCTGGAACAACGAATATGCTACTCTGGACATGACACAATATCGAAACTTCGTCTGGTACGTCAGCAACGTCATTGACGTGCGGCACGTGCCGTTACCATGCCTTCTCTCTATCTCGATATCTCAGTTACCGTGCACTATCTTTTTATGACATTTTCAGACCATAATGCAATTAGTTTTATGTACTTGGATACGAAATTTTGTTGCTCTCTCCTTATTCTACACGCGTTTATAGCTGCAATGACATTACTTCTGGACCAACCCTCGTATTTTAAGTTTCATGAAATTCCGTCCAGTAATAACTTAGTTATGGCTCCGGACGGACGGAATGACGGATAAATGAACCTCTCACTCATAGCTGTGTTGTCAGAGCAGAGCAGAACAGATGCTGCCTCTATGCCTCCTGTACAATGTGTGTATGCCACCACATCAGATGTGTACATGTATGTTTATAACTGGTAGAAAATTGCAGGACATTTATAGCCTGGTAGAAAATTGCTGAACATTTATAGCGCCGTAAAAAGCAGACGGCAAATTTAGAGTGGAGTCGGGTAATATCGGACAGCGGGTAAATTCGGACACACCATTGCAAACAGTGAAAAACCAGATGAGACGGCTCATAATGAGCCGTCTCATCAGGATTTTCACTGTTTGTTTAGTTAATTTTGTTTAAATTCCAAAACAACTGACATATTAAGGAAACAATGTCACCGTCCGAATTTACCCGCTGTCCGAAGATACCCGACTCTCCTCTAAGTCCGCAAATTAAAAAAAAAGTCGACCAAGCTGTTTCATCTTGAAAAGTCAAAGACTAGAGTGTAGACCCAGATGAGGCAGCTCATAGTGAACCGTTTCAACTGGATCTAGGCTGTTTACAAATTCAGTTTGTTTCATTTTTTTAGCGCTTTAAATTTTAAACTTGCTTCCGGTCCCATTAAACTTACAGATCTGCGATTTCTTTGAGCACGAGGTTGGGCGGAGTACCAGTCAATGTTGCAATACCGCCAATGTTGGCGGCATAAGCGACACAAAGTGCGAAACCTTTGGCGAGTCGCTTGTGCTCTTCAGACACCTTGCGTTTAACTTCCGGCTCATCTGGAAGACTGCTTCCCTTCTGGACATTTTGATAGGATATTGCACTGTAAAAAGTAAAATAGACTTTTAAATTCAAATACCGTACATATTTCAAGTATTGGGACTGTTAGGTCTGAGAAAACAGTGCAGCCCCAGATCAGACTTCTCCTTAAGGAGTAGTCTGATAAGAGGCTGCACGGTTTGCTTTAACTACATTGGGAATCCTAATTCTCTGTAAGACGTTCTCTTCGAAATAGGTTCCACTCTACGAGGAAAGAAACTGCTCCTAGAGGAGCAAATTCTTTCCTTTAAGAGCAGACCCCTATTGAGAAAGGAGGCTAAAAAAGGGAAAATAATAGCAATGCTTGTATATCCATTTACCTTAATACTGTTGATTAGAATCCTTTGGCAGTCGCTAATTTACTACCCTTTGAGCTCTAAAAACGCCCTCCTTTAGTAAAATGCAATGGTCCCAGGGTGTTTAATAGGATTACTATGGTATAAATGTTTACGTCATATGACGGTTATTTGGACCATTAGCACACGAGACATTTTACCAAGAAGATTTGTCTCCCATTTTCATTAGCGGGTTCTCATAAAGGAAATAATTTGTTCCTTCAAGGAGCAAATTCTTTTCCCTTAAGAGTTGTCTAGGGAGCTCCTTCAAGGAGCAAATTCTTTTCCCTTAAGAGTTGTCTAGGGAGTTCCTTCAAGGAGCAAATTCTTTCCCCTTAAGAATTGTCCAGGGAAGCAAACAAGATATCACACAAGTTGTTTCCCTTTATGAAAATGGTAAAAAATTATGGAGGTGTATGCATTTACCTTAAAACTGTTGGCATATCTTATATACACACGCACAAGGGCTGTTTGATCACCAGGTCGTTTGGTAGCCATGACACTACATGTATTTCGTTTAGTAACAGCTCTTTTTCGTTTCGTGACATCCTTAATAGCTGTTACGAAACGGAAAAGAGTCATAGGTACCAAACGACCTGACGACCACGCCGTTTGGTTACTTTGACTCGTTTCGTAACAGCTCTTTTTCGTTTCGTAACAGCTCGTTTTCGTTTCGTAGCATCCTTCAAAACATAGTTAACCAGGTGGGATACCTTGCATTGGAATTTATAGTCTCTGTTTTCTTCTCCATATCATCCATATCGTAGCCTACATTGTCCACACCGTCAAACTCGTCTAATAAGAGAATAAGAACAGTCAGTTAAGAAAATAAACCCCGTCTAATAAGAGAATGACTGATATAATATGAGAAAAGAAGTCTTCTGCTAAGCGAAGCAGAACTCATCTAATAACAGAAAAAACTCTTCCTATAAACAAAATTGTTTCTAACTTGAGATTGGGTATGTACTCATGTTCTCACTTGGAATGTAATGTCGACGGACTGAAGCAAGTGTTAATGTATTTTACGTATTCTCAACCCCCCTACCCCCCCCCCCACCTCCCATCCACACACACACAAATAATATACTTACAGAAACATTGATGCGCTTACAGAGAAAATTTACATAACAACTGGATTGCTTCCGACAAGGCTGATGCAATTATTGGAATATTTATCATGCATATGCTGCAAAATTCACCTGAAAACAGGGGTATGATAACATGATTTGATATCATGTCACTATAGAACTGCGCTTGCGCGAATGTTTCAGGCGATGGCTAAAGAAATGATCTCACTAGACGATTGGCTACATACTGACGTTGGCCTTGATAACAACGTTCGATTGGTTAAATGACGTCACCGACTTACGTCATAATGCATTCGTGACGTCAACAAGTTCAAACAAAACTGCGTTTACTTTTCTTTTGTTTGACACTCTTTACACCTGAAAATCTTCTAATGATGCATGATAAATAGAAAACCATGTAAGTGTCTTTTGATATCAAGTTTATCAGGCTCGACCAGAAATACGTCGGACTGGCTCAGCAAGCCTCGCCATTCCTACGCTGTTTCTGGTCTCGCCTGATAAACTTGATATCAAAAGACACTAACATGGTTTTCTCTATATATACAGCTACGAGGTTGTTTATATACATACGGGAATGGTTGTGAACCTATGGTAATATCTATATAGAGAGAAATATTGTTATGTAGTACCAGTCGGAACACCGCTAGCCACTTCCGTGAGTCAACCTCGGATGTATAACGTGGGACTACTTACGTCACACGACTGTTATTAGGAAAAACAACATAAACAAAGATGGTCGCACTGTCGCACCGAGTAAATGATAAAATGAAAAGAAACAAATGTATTTTCTGTCTCGGCATCAATAATTGACTATTTTGTTTCGACAACAGCAAAGCATAGAATGAATGTCCGTGCAATAGCTGAAAAGGTCGCAGGTCCAGAAATAATTATCGTTCGTAGGAAATGATAACTACGTCTTCGGCGTATACTTGTTTCACTGTGTTTCGGCGAACAAAATGTTTCTTTTTTGCAACATATTTCTCCGACGACATACATCCGAGGTCTGATTCACGGAATCGGCCAAGCGGTGCTCCGACTGATGTAGCACATTTTGACATCATTATATACTGTTCACAAAAAGTAGGGGATATTCAGGTATGAAAAATTGTAGCATCTACAACAAATGTGATATCCATATGAAACGCTAAATATTGATATGATAACTATCTGTTAGGACACTTTTCATTAAAGTTCAGACCATATATCCTGTCACGTGATCTACATACAATTTGTTTCATACAGGGGGTCAGGACTAAAATGTGGTAAATTCGAACACAAATTTATTCAAATTCTTGAACTAAGCTAACCTTCTTATGCACTTTTAAATTTTGTATGCTAAAAGATTTTTTTTCAAAACTGGTATGTTGGGAAGAAAACCAGAAAACAAAATTCGTACAGGTGCATCGAGTTACCGAAAAATTTAGACGTTTATGGCTTGCACTCATTATTTTGATGAAAGAGTGTGTAAACCCAATTTTCAGTTTATTAAATGAAGCATGACGAGTGTTTCTGCGTAAATTTTGTAATCTGAAAACAATCTGTTTCAACCAACACCAGATTCGTGTGAAATTTGGGTGTCGACCCCCTGTCTAAAACGAATGATACGCAGGACACGTGACAGGATATACCATCCAAATTGTAATGCAAAATGTCTTATCGAATATTTGTCTGATGGATACTTGCCGTTTCAGATGGATTTGGTATTTTTTTCTAATTTATACGATTTTTAATGACTTAATATCCCCTACTTTCTGTGAACAGTATACCTACGGGAATGTTGATATACTTATGACAAGGCTGACGTAGCCACCAAATTTAAGTAATAACTGTGTTCTTACGGTAATATCTATATAAAATATACTTACGGGAATGTTCGTGAACCTCCTCTAATGTCTTTGTCACAGCTCGTATAATTGTTACCATCATGGCAGTGGCGGCTGTGTTGCTGATCCACATAGACAGGAACCACGTGGGAACCATCAGTCCTATCATCAAACTGAAATACCGTGAACATGCTAAATATTCGGACAGATATGTCTTAGCAAACAGTGAAGATCCGGATCAGACTGCTCCTCTGGATCAGTCAAATCGGGGTCTACACTGTTTGCCATCCCATCTGCAAGTCTGTATTACCAAACTTTATCATATGACGTCACATCTCGGACTGTAATATAGCCATGCATTAAAAACGATAATCCACTAGTGGATTAAATATGCAAATTACACCACGACGTTATGCGTTGACGTTCATAAAAACGTCGCGTTTTCTAATGGGGAAATCGAGAGGTTTTAGTGCAAAATTTGCTAATGAAATGCGAGCTAGTGTCATATGATAAATAGAAGCTTGCATTCGTGTTCCTGTATCATTGAATTTATTAAACTCGTTGGGGAAAAAGATAAGATGCTCGGCATAGCCTCGCATCTTATCATTTTCCCCAACTCGTTTAGTTAATAGAGTTCATTAATGGTCCCATCTAAGATATGGGATTTATAAACCGAGGGAGGTTTAAAGATCCGATAAAGAAACGAGTCCTTCGGCCTCGTTTCTTTATCGGATCTTCAAACCTCCCGACGTTTATAAATCCCATATCTAAAATAGGACGATTTAACAAACTGTATATTACATTCGTATTCCTTAGATTTAAATGATATTTCCATCTGTATTTATGTTTTCAAGTGACCTTGCGAGAGCCTGTACACAATAGCGCGAAAGGATACATGAATACTGAATTGCTATGACCGCCATAATGTTTTTAGAACGGGCCAATGTTTGTTATAATAAGAATAATTTACTGACCAATGAAACCAGCATCATGCCTTTACAATCATCGTCTGTACGGCTACTGGTCCCGACGATCCAAGGGTTAGCTCGGTGAAAGTCTGTTATGAGCTGATACGTTTCTTATTGCACATTGCGGAGCATGTATCGTAAAAGCACGCAGTGCAATCTTTAATCCAAAAACGTAAAGGTGAGGTAGAAGCACGGCCGCTTTTTCGCCGGAGTTTCCCAATTTGCATCAGAAAACCACACACAAATATACGTTTGCAGTTATTATTTTAGATTAAACTAAGTGCAGTCTTTACTTCATATAAAATAGACAAGAATTTGATAATCATTATGGTAAACTTGTGTCTCGTGTAAACGGTGAGTCTGTTACAAGTTAGTAAATTTCACAACTCTTGTGTGAGCGACCGACACTAGTACCGTTATTTTCGATTGAAAAGTTTGAAAAGCTGGACGTTGTCTAACAGCAAGGTAAGTTTTGCTTAGTTTGGATATTTTCTAGGTATGTATAGTGGAAATTTCCCCAAAAAAGTCAAATGCCTCAGAAAGGATAAAAGGCAAACATTGCTAGGGCACATCTTGGACGGTGAGGCTATAGCTAGGCCAAAATTTACGGAGTTGAAATTCGTGTCAGTGGTTAAAGAGTTGTAACTAAAGAACTCCTCATAAATAGTAAAACGGTGCCCTATATAGATGCAATACTTAAATAATAGCATTTTTATATGAAAATTAAGATATGCCATGGCCAAATAAAAAAGCGAAAAAACATTTCACGTCATGACCAGATAAACTGCCACGGTTCAATGAACCAGGTCTGTTTAAGCTTAACCTAGTGGCAAACTAACCACAGAAAGCTTCTAATGTTACGCTTCTTAATACAATTCCTCTGAAACCACTGGGCCAATTGTAACCAAATTTCATATGTAGCTTTCTGGGGTTAGAAGAATGATAAATTGTTCAATGGTCCGGGTCACGTGACAAACATGGCCACCATGCCCATATATGGTAAAAACCTAAAAAGAATCTTGTTCTCCAGAACCAATAGGTCGATGGCCTTCAAACTTGGTATGTAGCATCGAGTACGCAAATGCAACCAAGACTGTTCAAATTCTGACATTTGGTTGACCTTGACTTTTTTTACGGTACGGTCAAATTTGCTTCCTTGTGCTTTTATATTGCAAAATGCTAGGACATAAGATATCTTGGAAATTGTTGAAGATTTTTGGCTAAAAATTGGTATCTACAGTCATCTTAATGAGTACATGAAGATTTATGAGAACAAGAGGTCAAGGTCATTCTTTGACCTTTGACCAAGAACTCTCATATTTTGACAATTTCAAACAATTTCCTCAAAAGCCACTTTGCCAATTGAAACCAAATTTCATACAGAGCCTCCAGGGGTTGAGGGAACAAATATTCATTCATACGGTCCAGGTCACATGACCAACATGGCCACCATGCCCATATATGGCAAAAACCTTTAAAATCTTCTTCTCCAGAACCAATTGACTAATGGGCTTGAAACTTGGTATATAGCATTGGGTACTCAAGTACTATCAAGATTGTTCAAAATATGACCTTGAGTTGACCTTGACCTTTTTTACGGCAATGTCAAATATGGGAAATGCTAGAACATAAAATTTCTTGGAAAGTTTTGAAGATAAAGGCCTAAAAATTGGTATATGCAGTCATCTTAATAAGTACATGAAGATTTTTTAGTACAAGAGGTCAAAGTCATGCTTTGTCCTTTGACCCGGAACTCTCCATATTTTGAAAATTTCAAACAATCTCTTCAAAAACCACTAGGCGAACTGTAATCAAATTTCAAATAGAGCCTCGAGGGGTTGAGAGAATGAAAATTTGATCAAACGGTCCAGGTCACGTGACCAACATGGCAGCCACGCTCATATATGCTAAAAACCTTTAAAAATCTTCTTCTCCAGAACAAACTGACCGACGGCCTTGAAACTTGAGCATTTGGTACTCCAGTACTATCAAGATTGTTCAAAATGATGACCTTGGATTGACATTGACCATTTTACGGCCAGGTCAACTATTGGAAAATACTGGGACACAAGATTTAATGGAAAGTTTGGAAGATTTAGGCCTAAAATTGTTAAACCAAGACATCTTTAAGAGTACACGAAGATTCATGAGTACAAGAGGTCAAGAACGTTCTTTGACCTTTGACCCTGAATTCTCATAGTTTGACAATTTCAAACATATATTTAAAAGCCACTGAGCAAGTTGTAACCAAAAGTCATATAGAGCCTTCAGGGATTAAGGAAATGAAAATTCCTTCAAATGATCAACATGACGGTCATGCCCATATATGGGAAAAACCTTTAAAAATCTTCTTCTCCAGAACCAACTGAAACTGGGCATGTAGCATTGGGTACTCCAGTACTATCACGATTATTCAAATTATGACCTTGGGTTGACCTTGACATTTTAAATGGCAAGGTCAAATATGGGAAAATGCTAGAACATAAGATTTCATGGAAAGTTTTGAAGATTTTGGCCTACAAATTGGTATATACAGTCGTCTTAATGAGGTCATGAAGATTATGAGTACAAAAGGTCAAGGTCATTCTTTGACCTTTGACCCAGATCGCTCATATTTTGACATTTTCGAAAATTTCCTTAAAAGCCAAAGGGCCATTTGTAAACACATTTCATATAGGACCTCGAGGGTTTGATTGAACAAAAATTGTTCAAACGGTACAAGGCCCATGATAAAATTTTTCAAACGGCCCAGGTCACATGACCAACATGGCTTCAATACCCATTTATGGTATAAACCGTTAATATTTTTCTTCTTCAGAACCAATTGACCTTGAAACTTGGTATGTAGCATTGGGTACTCCAGTACTATCAAGATTGTTCAAAATGACGGCCTTGAAACTTAGTATGTAGCATTGGATTATCCAGTATTAACAAGATTGTTCAAAATGATGACCTTGGGTTGGCCTTGACCATTTTCCGGCATTGTCAAATATAGGAAAATGCTAGAACATACGATTTCATGGAAAGTTTGGAAGATTTAGGCTAAAAAATTGGTAAATACAGACATCTTAAAGAGTACATGAAGATTCATGAGTACAAGAAGTCAAGAATATTCTTTGACCTTTGACCCTGAATTCTCATAGTTTGACAATTTCAAACTTCTTTTTAAAAGCCATGTGCAAATTGTAACCAAAATCATATAGAGCCGTCAGGGGTTCAGGGAATGAAAATTCCTTCAAATGGTCTGTGTCACATGATCAACATGACGGCCATGCCCATATATGGTAAACATCTTTTAAAATCTTTTTTCTCCAGACTCAATTGACCAATGGCCACGAAACTTTGTATGTAGCATTGGGTACTCCTGTCAATATTTTCGAAGATTTTCTCCCCTGAAGCCACTGGGCCGATTGAAGTCATATTTCACATGGAGCCTACCTAGGTAGGGGGAACGAAAGTTTGTTCGGGCTATCTGGGTCACATGACCAAGATGGCCGCCACACCCAATATATGGTAAAAACCCTTCAAAAGTCTTCTTCTCTAGAAGCGAAAGGCCTATGACCCTGAAACCTGGTATGTAGTATTGGGCATTCCAGCCCATTATAATTTATACAAATGATGACCGTAGGTTGACCTTGACCTAATTTATAACACGGTCAACTTTGGTAATTTATGCTTTTATATGGGAAAAGGCTTAAACGGTAGATTTCTCAGAAATTGTTTAAGTCTAATATATATATAGATGGTACGTATACATATATGGTTAACTCAATGATCAGATGAAGATATTATGTCGCTTAAGGTCAAGGTCATTCTTTGACCTTTGTCCACGGACACTGAAATTCTGTTCTTTGTCAACATTTGCAAACATCTTTTCCTCTGAAGCCACTGGGCCGATTAAAGCCATATTTTATTTGGAGCCTACCTAGGTCAGGGGAACAAAAGTTTACTCAGGGCATCTATCTACCTTGTCCTAATTTACGACATGGTCAACTTTAGATATGGTTAACTAAATGAATACATGAAGACATAAGGTCATCAGATCTCAAAGTGATTTTTTTAACTTTGCTCAAGGTCAAAATTTTAAAATTAAAATGTGCACTCCTTCTAAGCCACTGGTTTCAAATTTGTTACAAATGAGCGATATGCCACAAATTGTGTCTGTTGACAGAAGGTGTCAGGTGTGCTACGGGACCATTGCTCCTCTGGTTTAATAAAACCTCTTACCAGGACACTTCCAAAAACTGATCACATTATCAATCCTTCGAAGTGTTAATGTTCGGGGCTTTATTTAATAAAATGACGGCATTTGGTATAGACAAAATACATAGGGCGGGGTAACTGCGTTTTATAACATAAAATCGACCTAAATAAATATCAATAATATAAAGACCAGCTCTGTGGAATACTTACGATGATAGACGCTTGGACATTACAACCGGGCTCAGTACCGGATTTAGTTTTTTAGTCATTTAAGAGGATGGGCGGCCATGTTGAGGGCAAGCGGTGGAATGGCTATAAGATCGCTCGGCAAGTAGGTCAAGGATCGAAAAGATTAATAAGTTATTCTTAGTGTCTTCTTAGCCTTTATTTCATTACATCATTTTAGAAAGTTATCATTTGCATAACGCCATGTGGTCTGGTATACAATCGAGCTTTAGAATTGTTATAATTTTACTCGATTCTGCAGATGATGCCTGTCTTAAAGCAAGATATCAAACAAATTAATGTAAATGTAACCTTTTCCAATATACCCTTGCCGAGAAAAGGTCATGATCGACCCAATGTCATTATTTGAACATGCTTTGTAGTACTCGAGTACTCAACGGTACGAACGAAGTTTCGAGGCCATCGATCTATTGGATCTTGAAAAGGTTTTAAAGTTTTTAACCATGTATGGGGATGGTGGCCATATTTTTTATCATGCTAAAAGGATTGTTTTTACATATTTCGTTCCACTACACCCATAAATACTCCGTATGAAATTTGATTACTATCGGCTGAGTGTTTCTGATAGATGGACGGATGACTTGCGATTTTACGTCCTTTTTTACAGTTATTCAGTCATATCAGGACGATGGATAGGTGATAATGGAATGCTGTGTGCAATGGAACCCTGTTTACGATTGAAAAGATTCCCGCCTACAGCGGGGTTCGAACCCGGGACCGCTAGATCAGGAGGCCTGCGCTTAACCTACCGAGCTACCGGGACTCCTAGTTGTTTCAGAGGTTTCAGTCCTTAAAATTTTCACGGATGACGACGGAGCTTGCATATTTTATAATTTTACCTGGATCTCGCCGAAAGTGAGCAAAAATACTCATGACGGCCAATACCCAGTTAAATAATTTTTTGTTGTTGTTGTTTCAGTAAAGGCTGTTAAAAACCTATTTGAAACAAAGGATGACGTTAGCCAACACATTTTTAAATGAAATTATTATAAAAAAATGAAATTTGTGATGACAAAAGGAGAGCATATCTCTCATTCTTTTATTTAAAAGTCACTGTATTTTATCCTATAATCACTGCATAACTCAAAGTTTCGACCACTAATAGCATCTCTAGCTAACGATGTTTTGAACAACTGGACCCAGAATGTCTGCTGACATCTGGGACATTCTAAGCAACCTCCGCTTGAACCATGTCGTACACCATTCATCACCGCGCATAAAATCGCTTATACCAATAATATATTGACGGCACTGTATTTTATGACTTAACTTCATGTTTGTTTACTGTTTATTGCACAAAACTGATAACGGTTTAAGAATGTAGAACATAGGGAACACAGAAAATTGGAATTCGTCATATCTTGATGTCACTTGACAGGAGAGGCGACAACCACGGCTTCGACTCAAATTTGTTGACAGCTAACACAAGAAACCTGTGGATTCTTATACTCTCTCATCGACTTCATTGACAAGTCACATCAATTTACTTTAGACTGCACACACGGACATGCTATGGTTCTCCTAAATAATGTGTAAAATATAAGTTTTACCTGGCAGCTAAATCAATCCTCGATTTGTTTACATAAATTTTGTAGCCTCACTTACCCGGAAGTTCGCCTAATTTGTTCAACGCCGGTACATTTTGGGCCTAAAGATTATACTGCGTGAAAAGGCAATGCATTTCAAAAATAAAATGGCATTTTCGTAAAACACGCCATAAATACACGTCAAAGTTTGTTATAGGTTAGGTTTGTTTAGCGTCTGTTGGTTTTCTCAAGATCATAAAAGGCAACTGCAGCGGTGTTTAATAGCTACAACTGCAGTGGAAAGAAAGAGTTTAGGAAAGTAGTTCTAAAAGCCGGTATCCGGTCGTACATTAATAACTAATCTCTGAATGTTATCGCGAAGGGAAGCAATCTACTGGGATTTATTTCCCTAGAGAACTGGGAAATAGCATATTTATATAGAGAAGAAATTGTACAAATGACCAATAATTCAATAATACATGAGCACTCATATTAGATCCTCTATGTTCCATTTTAGGAAAGTTACAGTAAATGCTTTAGGTGTCCAGCGTTTAAGAACGTTTACGGTATATAGGCGTACTGATTCTTAAGCATGACTGAGCTGCAACACGAGAAAACCAACAAAGTGCGCCCATCACAGACTCAGAGCAGCCTGGGCATCCGTCCGCTTAAAGGGTAGCTAAGGCTCTAAGCTACCTCCATGCGGACATCGAAGACTCTGATCAGACTGGGCGGGTAATTTGGACAATAATAGAACAAGGTCTTGCTATGCTTGCAGCAGGAGCAGACTGGAAATTGTTTGGATTTTTAGTGCCATCTCTTCTATCTATTCCTCTCCTTTCTCCCTCTCTCTGGGAGACGGCTCGATATAGACTGAAATACCGTTTCAAAGAGCTGTTAAGCCCAAAACAACGAACCGACCAAAATCTTGTAGAAACTTTCTATATACAAACACATATTTCATAGAAACGCTTTCGTGATTTACAGAATGTTACACTACCTACGCTGTTTTGGCATGAGTAATATTAGTATAGTCCGTTTTCTCCCAAGCGCGAACGGGGTTTTGCTTATTTTCTCGAAAACGATGAAAGTTTGATTCAATGTTCTTATGTCCTAACGAATATAATACTTATACATAACAGAATACGAAAAATCCAAATGTTTGGATGCTTTTGTAAAATATTTTCTATTAAAAGTAATGCACAAACTAAGCAGTTTCACTGAATGGCGTCGTATGCTTGTTAGAACAGCCAAAATATTGTTAATAGGCAATAGCGTAAACTCGTTGTTTACTACAGGTGTAAGCGTATATGAATGAAGTTGTAAAATGTGTTCACCTGTCCGCACACGTAACGTATTTTGTCACTGATCAGGTGGTACTATGTTGTAAATAAACATTGAACTATTAAATGTTTTGCTGGTAAAAAGTATATGTTTCAAAATTTGATAATATATGGATGTAAATAAGAGTAGAAAAAATGGATTCAGAATAAAATTTCAATTAATTATGCAAACTTTGGTCACATGCTGCAATACGTAAGACTACACGGGAATTCCAACAGCCAAATTTTACTCCCTTGTAATTAAGAGGCGAAAATGACATATTTTAGGTCCATCGTTTGTAAAGAAACTTTTTTTTTATGCCAACCCTCATATTTCTTCAAAATTATGATTTAGTTATGTATAGGATAAAAATTAAGAATGAGCATTTCTATAATCTTCTACCTCTTACCAATTTTGAGAAAATATTGGGAATGCCGTTTGCATGATTTGGGAGCAAACGGACTATAATTAATAATTTTTTAGTCTAAATAAACAGTAAATTTGGCTTTAAGGTATGAACCACACTTGCTAGTTTCGGTCGTTGATTTCTCATCAGTGACCCTTAGTCCAGATGGACGACTTAGTACCTTGAAAAATAAGGTCTACACTTTAAAAAAAGAGTTTGCCGCGCAAACTCGTTCCTTTAAGTGTTGACTCCCTAATTGCATTTAGGGAAGGAAAAGGCGAAAATAACGGAGTTGCTCCACGAAAATGTATCCATCAACCCTTAAAGCGCCAAAAATTATAATAGTTAAATTTGCAAACAGTGTAGAATCTACACTTCTCAATATGATATCGCTTGGACGAAACAGTTTTTGAAATTCTGCAGACGTAAATTTTGTCGTCTGCTTTTTGGCGCATTAAGGGTTAATATGAAGACAAGCTGTTTCACAATCTTAGAAATGCTTACAAGATCGGCTGTGCCCCAACGATTCTCATGACACCTAAGGCTATACGCTTATGGAGTCCCCACTCTTCTATTGCAACCGCTATAATCAATCCGGTGAAAAATAACATAGTGGTATCCTAAAGAAAAGAGCAAAAATACATGAATAAAAGTTGAAATAGATTTACAAATGATGAAATAATGAAATAATACTCCATGTTATATATTCATAATTCTACTAGTGTTCGCGTGTGTTTCTTCTCTTCACCGATGCTTATAGAGAGAGCCCCTTCGTGTGTAAAAAATCTTTTATGTATTCATCTATTAAGAAAAGTAGGGGGTTTTATGACACGTTCAAGAATATTTCACTTATATATCCGTCTCGTTAATCCATTGCATTCTGGGTATTTTTTGTCGTCTGCTGAAATTGTCGTCTGCATCAAAAATCAAGAATATTTTGACGATATTGGTCTAACTAACTCTTGTAGAAATGATGTCTAGACGGTAAACAGTTTGGATGTCAGATCAGGCCACAAGTTTGTGTGGCCTGATCTTGACCCAAACTGTTTGTCCAGATTTTCCTAGAGGGGTATCCCGAATGGAATGGGTTAAGCAAATGTGCGAAAAGCGGAGTACCCGAGGTAAAACCGTCTGATTTTCAACAAGACGAATTTGGCTTTTAACTTGTGTGCCGGACGAGACTCGAACTCAAAGCCATGAGAGATCTTATGCTCTAGAATCAGCGCTCTTAACAACTAGGCCACGAAAACTCGTCCAGATATCCATCACGCATATTGTGTGTGTTTCTTGTTTTGTTCTAAGAACATGTGTATCAGCCCATACGTAGGCTGGCTATTATGTGTCTAGGTGTATTCGATTGCTTCAATTTCCCGACGGACACCGTCGCCATGGCCCCCTCATACCGAAACACTAACGTTTTTGTTTTCGGCTACTTTGGACGACATTTTCTGGTCAAGGTATCTAACAGTGACATATTTAAGCTTGCTATGGCTGTATTTCATCAGGCAGTTTTCTTATGCTGAAATTCCTTGCAGAGCGAGTTTTTTAAAACGACTTTTTCAAATTTTGGCTTACAGTTTCTGTACTTTCGCGCAACTCGGCGGATATAACAGTATCCCTCAGGCTGGCTACCCGTAAATTGGTATAACGCAGCGAACTTACTCTTTTATTGTATCATGCGGCTAGTTACGATTTCTCCACAGTCTGTTTTAAGAAGAACAATCTTTTGTTTGGACCTTACCAGTCCCATGTGAAGACTGGCATGGGGCTTCTAACGAACGTTCTGAAATGGGATAGCATGACTGGAATTGACCAGGCCCAGAGGTTATAAAACTTGAGTACATTCTCAAACTCAAAATAAAGTGCACTGATTGGCTGCTTCCGGGCACATGCTCGGAAGCAGCCAATCAGTGTGCTATATTTTGAGTTTGAGATTATACTCAAGTTTTATAACCTCGAACCCAGATCTGTTATATTGGAACGTAAAGGGTGTGAAAAGCCACTTACCGTCGTGTATGTGCCGCTCATTTCCTTCGCTGTGGCTACCCCCAACATGGGAACCAAGAAAACGGGCATGAGAGCTGTAGCGGAGATTGGAATCGCCTCTGTGAGCCACATTATGGCCATTACACAGATAACATATGCGCATCTTGATTCCTGAAAATGCACAAAAAAAGACTTTACAATAAGTACAGAACGTATAAAATATTCAGAGATACTGAACATATGCAAATGAGTGGAAAGTGAGTGAACTCCGGTTCAACTTCTTACCTATACATAAGTCATACGGAGACGGGGCTTCGGTTTATTGTCTCATCTGAAAGACCTAAGGAGCGGGGATCTAACCTGCGGTCCCTGAATTGGTAATCTAGCTAATACATCACTTCACTACCACCGCTCCTTGTGCAAAAATGTTTGATATTGAAAATTAATTTAAAGCTACCAATTTCAAAAAAAAGATTCTGGAGATACGATCAGTTATATTCTGTAGTCTGCACGTGTAGCAGGGATCGTATTTATAAAACCACTTAAGTCGTTGCTATGCTGTTGCTAAGGCTAAATTTCTAGGAAGGAGATTCTCTGCAACTATGAAATTTGCGCTAGAGGAACAGTCTGAAAAGACTGTTCTTCCAGAGTAAATTTCATAGCAACCACTACAGTCATTTTATAAATACGGCCCCAGAACTGTAAGTGTATATATAGTGTAATCATTCTCATCATCACAATTTTTATTATTTGAACATGTACATAAAGAACTAGAAAATGCGTTTATGAAACACTATGCCCCGAACCATATGCTTGCCTCTAAAGAGGATTCATCCCATAACTTATAGGTCAGAATGGGTATTAACCGGTTCATCTACATCTTAGTCTGTAAATGTATGCAAAATATAAGGAACCTACCTTAAGCGGTTCTTCAGATATTTTGTTCACAAACTCGTTCCTACATAAAATGTCTATGTCCAAAAAAGGTGAATAGCTCAACCAAAAATTTATGAAATAGGATCAAAAGTTAATAAGATCACCAAAATCTTAGCCTGTAACTGTATGCCAAATATGAAGGTCATAGCTTAAGGAGTTCTTCAGATATTTTGTTCACAAGCTAGTTCCTATACAAAATGCCTGTGTATGAAAAAGGGGAATAACTCAACCAACCATTTACAAAATAATTAGCTCAAAAGTTGATCTGTTTATCTTCGCTTTGGTCTGTAACTGTATGCCAAATATAAACATGATAGCTGAAGCGGTTCTTCAGATATTTTGTTCACAAAGTTATCCCTATAAAATGCCTATGTCTGAAAAAGTTGAATAATTCAACCAAAATTTACGTTATATGTTCAAAAGGTAATCAGTCCACCTTGGTTCATAACTTGTTGCCAAATATCAGGATCCTAGCGTGTGTGGTTTTTAAGATATTTTGTTCACAAGGTTGTTCCTGTATAAAAGTACAAAGTTCAAAAAGGGGCATAACTCCTGAACAACAAGGGCGGGGGAGGAAGAATAAAATACAGATTGGCTTATTTTTTTCAGGTAAAATTTCAACACAAAATTTCAAGTTTCTATCTCTAACGGTTCTTGACCGTATGTAAGGGTACTTTTGTACCATAGGCTTCAATGCACTAAGTCGAAAAAGGGGTTAACTCCGTCAAAAAAATAACATTTTTTTTCCAAAAGTAAATCAGGTCATCTGCACCCTGGACAATGTCTTCCTGCAAAAAATCATGATCCTAGCATCCGGGGCTCTCGAGATATTATATTAACAAGGTTCCATAGGCTTAAATGCACATAGTTGAAAAAGGGCATAACTCGGTCAAAAATTCACTATTTTTTCAGAAGTTAATCAGGTCAACTTCACTTGAAGCAATGTCTTCCTGCAAAACATTATCATCCTAGCATCAGGGGTTCTCGAGATATTTTGCTAACAAGGTCCCATAGGCTTACAATGTACTAAGTTGGAAAAGGGGCATAACACATTCAAAAATTAACATTTTTTTAAAAAAGTTAATCAGGTCATCTACATCTTGAGCAATGTCTTCCTCCAAACAAAAAATCATGATCCTAGCATTAGGGGTTCTCCAGATATTTTGTTAACAAGGTTCCATATTTAACTAAGAAGGCTTACAATAACTAAGAAGGCTTACAATACACTAAGTAAAAAAGGGGCATAACTCTAGAAATACAGGACCAGCGGAAAAAAAGAAAAAACAACAACAACAACAAAAAAAAACATGTGCTTATTTTTTATGTACATGCCACATATAAAATTTCAAGATCCTTGCATAAGCGGTTCCTGAGTTTCCTTGCTGCTTAAAAGTGCTACGGACGGACAGACAGACGGACAGGCCCAAACCAATATGCCCCCTCAACTTCTACGAAGTTGGGGGCATAAAAATGATGCAGATAAATATATTTTTGGCAAATATTAGCTTTTTCAACTTAGCCAGTTTTCTTACTCTACTAGCCGACAGAGTAATGATTAAATATACTTGCAGGGAGGGGATCTATGAACCGTGCTTTCTCTCAGTCTTCAAGACAACCTAATCGAGTACCGAAGAACGCTTACCTTTAGTAGTGATGATGCTGATGATAATAATAACCAGAGGGTCAATGGTCCTGTAGCTCACCTGACACCTTCTGTCAACACCATTTCCCTCATTTGTTACAAATTTGAAACCAGTGGCCTATAAGGAATGCATATTTTAATTTTAAAATCTCAGTGATCTTGAGCAAAGATAAAAAAGGCTTTGACCTTTCATGACCTTATGTCTTCATGTATCCATTTAGTTAACCATATTTTCCAATTATTATATCTAGGCTTAAAAAGTTTCCATGAAATCAACTGTTTAAGCATTTTCCCATATAAAAGCATAACAAACTATGATGGGCCGGAATGCCCAATGCTACATACCAAGTTTCAAGGTCATGGGCCTTTTGGTTCTGGTGAAGAAGATTTTTGAAGGGTTTTTACCATATATGGGCATGGTGGCCATCTTGGTCATGTTACCCAGACCCCGAGTACAAGCTTTCGCTCCCACATCCCACTGAGACTCCATACAAATTTGGCTTCAATTGGCCCAGTGGTTTCAGAGGAGAAGATATTTGAAAATCTTGACAGGGATGGACGGACCGAATGACCTTGACCTTTAATGACATAATATCTTCATTTGTTCATTTAGTTGACCATGTATACCAAGTATTGTAGCTTAGACTTAAATAGTTTCTGAGAAATCAACTGTTTAAGCGTTTTCCATATAAAAGCCTAACATACCAAAGTTGACCATGTCATAAATTAGGTCAAGGTCATCGCAAGGTCATCATTTGTATAAACTATGATGGGCCTGCATGCCCAATGCTCCATACCAAGTTTCACGGTCATAGATATTTTGGTTCTCGAGAATAAGATTTTTGAAGGGTTTTACCATATATGGGCGTGGCGGCCATCTTGGTCATGTGACCCAGATACCCCAAACAATCTTTCGTCCCCCCAACCCATGGAGGCTCCACATAAAATTTGGCTTCAATCGGCCCAGTGGTTTCAGAGGAGAAGATATTTGAAAATCTTGACAGGGATGGACGGACCAAATGACCTTGACCTTTAGTGACATAAAAACATCATTTGTTCATTTAGTTGACCATGTATACCAAGTATTGTACCTTAGACTTAAATAGTTTTTGAGACATCTACTGTTTAAATGTTTTCCCGAATAAAAGCCTAACGTACGAAAGTTAACCATCTCATAAATTAGGTCAAGGTCATCGCAAGGTCATCATTTGTATAAACTATAATGGGCCCGCATGCTCAATGCTACATACCAAGTTTCAAGGTCATAGGCCTTTTGGTTCTGGAGAAGAAGATTTTTGAAGGGTTTTTACCATATATGGGCTTGGCGGCCATCTTGGTCATGTGACCCAGATACCCCGAACCAAGTTTCATTCCCCCAACCCATAGAGGCGCCATATACAATTTGGCTTTGATCGGCCCTGCGGTTTCGGAGGAGAAGATATTTGAAAATCTTGACGACGGATGAACGGACCGAATGACCTTGACCTTTAGTGACATAATATTTTCATTTGATCATTTACTTGACCATGTATACCAAGTATTGTACCTTTGACTTCAATAGCTTCTGAGAAATCCACTGTTTAAGCATTTTCCCATATAAAAGCCTATTGTACCAAAGTTGACCATGATATAAATTAGGTCAAGGTAATCGCAAGGTCATTATTTGTAAAAACTATAATGAACCCGCATGCCCAATGCTGCATACCAAGTTTCAAGGTCATAGGCCTTTTGGTTCTGGAGAAGAAGATTTTTGAAGGGTTTTTACCAGATATGGGTGTGACGGCCATTTTGGTCATGTGACCCAGATACCACAAACAAAGTTTCGTTTCCCCAACCCATGGAGGCTCCATATAAAATTTGGCTTAGATCGGCCCAGCGGTTTCTGTGGAGAAGATGTTTGAAAATGTTGATGATGGATGGACTGACATCGTGACCTAGACCTTTAGTGACATAATATCTTCATTTGTTCATGTATACCAAGTACTGTACCTTAGACTTAAATAGTTTCTGAAAAATCCACAATTAAAGCGTTTTCACATATAAAAGCCTAACGTACCAAAGTTGACCATGTCATAAATTAAGTCAAGGTCATCGCAAGGTCATCATTTGTACAAACTATAATGGGCCCGCATGCCCGATGCTACATACCAAGTTTCAAGGTCATTGGCCTTTTGGTTCTGGAGAAGAAGATTTTTGAAGGGTTTTTACCATATGTGGGCGTGGCGGCCATCTTGGTCATGTGACCCAGATACCACGAATAACCTTTCGTTTTTCCAACCCATGGAGGCTCCATATAAAATTTGGCTTCGGTGGAGAAGATGTTTGAAAATTTTGACGACGGATGGACCGACATCGTGACCTTGACCTTAAGTGACATAATATCTTCAATATGTTCATTTAGTTGACCATGTATACCAAGTATTGTACCTTATACTTAAATAGTTTCTGAAAAATCCACTGTTTACGCGTTTTCCCATATAAAAGCCTAACGTACCAGAGTTGACCATGTCATAAATTAGGTCAAGGTCATCGCAAGATCATCATTTGTATAAACTATAATGGGCCCGCATGCCCGATGCTACATACCAAGTTTCAAGGTCATTGGCCTTTTGGTTCTGGAGAAGAAGATTTTTGAAGGGTTTTTACCATATGTGGGCGTGGCGGCCATCTTGGTCATGTGACCCAGATACCACGAATAACCTTTCGTTTTTCCAACCCATGGAGGCTCCATATAAAATTTGGCTTCGGTGGAGAAGATGTTTGAAAATTTTGACGACGGATGGACCGACATCGTGACCTTGACCTTAAGTGACATAATATCTTCAATATGTTCATTTAGTTGACCATGTATACCAAGTATTGTACCTTATACTTAAATAGTTTCTGAAAAATCCACTGTTTACGCGTTTTCCCATATAAAAGCCTAACGTACCAGAGTTGACCATGTCATAAATTAGGTCAAGGTCATCGCAAGATCATCATTTGTATAAACTATAATGGGCCCGCATGCCCGATGCTACATACCAAGTTTCAAGGTCATTGGCCTTTTGGTTCCGGAGAAGAAGATTTTTGAAGGGTTTTTACCATTTATGGGCGTGGCGGCCATCTTTCCATTGTGACCCAGATACCCCGAACAAACTTTCGTTCCCCCAACCCATGGAGGCTCCATATAAAATTTGGCTTTGATCGGCCCAGCGGTTTTGGAGAAGAGGACCTTTTAAAATGGTGGACGGACGACGGACGACGGACGGACTACGGAGGCCTGCCTATACTATAAGCTCACCTTTGAGCCTTTGGCTCAGGTGAGCTAATAATAATGATAATCAATCTTACCCTCCAAAGCTCTTCCTTTCCTTCAATATTCAGAATAACAAGCGGTAATGGTGCACAGAAGGCAATGACGGTGACCCAGAGTGGCTTGAGAGCCAGAAAATTTTTGATAATCGTGTAAAGCCCCATGGTTGTTTATCTCAGAGTATGAATATTTATGAACTTCTTTTACTGCCTTTTAGCCCCTTTTCCCTCTTATCAGCTCATAGGTGTTCTTTTAGATCTTATCACAATTCCAGAGTATACTGAGTGGTTCCTGGAATATATAAGAACACACAAATTTAGAAAAAAACACTTTACTTTTATCCATATAATCGGTTGTTGTTACCTCGGCCTTGTTTTCCTTGAAAGAAAAGTACAGTCCAGCCTGTCTTAAGGGGTAACCCAAAGGGACACGCAAAAACTGGCTGCTTAAGACAGGTGACTCTTTAATACAGGTTCATTTGCACTGTAATTTTGGTTAAAGGGATCCCACAAAGGTGGCTGGTTAAGGCAGGTTGTCCTTAATACAGTGACCCCTTAAGACATGTTTGACTGTACATGTAAATAAGCTGCACACCACAGTGAAATACAGGTCCATTAGTATGTAACACCCTTGCCAGAAATACAAACTTTATCACGAAGCCATTTGAAATGTGCAACGTCTACACTGATGGCGGTGGCATAAAATAGTTATGCCATTGGGTGTCCGCCTACGTACGGGCGGACAAACGACGGTAAATGTGTTACTTGAATTATATTTCATTTGTAAAAAAAAAAGGAATAGGTATACATAACCAGCACATAAAATGAGGTTCAGATTTTCTGTGTCACATGACTTTTATGGATCTGTATTGTAGTTTGTAAATAAAACAGAGATAATATATATGTAATTTGGAACATATACGGTTGACCTTCTCTGGACAAGGAATTCCAGCCGTGAAGCAGTCTGGCAATGGAAGGCGGAAAGCAAAAGCGTAGGAAAATATGGCTAAGCTTTACAAATCTTAAAAAGGAACTTACGTACTGTACACGTGTGCCTTGATTACAAGAGCATAATCCCACTTTTAAATGTAATACATAACAACTATCTAATTTCTAATTCTAAAAGTTTTAAAACAGTGTTGTTAACTGATAATTTTTTAATCCATTCGATCAAAATTTGGTTAAAGCTCAATAATAGTACAATATCCCCATATAAGGATATGACACACGAAATGCATACGCAGTGGTCATTTAACTATAAAAAAGTGTGTAATAGGTCCTGATCGCTCCCCTGAGCCCTGAGCCTGTCATGTGTTATGAAATGAACTCTTTGGATTTTTGTTTTCGATATCTTTTTTAGACATAAGGTATCGGTGCCAAAATCCAGGTGACCTTTGACCAAGGTCACTTAATAGTTTTGACCTCTAGAATATATTATCACAGACTATAATAGCAACATAAAAATGCTTTTTATCACCTTTTCCCTTTCAAAAGCCTAAGGGACCAAATTCGACCTTGCCTTTAAAGGAGTCAAAGTCACCCCAGGGTCATCATGTATATAATTTTGTAATACTAGGGTCCCAAATGCTAAATACATGTACATGTACCAAGTTTATAAGCAATCCGTCCATTTGTCCTGGAGAAGGAGATTTTTAAAGGTTTAAGCAAATATATTTTGGTCATGTGACCCGGACCATTTGCTTACAAGATCTTTCTTCTGTCTCTCATCCCACACAGGTTTATTATGACATGACATAAAATTGTCATTGGTCTATTTGTTTCTGAGAGAAAGTACTTTAAAATATTTAAACCACTGACCTTTTGCCAAGATCACTAAAAGACCTTGACCTCTTGAATTCATAGGGGTTGAAGTCGACTGAATTTCCATACCATAGAGTATAAGTAACAGAAAACTCCACTTTCTTAGCTTTTCCTATACAAAAGCCTGAGGGACCAAATTTGACTTTGCTCTAAAATAGGTCAAGGTCAACCAAGATTATCATTTATATAAGCTTTACTTTACTAGAGTCCAAGATGCTAAATATCAAGTTTCAAGGCAATCGGCCTTGTGGTTATAGAGAAGAAGATTCTTTTAAAGTTTTTCTCATATACGGCATTGCGGCCATCTTGGTCATGTGACTTGGACCAAATACATAAACTGTCTTTCCCGCTTTATCTGAGGGCTGGGGATGGACGTAAACACGGTGCTTGGTATGTGCAACTATGGATACGTTCCGTTGAGCCACCTGGGGAACATCATCATGATAGGAACAACAACAGCCTGAAGGCTGCATGTAAAACTGTTTAATAGAACTTTCAAAGGAGAGGTTCTTTTTAAACGTTGACAGCCGACGGACAAGTGACTTTTGGCCTAGGTTACTAAATAACCTTGACCTCTAGAACTCATATGTGTTGATGTCGACTGCATTTCTATATCACAAAATGGACTGGCAATAGAAAAATGCACTTTTTCAGCTTTTCCCTATGGGATCAAATTTGAACTTGCCATTTAATAGGTCAAGGTCAACCTAGGATCATCATTTATACAAAATTTGAAGAACTTGAGTCCTAAATGCTACATATCAAGTTTAAAGGCAATCGATCCAATGGTTCTGCAGAAGAATATTTCTAAGGTTTTTATTATATATGGCAATGGCGGTCAGCTTAGCCATGTGACCTAAACCAAATACATATAACCTTCTTCCCCCCTTTGCTTGAAAGCTGCATATCAGATTTAATTGAAATTGGCCTAGTAGAGTCATTGAAAATGTTGACGGACGAGTCGGACCTCTGGCCAAGGTCACTAAATAACCTTGACTTCTAGAATTCATAGGGGTTAAAGTCGACTGCATTTTCATATCACAGAGCACAACAGCAACAGAAAAATACACTTTTTCAGCTTTTTCCATTCAACAGACTAAGAGACCATATTTGAACTTGCCGTAAAATAGGTCAACCAAGGTTATAATTTATATCATTTTTGTAGCACTATAGACCCAGATGCTGCATACCAAGATTTAAGGCAATCGGCAGAAGGTTCTTTAAAGATTGTTCTCATATATGGGCATGGCGGCCATCTTGGTTATGTTACCTAGACCAAATATATAAACTCCCCCCTCCCCCCCCCCCCCCCCCCCCACACACTTTGCCTGAAGGCTGCATATGAAATAGATTATTTGAAATTGGCCCAGTAATCTCAAAAGAGAAGTCCGTTGAAAATGTTGTCGACGGACGCCGGACGCCGGCGGTTACCATCCTGGAAGCTCCCCAGAAGCCCTTGACTCAGAGGAGCTAAAATAAAATGAATGAGATAAAGGCTTGTGTATGTGCATTGTTATATATGCAAGGTTACTTAATTTGATACACACATAATATCAATACATGAAATAATCATTCATCGCATAAACAAAACTCTTGACTGTATAAAAATGCATATAGAATAAAAGTGCAGCATTTTTTTCTGCATAGGTAATGCAATCTATCAAAGTCAATCGCCCCGATGACGATAGCATACCATTTGACTGACATCATGTGAAAAGGGACTTTAAGCCAGAAGCTTTCTCATATCAGTCTGCGCACCTGCTCAGACTGATCAGAGTCCTCACTTTTCATTTTTCTTAGATTCCCAAATATTTATGGATTATATATATGCGAAAAGGAAAAACTCTGATTAGACTGCGCGGATGCGCAGGCTAATCAAAGTCTCCCTTGTTCGCACTAGTCGTAAGATACTCATTCCCGCGATGAATTGACCGCCATGTGTCTGGGCCTGAGTAACACCACGGGGCAACCAATCCTGAGTAGGTTTCCTCGCGACCATAAACCACCAAGAACAAAACCGCCATTTATGGAATTTTGGCGAATGCATTCCTTTTTAGGGGAAACAGCTCCATTTTCTTATCTATCTTCTTTCCCTCGTGAAGAGAGACTCTTAAACGAAAGAACTTGTATTTCCTTTAAGTGTAGAGCCTTTTTGGAAAGGTTTCCTCAAACAGGGAAGCAAACAGAAAGCTTCGTAAAAATGGCATAAAAACATGGATTTGTACAAATGGTTTGGCAAAAGCAGTTCTCCCGTTTGAAGTTTCATAAATGGTTCTAAATGTCAAACTTTTATGGTTCTACGCAAAACCATATGTGTTTAGGGTCTTTCAAACCAATTTTAAATCTCATCAAGAAATGTTGCTTGAAGGTGTGCTCGATTTTACTTGCAATAATGACCTTCTTATGCATCAAAACTGGATACTTTGTATAAAATTGATGAATGTTGTTGCCAAAATGCTTTAGTCAAAACAAGGATACTCTGAGACGCCATTCCATTTTAAAATATTTTATTCATTACAAGTTTAACTACCTGGTTTCGAGTATGCGTTGTTGTTTCCCAGTTTAAAATAAAAATAGAACCTACTGTTACTGCTACATATTGATGACTGCATACTGCGCTTTTTATACCCCCGGCATACGAAGTATGTCAAGAGGTATATTGTTTTCGTCTTTCCGTCCGTCTGTCCGTTCGTCCATTCGTCCGTTCGCCCATCCGTCCGTTAACATTTGCATTAATGTTTTACGTTAAGTATTTATTAGATCATCTAGGCCTTTAGGCTCATAGGTGAGCATATAGTATAAGCTGGGACCATAGTCCGTCGTCCTCCTACATTTTCAAATATCCTCTTCTCCAAAACCGCTAGGACAGTCAAAGCCACGTTTCATATGGAGCCTCAGTGGGAGTGGGGAACGAAAGTTTGTTCGCGGAGTCTTGGTAACATGACCTTTAGTCAAGGTCACTGAGATTCTGTCGCTTGTCTGCATTTTCAAACATCTTCACTGAAGCCACTGGGCCGATTGAAACCATAATTCATGTGGAGCCTCCCTGGGTAAGGGGAACGAAAGTTTGTTCAGGTTTTATTGGTCACAGGACTAAGATGGCCGCCATGCTAATACATGGTAAAACCCCTTTAAAATGTCTTTTCCGGAACCTTAAGGCCAATGACCTTGAAACTTTGTATGTAGCATCGAGGTCTCGGGCCAAACAAAGTTTGCTCATATGATAACCTTGGTTTGAACTTAAGTCAACTTTGGTACGTTATTCTTTTATATTGGAAAAAAAGCTTAAAAACAAGCCACTTTTTTATTGGAACTTGATCAACTTGATCAAACTTGCTGATAACCAGGACAGGCATAAACTCTCAGGCGAGTTCAAAATTTGTCTATATTGTACATTTTCTTTGGAGTTACTTGCCCTTGAGTGCTTAAATAGCCCATATAGGTTTAGTAACTTCTGAGATCAATACAGATACGATTACATCATCTGGATGCTGCTGCAGACCTAAGGGCAAGGTCACATACTTAAATATTTGAGTTAAATTTTGTTAATTTCTTTCCATCCTTTCAGGTTTTATTGGTCACAGGACCAAGATGGTCCGCGGCATACGAAGTTGGTCGGGGTATATAATTTTTGTCATTCCATCCATTCGTCTGTCTGCCCTTTAGTCCGCCAGTGCGCTTGTCCTTCGTCTGTTAGTTAATTTTTGCGTTAAAGTTTTGCGTTAAGTTTTATCCTTCGCTCTTTTTACCTGAAATCTTTGCTGGACCTTGTTTATATGTGCTTAAAGTTACTACAGGATATACACTGATCAGTTTGGATGTTGCTGCTGCCGAAGGCTAAGGTCACAGACTAAGAAATTTGTACAATAGCTGCGTTAATGTGCTGTATTAAGTTTTTGCTTTTGCTCTGTTTTCTTAAAAGTCATTACTGGAACTTGTTTATATGCACTAAGAGTTATTAAAGGCTGGATACTCATCAGTTTGCAACATCCGGATGTTGTTTCTGGACTAAGGTCAAGATCACAGAATAAAAAAATGTATATCAGTCGCAATTTTTTCTTTGTCAAATGTTTGCTTTTGTTATATTTTTATGAAAGTTTCAACAGGAGTTTGGTCAGAAGTACTGAGTTCGTAGCTACATATAAGTTTGCTTCATCTGGTTGCTGCTGCAGACCTGAGGTCGAGGTCACAGACTTAGAAATTTGTATGACATTTAATTAAAAGTTTTGCATTAAGTTTTATTTGCTTGGTTATATTTTCAAAATATTTGAATGGAACCCTTTGATGTGTGACTGTGTTTATTTCCAGGCTGAATCAGTTTAGTTGACATAATCTGGAAGCTGCTGCTGACAAGTAGTTCAAGGTCACAGACTTTGAATTTTATATAACATTTCTTTTAAAGGTCTTTTGTAAGTTTGTATTCTTTTGCCTATTGTGAAATATTGGGATGGAACCTTTTGATATGTCACTGGGTGGATAACTGGGTATGATATTGATTGTCTGCCTGTCTGTTTATTATTATTATGTGCATTAATGTTTAAGCTATTTTCTGTTGGCGGTAGCATTGGCCGGCGGTTTATGCGAGCCCCTGCTCAATTGCCCATTTTTATCTTTTTTTGCCTAAAGTGAATTTTAACGTGTTCGTTAGTTTCTGTAGTTATCCTCCAAGTTCGCTAAAAGTGAGGTTAAGTGAGTTTTTGCTTCCGATTACGTCTAAAAATTGAGGACAACGCCAACCCTGTCGGGACAGTAAATAGAAAAAAGCTTTTGACTCACTCATTACTTAATACTTAGAAACCCTTCAGCCGTGTATTCTTCGGAAACTATTCCTTGAAAACATGACCGAGTTTCACAGTTCTAATACATAATTATCTTTGTCTTTTGTCTGCTACAATTATCAATATATGTTTTGCATTAACTCTTTCGGCGCCAAAGTCGCAAAAATGCGACTTTGCAAACAGCGTATATCCAGATCAGCCGGCTCTTAAAAGAGCCGTCTGATCAGGATCTACACTGTTTGCCATTCAAATATGAACTTTAAAAGCCTGATTTTATGAAAAATGTCTTTAGATTGTTAAAATTTCCAATTACAAATCTGCCGTCTGATGATTTGAGCAGACGAAAATTTGTCGTCTGAAAAATTTGGCGCCGAAAGAGTTAACTGTATGTATAAGGTTAAGGCGGTGCGAACTTCTTTTTAGGTAGTATACATATTATTGTGTAGCAGTGGGTGTCGAATTATATTGACTAGTTAACTTGTTAACATTGAATATATTCTATTTAGATGACTTCACATATTTGGGCGATTTCTCGCATCATGAAACAGGGTGTGTATAGAGCACTTTGTCTGTAAATCAGGTCAACCAAACATGGCTATTAAAAGTACTATTATATCTTCAGTTTTTGTAAGCACAGTCAATACAGATCAGAATAAGATGACATACTTTAGTATATAATCTGAAAAAAGAAGCGATATTATTCTTTTTTAACCAGAGAAGCACTGACAGACCGTCCGCGCTGCACTACACAAGCATATGTTGGTTGACAGTCGTCGCTCAGAGGGAGGAATACAGTAGAGGAAGATAGGACAGACGACTGTAAAAATCTAATTCTAACACAGTACTGCGCCTATAGAAGCAATGGAAAGTTTTCGTGTTTTATTCTGCAACAATTCACTGTCACGGGGCGCGTGAGTCTAGTTGCTGACGTCACTGCAATTAATGACATAATTTTGAGACATTTTGAGACCTTAGACGGTGTTATGTCTCTTTTTTTCTAGAATCCTCATGAAAACGTACATTTATCTTAGATACAGTTAAGAGTATTGGCGGGAGCATGAACGCGCTAGCAGGAAGGTTGGGAGAGTTTGAATTATTAAAAAAGAATAATTTTTCAGTGGTTTTGAGTGTTAGAATCGAAATAGTTCAGCTCTAGCATTGAATTGTTGAGTAATAATTCACTGTTTGTCGGTCAGTTGTAAGTAAATCATATCTCTCGCACTCGGCGCTCGTGATATGATATACTTTACAACTGACCTCCAAACAGTGAATTATAACTCAACAATTCATTGCTAGAGCTGATCTATTTCTTGATTCTAATACAGTGCGCCTATAGAAGCAATGGAAAGTTTCCATGTTTTATTCTACAACAATTTACTGTTTCGAAGCGCATGAAACTAATTGCTGACGTCACTAGCAGTACTGACGTAATTTTGTGAAGTTTTGAGACGTTTGACGATGTAATGTCTCTTTTTCTTTCTAAAATCACCATAAAAACGTACATTTATCTTAGATACAGTTAAAAAGAATATTAGCGAGAGCATGAACGCGCTGACAGGAAGGTTGGGAGAATTTGAATGAAAAGAATATTTTTGGGCGTTTTTGAGTGTTAGAATCGAAATAGTTCAGATCTAGCATTAAACTGTTGAGTAATAATTCACTTTTTGTCGGTCAGTTGTAAGTAGTTATATCACTCGCGTTTCGCGCTCGTGATATGATCTACTTTACAACTGACCTCTAAACAGTGAATTATTACTCAACAATTCACTGTTAGAGCTGGTCTATTTCTTAAACAACTTTAATCCAGCATCCACTGCTACTACGACAGGTCATTGCGTTACAGTGAAGTAGATACGTAATAGTTAAACCATGGTACATGTATAAATACTTTATACCACCCTTACCAGTGTAGACCTTTCTCATTGCGAGATAATTCGTTCTAAAGATGGCATTTTCTGGTAAGAGTGGTATAAGTAGCTTTTTAAACGGCTGATGGTTTTACGGCTTGTTTCTGACTTTAGAATATCATTGCCCATACATGTACATTTGTTCCAACAACTGCCTATACTCTCCGCAGTATGTTTTATCACCAGCTTGAATTTGTGTAATTTGAGATTGTGGCGATGCAACCTATACACGTATCGTATGCCAATCAGCATTCAGTTTTAAAAGCTATTTAGTTGTTAAAAGCAATAATTTCACACTTGTGTCATGTAGATTATAAAGTCCGTTTCATTGTCAAAAGGAACGGATTTTGTAGCATCAAATTAACTCTGCAGGATGTTCATTATAGAGGTTAAGGGCTGACAATAAATACAAGTGTATCACAAATGGAGCGCAGTATCAAAGATTTTATACAATGCTTTGCTTTTACAGGGTATAAGAACAATGTGTGTTTATAATTGTCAATGAGAGAGAGAGAGAGAGAGACAGAGAGAGACACAGAGTGAAAGAGATGTGTGTGTATGAAGCCATACCAGCATCGAAACAACATACCTCTAGAATGGAAAGTGAATCCACTGTGCACACACCGTTGATCCAGCATCATGATGTTGAATCAACGTTGATTCAATGTTACTTCAAAGTTGTGTGCCAGCTGTAGAAAATTCGAAGTTGCCCCGAGGCTATAAAGCTTGAGAACTTTTCTCAAACTCAAAATAAAGCACACTGATTGGCTGCTTCCGAGCACATGCTTGGAAGCAGCCAATCAGTGTGCTTTATTTTGAGTTTGAGATTATTCTCAAGTTTTATAACCTCGAACCCTGATCTCATGATCTGAGTGGGATCTTTTCGCACAAATCGTAAGGACGTTGGCTCAAACTAATATATACTCAAAGGATTTAAAAACTTCCACTTTTTAATTGCTTGCTGATGATCCTTTCACGAGTGACAGCGTTAAACATTTAATGACAAAATGCTTATAACTCATCACATTTAAAGATTATGCAGTTTATTCGAATCATTTTCTTAAATGACGTCAGTGAAACAGCGTTACATCTCTGAAATGCATAAAGAGATGACGTCGTTATCTTATGCAACATTCTTTTAGACGATGTCTTACTGTCTATATACTGTGACGTCATCCACATGGGTTTGCAATTATGGTTGCAGCCGATGCTGTCGCGCAAAAATCTGCACCCGCTTGCGATATTTAGGCGCGTTATGCGAAATTAAGCCACAGACCGAGTTTAAACTTTTTAAAGTTGATTTGATATCGTTAGAGAAATGTTTCCTCAAAAAAAATGTATACATGAAGTGAGTCATCTGTTTGTAAACTGTACTTCAATCATTCGGAACACGTGCTTATTCCTGGCCGATTCGGTCGAACGATTTCAAATGCGTGATACTGGCATAATCAGGTATAAAAGAATATACATGCTGTGAAACTTTGGTGGACGTAGCTGCGTTCATTTTTTAGATATTCAGAAATAAAGGGTGGAAGTTTCTAAATCCTTTCAGTATGGTTCAACACATAGAAACAATAGTTAACAATACCAACTGGGCACACAACAGGAACCAACATTGAATATATTTTGAGTCAACGTCATAATGTTGATTCAATAAAGATTCAATATTGTGTGCCTGCTGGGATACAGCCCATGTTAACACATGGTATAAATATCCATGTGTCAAACCATGGTCAAACATTGTATAACCATGTTACACAACTTGACAGATGTTACTTCTACGACATGGATAACTTTCCACGCCACTCTGTAAAAATCGATAATCGATGTTCGCGAATCGTACACTACGATATATGGGCAAGTCATCTTTATCTTAAAGTTTTATTTTTCCTTATATTCAAATCCATTTTTCCGTGTTCATTTTGAAAACCGCATTAAATTTCGAACAAGCTGATATCTTTTTTGAAAAGATTGTATAAGAAATACCGCAGTCCTTTTTAGTTTAAATTGACTACCCTCAAAATGTATAGAATATATAGTAAATCATGACTTTTGCACTGCGTTGATAAAAGTTTTTGCCCGCATATTTCTCTTTTGTTTTCATAAAAAGATCATTTTCCGTGTTTATTCCGAAAAATACAATTATTCAGCATTTCGTTGATATGATTTTTTTTATTAAAATAGGAGGTAAAACAGTGCGGTCATTTTTACATTTTCGATCAGCACCCTTAGTTTCTACGCCGGCCGCAAATATCCAACAGAATTCACACAATACTCCAGGTGGCGTAGAAAGTTGCGGACGAAATGCCGGTTATTTTGGATAGCCACAAGTACATGTATCAATTTTGGCTATCAAGACTGATAACTCACAATAACGGGAAATTGCTTGTGTTTCAAAAGAAAATGGTCTTGAACCAAATTAAAAATATCAGGTATAACTCAGGTCTTAGAAGCCCAATCTGTATGTCTTAAAGCGCAGTTACCCCGTACAAACGTCCTTTGTCTTCAACAAACGCTACCATAACTCCATTTCTGGAATATCTGGATCTTTGAGACCGAAATTTGGAAAGTTTGTTACTTAATTTAAAATTCAACAAACTTCAACAGATATTACAGTTCAGAATCATTACTGATGCAAGTACAACCACTGGTCATGCAAGGAAATCAAGCTCAACAGTTTTTCATGTAATTTTGATTAAGAAGCGTAGTGGATCAATCGGTAAGGCTGGTGTCCCTGGACGGCTAGGTGAAGTTATCACCCGCGGCGTGGGCTCGAATCCTGTCGCCCAGTGGATTCTTCTTTATTTCTGTACTAAAAATCTTTTTGGATGGACTTTCATCAGCAGCCGAACAGGGACACGTGCCTTACCGATCGAGCCACTACGCTTCTTAAGAAAACTTCATGAAAAGATGTTAAGCTTGATTTCCCTGCATGACCAGTGGGACAGGGTTATACAATTTAGTTGTGCGAACACGCTTAAACGAATATGAGCCGCGACATAAGAAAACCAACAAAGTGGCATGTGCGCCCATCACAGAGTCAGAAAAAAAAAAGAAAAGAAAAACAACAACAGAAGAAACCATAGCAGGCCTCATCCCGCACCCGCTGCAAGCATAGCAGACCCCTGCCCTACCTAAAGCCAATATCAATAGGAAGCCCAAATGTGGGAAGTTGCATGCTTTAACACACAGCCTCCGAATACAACCATCAGTTAATCATTCAGTTATGCTATTAGACAGGTGTAGGGTAGGGCTCTTTTATGCAATAAAAGCCATCGTCTACCTAGAACGACGAGATTGGATAGAGTGTATAAAGCTGTTGAAATTCTCCTGTCATGTACCTGAGCCCCCCTTTATATCTAACATCGGGGTATATCGAATTTGCGAATCAGATCGAAACAAAAACCATACGAAAGTTGTCCTTGTGTGGTTTGAATCATATCATGAAGGTTTGCCTTTTTACTCTCTTCCCACGGTTCTGGCTAAAATAAGACAAGCATGCAAAGAAAACGTTCACATTGTTCTGTTTCGTTAGACCTTAGCAATTTTAAGCAGTAAAATACCTGTTAAAAGATGTAATTCAGTCATCAAAACCGGTTTCTTACACACCACCACGAGCCGTAACATGGATACAATCTTCATGGCTTGGATCTATCCAGTAAAACTCTGGTTTTACTGGGCAGATCTGAGCCATGAAGCTGATACCCATGTTCGGATACGCACACATCGGACCCCGACACAGACTGATCTAAATATTCTCTGTTCGCATATATATTAAAACTCTTGTTATCCATGCCGTGACTTAAGCATTGTACTTCCTTATTGTCGGCGATACTGTTTTAAATTCTCGCCCTTTAGCCTACGTGAGGTAACAATACTGTCAAAAGAGACTTTATCACATGAATCTGAGATCAAATTCGCAATTATACTGAAAAGATTTTTATGTCGAAACTAAAGAAGTAGATCAGATGAACAAACTGTTGCCGTGTGTTAAAGTTAGAGTCTTTCTTTTCAATGCCATTAGGTGTAAAGAAAGTCGAGAAACGGCAATAAATATTTAGGAAAAAAGAAAAGAAAAAGACATTATACCTGTTATTACAGTGAGACCCTGATTTAGAATGTTTTGGACCATAAGGAAGTATAATAAATATCTCCTAAGAGTCTAATACGTTCTATATCATTATATTTGAGGATAACTATCTTATATGGCAAAATGAAAAAAATATTGATGATACGTACACAGATCATAATCTTACAATGGCACCACGAGAAAGAATAGATAACAATCACGGCTGATGATCATCCCTTTCCACTAGCAATACCAGACAAACAAAGCACAGGTCATAGTCATCCAATGGCACCACGAGGAAGAGAAGACAAACAAAGCACAGGTCATAGCCTTTCAATGGCACCACGAAGAAGAGAATAGACAGAGCACAAAGCACAGGTCACAGTCTACCAATATCACCACGAGAAAGAGCAGACAAACAAAGCACTGATGAGAGCCATCCATTATCACCACGTTGTTGAGAAGATAAACGAAGCAGACATCAGAGTCATCCAATATCAACACAAAGAGTTGAAAACAAAGCTCAGATCTGAGTCATCCAATAACACCAAGAGGAAAAGAAGGCAAACAAAGCACAGATCAGAGTCATCCAAGGGCCTTAGCAGGAAGAGTAACAAACAAGGCAAAGGTCAGAGTCATCCAATAAAACCACTAGGAAGAGTAGAAAAACAGAGCAAAGACCAGAGTCAATCAATGACATTTTGAGGAAGAGTAGACAAACAAAGCTGAGATCAGAGTCATCTGATAATTATCATCACGAGGAAGAGAAGATTCACACAGCACATATCAGAGTAATCCTATGGCACCACGAGGTAGAGAAGACAAACAGAGCACAGATCAAATTCATCCAATATCGCCTCAAGAAAGAATAGACAAACTGAGCACAGATCATAATCTTCAAATATCACTACGAGGATAAGCAGACAAACAAAGCACTGATTAGAGGCATACAATGGCACCGCGAGGAAGAGTAGAAAACAGAGCATAAATCAGAGTAATCCAATAGCAATACGAGGAAGAGTTGATAAACACAGCTCAGATCAAACTCATCCATTGGCATCAAGAGGAAGAACAGACAAAAGAGCAGAGATCAGGGTCATCCATAGGCATCAAGAGGAATACTAAATAAACAAAGCTCAGATCAAAATCATCCATTGCCAACAAGTAGAAGAATAGACAAATCTCTGGTCAAGTGTCATCCATTGGCATTACGAGGAAGAGTAAAAAAACAAAGCTCAGATCAAAGTCATCCATTGGCATCAAGAGGAAGAGTAGCCAAACATAGCTCAGACCAGATTCATCCAATGACACTATAAAGAGGATGAGTAGATAAACATACCTCAGACAGAATCAACCAACTGAACTAAGAGGAAGACCAGATAAACATAGCTCAGATCAGAGTCGTCCAATGGCACTAAGAGGAAGAGCAGATAAACATAGCGCAGACCAGAGTCATCCAATGGCACTAAGAGGAGCAGTACATAAACATAGCTCAGACCAGAGTCATCCAATGGCACTAAGAGGAGCAGTACATAAACATAGCTCAGACCAGAGTCATCCAATGGCACAAAGAGGAAGAGTACATAAACATAGCTCAAACTTGAGTCATCCAATGGCTCGAGGAGGAAGGGTACTTAAACATAGCTCAGACCAAAGTCATCCAATGGCACTAAGAGGAAGAGTACATAAACATAGCTCAGACCAGAGTCATCCAATGGCACGAAGAGGAAGAGTACATAAACATAGCTCAGACCAGAGTCAACCAATGACACTAAGAGGAAAAGGACATAAACATAGCACCGACCAGAGTCAACTAATGGCGCAAACAGGAAAAGTACATCAACATAGCTCAGACTAGAGTCATCCAATGTACATCAACGTAGCTCAGACCAGAGTCATCCACTAGATTCACACAACACATATCAGAGTAATCCTATGGCACCACGAGCTGGAGAATACAAACAGAGCACAGATCAAATTCATCCAATATCGCCTCAAGAAAGAATACACAAACTGAGCACGGATCATAATCTTCAAATATCACTACGAGGATAAGCAGACAAACAAAGCACCGATTAGAGGCATACAATGGCACCGCGAGGAAGAGTAGAAAACAGAGCATAAATCAGAGTAATCCAATGGCAATACGAGGAAGAGTTGATAAACACAGCTCAGATCAAACTCATCCATTGGCATCAAGAGGAAGAACAGACAAAAGAGCAGAGATCAGGGTCATCCATAGGCATCAAGAGGAATACTAGATAAACAAAGCTCAGATCAAAATCATCCATTGCCAACAAGTAGAAGAATAGACAAATCTCTGGTCAAGTGTCATCCATTGGCATTACGAGGAAGAGTAAATAAACAAAGCTCAGATCAACGTCATCCATTGGCATCAAGAGGATAGCTCAGAACAGATTCATCCAATGACACTATAAAGAGGATGAGTAGATAAACATACCTCAGACAGAATCAACCAACTGCACTAAGAGGAAGACCAGATAAACATAGCTCAGATCAGAGTCGTCCTATGGCACTGAGAGGAAGAGCAGATAAACATAGCGCAGACCAGAGTCATCCAATGACACTAAGAGGAAAAGTACATAAACATAGCTCAGACCAGAGTCATCCAATGGCACAAAGACGAAGTGTACGTAAACATAGCTCAGACTAGACTCATCAAATGGCACAAAGGGGAAAAGTACATAAACATAGCGCCGACCAGTGTCATCCAATGGTGCAAAGAGTAAAAGTACATAAACATAGCTCAGACCAGAGTCATCCAATGACACAAAGAGGAAGAGTAAATAAACATACCTCAGAACAGAGTCATCCAATGGCACAAAGAGGAAAAGTACATAAACATAGTTCAGTTCAGAGTCATCCAATGGCACAAAAAGACAACTTCATAAACATAGTTCTGACCAGAGTTATCCAATGGCACAGAGAGGAAAAGTATGAACATAGCTCAGACCAGAGTCATCCAATGGCACTAAGAGGAAAAGTACATAGACATAGCTCAGACCAGAGTTTCCGAATGGCACTAAGAGGAAAAGTACATAAACATAGCTCAGACACGAGTCATCCAATGGCACTAAGAGGAAGAGTACATAAACAAAGCTCAGATCAGAGTCATCCAATGGCACAAAGAGGAAAAGTACAGAAAACATAGCGCCGATCAGAGTCATCCAATGGCGCAGACAGGAAGAGTACATAAACATAGCTCAGACCAGAGTCATCCAATGGCACAATGAGAAAGAGTACATAAACATAGCTCAGACCAAGGTCATCCAATGGCACAAAAAGGAAAATAATATAAACGTAGCTCAGACCAGAGTCATCCAATGGCACTAAGAGGAAGAGTACACAGACATAGCTTAGACTAGAGTCATCCAATTGCAGAAAGAGGAAAAGTACATAAACATAGCGCCGTTCAGAGTCCACCAATGGCGCTAAGAGGAACAGTACATAGACATAGCTCAGACCAGAGTCATCCAATGGCACAAAGAGGAAGAGTACATAAACATAGCTCAGACCAGAGATATCCAATAGCATAAAGAGGGAAAGTACATAAACATAGCGCCGATCAGAGTCATCCAATGGCGGATAGAGGAAAAGTACATAAACAAAGCTCAGACCAGAGTCATCCAATGACACTATGAGGAAGAGTACATAAATATAGCTCAGACCAGAGTTATCCAACGGCACAAAGAGGAAAAGTACATAAACAAAGCTCAGAACAGAGTCATCCAATGGCACAAAGAGGAAAGGTACATAAACATAGCTCAGACCAGAGTCATCAAATGGTGCGAAGAGGGAGAGTACATAAACATAGCTCAGACCAGAGTCATCCAATGGCACAAAGAGGAAAAGTACATAAACATAGCGCCGATCAGAGTCATCCAATCGCACTAAATGGAAGAGTACATAAACATAGCTCAGACCAGAATCATCCAATGGCACAAAGAGAAAAAGTACATTACCATAGCTCATATCAGAGTCATCCTAATGCACTAAGAGGAGGAGTACATAACCATAGCTCAGACCAGAGTCATTCAATGGCACAAAGAGGAAGAATACATGAACATAGCTCAGACCAGCGTCACCCAATGGCACAAGGAGGAAAAGTACATAAACATAGCTCAGACCAGCGTCATCCAATGGCACTAGGAGGAAATCTACCTGAACATAGCTCAGACTTGAGTCATCCAATGGCACTTAGAGGAAGAGTACATAAACATAGCCCAGACCATTGTCATCCAATGGCGTAAAGAGGAAGAATACATGAACATAGCTCAGACCAGAGTCATCCAATGGCACAAAGAGGAAAAGTACATAAACATAGCTCAGACCAGAGTCATCCAATGGCACTATGAGGAAGAGTACATAAACATAGCTCAGGCCAGAGTCGTCCAATGGCACTAAGAGGAAAAGTACATAAACATAGCTCAGATCAGAGTCATTAAATGGCACAAAGAGGTTGAGTACATAAGCATACACATAACATCAACAGGCTCCTATTAACAAATATGAGCCTGGAATGCACCCAGTCTGATCAGTCTTCACTGTGTGCTTCAAAGGTAGCTTATGGTCAAAGCTACCTCCACACGGACAGCGAAGACTCTGGTCAGACTGGGCGGATGCCCTGGGTGATCTGAGTCTTCGCTGGGCGCACATGCCACTTTGTTCATTTTGTCGAGTCGCGGCTCAAATATTTTTATGCTTGTTTGTCAAAGGTTTCGTATTTTTCTATTAACATTCCCTTTCTATGAATTTCATATTCGATGCTGCATGATTAAATTCGTGAAAAAATGAAATAAGTATAGCTTTGTGAGCCGTTACAAGTGAAACGAAAAGTAATGTGACTAATCGAGATGAATGTTTAGATACAAAGTATTCAAATATGCCCGTCGTGAGAAAACATGTCTCAAAGCCTCGTGCAAAATACGGCTGCTCAAGCCGGTCTAAGCAAAAGCCCTGTCTCAGGACTGATCGGAGAAGATGCAGATCGCTGATGGACGTTGCGTGAAAATGTACCTTACGACATGTGCGGACGAGAGAGAGTCCTCTGTTACTTTTTTCTTACTACAAAGTATCGATTTCGTTCTGAATCCCAATCGTATAATATTTATGATATTTTTATACTATTTCACTTATTTCTGTTTTGTTATATGCGCTTATATAAATAAGCTGTTCTTAAACAAATGTTAGCGAAGAAAAAAGTGAAAAGTGAAGTCTCTGGTCAGTTGATGCGCATGCTGATTTGAGTGTGTACCGTACACACACTGCAAAAGGTCTGTCCCTTTCAACGTGACTTCCGTCAGTTTGGGCCTAGCAATCTTTGATACGATATGCGTACAGCCTCGTGCAAGACTGCAAGTAGTGCAAGCTGTGTGTATGTGCAGACTGCAGCCACGCTGAAACTACGTAATCTGACCCATGTTCCTTCTTCTGAATATGTTGTCTGCTCTTGAAGGAACTCTTTTAAGATTTTAATTCTAAACAGGTCTTGTGGAAAATCGTTTTTCACAAAGTCTCTTGGTCCTCTCTCTCTCTTTCCTAATAAACACTTCTGTAAATTCGGCTTTTATGGTGACGCAGGTAGAGTGTTTGGCTCTTTCGCAAAGTTAAGCAACGGATACCGCGGTTAGTACCTGGATGGGTGGCCGTAGACACGCAGGCAGATCTGAGTCTTCGCTATTGACACATGCCGCACGTATGGTCTCAGCCTGGCACGTCGCAAAATGTTTTCCATTTGTCCACAGCGTGGCAGCGATGGGATGGGAGATGACATGACCATCATCTCCGGACTCAGACATGCCGGGAAATGTGTCCCTGCTTGCCTTGGCTAGGCTCCGCCCTCGGGTCTGTTGTGTGAGCAATTGGTGACTTCGGGACGAAGTCAGGAGAAGAGGGGGAGAAATCTTATGGGTGTATGTATATAACCACTTATACAGCCTTGCTGTAGAATTCGGTTTTTATGGTTCTTTCAAGAAGTTGAGCAACGGATATCGCGTTAGTTCCTAGATATGTGACAGCTTGCTAGACTTCGTGGACGACCCGGCAAACGCTACAATAATATTTGAGCCGCGACACGACAAAACCAACAACGTGGTTGTGCGCCAAGCGCAGACTCAGATCAGCCTGGGCAACTACCCAGTCTGACCAGACACTTCGCTAAACGCTTAAAGGGTAGCTAAGGGTCTAAGCTACCTCCATGCGGACAGCGAAGACTCTGGTCAGACTGGGCGGATTCCCAGGCTGATCTGAGTCTGCGCTGGCCGCACAACCACTTTGTTGGTTTTTCTCGTGTCGCGGCTCATTTTTATTAACTACCAACAGCAAGTTCGGACAGATTATTCCCAAATGCTTATTTTTCCTTTGCAAATTTTATAAACTTACTGCGGTGAAACAAAGCAGTTTTACGTTAATCTACTCATTAGGTCAATATAGTTACCGATATCTAACAGTGTAATCGGTTACCTGTTACCTGGAGAGAGTATTAATATGAATGCAGTTATTTCCCTTAGACCCGGGGAGCGATAGGCATTAATCGATATTAGGAATGTCATATCGATGTCCATATCCCAGGATGCGTACAGGTGTTGAACTTCTCTGAAGCCGGTTTTGTCGTCACTGTGTTTAATATTTATCAGCATAATAACAATACGAAGGAGCTGGATGGAAACGTTTTTAATTTCTAACAATGTGGATTTTTATTTTCTTTTTCTCAGATTTTTCAATTGCTCCTTTTCGTTGTTATAAGTATCTTTCTCCCCTCTCTCTGATATTTAGGATTTGTAAGAATTTGCGAGAAAATAAATCTGATTATTGGTCAGTTTTGACAGTGGTCTGTTATAAAACAATAATACTTATAATAATGAAATTATGATATTTCGATCCTTTGGACGGTCTCATCTTTATGAAAAGATTAAGCCTGATACAGATATCCATCCACCCACAGTTTTTCTCGTTCTTTTGTCCCGCCCATCGGGACTCGCGAAATAGATTGGCTGCCTGGTGCTTCTGCGGCAGAGCTGCTGGACCTGGGTGTCATTTATCGCAGGTCGAGCAATACTTGTAGTTCTACAACTTTAGAGGCAACATCTCGACATGACTGAAATTTTGTTTACTGTGTTGTTAAACCACTACTCAACAGCAACGATAACCTTTTTCTCTTGATTTTCTGTTTTGACAAAACTATTGAAAAGTTTTATGTAATTTGTGTTTTTCGGCATGTAACTAAGCTGCGCTATTTGAAGCATTAAAGATAAAATTAAAGATTTGTCTGACTTTCTCTGTTTTCTGCGAACAAAAATAAACAAACAAATGCGCCAACCACGACAAAAACAAACAAATTGGTATGTGCGCCCTGCAAACACTCAGAATAGCGTGTGCATTCGCCCATCTGATCTGGGTCTTCACTGTCTACATAGAAGTAGCGTAGACCATTGCCTGTCCTGTAAGCGCACAGCGAAGATTCTGATTAGTCTGGGCTGCTGCCAAGATTCTGATTAGTCTGGGCGGCTGCCAATGCTGATCTGAGTCTTAGCAGGCCGCTATGGCACTGCGTTGGTTTTGTTGCGGCGCGGCTCAAATTACGGTTTTATACAAAAGTAATCCAGAGGCGCCGTAGTCGAGTGGTTAGAGTGGCTCGGCTATTGTGCAGAAAGTCACCATAAGGTCGTGAGTTCGCGGCTCACTGTCGCCATTCGATGACTGGAAAACTCTCTCTGTCAACTCAGCAGTAAATGGTACCTTTTTCGAATCAGGGAAGAATAAGGCAGCGAAAAGAGAGGGATGGGCTCCGCCTTTCATCAGCTGTGCCCAAGATACAGTGGATCTCTAACCCCCACTGCCCCTACGGCTATTAGGCTATGGGAAACCTTTACCTTTACCTTTTTAATCCAAAGAATGACGTTCGGAATTAAATATCCATCTCTGACCTTCATTGCCGTTAGCAGTTGTTAATTTTGAAATTTGCATTGTTTTGACAAGACGTGTGACCGAATGTGTGTTTCACACCTTCCGACCGGCAACGCCTACTCAGTTGATGACTTAAGCAAACAATTAAATGAACCGCGACAAAGGTGCACGTACGCCCAGCGAAGAACGTATTTTGAATTCAGAGGGCCGCAAATCACTGAAAAGAACAGTTCGATAGTTAAGAAAAGAATTCGTAACGAAGAAGTTCCACGTTTTTGCCGCCTGTAACACGTTTCAAGCGCTGGCCTCAAAATGTTGCTGAATAATTATGTGAAGTCAACACTTTCTGACGTAACATTCTGTACAATATTGATTTTCCTAAGGAGCAACCAAATCCATTCCCCGTGGAGCCTCATTCAGGGAAGGCATTTATATTGGATGCATATACAACATAGGTTCAGCCTCATACACTTACTTGCTTTCAATAAATTAGTGCGTTAGTGTCGATCGATCATCTGTAATATTGCTTGTTTATTACATATGCGGAAGGCCATTGGAGCTTGTGGCCCCACTCATTTGCTTGTATAAGCAATACAATTCTATTATAAGGTCTCCAAATGTCATAGTTATAGAATGGGAATCTTTAGTACGCCTCTGTAAACTTAAGGTTTTATGGGCACACCTCCATGCATGTTTTCCTGTCATTTTTTACAAAAGGAGACAGGGTTCGAGGTTATAAAACTTGAGAATAATCTCAAACTCAAAATAAAGCACACTGATTGGCTGCTTCCGAGCGTGTGCTCGGAAGCAGCCAATCAGTGTGCTTTATTTTGAGTTTGAGAATGTACTCAATATGTTCTACATGTATAAAAGGGTTATCCTTTGGAAGCAAGGATCACACCAAAGAACTGAAAACTATCGATTGTACAAGTTTTCTGGGCCAGACTAGCTAGTTTCGGCCAATTAGGCCTCATCAGTGACCCACATATGTTTTTAAAGTTCTACAATGGAATCAATGATCCCTAAGGACTAGAAAATAAAATCTACACTATGATGAAGGGCAGGGAGACTTTTTACGGTGACCACACAGTCCCAATCACCAGCTGTAGTGAAGTTTTATAACCTCTCGGCCTATTTTTGTAACTTGGTGTTTGCTTTCTTGGACAAAGTAACGCTTCCAGAATACGGTAACTCGTAGAGAAAAGTATTTGTTCCTCGCAAATTCTTTCTTGCAAGATTTGACCCCATTGTCAAGGGAGGCAAAGTAGAAAATGGCAGATTATTTTACCCTGGAAGTATACCATTCCGCTTCCAGATTTTTTCAAGCCAGAAACAAGAAAAAATACTGTACTTACATTGAAAATTTAGCTCCAGTTTTGTTGGGCAACAATCGCACCTATTCACCTCTATTTTCCATGCTTAATAGGGGTTGACATATATAATGAAAGAATGCGATTTAGAATATTATAGACAATGCCTGGGTATATTTTCAAAACAAAATTAGTATTCCCGTAATTTATATATTTGAAACTCGATGAAATACAATATGCGGATACAACTCAAGCTTAAATTGACCTGGACTCTCGTTTAACCATATCCGTATTAATTTCACAAGAAATGGATACGTGTTTAATCTGATTTTTTTCCTGAAGATATACATTGATAAGGCTTGTAGCCGGTATGATGTTACCAGCTTACAGTTTGCGCGAGCAGCAGAGACTCAATATTAGCCTGCACATTCGTGCGATTTAAGGCAAAGCTGAAAGGAAAGTCTCTGATTGAATGCGTAGACATGCTCAGCCTGGTAGATCTGAGTCTTCCGCGGCGCTGTTGACACACGCCGCAAAACGTATTGTCTCAGTATGGCACGTCACAAACTGTTTTCAATTTGTACACACCTACAACTAGTAGTACATCAAAAAATCTATCCGGATAATTTTAAGTATTTTATTTACTTTTTGATAAAAAACAAAAATACGACATTAAAAGTGCAACTTAAAGTGCAAGTTGCATATTTGCACGGTACAATACCTTTATCACAAGGAAGGTTAATTATACATGGAGGTGGAACCGCCCATTGGGCTCACAACGTTGAATAAACACTGAATCAACGCTGATTCAGTGTTGATTGAACGGTGAATGTCCAATGAGACTCCTGAAAGATTTAGGTGTACATGTATGAATACACTCCCATGTTGTTAATTTTTTCGCCATTTTAGCAAGTGAAAGTGAAACAAACTTTTTTGACTTCCTTTTTGCTTTCCTGGACAATGGAACCTTTTAAAAATGAGGTCTACTCTTAAAGGAAAGAATTTGCTCCGAGGAGCAAATTCTTATCTTCAAGAGTTGACCCAAGGGAGACAAAAATTCAAAATGGCAAAATCGTTTCCCCTGAAAGTATTACAATCGCATTAAGGCCATTTGAATTGTATTAATATTTTTTTTGGACCTTTGGGCAGAATGACGACAAAAAATCGAAAGGCTTGAAAAGACTTACAATAAGCTTCTGATTCTATACGAGCCTACACCTTCTGAACCATGATTTCAGAGGGTTTTCTCCTTCAACCAGCGCGACCGCGTTGCCAAGACTAGCGCCGAAGACGGTCCCTATTAGTGGCCTGGGACAATGAGGCTAAAATAGCATTATGACTTAAAAGTTTATAACATTTGCTTGTTGAATGGATGTATAACTTTCACTTGGTTGCAATGTCGGCGCGAAAAAGTCCTATCGATATTTTTTGTGAAAATACTCTGTTTATTTGGCCGATAAATCCTGGCTTCGCTGCCCCACAAAACAGGTCCCATTAGAGTCTCAGTATGGGTAGTATCGCACAGCAGACATGCGAGGTTAAGTTAAATGGGTAAACTTTCCTTACGCGTCTATATTCAAATCTGCCTTTTTTTTCAACGGAGTCAACACTTAAAGGTAAAAATTTGCCCCTTTAAGAGCGAATTATTTTCTTTAAGTGAGAAGATTCCCGTTTGGAAGGGAGTTTTAAACATAGGCACGGAAGCAAACACGAAGTAATAAAATTGTTCCCCATTGAAAAAAATGGTGGAAATACTTAGAAGTGTACCCATACACTTTGGACACTGGGGAGAGGGGACTGACTATTTGCCTGCTATATGGCTTCGTCAAAAAGTATGCTCTTTAAATTTGAAAAATAATACTCATTCATAAATGCACTTGCAAAGTATTTACGTAAACGAAAGATACCACAAATGAATAAAATTCTGCAAATTGCACCAATAAACATCGTTCGATTTAATAAACACACACACGCACAAATGAGGCGTTTGAAAAGTTGTTGGGCTTCCTATAGTATGTGAATCAGCCCTAGTTTGAATGACTTTACGCAACCGTAAACACTTGACATAATATATGTTTTTTAAACTGCGAAAGGCAATAATAATGCAAGCGAATGGAGCAAACAGCAAAAACAAAGCCATTAAATATTAAACTGACCTTTAAGTTCTTTATTTTCAAGTTTTAAATCCGAAAAATGTAAACATTTCTGAGTGAAACAAACATTAAAATCGCCACAAAATTTTGTGTATTTGTCGCACAAAAAATGAACCGAAGACCAGAAAACTTGGCCTTAAGACATGTGCGACCAGATTTTTTTTCTTATTGCCTACGCTTCCGCACAGTCTGACCACACTCCTTTTCGCTTGCTACATAGCTTTTCGACAATCTACAGCCTGCGTATTTGGTTATCAAAGAGCACCTTGGAGCTCGTAGGCTAGGCCTTTTCATGGCTGTAAAAAGGCCTAAGGTGTTTTTGCTAATAACCGTGCTGAGGTACACAAACATAAATGAACTGATCTGGAACAAGGAGACGTTTTACATAAAAGAAGTAAATTCATCCGCGGATAGGTTAGTTAACAAGTTAACAACTTGTCAAGCCACATCACGAGAAAGGGTGACGAATGGGTGTGTCTTGGGCTTATCGCATCCGGCCACATCCCGTGACTGTGTCACTGCTCCTGCTGCTGGATTGCGTCAGCGCTACAGTTCGATATCTATTTTGGTAGTAAATATTAAGCACACGATATTTTTGACCGGTGACAAAAGATGAACCAGTCAGTGTCAGTCTGCCTGACTGGTTCCTCTAAATTCCATTAGTTTTTACTATATATATTTACTTACCATTTGCAGGGGATACCGTTGCAAATAATTTGAAATGCTGCTATTTATGCTTGAAAAAATGAGTATGAAAATGTTGGGATTTCTGGTTCTCTCCTATCATGGTTCAAGGATTATCTAGACAACAGAAAACAGAGAGTAGTATTACCCGGTGCTGTCTCATCCTGGACAACTCTGAAAGCAGGTGTCCCGCAGGGCTCTATCTTAGGACCGCTTCTGTTCCTTGTGTATATTAATGACATTGTTGAAGATATACACTCTACTATAAGGCTCTTTGCTGATGATACAAGTCTTTATATAATTGTTGAAGATCCCTTGCAAGCAGCCGACCAACTTAACACTGATCTAGCCAAGATACACTTATGGGCAACTAAATGGCTAGTCTCATTTAATCCCTCTAAGTCGGAATCAATAATATTCTCTAGAAAACAGGCAAAACCTTACCATCCTCCTATTCATATGAACCAACAACAAATCAATGAAGTAAATTCGCATAAACATTTAGGCCTTATTTTTTCGAATGATTGCACCTGGCATGAACACCTAGATTACATTAAAAATAAAGCATGGCTTCGGATTAATATTATGCGCAAACTTAAGTTCACACTAGACAGAAAATCTCTTCAAACAATTTACATTTCATTTATTAGGCCACTTCTAGAGTATGCCGATGTTGTCTGGGACAATTGTACCCAATATGAAGCAAACGAGTTAGAAAAAATCCAAAATGAGGCAGCGCGCATTGTCACAAGAGCAACCAAATTAGTCTCTATCCATTCCCTTCTTTCGGAAACTGGTTGGGAATCTCTAGCATCCCGAAGAGATAAGCACAAGCTAATACTGTATTATAAGATGCAAAACGACCTTACGCCAGACTTTTTGTCTTCCCTTGTTCCACCTACTGTTGGTAGTACAACAACATATAACTTGCGTAATTTCTCGAACCTACAGACCATTCATGCCAGCTCACAGTTATATTACAAGTCTTTTCTACCGTCAGTTACGCGTAGCTGGAATGAACTGTCTGAAGATAAAAGAAATGCAACTTCAGTAGCAGCTTTCAAAAATGAACTTCAGTCCAATGTCAGACCCCCGCCATCCTTTTTCTTTGATGGCATAAGAACAGGACAGATACATCACGCACGACTGAGATTGAATTGCAGTTCATTAAGGCAGCATCTTTTCTCAAAAAATATTGTTGACAGTCCTCTATGCGAATGTGGAGCTGTTGAAGATAATAAACATTTTTTTCTGGACTGCCACCGATATAGGTACCTGCGAGCTGAACTTATCAACACTATCTCATTGATTTGTCCCCCAACACTAAATATCCTTCTTCATGGTAGTTCCGAATTAACAGACTCTGATAATAAGAAAATATTCTTAGCGGTGCATGACTTCATAATTAAATCTAAAAGATTTTGAGTTGAATATCTAAAACATCACTTCTGATATAAATTTGAATATGATTTAGTTAAAAGACCCGCCCGAGGTTAATGTAAGCAACAGTGACCAAGACTCATCTACATATTTAAATAGGGCAACTTGAATACTTAAATACCCATTTACTTGAATACTTAAAACTCCTTAGTCCGTACATAACCAACGAGATATACTGAACTCCATTCCCCGTGGAGCTCTATTTGGACTCATTGTAAAACACTGGTATCATTCTTTCTTTCTTTCTTTTTCATCTATTATAGCAAAAAACCAAAATGTGTGTATCCACATGCGGGAGCATCAATACGCTTTGTGGTGCCCCCGCTTGTGGGTATGCACACATAAACATAGATACCGAGACAATATATATGTTAAAATAGACAAGTAGATTCAGTCGACAAACACGATAGATAGTATATATTCTGTGTTATTGTATAACTGAGGGATACAGATTCAAATAAGTCTCTTGACTTCCTTCTGGATCCCTTTTGTATAATATATGTATTTATTTCATAATGTCAATTGAATGTGTGTTTGTTATACGAAAGAAATAAAGTTTAAACCAAAAAATGAGTAACGCTTTATCAGTAAACATGCAGGTTCAAAGGGGATACAAAATGTCTGCATGAAACTCTATTTACAATAATATGATAACAGATCTAATCTTTAATTAAGAAATTCAATGCGATTTCTTCCAGTAAGAGAATGACTTTCAGGTCTTGACGTTGACCCCAATTTTGTACCCATATGTAATGGATTTCAAGTATCATTTCCTTATCAGTTTCATCCATAATGAGGTGCCGTTTTGATATCTAAATTCAGTATTTTTAATATCATAAATTCTAATTTTTGATATCACAAATTAGATTTTTTTGATATCACAAAATACATTTTTAAATGAAAAAATAAGCTTGATTTTTTCGATATCACAAAATAGAGTTTGTGGTATCACAAATTCTATTTTATGATATCAAACAAATAGATTTTGTACTATTAAAAATCTCGATTATTTTGTGACATCAATAAATGCAGTTTATGATAACACTAATTCTATTTTATATCACAAAATGCATTTTGTGATATAAAAAATCAGGCTCATTTTAATATATCATAAAATGTAATGTGTAATATCAAAAAATGTAATTTGTGATATCACAAAATAGAATTTGTGATATCACAAAATCAAGACGTTGTTTTAATATCGAAAGAAAAATTTATGATATCCAAAAATGTGTAAAATTTTCCATCTAAGAAATGCCTAACCGATTTTGTGATATCACAAAATCGAATATTTGATATCAATAAATACATCTGATTTTGTGATATCACAAAATCGATTTTTGATATCACTTATTCGATTTATTGATATCACAAATTGATTTTGTGATATCATAAATCCCTATGACTTTCACAATCAAATTTGTGATATCACAAAGTCAAAAATGTGATATCATAAAATCTATTTTGTGTGATTTGAAAAAAATAATGATTTTTTGATATCGCAAATTCTATTTTGTGATATCACAAATTCTATTTGTGATATCATAAATTCTATTTTTTGATACCTCAAAATATTTTTCGATATCACAAAATATATACCAAAAAACAGGGATTTTATAGTAAAAAGGCACCTCATAGAAAAACACTTATTTCTTTGTAGAGGTTGTAGAGTTTTTCATGAATTAAACTGAACAGTGGGGTTATGGTTAACCATTTATCGCCGAAATATCTCAATATACGAAAGCCTATAAGGACATTTTACAAACAAGGAAAAAATAAAGTTCTCGAAATAACGAGAAACCAACTCGTAATAACGATAAACCAATTCGTTATAACGAGAAGTATAGAAACATTCGACTCTAATTCACTGTGTCGCTTGCATCTCCCAGAATTTCTTTCCTTCAGCGAGTGTTCTCATGAAAATGAAATAAAATAATGATAATATTAATAATAATGATGATAATAATAATGATAATGATAATAAACCCAAGAGAAGAATTTCTACAGTATTTTACCGCGCTTATACCGATTTCAGAGCTCACGTCAAGCCATACACAGCATATTTTGGCAAAATGGTGACACATATGGTGCTTTTATACCCATAGTACGGTTTTTGATACTTTCAGTAGTTTTTTTTAGTAAATCCAGCAAAAAGCGTTCGCATGCATACACTTCATCTCCATGCTTCCGAAAATTTTCACGAAAACAAATAAAATTTGTTAAAAAAATCTTGCAATAATAACACTTCACCTGTCGACCCCGGTGTTTAAGACCCCGCCCCCTCCCCCCCCCCCCCCCACACACACAAACTTTAACGTTTGTCATCATCTTATACATGTTATATGGCGTGACATTTTTCTAAAAGATAGTCTATTGGATTGTTTACCGTTTTGGAAGAGTGTGTCTCCAGGGAAGCAGACATGAAGTCACACAAATATCGACGTCAGTACGATTATTTAACGTCATGGTCCGGCTGGGATGTCACATGCTGCCTATGCTGATTTTTCACTGTTTGCACATGCAACAACATCCTACATGATCAAATGTTTAACAGATACATTTAACATTTAACACCGATCCATGCCAGTCCCTTTACAGAAAACATTAAAACATTCAACATGGAACTGACATTGAGCGTATAAAAGGATATAACTCAAAACGATGTGGGTGAACTCGGGTTTGGCGTCCTTCCAAACAAATAGGCAAACGGAGATGGTCTTAAAGCGGACTGGTATTGATCATATCAGAACTGCTGAGAAGTTGATCCGTTAACATTCGAATGCTTAGGGGAATTAGGCCTGTCTTCTCATGACGCGACAAGTTTGGTCATCATATCGGATAGCATTGGGATATGAAGGAAGTCATTGCCCCTGACATGGTTTCGTCCGGTCGACCGGTTTTTATGACCTTGACTTGCACGCAGGTTACAATGGCGGGGTTACGGCGATGATTGTATAATGTGAATAGAGATGAATATTTGTGTGTGGGTTTATTGTGTTGGAAACTCTACCCCACATATTTTAAACGAAACTAATTGAAAAGTTTTTTTTTAAATTATGTGTATACGAGGGGTGATCAGTAAGCACTGGAAGTTTATTACATATTGATGCAAGTGTATGTAAAGCACAGACCAAAGACAAGGCTTGGGGTGAATCATGCTTGAAACTTGGAAAAATAAACTTTTTCATTGGAAATACTTACTAAGTTAGTGAGATATACGTTCTGAATAGTATAGGAGCTGAAAAGATGCAGTCTTGAACATAAATTATTTCAGGTGTCGATTTGTAGAAAATACAAAAATCTGAATAAAACTATAAAAAATAACATGACAGGTATCTCTTAACACAGGCGCTTGAAGTTTTATACTATTAGATATATTTAAAAGATGCCGCTAAACATCCATGCTATGAGGCATTTCTTACGAAATGGCCTATAGACTGCGTCAAGTTTAAATGTTTTTTTTTTTTTTTTTTTTTTTTGAGCATAGAACTTCAAGCTCCTGTGCTCTTAACGTTCTATCAATTATTTGTAACAATTCTTTTTATCAAATTGTAAGGCAGAACAGACAAAAGGCAGTAACTTATTCTCAAATAATCGACCATGTATAAGGTGTGTGTAAACTGAATGCATTTGTTAAATATAGAGTAGGCAGGTATACCTAAAACACTTTACTGTGACCAAGATAGGTGTGTCAATGACATTATTAAACCTTGAAAAAGAAGACTCCCCTCTGTTTCCTTCATATTTTTTAAACAATTTGGACACAGGCTACTTCTTTTTTTTTTATCTGCTCAACCTGATAATCTGTGAAAGAGCTAGAAAATGATAAGTATGACGTTATTCTCATTGCAATGATGTATCCTCAAACCTAAATGCAAACCTAAATGCATTTTCAATAAAGATGGTTATTTTTTTCGATATTTTCGCCTCAAATTCTCTTTTGATCTTTTGTTATATAAATCCTTTAAGTATTAACATATGCATTTTGTGCTTAAAAATTATGTAAAAACAACGTGCAGAAGGCATGTGCAAGTTTCGGGAAGATGTGTTGTATTTTCAGCATTTTATGCAGATTTTAGTCAAAGTCGCAATGGTGGCACTTTGCCAGCAGTATCACCAGGCAGTAAAAAGACTTTATACAAAGGGCTGTATGATACCCTGCTAGTGCAAACCTATTTCTCCTGTTGAAATTCCCTGCTGGAGGTCCCGGGTTCGATACCCGGTCCGGCCACATACTTTCGTTTCTCCTTCCGCTGATTCAAGAAGGGCAATTGTCAGTTACAGGCGAAAGTATGTGCACTCATAGTAGTACTGATTAACTGCTTAGGAGGTCTAAGCCTGCCCAGGAACAGTGTGGTTAGGTTAGCTGACCGTCCCGACGTTAAGCATCAAATCAATCAATCAATATGTGAGTGTGAGTGTTTTAAAATGAGATACAAAAAAAAAATCCAGACACTCCATTATTGACAAACAGACTCGTCCATTTGATGAGGGTAGAACTGCGCCCTGGGCATAAATACGTGAATATCTCATTGCTTAATGATCAGCCCTCGTATAGCTTACACCCTACAGAGCGCATAAATTAATGTTCAATGCAAAACTGGATTCAGTAAGTAGTCTAGCCGACTAATACAAATGATTCGCGTATCGTGAAAAAGTACCTTGATGACATGTGAGAAAAGAAACGTATTAGATCAGCCAGCGCATCCGCACAGTCTGATCACAGCATTTTCTCTTCGCACACGTATTTATCTGGCTATAAGAAAGTGCCTTTCTCCCAAATATCGAAATAAGTCGTATGAAATTCAGCTATAAGATGTCTTTTCCTTAAAAAACAATCAAAAATCTAGATCCGTCTTTTGGGTTTTCCATTGTAAAACAATCCCTAAAATCTAGATCCGTCTTACAAGACGGATCTAGATTATTGGGATTGCTTTGGAAGGGGAAACCCCGACTTATAACCGAAGAACGGTACCAACTATGAAGTCTGGTATATCTTAAAAGTGAAAAGTGAAGACTTCGCTATGATTTTGCAGCTGTGCTGGCTAATTTGAGTATTTACTATATACAAAGCAATTTTCATTATACTCTAATGCTATATAAATAAGTTCACTATCGATACCAATAACGCTAACTCTTGCAAGACTTAATTATTATATTTTTCCAGTATTTATCATCCCATTCAATTAAAAATGCAAATGCAAAGGTACGGCAATGAAAGACGTTTCTTTCTTACATGAGTTACCGCCCCTGATTAACAGCCTATTATTGTTTTATATACGAAAAAAACATAAAAAGTAATTATTTTTATTGTAATACAATACACACTAAAATTTATTGTTGAGTGTCTGCATTTATTCAAATATGAGTTATATCCTCTGAAATTGCACAATTATTTTAGAAAAATAGGCAAATCAGACTTGATCATTAATAACTTTTACTTCTCATAACCAGTTCCGATCAAAATTATATGATAGGTTTTTGTATAAATAAATTTCCCCGTCTTTGAAATATTTTAATATAAAGCAATGCCAAATGCATTAATTTAGTGCTCTTAATTAGAGACTTTGGGATAGGAAAAATATGGGTTTGGTAATTTCATAAGGGATAATCTCCCGTACGGGACGGTAACTTTATTTGCTAGTAATATTACATAAAAAATGGTGAATATGATTTACATTTTTAATGAAAATTTAATGTAGGAAAAATCTTTAAGTTTTACACATTATGTCAATATGCGTCAAAAGCAAACGTTTTAGCCAGCCAAATGAATTTAAAATTTGACATTTGATGATTAGTTTGTCAATGTGTTTCTGTATTTTGCCTTATTCCTCCGTTGTTTCAAAACAGCAGTTGAGAATTTCTCATCAACATTTATATTTCAAGTTGTCATTTACAGAATACGTAATGAAGTGACATAATAATAATTATTTGTTTGAGAAAATCTGAAGTTTTTGATGAAAATCTTTTACTTTGTAATGAATCGAGAAATTGGCCGAGCATGGCATATAGTGCATGCCATGCTCCGATACCAATGACGTCAAAGATCTATTACCGTAGCAACTAAGTGTTCATATTGATGTCAAAGTGACGTAATCAAGACGCCATTTCGTTAAGGTACTTAGCATAACAATTGGTTTGCTATGGTAACAGCACTACAGCGTCATCTCACTTTAAAAGCTTCGAAAGGAGCATGGCATACAGTGTATATCATGCTCCTCTCGAATTATAAGTGAGATGCTACCTGAAATTTATATTATGGAAAAGAATGATTTTCTCAAAACTAGGATTTATTCTCAAATAGTTTAATTCTCTGTTGCACGTGTATTTAAGGCATGTTGTTCAGCTAAAAGCATCTCAGAATGCACTGCATTCAGGACCATACCTTCGGGCAATTATATGACGCACAATCATATTTCGTACCCTTTGATGAAAAAAATAGGGGTTTAGTCCTCAGATAATTAATATTATCATATATGTTGACAGGTGCATGCAGAAATGTTTTCAACTTGACAAACTTTTAATATTCATCTGCGTATTTATGTATTGATTACTACACCCCCCTCTTGGCATTTATTTTATAATTTCTGAATGGATTGGTGGGAAACTCTTTTGGGTGTTTTACACTGTGTAGTTTTATTCATTTTCCCAAGCAGGCACACATTGTCGTGGGAACATCGAATCAACGTCGTGGTGGTGTCATGACTTCACATCTGCTGGTCAGTTGATATCTATGTTGTATGCACACGATGAACATGTAAGCAGTACATAAAAAGAATAAACAAGATGTACAAGTTAAATGCATGTCTTCATATATCAGTTTATTTGATAGAAAAAGCAGTACTGCAGCCGATTTCTGAAGTTAAAAGATTAGGGTAAAATGAACCAGCTCGGTCAAGTTAGCAGAACGAAAATTCTGCAGAAAATTCTGCAGAAGATTCTGCAGAATTTTCTGCAGAATTTTCTGCAGAAAAAGTGGCAAAGTTAGCGAAATAAATATTCTGCAAAATTTTCTGCAGAATTTTCTGCAGAAAAAGTGGTAAGGATAGCAAATTGAAAATTCTGCAGAATTTAGCAGTTTTTATTTCTTTGTTCTGTCATCTACAGGCCACAAAATGTGAGTGAGCACCGTTTACCGCACTACTCTATCTCATATGTGGACCGAGATATTCACAAAAATCGCATATTTTCTTCTGCTGGAAAGTAGCAGAACGAAATTTCAGAAACCCTTTGTTTGCAAAGTTTGATTTCTATGTTCTGCCATCTGGAGGCCACAAAATGTGAGTGAGCCCCGTTTACCGCACTACTCTATCTCATAAGTGGACCGAGATATTCACAAAAATTGCAAATTTTCTTCTGCTGGAGAGTAGCAGAACGACATTAAAGAAACCCGTTGTTAGCAGAATTTGATTTCTATGTTCTGTCATCTGGAGGCCACAAAATGTGAGTGAGCACCGTTTACCGCACTACTCTATCTCATAAGTGGACCAAGATATTCACAAAAATCGAATATTTTCTTCTGCTAGAGAGTAGCAGAACGAAATTTCAGAAACCCTTTGGTAGCAAAGTTTGATTTCTATGTTTTGTCATCTGGAGGCCACAAAATGTGAGTGAGCGCCGTTTACCGCACTACTCTATGTCATAAGTGGACCGAGATATTCACAAAAATCGCATATTTTCTTCTGCTGGAAAGTAGCAGAACTAAATTTCAGAAACCCTTTGGTAGCAAAGTTTGATTTCTTTGTTCTGTCATCTGGAGGCTACAAAATGTGAGTGAGCGCCGTTTACCGCACTACTCTATCTTATAAGTGGAGCGAGATATTCACAAAAATCGCATATTTTCTTCTGCTGGAGAGTAGCAGAACGAAATTTCAGAAACCCTTTGTTAGCAAAGATTGATCTCTATGTTCTGTCATCTACAGGCCACAAAATGTGAGTGTGCGACGTTTACCGCACTACTCTATCTCATAAGAGGACCGAGATATTCAAAAAATCGCATATTTTCTTCTGCTGGAAAGTAGCAGAACGAAATTTCAGAAACCCTTTCGTAGCAAAGTTTGATTTCTATATTCTGTCATCTAGAGGCCACAAAATGTGAGTGAGTGCCATTTACTGCACTACTCTATCTCATAAGTGGACCGAGATATTCACAAAAATCGCATGTTTTCTTCTGCTAGAAAGTAGCAGAACGTAATTTCAGAAACCCTTTGTTAGCAAAGTTTGATTTCTATGTTCTGTCATCTGGAGGCTACAAAATGTGAGTGAGCGCCGTTTACCGCACTACTCTATCTCATAAGTGGACCGAGATATTCACAAAAATCGCATATTTTCTTCTGCTAGAGAGTAGCAGAACGAAATTTCAGAAACCTTTTGTATGCAAAGTTTGATTTCTATGTTCTGTCATCTGGAGGCCACAAAATGTGAGTGAGCGCCGTTTACCGCACTACTCTATCTCATATGTGGACCGAGATATTCACAAAAATTGCATATTTTCTTCTGCTGGAAAGTAGCAGAACGACATTAAAGAAACCCGTTGTTAGCAGAATTTGATTTCTATGTTCTGTCATCTGGAGGCCACAAAATGTGAGTGAGCGCCGTTTACCGCACTACTCTATCTCATAAGTGGACCGAGATAATCACAAAAATCGCATATTTTCTTCTGCTAGAGAGTAGCAGAACGAAATTTCAGAAACCCTTTGTTAGCAAAGTTTGATTTCTATGTTCTGTCATCTGGAGGCCACAAAATGTGAGTGAGCGCCGTTTACCGCACTACTCTATGTCATAAGTGGACCGAGATATTCACAAAAATCGCATATTTTCTTCTGCTGGAGAGTAGCAGAACGAAATTTCAGAAACCCTTTGTTAGCAAAGATTGATCTCTATGTTCTGTCATCTGGAGGCCACAAAATGTGAGTGTGCACCGTTTACCGCACTACTCTATCTCATAAGAGGACCGAGACATTCACAAAAATCGCATATTTTCTTCTGCTGGAAAGTAGCAGAACGAAATTTCAGAAACCCTTTGGTAGCAAAGTTTGATTTCTATGTTCTGTCATCTAGAGGCCACAAAATGTGAGTGAGTGCCGTTTACCGCACTACTCTATCTCATAAGTGGACCGAGATATTCACAAAAATCGCATATTTTCTTCTGCTGGAAAGTAGCAGAACGAAATTTCAGCAACCCTTTGTTAGCAAAGTTTGATTTCAATGTTCTTTCATCTGGAGGCCACAAAATGTGAGTGAGCGCCGTTTACCGCACTACTCTATCTCATAAAAGGACCGAGATATTCACAAAAATCGCATATTCTGCTGAACCGTAGCAGAATTAAAATTCAGAAACCTTTGCCACCAAAGGGGGAGTCTAAATAAAGCCTGTTTCCTGACCCCTATCAAAGTGGCTATTTTTTGTTGATAAGTGACATCATGAGTCTACTTTATGACAGCATATGCCGTTTGATGGGGAGGCATCAAATGTCTGAGAAATAAGCACTTGAAAGTGGATGTGGTGATCACACATGTCAAATTGGTATATGTTCAATTTTGTTATCCTATGTAGGATATACTAATGCCTATTACTAACTCCTACGCTATGCTAACTAGCTTCTACATAGGACTTAGTAACTTCTATGTAGGACTTATTAACTCCTACATAGGACTTACTAACTCCTACGAAGGACTTATTAACTAATAAGATAAGTCCTAAGTAGGTGTTAGTAGGTGCTACGTAGGACTTATTGTCTCCTACGAAGGTGTTAGTAGGGCCTCGAAGCTAGTCGGATGAGCTGTTGGCTGATCTGCACAGGTGGTTAAACACCTTGCCGGCCTTTTCTAGTGGCGCCACACAAATCACTTTCATGAAAATGCTTCAAAGATTGGTGAAGACACTCGTGTTAGCATGCCCTAGTTTTCATATTCTATTATGCAGATATCATTGCGTCTGCAAATAATTCCAGTATATTGTTTGCCATTTACTATGGTGGCTGGTTTGTGCCATTTCGTCTTTTCGTCTTGTCGCTGCGAAAAGACGCCATGCGAAAAGACGAAAAGACGAAAAGACGCCATGCGAAAAGACGAAAAGACGAAAAAACGCCATGCGAAAAGACGAAATAACGTCATGCGAAAAGACGAAAAGACGAAACCCGCCACGCGAAAAGACGAAATTTCAGCGCGAAAAGACGAAAAAACGCCATGCGAAAAGACGCCATTTGAAACTCTTGTTTTGTCGTCTTTTCGCGTGGCGTCTTTTCGTCTTTTCGTCTTTTCGCATGGCGTCTTTTCGTCTTTTCGCATGGCGTTATTTCGTCTTTTCGGCTTTTCGCGTGGCGTTATTTCGTCTTTTCGTCTTTTCGCATGGCGTTATTTCGTCTTTTCGTCTTTTCGCGTGGCGTTATTTCGTCTTTTCGTCTTTTCGCATGGCGTCTTTTCGTCTTTTCGCATGGCGTTATTTCGTCTTTTCGCATGGCGTTATTTCGTCTTTTCGCATGGCGTTATTTCGTCTTTTCGTCTTTTTGCGTGGCGTTATTTCGTCTTTTCGTCTTTTCGCATGGCGTCTTTTCGTCTTTTCGCGGCGAAAAGATGAAAAGACGCCATGCGAAAAGATGAAAAGACGAAATAACGCCACGCGAAAAGACGAAAAGACGCCATGCGAAAAGACGAAATAACGACACATAAATACCCTGTTATTGATAACTTAATTGATATCATATACTAAGACTGAGTCTGAGTAAACTGTGAAGACTCATATCAGACTACTGCAAACACAGATCCTGATGCAGTCTGATCATGTTCGCACTGAAATGTTATTTGATGTTCTTTTTCGACGTATAAGAATTATAAGGATAGACTATAAAAGTAATGTGGAGTCGGCAATATTTTCTGTCAGTATGGTACCGTTTTGCAATTAAGGTGTATAAATATCTTATTCTTATTACAGTTAAGACACTTATACTTAGACAAGTGTTTTTGCTTAAACTGTGTAGACCCTGATCAGAATGCAATCTGTAGAGAAGTGGACTAATCACGGTTCCCTGTTTTTGCCACTGATTTTTTTTTTTGAAACATCACCAAAAATATGAGGAAGGTCATTATGGTATTTCTACTGAACGGACAGACAAGAAAATGAGCCGTCCTTATGTTTTGGAGAAAAATACTCAAATCAATTTCATCATAATTATATCTTCGTTTTGATCTTAAACCACCAAAAAGATTAAGTACCTTGTTGACAATCTAATCTCCCACACATTATGGAGGAAAAGTTACAAGTGTTTATATAAACACTGAAACATGATATGAATATGGCATACTTTAACCTGCAGCTAACCCAAAAGTTTTCTAAAGACGTGCCGATCGCAGACAGAGCAGAGCCTGATCAGACTGCTCTTTTGGCTAATGCTCCTTCCGCCATCTTTACAAAGGGGAACAACTTCTGCGAGTTCCTCTTAAAGTTTTCCCTAGTTAGAAATCGTTTCAAGGCTTAAAGAGGTTTGCTCTTAAACGAAAGAATTTGCTCCAAAAGGAGCAAAGTCTTTCCTTTAGGTGTTGTCCCTTACAGAGAAGGAAGGAAAAAATGCAGTGTCGTTATTTCGTCTTTTCGTCTTTTCGCGTGGCGTTATTTCGTCTTTTCGTCTTTTCGCGTGGCGTCTTTTCGTCTTTTCGCCGCGAAAAGACGAAAAGACGCCACGCGAAAAGACGAAAAGACGAAATAACGCCGCGCGAAAAGACGAAATAACGCCAAGCGAAAAGACGAAAAGACGCCACGCGAAAAGACGACAAAATAAGAATTTCAAATGGCGTCTTTTCGCATGGCGTTTTTTCGTCTTTTCGCCTGGCCTTTTCGCGGCGATAAGACGAAAAGACGAAATGGCACAAACCAGCCACCATAATTTACAGAAACTTGCAACTGGAAAAAGGGTGAAAGGTCTGCCATGATGAAAACTAATGAGCCGCTACACGACAAAACCAACAAAGTGGCATGTGCGCGCAGCCAAGACTCAGGCTAGCCTGGGCATCCGCCCAGTCTGATCAGAGTCTTCGCTGTGTGCTTGGAGCAAGCTTAGCTAACCTTTAAGCGCATAAAGAAGAGTCAAATCAGACTGTGCGGATGCCCAGGCTGATCTGAGTCTTCGCTGGACGCACATGCCACTTTGTTGGTTTTGTCAGGTTGCTCAAATAACAATTTCAAAGATTCTTTATGGATTTCATTTTCTGTTTTTAAAGTGGTGGCCACATTTGATGTTCGATCCCAGCAGTGTTAGTAAATTCGAAAGCCCCCCTCCACCCCACAACCCTTGCAAGGATGTGTGAGATTACTTTCCATTCTGTTATATTAATACGGAAGATTAACAAGGCATATATTCTCTGTGCAAAATAGTCCAATTTCGTGCACTGTTTCGTCTGACATTTATATATACGTTACTCGCCAAAGGTTAAGCGTGCTGAAAAAGCAAATGTAACAAGATCATTGGAGATAATTACAACTGAATTCTAACTTTTTGTGGAAGTTAATGTATTCTGTCCTGATTGATCAGCATGTAATTAGCAAGTTTAATTTAAATTTGACGTAACAACTGCACAAAGCCAGCACAAACGTGCATGTGTGTGAAAAACACATTTTGGGAAGAAGAAAAAAATCGTTATGATCTGCTGTCAGTATTTCTGTTACACCAATTACATGTTCACCAATTTAAGTTAAATGTTTTGGCGAATACGAAACTACTGCTTTTATAATCATTAAAAGAAGAATTATTTTCTCTCGAAAATGTGAATTTTTGGGGCATTGATTTCTCTGCTCGCTCTGTGTATTGCTTACTCAAATTAATTTAAATTTGATGTTTTACAAAGCTAAGCATTGGTGTTGATGACGGAACGCATTTGGCTTCATAATGAAAGTTAGAACAACGTTGTCCATCCGTCGACCACAATATGGCCAAGTTTAATTAATATCTATGGAAAAGACCCCCTATTTGCTCGTGCAAACAAGATACATGTAGCACATACATCTTCGTTTTTTTTTTTTTTTTTTTTTTTTTTTTTTCTTTTTTTTTCTTTAAGAGGATCTATGGGAAACATGCGCTTATATATGGATACCCAAGATGGAAAATATAGCTATAAAATCTCGGACGAGTTTGAAATCCAGTCATTTCCAATGTCAGTAAGGCATTAATGATGTTCGTCAGTGTGACCACAACACATCACAATTTTAACGCCTGTATTCTAGAACGTCACTCACACTCCTGATGTAATCCCTGAATTCACTCATTTTTTGAGCTACTCAGAAGTTTCGTATTCTTAAATCTCAGTCTTGCGTGTTGAGAATTGAGTGATGGCCGAGTGAAGAGTACACCTCCCTCAAGCCCCACTCATTTTTACTGACTCATTTATTATGTCCCCAGCTGCCAAACCGTTAATGGGCAAACTGATTTGGTTAAGGGGCATTTTGGTTTGCTGGTCTGTTCGCCTGTCTCTAGTCTGTCCGTCCGTAACATGCTCTGGTAGCTGCGAATCTCAAAAACGGCTGATACGAGAATATTGAAATTCTTATATGTGGAATGAATTTGCAGTCCCGTATTCGTCTTCTCAAGGGGCTTTGTCACTGAGAAGAAATGACGTGAAAAAATCTGACTTAAGCATTTTGTATAGGGATAGCCTTTTGGAATCTGAAGAAATATTTAAGCTGGCATGCGGTTAAACCAGTATTTCAATCATATCTTTCATTATCAGCCTTCCATAACTCGATACAACTTACCTTCTGTTGACAAGGCCGTAGAACCACGTCATCCTGATGGAGGGCAAGGGCCTGCCTCTGCTTGCAGTAGGTGTTGGTTTGGTAATGTTTTGTGTTGTTTGTGCACGACTATAAATATGTTTGTTTAAAGGTATACTCCCTCGTATTTCTTTACACAATAATTACAAAATTATGATTCTGGTTAGTTGTATGCAACATAATTAAGATTTGTTCAAAAATCTTCAAAAAAAATCTGCAAGGCCAGTCACTACACCTTCATGATTTTTAGACATTTTTTTCCAAGGGTGGAACCACCTGTGCCTTTCTGTTGGCTTTCCTGGGTAGCAAAATCTTTCCAAAAAGAGATACACTCTTAAAGGAAGGAATTTGTTCCAGTAGGAGCAAACACTTTCCTTTAAGAGGTGACCCCAATTGAGAATGGAGGCAAAAATGAAAATGGCAAAGTTGCTTCCCCTGAAAGTGCACCCATTAACCATAAGGCACCTTTCCTTGTGTCAGCACTCATACATGGCTAAATAATGGTTCCCATTTATGATGACAGTTATGTTTAGGTAAATTTTAATGTAATATGATAACAATTATGTTCTTCTTTCTACAGCTTTAAAATGCTGAAGACTGAAAAAGATATGCAGAGCATTTCTACAGCTTATATTCTGTAAAGATTTATTAATTTCTTTGAAAACTTGAATTCTCAAGGTATAGAATCATTTCAGTAAGACGGTCTATTTTCCTGGGTTTTTTTTTCGAAATTCTCAAAATGTCCTTTGTCTTATTATAACCACCCATTGTTCATTATAACACAGAAGGTATTATGGGTCACACTCGAAATCTGAGTCGTGATACTACAAAACTAATGAAGTGGCTTGTGCACCATGCAGCTACCCAGGCTGATCTGAGACTTCACTGGGTGCACTTTGTTGGTTTTGTCGTGTCACAGCTCATTAAAATATACTTTCCTGATCACTGCCTACACATCACTGCCTACACCTCACTGCCCGGGTCAAACACAAACTAAATGTAAATATTAGGGGGCCTCCGAAGTTCTTTAACATCGGTAAAAGAAGTGATCAGATATATCATACCAGACTTAGAATGAATTGCAGTACTCTAAACCAGCATCTGTTTTCAAAGAATATTATAGCGCATCCGAACTGTATCTGTGGGGCTGTCGAAGACACTAATCATTTTCTCTTGGAATGCAACTTATTCCAGAATTTTAGACAAGAGATGATAGCGACCATTTCTGAAATAGCCGCTCCCACACTAAATACTTTACTCTTTGGGAATCTAGAGCTAACAAATGAAGCTAATGAGTCTATCTTTTTGGCTGTACAGTCTTTCATTTCGAAAACAAAGCGTTTCCAGACACACTGTACATATGTCTAATTACATACAAATTTTATCAAAAAGACAACCTCTAGCCTTTGATTCTGTGTGCAACATGACAACACAAACCAACCGAGCCATCCAGCTTAGCATGTCTTGGTTACTCGGTAAGACCCTCACCCGGGGTCCCCCGTGGAGTCTTCCTTTTCTTTCCTTCTCCTTTTTATATATTTATATTTGTTTATCTATTTATTCATTATTTTTTTTTTCATTCTTTTTCTGTTCTGTCTCGTTCATAGCTGCACACAAGGGTGGATCCCGTGACTTCGACATAAATTTTTTATTTCCTTACTCAATTTCTTATTATTGCAACGTGTGTCCGGACGTTCATTAGAACCACTTCGGTGAGGCGGTTCCACCAGGGGCCATGGCTTATCTATCCCTGATAGACGAAAAGAATTGACTCACTCAGAACTCTCATCGGAGCCCGCCCTTGATTGCAACTATTTTACGTGATTGTATTTTGTCCTATTGGCAATATCTTGCGAACACCTTCCGATATGCTCTAAAAAATCTCTTTTTCTTATTTATTGTATCACATTTCTTTTTCATTGATTTTGCTCAATTAAACATTATTTATTGTAGCTGACATACCAAATCACTCATTATATATATGCTATAACATTATTGCCAAACGGAATACAGATTTACATAAGTCGTTTGACTTTCTGTATATTCTTCTGTATATGTCTTGTCATGTGTATTGTATTTATATTGTCAGTTTATACAAATAAAATAATGTTTATACTAAAGACAAGGTGTGCTTTTGGAATAATATTCTGTGTTTTTAATTTCTGTATCTGAATAAAATTACAGAAACGTATTAATGAGTCCACAGACATTTTCATTCAAAATGAAATATTTAGGTTCCTATGTGTTCATTCAGTAAGGTAAAGCAATTTTCTTACAGCATATTTTATTTCTACAAATTCATGTACATTATTTACCTTAAATGTCCAACCATCACAGCCATTTCTGTAATCAAGCCAGAATTCAAGGGAATGCTATGTGGCACCTGCAATGCACCTTTCCAGTATCTTTACTGTTAGTGGGGGACAGCCATCTTGGCTGGTAAATTTGTAAATTTGCTCCAAAAAAAATCTGAAATAGCTTCATGCAAGGAACATTCCAACACACAATTGGTCAAAATCTAATATGGGGTTCCTGAGATATCATCATAATCATTTGCATGTTTTTGCAATATTTAGATTCGGCAGCTGGCGGCCATCTTGAATGGTCTATTTGCAAAAATCTAAAAGAGCTTCATGTTTCATTCTGATTAAATTTCACCAAAATACATACAGTGTTTCTTGAGATATTGGCATTTGAGCAAAACTGGGACTCATTAACAGAAAGTAGGTAACCGTGACCTAATTCTGCTACAGATTTTTTTTTATTTTGGGAAGTATGAACAACAAGGTCCCACTTATGTTCCATGCAAAATTTAAGCCACATGTAGTTTTGGAGAAAAAGTCATTTTGTAGTTTTGCTAATTTTAGTAAAAGCAGTCATCTTGAATTCTCGACATGACTGAATTTTACCATTGAAAACCGGACGCTGATATTGCACCTTGCTAAAACACTTGCGACAAAATCATGAAATCTTACAAATTAGACATGTCAATGTGTCCTATTTGGGAACAATTTTACTGTTGGCAAACACTATAGATCCTGATCACACTGCTCCTTAGGAACAGTTTGATAGGGTCTATAATGTTTGCTCAGGCTTGTAAATTGAATATTTATGATTAATACCACACTGTTAAATACAAAAGCATGATGCACTGAAGCACGTTTGATTCAAAAGCACTAAAATAAAGCATATTTATCATAACATAGGTGCTTTTACCCTATATTTCTCATTAACCAGTCTGAGACTGTTATCAAATACCACAAGCCACAAATGCTAAAGCAGTCTGTGCATATATGCAGACTGATAATGACCTTCAGTCTATCTATTCTTTTAGAGCGTTCATTAGTTGAGGCCTTCATTGGAGTTTCCTTGCTCTTCTCTACTAAACTTATGTTGTGCATCTCTTAATCAAAATGGCAAAAATGTGATGGTTCTAATAAAGGCTCACAACATCTGAACCACAACACAACTAAACCAACAAAGTGGCATGTGCACCCAGTGAAGTTCCTCCCAGTCTAATCAGAGTCTTCACTGTCAAGATGGAGGTAGCTTAGTCCCTTAGCTACCCTTTAAGAACACACCAAAGACTCTGATTGGACTGGGCAGATGCTCAGACTGATCTGAGTCTTCCCCCTGGTGAACATGCAATTTGGATTTATTGTGTTGTGGTTCATTTGTTTAACAGAGAAATAATCATCAGAAACTCCTCTTATATGCAGCCCAAGTCACAGCCTATAAGCAAGTCAAGTTTAGCACAATACTATTTATCTTCCTTATACATGTATAACCAATATATTAAATGAGCTGCCGCACGACAAACCAACAAAGTAGCATGTGCACCCAGCAAAGACTCAGATCAGCCCGGGCATCAACCGAGTCTGATCAGTCTTTCCTGTTCGATTAATGGGTAGTTTGGGTCTAAGCTACCTCCATGCTGACAAAGAAGACTCTGATCAGACTGGGCAGATGCCCAGCCCAATCAGGGTCTCTGCTAGGTGTACATGCCACTTTGTTGGTTTTGTTGTGTCCTGGCTCGAATGATCAGAAATGCAACTGAAAATGGTGTAGGCCCTTATCAGTCTATACTTCAAATACTTACATCTGCTGCAGACTTTCATGAAATAAACATTATTTGGAACAACTGCCTTCATCTTTCGAAGAACAATAGTTCCCTATGTGTTGTGACAGAACATAGAAATGAAACTCTGCTACCAAAGGGTTTCTGAAATTTCGTTCTGCTACTTTCAAGCAGAAGAAAATATGCGATTTTTGTGAATATCTCGGTCCACTTATCAGATAGAGAGGTGCGGTAAACGGTGCTCACTCACATTTTATGGCTTCTAGATGACAGAACATAGAAATCTAATTTTGCTTACAAAGGGTTTCTGAAATTTCGTTCTGCTACTCTCAAGCAGAAGAAAATATGCGATTTTTGTGAATATCTCGCTCCTTTTATGAGATAGAGTAGTGCGGTAAACGGCGCTCAGTCACATTTTGTGGCCTCTAGATGACAGAACATAGAAATCAAACTTTGCAAACAAAGGGTTTCTGAAATTTCGTTCTGCTACTCCCTAGCAGAAGAAAATATGCGATTTTTGTGAATATCTCGGCCCTTTTATGAGATAGAGTAGTGCGGTAACCGGCACTCACTCACATTTTGTGGCCTCCAGATGAATGAACAAAGAAATCAAATTTTCTAACAAAGGGTTCCTGAAATTTCGTTCTGCTACTTTCCAGCAGAAGAAAATATGCGATTTTTGTGAATATCTCGGTCCTTTTATGAGATAGAGTAGTGCGGTTAACGGCGCTCACTCACTTTTTGTGGCCTCCAGATGACAGAACATAGAAATCAAACTTTGCAAACAAAGGGTTTCTGAAATTTCGTTCTGCTACTCTCCAGCCTAAGAAAATTGCGATTTTTGTGAATATCTCGGTCTACTTATGAGATAGAGAGGTGCGGTAAACGGTGCTCACTCACATTTTATGGCCTCCACATGACAGAACATAGAAATCAATCTTTGCTAACAAAGGGTTTCTGAAATTTCGTTCTGCTACTCTCTAGCAGAAGAAAATATGCGATTTTTGTGAATATCTCGGTCCACTTTTGAGATAGAGTAGTGCGGTAAACGGCGCTCACTCACATTTTATGGCCTCCAGATGACAGAATATAGAAATCAAACTTTGCTAACAAAGTGTTTCTGAAATTTCGTTCTGCTACTCTCTAGCAGAAGAAAACATGCGATTTTTGTGAATATCTCGGTCCACTTATGAGATAGAGTAGTGCGGTAAACGGCGCTCACTCACATTTTGTGGTCTCCAGATGACAGAACATAGAAATCAAACTTTGCTAACAAAGGGTTTCTGAAATTTCGTTCTGCTACTTTCCAGCAGAAGAAAATATGCGATTTTTGTGAATATCTCGGTCCACTTATGAGATAGAGTAGTGCGGTAAACGGCGCTCACTCACATTTTGTGGCCTCCAGATGACAGAACATAGAAATCAAACTTTGCATACAAAGGGTTTCTGAAATTTCGTTCTGCTACTTTCCAGCAGAAGAAAATATGCGATTTTTGTGAATATCTCGGTCCACCTTTGAGATATAGAGGTGCGGTAAACGGTGCTCACTCACATTTTATGGCCTCTATTTGACAAAACATAGAAATCAAACATTGCTAACGAAGGGTTTCTTTAATTTCGTTCTGCTACTCTCTAGCAGAAGAAAATATGCGATTTTTGTGAATATCCCGGTCCATTTATGAGATAGAGTAGTGCGGTAAACGGTGTTCACTCACTTTTTGTGGCCTCCAGATGATACATGTAGAACATAGAAATCAAACTTTACAAACAAAGGGTTTCTGAAATTTCGTTCTGCTACTTTCCAGCAGAAGGAAATATGCGATTTTTGTGAATATCTCGGTCCACTTATGAGATAGAGTAGTGCGGTAAACGGCGCTCACTCACATTTTGTGGCAACCAGATGACAGAACATAGAAATCAAACTTTGCTAACAAAGGGTTTCTGAAATTTCGTTCTGCTACTTTCCAGCAGAAGAAAATATGCGATTTTTGTGAATATCTCGGTCCACTTATCAGATAGAGAGGTGCGGTAAACGGTGCTCACTCACATTTTATGGCTTCTAGATGACAGAACATAGAAATCTAATTTTGCTTACAAAGGGTTTCTGAAATTTCGTTCTGCTACTCTCTAGCAGAAGAAAATATGCGATTTTTGTGAATATCTCGGTCCTTTTATGAGATAGAGTAGTGCGGTAAACGGCGCTCACTCACATTTTGTGGCCTCCAGATGACAGAACATAGAAATCAAATTTTGTTCACAAAGGGTTTCTGAAATTTCGTTCTGCTACTCTTTAGCAGAAGAAAATATGCGATTTTTGTGAATATCTCGGTCCACTTATGAGATAGAGTAGTGCGGTAAACGGCGCTCACTCACATTTTGTGACCTCCAGATGACAGAACATAGAAATCAAACTTTGCAAACAAAAGGTTTCTGAAATTTCGTTCTGCTACTCTCCAGCTTAAGAAAATTGCGATTTTTGTGAATATCTCGGTCTACTTATGAGATAGAGAGGTGCGGTAAACGGTGCTCACTCACATTTTATGGCCTCCAGATGACAGAACATAGAAATCAAACTTTGCTAACAAAGTGTTTCTGAAATTTCGTTCTGCTTCTCTCTAGCAGAAGAAAATATGCGATTTTTGTGAATATCTCGGTCCACTTTTGAGATAGAGTAGTGCGGTAAACGGCGCTCACTCACATTTTATGGCCTCCAGATGACAGAACATAGAAATTAAACTTTGCTAACAAAGTGTTTCTGAAATTTCGTTCTGCTACTCTCTAGCAGAAGAAAACATGCGATTTTTGTGAATATCTCGGTCCACTTATGAGATAGAGTAGTGCGGTAAACGGCGCTCACTCACATTTTATGGCCTCCAGATGACAGAACATAGAAATCAAACTTTGCTAACAAAGTGTTTCTGAAATTTCGTTTTGCTACTCTCTAGCAGAAGAAAACATGCGATTTTTGTGAATATCTCGGTCCACTTATGAGATAGAGTAGTGCGGTAAACGGCGCTCACTCACATTTTGTGGTCTCCAGATGACAGAACATAAGAACATAGAAATCAAACTTTGCTAACAAAGGGTTTCTGAAATTTCGTTCTGCTACTTTCCAGCAGAAGAAAATATGCGATTTTTGTGAATATCTCGGTCCACTTATGAGATAGAGTAGTGCGGTAAACGGCGCTCACTCACATTTTGTGGCCTCCAGATGACAGAACATAGAAATCAAACTTTGCATACAAAGGGTTTCTGAAATTTCGTTCTGCTACTTTCCAGCAGCAGAAAATATGCGATTTTTGTGAATATCTCGGTCCACCTTTGAGATATAGAGGTGCGGTAAACGGTGCTCACTCACATTTTATGGCCTCTATTTGACAAAACATAGAAATCTTACATTGCTAACGAAGGGTTTCTTTAATTTCGTTCTGCTACTCTCTAGAAGAAGAAAATATGCGATTTTTGTGAATATCTTGGTCCACTTATGAGATAGAGTAGTGCGGTAAACGGCGCTCACTCACTTTTTGTGGCCTTCAGATGACAGAACATAGAAATCAAACTTTGCAAACAAAGGGTTTTTTGAAATTTCGTTCTGCTACTTTCCAGCAGAAGAAAATATGCGATTTTTGTGAGTAACTCGGTCCACTTATGAGATAGAGAGGTGCGGTAAACGGTGCTCACTCACATTTTATGGCCTCTATATGACAAAACATAGAAATCAAACTTTGCTAACAAAGGGTTTCTGAAATTTCGTTCTGCTGCTCTCTAGCAGAAGAAAATATGCGATTTTTGTGAATATCCCGGTCCATTTATGAGATAGAGTAGTGCGGTAAACGGTGCTCACTCACTTTTTGTGGCCTCCAGATGATAGAACATAGAAATCAAACTTTGCAAACAAAGGGTTTCTGAAATTTCGTTCTGCTACTTTCCAGCAGAAGGAAATATGCGATTTTTGTGACTATCTCGGTCCACTTATGAGATAGAGTAGTGCGGTAAACGGCGCTCACTCACATTTTGTGGCAACCAGATGACAGAACATAGAAATCAAACTTTGCTAGCAAAGGGTTTCTGAAATTTCGTTCTGCTACTCTCTAGCAGAAGAAAACATGCGATTTTTGTGAATATCTCGGTCCACTTATGAGATAGAGTAGTGCGGTAAACGGCGCTCACTCACATTTTGTGGTCTCCAGATGACAGAACATAGAAATCAAACTTTGCTAACAAAGGGTTTCTGAAATTTCGTTCTGCTACTTTCCAGCAGAAGGAAATATGCGATTTTTGTGAATATCTCGGTCCACTTATGAGATAGAGTAGTGCGGTAAACGGCGCTCACTCACATTTTGTGGCAACCAGATGACAGAACATAGAAATCAAACTTTGCTAGCAAAGTGTTTCTGAAATTTCGTTCTGCTACTCTCTAGCAGAAGAAAACATGCGATTTTTGTGAATATCTCGGTCCACTTATGAGATAGAGTAGTGCGGTAAACGGCGCTCACTCACATTTTGTGGTCTCCAGATGACAGAACATAGAAATCAAACTTTGCTAACAAAGGGTTTCTGAAATTTCGTTCTGCTACTTTCCAGCAGAAGAAAATATGCGATTTTTGTGAATATCTCGGTCCACTTATGAGATATAGAGGTGCGGTAAACGGTGCTCACTCACATTTTATGGCCTCTATTTGACAAAACATAGAAATCAAACATTGCTAACGAAGGGTTTCTTTAATTTCGTTCTGCTACTCTCTAGCAGAAGAAAATATGCGATTTTTGTGAATATCTTGGTCCACTTATGAGATAGAGTAGTGCGGTAAACGGCGCTCACTCACTTTTTGTGGCCTTCAGATGACAGAACATAGAAATCAAACTTTGCAAACAAAGGGTTTCTGAAATTTCGTTCTGCTACTCTCCAGCAGAAGAAAATATGCGATTTTTGTGAGTATCTCGGTCCAGTTATGAGATAGAGAGGTGCGGTAAACGGTGCTCACTCACATTTTATGGCCTCTATATGACAAAACATAGAAATCAAACTTTGCTAACAAAGGGTTTCTGAAATTTCGTTCTGCTGCTCTCTAGCAGAAGAAAATATGCGATTTTTGTGAATATCCCGGTCCATTTATGAGATAGAGTAGTGCGGTAAACGGCGCTCACTCACTTTTTGTGGCCTCCAGATGACAGAACATAGAAATCAAACTTTGCTAACAAAGGGTTTCTGAAATTTCGTTCTGCTACTTTCCAGCAGAAGAAAACATGCGATTTTTGTGAATATCTCGGTCCACTTATGAGATAGAGTAGTGCGGTAAACGGCACTCACTCACATTTTGTGGCCTCCAGATGACAGAACATAGAAATTAAACTTTTCAAATAAAGGGTTTCTGAAATTTCGTTCTGCTACTTTCCAGCAGAAGAAAATATGCGATTTTTGTGAATATCTCGGTCCACATATGAGATAGAGTAGTGCGGTAAACGGTGCGCACTCACATTTTGTGGCCTATAGATGACAGAACAAAGAAATAAAAACTGCTAAATTTTGCAGAATTTTCAATTCGCTATCCTTACCACTTTTTCTGCAGAAAATTCTGCAGAAAATTCTGCAGAATATTAATTTCGCTAACTTTACCACTTTTTCTGCAGAAAATTCTGCAGAAAATTCTGCAGAATCTTCTGCAGAATTTTCTGCAGAATTTTCGTTCTGCTAACATTTTGATAGCAACTTAAATATTTTTATGGGTTTGGAGAAATCTGAGTGAAACTTGACCTTGAAACATATTTGAAACGAAAAAAATATTCTGAACGCCAAAAGAAACGCCCACAAAATATACATACCAAATTTGCAAAAGCAGACTGCTTCTATCAATTGTTTGTTTTAGAGACAAAACAAATATCTGAAACACTTCTATCTTTTTCACTGTAACTGGTAGAACCAACATGTCATTTTGGGGTAAAATTTAAAGTTACAAAAGGACAAGCGATGTTTAAGAGTTCACAGTCTTAAATGCAGAATCTCTGGGAATCGGGATTTACCTGCATTTACGTATACATTTATCTGAATACAATTTGCCATAATTAAGTTTGGTCTTGGGTTGTCGTTAGGGCTTGGGAAATAAGACAACCAAAGTTAGGTGTCCAGAAACAGTAAATAGAGATTTCACTATAACATAGAATTTTCTACTGACCAGTCTAACTCTGTTTCGCTCAAACAGAAAAAGAAAACTTTGTCTCAGCATTCATACTGTGTGATAAAAAATGAGCCGCGACACGACAAAGCCAACAATGTGGTAGTGTGCCCAGCGCAGACTCAGATCAGCCTAGGCATCCGCCCAGTTCGACCAGACTCTTCGGTTAGTGCTCAAAGGGTAGCTAAGGGTCTAAGCTACTTCCATGCGGACAGCGAAGACTCTGATCAGACTGGGCGGATGCCCAGGCTGATCTGAGTCAGCGCTGGGCGCACAACCACATTGTTGGTTTTCTCGTGTCGCGGCTCATATTAATAAATCGAAGCGTAAAACCCAGTAAACGTTTTCATAACACTTGCATATTAGACATTACAACTTTATTCACAACTTAAGCATACATAGCTCTTTGTTATTGTGAAACATATATACAAACAAATTGAGCATGGCATGAAAGCTAATTATGGTTGGGTTAACCTATTACATATTTTAAAGACTGTGCAAATCAGACACTACAGATCATTGTATATTTTCTAACTTTATGTGATTCCGACCTTGCTCTGAACAATCAAGGCAAGGAATCTACACCATTCAAATATGTTTTACACATACATCCCAAAATTCCCGGGCCCTGTCTTGCCAAAACGAAACACAGGACCGGGTTTAGGAAAACTGGGATGTATATTTTTTCAACGTCTGGCTGACCTAATAGAACAAATAGTGATTCTACATAACTACTTATTTTGCTAACTTCGCTTCCCTATGTTTGAATGCTTTTATAGTATACTTTGCTACTTAGCAAGATTTTTTAAATGTGTCATATTTTCTTTCTTCAAAAGCTGAATAAATTTATACAAACTAGGAATCATAAAATGATACCTTTTTAATATACTTTTCTTACATTTTCCTACAAGGGGCATGTCTGAATAAAATGAAATTCATCTTCAATATCATTTGTGTCGCAAACCGAACATTAGAGAACATTTCTGAACACAATATTCTTTATCGGAAAAGATAACTCTTGCAATGGAATTCAATGTTTTTTGCGTAAAAAATGAAGCCGTTGTATTTGTGACTAAAATCATGATAACTTCGTCGTGTACTGTGGTTGTATGATAATCAGAGTCTGCGCAAGTTTCGATTTTGGAACTTCCTGTTGAGAGCGCCATAAGGAAAGAACATTTACTTATAGGCGTTTCTTCTGGCTGTTAGTGTATATCTGAAATATTGAAATATGACACATTTTTGACAGTAAGACCCTTTAAATTTTACTCAGTTTTGTATAGATGAATACTGCCGACTCACTGGGGGATTTCAAGATCGATCTTTAAATCAGATTTGAAATTCTCAAAAACCATGAAAATATTTAAGTCGTTATCAAAATGCAGCCTTATCTTTTCCCTTCAGAAATCGGCTGAAGAAATGCTTAAGACACCCAGACGGGATTCCCACCTAACCATTCACAAATTATGAAATAAATGCCAAGGGCGTGAATATTAAAACTTTGTCAAGTTGACAAACTTTCAACACGCACCTGGGTATTGAATGTTCACATTTTTTATTTTGGTCAAGATTTCAAAACCAACTTTTAAGAATTTTAAATATCTTAGGCCTTAACCCGTAGAATTTACCAGCAGTTATTCATCTGAAGACAATATGCCATAATTAAGTTTGGTCTTAGGTTGTCGTTAGTGCTTGGGAAATAAGACAACCAAAGTTCACAGTATCCGAACTACATGTACAATCTCTTCCGGTTTTCATAGCGTTGAATCGAGAGTACAAACGTTCGCTTATAACCAGTAGTCGGAAATCATTATGTTTTGAGATTTTATCCGGAATCTGCTGCGTCATTTATAGCTATTCAGTTTCGAAAATTTAAAGAGGTAAGTTTAATATAATTTGCTCTTCGGTCTTTTACTTTATTACCCTGTCGCGTATGGGTGGGTAGTAATTGGTACAGTATTCAAATCGCCCTTGGCATGATTCTTAAACCATTTTGAGCATTTTCTTACATGTTTTATAAAAAATCTTAAGAATAAACGGAAGGCGTTATCAATCTACAGTTTGTTAGTTTTGATAAAAGAATGATAACTAGGTTTTGCACGACACAATCTCGTGTTGAATTAAGCTGTTCAGATAAAAAAAATCTGCGACGACAAGGAGTTCTTCATTGTACAGGGCAATAAAGTAATAGACCGAAGAGAAAATTATATTAAACTTACCTCTTCACATTTTCGAAGCTGAATAACTATAAATGACGCAGTAGATTCCAGATAAAAACTCAAAACATAATGATTTCCGGCTACTGGTTATAAGCGAATTTTGTACTCTCGATTCAACGCTATGAAAACCGGAATAGATGGTACAGTGCGCTCGGATACTTTGAAGTTAGGTGTCCAGAAACAGTAAATAGAGATTTCACTATAACAAAGAATTTTCTACTAACCAGTCTAACTCTGTTTCGCTCAAACAGAAAAAGAAAACTTTGTCTCAGCATTCATACTGTGTGATAAAAATGAGCCGCGATTCGACAAAACCAACAATGTGGTAGTGTGCCCAGCGCAGACTCAGATCAGTCTAGGCATCCGCTCAGTTCGACCAGACTCTTTGTTTAGTGCTAAAACGGTAGCTTAGTGTCTAAGCTACTTCCATGCGGACAGCGAAGACTCTGATCAGACTTGGCGGATGCCCAGGCTGATCTGAGTCAGCGCTAGGCGCACAACCACATTGTTGGTTTTCTCGTGTCGCGGCCCCAATTTAATCAGTTGAAGCGTAAAACCCAGTAAACGTTTTCCTAACACTTGCATATTCGACTTTACAACAGTTACTTTATTCACAACTTAAGCATACATAGCTCCTTGTTATTGTGAAACATATATACAAACAAATGGAGAATGGCATGAAAGCGAACTATGGTTGGGTTAACCTAGTACATATTTTAAAGACTGTGCAAATCAGACAATACAGATCATTGTATATTTTCTAACTTTATGTAAAATCATGGCGAAGATGCCGACCTTGCTCTGAACAATCAAGGCAAGGAATCTACACCATTCAAATATGTTTTACACATACATCCCAAGATTCCCGGGCCCTGTCTTGCCAAAACGAAACACGGGACCGGGTTTAGGAAAACTGGGATGCATATTTTTTCAACGACTGGCTGACCAAATAGAACAAATCGTGATTCTACATAAGTTCTTATTTTGCTGACTTTGCTTCCCTATGTATGAATGCTTCTACAAAATACTTTGCAAGATTTTTTAAATGTGTCATATTTTCGTTCTGCAAGAGCTGAATAAATTTATACATACTAGGATTCTTAAAATGAAACCTATACTGAGCCGCGACACGACAAAACCAACAAAGTGGCATGTGCGCCCAGCAAGACTTAGATCAGCCTGGACATCCGTCCAGTCTGACCAGTCAGCTAGCGTAGACCCTTAGTTGAAGAGTCTGATCAGACTTAGTGGATATTCAGGCTGATCTGATTTTCGCTGGGCGCACAAGCCACATTGTTGGCTTTGTCGTGTCGCGGCACATATACTTTTCTTGAATTTTCGTACAAGGGGCATGTCAGAATAAAATGAAATTCATCTTCAGTATCATTTGTGTCGCAAACCGAACATTAGAGAATATTTCTGAACATAATATGCTTTTGGAAAAGGAGAGATAACTCTTGCAATGGAATTCAATGTTTTTCGCGAAAAACACGAAACTGTTGTATTTATGACTAAAATCGTGAAAACTTCGTCGTGTACTGTGGTTGTATGAAAATTAGCGTCTGCGCAAGTTTCGATTTGGAACTTCCTATTGAGAGCGCCATAAGGAAAGAAAATAAACTTGTGGGCGTTTCTTCTAGTATAGCGGTCAGTGTATCTCTGAAGTATTGGAATATGACACATTTTTGAAAGTAAGTCCCTTTAAATTTCAGAATAATTCGTTGATTTCCTGTAGTTTATCAATACACTCCTGTCTCGGTGTCGCCTTATCAAGCATCCAGTGACTTGTCTTTCTACTAATTATCTTACTCAGCTCAAAACTAGACTTTTTACTTTCTCTGCTCTCTTTAGGCATCTCCCTCTCTTTTTCTGACTCGTGCTCAATCTTAACCTTAATTTCAGAGCCTACTTCGATAGCATGTCTTTTGCTGCTTTCATTATTCTCATGTACGTATACACTTGACACAAACGAAACGGACTTGTTCCTTTTCTTTGAATTTTTGAAACAAGTATCACGTGATCTCTGAGCATCACTGTAAACGTTATTCACGCACGAAATAGATCTTAGTTTGGTTCTAGACTTTGGTGAATCTGATATCTCTTGCACGTGCATTCCCGGTAGGCTGTACAGTGGGCCTGACTTTTGAAAATTTGAGTTTAAAGAAGATAGCCGTGTCAAAGTCCTGTTCGGGTGTACTTGATTAACACGGTCTGTCACAATATCAGATTCAGAGTTGGGTGCGTTTGTTTTGTTCCTTAGCTTTGCTCCCAGTTTACTCTTAGCTAAAATTTCAGTTTGACTTTTCCTAACGGATTTGTACGCTTTAATCCAGTTATTGCTAGGTAAGTTGCGTCTACGAGGGGAGTTAACCAGGTTTATTTCCTCAGTTGTTTGATCTGTTGCGCCAATGTCCGTCTGTTTTGCGTACCTAAGGCCTGAATAGCCTTCCCCCGTGTCGAAAGGTACGCTCACTGAACTCACTGGGATTGCCTTTCGACACGAGGGGAAGCTATCCAGAGTTGGGGAGTCTGGTATACTTTCATACAGGCTGCTTGAAAACGTTAAGCCTGCTTGCTTTATTCCAGAGGGCTTTAGAACTTTCCTAAATCCTAGTCCACTGATGGTAGGTTCTGATCTTTTATTTCTGGAAACGTTTTTACGCATCAGTTCGAACGTATGTCGCTGTTTCTTTTTCTTTCTGACGGGGCTGTCTTGTGCCACTATCTTGTAACTGGAGAAAGCTGATCCCCGTCTATAAAACCGAGCGGACACATGCGAAGGCTCACAATTAACAATCTCATCTTCAATATCTTCTACAGATTGTGAAGCTTGAGCATAGCCCCTTTTATCGGATTTATTACACTCTTCTGAAAAGTCCTTCTTTGCAGATGGTTGTGGCAACTGATCAGCACCTTCAGCTGCTGTGGGAATGAGATTCAGTGAACAATTACTGCTATCAAAATCAGAAGCATAGGAGTCATCTTTCTCTGAAATAGTCATATGCACAACGCCTCGAAGAGCAGGGTGCGGCAGATCGTCCATATTGGAATTCTCTTCACAAATTGGTGAAATTCTGCATGCGGTCCGACTCCTGCTCGTAAGAATAGAGTTGGTTTGACTCTGAACCGTTTTAGATGAGCTGAGAAATAGTCCTTCACCCACAGGGTATAAGAGAAATATGATGATCTTTATATACATAAATAAATGATAGGGTACGCTGTTTATAAATGCAATTGCTGTACACGTGATGTACACTGACCAAACAAACGTTGTTGAAATCAACAGCATAGCAACAGATGCAGTAATTAATTTGGACGGGTTCCGTCTTCTCTGGGCTATGAAGCTTCCCATTGTCTGAGCTGTCTGCCGGACAACGTAGAATATTCGCAGATAACAGAAACATCCCACCAACAGTGGGAATAAATTGATTAAAACAAGATGGCAGATCTTGAAGTCAGGGTTGTAGTACCCGTATAAGTTTTCTGTCATAGCGTCAGTGAATGAATCATTTGTAGATGTTTGAAGTCGCTCCAACGAATTGTTCGTGAATAACAATAAAATGGTCACCACAGCAACAATAGGCGCGGCGCACAAGGCATAGGTTCTAATGGCAAATGTCCTGGTCACCAAGATACTGGCTCGCCCTCGGCATTCACAAACTTTTCTTCGCACAACGGCCACAGCTAGGAATGTCCAACAGATGCTATGGAAGAATAGATTCTCCAAGGTTTCTGAAAATATCCAAGCAAAACGAAAGCTAAGTTGAGTCCTTATACGGCAAAACCATCAAAGTGGCATGTGCGCCCAGCGAAGACTCAAATCAGCCTGGGCAGCCGCCTAGTCTGATCAGAGTCTTTGCTGTCGGCATGGAGGTAGCTAAGACCCTAAGTGCACACTGCGGCGAAGACTCTGATCGAAATGAACGGATGCCCAGGCCGATCTGAGTCTTCGCTGGGCGAACATGCCACTTTTTGGTTTTGGTTGTGCCGAGGCTCAATTATATTCCAGGCATATGGTTGAGAACACCCGGCACAAACTGATAATGTGAACACCTACTATATGTAAATTCCAATAGAAACAATAATTCTGCGGAATGCTATGTCGCACCTGCTTCAGACAAACGATAGACAGTAATGGACGGACGAACGGCGCCCCGTTACTGCGGCTATAGATACGTTCAGCTGAGGTGCGGAGATGGGTGGGGGGGGGGGGGAGGGTAACATCGTTAAGAGGATTGAAATACGCGCACACATCCACCTGCCATGCGCTTCTACCAGCTTAAGAAAAAGTTTTATGTTATGTCTGATGATTGTTACGTGGATAAATGGGCTTAAATGTTAGAGTCCATGCAATTGTGGATATAATGTTGATGTGAAAGCTTCCAAACCCAACAAAGCATGAAATATAGGCCAAGGGTAAAAATTACAGACGAAATGAATGTAAACACTAGGAATGACACAATTTTTGACGTAAAATTTTACAAAGGTAGTAGCGCGTGAACGATAGGTCAAGGGTAGAAATAAGTACAGTCAACTCTCGATATTTCAAAGTCGAAATTCCTCTCAAACTATTGACATCTCAAAGTAAATTTTCTGGTCCCAGAAAATTTACTTTGAGATGTCAGTAGCTCGAGATAATAGGAGTTGAACTGTGAATAAAATAGGAAATTTGTCCAAACTATATTCTTGAATTAAAAGGATACTTTGAGATATCAGTGTTCGAGTTATCGAGAGTTGACTGACAATATCCCTTGGGATCATTTTTTAGAAGAAACTTAATAACAAGTTTGATGATTGTATAGTATTAAAGTTTGAGAGAAAATAGAGTTTAACGCTAGGGTCAATGTAATTTGGATGTAAAATTTTACGACATCAGCAGAGCATGAAATACAACTTAAGGGTAGAAATAAGTGCAATATCCCTAGGAATCATTCTAAGAAGAAACTTTCTACAAGGTTTGATGACTGAAGGTATCACAATTTGAGAGAGATAGAACTAAACGCTAGGGTCTATGTAATTGTGGACGGACGGAAAAACAGGCTTACGAAAAAGTGAACACCTATATCGCACCTGGCTAAAGTAGGTGCTACAAAAAGGAGCCCCGGTAGCTCAGCGGGTTAAGCGCTAGCCTGCTGATCAAGTGGTCTAAGGATCGATATCGCTGGAGGCGGAAATTTTATCATCAGAAAACAGGCTTTTATTGCATACAGCCTCTCATTATCACCTCTCATCGTCCTTATATGACTGAAATACTGTTGAAAAGGTGTACAATCACAAGTCATTCATCCGTCCATCCAATTCAAAACGAATAGTAGTACCAAACAACTGCATTCATTCGCAGGAAGTCGGCATTGTCAGTTTCCGACTACAGAAAACTGAGCTTGTGACTGAATAAATTTAACTCGTTTTCCACCCTTACTAAATGCACAATTCCATACTAGATGTATTCGGAAATTAGAACCTCAACCCTCTGCAAAAAGCTAGCCGAAATGTATCGATGCTGATCAAAGCTTGAACTTTTAAATACCAAACAAAAGTAAAATTATTCAATTGAATAAAAACAAATCCGTCTTATGAAAAAAGATATACGGTACCTGCACTGTTGTCCGATCCGGCTCTATACAAAACGACTGTCGACCGAGAATTTGGTTGTAAGCACTACCAATAACGTTAAATGATTCTATTTTTTTTTTATTCTTTTTCTCAATATTGTCTCATTTTACAAAAGTTTTTACATAGTAATACATAATAATGCTTCAAGTACATCTGGCAAACGTGATTCTGTTCTTAATGAATGTCGACCGAGCTGAGACTGCTGTAGAGTGTCTCGGTCGATAGTCATTCCTGCATGTATGGTAGCTGACTTGCTCGGTCGACAGCACAGCTAGGGAAATTGGTGTTACTCCCGCGATCTCTCCAGCAGGAACATGACGTCGTATGACGTCGTATAACGTCATTTCGACATAATGTGCCCACTGGGAGCTGTTAATGAGATTTGTATCATTAAGGCGATCAACTTATATTTAAATCTCTGAATAATGTTATAATCAGCACCTAGACTAAAATGAATTATAAGACGAGAATAAATTAAAAAAAAATCTTAATCATTATAAAACATATTTATCATGAAACTGATACAATTTTAAATAAGGTACAAGCAGTAGGCCCATAACGCCAAATGACGTCATTACTCCGCACCTACGTCAGTGTGACGTCATTTCGACGTCATGTGCCCACTGGGATCAACTGGATAATGTTAGGATTAGGACTAAAATCCGTAACTCACCATTGATGCTGCAGCAGATGAGAACTAATCTGTCCGACCACAAGGTCAAGCAACTGAGCAAGTTCAAGGTCGTGAGAGTCAGGATTCCAATGAGGACCAGTACTGTGTTGCCAATTTGCAGCTTATCAATTGTATTAAAGGTATACTTGCGGTTCTGAAAAGAATTTATGAGTTTCATTTTCATGGAAAGATCTATAAGATACCCAGAGAAGGCTACAATAATGCAGCAGGCATATGACATCGTGATGACGTCGACACCGTTCTATCGACGTTAATACGACGTCATTATCGCTGATACGACGTCATTATGAGGTCATTTGCCCGCTGGAATAAAAAGTACAACCCTACCGAGACGACGAAAGATGGCAAAGAGAGTAACACAATGGATAAACTGGGCCTGTCCTACATCTAATTCTTGCACACCGGATAGAAAATGCCATTCTTTTTACATGGGATAGAAAATCTTATCTTACCCAGGTGTTCTTACCCAGGACCGGATAAAAATCACGAGTATTCAATGCATTGGTTGTATTGGAGGTCACGTATCTGCGTCGTCAAGTGACGTTGACTTTTAGATGATGACGTCACGAAAATGGCAAAAATGACGTCAGTTTATGCATGCCAGTTGTTGACGAAAGGGCCGAATGGCGATCGTTGAAAGCGGCGCCTTCTTTTAAAATCAAATTGAAATCTCGCAAGTAGATCTACTAGATTTACGCAATTTAACAAGTTCTAAAGCTAAAACAAAACGTGGTGTGCAAGAAAAAGTATCTATCATGGGTGTGAGGTGCGGATAGAAAAATCCGTCGCTCGGGATCACTGTTCGGCATCACTCGGCAAGCCTCGTGCTGCCGAACAGTGACCCTCGTGACGGAATTTTCTATCCACACCTCACACCCATGAAAGACACTTATATTCTATCCAATGCTTTTCCTGGATAGTTGTTTCTCCGAAGTTAGATGTTTTACTAGCTGATATGTTCTTTTACTATTGTTTTTGTTTATGCAAGTTTCAATCTCTTCGCACTGGGTACCTATCCGGATCTCATTTGCTTTCTTCAGGACCTTCTGAGTCCTCTTGTTAGCGCCTCGATATTCCTTCCGCTTTATGCAACCTCTTGTTCAAATCTTTCCTCTGATCACAGAGGTCGAGAACATCTCTGGTGACCAGGGTTTGTTTCTGCGAAATTCCTTCCCAAGTATCTCACTAGCTGTGTCAATCACTGCTATTTACATGTATGAAATCTATGTCAATGTCATCATCCGATGAGTGATGAGTGATGTACATTTCCACCTGTTGTTGTTAGAAACGTGCATGCTACATCTGGGTTTCTTAAGGTGGTGATTTATGGTAAATGTAAAAATCTGCATAAAACCATAAAAAAGTAACGTATCTCCCTGAAAGTTAGCAGACTTCTTATTTTTGTTGTTTTTTACAGTTTAGAATACAAAATAGACGTACATGCTGCTTAAAAAGGTGTTTTTATAAGGAAAGATCAAAGGGTAATTTTCTGCGAATAAATCTGAAAAAATACTATCGTTATTGAAAATTTACGTAGTGCTGAAGGTGCATTATTGCATTCTGAAAAGCGTCCTAGCAATTATTTATGCCAACTCTTTCTCAAATTGTAATGTAGACCAGATGAAAACGGTAGCTTTTTCTCAAATGTTCAACCATGTACAAAGTAAATGTACACTGGACGCATTTATTAAATATAGGGTAGGCAAGCATACCTATGTTAACACCTAGAATATAAATAATACATTACTGACATGATCAGTGGTGTGTAGATGAAATTGTTCAACCTTGTTAAAATAGTCTTACCTGTCTCACCTGTGTGTTTTGACAAAAAAATTTGGACACAGGCTGCATCTTTTTTCATCTGCTCAGCCTGATAATGTGTGAAAGAGTTTGAAAAAATAAATGCTAGGACGCTCTCCATTATGCAATAAGGTACTCTAAGCACTAAGTATATTTTCAATAATGATATTATTTTTTCAGATTTATTCGCAGAAAATTACCCTTTGATCTTCTCTTATAAAAACACTTTTTAACATTAACAAATACTGCATTTTGGGATTCTAAATTATGAGAAACAACATAAAGGAGGCATCTGCCTAAGTTTTGGAAAGATCAGTGCTATTTTGAGTATTTTATGCAGATTGGTTTAAACATATTTATTCATATTCATTCAACATACATACATACATGTACAATAGCAATACAATAATGAAGGGATCCAGAAAGAAGCCTGTTGGCTTATATAAATCTGTCTCCCAATAAACATAAGTGACAAACAGACGGTGAAATCATGAATACAAATTTTTACTATTATGCGAAAACAAAAAGAAATGTCAAACCAAATTAGAGGAAAAGGAAAATTATAAAATAATATATGATAAGGAGGAAAGCTTGAAGTCGAGTTGAAAACATCTAATACTGCTAGTTTTATCAACAAATGTCAGATATTGTGATAGTAAATCAACCAGAGAGAGAGAGAGAGAGAGAGAGAGAGAGAGATCCTCAAGTTATAAATCTTCTACTATCCAATATAAACTTATGTACTGCAACAAAGATTTGACAGTTAGTATGACAGTCTAGTTCTGCAACTCCAAATAGTATACTATCTATGTTTGGTATACAGTAACGTCTTAGGTCGTTCATCATAACAAGTCGCATTTCATTATACCTCTGGCATTCGAAAAAGAAGTGCTTTGTGGTTTCAATGGCACCACAAGTACAATGAGGATTATCAATAATGTTTTTAGAATAGAGATGTTGATTTAATATGCTACAGTTTGTTCTTAGTCTTGTATGCTGGATTTGTAAAAATCTATCACCTATATAATAATATTTTGGGGGCCTGGAGATATTTTTATTAATCTGGTATCTAAAACTTTGGATTGAATTTGAGTCTCTAACGTCAGGAGAAAGTTCATTCCAAGACCTAATACTAGAGGGCAGAAAAGATTTATAGTATAACTGAGTTCTAGCCATAATTTGTCTAATGTTAGATGCATCTCGTAGGTTATAAGAAGTTGTACGTTCTATAGCAGGAGGGACGAGAGAAACAAGGTAATCGGGCGTGAGATTATGAGACATTTTATAAAATAGACATAGCTTATGTTTTTGACGTCTTTGTTCTAGCGTTTCCCAACATGTTTCTTTATATAAATTTTCTAAGGATACTAATTTAGTTGCACCAGTGACGATTCTTGCAGCTTCAAGTTGAATTTTCTCGATAGCATTAATTTCATACTGGGTACATGTTACGCAGAAGGTTTTACACTCGGTCGACACGGGTGCAGAGCCTTATGCGTCGCCAGGACGGCGGAGGGTGACTTCCGGTTAAAGGGTTATCTACTAGTGTAATACACTAACAAGGAAACTCTAACAACGTTAGAATTTTTTTAAGTTTATATATAATGTAAATTTTATATACAACAATACAATTTACAACTGTCACAATTACAATAATATACAACACATATCAGTTCATGTCGCTGGCCCAAGTAAGGTGTTTGTTTCAAATATGTAATCGATTTGCGTACAATACGCAAATAGATTACCGTCTGACGTCAACACCGTACTCGGCTCAGCGCCATGAACTAAAGGAAAACACAAAGAACAAAAAAACGTTAGTTTGAGCTCATAGAAAAAAACAAGGCCTTATGTTGGTAGACTTCAATTCGTCGTTCCCTGGATCATGTCATGGGCCAGTCCATATATCATGAGGAACACCAACTTATAATTACACGTGCACGATTATATACTGGTCGCTCCCTGGATCGTACCAGGGACCAGTCTATATATATTAACACACCTTAGTGGACGAACACTGTCCCACACTTGATGTGACCTTCAGATCTTATCACAGAATCTGGCAAAACTGAGCTAACCACTTCCGCCTACATTTTGTGCTTCCCGCCTCTGCTTGGGAACCTTGCACAAACGGCGTTGTAACTGCCTCTACCCGGGTTGGTATTAACCTGGAGACGTATATCGCATCTCCAGGTGAGACGTGGCTCTAAGCCCTAACAGCTGACTGCCGGACTTGATGTGCCTAAAAATAACGAACTTACACTTAATACATTGTAACTACATAATAACAATGCGTAAGACTTGGGCCTGTCTTGGAAATACCATACAACGCCCTCGGCGAATGCCGAGCATAACGTGCACACGCCAGCCGTGTCACTAGACACGACTCGCGCTCACGATGTAAAGCTAAAAGTGTGCTTACCACTTCCCCCAATGAAGAAACGTAGATCCTACCACGCATGTGCGTCGAAGGATCTGACGTCAAACATTGTCAAGAAGTATACTGACGTCAACAGGCATTACCATGACATACCCCACATAAAACAAGAATAATCTAAACAATGACTTATTTACATTAAATTGATTGACCAAAATCTAACTCGCATATGTATTAATTCATTTCTTTAAACTAAGCGTAATACCATTTGCCATAGAATATAATAGCTGAATAAGCGTTTCTCACACATTTGGGATCATAACGTTTGATCTGACATCATGACATCAATGATGTTATACCATATGACGCCGTCTAATGAAGGCAAATCAAACGCATGATGACCAAATGTTACCATTATAACTTATGGAAAAAACCCTTAATGCGGTGCATGCTATGGCGTCAATTGACGTCACGAGTATATAAATTAGTTCCATTACAAATCAATCTACTTCTATAGGCCACGTATACGTGAAACTAATATAAAAAGTGCTGACGTCGCAATAACATGAATGCAACTGACGTCACATGAATAACATGAATGCAACTGACGTCACTGGACGTCAAATAGACGCACACCATTGCAACCAACATCAGTGATATAAACTATTTCCGAAATTTACAAAACTTCCTAATATACAAATATTATGCGCAGCATGCTTACTAACAAAATCGGTCGACACATGCGCAGCCTGATCACTGCCAACAAAATCAAATCAGTCGACACATATAATCATACCATATCAATCAGAAGTCACATTTTTCATTCTTAGCCAAACTATTCTAAATAAATATAATAAAATCTTACCCTTCTAGGTCTTAACACAGAATCTGGGCACACAACAATATAACATCCATCAAGAATTAAACAGCCACGTCTAACTTTTCATTAAAAGATGGGCGTATAAATACTATGCGTCTCACATTAAAATCATGCAAAGCGCTTTCCACAATCAAAAGACTCGTGCAGGTATTCACCTTAAAATCATGCAATATGCTGTCCACGAGAGGTATTCACAAACAACCCATGCATAACGTAGCCACAATTTCCGTAAATGTTTTATTACCACAGTTACCCTAAAGACTGTAGCCTTACTGATTGAAAGGATTAAAATAATCTCGACGACATAGCGGACGATTAGATCCATTTCGTAACATAGGTTTCCCCTTAGGGAGAAAAAAACATAACAATGTTTCTTTTCTGAAATAGCACGAAATGCGATCGAATCGTAGGCTATGTCAAAACTGGAAAACTAGCTATATACACAACAACGGTGCGATGCATAACGTGGCCAAACTATCTACTAAGGTAGTCCGCCCCCAAATTATCTTGGCAACTGATCTATCTAATCCCAAAGTCAATCAATTCTCTGTGCCGTACCTGTCGTGCCTCAAATGGAATGGGGAAGTATGGGTAAGTCTGATCGAACACTAGGTGGAAATCGCCACCTTTAAGTGTATCAGACGTAAAATTAACGTTGTCTTTGACATTACACCTACTTCGCACGACAGATCCCACAGGATCCGTTGCCTCTGCCTCTAATCTACTATCGCCACCGTGTTCTTCCATGCTTGCTTTCTGAATCGACGTTACGTCGTCGGGCTTTACGTTTTCACGTATGAAGTCATATTGGGATACGTCCTCTGACGTACAAATGTTAACTCTTTGGGCATTCGGATCACCGTGATCCTCCGATTCAACATTGTCAGGTGCGTTAACCACCGCAGACGACACGTTCTTTTGACGTTGAACGTACTGCTTAATCATGTTAGCAGGATAAGTATTCACGACGCCCTTGACGTTAATCTTGTAGTTCATTGCATTGACTACTTCGACAACTTCATATGGCCCGTTCCATTGAAGTAACAATTTATTGCACTCATTCGGGAGTAGCAAAAGTACTTTGTCTCCGACGTCAAACTTACGCGACCTCGCGCGTTTATCATAATAAGCATTCTGCTTTACGTCCATTTTTCGGACAATATCCTGTGCTAACTTACACGTTCTTTCTAAACGTTCTTTTAGATCAATAACGTACTGATACGTCAATAACGCACGTTGGTCAGTTTCCTCTACAGACCACAATTCCTTTAATATTTGCATAGGACCCCTAACATTACGCCCATACAACAGTTCAAACGGGGAAAAACCTAATGACTCTTGCGGAACTTCCCTTACTGCGAATAATAATGCTGGGAGATACCTGTCCCAGTCATTCGGACGTTCTACGCACATTTCACGTAATATCTGTTTCAATGTATCATGGAATTTCTCCACGGGTCCTTTACCAGTAGATTGATAAGGAATAGTTGTCAGATCTTGAAGCGACAACAACCTACTAACCTCTCTCATGACGTCAATCGTGATCTTACTATCATGCTCGATTAGCATTTCACTCGGTATTCCTAATCTACTGAACATCTCAACTAACGCTTCGGCTACGCGTCCCGTTTCAATGCCGGGTAACGCTACCGCCTCGGGATATCTCGTCGCATAGTCTATCATTGTTAAAATATAGCGGGATTTCCTGTCAGAACGAGGTTCTATCGGTCCAACTATATCAACAGCGACTCGTTTAAATGGTGTGTCAATCTGTGGCAACTTTCCTAAAGGAACCTTAGTGACACGACCTTTTTGAATAGTCCTTTGACATATGTCACAAGATTTACAAAACCTTGCCACATCACCACAAACTCCAGGCCAAAAGAACTCAGTTAAAACTCTATCCATAGTTTTCTTTATGCCCAAATGACCTGACATCAAGGTTTCGTGCGCCAATCTTAACACCTTTTCACGAAAACCTTCAGGGATAATAAGTTGCAAAGTGACCTTGTTTCCCTTAGTAAACTGCCTATACAATAAATCTTTCTTTCGAATAAACTTAGTTTCACCCCGGTTCAATCCACGACTAATAGTCACATTCCCAGATTCCACTCTTTGCCTTATGCCATTCAATTTAGGGTCAACAACTTGGGCCTGCTTTAATGCCTCCTTATCACTAGCAATAATTTGATCAGGAACTTTAAGTTTCCTATAGACCTCTTCACCTTGCTTAGCTTGTGACCTAGTCACTGCCGCCATTGCAAAATGGGACATATCGGGAAGTTTTGACCCGTCAATATATCCAATAACCAGGTCATACAATGTATCTTCCATGCACAATGCCTCAGTTTTTCCTGTGAAAAATGGACAATCTATGTCAACCATTGCTAAGGGATACCTTTGGGTAGATTCATCAATCAAAGTTACATCAGATTCTCTACCAAGTAACTGATCATTAGAAACCAAGTTTCTACGAACGACACACCCAGTACAACCTGTGTCCCTTAAAACTACAACTGTTTTACCATTAACCGTACCCTGCGCTGTTGGTAATCGCGACCTTAAAAAGTAACAGACACCTTCCCTATCCACGTTATCATTGATTAATGGACTTTCTTCCTTACTCTTATAGAGACCTTCAATTTCATGAGACCTATTCATTGTAGTTTTACAAAAGCTCATTTGATGTCCGCCACCCCGACCACGTCCGCGGGAATAACCCCGACCACGGCCACGATCTGAATTACTACCCTTCGTCTGTACAGTATCGCTCTTACTCTGTGATCTTTGTGTCTCATCTTTCGGTGCATAACTACTCCCCTTACTTCCGCTATACCCGCTTGCACTTGCACCTACCTCCGCACTATATGCTTGCTTCCTATCGGGATTCTTAAAACATTTATATGTTAAATGTCCCTTACCACAAATACTACATTTTATCTCTGGCTTCGCACTCGGCTTATTATCAGATCTACTCCGAGTTACGCCCTTACTATCACGCTGCCCCTTATTAACACAAGCGTAGACACCGCCACGTGCTTCTGCAAATAAATCTGCTTCCCTAGCCATCTCACCTAGATTCGTGAATGTTTTCGGTTTCAAATGAACATATAGTTCTTTACTACAAGATTCTAAAAACTGATCTCTAGCGAAAAAATCGCAAACAGCTTCGTAAGACTGGTCTACTTTCGCCATTTTTAACCATTTATTAAGATACGACCTAAGTCTACTACTAAACTGAATAAACGTTTCGGACTTTTCAGGCCTATCATAGCGAAATTTCTTCCTAAATCCGCGTTCAGTCATATCAAAATTCTTTAACAACGCATCTTTCAACTTGTCATAATCTGCTGCATCATCTACAGACAATCTATCATAGACATCAAGCGCGCGACCTTTAAGTAATGCGCTTAAATATGCAGCCCAAACGTTTTTATCCCATTTATTCGCCGTCGCGTATTTCTCAAACCTTGATAAGTAACTATCCATTTTGTCCTTACTTTCATCAAAATACGGTAACTTGGGATCTCGCGCATGCGCTAACTTTTCAGACTTCTGTTTTTCTAATTCAACCCTAAACGTTACCTTCTGCAAATCTATCTGATTCTTTAACTCGCGTTGCTGCAATTCAAAACTATACTTCAACTTTTCTAACTCGACCTCGCTCGACAACTTTGCTTCCTTATCGCTTTCGACTTGAGACAACCTAGCTTCCCTATCTTTCTCGGCTTGCCGCTCTATACTTTCAATCCGCGCCATCTCGATTTCCCTATCCGCCGCAATCTTAGCTTCTTCCGTCGCGATCCTAGCCAATTCAATTTCCCTATCTTTTTCGGCTTGCGCGATCCTAGCTAACTCAAGTTCCCGGTCTTTATCGGCCTGCGCGATCCTAGCTAACTCAATTTCCCGGTCTTTATCGGCCTGCGCAAGCTTTTCTTTCTCCGCCGCGATCTTCTCTTTATCAAGTTCCCTTACCGCGTGCCTTTCTGCCCTTTCAGTCTCTTGCTGTTGCTTTACAAATTCCTGCAATGCCTGCCCTTCATAACCTAACTCCCTTCCCGTCTTAACTAACTGATCCATGACGCTTAACGTAATGCTCACGTTAACTTATCTGAAACCGATGTTCACTTATAGTCACACACGTTAACTAAAACGTTAACAATAATAATAACGAACTAATCCAACTAAAACGTTGATTAATTAGTATACTCGCGATCTGGACGTAGCCATTAAAGTTACGTTCATAACAGACCGGAAATGACGTCATAAACTGACGTTGACTTTGCCGAGAATTACTTTTCACTATTAGATGACGTAATTAACCCCCATTACAATTACGCCCAACTTGATCTAGCGTATCGGATATACAAACGTAACGTATGTAACGCAACGTATTAACACTGACACGACAACTGTACGTCCTACATTACAAAACCTTATAAGATACCAACGGTAAATCAAACTTAAGATTCCGCTATTAGGTTTAATTCATTGTAACGATATTATATAACGTTACGGGTGACCTACGTTACTAAATCAGGACATAAAATGGACCTCAGTAACGGTTACGACACAACGTACAAAACGTTTAGGTTAATAAACTTACAGATTGTCATGCAACAACAGTGCCAAGGTACTCAAACGGACCTTAAAACTAAATATGTATCATCCGTGCCAAGACTATTCAGGTCTATATACCTCAGTTCCCCTACTCAGATATGCAACCTGTTACATTTTATCATAGATTAATGCATGGGCTATCGCACTTCATCACGTAGGGAATAAGGATAGTTGACCTTAATTGAGTGTAGGTTACATTTACAAGAATTAAGTGGCAAAATTGCTCCCCTAAAATTCACAGCCTTACAAACATCCTTACGTCACCTTAGAAAAGAACAATCAGAAAGTCAATAATAAAAAAAATGTCTGACAAAATTGTGCCTAGATTCTGTATATATTGTCAATGTCTTACACTGGCAGATATTAACCAGAAGTCAAATCCCGTTACTTCATGACACCATGTTACGCAGAAGGTTTTACACTCGGTCGACACGGGTGCAGAGCCTTATGCGTCGCCAGGACGGCGGAGGGTGACTTCCGGTTAAAGGGTTATCTACTAGTGTAATACACTAACAAGGAAACTCTAACAACGTTAGAATTTTTTTAAGTTTATATATAATGTAAATTTTATATACAACAATACAATTTACAACTGTCACAATTACAATAATATACAACACATATCAGTTCATGTCGCTGGCCCAAGTAAGGTGTTTGTTTCAAATATGTAATCGATTTGCGTACAATACGCAAATAGATTACCGTCTGACGTCAACACCGTACTCGGCTCAGCGCCATGAACTAAAGGAAAACACAAAGAACAAAAAAACGTTAGTTTGAGCTCATAGAAAAAAACAAGGCCTTATGTTGGTAGACTTCAATTCGTCGTTCCCTGGATCATGTCATGGGCCAGTCCATATATCATGAGGAACACCAACTTATAATTACACGTGCACGATTATATACTGGTCGCTCCCTGGATCGTACCAGGGACCAGTCTATATATATTAACACACCTTAGTGGACGAACACTGTCCCACACTTGATGTGACCTTCAGATCTTATCACAGAATCTGGCAAAACTGAGCTAACCACTTCCGCCTACATTTTGTGCTTCCCGCCTCTGCTTGGGAACCTTGCACAAACGGCGTTGTAACTGCCTCTACCCGGGTTGGTATTAACCTGGAGACGTATATCGCATCTCCAGGTGAGACGTGGCTCTAAGCCCTAACAGCTGACTGCCGGACTTGATGTGCCTAAAAATAACGAACTTACACTTAATACATTGTAACTACATAATAACAATGCGTAAGACTTGGGCCTGTCTTGGAAATACCATACAACGCCCTCGGCGAATGCCGAGCATAACGTGCACACGCCAGCCGTGTCACTAGACACGACTCGCGCTCACGATGTAAAGCTAAAAGTGTGCTTACCACTTCCCCCAATGAAGAAACGTAGATCCTACCACGCATGTGCGTCGAAGGATCTGACGTCAAACATTGTCAAGAAGTATACTGACGTCAACAGGCATTACCATGACATACCCCACATAAAACAAGAATAATCTAAACAATGACTTATTTACATTAAATTGATTGACCAAAATCTAACTCGCATATGTATTAATTCATTTCTTTAAACTAAGCGTAATACCATTTGCCATAGAATATAATAGCTGAATAAGCGTTTCTCACACATTTGGGATCATAACGTTTGATCTGACATCATGACATCAATGATGTTATACCATATGACGCCGTCTAATGAAGGCAAATCAAACGCATGATGACCAAATGTTACCATTATAACTTATGGAAAAAACCCTTAATGCGGTGCATGCTATGGCGTCAATTGACGTCACGAGTATATAAATTAGTTCCATTACAAATCAATCTACTTCTATAGGCCACGTATACGTGAAACTAATATAAAAAGTGCTGACGTCGCAATAACATGAATGCAACTGACGTCACATGAATAACATGAATGCAACTGACGTCACTGGACGTCAAATAGACGCACACCATTGCAACCAACATCAGTGATATAAACTATTTCCGAAATTTACAAAACTTCCTAATATACAAATATTATGCGCAGCATGCTTACTAACAAAATCGGTCGACACATGCGCAGCCTGATCACTGCCAACAAAATCAAATCAGTCGACACATATAATCATACCATATCAATCAGAAGTCACATTTTTCATTCTTAGCCAAACTATTCTAAATAAATATAATAAAATCTTACCCTTCTAGGTCTTAACACAGAATCTGGGCACACAACAATATAACATCCATCAAGAATTAAACAGCCACGTCTAACTTTTCATTAAAAGATGGGCGTATAAATACTATGCGTCTCACATTAAAATCATGCAAAGCGCTTTCCACAATCAAAAGACTCGTGCAGGTATTCACCTTAAAATCATGCAATATGCTGTCCACGAGAGGTATTCACAAACAACCCATGCATAACGTAGCCACAATTTCCGTAAATGTTTTATTACCACAGTTACCCTAAAGACTGTAGCCTTACTGATTGAAAGGATTAAAATAATCTCGACGACATAGCGGACGATTAGATCCATTTCGTAACAGTACAATTGTCCCAAGCTACATCAGCATACTCTAATATTGGTCTGACAAAAGATATATATATAATTTCCAACGATTTTCTATCTAGAGTAAATTTTAACTTGCGCATAATATGTAACCTAGTCCAAGCTTTAGAAGTAATATAATTTATATGTTCATGCCATGTTCCATCATTTGAAAGAAATATCCCTAAGTGTTTATGACTAGTAACTTCGTTAATGGGTTCGTTACTCATTATCAGTGGGGGGTGAAGAGGCCTATTTGTTTTCCTAGAAATTATAAGAGATTCAGACTTAGCAGGATTAAACCTAACCAGCCAACGTTTTGCCCACTCATGAATTGTGTCAAGATCAGAATTAAGTTGTCTGGCTGATTCGACCGGTTCATTGACTATCAGATATAAACTAGTATCATCTGCAAATAATTTGATAGTTGAATGAATATCACTAACTATGTCATTTATGTAAATCAAAAATAGTAGGGGGCCTAAAATGGAGCCTTGCGGAACTCCAGCTGCTATCTCAACCCAGTCAGAATACGCACCCGGGATAATTACTCTTTTTTTCTATCAGAAAGATAATTTGTCAGCCATTCGAGAAGTGATGCACCTATGCCTGTTCGTTTTAGTTTAAAAAGAAGACCTTTATGCCAAACACGATCGAAAGCTTTGCTTATATCACAGAAAATTGCCCTGACCTCTTTACCGTCATCTAAAGCTTTACAAAAAGTGTTGTAAATATCAACAAGTTGATTAACGGTAGAGTCGCCAGGTACAAAGCCTGATTGTAAACAAGTAATTGCATGTTGGTCAAGAAGAAAGTTAAACATATGTTTATGGACAATTTTTTCCATTACTTTGCCCAAAGCACTTAGTAGGGATATAGGTCTATAGTTACTTACTAAAGAAGGGTCATCTTTCTTATGCAGAGGTGAAACATTTGCTTCTTTCCAGGCATCAGGAAAAATACTCTTAGACATAGAATAATTAAATAAATCACATAATGGCTTAGACAGAGTGGAAGATAATTCTTTCAGAATCCTATTATTTACATTATCTGGTCCTGTGGATTTGCCTAATTGTAGAGTCTCTAGGACACTTTGCACCTCATGCTGTGTAAAATTTATATTATTTAAAGAGGGACCAGTGAACTCTATAGAGTCGGGAAGAATTGAAGAACTATCATCAAGAAGAGTTTGTTGGGCAAAGTAATTATTTAGCAAATTAGCTTTCTCCGTATTATCAGAGATATATGTTTCATTCTGATATAAGGGGGGAATTGTTGAAGTTAGTGTCGGTTTTATGAAGGATTTTAATGTTTTCCAGTAATCTTTTGCTGTTAGGTTAGATGATTTGAGTTTGGTGGCAAGAGAGTTGATGTAGTCTTTTTTAGATCTCCGAAGGAGTGATGTTACCTCATTTCTTAATTTTTAAATTTATTAAAAGTTTCGATAGATTTATCTTTTTTATATTTTTTAAATAATCGATTCCTTTTGCGCATTAATTTACGTAAGTTATTATTCATCCAAGGTAAATCTTGTGGTCTGATAGTGACAGTTTTGGACGGAATACATTTTTCAGCAATATTCAATAGACTATTTGTAAAATTCTTTGCATATAAATTAATATTATCATTATAAGTGGAATTCCAATCATAATCATTTACTATTTGGCGAAGTTCATCATAATCACCTTTGTCATATAGCCAGATTTTACGAGTAAAAGGTTTTGAAATATATTTCTTAAATTTAAATATACAATATGTTGGACAGTGGTATCTGATGTCTTGCGTCAAGAAGGGTTCTCCAACTCCTGATAAATGAACTGAATGCATATTACTGACCATTATTAAATCTATGATAGTGGATGAAAATTCTGTGAAATTGGTAGGTTCGTCAATAAGCTGTGTTAGGTTATACTGTTGACAGATATCAATAATTTTTCTCTCTGACTGTGGGTTGAGTATGTTAAAGTTAAAGTCTCCGAGTATGGCAATATCTGTTATACCATTATCAACAGCTAGGCCAATAGAATTTTCGATATCACTGAGAACCTGAGGAGTAGAATTTGGAGGTCTATAAAAGGTTCCTACTAATATTTTTCTATTTCTGATATTAATTTCGATCCAAAGACATTCAAAACTTATCAGTTCTAAATCATTTCTCCTCGCACACGGTATACCATTTTTGACATAAACGGCGATACCACCATGACTATCGCCAGTACGATCTCTCCTAAACGGCGACTGAAAGTCATTAAATTCAAGATCTTGAGTTGTAATAGAATTGTTTAACCACGTCTCAGTCAGGGAAACCAAATCAAAATTTGAAAATTCAGGACCAATAATATCAACTTTATGTACCAAGCTCTGAACATTATAATGAACCACTGAAAAGTTACCTTGAAATATCGGAAATGAGGAGGATGAGGATGTATCACTTTGATTATCTAAATCTGGGCCAGGATTTTTCTCTACGTCGCCAGCTTGGTATAATAATGTAGCCAGAAATATAGTTAATTCAAACATATTGAAGCTTTTGTACCCTTTCATTTTAGATAGTTTGTACCTATGCAATCCTATTCGCGCCCTGTAGATACTTAAGTCAATAGACATATTACGAAATACAATCGATTAAAGACCATAAGATATTTTTGGGCGCGGTTAGAAAATAACTACCTGATAAAAGGGTTAAGTTGCTACTAACGCAGTCAATTACCACTTGAGGATATAGAAAAAAAGACACAGACAGACGAACAGATGTAAAAAACTGTAGAGCGCAAAGAAAAAAAGGAAAGCAAAAGAATAGAAAAGCTGAAAAAAGTAACATTTTGAAGAAATATACAACAGATAGGGAAAAAAAAAATAAAACTATATAAATGAAATAAATCTCCTTTGAGAGAATGTGATTATGGAGTTAAACTTCATATAACTGGCGTCGCGCAATAGGGCACCTTGACTCAAGCAAGAACATAAAAGACAAAAGGAAGCAGAACAGACTAGTCTGCGCCGACTCCCGGTAAATATAAATTTATGAAAATTACAGATTCCGATTTGTCCGTACAATTACACGGGCCGATCGGAGCGCTCACTGCTCGCACGTGGCCTGTGACCCATAAAACCCGACGCCAGTCATAATAGGCAAAAAGAAAAAAAAAAACGTCACCAATCATTTTACAAAAAGGTAGACAAGTATTATAAAAACGACTGTAACGCAACACAATTTCAAAATAAGTATGACGAAAAGTTTTCATTCTTCGTCTTCACTAACCAAAAGTACACAAGATGAGGCTACGCCTAAATAGCTAAAAAAAAAGGGGGGAATATAGGAAATATACTTATGACTTCATACTGTAAGTTGCAAGCAACAAACATACGCTATATGAGAATATGCCTTAATAACTTGTATGAGAATATACTTATGACTACGTACTGTACGTTACAAACAACAAACATAAGCCAGATGAGAAAATGCCTTAATAAATACTTATGGCTACTATACGTTGCAAACAACAAGCATACGCTAGGTGAGAATATGCCTTAATAACTTCTATAGAGAGTATACTTATAATGACTACCTACTGTACATTGCAAAAATGGGAAATAAATAAATAACATAAAACAAATATGTGCCAATTGAGAGTATGCCTTAATAACTTGTATAGAGAATATACTTATGACGACATACTGTACATTTCAAAAAAAAAACACAACCATATGCGAAATCGGTAAGGTCATGACCTCGTGACGTTTCACGTCATCTAAGTGTATAGCTCGTGCGAAATAAACCAATGCACGCACACGCACAAAAGCATTGTTAGTTTGGAATAACGGTGACCAAGGATTATTATTTCTCGTATGTAAGTAGAAATGTAGAAAAAGTCAACTTTGAAAGCCAATGGTATACTTGGTCCACTATGTTGCACCACACAGAGTAAGGCAACGCAGTGGACTCAGTACCATAAGGCCCAATAGGTAGAGTTTTGAAAAAAATCTCTACGTGTTGTTAGCTTATACATACATATACATGTGCTTAGTTGTAACCTAAAGTGGGTCCCAGCCACGAAGGTCAGACGCCCAAAGAATAGTATAAACGACATACATACCATAAAGAACGGGGTGGGATTGCAAAGTTTCCATATCAAATGCGAAACTATACAACCTCATCCAACTCGGTCCAATACCCAAACATAGACGTCGATATCATCTGAGGCTAAGACTCAAATCGGTCATGTCAGTAATGAGCTATACCAGCCCATGCCAAAACATAATGAATCCAAATCTAGCATAGAATGATTTGCAGAAAATCATGATGATCAAAGGAGTCACGATCATTCTCAGGCGCCATATGATGATACAAGACTATTAATAGGCGATGTTTATAATATATACAGATATATGTACAAAGGCTGTATCTACAATTTAATACAAAACTCTGCAGCAATACGTGAACGTGCACAGATAATGGAGTGGACAGACAAACTAATTGATTAACCATAACATACCGGAGTGCACTTAGTCGTTGGGACACACATACATTATTAATAAGGAAATCCAGTGAAATAAGTTATTTTTGTGATACAACTACGTCCTCAATACCATAATCATTATATTTCTTAATTTAGTTATTTGGACTCGAGAATAATACTACAGTGGACTCGACAGTATCGGATCATCGACAGTATCGGATCACCCTTTATGCAGATTTTGTCCTTGTCCCAAATCAGTGATTATCACCACTTTAACTCCTGTCGGTCAAACCTTGGGCTGGGCTGGGATGGCTTTCTGACTCGGAAGGTTATCATCACCAGGTAATGGTAGTTTCATATGTCTTGTCTGGGAGAGCTCCTTGGCCTGTAGACGTTATGTAATTCCTGATGGGAACCACTTCTTCACCAAGATGCATTCAGTCTAGTTGTGGTGCTTACTAATTGGGCTGTTCCACGTCCATCTTCTGGATGTTTTTTGTGTGTGTGGTTGGGGCGGGTGGGTGGGTGGGTGGGGGGACATGGCAATTTGTCAGTGCTAGTTTGCAAACTCAAGAAGTTTGAACCTCCCTCACTTGTCCCAGCATTGCAGTGGTGTCCACGTATCTCTCCCAAGCATCCCTTCCAGTTTTAGCTAGCCATTCCTTTGTACAACCAGATTGTCCTTCTTCTGTGCTTGGAATAAGTGGTAAAATCTTTATAATTCTTTTTATAAAATCTAAAGTGTCGGCGAACATCAGATAAATAGAACTCTAGACAAAAAATCTTGCACGTTAAAATGAGCCTCGACATGGCAAAACCAAGAAAGTGGCGTGTGCGCCCAGTGAAGACTCAGATCAACCTGGGCAGCCGCCCTGTCTTGATATCAGTCTTCGCTGTTCACTTAAAGTATTGTTAAGACTCTAGGCTAGCTCCATGCGGACAGCGAAGTTCTGATCAGACTGAACGGATGTCCAGGCTGATCTGAGTCTTTGCTTGGCGCTTATGCGACTTTGTTGGTTTTGTTGTGTCATGCTCAATTTCTGTTTAATGTTAAAATGTTTTGACATACCTTTATCGATACAATCAAACATATATTTAGGAACACGGCGACAATGCTAAGAAGCACCACGGGTATGATATGATCCTCGGCTAACATGTTTATGTCGAACACTTTTTGAAATTGATTTCAACTCTGCGCTATTTCTTTCATTTTTTCTTCTTCTTTCTTCTCTGTTGGGTACATCTGATTTGCTTGCTATAAGTATTGGATAATACAAATTATTTCTTCTATAATTTTTTCTTGAACTTCAAGGTGAACTTTCCACACTTATAGCAAAATAGTTTTGAAATTTATACTAAAACATGCATCCGTACTTCATTTTAAGGTTCTAGTTTAAATCGCTATTGCACAGGTTTAACATTAATCCAACAGAATAAAGTTTAAACTGTGGTATGAACAGACCATTTTACTGATAATTTTCGTTTTGTAACAGCATAACGTTTATCAGTTCAGGTGTCAACAGGGTGAAAATTGCTGTTTTTGACGTCAATCAGTGAGAAACGCTGCAATTATAATAAGTGTAATGGTAATAGCGTACAATACTTACTCAAAGCATTGGGATACTTCAAACAATAAGTTAAATAATCATTATATTCAACAAGTTCCCAGCAGGCACACAAGTTTGAATCAACCTTGATTCAACATTGATTCAACTTTACTTTGATTAAACCTTGAATCAAGGTTGATTCAACCGTTACATTGAATCAAGGTTGAATCAAGGTTGATTCAACCTTGTGTGCCTAGTGGGTTATTATGTTTCCGATTGGGAATGGAATTGTGCGTTTACCGGGATGTGTTTAGGGATAAGGTAGATTCATCGAATAGCAATGTTATACTTTGGTAACAACTATAATTACTGTCACTGCGGTACTAAATTTGGGTGTCCCAACTTTTAGATTGTTTTCACAATAAGCGTGGCCGTGTCGTGTCATGCCAAGGCAACCTTTGCACGCGCGTAGTATCATCGAGGAATACACCGTGCGGTTTTGGAAAAAAATCGAGAACAATGTCCAATTATTGGTTTTCGAAATGCATGTTTAAGCTCTGACCAACTTGGGAATTTGTGCAGTCTAGTCCCAAGGTCACATTTTTATTTCATGCTCAACTCAGCTGAGCATGAAATTTTACCTACTAATAAATACCAAATTACTGATAAGTGCATTTTTTCTAACTCAGTTTAGCTGAGTATGAAATTTTCTCTGCTTATGAATATGAAAATACCAACTAATTTTCTCTGCTTATGAATATGAAAATGCATTTTCATATTTATCAGCAGAGAAATTCATGCTCAGCTGAGCTGAGCGCGAAAACAGTTTTATAACCTTTGGGCCTGGTCTGACAATACACATTTCATGTACGAGCCGCAACACGACAAAACCAATTTGCACAGCGGTAGCCGTATTCGTACCGACGCATGTTTGTCTACGAAAACAGCTAATACAGAAGCTGTATTCGTACGAATAGAGCTTACGGAGCAGTGTATTCCAAGGAAGTCCTATTCGGTACAACAGAGGTACTTTATTTTTGTAGCTGTATTCGTAGGCAAATGCGGCTACTGCTGCTCAAATTATGAGATAATGGTTTTAGTGCGGGAGGGGACAATAGGGTAGTCGTCCGTCTATCTGGAAACACTGACTCCTGGGATCTTAAGAGTTTCAAAGACATAAAGCTGGACAACACTGTGAAGATAATTAACATCACTGTTTGAAGCCAGACAACATCTTTCCTATAATTTAGAGTCTGTTGGAGTTTTGCCCCTTTCAACGTCTATCACGTCACCTTCTGTGGTCTAGTCGGTTATTGTTCATTGTCTACCATTGTCTACCAAAGAAATGCGGGTTTTCCGTATTTGCAAAATTAACATTCAAAATTTGAAATTAAGATCACTGTCATGTTCCATCCATATTTAGCTCTTTCTTTATCGAAAACTCATAGGAACCCTTAGAATAAGGGCTTCCTCCGAATAGAGCTAACGGAATTGCTATAATCACAGGTAGCCCTATTCGGTACATGAGGACGGACAGCGACTCAGCTCTGTGGACCAGTAAATTTCACACTTCGTATATGTCACACTGTGAAAAATTCGTACCAATTCCTCACAGCACGTGACAAATTGGTACCAATATGTCACACGTAAGTGACAAATACGTACGAAGTAGAATTTCAGATAACATGCATGTGAATTCTTCACACTGCTAAAACCACCCTCAGTGTTTTGCATTTTGCATTCGATATCAATTATTCACATGTATGGCAAAATTCTATAAACGTGGAAAGAAATTTTAACATGTAACAGAAAATGTGCATATATTTTACAATGTACGCTTTGAAGTTCTGAGACAGGAGTTACAATGCTCAAGGGTAAATCATTAACATGAGCCACGTCGCGAGAAAACCTTTGTTCGGGTTTCCCGACCAGATCCGCCAGACTGTGCAGCTATAGAAACAAGCTGTGTTTTTTAATTTCGGATTTAGAAACTTGGGAGATTCTTCAGTCTATGCAGCAAAAAACAAAGGCGCTGATCAGTCTGAGTGGTTACGGAGTTGATCTGCGCCTTTTTGCATACGCAAAAATCTGAATTTCTCATGACGCGGCTAATATGTAGTCAGGGAGAGCGAGGCTATCGAAAAGCTATATCTGAATTTGATATCCCTTTGGAGGGCTCTCTTTTTTGTATTTAATGAATTATGTCCCGGGAGACATATTGATTTTGCCCGGGTCGTCTGTCCGTCTGTCACAAAATCATGTCCGCTCTGTAACTTAAGAAAAAACCATGAAGAAAAATTCATTATATTTCATAAAAATAGTAGCCAACATGAGACGACATGCAGAGTGCAAGAACTGTAACTCTGGATTGCGATTTTTGGAGTTATGGCCCTTTGAAATGGAAAATAGTAAATTTTGCGATATGGTTGTGTCCGCTCTGTAACTCAAAAATCGTCATAGGTACCTTCATGAAACTTCATACAAACATTGAACAACATTAGACGACATGCAGAACGCAAGAAGCATAACTGTTGTATTTATACCTTTTGAGTTATGTCCCTTTGAACTTCGTAAGAAGCTGTTCCTAGACAAAATCACAAAATCCGCTCTATAACTTTGGAACTGTTCAAGATATATTCATAAAACTTCATACAAATATTGAGCACCAAAAGATGACATGAAGAGTTTAAGAACCATAACTCTTGAATATGTTTTATTTGAGTGACGTCCCTTTGAAGTTTGTAATTGGCCGTCTATACTATTGCACATGTTTAGTAGCACATTTATGCACATATGCCAACGGTTTGAATTTGAATTAATTACAAAATTATGGATGTATTCGCAAAACTTATTAAATGTACCTCGAACACACCTGTCAAGAATTGTTACGACTTATACACGTCTGTGATGAATTTATACACATTTGTCCCAGCTGTGAAACTTCGTACTAATTCATCACAGCCGTGGAATTCTGTCACGGACATATGTGAAAATTTTGTACCAATTCTTCACATCTGTGCTAATTTGGTACCTATTCTTCACATCTGTGAGGATTTGGTACTGATTCTTCACATGTGCGAGGATTTGGTACTTATTATTCACATGTGAGGATTTGTACCGATTCTTCATAGGTGTGAAGAATTCGTACCAATTCTTCACATCTGAGAAAAATTCGTACCAGTTTCTCACAAATGTGTTATATAGAATTCTTTACACGTGTGAAAAAAAGCGTACGCGTAAAACAAAAATGCACGATTTCTTCACAGGTGTGACGAATACGTACTTATTGTTCACACGTCAAAAATTATAAAAATGTGGAAAATGAGCACAAATTTTACCCCTCAAAAATTATCGAAATTGACTGTACGTATATGTATGTGACATTTGCCAAATGCCTCGTATTGGTACCAATTCTTCACAAGGGTGTGACAAATACGAAGTGTGAAATTTACGGCTCAACATAGCTCTATACGGAGAAGCCTACGAAATCGAGCTCATTTCGTACGAACAGAGCTACCATGCTGAAGAGTACCTTATTTCGGAGCATGACACGTTTTCCTCCCAATAAAACGACCCTGTGCTTGGTGAGCCTAGATTACAGAGGCACTGTCCTTTTTTCTTGGACACTTTAATATCGGTAGCGCAGTCGGTAGGGCGTCTGACTTATAAGCCAGAGGTCCTGGGTTAGATACCCGGTCCGGCCACTTACTTTCATTTCTCCTTCTGCTGATTCAAGAAGGGCAGTTGTCAGTTACTGGTGAAAGTAAGTGCACTTAATACTGGTTAACCGCTTAGAAGGTCTAAGCCTGCCCAGGAATAGGGTGGTTAGATTAACTTACCGTCCCGACATGACCATAGTTGTTTACCGTGGACGTTAAACAATAACACAACAACAACAAAAATAAATATCGCAGATTCAGTATTTTCGGATAGACGGACTGTAGTACCGAATAGGGCTACATGTACCTCCCAATAAGTCACTCCGTTAGTACACAGTCTGTTTGTACATTTCGATTAAGTAATTTGCACATGTATTGTCGTCAAGGTTCTTCTTAGTTTTTTGAAAATGGACATTACTAAAATGAAAAGGAGCAAAACTCAGAAAAAAACACGGGTCAGCATTTTTTTTCATGAGAAACTCACATATTAAATTTCAAGACCCTATGCCCGGTGGTAATTGAGCCCAGCAGCTGCACAAGTATCAATTATCAGGGGAAATAATTTCGTAATAATTGATTGCACAGTTAGCTAACCTTTACTAAAGTAGTTAACTTTTCAAGGATTACTATTATACCAAAGATCAGCTTCCTAGACGAAGCAGTTCAAAAAATGAAAAAAAAAAAAAAAAAAAAAAAAAGGCAAATTTAAATAAGGGCCATCAAAATTTTACGGAATTCTCCAGAAAGTTAATCAGGTAATCTATTCCCCATACCGGACCAGTGTTTCAAATATCAAGGCCATAGCTCAAAACTTTTTAAGATTATCTTGCTAACAAGAAATTCATTTAATTTTTTAAAACAAGGGGCATAACTCAAAAAAGGGGCATAACTCGGAAAAAATACCGGTCAGCTATTTTTTCATGAGAAATTCAGATATAAAATTTCAAGACCCTATGGCCAGTGGTTCTTGAGCCCAGCAGCTGCATAAGTATCAATTATCAAGGGAAATAGCTTCATAGGTGTTGAATTCAGAGTTACCTAACCTTTACTAAAATATTGAACTCACAAAGGACTTCTACTATACCAAAAATCAGCTTCCTAGATCAAACGGTTTAAAAAATGACAAATTGCCAAATTCAAGCAAGGGCCATAAATCAATCGAACTTTTACGGATTCTCCCAAAAGTTTATCAGGTAATTTACTCCTCATACCAAATCAGTGTTTCAAATATCAATGACATAGCTCACAGACATTATGAGTTATCTTGCTAGTAAGATATTCATCTCATTTTTTTGAAAAGGGGCATAACTCGGAAAAGGGGCATAACTCGGAAAAGAAATAAAATACGGGTCAGCTATTGAATTCACATATAAAGTTTCAAGACCCTAGCATGCATGGTTCTAAAGTAATTGGAGGCATTAAAAAGCGTGACGAACGGACGAGCGGACGAACGGACGGACGGACAAGCCGAAACTGCCCCACCAACTGTTTCTAAGTTGGGAGCATAAAAAACTAGTCAGAGCTAGTCAGACTCCACAGCAGCGCAGGCTTGCTTGAGTATGTACACCTACGATAAGTATATTTTCCTGTGTGGCCGTGTATCTAGCAGTTATCGACCTAGCAAGTTCAAAGTTATCATGACTGCGAGGAAAATCAGAAACCGCGAGCATCCTGGACAACTCTTCCACGTTTAATTTGTCAATTTTCTATAGTAGAATTCTATTAGAGCCGCGACACGACAACAAAGTGGTTGTGCGCCAAGCGAAGACTCAGATCAGCCTGGGCATCCGCCCAGTCTGATCAGAGTCTTCGCTGTCCGCATGGAGGTAGCTTAGACCTGATCTTAGGCTCGGCTTGGCGCACACCCATTAATTTGATGCGACTCATTTGTCTGCCTTGACGCAGAATATGTATAAACGCATGACACATACTTTATTGCCGGGCCGCGTAGCGCAATCTGTAGGGCACCTGACTCATAAGTCAGAGGTCCTGGGTTCGAAACCCGGTCTGGCCACATACTTTCGTTTCTTCTTCCGCTGATTCAAGAAGGGCAGTTGTCAGTTACTGGCGAAAGTATGTGCACTTAGTACTGGTTAACCGCTGCCCAGGAATAGTGTGGTTAGGTTAACTGACCGTCCCGACATGACCTTAGCTGTTTACCGAGGACATTAAGCATCAAATCAACCAACAAACCAACAAACTTTATTACATCGCAGGCGCTCCGTACGCCTGTAAGGTAAAGTCGGTTCTTCATGGAGAGGTTTAATAGACCAGTCGCGAAAAGCAAGGCAAGTGTAGTACGAATAAGGACTGCCCGTGCCTAAATACGCTCCATGGAATAATGGTTTATCGCGTGTTTGCGTCATGGTTTAATCTTTTATTCTCTGTCACAATACGATACGCTTACAAGGGCCGGCGGTTTCAAGAAAATCGCAGGAAAAGGAGGTGGGTTGAATAATTGACCCTAAATTTTGATATATCTACTTGATGAGTAAAATCGAAAGTACAATCGATAGGAAATATAAAAAGCTACACACATTTTTTTTCATGACGTTAGAGATCACGGCGCAGGGGTCTGCCTACCAAGAAGTGTGCGCACGGATCTTGCTAGGTTTTCCCTCTTTTCCTCTTATTTCTCCATATTAAAATCTTCAAGAGTTCCTTCAATAGCAGATATCACATACATGTATATGTTTAGAGCTTCCGTTCAGATCCTCTTTGTTTATATTGTATAATTATTCACATGTATATTTTTGAAAAGAATAAATATTGTTTAAACCAAAGAAAGAACATGGGTCATACTTCGAAGATCTGGCTATTCAAGCCTCCTCGGTAACCTGGCGATATCTGGTGACTAAAGCCAGAAATGCAAACTCTTAATTTCTTAACTTAAATAATCAAAATCTTAAAGAGTTCCTTCAAGAGCAGAGAATACATTCAGAAGAAGGAACTTTGGCCAGACTACGTAGTTTCGGCTAATAAAGCCGAAGCCTAATAAAGCATTTGATTCAAAGACTAATTAGTTTAAAAGGATCCAAATGAATAACAAGAGGGCCATGAGGCCCTGAATCGCTCACCCGAGCAATTGGCAAAGTGGCTTTTTCTTACATCTGAAATTGTCAAACTATGAGCCTTGGGTCAAAAGTCAAAGAATGACCATGACCTCTAGTACTCATAAAGATAACTGTATTTACCAATTTTTAGGCCTAAATCTTCAAAACTTTCCATGAAATCTTATGTTCTAGCATTTTCCCATATTTGACCTTGCCGTAAAATATTCAAGGTCAACCCAAGGTCATCATTTTGAACAATCTTGATAGTACTGGAGTACCCATTGCTACATACTAAGTTTCAAGGCCATCGGTCAATTGGTTCTGGAAAAAGAAGATTTTTAAAGGTTTTTACTATTATTAGGCATGGCGGCCATGTTGGTCATGTGACCTGGGCCGTTTGAACAAAATTTCATTCCTTTAACACCTGAAAGCTCTATAAGAAATTTGATTACAATTGGTCCAGTGGTTTTTGAGGAGATTGTTTGAAATTGTAAAAATATGACAGTTCTGGGTCAAAGGTCAAAGAATGACCTTGACCTCTTGTACTCACAAATCTTCATGTACTCAATAAGCTGACTGTGTATACCAATTTTTAGGCCTTAATCTTCAAAGCTTTCCAAGAAATCTTATTTTCTAGCATTTTCCTTTATTTGACCTTGCCATAAAAAAGGTCAAGGTCAACCCAAGGTCATAATTTGAACAGTCTTGGTAGTACTCAAGTACCCAATGCTACATGCCAAGTTTCAAAGCCATCGGTCCATTGGTTCTGGAGAAGAAGATTTTTAAAGGGTTTTACCACATATGGGCATGGCGGCCATGTTGGTCATGTGACAAGGACGGTATGAATAAATTTTTGTTCCCTCAATCCCTGGAGGCTCTATATGAAATTTGGTTACAAATGGTCCAGTGGCTTTTGAGGAGATTGTTTGAAATTGTCAAAATATCAGAGTCCTGGGTCAAAGGTCAAAGAATGACCTTGACCTCTTATACTCATAAATTTTCATGTACTCATTAAGATGACTGTAGATACCAATTTTTAGCCCAAAATATTCAACAGTTTCAAAGATATCTTAAGTTCTAGCATTTTGCCATATAAAAGCACAAGGAAGCAAATTTGACCTTACCGTAAAAAAGGTCAAGGTCAACCCAAGGTCATAATTTGAACAATCGTGGTAGTACTCGCATACCCGATGCTACATACTAAGTTTCAAGGCCATTGGCCCATTGGTTCTGGAGAAGAAGATTTTTAAAGGTTTTTACCATATATGGGCATGGCGGCCATATTGGTCATGTGACCAAGACCATTTGAACAATTTTTCGTTCCCCCTTCCTCTGGAGGCCACATATGAAATTTGGTTACAATTGGCCCAGCGGTTTCAGAGGAGAAGTCATTTGAAATTGTGGACGGACGACGGACGACGGACGACGGACGGACGGACGACGGACGACGACGGACGACGGAGCCTTACCATCCTATAAGCTCCCCCGGAGCCGCTGGCTCAGGTGAGCTAAAAAGCGATCATTTAGAATTAAAGTCTAAACCAATGAAATATTTCTGATTTCTCAGAATATATCCTCTGATCTCAAAGGACAAAAATAAATATAATCTGCACTATGGATGGTGTACAGGGAGACGTTTCACGACCGCCACACGGCACACTAGCTGCAATGAAATAAAATCAAAATCTTAAAGAGTTCCTCCAAGAGCAGAGAGCATATTCAAAAGAAAGAACATTCGAATTTCAGAAGCAAATTTTTCAGTTTTTTTTTGGCATTTGAAAGCGTCTGGTGTCCTCCCAGTATGTATTTTAGAACTGATACTAAGAGCATGCAACACCATGGTACTGGCATATACAGAGAACTCAACATTAATAGGATGCTTGAATAATAGGTTGTGAGGGTCATTCAAAACGTCATTGGCAGCAATTACATGTACGTAGAAATATGCTACGGCTGTTGAAAGGATATCTAGTGAAGTCATTTCTCTGAACTCACGCCCAGAATTCCCCTTAAAGAACCAGTGTTTGCAATGGGTTAGTTTCTTTACAATAAATATTATGGTGATTCAGACTGGGATACTAAAGGACTTCTATGATTAAGGCGAGGATTTTCCCCATTAGACCGGCGCGACAGGTCCGAATTTTCAAAAGTATAAAGTGTGCAAATTTTTCTTAGCAGAGCTTCCACAAATATGTAAGCCGTATGAAATCAGATTATTTGTGATTCAGACCCAAAGACATTGGGAGATAATCCAGTCTGAACCTACCTACCCTAAATTCAAGGTTTTCGCATGCCTCATTTTTTGAGGTGATAAAAATATTGAAATCAGTCATTCATTTCATACATTTTTGTCATCAATGCATGCTAAATACACGCATATCACAATACAAAGCAATGCTTTTTTTCTTGTTACGCCTGACTGGCATTTAAACATGCAAAACCGCAGTTATACTTCCGGTCAAAGCGGCCAAAAGAGAACGCTTCACTATAATTAAAATACAAGTACTTTCCCCCCCGTGACCCAGCATTTCCTTCATGCAGCAGACTTATGCGATGCAAGTACGCAATATATATGAGTGGGAAGCTGGGTCACGGGGGGGGGGGGAACGATACTCAGTAAGCCAAAGAAGAAGAATGGTCATCAGTAGCACTGTGATCTTCAAGGATTATTTTGTGTACCATGACCTTGAAATGAGGTCAAGGTCACATACATATAGTCAAAACTATCCAGTGTTGTGTGTTATGTAAGTAATGTAAGTCAAAAAAGGGTGAAATGTATACAATAAATCATTATTTAAACGATCAGTTTGAGGATAATTTACAATACATCTCAACAATGACGTCAACGTCAACGTATGTTTAACGTACTTTACATAGACACAAACACTTGAAAATTCATTTGTCATGCAAGTTACATGTCATAGTCATAAATGCAAAGCAAAAAGTCAGTGATTCGTACAACTTTTTAATCATGGGGAAAATTCACGCCTTAATCATAGAAGTCCTTATGACATCATCGGAGATGCTAAGTCATTAAGACCACAACTAAGATGTTAAATAAAACTGACCTGAGATATGTTTATTTCATCTGAGACACTTGATAATTCTGACTTCATTTGAGATGCTACATAATTCTGATATCACAAGAAATGCTAAACAGTTCTGATGTCATGTGAAACGTAAAATGACATTTGATCTCATCTGAGATGCTAAATAATAGTGATCTAATCTGACATGCTGATAATCAAGCAACATCTGAGTTGTTAAATAATACTGGTGTCATACCGTATACATGGTAATTTTCGCGGTGTTCTATTTTTCGCGGTAACTAAGAAACCGCGAATATTAAAATCGCGAATATTTCATGTTTCTTACAAAGTGTTTTCTGTAGACACAATGTTCATATATTTTGTTTGTGTTTGCTTCGGTAGTTGCTGGTTCTTTTCACTTGAGGCAGTTCTTTCATTAACCTGCGGCGGCCCTGCCGCAGGTTAATGAAAGAACTGACTCAAGTGAAAAAGAAATAGTTTTGCTTTTCAAGCATGTTGCTAACCGCGAAAACGCGAAAATTAATATTTATGTTTTTGACCCTAACCGCGAAAATTTGAACCAGCGAAAATTACCGCGTATACGGTATGATATGCTGAACAATTCTGAACTCCTCATACATGTACATGATAAACACTTTCGATCTCATCGATGCTGAAATGTTTCGACCTGATCAGAAACTCTATTTCTGACCTAATCTGAGACGTAAGCTATTTACGACTTCATCAGAAACGCTAAAAAATTTGACATCTGGCATGCTGAGTTGTTGGTTTAAACTTTATTTTCTTTGTATAACAGCATATAAGACAGTGCATTCATTCTCAGATATACAAAACAGGATTTAGAAGAAAGTCAACTGACTTATTCAAGTCTGTATCCCATTTTGCAATAACACTTGATTTGAAAAATATAGTACTTATAAAGTAGGAATACATCGCCAAAACAACATCAGCCAAACACCGATCCAACATCATCATGTTGAATCAACACTGGTATAAATGGGTTAGATTATGATTGTATATATTAAAATATATTTTTATCACATGACGTCGCTGTTACATGTATTCAGCGGATAGCATCATGTAATAAAAATCGTATGACCACACGTGTAATAACACTTTGGCGCGTACACGTAACGTCATTGACAACGTCCATGTCAACAATGCGTTTTTTCTTGTTGAAATAATGTTCAGTTTGAAGGCATAAAAGTCCAATTTAAAGGGTCATATAATAAACACAATTTTACACTCGTGGTCATTTCATATGAAATTTATGAAACTCGCTAATGGCTCGTTTCATAAAGTTCATATAAAATGACCACTCGTGAAAGATCCTCTATATATGTTAGAATGCATCTGCTTTCATGATCTCATCAATAGATTCGCTCGAAGCGCTGTCCTGTTCCTTTCGATACTCTTGAACAAAGTCTTTCCATTTCGGCACATTCTCTGCGTTAACATTTAATAACTCCTTAGCAATCATATCTATTATGTCACTAGTATTGTATGGTGAGGAATCCCGACGACTTATAGCTTCAGCAATGTCTACTAAAAGAGCAAACTTCAGTCTAGCAAATTCTTCTTGAATTTTGTTTGTAATCGGCTTCTTCAACATCGAACAATAATGTTTCATAATTGCTAATTCTGACTCAAGGAACAGAGAAGAAATATCACTATAACCGTCTGTTGGCATCTCAAGCAAAGAAGTTACCGGCACAAGGCTAAGATCAGGAGGATGTGTGATGATTGCAAAATATGTGGTACTCTGTCTTATTTGCTGCATAGCCGGGACAGGATTCTGTACCAATTCGGTCAGTTTCTTTGAAGCATCATGAAGTAAAGTGGTCGGCAAATGGTCAATGATATTGTTTTCGGGAATGATATAGTGGCGTAGAGCACACGAATGTAAATTATCTGCTAATTCCGATAGCACTTTTAGTGCATAGAATCCCATGTTATCGTATGTCCAAGACGAACATGCTTCTTTTTCACATGTCCAGAACATCTGCGTTTTTAAGCAATAAGACGAAATAGTATCCATTCCGACAAAAACAGCTTTAAACAACATCTTTGCAACAATGTAACTACCTCTTTGTGCATATGTGAAACTATGAGCTAGCTGTTTTTCAATAGCAGCAAAAGAATATCTCCATTCCTGGTGTGGATCTGGACTTAGCTTATGGGCAACTGCAACAACATAACACGAAGTAAGTTTAACCTTTTCTCGTGTCTGGAGGTCTGGCCAATCACTTGATGAAAGCCGTACAAACCACTTTTCGGCTACCTCTGGCCAGGTCTGGCATTTGAGCGCTAAAACGACATCAACTTCTTGCCCTGTTCGGGAGATACCACCTGGATGTACTTGAATATTAGTGCAAGAAATAGCAGGACCGTGTACAAACGTTTTAACTTCAACATTATCCGCAGCATGGTAGAAGCCAGGTATGATGAGGTCAGAGTAAGGAATCTGCGTTGCTGCTGTCATTTCTCCGTCGTGATAAATATCAATTTTGCCAGTACAGTCAGCACTAAATTGCATCCCAACAAATTTACCAGTTTGTTGAGATCTTAGCTTGCAGTATCCTGCATGACTTGCTTCATTTATTTCTAGTATTTCAATATTTCCAAAAGAATTTTCCTCTTCTGTTTCCTTGTCTGTTCCACTATGGATCGGGTCGCGCACAAGATATCCCTTCAAAACTGGCATCACGTCGTAATCTGATAATGAGGAAATGGCATCTCCGCCGGCAGATGTCATTGTGACTGACAGTCCCTCATACTGACTACCGATACGTACAACCTCATAAACATTGTCGGGAAGTTTGTTTTGCTCCTTGGAAAGGCTTTGTTCAATGTACTGTCGTAATTTAAAGGTTCTTCTCACTATCGGTAATGGAAGCAGGTATTTCAACATAAAACTGAAAATCTGAGACTCGAGATTCGCGGTTAGAGTATTACTTTCCGCCATTTTATGTGTCACAGATTGCTAGATTTTTAGTGTAATAACGTGTATTACATGTTTATACACAAGTCTTATCTTTATACATGTAAAAAAATGTCCTATGTCCAGAATATAATGATATATATTTCAGCTGTATGCGATAAATACTTCTAATGCGTAAGTTATATGAACGCTTATATGCAAAACACAAGTTGTAACTGAAGAATGAACTCAATACATGTATTGTATTTCATTAGGCTTGCAATAAATCAATTAAATTGCCCAACATTTACATTAAGGCCCGATTTCACGTCAACGAGTTAATTTAGTCAATGACTAACGCTTGTCACCGACTAACTAATACGTATACTAACTTAGTAAGTGTACTATTTTATTCCGATTTCACATGCTGAATTAGTCAATGATATAGGTAAAACGTACGTTAGCAGAAAATAGAAAAAAAATTAAATGGATTTATTTTGAAAAAAAAAACAAGTTGAGAGAGCGAAATGGAGCGTCTGTCCATCTGTCTGTCTGTCCGTCCACAATGTTTTGTGGGCAGCTGTGAAACGTATCAACGGCTAATGCTATGATCTTGATTTTTGAATGGAATTAAAATAAGCAGACCAGTGTTTTTGGCCCCGGGTTTTATATTCAGATTCTGACATAAGCATTTCCTCAGTATATCATATATTTGACATACAGTTACAAATCAAGATACAGATGATCTGACTTGTTTGAGTGTATTTTAACTATTTGGATGAGTAGTTATTCTCTTTCTTCCAACTGCAGGAACACCATTGTGAACAAAATATTTGAAGAACCTCTCAGGTTTGGATGTTTGGGTACATGTTAACAGTTCAAACTGTGAATGTCCAAATTAGGTTTTGAGTTATGTCTTATTGGGTTTAGTTATGCCCCCTTTCCGATCTGGGAAATCTTGTAAACAAAATACCTGTAAAACCGCTTATCGGACCTTTGTAAGTGTTTTATAAGCACGTTTTCTAGACAAATTACTTTTGGTGTTGAGGTACTAACGCCTGTCAGGATGAAACTATCCCATAGCCAGAAAAAATACTCATGGTTACCAACAGTTGCTGGAGCGGGGTTGCATTATGACCTCTGTCAGCTGTGTCTGTTTATCAATCGGCCGCGAAGGGCGTTATCCTTTTCGTTGAAGAATCAAAATCTGTAGCATCATTGACGCCCTACATCCGCGACCCCCTCCCCTCAAACAAACAAAAATAAATAACAGGTCCACGCATCAGTAGCCATACGATCCATGTCAGTTATATTTCAGAGCAATTCTTTATACGCTCAATGACAGTTCGATCAGAGTACTGGCCTGGGCGTTCAAATGATTGATCTCAAACGGCCTGGCATGGATCATATTGTGTTGCCATACGATCCATGCCAGTTAGCTTTAAAAACAATCCTTCATACACCCAATACCAGTTCGATCAGCGGTCTGGCATGGGCAGTTCAAATGATTGCATTCAAAAGGTCTGGTATGGATCGCATTATGACTGGTGTTGATATGATAGGTTTTATTGGAATATATATAGAATTTTTCGTAAAGTCATTGTCTTCATATTTTGACTGAAATGTGTTTACAAAAAGTTAGTTCTCCGATAACGGCGTACTAAGTTAGAACACCGTTTAGTACGTATTTGAAATTAGTTGACGCACGTGAAATGCATTTTGTATTTTACCTGTGGGAAAACAGTAAAATAAGGCTTAATATGCATTTTAAATGCGACGTGAAATCGGGCCTTAGTGAAATAAAGCCGCGTGTATATCTATTGAATATTGTAACAAAATACAGCGGTCACGCGACGTGTCATTACGCCATATAACAAGTGTCTTATCAATGATTTGATTTGGACGTCAACAGTATGACGATGACGCCAATTTTGTTTCGCTATCTATGAGGAAACGATGTCTTACGCATTCATTCAGTCTGCAGTACACTCTATGCTTAGATTAATCTATTAAATCAGATATTAGTTCTTAGGTGCCAGCCGATTTATTTGCAACGAGTGACTCTAGCATTTTTGGATGACCTCCTGCCACACTGTGACACAATAACATGCGGCGATATACGGCGAGCTCAAAGTCTGCATAATTTGCCGCGGATGGACACGAGGTTTCAGTTGAATATTTGGTGTAAATATTCGTACGGGCTTACCACGATGTCTTCGATAGTGTTACCAAATAGTAGACTATTACGACTCTGTACGAGTTCCTTGAACATTAATATGTAAATTCTTTGATATATACTTAAGAACAAAAGTTCTGCACGGATGTTATGTTAACATCCGTGCAGAACTTTTGTCCTTAAGTATACGTTTGATATTCTTATGATTTATACGAGTTTACACTGGGGTTTTGTTCGTTTACGTTAGAGACTGAATGATAAGGTTTGTGTGTATGGTGGTACGATAATTTACAGTAATACGGTAATATAACGACATTAAAACAACATTAGTGCGACTTTGTACAATGAATTACGACCGTCGTTTGACTTCGTGCTTATGTACGAGTTACTAATATTTTTGGTATGTACACATAGCACAGATCAATGGTCAAAGTTCACATCCTTCCGACGGACGGAGATTTCACTGGAAAAGGGGATAGGGTCGATTATTTGACCCTAATGTTTGATTTACTTACTTCATGAGTGAAGTCGAAAGTGCAATCGACAGGAAATATAATTAGTTATTCAACATATGACACTTATTTTTCTCATGACGACAGAGGTCACTGCGCAGCATCATGCTACCAAGAAAGATTACCAAATCCGGCAAGAAAATATGGGGCAAAAGTGAAGAAAAAAATAAAATAAAAAAATGAATGAAACTCACACTATTTATATACTGGACTATATTCCTATGGAACTTCAATTGCTCGATTCGATTTAGGCACCTCGAACCAAACTATTACAAGAGCACAGCAAGTGTTGACAAAACATCACATGAAACACTTAAAGCACCACATATTATGTGGTGCTTTAGTTGTTTTATGTGGTGCTTCCTTAAACTAAATTTCAGACTACATGTGCTGATGAAAAGTCGCAACTACAGACAAAAGCGCGAATGTTATCAAATGCAGTCCTCATGTACTGACAAAACAGCACATGAAACACTAAAATTACAACAAGAATTGTCGAAAGGACTATATGGTTTTACAAAATTAAAATGGCGAAGTAAATCAGGGCTCCTAAAAAGAGCGAAGGTGTATAATAGCCTGCGCCCCCATCCCTGAATTAAAGTTAGTCTACCTGCACACTCCGAAAGATCCTTTTTACAGCCGTTGCGTATTTTCCGTAATTGCTGACGATGACTTTTTGAACGACCCTCATAACTTCTGATATTCAAGAATTCTATAAATTTTGATTTCTCTGTATTCCAGTACCATGGCCTTGCATGCTCTTAGTATCAGGCCACTAGAAGCTGGTAAATGCAGAAAAAAAACCATTGAGAATTCACTTCCGATAATCGACCTTGACTCTGTCTTTTTTCAAACAATCTGCTAATCTTAACTAAAACAAGCAGGGTTAAAACAGAAAATTAGGAAAATGTGCATTAAAAAGGCACTAAGAAGAGAATGAGAGAGAGAGAGAGAGAGAGAGAGAGAGAGAGAGAGAGAGAGAGAGAGGGAAAGATCTGTAGTAAAATCGAAAAAAAAAGTCCGTAAGATAACCACAGTATATAATCACGTGACGAGCGGACAGTGACCGAAACCGGAAATTGCGACACTGTCCGACGACAGCCGCAAAGTTGGCCTCAAAAATATAAGGTGAGTGACCTTAGCATTTTGCATTTTTATCTCCTTTTGCATGTTAGTGGCTTGTTACAAACAAAGCGGGCAATTGATAAGATGCCAGTCTGTATTTAGCAACAACACAATACGGTTGAATTATTTTTTTCATAAAAGAAAGACAAGAAAACGTGCGGGTCGTTCACATCAATTTGGCAATTTCATCTCCGCCGAGCTTCGTTTCAAAACGCTTAAAAGTCAAAAATTCAAATAAACGAAAGATATTTTTAGCCATAGTTCGCGTAATAATCATTTTCCAAGTCTTTTCTAGCCATGTTTTAGCCCAGTCAGCAAAATATTTGAATTTTGAGGCATAAACACCAACACACCCTCTTCGTCATCGCTGTCCGCAAAATTGTTCGGTTGACATTTTAGACTGTCCGAAAAATTGCGATCGATATTTGTCTGAAGTCAACTTTTAAGACGATACAACCCTAGAATCTTACACCCGTGGTCCTATGTAGTACATCATAGGACTTACTAACTCCTATGTAGGATATAATAACCCCCTCCCCCTCTCTCTTATGAAACTCGCTAATCGCTCGTTTATCAAAAATTTCATATGAAATGACATAACCTCTCATGTGAGATCCTCTTTTTCTCTGTTTAACTAACCAGATATTTTTGGCTGCCGAAACGGATCCCAGCAGTAGGCAGTATACCTAGATATTTGTATCAATTTTTATTTCCAACTTCTCATTCTTGCAAGTAAAAAAGTACACAGGTTGCCTCTTTTTGAAAACACCACTGCCATGTTTAATTTTTATGTTTTGTTCCATTAACGCACGCTATATAATCTTGCTACGCATTAAGAGCTGATTTTAAATTTTTAGAAAAGCCGTAAAGTCAGCACATAATAATAGAAAGAGCTTTTTAAATTCATAAGTATGGATTGACTGAAGTCAGAGGGGAGGGGGGTCGGGTCGGGTATGGTCCAGGGGGGTAGTTTCCAATGCTTGGTGGTCCTACTAATTTGGGTTATAGTAGGGCAAGGGCCTACTGTGCTTGCAGTAGGTGCGGGTTATGGCTGTTTTTGGACATTCATTTCTCTCTTCTGTGCCCCGCTCTGGTGGAGTTGGCTGGATATAGTCTGAAATACTGTCTCAGAGAGCCGTTGAACCAGAAGTCTGATTGGATTCTTCAGTGTTCTGCTGAAGAGAGCTAGGATTTTAAGCTACTTATAAAGCACCAAGCGAAATTTTTATCACACTGTAAATGCCAAAGCTGATCTGAGGCATCACTGGGCGCAAAAACAATATTTTAGGAAAGTCCGTGCTACGGATCATTTTATTCGGGATGTAAATACAAAAATGCATAAAGATGGGCTATGATTATGGCTATATTTTACACACTTTTTTCAATAATACATAAAGATGGACTGTGACTGTACTGTAGGTCTTACTGGCCTGGAGTGGTTTCTGTGGCATCACATATAAGTACATAAGAGAAATACCCCTGTGTATCCCAATTTGTCTAAGGCAAAGTGATATTTACAGGGATGAACATTTTACTTTCTTTTAACTGCTAAAACCATATCCTGTAGGCGACAAGTACCCACCATTTGTTTGGATCAGGCTCTTTAAATGAGCACCCGCAACCTATGTTTGGATAAAAAATTATGAAAATAGCTTAAAAACACATCTCAATGTGATCAATGCACTGGTCTTGAAAAATACATTATATCGCATGGGCCGTGAACAGGGCTATGAGAGTTAGGATGGCTGGCGGTTATAGTCCTTTGCCGGTTTTCCTTTGCAATATTCTGATTGCCCCTGTAGTACAATTATACTTGTGTTTCAATATCACTACAGGCAACTTTGCGGACAGTCAAAATATTGACATCGGCAACTTTTCGACTCGTACAGTTTCAATTTTGCGGACAGTTGAATTGCTGAGGGTACAATGACAAATTGCCTATAAAAGTGCCAATTTTGGCCAAAATGGATAACATATTGGTGTTTCTATATTAGGGCAGATATTTTTGCACACATAATTGTAAAAACTTTCGTTGAATTGGAAAATTACAGCAACAAAATAACGACCGAGTTATGTTGACCAGGGCAGTTTTGTTCCATCGATCCGTGATTTCATGATATGTTTTCTTGATTTAGACGGCAACTTTAAGGATTTTCCGCAGCTTTCGTCACTACAGCTGCTGAATATATCCAGGCATTCATACTGCATTCATCTGTGTTGTACAAGTAGCCCACTGCAAGCCTAAAACTGAAAAAATACAAACTTTTCTTACCTTGAATTTTGAGGCCAACTTTGCGACTGTCGTCGGACAGTGTCGCAATTTCCGGTTTCGGTCACTGTCCGCTCGTCACGTGATTATATACTGTGATAACTGTGTAATTCAGGTCTTCTTTATATATGGATATGTTTAATGATTTGATGTTTCTGTGCAATGTGCATCTTCTAATCCCACCCTTTGAGTTGCTGCCTTTTGGCTAAGTGGTCGAAGTTCCTCAGCATCTAGTTTCAAAATATAAAACTTCCTTTCGAGCAAGGGGTCGCAATTTCAAAGTTTCAAAATGCAAAACTTCCCTTTACCCATTGCGAGTGGTTGAAATTCATCAGTATCTAGTTTCGATATGCAAAACGTCCCTTACACCAAGTGTCGAAATTCCTTGGTATCTAGGTACAAAACGCAAAATTTCCTTTTGACCAAGTAGTCGAAATTTGCTTTTGACCAAGAAGTCGAAATCTTTTAGTATCTAGGTTCAAAATGCAAAACTTCCCTTTGACTAAGTGGTCGAAATTCCTCAGTATCTAGTTTCACAGGGCAAAACTTCCTTTTGACCAAGTGGTCAAAATTCCTCAGTATCTAGGTTCAAAATGCAAAACTTCCATTTGACCAAGTGGTCGTAATTCCTCAGCATCTAGGTTCAAGATACAAAGTTTCCCTTTGACCAAGTTGTCGAAATTCCTCGGGATCTTGTTTCGAAACGCAAAACTTGGTCAAAATTCCCCAGTATCACGGTTCAAAATGAAAAACATCCCTTTGATCAAGTAAGTGGTCGAAACTCCTCAGTATCTAAGTTCAATATGAAAAAACTTCCCTTTAACCAAGTAGTCGAAATTTCCCAGTATCTAGTTTGAAAAACTAAAATCTTCCCTTTAACCAAGTGGTCGAAAGTCCTCAGTATCCAGGTTCAAAATGCAAAACTTCCCTTTCCCCAAGTTTTTTTTATCTTATTGATTTTTAACTTAGGCTTAAACAGCCATAAAAGTTTGATCTGTGCACGCCTACCGTTAGTCGTCTGCAATATACGGGAATTGTGAGCTTCTGGGTGCGAGTCGTAGGTGTGATACGGCTAAACTCACGTGATTCTGGTATGCACATTATTTCAGCTTCTAAGTAAATATATTGTAAAACTTTTAATGCCAATTAAGGTGGTGATTTATGGTAAATGTAAAAATCTGTATAAAACCATAAAAAAGTAACGTATCTCCCTGAAAGTTAGCACACTTCTTATTTTTGTTGTTCTTTACAGTTTAGAATACAAAATAGACGTACATGCTTCTTAAAAAAGTGTTTTTATAAGGAAAGATCAAAGGGTAATTTTCTGCGCAATAATCAAAAAAATTAACATCGTTATTGAAAATTTAGGTAGTTCTGAAGGTGCATTATTGCATAATGAAGAGCGAGCTAGCAATTATTTATACCAACTCTTTCTCAAATTGTAATGTAGACCAGATGAAAATGGTAGCTTTTTTCTCAAATGTTCAACACGTACAAGGTAATGTACACTGGATGCATTTATTAAATATAGGGTAGGCAAGCATACCTATGTAACACCTACAGTATAAATAATACATTACTTACATGATCACTGGTGTGTAGATGAAATTGTTCAACCTTGTTAAAATAGTCTCACCTGTTTCACCTGTGTGTTTTGACAAAAAAATTTGGATACAGACCTCATCTTTTTTCATCTGCTCAGCCTGCTAATGTGTGAAAGAGTTTGAAAAAATAATTGCTAGCTCGCTCTCCATTATGCAACAAGGAACTCTCAGCACTAAGTATATTTTCAATAACAATATTATTTTTTCAGATTATTGCGCACAAAATTACCCTTTGATCTTTCCTTATAAAAACACTTTTTAACTTTAAAAAATGCTGCATTTTGGGAGTCTGAATTGTCAGAAACAACATAAAGAAGGAATATGCTAAGTTTTGGAAAGATCAGTGGTATTTTGAGTGTTTTATGCAGATTTTTGTCTTTGCCCCAAATCAGTGATTATCACCACCTTAATGCCACTTACAGTGAGTTAGAAAAATGTAAATCTCTTATAGTGGAGACTAACTGCTTGGGCCAAAATTTATATTCTCCACTACTCAAAAGGCACACTATGTTAAATCAACATTAAATCAACCTTGTTGAATCAAATGGACCCCCCCCCCTCCGGATTCCATCTGTTATGGTATAGATGGATGGATGAATGAGGTTTTACGGCCTTTCAACAATATTTCAGTCACATCGAGCCGATGAAAAGGTGATAACAAAAGGCTTTGAGCGATGGAATCCCGTTTATGATTGAAATGAATTCCGCCTCAAGCGGGATTCGAGCCAGGACCGTAAGCAAATGAGCCCTGTGCGTTACCCGCAGAGTGGCCGGGGCTCCCGGCTGTCTTAATAGAAACAATTCTTCAAAAGGTAAAAAGACTAACTTAGATTTATTTTTCAGAAAGGGTCTTTTTAAGAGTCCATACCGACTTGATATGTTTACGATAACTTGATATACTTTACGAAAGTGATATTTAATACCGTAAATGGAAAAAATACGAGAAAATGGTCATGTTACGCTTCTTTAATTTGACCAGTATAATCGAGCCGCGACACGAGAAAACCAACAAAGTGGCATGTGCCCAGATAAGCCTGGCTATTGCCCAGTCTGAACAGAGGTTTCGCTGTCAGCAAGGAGCTAGGTTAGATCCTTAGCCGTTAAACCTTTCAGTGCACAGCGAAGACTCTGATCAGACTGGGCGGATGCCCAGGCTGATCTGAGTCTTCGATGGGCGCACATGTTTCTTTGTTGGTTTTCCCGTGTCGCGGCTCATATAGCCACGACAACTTTTGTGTCATGGGTTTTATTTTTGGTTGTACATGTATTGGGTTTAATGGCTCTTTGAGACAGTATTTTAGTCTAAATCAAGTCGTCTCCCTGAGAGAGAGAGAGAGAGAGAGAGAGAGAGAGAGAGAGAGAGAGAGCAACTTTTAAAGGAAAGAATTTGCCAAGAATTCGCATTCTTTCCATTAAGGGTAAATCGCAGTTTGAACAGGCATCGCCTTCTAGAACAGCAAACAGGAAGTCACAAAAGTTGTTCCCCTTTGTAAGCCTAGCGAAAAACAGTGGCAGCCACGGGTTCAGCCCCGCCAACTTGGCCCCTGTATAGACCTCCAGATAATATGATGAAAGTTTTGGATATATGTTGTGACATCTCATTAGAATCGCCTCGGCGAGGCGCTTCTAAGGAGAAATCACAACATATATTTCAAGGCAAAAACACATTAACAAAAGTTCTCAAATTGATCCCTAATTATGTCATACATTTTCAAGCCCCTCCCCCACCCGACACACACACATACACACACTGACACAAGCTGGGCATGCGCATACTGCAATACTGCATGTCTTAAAACAGGTTTCCCCACAATGCCAACGTACAATCAGGAAAAATGATTAATACACTTCATAGCAGTTTATTCATACGCAGATGTCTCTGTTTTAAATTGTCAATGAATTCTGTCTCACTAGTTTTCATTAATTCACAGTCCATACGGGAAATCACAATTTCCTCATTCCACTCAGAGGCAGAAACTTTGAGCTTATCTTCAAGCGATTTAGACTGATCACAAAATATCTCGGTTTTCTCCAGAACTGTTTTGAACTGAATTACCTCTTCTTCGAAGTTCGGCCCTTCAGCAGTAATTTTATAGTCCAGTACTTTTGAAAAGAAATTATAAATTGCATAGTCTAAGAAACAGGTACTTTTATGCTTCTCTCTTTGCTCTGCTGTCACGTTTTCCTTGGGGTGGCTGTTTGAATTTTTACGAAGAAATAAGATATCTGACATCTTCCAGTTAAGATATCGTTTCATTAGCACTAGAGATTCCATAAACCTTTCAGTGACAAGAACAAGTTTAAATTCCTGATCAAGAAGAGCCAGCCTTTCTAAAATTAGGTTTACATGCGTATCTTTAGTTCTTGATTTAAATCCGAAATCTTTGCCCATGGAATTTCTGGTCTCTGAAAATAATCCTGGTTCATAATTTTCGGGATGGTTCAAGAGTTCTGTGATAAAGTTTGACCTTGGAATTGAAAGCAGGTAAAAAAATTTAAATACGTCTCTGTAGTAATACGCAGCTGATATCATGCGGTCCAGAGGCTCCCGGACTATACCAATGTTGACCTTATCCGGAGGGAGCAAATAATCGTATTGACTTTTTCTGTAAACAGAGTGAACTGCTAAGATATCATAGTGTCCTCCTTCTCTCACAGGCTCCAGTTCTCCATCTATGAAATAGCCAAATTTTGGTATCACAAAAGTCAAGTTTCTTTTTAGCCCAAACCGGAAGAAGATATTTTGCATGGTGGTACTTCCGGCTTTATATACTTTCAGAAAACCAATATGGCGTATTTCTGAGGACTTATTGAGAGCTATGTCATGATCTTTAAAACTGCGATCCAGCGTGTTATTGAACTTATTCTCATATAATCTAAAAACTAAGTCTGTTACAAATGGGTGATGATTTATCGTTGTCCCAAACGGCAGAAAATTTCTCGGGAATAGGTCACGTGACAAGATCAACATTAAGACACTAGCACATACTGCTCTGAAAAAAGAAAAAGAAAAAATGGACAAGGTCATAAAACTATCAATAGTCTGTCTGAATGACGCAAAAATTGAGGCAGAAGTACCTTAACATGAAGGACCTCCGGTAGCTCAGTAGGTTCAGCGCCGGCCTGCTGATCTAGCGGTCCAGGGTTCCAGCCCCGCAGTAGGCGGGAATCATACCAATCGAAACGGGTTTCCATGGCACACAGCCTTTCATTATTACCCACTCATCGCCCTGATATGACTACAATAATGTTAAACAGGACGTGAAATCGAAAGTCATCCATCCATCCAAACTTTAGCATTCATTATCACCCACCCATCGTCCTGATATGACTGAAATACCGTTAGCATTCATGATCATCCACCCATCGTCCTGGAATGATTGAAATACTGTTAAAAAGGACGTAAAATCGCAAGTCATCCATCCATCCAAACTTTTGCATGAATTAACTACTTTTTTTCGATGTGCGGTCTGATCAAGATCTGCACTGTTTGCCATGCGGTCAGGATTGTTGACAAAGCGTCGAGTTTTAAAATCAAAAATAAAAGTTAAGTAGAAAGTGTGTTTGTGAAACACTATGCCCCAAAACATATGCTTGCCACTAAAGGTGTCAAACTTTAGATGTCTAGCATGACTTGCTAATTTTGTGACAGAATTTGCCAAAAATAATCAGGTCATCTACACTTTAAATAGCCCCTAGCAGAAAAAGGCTAATCGTTATTATCTTTATACGGACGAGAAAAGGGGAATAACTCTGTCAATAATGAATGCATCATAAAGCAACCAATATCAGTAGAATTAGCACATCAAATACTAAAAGTGTATTAAAAATCAGGGTTCTAGGTCAAACAGTTCAAAAGTTGGAAAAATGCCAAATTCTACTAAGGGGCATAATTTGGTCATCTTTTTTTCACATAATTTGCCCAAAAGTTATTCAGATAATTTGCATCTAAGGCCCTATCAGTATGCAAAAATATGAGCATCCTAGGTCAAACGGTATTTCCAGAATTTTTGGAACAAACATTTAGGTATTTTCTGAAAAAGGGGCATAATTCTGTAAACACAGGGCAGACGGAAAAGAAAAAAAATACAAACTGCTTATTTTTTTATGGTTTATCCATTTTATAAATATCAAGGCTGCAGCAGTGATTGTTCTTGTGAAATAGACCACCCAAAATTATGTTTATACAGATGAGAAAAAGGGGAATAACTCTGTCAATTCCCCTTTTTGCATCATAGCGCAACCAACATCAGAATGATCAGCACATCGTATATCAAGACCCCAGCACATAAATATCAAGGCCCCAGCAGTATTTATTTTAAGAAATAGAAAACCCTACTAATAGTAGGTCCTAGGTCAACCGGTATTGCCAGGATTTTGGGAACAAAATTATATGTATTTTTTTTTGAAAACAAAAAGGACATAATTTTGTAAGTATATGGCAGACGGAAAATAATATACTGGTCTGCTAATTTTTGATGGTCTATCTATTTTATAAATACCAAGGCCCCAGCAGTGATTGTTCTTGAGAAATAGACCACCCATAATTATATTTTGTACAAATGAGAAAAGGAGAATAACTTTGTCAATAATGAAAGTAATCATAAAGCAACCAACATCAGAATGATCAGCACATCGTATATCAAGGCCCCAGCATATAAATATCAAGGCCCCAGCAGTATTTAACTTGAGAAATAGAAAACCCGTAATTATGGTTTATACGAATGAGAAAAAGGGGAATAACTCTGTCAATTATGAATACATCATAACGCAACTGACAGTAGGATAGCACATCAAATACTAACAGTATACCAAAATTAGGGCTCCAGGTCAAACGGTTTGAAAGTTGGAAAAATGCCAAATTCAACAAAGGGCATAATTCAGTCATTTTTTCACAGAATTTGTCCAAAAGTAAACCAGGTGTCCTACAACTTAGTCTCTAGCAGTATGGCAAATATGAGCATCCTAGCTCAAACGGTATTCCCAGGACTTTGGGAACAAACTTCCATGCATTTTTTTCCAAAAAGGGGCATCATTTTGTGAGTACATGGTAGAGGAAAAGAAAAGAATACGGGTCTGCTCAATTTATATGATCTATCCATTTTATAAATATCAAGGCCCCAGCAGTTGTTGTTTTTGAGAAATAGACCACCCAAAATTAAGTTTTAAAAGATGAGAAAAAGAAAATAGCTCTGTCAATAATGAATGCATCATAACGCAACTAACATCAGAATAACCAGCACATCAAATACTAATATAATACCAAAAATTAGGGTTCTAGGTTAAACGGTTCGAAAGTTGGAAAAATGTCAAATTTAGCAAAGGGGCATAATTCAGTCATTTTTTTCACGGCATTTACCCAAATGTTAATCAGGTAATTTACGCCTTAGCCCCTAGCAGTATACCAAATATAAGCATCCTATCTCAAACGGTATTCCCAGGATTTTGGAGACAATCTTTCATTTATTTTTTTTTTTGAAAAAGGGGCATAAGTCTGCGAGATCAAGGCTGATGGACACGAAAAAAAATATTTTCCTCTGTTTTTCTATAGTCTACCTACCTATGAAATATCAAGACCTCAGCACTTACGGTTCTTGAGTAAATGAAGAGTTACGGACGGACGGAAGGACGAACGGACAGTCAGGCCCAAACCAATATGCCCCCTCAACTTCTTCAAAGTTGGGGGCATAAAATTAGGCTGTTACAAAGTAACCGTTCAGACACAAAAACAGATCTTTTGAGCTGAGATGACACTTTTATAACTGGAACACCGATAAAACTACTGAAATCTATGATGGTGTTGAAGCCGAGACAAGGGCATCTCAGGCCAGTTTCAAGACAGTTTAGTATTATACTCGGTAAGCCTCGCATGAGACATAAAGAATTTGGAAAAGAGCCTGAGATTTCCTTGTTCTGGTCTCAACACCATCATTGATTATTTTAGTTCTGCCTTGTCAATTTCATCTTCAGCATGCATTTTACATGATTAGCAGTAATCAGGATCAGAAATCTTCAGTGAAATTTCATGCACAGCACTAGTTGTCAATTTCATATTCTGCATGGAATTTACATGACAGATAGAATGTGGATTTATTGAAATTAACATAATGGGTCGTATTAAGGCATGACTAACATACGGAGACAGCTTTCAGATGTTAGGCTGACCGGGTTTGAAGAAATCTCAGACAGCTCTTTGCTCAGCCACTGGACAAGAAGATCATTTTCTAGAGGTGTCTGAGATTTTTCTAACCAGGCCTGCTGTCTCAGCCTAGGCTCTAAAAGCGTCTCCATATGTCAATCATTGCTTGATTTAGCCCAATCATGTTAATTCTAACAAATCTACTTGCTTCATATCATGTAAATTGCATGCAAAATTTGAAATTGACAGCCAACGCTGTACAGGAAATGTCATTTTTTCTATATCTGAGGGGGTGTCATTCATGAAAAATGCATGCAGAAAATGAAATTAACATGACAGCTATTAACAGAAAAGACTATCCCTTTCTAGAAACTCGGTAAAGTGAGCAGAATAGCAGAATAGCAGAATGAAATGGTAAAGTTAGCAGAATGGCAGAATAGCAGAACGAAATGGTAAAAGTTAGCAGAATAGCAGAATAGCAGAATGAAATGGTAAAGTTAGCAGAATGGCAGAACAGCAGAAGGAACTGGTAAAATTAGCAAAATAGCAGAATAGCAGAACGAAATTTTTTGTTTTGCCCATTCTGCTCATTCTGCTAGCAGCATAGCAGAACGAAATGGTAAAGTTAGCAAAATAGCAGAATAGCAGAACGAAATTTTTCGTTCTGCCCATTCTGCTCACTCTGCAAGCAGAATAGCAGAACGAAATGGTAAAGTTAGCAGAATAGCAGAACGATTTTTATTTCTGCCCATTCTGCTCATTCTGCTAGCAGAACAGCAGAATGAAAACGTTTGTCAGAATTATGTCCTAAGGCAACCAGCAGAAGGGCACACTCAAGCCATGCATGGAAAACATTTCCCTCTAGTTCAGGCTTCAACTAGTAAGGAAAAAATCCACAAATTCGCTGGAGAAAAAAAAATATATTTATCATCAAATCCTGGTGTGACCAGCGGGTAGGCAGACTCATGGTATGCGTGGAAATCATGTTTATCGCCGCCCGAGTTTATCCAGTAAAAATAAACTTGGAATTTTTCGTTCTGCCCATTCTGCTCATTCTGCTAGCAGAATAGCAAAATGAAAAAGTTTGACGGAATTATGTTCTAAGGCAACCAGCAGATGGGTACTCTCAAGCCATGCATGAACTACAATACCCTCCTGGTCAGGCTTCAACTAGAAAGGAATAAATCGACACATTTGTTGAAGAAAAGAATCGTTTATCATCAAATCCTGGTGTGACCAGCAGGTGGGCAGACTCATGTCATGCATGGAAATCATGTTTATCGCCGCCCGAGTTTATCTAGTAAAAATTAAACTTGGAAATTTTCGTTCTGTCCATTCTGCTCATTCTGCTAGCAGAACAGCAGAATGAACAAGTTTGTCGGAATTATGTTCTAAGGCAACCAGCAGATGGGCACACTCAAGCCATGCATGGAAAACATTTCCCTCCTGGTCAGGCTTCAACTAGCAAGGAAAAAAAATCGAAAGATTTGCCGGAGAAAAAAAATATTTATCATCAAATCTTGGTGTGACCAGCAGGTGGGCAGACTCATGTCATGCATGGAAATCATGTTTATCGCCGCCCGAGTTTATCTAGTAAAAAATAACTTGGAAATTTTCGTTCTGCCCATTCTGCTCATTCTGCTAGCAGAATAGCAGAATGAAAAACTTTCTCGGAATTTTGTTCTAAGGCAACCAGCAGAAGGGCACACTCAAGCCATGCATGGAAAACATTTCCCTCCTGGTCAGGCTTCCACTAACAAGGAAAAAATCGACAAATTTCTTGAAGAAAAGAATCATTTATCATCAGATCCTGGTGTGACCAGCAGGTGGGCAAACTCATGTCATGCATGGAAATCATGTTTATCGCCGCCCGAGTTTATCAAGTAAAAAAAAAAAAAAAAAAAGGAATTTTTCGTTCTGCCCATTCTGCTCATTCTGCTAGCAGAACAGCAGAATGAAAAAGTTTGTCGGAATTATGTTCTTAGTCAACCAGCAGAAGGGCACACTCAAGCCATGCATGGAAAACATTTGTCGATTTTTTCCTTGCTAGTTGAAGCCTGACCAGGAGGGAAATGTTTTCCATGCATGGCTTGAGTGTGCCCATATGCTGGTTGCCTTAGAACAAAATTCCGAGAAACTTTTTCATTCTGCATTCTGCTAGCAGAAAGAGCAGAATGGGCAGAACGAAAAATTCCTAGTTTATTTTTTACTAGATAAACTCGGGCGGGGATAAACATGATGTCCATGCATGCCAAGAGTTTGCCCACCTGCTGGTCACACAAGGATTTGATAATAAATATTTTTTCTCCAGCGAATTTGTGGATTTTATCCTTGCTAGTTGAAGCCTGACCTGGAGGGAAATGTATTCCATGCATGGCTTGAATGTGCCCTTCTGCTGGTTGCCTTAGAACATTATTCAGACAAACTTTTTCATTCTGTTGTTCTGCTAGCAGAATGGGCAGAACGAAAAATTCCAAGTTTATTTTTCACTAGATGAACTCGGGCGGTGATAAACATGATTTCCATGCATGACATGAGTCTGCCCACCTGCTGGTCACACCTGCTGGATTTGATGATAAATGATTCTTTTCTTCAAGAAATTTGTCGATTTTTTCCTTGCTAGTTGAAGCCTGACCTGGAGGGAAATGTTTTCCATGCATGGCTTGATTGTGCCCATCTGCTGGTTGCATTAGAACAAAATTCCGAGAAACTTTTTCATTCTGCTATTCTGCTAGCAGAATGAGCAGAATGGGCACAACGGAAAATCCAAGTTTATTTTTTCTAGATAAACTCGGGCGGCGATAAACATGATTTCCATGCATGCCATGAGTCTGCCCACCTGTTGGATACATCAGAATTTGATGATAATTTTTTTTTCTCCAGCGAATTTGTGAATTTTTTCCTTGCTAGTTGAAGCCTGACCTGGAGGGAAATGTTTTCCATGCATGGCAGTAGTGTGCCCTTCTGCTGGTTGACTTAGAACATAATTCCGAGAAACATTTTCATTCTTCTATTCTGCTAGCAGAATGAGCAGAATGGGCAAAACGAAAAATCCCAAGTTTATTTTTACTAGATAAACTCGGGCGGCGATAAACATGATTTCTATGCATGACATGAGTCTGCCCACCTGCTGGTCACACCAGGATTTGATGATAAATGATTCTTTTCTTCAAAAAATTTGTCGATTTTTTTCCTTGCTAGATGAAGCCCGACTAGGAGGGAAATGGTATCCATGCGTGGCTTGAGTGTGCCCATCTGCTGGTTGCCTTAGAACATAATTTCGACGAAACTTTTCATTCTGCTATTCTGCTAGCAGAATGAGCAGAATGGGCAGAACGAAAAATTTAGTTCTGCTATTCTGCTAACTTTACCATTTCGTTCTGCTATTCTGCTAGCAGAATGAGCAGAATGGGCAGACCGAAAAATTTCGTTCTGCTGTTCTGCTATTTTGCTAACTTTACCATTCGTTCTGCTATTCTGCTAGTAGAATGAGCAGAATGAGCAGAACAAAAAAATTCGTTCTGTTATTTTGCTATTCTTCTTACTCTTCCATTTCGTTCTGCTATTCTGCCATTCTGCTAACTTTACCATTTCATTCTGCTATTCTCCTATTTTGCTAACTTTACCACTTCGTTCTGCTATTCTGCCATTCTGCTAACTTTACCATTTCATTCTGCTATTCTGCTATTTTGCTAACTTTACCGAGTCCTTTCTAGAGCAGTCTGATATTATTCTATATCGTCCTGCTATTTCAGAAAGCTATCTCAAAATGTCACTTATTGCTATATACTTACACAGCCCCAGATCCAGTGGATTGGCTTTGGGGCTTCAGTCCCACCACCTAGGCCTTTGTGTCAAATAAGCATCCAGATGATAATGAGTACTATTTGATGACAGTTTGAGATAATTTATCCATATGTTCATATGGTTAGATTAAAATATATGTTGTGACATCTCATTAGAATCACCTTCGCGAGTCGATTCTAACGCGATATCACAACAGTTGTGGTGGTCTGGATCCGGGCCTGTTAATACGAAATTTTAACAAATACACTTGCTACCTGTCATGTAAATTGCATGCAGTATATGAAATTGACAGCAAATGATGTGCATAAAGTGTCACTGTAGCTTTCTAATTAGCTGTCAGTCATGAAAAATGCATGCACAAGGTGAAATAAGCACACATGTTAAAATTATTAATCTAGTTGGATACTCAATAACTCTGTTTTTGATTTGTTAAAACAATGGTTAAGGTGGTGATTTGTGGTAAATACAAAAATCTGCATAAAACCATGAAAAATTAACATACCTCCCTGAAAGTTTGCTGACTTCTTATTTTTGTTGTTTTTTACAGTTTAGAATACAGAATAGAGAGACATGCTGTTAAACAAGACCTGTCCCCGTACAGGATAGCTCGCCTGCAGTGCCTTGCCCATCACAAAAAAAAATTGATGTAAAACTTTAAAGTGTGATGCCAACGCCCACGCCGACGTCCAAGTGACAACAATGAACTTCACTACAGCTGGTGATTGGGACTGTGTGGTCACCGTAAAACGTCTTCCTGCCCTTCATCATGGTGTAGATTTTATTTTCTAGTCCTTTGGGATCACTGATTCTATTGTAGAACTTTAAAAATGTTTAAGGGTCACTGATGAGGCCTAATTGGCCGAAACTAGCCAGTCTGGTCCAGAAAACTTGTAAACTCGACAGTTTTCAGTTCTTTGGTGTGATCCTTGCTTCCAAAGGATAACCCTTTTATAGAACATATTGAACTTCACTACAGCTGGTGATTGGGACTGTGTGGTCACCGTAAAAAGTCTCCCTGCCCTTCATCATAGTGTAGATTTTATTTTCTAGTCCTTTGGGATCATTGATTCCATTGTAGAGCTTTAAAAATATTTAAGGGTCACTGATGAGGCCTAATTGGCCGAAACTAGCTAGTCTGGCCCAGAAAACTTGAAAACTCGACAGTTTTCAGTTCTTTGGTGTGATCCTTGCTTCCAAAGGATAACCCTTTTATAGAGCATTCTGTACTTTCGTACAGGCGAGCTAAAAAACTATTTTGTAAAACTTTAACATAAAATTGCTAAGTCCCTGACCTTGACCCATAGGTCATGTCCTGGGGTGGGGATGTGGTTGATAAAATATCCAACTAATATCTATCATCAACCAAATATAATTCAAAAAGAACAAATGGGGTTTAAAAAGCTATGACACCTTCAGAAAACTTTAACATAAAATCGCAAAGTCCGTGACCTTGGTCATATGCAGAGGTGGAGATGTGGTTGAACAAAATTTCCGACCAATACCTACATGTATTACCATACCAAGTATATTAAATTCAAATTGAGTAAAGAGTTTAGAAATTCCGAGATCTTAGAAACTTTAACGTAAAACTTTAACTTGAAATGTCTTAAGTCCATGACCTTTACCTACAGGTCATGTGCAGGGGTCGGGTTGCTGTAGAATAAATTTCAGACCAATATCTATCATGATACCTAATATAATTTAAATTGATCTAAGGGTAGAAAATATGATATCTCAAAAACTTTAACGTAAAACTTTAACATGAAATTTCTAAGTTCGTGACCTTGACCTATAGGTCATGTTTGAGGAGTGGGGATGGTGTTGAATAAAAATTTGGGCCAATATCTATTATCATATTAAATATAATTCAAATCGATCAAAGGATTTAGAAAGTATGAGATCTTAAAAACTTTAAGGTATTAACTTTAACATTATGCTAACGCCGACGCCACCGCCGCCGCCAACGCCAGCGCCGCCGCTGACGCCGACGCCGGGGGTAGTGCAATAGCTCTTCCTGAACTTCGTTCAGGCGAGCTAAAAAGGTTTTATATGGAAAAATCAAAAGGATATTTTGTGCGCAGAAATCTAGAAAATTAACTTTATTCTTTCAAAATATACTTAGCTCTGAAAATTTAAAGTAACTACACTTCAGGAACTGACTGAATCAGATCCCAAACCCTATCCCAAACATCAAAGGGAAAGCTTGACAAGGACATCCCACCAAACAATAAATTACAAGTGATACGCCGAGTCAGCAGCTCTTTCCCAAATAGGTGACAACTCAGCTATCTGAAGTTTCTTTAATGCTGTAAAAAGAGCGTCATAGCAATTATTTCTTCCAACTCTTTCTCAAATTTGTAAGGTAGACCAGATGAAAACAGTCACTTTTTCTCAAACGTCTGACCATGTATGGTCCATGTACACTGCATGCATTAATCAAAAACAGGTAGAGCAGTTATACCTTTATCATACTCACAGTATACCATAAAAATTCTATATATTGGGACAGTTAGGTGTGAGCAAATAGTGCATACCCAGATCAGACAGGAGCAGTCTGATCAGGGTCTACACCATTTGCCATCCCATTTGCATTTTTTGGGCACATTACTGCACTTTGAAACCAAACTGTTCCAATTTTAGGACAGTTATGGTAATTACTTTTAGTGTCCCAATATTTAGAAGATTTACCACCAAGACACAGGTGCGTATATGAAATTGTTCAACCTTGAAAGTGGAGTCTGATGTGTATTTTGGCAAATATTTGGACACAGAGGAGACCATTTTTTTATCTGCCCAGCCTGAAGATGTGTGAAAGAAATGGAAAAATAATTGCTAAGACGCTCTCCATACTGTATTAAAGAACCTTCAGACGCTATTACATTTTTAATAACGATGGTTATTTTTCAGATTTTTGTGCACAAAATTACCCTTTTAAATTTTCTTATATAAACCCTTTTTAACTTCAACAAGTCCTGCATTTTTGGATTCTGAATAATGAGAAACAACATAAAGAAGGCATCTGCTAATTTTGGATAAGATATGTTATATTTTCAGCATTTTATGAAAAGTTTTACTTCGCCCCAAATCAGTAATCATCACCACCTTAAATCGATCAATTGTGGAGTATATATACACACAAACAATGTCTACCGTAAAGATCCTAGGGCTTCGAACGGATAGCTCTGTACAAACAGTGGAAAACGAGATGAGACTGTTCCTTTGGAACCAGAATGATCAAGGTCTTCACAGTTTCCATTCCATCTGCGCATTTTTGAAGGCATCAAAAGGGTTTGCAGCTGGTTACATTAAACAGTGTCATGGTGATGCATGCCATTTGGGGAAGTCGAGCAAGGATGGCAAAAGAAAATTTGTTGGTCAGCATGGTGGTACACGGCAGATGAGAAAGAAAAAGAACCCTGTAGGCACAGATGGAACAATATTATCTTGTGGCAGAGTGCCCTGCTAGTTGGAAAAATATGTCGAAGTCAAACAAAAGGAGAAAAAGACATGTTACTTTGCCAACTGTGAATGACAGAGAAGAAACAAACGAAGCTGCTTGTATCACTTGTTGACTTTCCCTAGAAATCACTCTTGTATGAGTAATGTTATGCATTTGCATAAATCCTCTTTTAATCATTTTATGATTAGTTTTTTTAAATTCTGTTGTCTTTTGACCAACTTTTCAACTTTCTTTTGATTTGGTTCTTGCTGATTATCATCTAGTACCAGACTGTCTTTGAACAACTGGTACTCTATCATTTCCCCCTCACCCTTGAGTTCCTCATGCTTCTGTGACTTCAGTAAAGAGGCTTCACATTCGAATATTAGTTCCAATGATTTGTATAACGCAGAAGGTAGAATCATATCTTTATCAAGCCCTCTGTCTCTCTCTAACCTGGAGATTCTCTGCTGAAGCTCTTCAATGGTCTGTTCAAGACTTATTCTGGTCTGTTTCTCTTGTCTTTTAAAAACATCAATGCTAGATTTGACTTCACTGACAGCTACATAACAGTCACGCAACATACCCTTGAGCTGGTATTGGATTTCAAAATGCTCACCTTTGTCCTGTTGACGGTTTTGCCCTGAACATTTTAGCTTTTCTGTTTGACTTTTGACCTCTCTGTCCTTGTCCGTCTTTATCATCATATTTTCACCTTTCAGACTTGCTAATTCTTTCTTGATGCTCTGCAGTGCAGAATTTGATTCTGTATTAAATGCTTTCAGCTGTAACTGTGAACTCGCTTCGTTTGCTTCTTCTCTGTCATTTACAGTTGGCAAAGTTACATGTCTTTTTCCCCTTTTGTTTGACTTCTACATATTTTCCCAACCATCAGGACACTCTGTACCAAGATGTCTATATGACCCACATAAATCACACCGTAATGTTCTTCCATCTGTGCCTACAGGGTTATTTTTCTTTCTCATCTGCCCTGTACCATCATGCTGACCAACAACTTTTCTTCTGCCATACTTGCTCGACACACCCAATTGGCATGCATCAGCATGACACTGTTTAATGTAACCAGCTGCAAATCTTTCCCTCATATGCTTAACTAAACCTTTAGGCTCCGATTTGATCTCTGACCCTGTTATTGCTTTTTCTGTCAGTTCTATCCCTCAGAAATTTTGATAAAGGTTGTTTGGTTGGCTTATACATGTACATATATTCCTTACTGGAATAATTTATTGCTGTCAAAACTAGCATTCTCTCTCTCTCTTGCTTATATTTGCTTTCTAAGTAATTTGAATGCTAGTACTTCAGATGGTAATTTTATATTCAACTTTTCAATTTTCTTGTATTATGCATCAAAAGTGTATACATTCTTCTATACTCTGTCTGTTTGCCCTTTCAAAATTTTCAAAGTCTTCATATAAAGTTTGTCGATACTGTCAGTTAACTCATCCTTTCCTAGTGGAGTATCAAGGAACTTAATGAGAATATCTAAACCATTCTCTTTTTTCAAGTCCTCTAGACTGAGTTGATCAAACACTTGCTCTTTAATATGAGATCTCTAATCCTCAGGTAGAGATAAAGCTACCACAGTACCCTGTTTTGACGTACTGAGTTCAGTCACTTCACGCCATGCCAGTAACTCTTGCTTGTAACTCTCAAAAGAATAAGAGAGGCCAGACCTGGTGGACTGATTTCCATCACCATCTTTGGTCTTACTCTGGGCACTAAGCTCCACTACTTCTATCCGTTATTCACTTTAACGCCCCTGATTTCATTCACTTCTCTGCTTTTTCTACAATATCTCAATGTGTTTGGCATATGCTCTGTGTTGTTGACTTTAATGCCTTCTCGTAGACTGGCGGATCATCATCTTTGACGCTCTGCTACCATTGTTAATGGTACACTGAATACTAAGTGTCAGTAAAAGGTTCTAATGGCAACACTAATACACTATATTGACTCCTGCAATATGTAATGTGGTCACTATAACTACATGACGTTAATGACCTCATAATATAAATAAAGTTACTTCGAGTAAACAGGTATCAACTGATTAGATTATGTCCCTTAGATATAAGTGGTTTCCATTACCAATGTTTAACATCTAGAGGGAGATCGAGGTAAAAGGGCAGAAGCTGGGTACGGTAAAACGCTTCAAATACCTTGGAGCAGTTGTCATAGATGATGGCTCAAAACAGGAGGTTCTCTCAAGGATTGCACAAGCTCTTACCAAGCTGAGAGAGGGATTTGGAGAGATAACAACATATCTCTTGGATCGAAGGTAAAACTTATGCGCTCCCTTGTCATTTCCTTATTTCTGTATGCCTGTGAATCGTGTACCTTGACAACAGAGTTAGAGAAAAGAATGCAAACCATTTTAGATGAGATGCTACCGAAGGTTAATGAACATTTCGTACAAGGACCATGTAACCAATGAGGAAGTTCGCAGGAAGATCCAAGCAGCCATTGGAGAATATGAAGAACTCCTGACGCTGGTCAAGAAACGGAAACTAAGGTTGTTTGGCCACGTCTCAAGGTATTCTGGTTTAACAAAGTACATCCTACAGAGCACAGTGAAAGGAAAAAGAAGAAGAGGCAGACAGAAGAAGAGGTGGGAAGACAATATTAAAGAGTGGACAGGGATGGATTTTGCCAGCTCAACTAGGGCAGTTGAAAACAGGACAAGTTGGAAAGAGATTGTTTCGAAGTCATCTGTGGTGCGCCAACGACCTACTAAGGTTATGGGATAGAATAGAATAGAATAGAATAGCTCGGCAAGCCTCTCATGAGACTAAATAATCTGAAAACTAGCCTGAGATGTCCTTGTCTCGGCCTCAACCCCATCATAGATTCTACTAGTCAGATGAGTGAGATAGATAAATTGACAGCTCGAGAGAGAGAGAAACAATCTTACGCTAGTGATTTTCGTTCTTTTTCTGGCACAGAAAGCAGTAGCTGTGTGGAAGGACATGATCTCTTGACATAGATACATGTATCCATTTGGGTTTATTGTTTTCATCTACCCAACAATGATGACTATATACTTACGGGCAGGAAATATGCAGTGTATGTGCATTGTGTGTGAAACAATAAAAATAGAGATGGAAGCGAGCTACTTTACAATATAGTAATAGGACCTGAGTAAATGACGTCACATGAAAATGTCCATAAGTCATCTGCGAACAGTAAATATTCAAATCACCCCTGGCCCCTGCATTTGTGCATGCTAATAATAGTCTTCTCTGAACATTTTTGAGACTCTTCATTGATGGACTGTTTATTCAAAAAATGAATATATATTCGAAAAGTGAATATACCATTCAGTTGCGCAGGCTGGAATGAGTCTTCTATCTTCGCTCATGACTTAATATACCTTTTGACGCAATACCAATCAATAATATATGGATGACTACTTTAAGAATGCTATCTTGTCATTTTCTTGCTTTTGTCTATTAAATCTATTACAAAGTATTAAGCTTAAGTGAAGGGGAGTGCAGTAATTTAATGAAACAGCCATCAAGAAGTTAACAGTTATACAGGAGTCACTGAATGCAACTACGCTTTCAGTTGCATGCAAATTACCTAACAATAAACATAGATAAATGTTGACCATTCTAGAGCCTGTTACATTGATACATCTACTCCCTTGTAAAATACAGTCCAAATAATAAATTAAAAATGGGCATTTTTCAAAAGAAACTTTTTTGTTGTAAAATACATTTTTCAAGAAATTATAGATTAATGTTTTATATAGACATTACAGATGAATTTAATTCATAGTGATATGTGCGGTAGTTTTAGAAATACTTGGCAAAATGGCCTGTTATATAGACAGCAAATAGCCCATTACTTTCTCGGCGATAAGTTAAATTTTTATGGTGATATACAAATGTAAACAATTGTGCCATCCTTCGGATCAGGACGTTACCTGGAGGCCCCCAGTGCAGGGAGAGTCATCCCCTGTGCAGATTAAAGATCCCTACCATAGCTACATGGCTATATGTAGGCTTTCATCCTGCAACACCGGAGTGTACACAAGTACTCCGTCTGTTTCCCCCTCGGGGGTAAGACGTAATGGAAGATAGATAGATTGATAGATTTTTTTTGTTATTCACCACAAATCAGCATCTTGATCCACTGGGCAATGGAGGCTCCTCGAGTGTGCAAGATAAATTGAGCCGCGACACGACAAAAACAACAAAGTGGTTGTGCACCCAGCGCACTCAGATCCGCCCGGGCATCCGCCCAGTCTAATCAAAGTCTTCGCTGTCCGCATGAAGGTAGTTTAGACCCTTAGCTACCCTTTTTAAGGGCTTTTCGAAGTCTGATCAGACTGAGCGCATGCCCAGGCTGATCCGAATCTGCGCTGGGTGCACAACCACACTGTTGGTTTTCTCGTGTCGCGACCCAAATTGTTTCCAGAATATGATATTTATCGTTACAATCAAGCTATCATGACGTAGCGCAGTTATTTAGTTATAAGACACTTTTTCCAGTTCCGAAAAATCTCCAAGGTGTAAGTGGGTCTATTTCTTTGAAATTTGTTATTCACCACAAATCAGCATCTTGATCCACTGGGCAATGGAGGCTCCTCGAGTGTGCAAGATAAATTGAGCCGCGACACGACAAAACCTACAAAGTGGTTGTGCGCCCAGCGCACTCAGATCCGCCCGGGCATCCGCCCAGTCTAATCAAAGTCTTCGCTGTCCGCATGAAGGTAGTTTAGACCCTTAGCTACCCTTTTTAAGCGCTTTGCGAAGTCTGATCAGACTGAGCGCATGCCCAGGCTGATCCGAATCTGCGCTGGGTGCACAACCACACTGTTGGTTTTCTCGTGTCGCGACCCAAATTGTTTCCAGAATATGATATTTATCGTTACAATCAAGCTATCATGACGTAGCGCAGTTATTTAGTTATAAGACACTTTTTCCAGTTCCGAAAAATCTCCAAGGTGTAAGATGGATCTATTTCTTTGAAATTTGTTTAGGAAGAGAAAATGTATTTTATAGCTGAATTATACAAGACTACTTTACATATTTGCGGTAATTTTGGAAGGATACACTCCCGTTTTATAACCGAATACATACCGTGCGTTAACCACACTGACAGAGAGAGAGAGAGAGAGCGAGAGAGAGAGAGAGAGAGAGAGAGAGAGAGAGAGAGAGAGAGCGATAGATTGATTAACAGCCAGAGTGACTTGAAAAGAACTTACGCTATGATCTTAAAGTTGCGTTTCTTCATTTTTTTTTCTTTCAAAGGAATCAGGATATGATCAAATCATCAAAATATCGTGACTTAATTCCCTGCCATAGATATACAGTTTATAATATTCAATAATCCTCCAGCAATCAGACAATGTGCAGTGTATATGTACACTGCTCAAAATAGCTAAAGGAGCACTTAATATTTTTCCATAGACGATAGTGCAACGCATCCCCGTTTTGAGAGTCATATACTTTCCATCAACAAAGCCATGGAATTTCCAATCATTTTGCGAATTCTTTAAAGTGACTGCACAAGTTTGCACCCGATTTTTATCCAGCTCATGTCCATATACTGATTTATGTAAAAACGGAATTTCGGTAAAACATTGCAATTTTTTCAGAACAGGTGAAAAGCATGGAAATTTCAACCACAATCAAAACAACAATTTGTCTATGAAACTGGTGGCTAATTTGAAGGATCATATTAAACCAAAGTTAATGGGATTCTTCCAGAAAAAATGCCTCATTTCGAAAACAAATCGAAAATTGCAAAATTTGTTCCATGTAATTAAGCAGGGAATCAGTGGTATTGAAATTATTGCTGTCTTTAAGACAGCAATAATTGCTGTCTTTAAGACAGCAATAATTTCAATACCACTGATTCCCTGCTCGCTCTGTCTTTAAAATACTGCAAAATAATGGGAAATTCTTGGCCCCTGACGGTCGAATTTATTGGGCCGCTGAACTTGGTATAGTATGTCTGCTTCTACTTTAGATATTTTAAACAGTGTATGTGCATTAAAGAAGAATCAATACCTTCGACCGCGAGTTTCTTTACAATAATAGTGTTTTTGAAATCAAACCATAGTAATTATGTAAATACATGGTGAACTGTATTCTGTATTCTGTATTCTTCACCTCCTGCATAGGAGAACCATTCATATGCATGTGAAAAGAGTTTGTTGCCGATTAAGATTAGATACACTCAAAAAATTTCTTTAAAGCTTTTTAAAAGGTTTATGGGGTATAAATATGTATACTATACACAGGAACAGTTAATTATGTACATTAGGGTTCGGTGTGTTCAGTTTTAAATTGAAATGGAGTCATCAAGTTTTGTCACGTGAAAAGTCCATAAGCCATCCGCGAACAGTAAATATTCAAATCAACCTCTGCATTTGTGCATGCTAAGAAGAGTCTTCTCTTTACAGTTTTGAGACTCTTTATTCATGGACTGTACTTGCAAAAATGGACTATACCGTTCAAACTGCGCTGTTGCGCAGGCTGGTATGACTTTTCTCTTTTCGATCATGACTAAAGATACATTTTAACGAGATGCCAATCAACAATAAATCAATGCGCCCTTATAAGCGCAATTTTGCCCTTCGTGTACGCGTGCGCGCTAGCAAATTATTCAACTTTTGCGTTAAGCTCAGTTTCTAAGTAACCAAAAAGGGTCAGTCTTCAAACTTCATTAAACATAGAAAATTAAGGCTCACCAGTTGCATTTTAGCTCTGTTTCTGAGTAAGAAAAAGGGATACACCGTAAAATTTCCTTAGTTTTCACGATGGAATAACTGGCAACCAGCTGCCAGTCCATTTCCCTTTATTTTTAAGGGCGCCCGTAAAATTTGCAGGAATCGTCAAGCAGAGTAGGATAGAATAGAACAGGTGTTGTTTTGGTCATATAGCCTTTCAACACTGAAAAAAAATGTATTGTCGAGTACGGCAAGTACTATCGTAGCGTTATTTCCATCAATGTTCCACAAGTACAAGCCCGTAAAAATAACGGTAAATGAACTGGCAGCCAGGAGACAGAAAATCTACTGAACTTTCCTACAATGTAGTGCTTCAAACTTAATACACAATAACATCTGGGGAAGGTCAACCGAATGTAGTGATGCACATTTGGCCATGACCTCTATTCAATGGTCGTCGTACATAGAAAACTTTGGTTGTGGGTCAACAACTAGGGCACTGTGGAAGGTTTTTTTTGTTTTGTTTTCCTACAAATCTGTTTTGGAAACAGCATTATGCATATAGTTTGTCATCAGACATGACTCAGCCTTGTGACATTGACTAGAGTCATAAAGTGAAGGTCAGCGTCACCAGTTTTTCATGGTTCAGTGATTAGTCTCTTGAAATCTATTTGAGCCGCGACGCGAGAAAACCAACAATGTGGTCGTGCGCCCAGCGCAGACTCAGATCAGCCTGGGCATTCACCCAGGCTGATCAGACTCTTCGCTAAGCGCTTAAAGGGTAGCTAAGGGTCTAAGCTACCTCCTTGTGGACAGCGAAGACTCTGATCAGACTGGGCGGATGCCCAGGCTGATCTAAGTCTGCGCTGGGCGCACAACCACATTGTGGATTTTCTCGTGTCGCGGCTCATTTAATGTATGAGCATGATAGCTAGGGAGAATAAGTCAGTATGGCCCGATGTTTGACCCCAAAATAAAAGTCGGTCACACTGACCTGTATTTTATGGTTCAGTAATTTTCAGTGATTTTGCCTTATATCTTGAGGACTGTTTGATATAAGATGGCTGACATGCGATTTTCCGTCCTTTTTAACAGTATTTCAGTCATATCAGGACGATGGGTGGGTAATAATGTAAGGCTGTGTGCAATGGAACTCCGTTTACGAGTGAAAAGATTCCCGACTACAGCGGGGTTGATATAAGAACATGATACATGTAGCTTGAGATAATGAGTTAGTATGACTGATGTTTGACCTCAAAATAAAGTAGATCACAGTGACCTATTTTTTATGGTCCAATGGTTTTGCCTTATACCTTGAGGATTATTTCATGCATGAACATAATAGCGTGGGTTAATGAGATAGTAACTCGATGCTCTATCTCAAAATAAAAGTAAGTCACAGTGACCTATATTTCATGGTCCAGAAAGTTTGCCTTATACATAGAAGACTATTTGGTGTATGGACATGATAGCTTGGGATATCAAGTCTTTATGACCGATGTTTGACCATAAAATAAAAGTAGATCACAGTGACCTATATTTCTTGATCCAGTGATTTTACCTTATTCATTGAGGACTTTTTGAAATATGAACAAGATACTTTAGAAAAAGAAGTTAGTATCACCTGATGTTTGACCTCAGAATAAGATTAGATCACAGTCACCTATATCTCATGGTCCAGTTGTTTTGCCTTGTACCTTGAGGACTATTCCATATATGAACAAAATAGAGTGGGATCTCAAAATAAAGGTAGGTCAGAGTGCCTATATTTCATGGTCCTGTGATTTTGCCTAATACCTTGAAGACTATTTGATGGATGGACACGATAGCTTGGGATAATAAGTCAGTATGAGTGACGTTTGTCATTAGGATAGAAGTAGATCAAGGTGACCTATATTTCATGGTCCAGTGATTTTGCGTTTTAAATTGAGGACTATTTGATATATGAACACGATAGCTTGGGATAATACGAGGGGCGTTCGAAAAGTAATGCAAATGGCCTCACAACTTTGTTTAGGGGAATACTGGGTACAAATTCTATGCATATGCTGAAACACTGCATTTTATCTTTACAATGATACCAAACGCTTTACAAAGACACCTTTCCATATTGACTTACAACGCACTTTATTAAGCCCCTGTCATACCACTGGGCTACTTTCATATGTAAAATATTTTCAGTGTCGGGGCATTCAAGTCAAATATCGTTGCAAATACAAAATTAATCTTTGTCAGTTGCTTGTCCATTGTTACCTACAATATTCATACAAAAGTTAGAAGGGTGGCAACTGTTATCGATTTATTCCCGGCAAAGCAATGCGCAATTCTTATGACGTTATTGAAATATACGTTAATGTCATTTTTAAAAGCTTGTAGAGGCTTCGTTTTTGGCATTAATTTCAATTTATTGACAGGTTTTCGTTGGCCCATGTAAATGCTCTTGCTGACAAGATTTTGAATGCTACATGTAATACACTTGATTTCATTCCAAAATCATTTAATTTTTGGTAGAAATGGGGAATTCGCTACAATATAATCCATATTCCCGGGCCAGTATGGAACAAAGATTAAAAATAATTTCCGCAATATTTACAGGACAACATTGACTGGGCACTTTCTTTAAGTAGCAAGAATAAAAAAATCAAAGACTGACGATATATAAATTACGGTATACCTCTTTCAAAGAAGATATAAATGCGCCCTTTTAAAAAATGACACCGTGTTTGCAGACTTTCCTACGCATATCATAGCTTTATGTGTTTTTGCAATCAGAAGTTCTGTTTTTATGTTGGTTACCGAGAAATTATGTCATTTGCATTACTTTTCGAACGCCCCTCGTAAGTAAGTATGGTCAATGTTAGACTTCAGAATAAAAGTAGATCTAACTGACCTATTTTCATTGTCTGAAACATTAGACAAGGGAAATGGGATTTTAGAGACATCAAAACATAAGACCAAAGGAAGCATGGGATTTAAGACACATTTGATTTGTTAAAAAAATCACATTAAATAAGGAATTATATGATTTTCAGTCAAATCGATGCAATCTATATATTACATGTAACACATACTCTTTAACAAGCAAATTCGACGAATTTATGTCCCCCGCCTTGGAAACTAGGTCTCCACTGTATATACACTTAAGTGTTTGAGCTGGAAAAGCGGCTAAGTTAAAAATGTGAAAAAAGTAATAGGAAAAATAATGTGAGGATTATATCAAAACCACATGCATATCTTCAGACCATGATCAAAACGCCTGTGAAGTTTCAAAGGAATTGGCATGAAACTGTAGGAGGAGTTGCACACACAAGGTACCAACTATCTATTCACTTTGATAGTAAAAATGTATGAAAAATGGCTAAGTTCAATTTGCGAAAAAAGTAATAAAAAATAATCTCAGGATTATATCCAAACCACATGCGTATCTTCAAACAATGATCAAAACACCTGTGAAGTTTCAAAGGAATCGGCATAAAACTGTTTGAGGAGTTGCGCACACAAGGTACCTACTATCTAGTCACTATGATAGTAAAAACGCCTAAAAAATTACTAAGTTCAACTTGTGAAAAAAGTGACAAAAAAATCTCAGGATAATATCCAAACCACATGCGTATCTTCAGACCATGACCAAAACACCTGTGAAGTTTCAAAGGCATCGGCATAAAACTGTATGAGGAGTTGCGCACACAAGGTACCTACTATCTAGTCACTATGATAGTAAAAACGCCTAAAAAATTACTAAGTTCAACTTGTGGAAAAAGTGACAAAAAATAATCTCAGGATTATATCCAAACCACATGCGTATCTTCAGACAATGACCAAAACACCTGTGAAGTTTCAAAGGCATCGGCATAAAACTATTGGAGGAGTTGCGCACACAAGGTACCCACTATCTAGTCACTTTGATAGTAAAAATGCCTAAAAAATTACTAAGTTCAACTTGTGGAAAAAGTGACAAACAATAATCTCAGGATTATATCCAAACCACATGCGTATCTTCAGACCATGACAAAAACATCTGTAAAGTTTCGAAAGAATCGGCATAAAACTGTAGGAGGAGTTGCGCACACAAGGTACCTACTACATTAGGGGGACGGAAGGACGGAAATAAGGACGGAAGGACGGACGGACGGAAGGACGGATGGACGGAAGGACGGACGGACGGAAGGACGGAATGCCGAAAACTATGTCCCTCCGCTTTTCTTCGAAAAGGCGGGGGACAATAAGCGTTGTTTCGAAGGTACTTTTCATTGCTGATAATAAAGTGTATGGGCACAGTTCCATGTTTTTCTGCATTTGTTTCCAAAGGAGACTTCCTGTTTGTGGCTTCCTGTTTGCTTTTCTGGATGACCAAGCCCTTCAAAAATTGGATCAAATCTTAAAGAAAAGAGCTTGCTCCTTTAAGAGCAAGTTCTTTTCTTTAAGAGTTGATTCCCATTGAGAAAAGGATACGGAACCGTTTCTCGTGTCGCGGGTTATACACATTTTACCATTTCGCTGTATGAGATAGAGAGCTAGAACACTCGCGTCATGTGTCGTTTTGATGCTGTGCCTCGACATAACAAATAATGGAAGTTTTGTATTCTTCACCCATATATGTTTTGCAGCACAGATCTAGATTTCAGCTCTGTGTGAACTTTTAAGAATGGAATTTTCTGTGATTAATAAGGAATATTTTTTCTTGACCTAATCGTCAATCAATTGCCTGTCAAGGCCCAGTAAACCGATTATACGTAATCGATTCTTATCCTATCACTTCTATAGTAACTCCACCAGTTAGCTTTTGTAAAATCTTGAAAGGCTATCCCTTGGCAATGCACCTACTACGCCTGATAAACTATCGCAGGTAATTCCGCCGAGGTACTGATTATCGGTTGTGACATCCGCAGCTGCTTGTGGCTGTCGAAAAATTGACAAGAAAATGTCGTCTCCTTTGGTAAACTACATACATGTAATAACAAGAGAGTTTATCGAAAATAAAAGAGTGCAATTCGACCCTCACAGACGTTAAGTTTTGTCACACGTCATGTCCACCAGAACTTCCCATATTATCGAAAGATACGGCTTTTGGAGTGGCTTTTTGGTCAGCCCGAAATACTCACATGAGTAAACAATCGGTCTTCTAAGGTCAAAAATGTAGTTTCCTTGCACACGACTCTGTTTATTTCGACACAATGACGTAAAGTTAACCTCCTGCGCCAAATAAGGATAGAGTTTTAAAACAAACAGCTGGCGGTGCCATGGAAGTGCCTGTGATGTAAGTAAAACATAGCGAAAATCAGAAGAGTTAATGCGGGCTGCAAACATTGATATTCTTCATCAGATGAGCCGCGAGATAAGAAAACCAACAAAGTGGTTTTGCGCCCAGCGCAGTCTCAGATCAGCCTGTGCATCCGCCAAGTCTGATCAGAGACTTCGCTAAGCACTTAAAGGGTACCTAGGGGTCTAAGCTACCTTCATGCGGACAGCAACGACTCTGATCAGACTGGGCGGATGCCCAGGCTGATCTGAGTCTGCGCTGTGCGCACAACCACTTTGTTGGTTTTCTCGTGTTGCGGCTATGATATTCTTCATCTAAAGCTCACTACCTGGAATTATTCGCTTTTTCAACGTCGCAAGTATCCATCATAATGCGTGTAGTTCTATAATGAATTTCCTTGCGAAAAATAAGAAAAAAAAAAAATCAGTTACTTCCCGATTTTGTTTCCATATCTGCTAGTGAAACTTTGACGAGGTATGCAAACCACTGCTTACTATAATAATATATAACAGAATCGTTATAAAATGCTAGCATAAGTGAGAGTCACATTTTTGTGAATAGTGAAGCTTGCGATCGGGCGGTGCTGCCGGTGATTCCTTCCGACTCGTTTGGAATTGTAATTGTTAGTTATGTGAAGGGCCACACGCTGTGGAAGCTACATGTATGCTGTACCAAAAGGGTCAAAATTACCGATGCCCGTCAACGTAGATTTATATCCATGTACTCGTAATATCTATCGATGCAGTGTGATGACCATTACCGGTACACGTATATTATGTATATATATATACAATGATTAGGAGGTGCTGATGCAAGTCATTCTTTTTGGCTTTTGGTTTGGTTGCCAACGCTAGAACCATTAGTCCTATATCCCATGTTATCAGCACGTTACAGCTTAATATAGTGGAGTGATCAGAATCTTACTACATGTATAAATTATGAACTATTCAAAGTTTTCGAAAAGCCACTAGGTGCATCAAGTTCATATACAAAAGAACGTTTTTTTCCACATAAAAGCCAGCTTCTGAAATTTGATTGATTTTGCAAACCATTCGACCATACATTGTGATGCATTTGGTCAGTTTTGCGATAATCTGAACATTTCAGATGGTCAATTTTCTGGCGAAATACATGTAAAATGCTTTTAGTAGAAACCTTACGTGTAAGTCGTCTTTTTTATCATTATTAATCTTTTTTGGATAACTAATCAGATATTTTGTTGTTATTCCGAATAGAGACAAGCCTCCGTGGGATAATGGATAAGATTACTGCCCCTTAAACATTAGACCTCTCACCGCTGTGAGTTGCAGCCTCGACAGCGCACACCTATTAGGTGCCGTTTAACTATAAATGCCTTGTTTTGTGATATCAGTGATTAGAATTAGTAATATCAAAAAAATCAAATCAGTGATATCACTAACTGTGAGCGATTTAGTGATATCACACAATCGAATGTGATTATCACAAAATCAAATGTGATATCAATATATCGCAGCTATTTTGTCATATCATATAATCTATTTAGTGTTATCACAAAATCGAATTTATGATATCATTATATCGAATTAGTGATATCACAAAATCATAGCCATTTTTGAAATCTATTTGGTGATATCACAAAATCGACTTTGTGATATCACAAGTTTCATTTTCTGATATCTGTAATTCATTTCAATTTATTGATATGTTATGTTATGATATCACTGAATCGATTTTGTGATATCATCAAATCGATTTTGTGATTTTAAATAATTAGTGGTTTCACAAAATAATACGTGATATCCCATATACGAAATGGTAATATCACAAAATCGATATAATGATATCATAAATTCGATTTTGTGATATCATACAAACTATTCTGCATGACCCTAGAAGTATACCTAGACGGACGGAAAGACGAAAATTATATACCTATCGACATACGAAGTTTGCGTTGGTATAATAACTCGGTGCGTTGAAAAGTAATAAATTTGAAGAAAATGGCGGGACCCATAAATGGAGCAAAGTACCAGGAATTAGTGGGCCCGGCGTTAGCGAAGCCGAAACGGCGTATACGCCTACCTAATACATGTATCCTTATGCCCTTGTTTATATCCGGGTTAACCAACAAGAAAATCACTATACTGCAAAATTGTCAGGGGTCGTCAGTTAAAGCCACTGACGGAAAGTTTGTGAAGTAATTGTAAAAATGCTACTCTAGAACCATAGGTATGTTTTAGATATAATATTACTTCGGGTAACGAAAACGCAACTTTTGACACATTGTGTCAACGTAAAACATTTACATTGAACTTATTTTGACCATTATTGACTCGAAAACACCGAATTTGCATATGCGAAACAGCTTTGAAATCATCTGCGTACCAGCTGCAGTCACGTACTCAAAGCTGAATCACACCTCTATATCGACTGTACCTCGGAAACCATTGGCATAACCTCGTATCCCATACCTGACTAGTAGCACGACAATGGGCAGTCGTGCACAGCTGAAAATTTTACAGCTTTTGGGGCGTAACTAAAAAGTTAAGGAAAACGATACAATGTTTGTTTCAAAGTATTCCATTGGCTATAATTAAGAATAAGAAAAATGAATACCAACAATTAATGTACATGTACTTTAATTATGTTTTAGTTCAGTAAAAAGGTATTATTAGCATTTCTTGATCGATGGAAGCAGGCTTTGTGTCTGATCGGAGCTTCAAAAAGCATTTCCTTATCATTGCCGGTTATATTTATTTGCAAGTTTTTTTTCTTTTTCTTTTTTACAAAAAGTAAATCGTATCGTAGATTATGATATGCTTCAGCCCTCGGACTGATCTGGTAGTCTCCGAATGATATTGGGTATGATATGAAAACTGCCATATAATAGTCTAGCCTATTCACAATAAAACCTTTTGATGCCAGCATGCCAGAAAAAAACAACAACAAAAACAAAACACACACACACACAAACACAAAAAAAAAAAAAAAAAAAAAAAAAAAAAAAAAATAACTATATTTACCGCAGTGGCTGTAATTGTCTAAATAAATGTCTGAACAAAATGTGTGGACCTATTATATTAGAACGATTCGAAAAGTGCAATTTTATCGTGGTCTGTACTATGATCATTTCGCCAATATATACTATTGAAACGATGCCGGGTATATGTAGTGGAAATGAGCCTTTACACGGCAAAACCAACAAAGTGGTATGTGCGCCCGGCGAAGAATCAGATCAGCCTGGGCATCCGCCCAGTCTGATCAGAGTCTTTGTTGTCCGCATGGAGGTAGCTCTGACCCTTAGCTACCCATTAAAAGCAAAGCGAAAACACTGATCAGACAGGGCGGCTGCCCAGCCTGATAAGAGACTGCGCTTGGTGCACAACCACTTTGTTGGTTTTCTCGTGTCGTGGCTAAAAATAAATGAGCCAGTCTCTGGGAAAACCGGGCTTAATGACATGAAAACAAAAAACAAGTCGCCCAAGGGCAACGATCGCTCACCTGTCAGTATATGCTCAATTTATATAAAATTGGTAGTACTACAGTCCCAGATGCTACATACCAAGTTTCAAGGCAAATGGCCCAGTGGTTCTGGAGAAGAAGATTTTTCAAGGTTTTTGCCATATATGGCCATGGTGGCCATCTTGGTCATATGACCTGGACCGAATATATGATTTTTTTCCCACTTTGCCTGAAGGCTGCATATGAAATTTAATTGAAATTGGTTCTGTAGTTTCAGAGGAAAAGTCCTTTAAAATGTTGACAAATTACAGACAAATTACCTTAAGCCAAGGTCACTGAACAATCTTGACCCATAGAATTCCTAGGGGTTCAAATTGTCTGCATTTCCATATCACAGAGCACAATAGCAGCACAAAAATGCACTTTTTTTTTAGCTTTTCCCACTCAAAAGCATGAGAGCCCAAATTTGACCTTGTGGCAAAACAGGTCAAGGTCAATCCAAGTTCATCATTTATATAAACTTAGTAGTACTAGAGTTCCAGATGCTACATACCAAGTTTCAAGGCAAATGGCCCAGTGGTTCTGGAGAAGAAGATTTTTTAAGGGTTTTGCCATATATGGGCATAGTGGCCATCTTGGTCATGTGACCTTGACCAAATATATAAAGTTTCTTTCCCGCTTTGCCTGAAGGCTGTTTATGAAATTTAATTAAAATTGGCCCAGTAGTTTTAGAGGAGAAGTCCTTTAACAAGTGACCAAGACCATCTGAACAAACTATGGTTCCTTTAAGCCGGTGAAGCTCCATATGAAATATGGCTTCAACTGACCCTAGTGGCCTCTGAGAAGATGTTTGAAAATGTTGACGGGTGACAGAATCTCAATGACCTTGTACAAAAGTCAAAGAATGACCTTGACCTTTAACGACAAAATATCTTCATCTGGTCATTTAGTCAACCATATATACCAAATATTGCACCTTAGACTTAAATAGTTTCTGAAAAATCCACTGTTTAAGCATTTTCCCATATAAAAGCCTACATAATGTACCAAAGTTGACAGTGTCATAAATTAGGTCAAGGTCAACGCACGATCATTTGTATAAACTATGATGGGCTTGAGTGCCCAAAGCTACATACCAAGTTTCAAGGTCATACACCTTTTGGTTCTGGAGAAGAAGATTTTGAAGGGTTTTTACCATATACGGATATGGCGGCCATCTTGGTCAAGACCCTGAGAACAAACTTTTATTCCCTGATCACACTTAGACTCCATATGAAATTTCGCTTCAATCAGACCAGTGGTTTCAGAGGAGTAGATGTTTTGAAAATCTTGATGACGGACAAACCCACAAAATGACCTTGACCTTTCAGTGACATAATATCTTCATCTGGTCATTTACTTGACCATATATACCATGTATTGTACCTAAGACTTAAATAGTTTCTGAGAAATTCACTGTATAAGCGTTTTCCCATATAAAAGCCTAACATACCAAAGTTGACCATGTCGTAAATTAATTCAAGGTCAACACATGGTCATCATTTGTATAAACTATGATGGGCCAGCATGCCCGATGCTACATACCAAGTTAGTTTCAAAGTCATAGGTCTTTTGGTTCTAGAGAAGAAGATTTTCGAAGGGTTTTTACCATATATGGGCATAGTGGCCATCTTGGTCAAGTGACCCAGACCCCGGGTATAAACTTTCGTTCCCCCATCCCACTGAGACTCCATATGAAATTTCGCTTCAATCGGCCCAGTGGTTTCAGAGGAGAAGATGTTTGAAAATCTTGACAGCGGATGGTCCGACGGAATGACCTTGACCTTTAGTGACATAATACTTTCATCTGGTCATTTAGTCGACCATGTATACCAAGTATTGAACCTAATACTTAAATAGTTTCTGAGAAATCCACTGTTTAAGCGTTTCCCATATAAAAGCCTAACATACCAAAGTTGACCATGCCGTAAATTAGGTCAAGGTCAACGCAAGGTCATGATTTGTATAAAATATAATGGGCCTGCATGTCCAATGCTACATACCAAGTTTCAAGGTCATAGGCCTTTTGGTTTTGGATAAGAAGTTTTTTGAGGGATTTTTACCATATATGGGCATGGTGGCCATCTTGGTCATGTGACCCAGATCCCGGGTATAAAATTTTGTTTCCCTATCCCACTGAGACTCCATATGAAATTTGGCTTAAATCGGCCCAGTGGTTTCAGAGGAGAAGATGTTAGAAAATCTTGACGACGGAAGGTCTGACGGAATGACCTTGACCTTTCAGTGACATAATATCTTCATCTGGTCATTTAGTCGATCATGTATACCAAGTATTGTACCTTAGACTTAAATAATTTCTGAGAAATCCACTGTTTAAGCGTTTTCCCATATAAAAGCCTAACGTACCAAAGTTGACCATCCCGTAAATTAGGTCAAGGTCAACACAAGGTAATGTTTTGTATAAACTATGATGAGCCCGCATGCCTGATGCTACACACCAAGTTTCAAGGCCATATGCCTTTTGGTTCTAGAGAAGAAGATTTTCGAAGGGTTTTTACCATATATGGGCATGGTGGCCATCTTGGTCATGTGACCTGGACCAAATATATAAATTTTCGTTCCCCTATCCCACTGAGACTCCATATGAAATTTGGCTTCAATCAGACCAGTGGTTTCAGAGGAGAAGATGTTTGAAAATCTTGACGACGGATGGTCCGACGGAATGACCTTGACCTTTAGTGACATAATGTCTTCATCTGGTCATTTAGTCAACCATGTATACCAAGTATTGTACCTTAGACTTAAACAGTTTCTGAGAAATCCACCGTTTAAGCGTTTTCCCATATAAAAGCCTAACGTACCAAAGTTGACCATGTCATAAATTAGGTCAAGGTCATCACAAGGTCATGATTTATATAAATTATGATGGGCCCGCATGCCCAATGCTACATACCAAGTTTCAAGGTCATAAGCCTTTTGGTTCTGGAGAAGAAGATTTTTGAAGGGTTTTTACCCTATATGGGCGTGGCGGCCATCATGGTCATGTGACTTGGACCAAATATATAAACTTTCGTTCCCCCATCCCACTGAGACTCCATATGAAATTTGGCTTCAATCAGCCCAGTGGTTTCAGAGGAGAAGATGTTTAAAAATCTTGACGTCGGATGGTCCGACGGAATGACCTTGACCTTTAGTGACATAATATCTTCATCTGGTCATTTAGTTAACCATGTATACCAAGTATTGTACCTTAGACTTAAACAGTTTCTGAGAAATCCACCGTTATAGCGTTTTCCCATATAAAAGCCTAACGTACCAAAGTTGACCATGCCGTAAATTAGGTCAAGGTCATCACAAGGTCATGATTTATATAAATTATGATGGGCCCGCATGCTCGATGCTACATACCAAGTTTCAAGGTCATAGGCCTTTTGGTTCTGGAGAAGAAGATTTTTGAAGGGTTTTTACCATATATGGGCGTGGCGGCCATCTTGGTCATGTGACCTGGACCAAATATATAAACTTTCGTTCCCCTCTCCTGTTGAGGCTCCATATGAAATTTGGCTTCAATCCACCCAGTGGTTTCTGAAATGAAGATGTTTAAAAGTGTGGACGACGACGCCGACGGCGCCGACGCCGACGACGACGACTGACGACGGACCAAGGCTATACTATAAGCTCACCTTCACAGGTGAGCTAATAAACTAACTACATTACTGTAAAGTCGTTGCTTTTCTGAACATTTCCTGAATATTTGAGATGGTTACCATTATTTATTACTGAGATATAGAGAATACCATGTTAGTGTCTTTTGATATCAAGTTTATCAGGCGAGACCAGAAACAGCGTAGGAATGGCGAGGCTTGCCGAGCCAGTCCGACGTGTTTCTGGTCGAGCCTGATAAACTTGATATCAAAATATACTTACGTGGTTTTCTATTTATCATTCATCGTGAAGATTTTACGGCGTAAAGAGCGGCAAACAAGTGAAAAGCAAACACAATTTTATTCGAACTTGCTGACGTCGCGAATGCGTTATGACGTAAGTCGGTGACGTCAATTAACCAATCGAACGCTGATATCACGGCCAACGTCAGTGTGTAGCCAATCGTCTCCAGAGATCGCTTCTTTAGGCATGACCTGATAGCATCCGCGCAAGCGCAGTTCTATAGTGACATGATATCACATCATGTTATCATACCCCTGTTATCAGGTGAATTATGAAGCAGATGCATGATAAATAGATTTAAGGAGCACACAGATAATGCAGTTTCTTTATATGATGTTATTAACGTCATGCAAGTATGTTTTGGCGTCAACGTCATTACGTTTGTTTGAGCGCCTTATCTGTACTTGTTTCACAAAATAACTCGGACAAAAAGTGTATTTGCTCATTTTCAGTGTGTATTTCATAGCAAACACATGACAATTTGCATAATTTAACGTTCTTTCCTAAATGATAGGTCTTTGTGGTGGTATACCATCTGTTTTCAAAACCTTGGGGTTACGATGGAATAAGCGTTGCGTTGGCAACATATGTAATATTTATGACTGGATTTTGTCTGAATTCATGGGCTTTCTGTTATAACTGAACGCCTAAGGTATTTTCATGGAAATAGATAGAGGTCCAAAAAATCATTATTTTTTGTGTTTTTCATCCGTTCACAACGTAATTATTTAAGGAATGAATTTCATTTTTCTGAGGTTTATCGAAGTGTAAACTACATTGGGTCACGTGCAAAGTGAACTCCGAAGGGGTTCATGTAAACTTTGCTAGTGACCCAATGTAGTTTACACTTCGATAAACAATAGAAAAATTAAGTTCATTGCTTATATTTACATTCGTTTCAATCAAATCTTTCATGAAAAATCATCTATAAGCGCTAAAATTGAAGCAGTAAAACATGTACACGCAGTTTTTTCTGCTAACAGCAGAACGGCAATCATGACGTCATGACGTTGCTGACGTCCAATCAAGTCGAAGAGAGCCATTGTTTATTTTGACGTCATTGACGTTGCGTGTCTCAATGTAATTATTGGGATGTAAACTACATTACGGTCCAATGGTTTACTATAGGGCTTTTCAGTAAATGCACCAAGAATGTAAATATTACGTAATGTCATTAAGCACGGTTTTCACAGAGAACAGCTCAAATATATTCTGATAGTACTTTAAATATCATATGAAATTAAGGTCTCCAACAATACATTAAAACACTTATCATAATGGATTGAGGTCAGGTGAAAGCCTTGAAATAAACAATACATATTGATTAAACCAGCCTGCGCATCTGCGCAAATCAATCACAGACCTTAGAGCTCTCTTTTTATATTCCCCAGAATTCATAGACGGTTTATGCAAAAGGGAAGAAGCTGATCAGACTGCACATGGCTTAAGGTCTTTTTAACGCGACAGCGTTCTTATATACATATATTTACATTCTTGGTGTATTTACTGAAAGCCCTATATAGTAAACCATTGGAACCTAATGTAGTTTAGATTCCAAAAGTTACATTGAGCCACGCGACGTCAATGACGTCAAAATAAACAATGGATCTCTACATTCTGATTGGACGTTGGTGGCCAATTGACGTCATTCACGTTGTTACGCTGTTAGCAGAAAAACTGCGTGTACATGTTTTACTTCATCAATTTGAGCGCTTTTATAAGATTTTTCATCCAGGATTTGATTGAAACGAATGTAAATATAAGCAATGAACTTAAAGGGAAATCACCTCAATGTTCGTGCGCATACATTTTGACGCAGCATCATTGTTTTCTGCTATGGTTATCATGACGTCGTTTGCCGTAACGCTAAAACGTTTACGTCACTTTCGATCCCAACATGGCACATGAATGGACGCATTGTTGAAACAAACGTATGAGTTTTTTTTTGCGACAGGAAAATGGTAAATATATAAACCTGGACAAAAAAATGACGAAAATGGGGCTGAAAAAATTTATAAGGGAAGAGAACGCCAATTGTTTTGGGGTAGTGTTTTTTGGAATTATCTGTCAGGTAAAAAGAGGATGTGAAAACTGCAAGGGCGTTTTGAATCTCGCAATTTCTTAACGCAAGCATAGATACAAATAAGGACTTAGTACCCTTGGCTTGAGTCATGATATACCTAAGCAAACGGTGAAAGCGGAGATCAGACTGAGCAAATGCGCAGGCTTATAGCTTTTACTGTTAGGTCATGTCATTAAGGTAAGTTCCCACAATGCGCAGGCTGATCTAATCATTTACTGTTAGATTTTTTTCTGCAGACGGAAAGAGCCTTTCCAAAGGAAGTAACTCAGTCTTCAAGCCTGCTAGACCTTCCTCATGCAGCTTGAAAATTATGACGTTCCAAACGCAAAATTGTGATAAAATTATTCGACCGTAACCCCAAAGTCACACCCCAAAGTCACATGCACATTTATACGCCACGAAAATGAACCCTGCAAAGTTTCAGAATGATTCTGAGAAGCGTAGCTAGGCGGCGAAACTCTTATGTTTTACTAATTGCCCTAGATTTTCCGCAGGATTCATAGATTGTCAATGCGAACGGGGAAAACTATCAGGCTGCGCATCCTCGGAAATTGGTCTTAGCACTAATGATACATTGAAAGCATGCACCACGGACCAAGCTTTGCCGATGTTTCTGTGAAAATACATGTCGGGCAGAGGCCGGGTCCAATATACAATGTTCGCATATGAGCTTGTTCATCAGATATAAATGGGATATAATCTAGACCCAGAAAAAAGTACGAATATTCTATGAGGATCAACAATGAATATGCTGCAGAGTTTCAGTCCTTGGAATGTCTCTCATTAATATGTTGCCTGCATACGAGAAAACTTTGAAGGCGACAGTTTAATACAGACTGTATGTTTCAAGAAATAAGGACATTGCTGAAAATGAGTAGGGAATTACATTGCATTGCTATAAACAAGCATCGAAAGGTATGACCGTTATCAATATAGCCGTTTATGGCGCCAAATAGAAAGCGACGTCAACGCATAAAACCCTTAACGTCAACGTGCTTATTTGAAAACCGCGCGAAATAAAAGTGGTTTTCCTTCCATAACTCGAATATTTGACCGATGACCTATATTTTTTATTTGCTTATTTGCACGGGGTACATCATCCCTTCACTATATCAAAAGTATATAAAATTTTCAATTGTGGAACTTTTTACATTGAAGAAATTTCACGTTTTTACCAATAATGGAAAATGGCGAGAAATTAAAAACTGAAAATAACCTATATAATGAGGCATACGACGATGATACTTTTGATGTTCAAACAAAGAGACAAGAAAGAGGAGTTAATTAATCTTTATTTCGAAACGATCGGTCATCTATTTTCTCGGATAAGGTCTTCATGACAGACATAGAAATGCTTCAGATAGGCATATAGATGGCGCTGCATTATCTCAAAAAGTAGTACGGTGACCCTATTTTTTTATTTCATTTTTTCACTCAGCATATAATAGTCTACCACCGTATGAAGTTTCAACAAAATCTCAAATGCAGTTTTTATAGGGTGATTTCCCTTTAAGGTGAGGTGGGAGTAATTGACAAAACACATGATTTTATTCATACTTCCTTATATTGTACATTTTCAGTCCCTCTTTCAAAAAATGTAATAGAAAAGGGGGGTCGCCGATGCCGTTTTCAAGATATCAGACCTCAAAAACGTCAGTTTTTCCACTTTTTCGACCCGACGTTATAATGGCGTTCTATGGAAAACGCACTTTTTTGCTCGCCACTCTTGGATTAAAACCTTCATTCTGAGAAAACAGAACACATTTTTTTTGTTCAAAAACTAACACAGTATGGCCCAATGACAGACGTTTACATTAAAGCAATAAAAATAGTAGGTCGCCGACTTAACTTTCGAGCTAATGTGCATAAAATGCCTGGCTTACCCTCTCTTTAGACTGAAATATTAACGTTGTGCATGGTGACGTTAACGTTGCTAACCTTTCGCGCCACGTTTCAACTATCGCTTTTCGTAGGCTACCGGCAAAATTTTCTGGGACTTTCATCACTCATGATTGACATCGTCGGGGAAATGAAGCATGAAGGCTAATGCAATACTTTTTTCTTCTCAATCTCTGCATAAGCCGTCTTACTATTTTTGTAATAAAAAAAGATTCGAAAGCATTTCCATTATGCCCTCCCATACAGCTGACGCGCACCCAAATTGACTCTCGGAAGCAACAACTAGAGAGCAAGCTTCCACGTGTTATGACATTTGAACAATTCCCTTGTCCACTTTACAATGTAAGCGAGTCAAATTTTCCAGTTCCTGACCCGACACAAGAAAGAACCTATAATATTCTGCACTATAACCGAGCGCTCCAACGACTGGACTTCAGCGACTCTCTCTCTCTCTCTCTCTCTCTCTCTCTCTCTCTCTTTTTCTGTAAAAATGATAGGCAGCTCAGTTTCACTTGAGTGTCTAGATGATACAATAAAACGACTCTTTGATATACACTTGAAACAGAAAGAAAAAATGAAAGACAGAAAAGTAAAAGAAAGGCAAGGAAAAACAAACGCTCCATTGTTTTTTCTGCTTATTGACACAAAGATCGTTTCAAATTATCGTATCAACGACGATAAAATATTCTGACGACATGGCATCGACACTGATACGGCTGCCTTACGTTGTTCAAATGCTAGGAACAGTCTAAGAATTTTTAATATAACTAAAATTTGACAACTTTTGCTGATTAGTATCTAAGTGTTCGTAGTATGAAAACGACTGTCTATGGCTGCTACCATGTTAACTGTAAAGTTAAAGTGGTCAAAGTGTAGACAGTGATCTGACTACTCATTGTACGATTCTGGGGCCTATTTCACAAAAATTAATCGTACGATGAATCGTGCGATAATCGTACGTTTGGTCGTACGAGAATCGCACGATTCTCGCACGATCGTTTCATAAAAACATCTTGCGACAGATAGTACGATTCTCGTAGGATTTTAGTTATACGATGGATCGCAGACGTGATGTGTATTAGCTTTGACAAATGTGTATTGGGTTTTAAAAACACAAAAAGTAGCGATTTGTAATTCAACGCAATCACGTCAAAGAAAAAGGTCAACAGGACCTCAAAAGAGGTTAAAGCTCTTCTCACTGAAGTAAGGAAGATGGATGGATGGATGGCTTGCGATTTTACGTCCTTTCAACAGTATTTCAGTCGTATCAGGACGGTGGAAGGGTGATAATGAAAGGTTATGTGCAATTGAACCCTGTTTACGATTGAAACGATTTCCGCCTCCGGAAACGACCTCAGGACCGCTTGATCAGCAGGCCAGCGCTTAAACCACTGAGCTACCGGTGACTTCTAAGTAAACATGGACGACCCCTAACCAAAGACACGAAGGATCGCACCTGGGAAGTTTTCAATCCAAGGTTTAAAGTTTTTTATCCTTAGTTGTAGATCTTCAAAACCAAGATATAAAAACAAAATTCCTATATAAATTCATTTTACAAAAGTGGGGATTGAAGATCCAAAACCTAGGACTGAAACTCTGAAACAAGGCTGAAACTCAGGGTTTTGAAATTCATTGTGCATTGGCTTGCCATGCCCTTCCTCGATTTTCGAAATACAGTTTTGAGATAGAAGTTCCGGGGAATTAAAGTCGGGTCTTGTTATTTTGCCAAATGCTGTTCGTGATTGTACTTGCACTGCAGAACCTTGTTGTGGTCAGCGCAATAATTTGCTTGTATAGTAAGCCAAATTTCACACTCTCAATTTTAGGTGTTAAGTTTTCAATCCTTTGTTTTAACTTCAAAACTAACTTTTGAAAATTGAAATTTTCTATAATCGTTTTTACAAATCCGGGTATTGAAGTCAGATTTGAAATCTATGACTGAACTGAAACCTAGGTTTGAAGCTCAATTTAGGGTAAAATTTCTTAAATCTAGTTTAAAGATTTATTGCGCATTTGGCGTGCCATACCGTCGAACACAAACATGCAGTCTCCCCAGATTAGAGATCACCCAATTAGGGGTTCAAACGGTCCTAAGACCTCCCATTTTCTTGTAAGATAATTTCTCTCTATTAGAACAAATGCTGCCGCCATGATTTTGAGAATAGTCTCTAATACATTGCAGGTAAATTATCCCGCAAGAATCGCACGATAATCGTACGATAATCGTACAGGAAAAAACTTCACTGAAAATCACCCTTAGGTGATTTATCATAAATTTGGAATTTTGTTAATAAGCTGATTTGCCCAAAACTTGGTATGTGCTTTTCAGAAAGACAGTAGATAAATATAATCTATTCAAAAGTTAAGTGTGAGTATGCTGTGCGGTGAAAGAGGAGAAAAAGTGAAATTTACGACTGCCCTTTAGGTATCGTAGATTTGATCGTAAATTGAGTTCTACGAGGACAATAGTGAAACCGAGATTTTTTTCATGAAAGCGATTTTTGGTCGTAAGATTCTCGTACGATCATCTTACGACGAATTTTAATCGTACGATTCGTTGTGAAACAGGCCCCAGTTCAATTTCACGAGGCCGTAAGAAAATTTGTAATAAATTATTGCAAGTCAACAGCTGCGAACTCCGTAGAAACTGTCAGCTATCCCGCACGCAGTCTTATGCACGGAAAAGTAACTATACTTTTTTTCCGTTTCTTCTCTACGGCACTTTCTATTTCCTTTAAATTTCACCCAGCGCTCAGCCTCCTTGCATTTTGTGAGCAGACCATGTAGTGATCACAGAAGTGGCTAACGTTGACGCCATCTTGTTTTTATCAAACAGAACGTTTGACGTCATTACGTTACGTAGTGACAGAAACCGCCGTACGGCGGCGCTGAATTACTCCCACCTCACCTTAATTTTTCTGAGGTTTATCGAAGTGTAAACTATATTGGGTCACTAGCAAAGTTTACATGAACCCCTTCGAGGTTCATTCACTTTGCACGTGACCCAATGTAATTTACACTTCGATTCGAGGTTCATTCACTTTGCACGTGGCCCAATGTAGTTTACACTTCGATAAACCTCAGAAAAATGAAATTCATTCCTTAAGTATATTAAGTTACAACAATTATCTCGTCCCTAAGGTGAATGGGTACAGTTTGAAAGAAAGCAACAATTTTCCAACTTTTCGCAAAGGGAGCCATCTCTTGAAGAAAGGAATTTGTAACCCTAACATAGTAAAGGGCCATTTCTTTCCGTTAAGAATAAACCCCAGTTTAGAAAGGCGTCGTTTGCCAGGAAAGCAAACAGAAATTCACGAAATTATCCCCATTTGTAAAAAATGACAGAAATACACCTAAATAAGGTATGTATGTACCGATCAACTCTATGCACAGGCTATAGGCCAAGTCACCAAAAATGCACAGCTTGAGTTTTGATGGAAGGGTGAATGACTTGCAACTCTGCGTTATTTTTAGAACTATTTCAGTCATATCAGGTATGGTTTGTTTTGTTTCGAGGCCATAATTAGCCGAGCTGTCTCACTTTTATAAACTACTATAAGTAAAGTCAATGGGATGGTGATAATGAAAGACTGAGTGAAACGGAACCCCGTTCACGGTTAGACTTAAAGATTTCCGCATGCAGTGGAGCTCGAATCTGGGATCGCGAGATAAGCAGGCCACACGCTTAACCTGCTGAGCTTCCGGGGTTCGAAATTACAATTTTGAAACGATAAACGGGCGGTGGGGGGGGGGGGGGGGGAGCGCACTGTCACAGATTAGGCGTGCGCACATAGCATGTCTTAAAGCAGGGTTTCCCATGATGCGATCCGATCACTGAAATTACATGAGCCATGACACGACAAAACCAACAAAGGGGCAAGTGCACCAAGCGAGCGAAGACTCAGATAAGCCTTGGCATCTGCCCAATCAGTGTTGAGTCATCGGTGTGTGCTTAAAGGGTCTACGCTATATCTCCATGCAGACAGCGAAGACTGTGATCAGACTGAGCGGATGCCCGGGATGATCTGAGTCTTCGCTGGGCGCACAAGCCACTTTGTTGGTTTTGTCGTGCCATGCCTCACATACAGTTCACAAAAGATTATTCATTTGCAGATGCCTTAGTTTTAAATTGTTGAGGAATTCTTTCTCATCAGTTTTCATTAATTCACAATCTATATGGGAAATCACAATCTTCTCATTCCACTCAGAGGTAGGAATTTTAAGTTTATCATCAAGCGACTTAGACTGATCACAAAACATCTCGGTCTTCTCCAGAACTGTTTTAAACTGATTAACTTCTTCTATAAATGTTGGCCCTTCAGCAGTAATTTTATAGTCTAGTACTTTTGAAAAGAAATTATAAATTGCATAGTCTAAGAAGCAGGTTCTTTTGTGCTTCACTTTTTGCTCTTCCGTCAATTTCTCCTTTGGGTAGCTATATGAATTTTTACGAAGAAATAAGATATCTGACATCTTCCAGTTAAGATATCGTTTCATCAGCACTAGAGATTCCACAAACCTTTCAGTGACAAGAACAAGTTTGAATTCCTGATCAAGAAGAGCCAGCCTTTCTAAAATTAGGTTTACATGCGTATCTTTAGTTCTTGATTCAAATCCGAAATCTTTGCCCATGGAATTTCTGGTCTCGGAAAATAATCCTTGTTCATAATTTTCGGGATGAATCAAGAGTTCTTTTACAAAATTTGACCTTGGAATTGAAATCAGATGTGAAATATTGAAAATATCTCTGTAGTAATACGCCGCTGATATCATGCGGTCTAGAGGGTCCCGAACTATACCAATGTTGACCTTATCTGGAGGGAGCAAAGCGTCGTACTGATTTTTTCTGTAAACAGAATGGACTGCTAAGATATCATAGTGTCCCCCGTCTCTCACTGGCTCGATTTCCCCATCTATGAAATAATTGCCACATTTTGGTACCACAAAAGTCAAGTTTCGTTTTAGCCCAAACCGGAAGAAAATATTTTGCATGGTTGTACTTCCGGCTTTATGAACTTTTAGAAAACAAATATGGCGGACTTCTAAGGATCTGTTGTGAGCAGGGTAGTGATTTTTAAAACTGCGATGCAACGACTTTTTCTCATATAGTCTATTAGCTAATTCTGTTACAAATGGGTGATGATGTATCGTTGTCCCAAACGGCAGAAAAGTTATTGGCAATAAGTCACGTGACAAGATAACCATTAAGGCGCCTGTACATATTGCTCTGAAAATAAAAGAAAAATGAACACGATCGTAAAATAAGAAAACACTGGAAAGGTTCTTTCTTCGATTTTCATATATTCAAGATAAGCTTTCAGCTCATATTAAAAAACTTATTTCAGCACACATAAGAAATTTCTTTCTCCCACTTCAATAATTCAATAAACTTTAAAGGCTTTCAGCTCACATATGAGAAATTGCTATCTTCATTAGCATTATCTCATATTAACAAGAAATAAGAAAGATGAAATAATCCATGATGAGTCAGTCCATGTAGGACAGATAAATTTCGCCCTCGGGATCTGAATTTCAATCAGGCACTCAGCAAGCCTCGTCTTCCACCCCTCGGGTCAGATTTCCCTATTCTTCACGGACACCCATGATGCATTCTTATAATACATTTGTCCTACTAGCAACAGTATTTTTTTTCACTTTTTTGTCCAATATTTCCAGTTTTATTGAAGAAGAAGAACGTGAGCTTTTAAGACGACGTTTGCCAGCGGATCAGTGATTTTTGACGTCTTTGAATTCAACATCTGGTCCCGAGGTTATAAAATTTTTTTAGTGCTCAACTCAGCCGCGCATGAAATTTTCTCTGCTGATAAATATGAAAATGCCAATTAATGTTGGCATTTTCATATTCATAAGCAGAGAAAATTTCATACTCTGCTAAACTGTGCAAGAAAACAACTGTATTTACCAATAATTTGCTATTTATTAGCAGGTAAAATTTCATGCTCAGCTGGGTAGAGCATAAAAAAGTTTTAAAATTTTGGGGCCAGTTAATTCTGTAATGCATCATCATGAGCGACTTGACAAGCGAGAAGTAAAAGACTTAAGCTGCATTTTTATTTTTGTCTTCTGTAAGGAAAAAATAGTAACCGGATCGTACGAGGGGTGATCATTAAATAATGGCAATACGCATAAATTCATTTAACAATGTGTTAGAACAGTATTCTAGATATATACTACTTAAGATGCACTCTGTAAAAAATTGTGCAGAATAACTGGAAACCAGCTGTCAGTCCATTTCCCGTCATTTTTACGGGCGCCCGTAAAATTTGCAGGAATTATCAAGCAGAGTAGGATAGAATAGAACAGGTGTTGTTTTGGCCATATTACCCTTCAACACTATAAAGGTATTTTCGAGTGCGGCCAGTAACCTGGTAACCATAACACTGCCATATCGTAATTTCCAACAATGTTCTACAGGCAAACGCCCATGAAATTACGGGAAATGAACTGGCAGCTGGTTGCCAGTTATTCTACCGTAAAATCTACGGATTTTTTACAGTGCAAGCATATGACATATAATTAAGCCCCAAGGTACTGTTTAGGAATATCGTTGCCATGACTTCGATGCCTTATACTTAGAAGGGTTTAGTCTCTAAATTCTTGCAAATTTCCGGACAATTGATTGATTTGTAGCTTAACGTCCACGGGCAACAGCTAAGGTCATGTCGGGACGGTCAGTTAACCTACACTGCAAAAAAAACGGTAGATTTTTTTCGGTAAAATAACTGGCAACCAGCTGCAAGTCCTTTTACCGTTATTTTTACGGAAAATTTGCAGGAATCATCAAGCTGAGTGGGATAAAATAGAGCAGGTGTCGTTTTGGTCAGATAGCCCTTCAACAATACAAAGTTATTTTCGAGTGCGCCAAGTTAACATAAAACTTCCATTTCGTGATTTCCAACAATGTCTTACAGGCAAACGCCCGTAAAAATAACGGGAAAAGGACTGGCAGCCGGTTTCCAGTTATTCTACCGTAAAATCTACAGAATTTTCTTACAGTGTAACCACACTATTCCTGGGCAGGCTTAGACCTCCTAAGCGGTTAACCAGTACTAAGTGCACATACTTTCGCCAGTAACTTACAACTGCCCTTCTTGAATCAGTGGAAGGAGAAAAGAAAGTATGTGGCCAGGCCGGGTTTCGAACTCAGGACCTCTGACTTATGAGTCAGGTGCCCTACCGATTGCGCTTCGAGGCCCGGCAAATTTCCGGACAAAGAGTAACTTCAATTTACAACCCTGATACGCCCAACTCTTTTTCTGTAGCAGGGTCATGACGTCGTTTTGACGTTGAACTGACGTCGATGCGACGTTTCTACGTCGCATCGACGTCAGTACGACGGCATTTCAATGCCATGTACCCACTGTATTATCTTTTTTTTTCTTGTTTGACTTCGTCCAGTTTTAACAACGATGTTCTCCAGAAGGCTAAGGGAACGAATTCGTAACTCGCATCTCCTTATACCGAGACTCTCCGTGTCCTCTCAGAATAACGCACAAAGGAGAGTGTTCGAGATTATTTCCAAATATGGTATGTACCGTTTCAATCACGTGATCTTAACGTACGAGAGAGAGAGAGGTAGCGAGAGAGTTGATGAATTGCAATTTTACGTCCTTTTCAACAGTGATTCAGTCATATCAGGCCGATGCGTGGGTGAAAATGAACGACTGTGTGAAATGGAGCCCCATTTACGATTAAAAAGAATGGCGCCTCCAGTGGGTCTCAAACCCTGGTCCGCTAGATGAGCAGGCCAGCGCTCAACCTACCGAGCTACCGGGCCTCCTGAGAGAGAGAGAGAGAGAGAGAGAGAGAGACAGAGACAGAGAGAGTATCTTACGCTGCGATCTTTATCCAAGTTTTCTTCATTCTGTTTCTGCCACAGAAAGCTATATGGAACGACATGTTCAAATTATCCTAGTGTGACATAACTGGCCGAGCTTTATCTTGTTTATAGTCACATAATAGTGTTCAATAATCCACCCAACAATAAATATTCAGCAATAATCGCTATAGATCTAATGGTCAGTGTGTACTGTATGTGCACAGGGGCGGATCCAGGAATTTTGGAGAGGGGGTTCGAATTAGCTGAAAAGGGGGTTCGATTTGTGCAGTTTGACCAATTTTTCCTGAATTTTCCCATGAAAATGAAATAATTTAGGCTGAAGAGGGGGTTCGTTTGAACCCCCCGAACCCCCTCTGGATCCGCCACTGGTGCAGGTGTGTGTGACGGAATTAATATAACTTACTTACCACTCTTAAGGGAAATGGATACACTTTTGTGGAAGCAACACAACAGCTATTTTCATTTTTGCTTCGCTTCTTAAAAGTGGTCAACTCTTAAAGGAAAGAATTTGCTCCTCTTGGAGAGTTGGCCCCAATTTGGAAATGCTGCATCATCCAGGGAGGCAATTGGGAAGTCACAAAAGTTATTCCCCTTAGTAACACGGTGGGAAAATATACGCCTTAACAAACTGAAGCGGGCGATCGAGCTACTGACAATAATAGTGTTTTGTTAATCGAACCATAGAAAGTGCTATTCAAGCGCTTTGTCAATACACTGCGGACAATTCCCTGTTTTCAATTGGGATTAATTGTCCTGTGGAAATAAGTAAAATATTTGCGTCATGTGATAAAAGACCATAAGCCATGTTAGAACAGAAATTATTCAAATCAGCCTGTGCATGTGCACCCTGCATGCATACAACAGTGAATCAACTATGATTCAACGTTGATTCAACGTTGAATCAACCTTGTTTCAACTATGATTCAACGTCATGACGATTAATACACGTAGATTTAATTCTGATTCAATGCTGTGTGCCTAGTGGGCATACTTATAAGGACTGCATGCGCGAGAAAAGAAGGCTCTGGTTGCACAGGCTGATACCAGTCTTCCATGCTTGCACGTGACACAAGGTACCTTTTCACGCGACGTCAATTTAACGTTTTATTTCTTACCGTAATTACTCTAGATGTTTCACTAGGAGTGCCCGAGCGGATTGGGAATACCCTGATTACTCTGCTCCTAAAGGTGGGACTTACAAGATGACACATGCATCATGCAACAGTTTTGTCGCAAGTAGGTCTTGTTTAAACGATTAGACATGTTGCTTGCAACAGATTTGTGCAATGCAACATATGTTTTAGGGTGTTTACACGGTGACAAATGTTGCATGACACGTATCATGCAACATGTGTCACCGTGTGAACACACCTGAAGATCCTGAGGCGTTCGCGTGCCCAAGTGGGCCAAATCTAACCAACACTTCAATGCACATAATCACTCGCTAATTGCCCTGATATAATTGATATACTGTTAATAACGAGGTTAAACTGCAATCTGTCCATCCATCCGCCCGCCCACCTGTATAATGTTACTGTATAAGTATAACTTTATTAGCAAATTGGAATGCAAATACATTGCCTTTGGCTATTTACAGGATACAACGTGACTAACACGTCTCGTAGTGCAAATACAAAAGCAGTATAGTACCTCATATTACATACCCTGCAGTCAGCTGACGCTGCAAGAACGCCGTTTCAGCGTTGCTGACGTTGCCGCAACGCTGAAACGACGTAAAAAAACGCTCACACAACGTCAGCTGCCAGCAGTTCATTACACAACAAAGTTAAGAAAATTTCCATTCTGATAAAAAGCACATAAACATACAAGAGTTAAAGTGAGAAAGGAATGCATTTTTAAATGGACTGTTAACATCAGCTATAAATTCAGGGAATGGATACGGGCACACCGTAAAGGTTTTCCGCATTTCTTTTTTTTTTTCAAAGGGAGACAACTTTTATGACTTCCTGTTTGTTTGCTTGGACAACGAATACCTTCTAATTGGGTCTATACGTGAAGGAAAGAATTTGCTTCCATAGGCAAAGTTTGTCTAATGAGTTCGGAGACCCACAAGGGTAGAGTCGGGTAACTTCGGACAGGGGGGTAAATTCGGACATACCATTGCAAACACTGAAAATCCAGAAGAGACGGCTCATAATGAGCAGTCTCATCAGGATTTTCACTGTTTGGCAAGTTATTTGTGATTTAGATCCAAACAACGGACACATAAAAGAACAATGTCACTGTCCGAATTTACCCGCTGTCCGAAGTTACCCGACTCTCCGCCTATACTTTGGTAAGTTCAAGCTATACATGCACACGTTAGAAACAAGAACAATCTTTAAAAAAAGATAATCGGCGCAGATTTAATGGAAGTGTGTTTTGTAATGTGTCTCTCGTTGAAGAGTTGGCAATAACTTTTATGAATATGATTCAAGTGAGATATGTCGGTGTAATTTTGCATAAGTGACATTGGGTGGTTGCGACAATGACCTATCTCGAGATTGAACTGTCCACTTTGAAATTCCAAAATGGATCGCGGTCAATTTTGAGATTGACCTGATTCCAAAACAGTTACCAACATGGTGGAATGTTTGTTTGACATACGCGTTATTTGACCAATGAAATCTTGTGACATGTGGAACAAAAGTGAAATTATACTCGGCTGCGCCGAGAAAAGAACATGAACAACAACAGATAACCGGTTACATTACACATACATGTAGTAATAAGATATTGTAAAAGATACACTCTGTACATGTTGAAAACCATACTGCCACTGAATCACCATTATTGAGCCGCGACGCGAGAAAACCAACAATGTGGTTGTGCGCCCAGCGCAGACTCAGATCAGCCTGGGCATTCACCCAGTCTGATCAGACTCTTTGCTAAGCGCTTAAAGGGTAGCTGAGGGACTAAGCTACCTTCATGCGGAAAGCGAAGACTCTGATCAGACTTGGGCGGATGCCCAGGCTGATCTGAGTCTGCGCTGGACGCACGACCACATTGTTGGTTTTGTCACGTCGCGGCTCATATAGTGAAACCATCCGGGCATCCTATCTGGTCATATTGAATGTCAAAGATTTATGGTAACACTACATGTTTTTCTTTCTCGCCATTTTCACTGAGAGGAACAGTTTTTGTGACGTCCAGTTGGCTTTTCTGGACGAACCCTTTGAAAATGGGATCTACTCTTATGGAAAGAATTTGCTCCCATAGGAAAAAATTCTTTCCTTTCAAAGTTGTCCCCTACCATAGGGAACTTAATGCTTCAATATGACGGAAACTACCGATAGCGACTTACGGGTTTATCCGAGAGCTTACCTGTTCAATTAATGTCGAGTGTTATATGCAATTACATAGAAATATAATATAAAATGTGAAATTAAATACATATATGATACTACGACAATTTTTTATAAGTTATGATCATAAACTTCAGTCTTTGTCCGTTAATATGGTATAAAAATATACAAATTAACTTCATGTTTTGATACTTCCATCGGCTTTTGAAGTTTGAAGCTTCAGTCACATGAAATTATATAAGAATAATGTCGAAAATGCCTAAGAAGCTATGTTCAGCCTAAAATTTGAAAATGATCGGATTTTCTATAAAACTTTTATAAGTTATCACCACTGAGAGATTTTTATAAGGTTTACATTGATGTAATTCATTATAAAATAAGTATACTATAAGTTTCTTCCATCGATCTCTAAACATACAGAAAATCGCGTTTCGAAACAACCTCGCTCATAATAGTTTCAAATAGTTTAAGTCCAAATCCGCCTATATTGCTCAAAGGCTTAACACTTCATTTCTTAGTATTCGTGTTTTGTTTATGTATTTATATATGTGCTTTTATGATCTAACTAAGAAAGGAAGAATATTCATAGTGTCTTATTAAGAAAGAAAGAAGGAAAGAAAGAACAAATGAATGAACACAAGAAAGGAAAAAAGAGAAAGAAGTCACGTAACTTCTACACGTGACCATCAAAAATGAACAGACAGTTAATCGACTACTTGTAGTTTTAAAAATCCCTTTATAAGCTAAAAAAAAACTTTGCAAACCAATTACATATTTTTTGGTAATGTTCGATCAGTCTATTAATTATTATCATAATTGCTAATGCTTGTTCTAACATTTTTGATTGAAATTTATTTGAGTGTGGTGGGGCGTTTTTATCAAAGAAACCGAAATATGTTTTGTGTATCCCAGGGTAGAATCTTAGAATCCATAGAATTATATTTTTGACTGGCAGATTTGCTCATTCATAATCAGGAGACACGAAGATACATACACTGTATTGCTCTCTTAAAATATTACTGTCGAAAAAATAATGTAAGAAACTAAATCATGGTGAAGATTTTCGCTTAACCGTGGTAGTGTAAGGATTAATCGCTATGGGAAAAAATTGCTATGAAACATTTTTCTTGCAAGGCTATAAATTAACTTTATTGGTAATATTTCTGTTCATAATGCAAGTTTGTCACTTTAATTTTATGACTGTTTTAGTGAAGCTAGCAAGGGATATTGAAATAAATTTTTGTGATTTTTTTTTTTTTTTTGTATTTTTGCTATAATATGAGTACTTACGATAATAAACCTGTGCACCTGCGGACACTTATCAGCCTCTGATATGTGCAAACTGATAGGACTGAACAATGTCTGATCAGTTTGCGCAAGCTGATCGGAATTTGTTGACAATATACAGTACAATTAACATACTTATAATTACACGAGGATTAATCGATTATCGATCATAAAATCCGATATTACCTCTAAACTGTTTTCGTAATTGTCAAACCGTTAAAGTTTGTTAAAGTCATCATGACTTGAACAAAAATAAATGCAAAAAATATAAAGCTGCAATAGTCAATTTATGGAATTAATTATGTATGCAAACTGACTCAGACCAACTTATGCACTTGCAAAACACTGGTCTGAGTTTATGATCAGTTAATAATTTGTCAATTTTAGTTGAATATGAGTTTGTACATAACCTTACCCGTGTTTCTGCACAAACCAAACTGATCAGAATTTCTGTTCAAAATATTTTGAACATTTGTTATCAAATCAGGCTGTGACTGTGCGAAAACCATTTAAAATTATCATGTGGAAATTAAATTGAGATAGAATTAAATGCAGTAAGAAATACGGAAAGAACAGTTGAAAGCTGCAAGGCACTGGTCAGTGTTCCGCCCATGGACAGGTCACTTTCTTTTCTGCTCAATGTTCAAAAGTTTCCTCATATGAGCCGCAATACGATAAGACAAACAAATTGGAATGTGCGCCCAGCGAAGACGCAGATCAGCCTGGACAGCCACCCGGTCTGAGCAGAGTCTGAACTTGCGTTTAAAGGGTAGCTAAGACTCTAAGCTACCTCCATGCCGATAGCGAAGCCTGTGATCGGATCAGGCGGATGCCCAGGCTGATCTAAGACTTCGCTGGGCGTACGTGCACCTTTGTCGCGGCTCATTTAATTGTTTGCTAAAGACATCAACTGAGTAGTCGCTGTCGGTCGGAAGGCGTGAAAATACAGTTTGTCACACGTCTTGTCAAAACAATGCAATTTCAAAATTAACACCTGCTAACGGCAATGAAGGTCAAAAATGGATATTTAATCCGAACGTCATTCTTGTGATTATTTTTGTATTCAGTCGCGTCGCAACAAAATCAACGCAGTGCCATAGCGCCCTGCCAAGACTCAGATCAGCCTTGGCAGCCACCCAGACTAATCAGAATCTTCGCTGTGCGCTTACAGGACAGGCAATGGTCTAAGCTACCTCTATGCGGACAGCGAAGGCCCAGATCAGATGGGCGAACGCACACGCTATTCTGAGTGTTCGCAGGGCGCACATGCCAATTTGTTTTTGTCGTGGTATGGCTTATTAGTTTATTTACTTTTGTTCGCAGAAAACTTGAGAAAGTCAGACTAATCTTAAATTTCGATCTTATTGTTTTAAATAGCGCAGCTTAGTTACATACCGAAAGACACAGTTTACATAAAACTTTTAAACAGTTTTGTCAAAACAGAAAATCAAGAGAAAACGTTAACGTTCCTGTAGAGTAGTGTTTTAACGTCCCAGTAAAAATATTTAGTCGTCGAGAAGTTGCCTCTGAATTTGTGGGACTGCAAGTATTGCTCGGCCTGCGATAAAAGACACCCAGGACTAGCAGCTCTGTCGCAGAAGCACCAGGCAGCCAGTCTATTTCGCGAGCCCCGATGGGCGGGGTAAAAGGAAAAAAAAAGAAATGAGAAAAACTATGTGGGTGGATGGGTATCTGTATCAGGCTTAATCTTTCCATAAAGATGAGACCGTCAAAGGGATAGAAATATCATAATTTCATTATTATAAGTAATTTTATGTGTTTTTTTTTTTTGTCAGAAACTAAAACAAACCGCTTTCAAAAACTGACCAATAAATCAGATTTATTTTCTCGCCAATTCTTACGAAATTTGACCTAAATATCAGAGAGAGGGGAAAAACGAGACTTATTAAAACGAGAAGGAGCAACTGAAAAAGTAAATTGATTTGATCTGAGAAAAAGAAAATGAAATCCACATTGTTAAAAATTAAAAATATTTCCATCCAGCGCATTCGTATTGTTAACACAGTGATGACAAAACCGGCTTCAGAGAAGTTTAACACCTGTCCTGGGATACGGACATCGATATGACTTCCAAATATCGATTAATGCCTATCGCTCCCCGGGTCTAAGGGAAATAACTGCATTCACATTAATACTCTCTCCAGGTAACAGGTAACCGAGTACACTACTCAGCCCGAATTGAAGACATAAGCTCCAGTTGTATGAAAGGATGCAAAACTGACAATGGCAGACTTGCTTACCCTGAAACTGTACCCATTCACCTTAATATTCCCACTTGGCACACAGCGTTGAATCGACATTGAATCAACGTTATGACGTTGAATCAGTGTTGATTTAACGTTGTGTGCCGGCTGGGATGTAAATCTGTACATTTTCAGGAGACATAGCTCTGTAGAGTTAATTTCCTATCTTTGCTTAATGGGATCAATCTTTTAAAGAAAGAATTTGCTCCCTTTGGAGAAAATTCTAAAGGGAGCAAATTTTCTCCTTTCAGAGTAGAGATTCCAATTTGGAAGGGCTTTTTCGTCCAGAAAAGCAAACAGGAAACCCAAAATTGGCTCCCTTTGCGAAATGGGAGTAAACGTGGAGGTGGTGTAACTCCAGCAGGCACACAACCTTGAATCAACCTTAAATCAACCATGATTCAGGGTTGGTTTAAGGTTGATTCAAGGTTGTGTGCCATGAATCAGCCTTGATTGAACCTTGATTTAACGTCATGACGTTGAATCAAGGTTGATTTAAGGCTGATTCAAGGTTGTGTGCCGAGTGGGACCACACTAGAAGGTCAAAGGATGAGCTGTCGCTTCTTCATAAGCAGGGGGAGGTCCACGTGGATCTTCATCATAAGAAAAAATAGTGTGATATGCAGGAGGGCCCTGTATGCTCGTATGGGCGAATCTTCCTGATGGTTGAGATGGCGTGTCGGAAATTCCATATTGTGACGTAATGGCCGGGCTTGTTTGTTGAAACGCAGCAGTTTGGTTTCCGGAAGTGTGTATAATCGGGTTCGTGTGTTCAAACTCAGTATTGTGGAACCCGTAAGGGGACATTCCAGCTGCAGTGTCATTATTTGTTGTTGTTTCTGTCATACTTGGAGGTGCCCTGTTCTTCCAGCAAAGCCTGAAAAGCAAATAAACATCCTCCCAGCAGGTGTACAATGTTGATTCGACATTAAGTCAACGTTGATTCAACGTTTAATCAACGTGGATTCAGTGTTGAATTAAGGTTGTGCGCCCAGTGGGCTGTTAAAGGTAGCTAGGTACACTCCCATTGGACACACGCTCTTGAATCAACCTTGAATCAACGTTGATTCAATGTTGATTCAACGTTGTGTGCCTGGTGGGCTATTGTTGAGGTGTATGGATCCACTTTAAGAGAAAGCAACCATGCCATTTTCATTTTGTCTACCTTTTCGATGGATGTCAACTGTTTTGTATTACCAAAGTTTCCTACGAAGTCATTGTATGTTTCTGATAATCAGGGCTTCATTTGTTATTTTTTAATTCCTAGATGGTTTAGTACTTGAAATTGTAAACAAATACCCGCCTTACTATATACAGTTATATTATATTTGGAAGAAGAACTCTATAAGTTCTCAGCTTTCGTTCTAATCCCAAGATTGTATTGTATACTATATGTATGTATGTAAACATTTATAAACCAACTCTTATAGAACCCGTACAATATGAGTAGAAAACTAAAACGCATAAATCATGGACCAGGTTCACAATCATTTCTTAAAGTTAAGGACGACCTAATTTTAAGGTCAAAGGACTTCTTCGCTTAAGGCGTGAATTTTCCCCACGATTAAAAAGTTATATGGAATCAATGACTTCTGCTTTGCATTTATGACTATGACATGTAAATTGCATGACAAATGAATTTCCAAGTGTTTGTGTCTATGTAAAGTACGTAAACATACGTTAACGTTGACGTCATTGTTGAGAGAAATTGTAAATTATCCTCAAACTGGTCGTTGAAATAATGATTTATTGTATATATTTGACCCTTTTTTGACTTACATTACTTACATAACAGACAACACTGGATAGTTTTGACTATATGTAAGTGACCTTGACCTCATTTCAAGGTCATGGTACACAATATTATCCTGGAAGATCACAGTGCTACTGTTGACCATTCTTCTTCTTTGGCTTACTGAGTATCGTTCCCCCCCGTGGCCCAGCTTCCTGCGCATATATATTGCGTACTTGCATCGTATAAGTCTGCTGCACGAAGGAAATGCTGGGTCACGGCGGGGGGGGGGGGGGGGGGGGGGGAAGTACTTGTACTTTAATTATAGTGTAGCGTTCTATTTTGGCCGTTTTGACCAATAGTGTAACTATGGTTTTGCATGTTTATATGCCAGTCAGGCGTAACAAGAAGAAAATCATTGCTTTGTATTGTGATATGCGTGTATTTAGCATGCATTTATGACAAAAATGTATGGAATGAATGACTGGTTTCAATACTTTTATTACCTCAAAAGATGAGGTATGCGAAACCCTTGAATTTAGGATAGGTAGGGTCAGAATGGATTATCTCCCCGTGTGTTTGGGTCTGAATCACAAATGATCTGATTTCATACGGTTTACATATTTGTGGAAGCTCTACTAAGAAAAAATTGCACACTTTATACTTTTGAAAATTCGGACCTGTCGCGCCGGTCTAATGGGGAAAATCTTCGCCTTAATCATAGAAGTCCTTTTCATGTGTGAATACAAGCTTCTTGCTCATAACAACCCCATGAACACTATCGGTTGGGTATCACGCGAAAACTGTCCCACTGTGCACAAAACCTTATATTTACACTATCATTGCAAAACTCTCAGTAAACCCAATAAGTGATGCGGGAGTCAATATCGTTTACAAGTCAATAATTACATTGTGTCACGCGCTTTAGAGTGACAGCTCATCGCACTAAGTAGCACGTGAAATCTACAACATGCTGTGTACTTGAATGGCTAGTAAACATTGACTGACAGCTCGCTACGCCTACTTCCACGTGAAATATACAGCAGGAGGTGGAATTTACTGGTAGGCAGTGTCAATGCGGCTGTTCCAAACTACTGTAAAATTCAGCCGGTATTGCACTTAAAACGATTTTTATATATGTATTTCTTACTTTTTTTTATCTTTTTATTGATCAAAAACATTGTTTAATAATATAAATATAAGGAATAAACGTTATTTTTTAAACGTTTACTGAAGTATAAACTACATCAGGTTACGAGCAAAGTTTACGTAAACCCCTTCGGGGTTAACTTACTTTGCTCGTGACCCGATGTAGTTTATACTTCAGTAAACGTTTAAAAAATAACATTCATTCCTTAAATATCACCATGGACAGATTGATTGATGTGTTGTTTAGGTCCACGGTTAACATCTATGGTCATGTCGGGACGGTCAGTTAACCTAACCACACTATTTCTGGGCAGGCTAAGATCTCCTAAGCGGTTAACCAGTACTAAGTGCACATACTTTCGCCAGTAATTGACAACTGCCCTTCTTGAATCAGCGGAAGGAGAAACGAAAGTATGTGGCCAGACCAGATATCGAACCCAGGACCTCTGACTTTTGAGTCAGGTGTCCTACCGATTGCGCTACGCAGCCCGGTGAATCACCATGAAATCAAGGTTGATTCACCTTGATTTTGTTTTGTGCCTGCTTTAGTAAGTTTCAATATGAAATAAATACAGATTTCTTACAGTGAAAGTTTGTACCTTTAAGTTAAGGTTGCCTTTAAATTTAAACCTGACTTTGAACCTGGACCCAGATAAGCTTAGCATGACGGAAGATAATGGTTACCTGTTTCGAAGGAAACATTTAATAGCAATGACAACGACGACGGTAATCAGCGACATCACCGTGCTTCCTATAGCGAGTGCAAGACGATCATAAGCGTAGCCCGAATCTTCATCCCGGGTTTGTTCTGCTGTCGTGGTAGTGCCTGTGCTTTGTAAGTCTGTAAGATTGAAAGTACAGTCAACTCTCGATATCTCGAACACTGATATCACAAAGTACCCTCTTATATCAAAGAATATAGTTTGAACGAGATTTCCTATATCTATTTAAATTTCAACTCTAGATATCTTAAACTACTGATATCTCATAGTAAATTTTCTTGGACCAGAAAATTTACTTTGAGATATCAGTAGTTTGGGATGAATTTCGACTTTGAGATATCGAGAGTTGTCTGTATCTGCATTTCTGTACATATATTTCTCACTATATATATATATATATATATATATATATATTATCGCTCTAATGCCAAGCATGTGCTCCGTAAGATTGAAAGTATCTGGATTTCAGTACATAAATTTCTTACTGTATATATTGATATTACCGCTTCAATTTAACCCTTATGGCGGCCCGTTTGCACTTTTACCAATGTATTGCAGATATCTGCATTTCAAAAACAGATATCTCTATTTAATAATACAGATGTCTGTATTTTTTGTAATTACACATATCTCTAATTGAAATGCAGATATCTCTAACTAAAATGCAGATACCGGTATTTGAAATTCAGATATCTCTATTACTATCATAATATAGATATCTGCGTGTCAATTAAATATATCTGCATTTCAAATACAGATATCTGCATTTCAAATATAAATATCTGCATTTCAGTTAGAGATATCTGTATAATCTGCATTTGAAATACAGATATCTCTAATTGAAATGCAGAGATCTGTAATTAAAATTCAGATATCTGTATTTCAACACTAAATACAGATATCTGCATTTAAAATACAGATGTCTGCATTTCAATTACAGATATCTGTGTTTATGGTTGAAATAGAGATATCTATATTTACTGCACTTATTGGAAACTGATGCCTCCCTCGCCGTTTGTCACCGAGCGGTGCATTTAACTCAGTGATATTAATTAGGTGAACCAGTATTCGGACATTCGGATGGGCAGTAGGTACTGCTTATCCGCTTAGAGGATCAAAGCCTGCCCAGGGAAAGTGTGGTTAGGTTCACTTGCCTTCTTGCCAATACGGTGATGACCATAGCTGTTTTACCTGGACGTTAAACATTTATACAACCAACCAACCGAGCCTGATATCTAAATCGGATGCACGTTCAGCTGTAGATCAGATGAAACCGGGTTCGATCCCGCTCCGGTTAGGCAGCTTCAAGCATATAAAAAATCTTGAGCAAGGGAGTAATGATTATTTGTTGAAATAAAAATTGAAAATAATCAGGTTCATAAATAGAGATATCTGCATTTCAAATACAGATATCTATATTTGAATTAGAGATATTTGCATTTTCTATCAATACAGATATCTGTATTTGAAATACAGATATCTGCATCAGAAATACAGATATCTCCATTTGGATCAGAAATAAATTTATTTAAATGATAATTATAGATATTTGCATTTCAAATAGAGATATCTGCGTTTCAATTACAGATATCTGTATTTCAAATGCAGATATCTGAGTTTCTGTTAAAATTCTGACATCTCTGTTTAAATACAGATATCTGCATTTTAAATACAGATATCTGCATTTCAATGTAGATATCTGTTTTAAAATGCAGATATCTCTATTTAAATGCAGATATCTGCATTTTAAATATAGATATCTGTATAAAATGGGTATTAACCCAAACGGGCCACCATAAGCCCTCAGTGGGTTATGCGCTGGCCTACTCATCTAGCGGGCCCGGGTCGTGCCCAATTTGAGACAAGAATCTTTCCTACCGAAAACGGGGTTCCTTGCTCACAGTTTTCCATCATCGCCCTTCCATCGTCCTGATATGACGGAAATACTTTTGAAAAGGGCGTAAAATCACATTCCATCCATCCATCCATCTATCCATCCATCCATCCATCCATCCATCCATCCATCCATCCATCCACCAATCCATCCATCCAATTTAGCCAAATTAATGCCTAGTGTCCCTTAAAAGGGCATGTGCAAACAGTACAGACCACGAGAAGATGCCACAGAACGCGGCGTCTGATCATGGTCTACACTATTTGCACAGGCAAGTAGGTATTTCTCCTTAAAGACAGGGAAGGGACTATATAAGGGGGATTAACTTCCAAAGTGTCATTCTCTTGGACGGACACCCGGCGCCAGGTGTGTGCAACTATGGTTACGTACCGTTGAGCCACTTGGGTAACGTCGATACGAGAATTGAACAGAACAGAACAAAAGTGTCATTCTGTCTCTTGATCTCATAGTGTTAACACCTCCAGTCAGCCAATAAAATCATTACTCCTGTTAATTCTGGTCCACTGATTGGTTGACTAAATTTTCACACCTTTACCTATACAGGTAACATTTTACTTGCTGGGAACCAGACCCCCCGGCAGAGAAGTTCTGTCTTTAAAATGAAATACAAATGATGCTAACAAACTATTCCGGACACCCCTTAACTGACAAATGGACCCATCCAATTTATAAGGATAGATGAGTCCATTAGACATAAATGGGTTTACATTTGCATGACCAGGGCCGCTAAAATGACTGCGACGGTCCAGGTGGCGATATTCAAGTTTATGTTATCATTAGATAATGTAAATATGCAAGCACCAAAGCTGAGGCTAGCCTGTGTATCCTCGCAGTCTGACCAGAGACTTACCTGTTCGCACACAATATTTATGGATCCTGAGAAATGCAGATTCAAAATTACTGGCCTTAGCTAGAGTCAGGTTTGATATTTGTTTGACAGGAATGAAAGTTACAAATTTGAAATCGGTATAGAAAACAACGATAAAAATGAAATAAAATGTGCACTGTAAAAATCCATATACATGTATTTTACGGTTGAATACTTGACAAACAGCTGCCAGTCCATTTTCCTTTATTTCTACGGACGCCCGTAAACATTGGCAGGGAACAACACGCACAGTAGGGTAGAATGAGAAAGGCATTGCTTTGGTCCTATAGCCCTTCAACACTATAAAGGTATTTTCGAGTGCGATCAGCTAACATTACTCTACCATATCGTGATTTCAAAAAATGTTCTACAGACAAAAGCCCGTAAAAATAACAGGAAATGGACTGGCAGCTGGTTGCCAGGTGTTTTGCCATAAAATCTACGGAATGTTTTTACAGTGTGCAGGTTATTTGGTTATACTGTTTCGATTTTTAAGAAAACAAGCATAACAAGAGCCGTCGCATCACAGCATAGCACGCCTGGCGCTTGTTCATTATGTAAACAAGTTCGAAGTATATGACATTGCTTTCTAAAAACCAGGATCTAGATATTTTCCATATTTCTCTTTGACAGAAAATTCAAATGAAGAAAACATACTAAAGCAGACACCTCATACATAACTGAGCCACGACACGTGAAAACCAACAAAGTGGCAAGTGTGCAAAGCGCATCCGCCCAGTCTGATCAGAGTCTTCACTATGCGCTTAAAGGATAGATAAGGGTCTAAGCTACCTCCATTCCGACAGCGAAGCCTCTGATAAGATTGGGCAGCTGTCCAGGCTGCTCTGAGTCTTCACTAGGCGCACAAGCCACTTCCATATAGGGCGGCTACGATTGCTATTTTGAATTACCTCTACATCTGCAGGCTCTGTCTCCACCCGTCCATGTTCCCCATTTTGAACATGTCAACGTAGTGGTGAGAGCACCGCTATAACAACCACTGTCACATCTGAAGCTACATTCTGAGTAAGGTTTAAAATCACACCGGTTTCCATAAAGCGTCTGAATCACTCCGTTTGGAATTCTCAGAGGGCAATATATACTGGACACTGTACTTGTACTTTTACCTGAAATACAGACGTTTTTAGTAGTACCCTCAGTGCCGTAGATATAACATGATATGCACAATGTTGTATACTCCTTGAGGGGACCACTAGTGCATAGTATCGTGAAACCATTCCAAATGGTATTAAAATAAAGAGAGAACATGGAATTAAAGCTCAAATTACAAACGGGAATGATTATTCTGAAAGTATGTAAGCAAGAGTTGCCATTCATGTACGCCAAAAATCGTCATCATAATAATATTCCAAAGGATATTCAAGATACCGGTATGGAGTGGACGCAAAATCGAAGCTAAACCGACAGGGGGAAAAGTAAGAGGATAAGAGTTGTCATTCATGGTTTATATGACACTGTCACAGGCATTTTCCCCTATCTAAGTATATCATGAAATATACTCCTCACCAAAAGTTTGGCTTATTTTCAAAGTATATGTACCAGGGTTATTAGAAATCATAATACATTAGTTCTAACATTCAGTTAGAGGTAAAATGCATTCTTTCATCAACACCTGGTCCAGTGCTTAAGAACTGTAAAAACAACACATTTAAACTGATTCGAGTAAGCACTGCACAAAGGTAGCACAGAAATAAAAAAACCCTAAGATTCACATTTTCGAAAGAAAAAGTATGCTTTGTTTTAACGGTTATAAAAGCAGTAATTTCGTATTCGCCAAAACATCTAGCGTTACAGAACGTTACACTGGTGTAAAAGAAAAGTCACTCACGGCGCATTCACTGTCGGGAAACAAATTCCGTGATAGAATCATTTGTGTATACGTCACAGGCGATGCGCCAGTTTTCGAAGGTATCATTACTGCGTAAAACGGGTATTTTCGTTTCTTTCTTTTATATCTCTTAGAATTGTAATTCGACGCCGTGCCCATCATATGCGGCATAAAATTGGCTTTCTATCAGTGCCTCCATTTTCTCAAAGAGTTTTATTATTACTGAGTCAGAGAACATTTTTCACAAAGTGCCGAAAATGTCCGAGGTAGGTATCACGGACGTCACCAAACTGCGACCGAAAATCAGTTATATTTCAGTTTCTTGATAAGTCAGCATTAACTTCAGGTATACCTAAGAAGCCTATCAAATATTGTATACAACAAGCCCTTTTTCGTCTTCGAAAACCTGTTGTCCAGTTCAGAATTATCAAATAATGGGTATCACGGACGTACGCTCGTGAGAAAAAAACGAGGTAACCTTCACGGACGGTAGACAAGTGACGATTTTCTTTTTTGTCTCAGCTCTATAATTATGTGACTTCATAGACTGAGAAAAAGCCACGCATAATATTTATGGTACCGAGCCATCTGTCAAAATATCAGCCTGTAGTTTGTCAAGAATAAGGGTGGCTGAAAAATTGCTATTGGTATTTTTCAGAACGAAACGGAACGGAACAGCCACTGTGTTGCCGACCAGTTTCTAGCAGTCTAATGTCAATCCGCTTGAAAGCAGCTCCTTTCAATATCACCATCATGCAGGTGTATGCACCAAAATCTGGACAAAGTGACAACGAGGTCGACGATTTCTATTAGCAATTCCAGGAACTCATAGACCAAACACCGCAGAAGGACATTCTGATTGTATCAGGGGACTAGAAAGCTAGAGTTGGAAGGGATTCAAAGGTTGGCTGAGAACATGTTTGTAGACCCTGCTGTAATGCCGAGACAAATGAGAGAGGTCTACAGATTCCTAGAGTTTGTACTCTTAAACAATTTACGTAGTACTGCCCCTAAAAACCATTCAGAAGATGAACATGGTACATCCAAGACAAGAAGCACCACTACCAGACTGACTATATCTTGGTGAAGAAGCATTTCCGACCAGGAGTAACATCTATGGGACAAGAAGCTCTCCTGCAGTAGACATAGGACTTGACTATGACCTGGTGATGATGACTTTCCGAGTTCGTCTAAAGAAGGCAAAAAAGCCAACTCAGCCAAGTCTGATGTTTGACCTTGAGAAGTTTAGAGGCCAAGACGTGACATGCACATTTCAGTCAACAATAGGTGGGAAACTTGCACCACTCATCGGTCGGAGGAATGATTACCATATACGATACAGAAGTGACTGACATAGCCAGTGAGATACTTTGGAAGGAACGTCGATATAAAAGCCCTGGGTCACCAGAGATTTTCTTGACCTCTGTGATGAAAGAAAAGATTTAAAGAAGATGTGGTATAAATTAAAAGGAGCAAAAGCATACAGGGAAGCTAACAAGAGGATTCACAAGTACCTAAAGAAAGCAACAAAGCCTGGATAGGTATCGAGGCCAGATAAAAAATTGCCCGAAAACAGCAGCAGGAGAGGTATCAGCTAGTGAAGGATCTTACTTCAGAGAATATGGTAGATCCACCATCCAGGACGTCTGCGAAATGTTTAGCAGAAGAATAGAAGAGGTTCTCAGCAGATGGACAGAATATCCTGGTGACATCCGGTTTACCTGTGTGTGGCGAAGCCCCTCCCACTAGGATCAGCTGTTGAGGGGCAGAGTTTGCTTCTTGGAGAGGAAATTCTTCCCTTCAGGGGCTGATCTGTTGGGTGAGGGGAGGCAAAAATTGAGAATGGCAGGGTGGTTTACCTAGGGAGTACTCAAGCACCTTCGTGATTGTTACAATAAAAGTGCCCTTGTCACGTGACTATTGATTAGATTTGTAATCTCAAATACTTAGTTTGTGTTATTGGCAATAGTTTAAGCCTTGAAGGAAAAAAGTAAAGCATACCACTTGTGCCACTATTTTTCTCGGTTAAAGTGGTTATCACTGCTTATGGCATTTAGGATGTGTGGGTGCACCTATATATTCTTCTGCCACTTTTACAAAGGGGGATCCTTAGGTGGCTTCCTGTATGTTTTCCCTTTAGTGGAACCCCTCCAGCTTGGATGTACTCCTGAAGGGAGATTTGCTCATCGGGGAGCAAATTCTTCCCTTCAGGAGTTTTGCTTCCTTAAGGTGTGTGAAGGAAAAAGAAGGCAGGGTTGTTTCCCATCAAGATGTACCCATTCACCTTGAAAGTGTTTACCAGGTTTTACTTACACTTATATCTGTCATACTTATGGATAGGAATTGATGTGGTTTTATTAGCAGATGGTCAGTGAACATATCGCTTTGTATCTTTACATGAAAACCGGGAGGTCTGTCGTTGCTCATGGCATGTAAGGTGGAAGAGTGCGCTTCCATATCTCTTTTTTTCTGCCTTTTTTACAGAGGGTGACTTATTGTGACTTCCTGTCTGTTTCCGTAACTGTCGCAGCCCTTCTCAGGGGGCTCTGCTCTCGGTGGAGGAGTTTGTTCCTATGGGAACAAATTCTTTCCATATGAGAGGATTGGCTCCGGAAGGGGAAGCAGCTGTCTAAATGACAGTTTGTCCCCCTGAAAGTGTACCTTTTCGCCTCAAATTGTAGTTGTATTACATAAGTGTGCATATCCGTCTTTTTGTTCCTGATATGATCTGTCATTTGCATTTCTTGCCTTGATTATATTTAGTTCCGCTATTACCTATTACCTTCTATAGGTGCTCCTATGTGGGCCGCAAATTCGTAATAAACTTCTTGTATCTTGTTCAAGTAGGTAGGGAGACCATAAACGATGTTTTAACAAAGATCTGTCACAAACAAGACCTGGCCATCTTCACGGAGTCAATACCTTACTTTTACAATCACTGACAAGGCAACCAACAGTTCTGCTAGAACTACAGGACCATCAGCCTTATCAAGTCACGTGAAAGACATTATGAGCGGGCGTTAACCTCAAGCCCCCCCCCCCCCCCGTCGTTTTTTGTGCAAATCAAGACAACTCAAATGGATTCAAAAACCTCCAAAGAAAAGCAGTATTCAACACTTGATATAAGGTGCTTCATTTTTTGCCTAAGACCTTCGATTACTAGTTAAACAAAAGACACTTGAAAACTATATCTTGCTCAACGCTAAAAGACCAGTATGGTTCTGTATTCGAACATTATGGTTCTGTAATGGCGTCGAGCCAGATGTAGTTTTGAAGTGAAAAAGAGACCTTGGGCCGAAAGAGAGTAAACTAATTTCAAGTCACAGTCTTGGACTTTGAATACATATTTACTATAACCCCTTGATAAATAAAATGCATGGATAAAACAGTCTCATAGGTCGTGTAGACAAACAGATTAGGTACCGGAGTTACGATTTCTTAGGTATGAATAGTTGCCACCAGGTGGCGATGCTTTTCGTATGCTCCATTGTGCTTCTCCATGATTTGGCGGAATGTCTTTTCTGTATTTCCGGGGAGTAGGGGAATGGGGACCATTCTGGTTAGGAGTATCGCTGTAAGGGGTAACATTCGTGCCATTTTTATTTTTTTGCCTCTCTTTACAGTGGTCTTCAACACTAGGAGGAAAGAATTTGCTCCTTCCTCTAATAGTGGACTATATTTTTGAAAGGCTTTGTCGTCCAGTGAAGATAACAGAAAGTCATATAAGTTGTTTCCCTTCGCAAAAAAGACGAGGGAGAGCTTTGCAGTTGGCAAGAATGGGTTCACTGTCAGGGAAGGCAACTGTGCCATTTTCAGTTTTGATTTTCTTTTAAGCGGGCTCAACTCTTAAAGTGATGCATTTTCTCCTCCAGAAGCAAATTCTTTCCCTTGAGCGTTCAACTCATGAAGGAAAGACTTTGCTCCTCTAGGATCAGATTCTATCATTTTTTGAAGAGTTTGGTCGTACATTGAAGCGAACAGAAAGTCACAAAAGTGGCGGTAAAAGATTGGAACCTCACAAACCTTTTAGTAGGTCTTGTAGAGGGTGTGGGTATGGGTATTGTCACTGTTTAGGCGATAAACGATGTCTCTGTGGTAGCATTGCTAGGTCCCAGTATCTGTAGGGTTTCTCACCAGTATGGATGAACATTTCTATGGTCTGGAGAGACAGGAACTTTGCAATATGCGGTTTCTTGACCATGCGTGTTGGGCAGTGTTTTGTGTGTGTGGGGGGGGGGGGGGGGTCTCCAGTTTCTGGAGGATATGGCTCGTCCTGGCCTGGCGATTTATAGAGGACATGATTTGTACTTTGTATAGTCTGTTGCGTACAGTTTTGCGAGTGGTACGTACGTAATGCACGTTAGTGTGCGCTTCCATAGTTTTAAGAACTGTCGTTGCATCTGGTTTTATATGAAAGTTCTGTTAAGTAGTCGCGCAAGCTGAAGTTTTCAGGTGTATTTTGTTAAACTAAAGAAGGCTTTAGTATTTTATGTAGGCCGAAATATTTGAAATCGAGTAAACTTATAAGGCAAATTAACTCATCTTGCTTAAGGTGTTGTCAAGATCGAATCAACGACAATGATGTACATCAAAGTTGAGCAGTATGTGGGTGATATACGCTAATTAGTACTGACCCGATTGCACATATACACCGCCATAGGCTGAGTTTGCATAAGCTACCAGTAGTGTGTGTGTGTGCGTGTGTGCGTGCGTCATATTAATATCCATCGGCATTTTGATGAACAAACAGCAATTCAACTGGGTAGATCCAATTTCAGTTAGGGCAACAGCCTCCTGTGCTTGCAGTAGGTGCGGGATGATAGCGGTCTGCCGTCTATCTTATCAGTATCCGTCTCTCTCTTTTCTCTAGGAGACGGCTCGAAACAGCTCAAAGGATCGAATGACTATAAAATCCAAAACAGTCTAACAGTCAATGAACCTGAACCTGCCATATATATAGTTACCATATTCTGAACAGGTTAAATTCAAACTGCATATTGTAGATTGATTGATTGATTGATTGATTTGGGTTAAGCGGCCCTTTGAGACAGTATTCAGTCTACATCGGGCCGTCTCCCAGAGAGAGGGAAGAAGAGAAATGATATATGAAGAAAAATGTCCAAACAACCTCCACCCGCACCTATTACAAGCACAGTAGGTCCTTGCCCTACAATGTTCCAAATCAGTAGGACGCCCCGGCACTGGTAGTTACACACAGCACAAACGCACTCTACCCAACCACCCCAACTGTTAGTGAACTGATATCAAGTTGAAAAAGAGTGCAGATGCTGATCATCCTGCTCTTTTCTTGTTAATATATATTTCACAGGGGGGGGGGGGCAACTATACTCGTTGGGGGGGGGGGGGGGTAAGGGGTAACTATACTCGTTTCGTTTTGTTTCCCTTGTTAGTGAGTCCACTCTTGAAGCAAGCATCTGTCCTTATCAGACGGTGTTTTTGGATAGATACTTCTCGGTTCTGTTTTAACATTTGACCTCACTCTTGAGAGAGGAGAGGGGGCTAATTCCATTATATACAAACAGGGAACTTCTACTACAGTGGTGAGGACTTTTACTATGATATGATCCACTTTTCCGTGGGGAAAGTTTGCTGGGGGAGGGGAGCTATCATTGACAGTAACATGTTTTCACTCGCAAGGTAAATGAGAAGACAATGATCAGTAAGCAGCACAAGCGATGTACACATCCTGTCCAAAACACTAAATGCGACAGGAAACCAATAAAGGTGAAACACAAAGCAAGAAAGCCAAGAGGCCAGCTCTTTCCCAGCCGGTTGCCTCAAGGCTAAGGCGACAATGAAAATAACAGTTAACCCAAAGCGGACAGCCAACCATGTTACCACAACGCAAGAAGTACAATAAACAACAATAAACCACAACAGAAAAAAACCCGGCCCGGAACGATTAGTAATAAATTACAGCTGGGGAGGGGGAGGGGTTTTAACCCGGTTTTATATGCGCACAGCCCTTGCTGAAGATTCCGCTGTGATTCATAAACTTACAAAATAGTCAGTGCGTGAAGTACATGCACTTCTAAGCCATATGTAAAAAAAAGTATATTTCTGTTTTCAAACTTAAACCACGTTTCTCATTTATTGAAGAATTTTAACGTTGGACTGCAAACTTACATGCGAATCGTTCATCACTCGCCACTTATTATCAATTTGTATATACGGTCCGTGATAGCTACCTCAGTTTTTCTCACGAGCGTCCGTCCGTGATACCCATCATTTGATAATTCTGTACTGGATAACAGCTTTTCGAAGACGAAAAAGGGCGTATTGTATACAATATTTGATAGGCTTATCAGGTATGACTGAGGTCAATGCTGATAAATTGAAATAAAACTGATTTCCGATCGCAATTCGATGACGTCCGTGATACCTACCTCGGACATTTTCGGCACTTTGTGAAAAATGTTCAAAATAATAACAAAGTTTTTTGAGAAAATGGAGGCATTGGTAGAAAGCTAATTTTATGCCGCATATGATGGGCACGGCGTCGAGTTACAATTCTAAGAGATATAAAAGACCCGTTTTACGCAGTAATGATATCTTCGAAAACTGGCGCATCGCCTGTGACGTATACACAATTGATTCTATCACGGACTTTGTTTCCCGACAGTGGCATTACTGATATTTTTTCTTGTCAAAATGTGTTTTTTGGACATGTACGTCTTTTCTCACTTTCTGCAATTGTTACTCAAATGCAAATCAAAGTAGCTAATTCTACGATGATTAATCATTGGTGTTGATGATAGAATACATTAACTTCCATAGAAAGTGAGAAATCAATTGTTATTACCTTCAACAATCTTGTTATATTTGTTTTACCATTATGCTATACGTTTGGCGAGGAGTATATTTCAAAGGGTATTCAAGTAGCACAGACACAAAACCTGCCAAAAATCATCAAAAGAATATAGCTAAAAATTATGAAAGCAGATTCTTGTACGCGACACATTGTAATGACGTGTTCAAAATAACTATGAAATATCATGAAAACATTCAAAAGGGCGTTCAAGGTATAGAGCGGACAAGAAAATCACAAAAGAAATCGTAATTAAGCCGATCAAGGGATAATAACTCAGACAGTAAGACAGCAAGATTTATGAGTCTTGTACACGACACATCATCATATCTTGTTCTACCCACAGGCACTCGACGAAAAATTTGTGAAATTCTCATATATTATGAAATGTTAGTCTGACTCCCACCTCTCTATCAAGTTTCAAGTCGATCTGTCGCGAGATAAGAAAGTTACGAAATATCCCACTCTGTGGTTTAATAGAGTCAAGGTGTGACACTACTGCCATTTTGAAAATATGCTCATTGACGGAGGTGATGAAATCTGTGGATTCTCCACGGACCTTCCAGTAGCGCGTGCTTTGATGCCGTAGTTTTCCCGAATTGAAAGTTTTCAAATGACGCGGAATTTAAACTTGTTCGTTCGTTGACCAATCAACGAGCTAGCATTTGTGGATTTTCCAATATGGACTGCAATGCGCAAGCCCGGATTTGTTGACTTCCGTCATTTTACTATGTTTCTCGTCGTGATTTAGAATTTTGGTGTAAATTTCGCATCATCCGTCACTGGCAGGAAATGATTTGATTGCAGGTAAGTGTAGATATGTACATTGTTTTCCAATATGGAGGATTAGAACTGAAATGCTTATCATATAGGTGAGAATAAGGTGACTGGAAAAGGTAAACATATTTTCAAAATGGCGGCAGTGTCGCACCTTGACTCTATTAAACCAGGGAGTGGGATATTTAGTAACTGTCTTATATCGCAACAGATGGACTTGAAAGTTGATAGAGAGGTGGGAGACAGATTAAAATTTCATAATATTTGAGAAATTTACAAATTTTTCGTCGAGTGCCTGTGGTTCTACCTACCTGTGAAGTATCTCAAAAAAATTTCAAAGTATATTCAAGTTAAAGAGCTTACACGAATCGCCTGAAAACGCATCAAAGGAAAACTCAAAACTGTGAGTTTTAAGTTTTCTTTTGATGCTTTTATAGGCGATTCGCAGGATACGCTACACATTGTCATGATCTGTTCTACATAATTACGGAGTATCATGAAAATATTCAAAACCATATTAAAGCTATTGATCGGACAAGAACATGTTTACTGACGGACGCCAAGTTCATTGCTTTATCCCTGAACAATACGGTCGGGGATAAAATCGTATAAGCCCATCCCAGGAAATAAGTATTCGAATAGAAAAAACATACTGTGTGTTATGGTAATGTGGTGCCTGTTCATACCATCACATCTGCAAGCCCTGAAACCAAAGTACCACGCGCCGGTATTGCCGCATGTCAGTGTGACCCTGTTACTATAGCAACCAGTGTCACACGAGAATCCACAGTGAGAATAAGGTAGTCGATGACAGCTTTCAGCGATTCGGCCGTTGGGTATTGTGGAAGGACAAAGGGCGTAGGCCTTGGTTGTACCTAGAACATAAAAGCTATAAATAAGCTGACTTCCATTTATGCCTTATAACCTCTTTTATCCTTCTGTATTAACTCTGAAGTACCAAAAAGCAGACGACAAAATTTACGTCTTCAAAAAAAAAAAAAAGTGCGTTGTCCAAGACATTTCATATTGAGAATTCAGAGACTAGAGGGCAAACAGCGTAGATCTACATGAGGCGGCTCATCACGAGCCGCCTCATCAGGATCTACGCTGTTTGCAGATAATGCTATTTTCGTCACTGGTGCTTAAAGTATTAAATGGGTTTGTTTGCTATGTAAGAGGTCAGGTTAAGTTAATTTTATTAGTTTTATTTTCATTCAAAGAGAAGTGCCCATTTTCTTTCACAAACGGTGTAGACGCTGATAAGATGCCGCGTTTGCGTATGTCTTTTATTTTTATTGGACGCTAGACGTTAATGGATTAATAAAACTTGATATATACTGTAAGTACGAGGGGCATTTCAGAAATAATGTAAATAATCTCAGGGTAGACTATTGGCAGATATTTTGCGGTGGTTTTATATATCATTGGAAAGGTAAATTCAAGTGCTTTAGAATGGTATGCGTTTAAAGAATTTCTAAGTCACTCATGCATGACAGCACACGCTTGTACGTCATAAGGGTGTGGATACTGGAAACTGTATATTTTCACTGAAAGTCTCTTGTGTTCTTTTGCTGTTTGCTCAGTGCGAAAATGATATATTTACTGAAGAAACGTGTAATACTGTCCTTTCAGCGTACAATAAGGACGTTATACAGAAATCGTTTCCAGATTCTACAGAAATATCATAAAAAACGCGATTTTTTCTCTGCTATGTGATTATAAATGCAAAGTTATTATTAATGCATTATATCGATAAATTGTGATTTTTAACTTATTCACATCTAATTTCAACAAATGACAGATATTTTATTACTGAAATGATAAGGTTATTATATTTTGTTACGACTGGCATCAAATCACTGATGAAACTGCAAAATCTACACCGGAAGTTGCAAAGTAGCAGCAATTCATGTAAAATACAAAACAATAAAATGAAATTATCTTCTAATGAAAAGACACAGGCTAAATATATTTAACTTTGTGCAATGTCAAAAATTAGAGGGACATATTGCAAGAAAAGTTCATACGTAAAGACTTGAAAAACTTGTTATTTTATATGACATGCTGCCATTGAAATATGTGGGTGGGTGGGGAAACTGACAGCAAAATTCAGGTAGGTCACTGACGAAAGAGCATACAGTGCCGTAAAAGATTATTTATAACAGAAAACAAGCATGACGAATTTAATTCTATAATGTTTTTGTTTCATATCTGTAACCAAACATTCTGTTTCACTTAAATTGGCCTCAAAATCGAAGTTTAAACAACTTACAGTACACATTTCAATTTAGCGCAGGAAGTGACGTCATCAGAAACGTGCATTGTTCAATGATAAGCCTATCTTGCTAGGTAAATTTTATGTTTTAGCAAAGCTGATACAATGCTTTTCATACTGGAATATTTTCAGTTTGACAGGTAAAATAGTTATCAATCAAGAGCTGCTTGCATCCAGAGTTAAGAAAATATGAATTTGTCTTCACATTAATATTCTGTCCGTTTCTACTCAGTGTCCTTACCCTAACAACAACTGTCAAAGCATATTTTGAAGAAAATACCAGTGACTCAAAATTTTTGAGTGAAGGCCATTGGGTGATATGTAAACCTAAAAGTTAAGACATAAATTTCAAAAATTGGTCAACATTCCTCGGAATGGCAGACTCATTTACACTATTTCTGAAATGCCCCTCGTATTCACAAAAATAGCACTTCTTAGCGCTGGATGATCGTTTCACACGTGACAGTGTAAAAACGCTTGAAACTCTTCAAATTTTAAGAATGACGTCATCAATAAAGCTTTAACTTTCGGGGGCCAGTTGTTCAAAAATAACCTCGTCGTTAGGTCACCAGATGTTAAAATTTCAAATTCGTTTTAAGTAAAAAACATCGCCATTTTTGGCTCCCATTACCATCACCACCACAATATACCGTAGCTTATATGGATATTTATGTACATGTAACTTTGGGATCCGATACTGTTTTGGAAGGCCAAGGTCTAACTCTGCTGTGGAAATTTTCTGAGGAAAAGAGAGCTGTCTGGTGGGTTTTCAGAATTACCACGCTGGACAACGAAGTGCGTGTATAACCGCACCTGGGCAGTTACAGGCTGTTTCACCGTTGTGCCAGGAGCTGTAAGCACTACAGGTCAGGTAGTTCAGTTTACTAAAGCAACCGGTATCACAGGAATATCCACAATCAGAACCTGGTAAACGATCACAGCTAGAGAGAATCTGGCCTCTCGGTATGGAAGAAGAACAACGGGCCAATGTAATGTCTATAGTGGTCGTACTTACATCTGAAATAAACGTCACTTTCATCATATTTCTGTAAAATTTTAACACAATAAGCATGCCTTTATGATCTGATAGAGCATAGCATTTTCAATAACCATAATGGAATCTTCCATGTCACCCATTTTGAAAATCAAACTTTAATTAAATTCTTCCTAAAGTATTTTGAAATAAAAAAAAGGTAATGGTAAATCTTTCCCAAACCTAGTGGCCGTAGGGGCAGTGAGGGTTAGAGCCCCATTGTATCTTGGGCACAGCATAAGAAAGGCGGAACCCATCCCCGTCCTTTCCCTGCCTTATCCTTCCCTGATTCGAAAAAGGTACCCATTTACTGCTGGGTTGACAGAGAGAGTTTTCCAGTCGCGAGTTGACTCAAGCCAGGAATCGAACTCATGACCTTCCGCACCATAACCAAGAGTCTCTAACCACAAGACCACAGCGCCTCTCAGATACGATACTTCAAAATACAGCTTCCATTCGGCTTCTCTTCAGTAAAGAAAATAATCTGCTCATCGAGGAAACATCATGTTCTTCCCTTTATGAGAAGTCGTTGAGGGAGCATAGTCTTTCCCGAAAGAGTATTCACAAGTTTGGAGGAATTAGTCATCTAATGGTGTAAAGAGGACTCCTTGAATTGCCGAAAATCAGACGACAAAATTTACGTCTGCGAAATTTCAAAAATATTTTGTCCATGCTATATCGCACTGAAAATTTAAAGACTAGAGGGCAAACAATGTAGATCAAGACGAGGCGGGCTAAGAGCCGCCTGATCTGAATCTACGCTGTTTGCAAATTCAATTATTTTCATATTTTTTACGCTTTAATATAAATGTTCCCTCTTCCAATTTAAATTCTATAATGGCGAGCTATTCATTTAGGGTAGAGTCGGGTTACTTCGGACATGGGGGTAAACTCGGACATACCATTGCAAATAGTGAAAAATCCAGATGAGACGGCTCAGCCTTCTCGTCAGGATTTTCACTGTTTAGCCATTTTATAAAGGAAACAAGGTCACTTTCCGAATTTACCCGCTGTCCGAAGTTACCCGACTCTCCCCTACTTACCATTACAAGTGCAGACTCTATCGTTCTGCCACTGACCAGTTTCATCGCAGTGAAGATAGACATCGTACATGTTCAATTCAATCGTCGGGGTAGGCTTTAAACATTCTGTTTTGCAAACGTAGCTAAAACAGAATGAACCAGGTTCCCGGCTGCACTCGTTTAATATATATCCATTTGGAATATAAGACGGACATTTTCCTTGTGCTGAAATAAAACGTTTTGATAGTAACAAACTCATTATATGGAAGTACTGACTCTAGTGTCGTAAAGCCAATACTGGCTTTTCAAATGGAATTTGAAACATTTGAAACATAAGGATTTAAGGCTAAGGACTTCTGACAGTATCAATGCATATTTGCCTATTTTTCAACAACTATTGCAGCTTGCTTGGGGAGCAGGTGCTGAAATATTTGACATTGATATTTGGCGGTTGGACAGACGAACGGTTTATAAGTATGTTAATATTCTAATATATAAGGACGATTCCACACTATTTTTAAGTAAAAATGGCATTTTTATGGCATGGTATTTAATATAATCAGTCGGGAACGATTTTCTTTGGGGCAACTGAAAAAAAGGACTTTTTAAAAAAAAAAAAAAAAACAAAACGTTTTCTAAAAAAAAATTATTTAACACTGACATCAAAAGAGTTGATTAATTTAATTGCAGTCCTCAAAAAAAAAAAAAAAAAAAAAAAAAAAAAAAAAAATAGAATAAAAATACAAAACATGGAAACGAATCTATGAGAAGGCACGAATCCATGAGAAACGGGTATATACATCTTCATGACTTCAGAAGCTGCATTACCCAACTGTGTGTCCTGTTGATCGACTTTGCTGTTTGGCACCATTTTAAGGCAAAATTTTTAGTTTCGATGCTATTTTGAGACAAGAAAGTTGATACTGGTCACACAGTGTATCCCTATAATTCCAGCAGCTGCAAGCATCCATGCTGGCTCCTGTGCCCTTGACCTTTATTCATGGTCCAGTGATGTTGCCTTAAATTTCCAATACTGGCTGATGGATTAACAATAATACCGGGCATGGTCAATCAGTCTGACATTGCGAATAATCTTATACTATTTATAGATAACACTGTTATAGTGACCTCCTTTTCATGGTCCAGTGATTTTGACATATCTTGAGCACCATTTTAGTAGATATCTATCAAACTTGGTTAATGGTTCAGATTGGCTCCACAAATAACTTCATACTATTTGTAGGTCAGTGTGTGATGTGTATTTCATGGTTCAGTGATTTTGCCGTGTGTGTCCTACAGTATTTGTAGGTCTTTGTAACCGAGACTCAGGCACCCATGAGGCGCGCTGTGTTGTCTTCTGACAAGTCTTGTCTTAGTTGGGACACAAGAAATCTTGTGGTGCACATTTTGATATGATCCGTTGAATGTTTTTGTTTAATGTCTCTGGACATGCAAACTCTAGTGGGTGGGGTAGCTCGACATGCTTTGCACAGTTAGTAGTGATATCACAATTATTTGCACATGAACAGAAGCCTATTATCAAGTGTTTTTGAGTGTTGCTGTTATTAATATATATTTATTTCAAAAAAGTTTTTTTTCTTGCAGTTTTCTTTAAAATTAACGAAACAGCACAGGCATGTCAGAAATTATGTTCTTATGAAAGTACAGATGGAAGAAACATATTATTTCTGTAACATTTGAAACATAAGAATTTAAGGCTAAGGACTTCTGACAGTATCAATGCATTTTTGCCTATTTTTCAACAACTATTGCAGCTTGCTTGGGGAGCAGGTGCTGAAATATTTGACATTGATATTTGGCGGTTGGACAGACGAACGGTTTATAAGTATGTTAATATTCTAATATATAAACACAATTCCACACTATTTTTAAGTAAAACTGGCATTTTTATGGCATGGTATTTAATATAATCAGTCGGGAACGATTTTCTTTGGGGCAACTAAAAAAAAAGAATTTTTAAAAAAAAAAGTCGTTTTCTAAACAAAATTTTATTTACCACTGACATCAAAAGAGTTGATTAATTTGATTGCAGTCCTCAAAAAAAATAAATAAAAAAAATAAAAATACAAAACATGGAAACGAATCTATGAGAAGGCACGAATCCATGAGAAACGGGTATATACATCTTCATGACTTCAGAAGCTGCATTACCCAACTGTGTGTCCTGTTGATCGACTTTGCTGTTTGGCACCATTTTAAGGCAAAATTTTTAGTTTCGATGCTATTTTGAGACAAGAAAGTTGTATTGTTTACTCAGATGGTAAGCAATACAAATCATATAATTTTAAGTTTAAGCAAATTTGACAGGGGGGTTGGGGGGCAAAAATATCAAAACAGCCCTTATCATACAAAGTCGTTAGAACAACAGGTGTGGATTTCTATAAACTGTAATCCTACAGTGCCCTTAATTCATGTATGCTACGAATTTTTATGGGTAAATTAAATCCTTCGGAAGCAAGAAATCAACAGAAAAGAGAAAAACAGCAGACATGCTTTGATTTAATCTCATGATCAGTCATGAAATAGATAACTACAGCCACGCCCTGTGGCACTGGCTTAAGAAGAACTCTGTTTTCAAAATGACTCAAAATAATCTGTTGATCCAAAAGAGACTTTGCACTATGGTTAACTTTGCGATTTCAGGCAAATTTGGTGTTAGATACTGTGGGGTAGAAATGCAAAAACTTACATATATTTGGTATATACATAAAACTCAGTACTAAAACTATGAAATGAACATCCATCTAAATCCAAACAAAATCAATTCTGTCTCTACTTTAACAAGCATTTTATCGTAGCTATCGCGTCTATAAGGTACTTCCCCATTTTAGCTGATAACCAATCCCTCGTTATCATATAAAAGACCTTTTCCTTATGCGCGGACAGGAAAGGATCAGATCAACCTGCGCATCTGCACAGTCTGATTTTGTTTCTTACTGGTTTGTATAGGTAGTCTATGGGTTCTTAGGAATCTACGTCTGATTCGAGTTTGCGGATGAGTATGCTTGTCTGTGTTTTGCTGTTCACAAAAGCTATGATGCATTTTTTCACGGATTTGCTCAAACATGTAATTCCAATGTGCGTTTTTTATGACGAAGACAGGTAAATACGTTTGGGTCAAAATTTTATCTCGCGTAAAAAATCGATTTAGGACCGATATTATGACAAGAACCTTATTTTTGTCTATTTCCCTCCCATGTTTAGTTTATATGACTGTCTGCAAAATTTACATTTAAATTTGTTCTTGAATTAAAATCGTTTTAAGACTAATGGGCATAATTTCAGCGGGGAACCATTGACATCTTTGTCTCCCTTCTGAAACGGGATCAACTCTTAAAGAAGAGAAGTTGCTCCTTTAGGAGCAAATTCTTTTCTTTAAGAGTTATCCCTATTTTTTGAAGGGCAAGCAAACAGGAAATCGCAAAAGTTATAGCCCTTTGAAAAAAACAGGCGGAAACTTCATGGCGGTGTACCAATACAACTTGAACTTGTGAAGCATTATCTTGCTAAATTTTACTTGTATCTTGAATCCTTCGTGGCAGTTACCGCTCAGCTCCGGCCACATTCCTATTGAAGCCTGTTTGTATTACCCAGAAAGCAGTTTCACAACAAAATTGACTTGTGAATAGCCATCGCAAGTACATGCATACCATTCCGGTGGTGGTTGTTTAAGGCAGGTTGCACGTTGGCCCTACAATACTAGTGTCGATACAAAACATGCTGTCGTCATTTATGATCATCAGGAGATAAACACTTAGGTAATGTTTTAATATAACAAGAAGGATCGACACAGGACCATGCTTAGCCTAATGTTCTTTCACATACTCTAAAGACTGAACTTTATTCTTCCTTTTTCTACTGAAAGGGTCGCCTGACCCGAGACTAGCTTAGACCTGGAACCGGCTTACACATTTATTAAAATATTTAACATGTTTAAGATAGTGTTTTGTTGTAAATACGTAAGTCTGAATAAAACCATGAAGATTAAAGTGTTCCCCATAAAGTTAGCAGTACTATAAATGCGCAAAGGACACAGTGACATTACCTCCGGATCAACCCTTGTATTAACAATAAAAGTAATAATAAAACAAATGTTAATAAAAATTCTTTAAGTCTGAAGGTACATCGATACATTTAGAGTAAGGCCTAGCAATTATTTGTTCCAACTCTGTCTCAAATTGCAAGGAAGAACAGACAAAAAGCAGTAATAATCCTTCTTCTTCTTAAATGTTCGACCGCGTATAAGGTGCATGTATACAGGATGATTTCATTAAATATATGGTAGGAAGATACCTATTAGCACACATACAGTATTAAAACTACAATACTGCGACCAAGACAGGTGTGTGAGTGAAATTATTCAAACTTGAAAACTAGACTCCTTTGTGTTTTCTTCATAATTTTGTCAAAAAGATACAGGCTACTTCTGTTTGAGCTGCTCAGCCTGTTAATTTGTAAGAGTTGCAAAAAAATGCTAGGACGTTTCTCTCGATGCATTGAAGTATCTTCAGACACATTTTCAATACTGATGTAGATTTTTAGAATATTTTTTTTCCGCAGCAAATTACCCTTTCATTTTTTCTAATATGAATTAACTCGTTTGAACATCATCAAGTCAGGCGTTTGGGAATCATAATTTGTGAGAAGAACCTAAACACACTTTCAATACTGATTGTTATTTTTTACTGATTTTTTTTGTGCGCAGCAAATTACTCTTAGAATTTTTCTTATATGAATTAACCCGTTTTAACATATCCAAGTCAGGCGTTTTGGTATGCATAATTGTGAAAATTAACATAAAGAAGGCATATGCTAAGTTTGGGGAAGACGTGGTATTTTCTACATTTTATGCAGATTTTTTGTATTCACCAGAAATCAATGTTTATCACCATATTAACAGTTTGGAATGGTTCTAGATACACATAATTACTCGCTCAATATCAGTGAAGGATTAAACTTGTGAAATATACATGATACCTGAACTGGCATCAATATAATCCACAAGGAAACTCTAATGGATAAGAGAGCTGCCTATTAAACATTAGGGCCGGGCTGCGTAGCGCAATCGGTAGGGCACCTGACTCATAAGTCAGAGGTCCTGGGTTCGAAACCCGGTCTTGCCACATACTTTCGTTTCTCCTTCCGCTGATTCAAGAAGGGCAGTTGTCAGTTACTGGCGAAAGTATGTGCACTTACCACTGGTTAACCGCTTAGGGCACCTGACTCATAAGTCAGAGGTCCTGGGTTCGAAACCCGGTCTTGCCACATACTTTCGTTTCTCCTTCCGCTGATTCAAGAAGGGCCGTTGTCAGTTACTGGCGAAAGTATGTGCACTTACTACTGGTTGACCGCTTAGGAGGTCTAAGCCTGCCCAGGAATAGTGTGGTTAGGTTAACTTGTCGTCCCGACATGACCATAGCTGATTACCGAGGACGTTAAGCATCAAATCAATCATTAAATCAATTAAACATTAGGTCTCTCACCGCTGTGGGTTCAATCCTCGACCGCCCACATGTGAGAAAGTCAAATTCTGATTATGGAAGGTCAGGTGTTTTTCCCCCTGGAGCTTCGGTTGTCGCCCACATCTGCTTAACGGTCGGCTCGACACAACTGAAATATTCCTGAAAGGGACGTAAAACCCATTTAAATAAATAAAAAATAAAATAAATAAATAGATAAATAAATAAATAAAACAAATTCACACGTTTCCCAGCAGGCACACAATATTGAATTAACGTTGAATCAACGTTGATTTAACGTCATGACGTTGAATCAACGTTGATTCAATGTTGATTCAACGTTATGTGCCCAGTGGGCTCTTCCCGTACACCGCTAGTTTACAATACCTGACCCATGTGCACTATGGAGGGGTAATGCCCCACTTACAACATGCCCTTATCTCAATACATGCCAGTGTCAATAGCGCTATATTTGCTATGTCTGATAAATAATCAATTTGTAGGTGAGTTTTTTGTTGATATAAAATATTATGAAAATTTCGCAATTTCACTATGAAATAGTAACTTTTTTCATACAAGCGCAACCAAAAAGTGTATAACCCGCAATTATATCAGCCGCCTTACCAGAAAACGCCAACTTTAGCACGAAATATTTTGCATTGAGCATGGTCTACACTGTTAAGGCTGGTATAAAATAGTTATACCATGGTACAGGAGATGATCCACTCGCTAAAGCTCGTGGATTATCTCCTCGTACAGGCGGACAAACGATGGTGTAACTGTTACATAAAAGACATTCTGGGATGGGCTGGTGCAACGGCACCGTGAAACGCCCGGCATTGAAGCGTCCTGTGGTAGGACATGGATGTGCTTTGCTTGCAGCAGAAACGGGGTCGGAATTTCCGATCTTATTTTCAGTCTTCCCTCTATATGAGACGACTCCAACTGTCTAAAATGAACGTTAATCAATCAATCATTCATTCAATCAATCAATCAATCAATCAATCAATCAATCAATCAATCAATCAATCGATCGATCGATCGATCGATCGATCGATCAATCGATCAACCAATCAATCAATGAATCAATCAATTATATGTGGTTGTTATTCAAGAGAAGAGATCTTATGACATATACAAACAGCAAAGACGCATAAGCCTGTACATCCGCGCTGTCTTTTTTGCTGTGACCCAGCCCAGATAAAACACACTATTTGATAATACACACTGTTATCAGCCCAAAGAGAGGAAGTACGTTATCGGTATTAATGGCTGGCGACAATAAAATGTATTTCGAAATAGGTTCCGGTTATAAAATTTTACTATAGTTGATATTCTTTGTTCAGATGGATGTACGTTTTATAGGATTAACGTTGATTATTATTAGTATACCGAAATTATGTAAGTTTCTTTTCTGTAAAGACGTGAACTACAATGCCATAAACATACTTTATCAGCCCCATTCCGCATTTATCATGAATATTCGGTAAATATTGGGTCACTGTTAACATTGTAAATATTCATATATATAGAGAATACCATGTTAGTGTCTTTTGATATCGAGTTTATCAGGCGAGACCAGAAACAGCGTAGGAATGGCGAGGCTTGCCGAGCCAGTCCGGCGTGTTTCTGGTCGAGCATGATAAACTTGATATCAAAAGACACTTACATGTACATGGTTTTCCATTTATCATGTATCATTAGAGGATTTTACGACGTAAATAGCGGCAAACAAATGATAAGCAAACGCAATTTTGTTCGAACTTGCTGACGTCGCGAATGCGTTATGACGTAAGTCCGTGACGTCATTTAACCAATCGAACGTTGATATCACGGCCATCGTCAGTATACAGCCAATCGTCTTCAGAAATCGCTTCTAAATACATGACCTGATAATATTCGCGCAAGCTCAGTTCTACAGTGACATGATGTCACATTGTTATCATACCCCTGTTATCACTGAACTTTTGCAGTAGGTGCATGATAAAAGACTTTATTTTATCTATAGAATGACCCCAAATATATATTTAAGTTTTATGAAATTCAGCTGTAAGATGGGGTTTTACTACTATAAGCGGTGTTATAAGACGAATCTCGATATTTGGGACTGCTTAAAAGGGGATATTCCGTCTTATAACCGAAGAAATAGGTATTGGATTATTATTTGGCAATAATTCTAATAGCCTCTCTTTGGCACAAGTTCCAAATACACCCTCGATAGTGGTTTTGGTTGATCATTGACTATTTTAGATTGTTTCCGATTTTTCATGCTAGGGAACGGGTTAAAAATGAAAACCTGCGGAAAACACCCACAAAAAAAAACAACAACAACAAAAAACGTTAAGTTTGTAATTTCAAATAGAGTTTGTAATTTCAAAGGGTATTAGGTCTAGAGTAAAGGGACATGGCTTTGCACAGGGCATGGCTTCGCAAACGTTCAGGATTTCTTTCTGTGTGTCATTCAATATTTGTCTGAACATCATTATGTTTGACAAATGTTTCGAGGATGACGAATGAAACATTTTGGCACCACTTTCGCGTACAGTGAAGCACGTGCATTTTGGCGCCAAAATGTCTTACATTTGCAGACCAAATTTGGCAAACTTTTTAAGCGGCAAAAATTAATGGTGGCATTCTGGCGAAATTTGGATAATAAACTATTTAGAAAAAAAAAGAGTTTGCTTTGTTACGTAAAGAAAACGCGCAACTGTTTTAAAATGCATATTACACAGGTGCAGGCATTTTCCCTAGCTCTTGAGAGTAACTTTTGGGCCCGAATTTTATATACAAAAGTTCAGATATTCTTATGTAACATTTATAAAGTAGTAGGTCCACTGTAAGGTTATGCACTTGAGGTGTGATGAATTCAACTACCTGTCGTCAATGACTAATGAACCAGTGTTTTTTAAAATCAAATATCTTTGTTTTTCGACTTTGCATAAATGAAACGAGCAATGCCATCATAATACAATCTTGTACACTATAAATAATGATAGCGTATTAGGTTTATGTATTTTTTTTCTTTAGTGGTCCTAAACTTTGAGATAGAATATTTGATGACACATAGAATACTTCTATTTTCTGCAAGAATGGGTGTCTGAAGCCATGTCCACATATACGCAAAATATCATGTCGAACGGCAGTACAATTAAAGGCACGTATTACATATGACGTCACAACCTGAAGTCAAATATGGACATGTTTTGTTTTCCGAAAAAGCAAGGTTATACCATGATACAAACAAACGGGCAGTAGATATCACCCTTTGTTAGCTATTGCTGCACAAGTCCTTAAAGTGTGCGAAACCATGCCCCCTTACTCCATGCTTGAAATGATTTTATCAAACGCTGTTCACTTAAACCCTCCAATGTAGTAAACCGACGCCGACGGACAAAGCAGCCGAAGAAACACTTCCAGATGGACAAAGTTGGAATTATAAGAAATGAATTTCCGTTTTTGTGATTTTATCGATGTGTAAACGCCGGCGAATCACCCACAATGTTAAGTTTGTGAGGGATTCACCGGCGTTTACACATCGATAAATTAATATATAAAAAAAGGAAATTCATTTCTATAATTTAACCGACGTTATGTTATAACAAACACATAGCCTATTAAACCTATGTCTCTGACATGATCAGTTTTAATACGTAGACACTTCACAAGCTTTAGCTGTTTGTCCTAGCACTGAGAGCTTTTAAGTTAGTTCGACGATTTTTGCAAGACAGAAAGAGTATAGTTTACAAATAATGTTTCTTTTAAAGACTAAAATTTTCAAGGGTGTAGCAAACACGGTAGTACCGACAGGAACGATATATACATGTAGCTTTCAAGTGAGGACACGCCTTTTGTTTCTAAGCCAAAAGTTGTTGCTTATCTAAAAAATGTTTTAATGTTAAATTGCATGGTTTTGTCTGATTTGTGCGGCAGTGGAAATAAATTCGTTGTTCAGTAAAACTGAGTTCCCTGTAGGACTCTTAAGCGTTTGAAAAATGAATCACAATGCTTATTCATGATTTACTATGTTTTCTTTGGTGATTTTGGTGGTCCGGAGGGCCTCCACGCGAACCAAACAGCTAGATATCTTATAGACCATGGTTGAACCTGCAGCGGGGATTGTTGCGGGGGTCGGGAGTGGGGGGTTTGGTCCCGTTCTTCTTCCCGATTGATGTGTTGCTGACCGTCCCATGACTTTTAGATCAAATCATGTTTGACTCCCGCAGCTATTTTCAGGAATCAAAGGCACGCCGTAGGAGCAAATTCTTTCCTTAAGAGAAGAATCCATTCTGGAAGTTTTTTTTGTCAAGGGAGGCTATCAGAAAGTCACTAAAGTTGTAACTTTTTAAAAATATGGACCAGTACCCATACACATGTAGGGTGGAGTCGGGTAACTTCGGACAGCAGGTAAATTCGGACATTCCACTGCAAACAGTGAAAACCCAGATGAGACGGCTCATAAGCCGTCTCATCAGGATTTTCACCGTTAACCTATTTATTTTTGTTATAATTCCAAACAACAGACATATAAAGGCAACAATATCACTGTCCGAATTTACCTGCTGTCCGAATTTACAGGACTTGATCCTAATAATGTTGTCAGTGTAAAAGATGGGGAAGAGTGTAGATACATTAGATCAACATCTCTATGTTTTTGATGAAAAGAAGTAGGTGGTTTGTATGATGAATGGCGGGGTTTCATGAAGGGAAGTCATTTGTGTTGGTGGAGGGGATATCAAAGGCATATGCCCATTTTGTGGAGAGATAGCCAGGTGAATGGGGATATATATTGTGTGTAATGATAGAGGGGATTCCAAATACAACAGTAAAAATCGAGAAGAAATTAAAAAGTGAATTGGGATTTACTGTCTGTGTGTTTGTGGAAAGGATATCGAAGACAAATGTCAAAATTCGAGGAGAAAATCAAGTAAATGGGGAACCAAGTGAAGTGGGATATATTCATTGTGGGTTGGTGGAGAGGACACCAAAGAAAATGTCAACATTTGTGGAGAGACAACCAAGTGACTGGGTTATATTGTGTGTGTGTTGGTGGAGGGGATACATAATAGAACAGTAAAAAATCGAGAAGAGATACAGAGTGAATATGGATTTATTGTATGTGGAGAGGATATCGAAGATAAATGTAAAAAATCATTGTGAGGTAAACAAGTAAATAGGAAACCAAGTGAATGGGGATATATTCATTGTGGGTTATTTGAGAGGATGCTAAAGACAATGTCAACATTTGCGGAGAGATAACCAAGTGACTGGGGTATATTCTCTTTGTTGGTGAAGGGGATTTTGAAAGCAAAATTTCAAAATTCGGGCAGAGATAACCAAGTGAATGGTGATATATTCTGTGTTTGTTTTGGTGATAGAGATATCTAAGATAAATGTCAAAATTTATGGAGGGATAAATAAGTGAAATGAGATCCTAGTATATTCTGCGCGTGTTGGTGGAGGGGATATCAAAGACAACTATCAAAATTCGTGGAGAGATAACTAAGTGACTGGGGATATATTCTCTGTGTGTTGAGCGAGGGAATGTCGAAGGCAACTGTCAAAATTCGTGGTAAGATAACCATGTGAATGGATATATATTCTGTTTGTGTTGTTGGAGATATCGAAGGCAAGAGTCAGAAATCATCGAGATATTACCATGTGAATAGGGATATATTATGCGTGTGTTTGTGGAGGGGATATCAATAGCAAATGTGGAAAATCGTGGACAGATAAACATTAAGTAATTTGGGATATATCCTGTGTGTGTTGGTGGAGGGGATACCAAAGACAAAATTGTTAAACATTCATTGAGATATAACAAAAAATGAATGGGGATATATCATGAGTGTGTTTGTGACAGGATATCAAACCATCAAACGAAGATGTCAACAATCGTGGAGAGATAATCTTGTGAATGGGGGATGTGTTACGTGTGTTTTGGTTGAGGGTAGATCAAAGGCAAATGTCAAAATTCGTGGAGATATAACCAGGTGAATGGCGATATATTTTGATGCATTCGTGGAGATGATATCAAAGGCAAATGTAAAATTCATGGAAAGATAACCAAATGAATAGAGATGTAGTATGTTTTTTTCGAGGAGGGGATATCAAAGGTAAATGTGAAAATGATATATTCTGAGTATGTTCGTAGAAGGGTAGTATGTTTTTTTTTTCGAGGAGGGGATATCAAAGGTAAATGTGAAAATGATATATTCTGAGTATGTTCGTAGAAGGGATATCAAAGACAAATGTCAAAGGTTGTGGAGAAGAAACAAACAGATGAATGGGGATATAGTCTGTGTGAGGGCGGTATCACAGACAATTGTCAAAATTTGTGGAGAGACACGGCCCGGGCGAATGGGAATATAATTATTCTCTGTGTGTTGGTGGAGGGAATATCGAAGACAAATATCAATGTTCGTGAAGGTAAAAAATGAATGAGAATTTATTCAATGAGTGTTGGTGGTGGGTACAGCAAATCCAAATGTCAAAAGTTTTGGAAAGATTACCAAGTGACTGGGGATATATCATATGTTGGTTGAGGGAATATGAAAAATAAGGCAAATTTCAAAATGAGATATACTTTGAGTGCTGGCGGAGGGGATATCATAGAAAATGCCAAAATTCTTAGAGAGATAACCAAAGGAATGGGGATAAGCCATTGCAAAACTACCGCTGACAAACAGTATTCAGATTTTTTTTCCTTTCAGAGTAGACCCCATATCAAAGAGCTATCCGATCCTGAGAAGCAAACAGAACTTTATGCAAGTTAATGTAACATTATTTTCGGTAAAGAGGCAGCGGCGTTAATTATCGCAGGGGCGTTTATTCGGAGTAATACGGTTTATACTTCTTTGCATTTTCTTTTACCAGGTAAAGCTGATGCCGCATGCAGTGCAGCGATTCCACACGGACAGGTGAACACTTTCAACTGTAGGTCTAGTATGACCGGCCTGGGTTTTGATAGCGGTTGTGAATATTATTGTGATAATGGCTATGAAAAGAATAAAAACGTTACACTCCTTACATGTTCGATTACCGGGCAGTGGATACCGACGTATGCTGCATCTGGACTGATGTTTACCGATTCAGATCTTTGCACACGTAAGATTTTATATTAGGGTAGAGTCGGTTAACTTCGGACAGCGGGTAAATTCGGACATACCATTGCAAACAGTGAAAATCCAGATGAGACGGCTCATAAGCCGTCTCATCAGGAATTTTACTGTTTGTCCAGTTCATTTTGTTTTAATTTCAAACAAACTCACATATAAAGGAAAAAATGTCACTGTCCGAATTTTCCTGCTGTCCGAATTTACCAGGCTTGACCTATTACGCAAAAGACATTTGCATCACCATAACTTTCTCTGTAGAGCTAATGCAATATAGCCTTATTTCACCTGCATAAAATGCACTGATGTAGCAATGAAAGACAAGTCTGTATTTATGAACTAATTGTCTGATATTTCTGTGTGATATTTCTGTGTGATAACTGTGAAAAGCTGGCCCTCAATTCCGTCTGTCTTTGTAAATGCAATCTTTCAAAGAGTAAAAGACTAATTTTGATTGATTTTCCATATAGAGTTTGTTCAGAGCCTATACCATTAGTCAGTCAAAAACTTGGCCCTGCCCAGGCTGGGTCAGTATTAAAGATATACGCTCTGATGTTTCTATTAAATTTCAAATTTATGACGAAAAATCGTATCAAAGACATAAAAATGATTTATAGTAAAAGTATTTTTATCTACCAAATTTATAATTTGTGCAGGTCACTGGAAGTATGAGAATTTAAGAAAATATATAAAATGCGGGAATAGCGGACCGCTATTACCGCCAAAAACAAACACTGGATACGCCCGGTAATCATAGTTAATCAAGGAAAAGTTATATCATGAATAATTTTATCCCCTTTTTAATCCCTTTCTTTAATCAACATCGGACAGTTATTGGCTGAAAAGATCTCACGTGCACGGATTAGAGATTAATGATATAGTAAGGTTATTTACTCCACTATTCATAAAATGCAAAGCGTGCTTGCAGAAACGCCTTTTTATTCCTATGTGGGAGTCAGTCGATTTCTGACGACAAAATATTCGTGAATATTCAAGAAAGGTTCGCAATGATATATAGTCTCTGCCTCCGTACCAAAGATTTTTTGGCTGAAGATTTTTTGCACAATTCTTAATCGTGTTGCATACAACTAATCCGTTTCATTCTTTTGCGGTTACATATTTCATAATGAAATACGAGGGAGTATACTTTTGACCTCAAAGTTTGTCGGGTGTTTAAAGAGACATTAACATGTGACAGAAACCTGAAAGCTAAGAAAAGCCAGTCACTTGGAAATAAGTTAATTTTGTATCACGCATATGAAAAAAAAAAAAAAAAAAAATAAATAAATGTGGTGATGCAAAACTTCTATTGAGTATTCTAACACAGTGCGCCTATAGAAGCAATGGAAAGTTACCGTGTTTTATTCTGCAACAATTCACTGTCTCGAGGCGCGTGAATCTAATTGTTGACGTCACTTGCATTACTGACGTAATTTTGTGACGTTTAAAGACGTTAGACGGTGTAACGTCTCTTTATCTTTTCAAAATCGCCATCAGAATGTACATTTACGTTGGATACAGTCAAGAATATTGGCGGGAGCATGAACGCGCTGGCATAAAAGTTGGGAGAGTTTGAATGAAAAGAATAATTTTTCAGCGTTTTTGAGCGTTAGAATCGAAATAGTTCAGCTCTAGCATTAAATTGTTGAGTAATAATTCACTGTTTGTCGGTCAGTTGTAAGTAGATATATCACTCGCGCTCCGCGCTCGTGATATGATCTACTTTACAACTGACCTCCAAACAGTGAATTATTACTCTACAATTCACTGCTAGAGCTGATCTATTTCTTAAGTATAAATCGAAAAAAAAAAAAAAAACACACACACAATTAAAATGGGGCACCTAAAATAATTACAATGGATTTGTCTGGTTGGCAAAGCAGTAATGCATCCAAACGATGCAGATGGAATGGCAAACAGTGTAGACCAAGGGCGTAGCTACGTATACGGCAAATACGCAAATGCGTATTGAAATTTTGTCAAAATTGACAAAATTTCAAAACGCACCTGCATATTTGCATGCTGAAATTTCATAAATTAGACAAGATTTCAAAACCAACTCCCAAAGAGGCAGAAATTCGCATTTTCCCTTCAAGAAGTAGTGAATAAAACATGGTTGTGCGTATTATGAAATTGCCCCTAGTTACGCCCCTGTAGACCCTGATCTGACTGCTCGTAAGATAGTAGGGGGTAGTCTGAGTGGGTCTACACTATTTGCTCAGACACTTAGAAGTTTTCACGGTAAAACCTAGGCCGCATTGACCATTGACAGAGCGAAAACATTCTTTAATTTAACTTTATGTTTTGGTCTACTGTAGCTAGTTTCGTTTAGAACTAAAAGTAGTTAAAAATTACATGTTCATAGAATTAGACAAGTGACGTAATCTCAAAACAAGTGTTGTTATGAGTCAGCAATGTTATAACAATGCTATATAGTTACTACACAAACGTGGTATGTTAATATATATTCCCTCAGATCTAGTCTAATATCCATGCATGTTTCAAAAATTATGGTCAAACTATTCTTGAGTAAACATTTATCAAACATTCAAGAATATAGTGGAAGTCAATGAATCTCTAGCAAAATTAACATCTTTGCAAGCGACTACCCAGCAGGCACATGACGTTGAAATGACGTCGAACTGACGTCGATGCGACGTAACGACGTCGCATCGACGTCAGTACGACGTCATTTTGACGTCATGTGCCCGCTGGGTAGCTGTCGCCACATTTCATGTCAGAAATATGAAGGAACTTTCCTAAATAAGTCTGCAGTTTTGGACCAATACTAACCAAGCGTATTGCCGACCCGAACTGATACTGAAATGGTGAGAGCAAATTAAAAATTTTGTATTTTCAAAACTGAACCTGTATCGGTACACTCACATATTGTCTGCCATTTACAAAGGGGAAATTACGTATATGTTACTCTCTATTTGCTTCCCCTAACTTGGAAACTTTCCAAGAAGGGTTCTACTCATAAAGGAGCAAATTCTTAAGTTAACATTTATTAAATATTCAAGAATATAATGGAAGTCCTAAAGGAGCAAATTCTTAAGTTAACATTTATCAAACATTCAAGAGTATAATGGAAGTCTTTAAGGAGCAAGGAAGTCTTTAAGGAGCAAATTCTTTCCTTTAAGAGTTGACCTCAATTTAGATGGGAGGCAAAATGAACATGGCAGTGTAGCTTCCGTTGAAAGTTCACCCATTAATCTTAAGTACAACCCGTATAGACTGGCTACGTGGAAACGCGTGTAGCACGGGCAAGTGTACTCGTAAATTGTAGTAGCACGGAGAAACACGGCGTAGCACGGCGATTGTTTACGGATGACTTTTCAGAAAATGTTAGATTTCACCGACAAATTAAGATGTAAGTTTCATCTAACACCTTTTAATTTCAACCAATATATTTTTCATATACCAACAATGGTTTATTTGGCAAAACTTACACTATTTTTTAAAATATGCTGCCACAAAGTCAAGCTCACCACTTTCCCTTCAAACAGCTCTTTTGAGGCAATTTTCTTGACAATTCTATTTTTACATGTTAATCATGTATCGGCATCTTCAGCTAATTAGTTTCTCTACGCTGAACCGACCAGAATCAAACATTAATTACGAATACACCTCACTGGGCGCTTCGGGATAACACGGGTGTGGCAACGGAGTAACACGGCTCGGTGTTTTCGAAAGACTACGGTATAAAACGGACACCATGTTTCTTTTGGAATCATTCAAAGGCAAGAAAAGAATAATGTGAAGTTGTTTGTTTCCGGAAATCTTCAACTTTTAGTAGACGAAGTAGTTGTAAAGCCGAAAATCCATTTATACGCGATGCGAGGTCCCTGTACGTGTCTCCATCTTTAAATAGATGGGCAGGCAAAATCTGAATGGTTTCCAAAGTACGAACATCTCTCAGTGATTTTGACTGCCTCTCATATATACGGGTGCGGACAAGGATGCGGACCACTGATCACGTACTGGATTCCTGGCTTGAGCATAGCTTTTGCATCTTCATTAATAAACGTCTCAATTTAGCAAGAGAGGCACCGTAGTCGAGTGGTTAGAGTGGGTCGGCTATTGTGCAGAGTCACCGTAAGGTCGTGAGTTCGCGGCTCACTGTCGCCATACGATGACTGGAAAACTCTCTCTGTCAACCCAGCAGTAAATGGGTACCTTTTTCGAATCAGGGAATGATAAGGCAGCAAAAGGAGAGGGATGGGCTCCGCCTATCATCAGCTGTGCCCAAGACACAGTGGGTCTCTGACCCCCACTGCCCCTACGGCTATTAGGCTATGGGAAACCTTTACCTTTACCTACCAATTTAGCTTGCTTGAGCCTCGACCTGTGCTAGGTGCTGTTATATGAGCCGCGACACGCAACATGGTGCTTATGGGAAATGCGAATAGCAAAGGTTCAGATCAGTCTGCATCTTTGCAGTCTTATCAGAGTCTTTGCTGCTCACGAAGACCATATGTGGGTCCTTAGAATTTTACAGACACAAAATGAAGGCTGTTCGTAGATGCATGGATGCACAGACTGGTTTGAGTCTTTGCTGTTCGCGGATAGTTACCCAAACTTATTGTGTGACGAGGCTCATATGTGTGACGCTGGCTGGAGTAGAGTACCTGAAGAGCATTAACTGTGTTCGCTCGTTGTGTGTGAGCAACAGCTAAGCCCATCCTGCACACCCATGCAGTCTTACGTGGCTTGGCGTATTTCAATTAATTCGTAGAACTTTCAAACTGCTGCCATAGGGTTTGATTGGTTGCACACATGTCTTTGCAGCCGCGGTGGTAATAACAATTTTGCCACCTACGCTGTCGACCGAGGCGGTACTATAAAATGGCTGTCGACCGAGAATTCAGTCGTAAGCATTACCGTTGACGGTAATTGATACTTTTGTTAATAGCTGTCGACCGAGCTGATACTGTTGTAATTACCTCAGTCCACAGCCATTTTTTCAAGTAGGGTAAATACGGCTCGGTCGACAGCACAGATTGAGAAATTGGTATTACCACCTTGTAATATCTAGGTAGACTGTATCTTAAAGTACAGATTCCGCAGAGTCCATACATGTTGTATGCAAACAGCAAAGGGCTGGACCAGACCGTGTGGATGCGCAAGCTGGTTTTAGTCTTTGCTGTTTGCCTATACATTGAGCATCCTTTCTCCATGTTGCAACTCGTATTATGAGCAGTCTTTATTGCTCGCATCAACAATTCTCTGAAGAAGAAGAGTCTACGGTATCATTAAAGCAGATACATTTTAGTTGCGCATGCTAGTCTGAATCTTTCAAGAAAGCTTGTCTATGCCATTCGAGAATACCAAAGACGCAAATCGGACCGTGCGTTCTCGCAGTTTTGTTCGCTGCTTACGTAGTGTAATACCCATACTCAATGGGTGTGGACGAAAAAAAAAAACATTACTCTTGGCTAATTTGGTGGCCTTGAACGTTTCGCTATTCTGCCTGCCTCGTGCAACTGCATGTGTCAATGTATGTTTGAACAGATGATGTTCGTTTTTTTCTTTTTCAATACCCTCATATTGTCGGGGGAGGCCCGCTAGCTCAATAGGTTAAGCGCTGGCCTGCTGATCTAGCGGACCAGGGTTCAAGCCCCGCTGTAGATGGGAATCTTTCTATCGTAAACGGGGTTCCACTGCACTCAGCCTTTCATTATCACCCGCCCATCGCCCTGATATGACTGAAATACTGTTAAGAAGGACGTTAAGTCGTAAGTCATCCATCCATCCATCCATCCATCCATCCAACCATTCATCTTTTCGGGCAGTGTGAAACAGTCTTTACAGTAATACTGGGGGTAAAGACTATGTACCTGGCCTATATCAGCGGTGTTTGTCTGAGAAATCTTTCATTGTCTACTACTAGTCTAAAGTAGGATACTATTCTGCTCCAAATGGGACAAAAAGACCGATGCCTGCTCCGGGTAAAGCCGTAACCGTCACAGAAAGGTATCCGTTATTACACCGTGACTTTGAAAATGGGTGGTGTCTTGCAATAATGCATTTCAAGGTGGCATCATAAAAAATCTTGATGAAACTTTCATTGACAAATGCCTAAAGCATATCTGCATTGAATTATGTGTTTATATCAAGATTTTATTGACCAATAGTGAGAATAAACATCGTAGGTATAACGTGGTAAATTTTAAACGTATTTATGACTTCAACAGCTCCAGAATACAGTATGAGAATAAATTCGGATTTTAAAGTTTGGTGTATATACTCACCAAGGCATAACAAGCCAAGTTAAGTAAAACATCATGTCAACCTACCTCTTTCCTGTTTGTCTTAGTCATCTTAAGTGACCTACCCTTGGTAAACAATCGCCGTGCTACGCCTTGTGGCTCCGTGATATACGATTTACGAGTACACCTGCCCGTGCTACACGCGTTTCCACGTAGCCAGTCTATACGGGTTGAAGTAGTCTCAATTTCAAACAAGTTATTATCCTTAGAAATCAATGCTATAACTGAGCCACGACACAAGAAAACCAACAAAGTAGATGTGCGCCCAGCGCAGACTCAGATCAACTAGGCCACTGCCTAGTCTGATCAGACTCTTCGCTAAGCTCTTAAAGGACTAAGGGTCTAAGCTAGCTCCATGCCGACAGCGAGGACTCTGATCAGACTGGGCGGATGCCCAGGCTGATCTTAGTCTGTGCTGGGCGCACAACACTTTGTTGGTTTTGTCGTGTCGTGGCTCAAATGGATTTTCTTTCTTTTCAGGATTTTCTGAGTGCAGTTCAAATATTCCTCATGGACGTTTATATGCCAGTCATTGCTATAACCATCAGTCTTGTGTCTATTACTGTGACGAAGGCTACGAAAGGAACCAAGACATTGGGTCACTTACCTGCTCTAGTGACGGCGAATGGGTGCCGTCAACATTGTCATCTGTTACTTATATGGCGAGCGATTTCTGCAAGCGTATGATTTCCAATTCTTTAGCATTTGAGCCGCGACACAAGAAAACCAACAAAGTAGATGTTCGCCCAGCCAGACTCTGATCAGCCTGAGCATCCGCCGAGTCTGATCAGAGTCTTCGCTGTCCGCATTGAGCTAGTTTAGACCCTTAAATACTCTTTAAGCTCTTAGCGAAAAGTCTGATCAGACTGGGCAGATGCCCAGGCTGATCTGAGTCTGTGCTGGGCGAACAACCACTTTGTTGGTTTTCTCGTGTCGCGGCTCATTTTAATTTGCGTCTTCCTTCAGAATTTATATGGTGACTTATACCAGAATTTTATGGTGACTTAGTATACAAATTCAAAAAGATTAAGGGTAGGACTGATTTTTCTGATCAATTCCGAAAAATAATAATACGTCACAAACGTATTGGCTATAATTTAAATGTTATGCGACAGTCTGCATGCTTAGTGATTAACCCAATCACGGTTGATAACTTTGCTGCACTCTTTAATTGCACACCGGGGGATCGGTCGTCAGACTCTATGATGGCCCCGACCTAAAGCTATATATTTTAGTTGGTTGGGACCGGAGCCTTTTTGTCTGTTGCTTGGTCCACCGGGGCTCAACTGGTGACCTTCTTTTGCTTCAGATTTCCAGTGGGGTCGTTTGGCAGGACAGGGATCTCCACCTGTCAGACGGCCCGTTGTATCTGTTGAGTCCTCGTCTTTGCTTCTTCATGGTGTTGAAATTTGATTTATGTGTTTACCGTGATGATTCATTGACGAGTTGGAGGGTTATCATGCGAACCGAACTACCAACTAAATGTTTTGTACCACTTCAGAAACTGAGGGTGAGGTTGGGCCTGTAAAATCGATTTAAGCCCCCCAGTAATTCATTACTGACCGTTCCAAGGCGGTAGTTCTGTTGTGGTTCTCTGTTGCCTGTTTTTGGTGTCAGAGTTTCTGTGATGTTTTACCTTATGTATGTTCTTATAATTTTTGGTTCGGTTTGGGTTGCTGAGTGGCCACCTTATGGGAACAAGCTGCTCACTCGGTTGGCCATATGTTCTCTGTATCTTGATTATGTGTAATCTTAGTTGTTTCCAACTATGGTTTGAGGGCTGGATTTGGATTTTGATTGTTTCAGTTCCTGGTCTTTGCATACTTTTTACTTTTATATGATCTTTATTACAGAACGTTCTGTGCCGTGTGGCGGCCGTAAAAGTCTCCCTATCCCTCATCATAGTGCAGAATTTATATCTCGTAGTACTTTGGGTTCACTGGACTCATTCTGAATCGGTCTGAAAATAGAGTTCCGCTGAAGACTGCGCTAGAGGCATGGGCAGTGTTGCAACAAAACATTACTTCATGAGCAGACTCAATAAAACTGAGGCGGCTATTCTCGCTTCTTTGATATGTTCCTTTCTTCCTGAGGATCTTCCTTTACAATTAAATGATAAATGTCAATAGTAAAACTTGATTCAACAGTGGCGCTCGGGGAGGAGTTTTCTATCCGCAGTGAGCACCTCGTAGCCACGACTTTTATAACTGCAATAAATTCTGATGGCATCCGCTGGAAGAAAGGAGTGTTACAGCGAAATGAAAATGGCAGACTCGGTTTAATTGATCCTGTTCGGGTATAGTAGTGTAATGTTGCGATACTGTCCACGCCACGCTCACCAACTCCTATAGTACCAGGGCCCAAGGTTATAAAACTTTTTTCATGCTCAGATGAGTTGAGCATGAAATTTTACCTGCTAATAAATAGCAAATTACTGATAAGTACGGTTGTTTTCTTTTTCAGTTTGGCTGAGTATGAAATTTTCTCTGCTTATGACTATGAAAATGCCAACATTAGTTGGCATTTTCATATTTATCAGCAGAGAAAATTTCATGCTCAGCTGAGTTGAGCACGAAAAAAGTTTTATTACCTCGGGGCCAGGTTCCGGGAAAAGTATTTTCAGACGGACTTGGAATGAAAGAAACAGAAAATTAGAGTTAACCACTGTCAGAAGCGATGCCTTAGAACAGTCGGTGATAAATTACTTAAGGGGGAGACGGGAGAGGCGGGGGAGGGGTGGAGGGTGCGGATGCGAGTGGGGGGATGCGGGGAGGGGGGGGGGGCTTAAATTGATTTTGCAAGCGCATATACCTCGCCCTGGATTCTGTTGGGGTTCATTATTCGGGCCATGTGAAGGACTTCTAACCCATCGATGGACCAGAACAGTCAAAACATTAATCCGGATTTAATATTGAGATGAGGGATGAGACAAGAGAAACACTCAACAGTTCGAATGAGTGCCACCACATCAGCTACTTCAAAATACAAATGAGCCGCGACACGAGAAAACCAACAATGTGGTTGTGCGACCAGCGTAGACTCAGATCAGCCTGGGCATTCAGCTTGTTTGACCGGACTCATTGTTCAGTGCTCAAAGGGTAGCTTAGGGCCTAAGCTACCTTCATGCGGACAGCGAAGACTCTGATCAGACTGGGCGGATGCCCAGGCTGATTTGAGTCTGCGCTGGGCGCAAAACCACATTGTTGGTTTTGTCGTGTCGCGGCTCAAATGGACTTCTATGTAATAAACAAAAGGCTTAGCAAACAAACTTTTATTATGCAACTTGAAAATGACCATATACATGTCCAACAAGTTTTATAAAAGGCACCTCAAAGGAAGGTCACTCTGACGCACCTAAATTTTGGTGCCTTCTTTTAAGTGGGTCGGGTTAGAGGGGGAGGGCAGTTTCCTTAAAAGAAATAATTCGTTCTGTAAAGGCTAGTCCTCTGGATAAAGGGAGTGTGCAAACAGTGTAGATCCAGATGAAGCGGCGCATAACGAACCACCACATCTGGACCTACGCTGTTTGCAGATTCAACTATTTTCGTATTTCATATTTGGCACTTTAGGTGTAAAGCTGTCTGTTGTAAAATGACGGCCGACCAATGAAATGCTGTCATACTCTAATACTGCTAACAATTAATTTTCAGACTCTACTAATGCTACGTAACAATTAATTTCTTTTACAGCCAAGAGTTGTCCTTCCAGTTTACCTAATGGTAATTTCTCAACAACGTGCCTTGGAACAGTGGGGTCTGTTTGTGGATATAACTGCAATGCTGGATATCAGAAAAAGGCCAGGGTACCTACAATTACATGCCAAACTTCTACCAGCTGGACTGTAGATCTTCATACCCTTTGTACAAGTGAGTGGAACAAATGAGGAATATTAGTCCTTTCGTCCGATCATACGGATCTTTTTCAGTCTAAGCCCATACGCCATAATATATAGTTTGCAGGCGATTTTCAAAACTATCATTATTATGTTTTCGCCGCTGGTTTTATTTTATGCATAGGCCTATGTTTTCACGAACCATCATGCCTGTGTGAGTCTTGGCCCGTAGTTATTTTTTATTAATCCATTTAATCGACTTTGCTCTACAAACACCCCTTCCCTCTTTCCCCGAAAAAATTTTATTGTTAAAACTGTAAAACGTTCAGGCTTCCATCAGCTGCTATTATAGTTTGTTCATGTACATTGTATAACTTCGTATGTTCGCCTCATCATTTATATATATTTATATATTCAGCCATGTTAAGGAAGACAGAGTGCACTTAATATTCTTAATGGTGAGAATTACTTAATAATGCTAATTGGAAGAATTTTGGAAGCTGATATTTTTAGATGGTCAGAATCACTTAATATTGTTTAATGGAAGAAATTTGACAACTGGCTGCACTGTTTTAGTTGATTCAGGTGCTACTGTACTATTTCGTATTAGGCAACGCCTCCGGGGCGTTGAATATGGTATGTTTTACACTTTAAGCTTGTAAATGCAATATGAGCTTGTCCTGTAGAATCTGAAGAACAGAGTAAAACTGTATATGTTTTTTACATGGATTTACTATTCTCACCCATTGGACAAGACTATCCCTTTCTAGTGGTGTCTGAGAGTTTTCTATCTCGGCCTGCTATCTCAGCCTAGGCTCTGAATGCTGTCTCAAAATGCCAATCATTGCTAAATAGTACAGCCCACACTTAAATTAATTACACACTTAAATTCAACAAATCCACTTGAAGGTTGACAGCAAGTGATGTGCTTGAGGTGTCACTGTAGATAATTAGCTGCCAGTCATGAAATATGCATGCACAAGATGAAATTAACAGACTCGTCAGAACTATTAATAGAAAACTAGTTTGAAGTTTATAGGAATGGCTTCAACAAGAAGTTAAGGTATTCAATGGATATTCAGCTCTATAAAATAAAATGGGTGAGAAAAATAATCAATGGTGGGGTTGAAGCCTCGACAAGGAAATCTCAGACTCGTTTTCAGATTAATTATGTCTTATGCTCGACAAGCCTCGCATAAGACTAAATAATCTGAAAACTAGCCTGAGATTTCCTTGTTTCGGTCTCAATCCCATCATAGATTCTATAATTCTCATTTGATTATTTCATTGAAGATGATAAACAGTGTCCACTCAGCGAGATTTCACACGGAGACTTACATTTAGCATGCACGAGAAACCCGGGTGATGTATGTGCTTTTACATGTCGGGGCGGCTATCGACGATCACCTTTCTGGGAATTTAGACAAATAACATGCACTGCATCTTCAACTTGGGACAAACATTTCTCTACGCTTTGTAAAAGTAAGTATAACTTATAGCTATGTATATACAAGGGTTGTTACGAAACGAAATAAAACTGTTACGAAACGAAAAAAGTCATAGTTACCAAATGAGCTAGCCATGGGCTGTTACGAAACGAAAAAGAGCTGTTTCGAAACGAAAGAGAGTCATAGTTATCAAACGACCTGGAGGCCAAGTCGTTTGATAACTATGGCTCTTTTTCGTTTCGTAACAGCTCTTTTTCGTTACGTAAGATCCTTGAAAACATAGTTAACCAGGTGTGACTAATAGTCAATGATGAATAGCCAAATGGTGTCAATTTTCTCTCATTTTTTATTAAAAGGCGTCAGTTCCTAAGTTTCGGTAGCAGGTCGGTATATTTACGTCATTGTAGCGTACTGCTGATATCCATTTCAAATAAGAAATGGTATGTTGTATTTGCAGTAGATGCTAGACGGGGAAGTTAATGGGTAAAGTGGGTGGGACGAAGGGGTACTGCAGTGCACATTTTCAACCCCAATCTATCCTACATTTCTATTCTTACTCCTCCATGTATGTAAGAGACGGCTCGATATAGATTGAAAAACAATGTCAAAGGGCCATCAAACCCAAAACAATGAATCAACCACTTACCACGAATCAGGTTTACAAGAAAGTTTGTAGATATCAGTTTTCTATTGCTCAGTATTTGGAAAAATAACAGGAAACTGTTGTTCATGTACAGCCAATATATGAAGCAAACCTCGACAGAAGGCGAATGCTTTACTTTAGAATACGTGTATATATGCATGCCCATGCCCCAGAACGTAGCTTTTCTGTGAATATTTGGATAGTGACATAAAAGTTACTCACGAAATGCCTAAGCTTATGAATGCGTACATGAGCTTTAATTTGTAAATATTATTGTAGAGAGTACAATCAGAATATTCTGCTTATGAGACCGGATAGGCGTTGCGCGCCCTGGGTTCTGATATGGTTCATAAGCATACAAGTTCATAAACACACACGTTTATTTCTTTCAGAAATCAGATGCCCTTCAAGGATACCTAACGGAAACATTAGTTCATCATGTTCGAGAGATTACCGAAGCTACTGTTTTGAATATAATTGTGACAGTGGTTACCGGCATCGCATCAGCGCACAGTCTTTGTTTTGTAACGCATCTGGCATGTGGTCGTACTCACACAAGCCTTGCACAAGTAGGTACCAGTTCTATCTATCTATCTATCTATCTATCTATCTATCTATCTATCTATCTCTATCCGTCCGTCCGCCCGTCCGTCCGTCCGTCCGTTCTGCCTGCCTGCCTACCTGCCTTTCAAGTAATTACGGATTGAGGCGAAGATGACTTAACTTTTGAGCTACTTATTGCAAATATTTTGATGAATTGTACCCCTTTTTCTGACTTAGGCATTTTATAATGAGATCAAGCTTATGGACGAACTATTTGAAAACCGCTCAAGATAGGATCTTTATTTTTTTAACATACTGACACTGATCAAGGTCGAATGCGTTGTTTAACTTTTGAGCATATTCTCTAAATATATAGTAGAATTATATTCTTTATCGGAACAATCTTGTGAACTAAATTTTTTGAAGAACAGCTTGGGCTAGAAATTGATATTAAGAATCTGTTGACTTTTTAGCCTATTTCGTAAATATGCCGATTTTCTGACGCGCATTCAGGGATTAACGTTCCGGAGGGAAGGATATGGTTGCAAATTAGTGTTTTACAATCACGTTTTCTGCTTTAAAAGAGAGACAGCTTTTAAGCTGCCATTGCTTTCCTGGTTTAAACCCCTTCTATAAAGAAGTCTTCCCTTACGGGATAAAAATTGATCTCCAAATGCACAAAATTCTATCAATTGACGGTAGACCATAAGACAACAAGAGCCCCAGTAGCTCAGTCGGTTAAGCCCTGGTCTGCTGATTTAGCGGTCCCGAGATAGATTCCCACTGGCGCAAATCGTTTCAATCGTAAATGGTTCCATTGCACGCAGCCTATCTTTAACACTCTCTCGTCGTCCTGATATGACTGAAATGCTAACAAGTCATCCATCCATCCATATAACAGCAGTAGAGGCATGCAACGTCGAAACAACATTGAATCATCGTTATTGCATAATAAACAGTGCCGAGAGGTATTAACAGCCGTGCATCAACAGGCGAAAAGCCGTGTTTCAACAATGGTTTTCTCGCGCTGTTGAAACACGATGACAGAACTTTCGTTATGCTTGTGCCGGGCCACTGAAAACCGCTATGCACTCTTGCCTCTCCCTTTTCGGTTAATTTACAATAATTGGTCGCGTGCTACCTATGTTTTCTTATGACGTCATCATGCTTTGTACTCTTATTACATGTGTACGTGATAAAGTACCGACACGGATTTCAAAGCCATATTGTCTTCATTCTTACGATGCCAAATGGAGAGTAAATAAGTGTTAGTGAAAACATGCATCCTAAGCTTTCAGTAATCAAGAACTGCAGGATGGTATTATGAACGGATCAGGCTTGTTCTGCATGGAAATTATTGCTCAAGGTATCTGCTTTTTGTTGATTAATTTACAGTGGGAACGCGTGTCCATGGCGGAGTGACATTTTTATACAGATAGCAACGAAATAACGTTCGAAATTTCTCAAACTCAGATTCAATCGACGAACGTGTCGCAATTTCAGTGATGCTTTGTCGGCGAATCAAGCTACACAAAGCCGAAAATAAGATATGGTTTTATTCCTTACATCTTAATTTAATTCTCTATGCCTTTAAGAGCAGAGCTAAACACCGAGATATTCTGCAATCGAACGTTTTACGTGATCATGTAAAGACGACTCTTATCCGCCAACTTCAACAGCAATTTTCAAAATAAATCGACTTTCTCCCGTCGGCGGACATATGCCATGAAAAAACATGGTGTCTGCCCTTTCGCCATTATAAAAATTAAGAAATTCGGTGTTTGGGACAATTTCCTTTGCAAAATAATGTTTAGGTACCCTATTTCATTTTCTCAAATTAATGGCGGATTTTTTACCTGATCGATAGACAGCAAAATAATCTGTAATAAATTTAAACATTACCGAAAAGTTCTTGAATCCTGAAATCCGACACACGAAGAGGAACGCATCTAGTAATTCAACATACAACAATATTTTTTCTGTACTTTCTTCAGAATGATTGGGAAAAGAATTCTGATCAGTAGCCTACACCATACTGTAAACAAATCGATCGATTTATGACAGTTGTGACGCAATTACAGAACTGCGTCAACTGTTTCAAACTTCGCATTTACTTGCTTATAAGTTATTAAGACCGGTACATTGTGGTCACAATCAGAGGGACTGCTAGAAAAAAAATAATTTTGCCATCCAATTAATCCTGCACGTGCCAATATTTCAAAGCCTCTCCTGCAACTCACACGATCACCCTACCCAACTTAAGGCCCCTCTACCCCCCCTTCTTCCTCCACCCTTCCTCCATCCCCAACCCCCACCCCTACACACACACACACACGCACACAACTTTTAACCTTTCTTTTACATGAAAAACTAAGCAAAATATAATAGATGTTTAGCCATGTTTAGCCATAACAAATACTTGCAAAACTTCATTGACTAAAATCCTTGATTAAAAAGTGCAGTGTAGACCTGGGTTAGACTGTACTATCAAAACAGCAGTCTAATCAGGGTCAGTACTATTTGATTTTCCCAGCAATTTCGACACACTGTCAGATGGTGAAAATGGTAGGACAATTGCAGTAATGAAGAGTTTGTTTCAACTTTAAGCTTAGAAAATAACTTGGCCATACATACTTATACACTCCTTTACACTCCATATAATTTCAGCCAACATTGAGAAGCAGCATATGTACTGTTAAATGAGCTTTTGAGCATTAAAATTGCAGTATGCATTTTCATAACATAGGTTTTGGCCCTCTGTGAAACTACCTTAATGAGGAGTTCTAATGAGGGGTTACAACATATATATTTACTTGTTAATTGTTTATCCCCTTTTTAAGAGTGTAAACAACTAACAAGAATTTATTGATTCTTACTGAGAAGAAACCAGGGATTTAATAAAATACATATTTATTATGAAATGCCAGGTGTGTCAAATACTAGCTCATCAGGTGGGGGTGGGGCCTGTCAGCTCTGCAATGCCCTTCTTCATAAATTAAAATGCCACAGTGTGTTTGATCTTTTGAGGGATTTGCTCTAACTGTTGCCAAAAATATCATGGAAATCTATCAGTAGGGGCAAATCTCATGCAAAAATTATATAATTTATAATGAATGGTACCTTAACTTTTCATTGAGAATGGAGAATTTCTTAAAATTTTAGTTCAATGTGATGTGTTCTCTAATATGATTCTGAGTCACACTCACAAAAAACAAAACAAATAAAAAGCACAGCTGTCCAGCAAGAAAACTTGATTAAATATGTGGCAAAGGCTCAGGACTTGGTAATCTATTCTCTAAGTTGAATAATGGTAAGATATAAACATGATTAAACAAGAAAAATAATAGGCCAATATCTAGTGAGCCAAAGTGGAGTTATTCTTTATCATTTCTCTTCAAGTAAAATGTACAGTATGTTGTGGTGTCTCATCACAGTTGCTTTTGATCAAAAATTAAAATTTAACACAATTTTCAAATGAACAAATTAGTACTATATAGTTATTCTAAATGTATAAAGTTCTGATCAAATTATTATATTCACATGCAGTCTGACATTGCCCTTCAGTGTTTTCCCTATAAGTATAAATAAATAAATAGCCAAAATAAATTATAACATATGTACATAATAAGAAAAAAATTCTGGAGACAGTTCCACAAGTGATGGTTTTATGATAATGATTATACAAAGACTCAGCTGGAGCATGATAGCAATTCTGGGAATTCTGTCTTATTCAGCCATAAAAACATTTGTTGTGATCCATTAATAGAACCATCAGTGCTTCTAATGAGAGGGCACAACAGGTGTTAATATGAAGCCCATCGATGCTGGTGCAACAATTATGGTGGAACTGTGTAATTGTTTTCATTCTAACATAGTCTTGACTTGTAGAAGGACAAACAGCATTATGCAACATTCCACATCAAGTGCAGGGTCCATCAGTTAGCAGGGCATGCCCCATTTATTATTTTGTGCACTTATAATGATATAAAAAAGCTTGCTAGCATAGTAAAGTCCTAAATATTTGGCCAATAAAATCCTCTGTGAAAATGCTTTTTAATAGGTTGGTGTGTGTGTGTGTGTGTGTGTTTGGGGGTGGGGATACACAGGAAGGGGCTACCTCTCATTCAACTGCACTAAAATGCACCCCTTTACAGTCATGACTCATCATTTAATGTCTGTCATCAAGCTTTTCTCTCTAGTAACTTAATAACTGATTAGTAATTACAAGTTTCTTCGCTTTGGTCAGAAGCTGCAAACATTTAAGATGGATTAAATGAATCAGGAAGTATATATATATTTTTTTTTTATTTTTCAGTTTATGGTATCATTTCTATTGATATAACTTCAATATGAGCCTTTTAATTTTCTTTATGAGATTTAAGCTAAAACATAACTTTTGGCATTTAATTCTATAGAATATGTATTTCTTCATGCCCCTTTCCCCTCCTCCCATCTCAGCCACAGGCCAATCATAAAAAGTATTTTGTTTGCAGTTGCCTATTAACTAGGATTTTTGGAGAGTACTTAGGTAGGTAGCCTTTCTTTTTAATCCCTGCAAACTATGAAAACAACAAAAACAAATAATAGTTCTACAAAAAATTTCACACACAGTTACAGTAATTACCCATAATACTAAGATAACAGCATCGTACATTTTGAACATATCTATATCACCCACAAATGGAGTACCCAAAATGTGCAGGTATTAAGGAAAAATTGCTGACCCAGATCAGACTGCTCCTGGGTCTACACTGCTTGCTCAGACCTGTTTGTCTTACTATGCAGGTTGATCACGGTAAATGTGCCGTTTAATAAAAAAATAGTTCTAGGGTGTCCCAAGTGGCCATCTTTTTTTTGGGGGGGGGGGGGGGGGGGGGGGAGGGCGGGGGAGGGAGGGGTAAGGTGAATTTTGGTGTGTAGGTAAAACCCCTGTCACACCAGAGCAGCGTTCTCACGGCGATCCCACGGCGTCCAAGAAAAATGCAGAACGCCGAGGTGCGCGCAGTACCATCGCAAGCATCACCGCAGCAACGCAGTGGTATCGCCAGTAGACGCTGTGGGATCGCATAGAACGCCGAGCGACGGCGCGCACTTTGAGCATCTCAAAACAAACGCCGTCGCTCGGCGTTCTAACAAGAGCGCAGTGGGGTCGCCGTAGGGTCACCATAGCCGCGCAGTAAGGTCTCCTAGAATGCAATAGGAGCTCCGCGGGCGCGCACAAGTGTCGCTGTGCAAACGCCGTGGTCGTCCGTGGCGTTTGCACGGAGATTGTACGGCGTTCTTTGAGATGTCACTGCGTCTTTAACGCGCTGATACGACGCGTCTACGGCGCTTATACGGAGTGCCATTTATTTAACTGCGCTCTTACAACGACTGCAAGAAGCCGTCATGGCGATAACTGCGCTCCCATGGAGCTTTTACCGCGCCCATCGGCGTTTGTATGACACAGGCAAACAAAATAGATTAAAAACTGAGATATGCAAACAATTATGACAAAAGCAAACAAAATACTATAAAAATGAGATATGCAAATAAGCATTCCTTTCACTATGTCCGACGTACGCCAGCAAGCTGGACTCCTGCTGGCCTATATTGGGGTGGTCGGGTGTTGCGATGGTGCTGGATATAACTTCCAGTGCCTGGGCGTCCTACTTATTTGGATAATAGTAGGGCAAGGGCCTACTTTGCTTGCAGTAGGTGTGGGTGGGGTTTTTTGGACATTTTTTCTCTCTTCTTTCTCCCTCTCTTTGAAAGTCGGCCTGATATAGACCGAAATACTGTCTCAAAGGGCCGTTAAACCACAAACAAACAACCAGCCAACTTGCCTATATGCAGGTCCAGCAGTTCCAAAATGCTGCAGACGCTGTTCACATCATTCTTGGAAGACGACGACGGAGGAGGGCCTAAAGGCGTAGACTGCTTTGGGTCCGGCCCAAAGGCGTAGAATGCTTTGGGTCCTGCCCTCTTTTTGCGGGCATGGTTTCAACTTCGAGAACAAACATACAACTGACGAAGACTTCGTTCTGTTGTGCAAACGAACGTCTTCAACACGCCGTCAGCGCAGTGTGAACGCCGCGAAAGCGCAGTGCATGCATTATGAACGCCGTGAAAGCGCAGTGAAAGCTTCGTGTGAGCGCAGAGAATCGTCAACAAAAACTCCGTAGGAACGCGATAGAACGCCATGCGAGCTCCGTAGCAACGCCTTGGTCGCTGTCAGGACGCCGTGACAGGCCCTTTTTCACGAAAAATATCAGGGTTTTCTTGCGATCTCACGGCGCTCCGGAAAATTAAACAACTCCGTACCAACGCAGTGGAAACGCGGCTTGGTGTGACAGGGGCTTAAGCAGTTGCTATCTACCCACCAAAAGCGCAGGGTCCAGACTCAGGGGTAAGGTGAATTTTGGTAGGTAGGTAGGCAGTTGCTATCTTCCCACCAAAAGTGCAGGGCCGAGACTTTTTTTTGGAAATTTTGGGTGGAGCCAGGTTATTTTTTTTTTCACTGATTTTTGAGGCCAGATTATTTTTTGAAATCCCCTTATGAGCTGATTTATATTTTACTTGCATATTTTTTCTTCCAAAGACAGGGATTTTTTTCGAAAAATATAGCCCCCCCCCCCAATCCCCCCCCCCCCCCCCCAAGAATATCAAATGGTCGGTCCCTTAGCGCCTAGCGGGACAGGGTTTTGGCAGATTTATGAGGAAGGACAAGCTGTCTCTTGTACTTTTTGTTGGATGACTTCTGAAATGGTACGTGTGTGTTGAGTGGGTGGGTGGGGGGGGGGGGGGGGGGGCGTCGTTCGGGACAGAATTCTTTAGAAGAGCGAATGGTCTCAGAATGTGGGGCGCGTTATCTTGGGGGAAGATGTCTGGGGGAGTTTTCTTAGAATCTGGGGCGAGTTGTCACCTGAAGATGGGGCGACATGTCTTGTGGCTTTTTCGTTTGTCAAACTGTGTGGTTGACCAGTGTGTTTGTTTTGCTTTCTCTCGTTCTCGGCGTGTAGCCTAAATTCAGAAGCCCAAAAAATCGCAGGCAGACAGACTAACGCAAAATCTTAATAAATTCACAGTATGCTAAATGATTACAAGCTTTACTATACCATAAATGAAGAAACAGTTGGTCTCCTCAAGTCGATCCAGCTGAAAAAATGTCTGTGTGTTGACGAACGCACGTGCCATGTATACGTAAAAATGACCAACTTCATTATCGATTTTCAAACTAAATAGACTTTCTCCCGAAGATATACCACGCTAAAAGACGGTCGAATGTATGAACTACGGTTCAGTTATAATGGCATCTAATTTGGTTTTTGGGACAATTTTCTTTGCAAAATAACTTTGGGGTACTGTCGTAGGGTTTTACTTTTCTGAAAAACGGTTGTCAAACTGTGATCGTTGTTTTGGGTGTGCAAACTGCATTGAGGTACCGATATGCGTCTGATTTCAATAACAAAACATCAAATTTCATTCTGATCTGGTCCGTTGGAAAATTATGACTGCATATCTAATCAAACGAGCATTATTTTGGGACTGTTTCTGTTCAAAATTTCCAGCCATTTTTTTTCCGGCGAAAAACAGGGATTATTTCTTTGTGCGTAGACGACCGCTCAGAAAATGATTTACTCAAATGTGATGAGTCTGCGTTCCAACTGTTACCACCTTATTTTGCATCAACTACAACGACCGTCTTGGATACTTTTCCGACATAAGGTTGAATAGGATGATGGCAGCCATTTTGAATAAAATGAATGCTCTCGGGCCCGGAAGGCGAATATTAGTAAACAGATGCACCAGCGCGTTGGCTGTTAAACGGTGACAAAATAGAGTGCCAAGTTTTTTTCTCAAATTTTAACGAATAATTCGTTGAATTATGCAATAACAGCGATCAAACATTTGTTTTCAATGCATTAACATTTGCCAGGTCCCTCGGGAGATGTTGAAAACCTCGGCCTTTGGCCTCGGTTTCCAACATCTCCCTCGGGACCTGGCAAACGTTAATGCATGAAAAACCATGTTTGATCCCTATTTTGATTCAACGTCATGACGTTGAATCAACATTGATGCAGTGTTGTTTCAACGATTTGTGCACACTAGGAAGGGACTGAAATTTTGTCATGTCAGATTGGCCGCCATGCAGGTGTATCCATTAACCATAACTGTTATTCGCTTTCAGGTGAAGTAGACCTATGTCCATACGTAATAGAAAATGGTGAATTGGACTGGCCGTGTACACGAGAGAAAGGTGCAATGTGTGGCTATTCTTGTAACACTGGTTGTACAAAGAATCCTCATGCCTCCAGTCTTACCTGCATGTCGAACGGCCACTGGGATACCAACACTAATCTTTTATGTACTGACTGTAAGTCTAGATGATCTATACCAAACAAAAAAAGAAACGCACATAGTAATATTTTGGTATTTTCTTGGTAATAACAAATAATTTAAAACAATAATTCATACAGTTTTATAGGCAGACAATCGGACATTTCAACCCGAAAATTTCATTTAATTGTGTCTATTCAGTACTTTGTGACGCGTCTCTGAACAAGGCAGGGGTCAGTTTTTAATGTCACAGTCTTCAATAAGAGGCCATTGTCATCGATTTCATTAATGCGTATTTTTATGCATATGGAAGGTACAGATACTGATCTACGCCATGATGAAGTCTGAACAAGATTTGATCAGAAATACGGATTTTTAGACATTTTCTAATCGTGCTTTAAAAGGTAAATCAAATGGGGAAATCTTACAATTTGCGTTTCTTTTTTTGTTTGGTATATATTGGTGCCGGGATAGAGATCATGATTCCGTGTCCCGCTGATGACAAGGTCCAAACTCCTTTTCCATACTGACAAACTACCAGAGCCCTAGATAGGAGGGAGTATTTGGTGATAATTAGGGATAATTTTTGTTAATTCTGGATAAAAACATATGTTGTGACCCCGCATCTGAACCGTCTCGACGAGACGGTTCAGATGAGGGGTCACAACATATGGTTTCATTGAGAAATAAAAAAAAATATCCCTCAATTATCATCAAATACTCCTCTTATCTAGAGCTCTGTTTACACCCAATTAAAGATAGGAAACTCTGCTTTTTGCACATGAAGTTCTTTTTATAGGCTACTTTTTTGCGGAAGGGTGCATCCGTTTACAATACCGCTTTTCGAAGGTTTGCGTTTCAGCTGCAATTCATGTCTTTGATAGGTAAGCATAACACACATTTAACCCTTAAAGACAAATAAGAAACAAAAAAATCTCTTTTCTTGTTATCTTCTTTTCTAAATGTTTACTGTTTTACATGATTGCCTGCTAGTTTGTACCTTTGTCTAAACATACTGTATGTCATCATGAGGGTCACGCACGAACTCATCTCTAGGGATACAGATTTACAAAAGTCGCCAGACTTCCTTCTGAATCCCTTTGTATAAACGTATGTTCTATTAACCATTGTCTGTACATAAGTGTATGATGTTTATACAAATAAATAAAGTTTAAACTAAACAAAAACAGGGCAGATGACGAATATACGCCTCGGCTGCAAAATTTAACAAAAAATGTTTCGTCCAAGCCGCATGTAAACTACACCAATATCCCTGCTAACACATAACGTTCTAAGAACGTCCTAGGAAGGTCCATAACGTTCTAAGAACGTCCTAGGAACGTCCACAACGTTCCTAGGACGTTCTTGGAACGTTATGCGTTAGCATGAATAACTTAAAGATCAGAGGACAAACAGTATTGATCCAGACGAGGAGGCTCATATGAAGCCGTCTCATTATGACATACGCTGTTGGCAAAAATCAACAAATTTCATTTCTAGTGCTTTTATTTTTAATTTGTACGACGCTAGGTTAGATATTCTGGGGCCGTATTTATAAAACGACTTAAGTGGTTGCTATGCTGTTGCTGAGGCTAAATTTCTGTGAAGATGATTCCCAACAGCTATAAAATTTGCTCTGGAGGAACAGTCCTTTTCAGACTGTTCCTCCAGAGAAAATCTCATAGAGGAAATCTCGTTCATAGGAATTTAGCCTTAGCAATAGCATAGCAACCATTTAAGTCGTCTTATAAATATGGCCCCTGATCCTCAAGTGACCCCTGTAATTTCTATTTACGTGCCAACAGTAAAGAGGTTGTAATGAGAAAGCGAAACGTGTGTACTGTATGTTTGTCCAGACGGTCCGTAGCTTTTGATGATTTTACGGAGAAATGAGATAAAAATGTTATCAGTCGCTTCCCCTGCTGAATCGCGTTTTTGATAGTTTTAATTTAATTTAATATTTCAGGTCGATCAAAATGCCCGTCTTCAATTCAAAATGGCTATGTGAGTGACATGTGCAATCGGAAGCTCTCATCCCGGTGTGATTATTACCAGTGTTATAATGGATGTAAAAGTACAATCTGGTCGCTGTACTGCAATCAGGATGGTCATTGGGACTACGAAGATACTGCCTGCGAGTGTGCTTGTAAGTCTATCGCAGCCGTAGATCCAGGGGGTGGACTGTGAGGCTTAAGCTTCGCCACTTGGGGCTCTGTGTCCAATATAATGCAGGACTGTAGGTAACTGTCAGAGAGTAGCTTTTCCCCCCTAGTAGTCCCCCCCCCCCAGAAAAATGACTATGATTTTTCCATAGTAGAATTTCCCACCGGAAAAATGGCTATATAGTACAATTTCCCCCCAGAAATATGACTATATAGCCAATTTTCCTCGGGGAAAATCTACTATACGTGTTTTTGCATAGCCGTTTTCCCCTCTATAGTGGATTTTCCCCCTGGTAATATGACCGCAGGAAAACACGCTACATAGTGGAATTTGCTCCTTCTCCAATTATAATAGTGAGGTTCATGACTGAAACAGAAATATGAGTACCTGTCCGTAAAATATCGATGGATAACAGATGCTAGAACCGAATGCATGTGTTCATCAGTCTGCCTATTTTTTTTTTTTTTTTTTTTTTTGTGGGGGGGGGGGGGGAAGCAGGTAGACATTTTTGTTTTTTCATGTTAGCTAAAAACGGATAGGAGTGTACGTGGTTGTGTGCATAAATTTGTATAATTTTGTGTTTGTACCAGCGTTCATCTGTGCGTGCGCGCAGCAGAGTGCCTGGACCGATGTTCGCATTTCATGCAGGAGTCGTGGGCTTGACTTCCATTGGGACACACGTCCAATTATGATTTTCTATGTATTAAATAAAAAATAAAAAAGACAAATAGACTAAACGCCCGTTCGTACATCTTCATGTAGCTGGCGTGGGTATGTGTACGTATATAAATATCTGCGATGAGAAGAAATCAAAATCATCATATTTCAATTCTCATATCGACGTTACCCCCGCACCTCAGCGGAACGAATCCATAGCCGCAGTAACGGGGCGCCGAGCGTCCGTCCATGAGAAATCAAAATTTGCTCGTCCCTAAAATTAGTAATTATTGATTATTATAAAAATATGGTTGCTAAATTTGCATATTGATTTCTTGGGATCTATCATGTTTATTACCTCCCTTGGATTACTTATACATTTCTTATGCGATTAATTCCATAAAATGTCTCTTTGACATACCGTTCCGTTTCGTTTCGTTCCGCAAAATACCAATAGCCATACCAAATTCACTAGTAGCCAATTTCCCGGTGGGGGGAAAAGGACTATGGGGGAAAAGTAGCTCTATGAGGTCCGGACAATCCACTATATAGCCGTCCTTCCTATAGCCATTTTTTCCGGGGGGAAAGGGGGAAAAACCACTCTCTGACAGTAACAAGGAACAGATGATGATAATTCGCGATGATATTCCATAAGGTTAGATTGAAATTTATGTTGTGACGTCTCGCTGGAATCGCCTCGGCGAGGCGATTCTAATGAGATGCCATAATATATATATAAAGGTAAGCATGATGTTATCTTGATTTTCATCGGATACTCTATTTTATATAAAACCCTGATATTGGCCTCTTTCTTTGTACCCTAAGCTCCACCAGTTGTTCAGAGAGAGCCCCACCAGCAAGTTGTGGTCTAGATCCGACCTTTTCTTTATACCAGTAAGGGGTGCAGTAATGATCCTTTTATTACAGTGATACCTCTACCAAAAACTTAAAGGCAGGAGTGGACTATAAAACGCAAAATTAGCTACCTATTCTCAGTTTCCAATAGCCACCAAAGGGTAAACATCTACAGTAGCTCCTGTAGATTTATCTCTAATTTGATTGGCTGTTGATTTGCTGGGGTATTTACCTGTGAAAGTATTGGCAGCTCTTATTGGCTAAAACAGGACAGTGGTCTAATTTGCACAGTAGCTAAGCCGCGCCCTCTATTCGTCATATAGGTAGCTAATCCTCTACAGGGGGGTTCAGAAATCCTGCCTTTAAGCAACCTGTCGGTCCCATTAGCGCTGGCCTGCTAAGCTAGCAGTCTGGCTTCGATTCCTGTTGGAAGCGAAAAATTTTTCAATAGTGAACGGGGTACCGTTGCACGCAACTTCTTATTATCACCCTCCCATCGTCCTAAGACGAATGAAATGCTGTGGAAAAGGACGTAAAATCGCAAATCATACATCCAGAATCCAGAAACCTTATTTTTCTATTTTTCTAAAAATTATTAAGAATTCATGTCATTATTCGGCGATAGATCTAAAATATTTTCTATCACTGTTCTAAAAAATGAACAGGTCAATTCAGTAAATCGTCTAATAGAGGCAGATGGAATGGGAAAGGGTGTAGACCCTGATCAGACAGGAGTATTCTGGACCTTCACTGTTTGCTTCCATCTAGCTGTCCCAATGATTAAAAATTTTTACTGTGTGTCAAAATTGATAGTTGAATGGCAAACAGTTCAGAGTTTCTGGTCAGACTCTCATTTATGGATTAACAGAAATGAGCCGCGACACGAGAAAACCAACAATGTGGTTGTGCGCCCAGCGCAGACTCAGATCAGCCTGGGCATCCGCTCAGTTTGACTAGACTCTTCATTAAGTGCTCAAAGGGTAGCTAAGGGTCTGAGTTACCTCCATGCGGACAGCGAAGACTCTGATCAGACTCGGCGGACGCCCAGGCTGATCTTAGTCTGCGCTCGGCGCACAACCACATTGTTGGTTTTCTCGTGTCGCAGCTCAAATATGCCCAACATGAAGGAAAGAAACGTGTGTCCATTACATAACATGAAGAGAAAAAGAGATACTAAATACAATATCGGTCTACAATCTTATGCTATATACTGACTTATGTAATCCTAACAAATTCTTTCCTGCAAGAGTTGGTCTCATTTTGGAAGGCCTAGGAACACCCCTGGTTAACTATGTATGTATAAGGGCTTTTACCAAAGGAAACAGAGCTGTTACGAAACGAGAAAAAGGGTCATAGTTGCCAGTCGACCTGGTCATCGTGGCTTACAAATTTGTTTAGCCACGATGACCAGGTCGTTTGGCAACTATGACTTTTTTTCGTTCCGTAACATCCTTGCAAACATAGTTATCCAGGTGTGTTTAAAAATGCCTGTAAACACGGAGGTATGCCGATATACCTTCCTTTGAATGGATGATGGATGGGATGGACTGAGCTTATTTGAGACTGAGCAAACCAGGTAAAGAGCTCTGTTTATTGCGTATTTGTGTTGTTTGTATGGTGTAGTGCGCTTGAGGGTCTTAATGCTCTATCAGTGGTATAAATTCAGGAAGGTGTCACTGCAAGCTTCTCCCTAGTTTCACCATTGTAAATGACCGTGTTTGCAAATAAGATATCTTTGAGTTGCACATTAAAATATTGAAAAATGATTTGGGTCATTTTAGTTGACAACCTACTTACTTACGATATCATAAACTTGAATGACATGGTAAAAATACAATTTACAGGCGTGGGACTCATTTCATGTTCCCGCTTTTGTTTATAGTGCTTTGCTTGACGAGGAACCAGAAAAGGAACTTTTATTTGAGGGATCGATTTGTTTTTTCCACCTACTTTTTGCCAGTTTTATGACTCTGTATATGTACATCAACCCTTATTTTATCCCCAAACCTGAAGGCTGAACCGCCTTTTATAATTATTGGTGTTTAGATGCGTTTACCTTATGGAGTACTATGGAGACTTTAAACTGTGTTAAATCCAGGCTAATAACAATAATAATAAAATAACACACACACAGAAACAAACTTATGTTATTCTATACATGTACTTCAGCTCAACCAACGACAACGCCCTCCATCCAGTGTCCTCCATACATACCAAATGGTCACATATCCTTAAGATGTGATCGGGCACCCGATTCTGAATGCAGATTTTCATGTGATTATGGTTGTCATAGTTATATGGACACGCTGATCTGTAGCAGGGACGGCAGGTGGTACTCTAGTGATATTGCCTGTAGCGGCTGTACAGGTAAGGCATATCTATACCCGCCCATCAGACACGAACCTCCTTTTCTAGAGATGTATGAACTATTCTATCTCGACCTGCTGTCTCAAGCCCAGCCTGTGAAAGCGTCTTCATCTGTCCATCATTGCTTTGTTCATCACTTGTCCATCATCCTTTTAAAAATTCGGTTTAAGTTAGTCTATAGGCATGGCAATTTTTCGAAATCAACGTTAAAACTCCTTTTATAGTGCATATTTTTACATAGCAATGGCAATTATTTCAATGTTTGATCCCCGAGCAAGCTGCAATAATTTGAGCCGCGACACGAGAAAACCAACAATGTGGTTGTGCGCCCAGCGCAGACTCAGATCAGCCTGGGCATCCGCCCAGTCTGATCAGAGTCTTCGCTGTCCGCATGGAGGTAGCTTAAACCCTTGGCTACCCTTTGAGCACTTAACGAAGAGTCTGGTCGAACTGGGCAGTTGCCCAGGTTGATCTGAGTCTGCGCCGGCCGCACAACCACATCGTTGGTTTTCTCGTGTCGCGGCTCATTTGTTGAAATGTTGGCAAAGCATAGATACTGTCAGGGGTCCTTTAGGTATTCAAAATCGAAGTTTATGACACAAGCATTTTTTTTCTCTGATAATTCACCTCATTGTTCAGTAGCAAAAGCAAAATAAAATATATAGGTTCCCATAGCCTAGTAGCCATAGAGGCAGCTGGGCTTAGAGGCCAACTGTATCTTGGGCACAGCATTTGATAGGCGGAGCCCATGTCTCTCCTTTCGCTGCCTTATCCTTCCCTGATTCGAAACAGGTACCCAACTATTGCTGGGTTGACAGAGAGAGTTTTCCAGTTGTTCATATGGCCATGTCCGGGTTCGAACTCACCTTTCGGCGACTTTCTTCACCACAACCGAGTCTGTCTAACCACTCGACCACGGCGCCCCTCCATTATTTATAGTAAAAATTATAAATATTGTGACTCATTAAATAATTAGCATAATTGTCCTAAAACAGGATAATTTTGGTTTGACATTGCTGAAAAATATGGAATGGCAAACAATGTAGGGGCTGATCAAGCTGCTCTTTGGATCAGGACCTGCACTGTTTGCTCAGACCTATTTGTCCGAATACTTAATTGAGCCGCGACAAGACAAGACAAGTTTTATTTTGAGTCGGCAAGACGTACAGCTTGTAACATAAGCACTGAAGAGCTTCTGAACCGACTATGACACGAGAAAACCAACAAAGTGGCATCCGCGCAGTCTGATGAGAGTCTTTGCACTTGAGGGGTGGCTAAGTGTCTCGGCTAGCTCTATGCGGACAGCGAATACTCTGATCAGACTGAGCGGACGCACAGGTTGAGCTGAGCCTGCGCTGGGCACACATGCCACTTCATTGGTTTTCCCGTGTCACGGCTCTGATAATGCTTACAGTACCTTTTCTTTTGTATCACAGGCGTTAGTAGTACCACCCCTTCATATGAATTGACAACCCACAATTCTAGCGGTGTAGTGACTGCTATAGGTACCTGTACTGGACTAGCGGCTTTCATCACCCTTGTGATTGTTATATGTTGCTTTGTTCGTAGCAGGTAAGGCCAGTCAGCAAACTTCGTGTGATTTCGGCACTTTCCGTTACCACAGGGTATAATCGATTCCGCCAATTTTCGCTTCCTGCAGAGACTGTCCGTCATATTGGCTTCCGCCGAGACTGTCCGCGAATTCTTGCTTCCTGCAGAGACTACTGTCCTCGTAAAATGGCTTCCTGCTGAGACTGTCCGCGTGAATCTGCTTCCTGCCGAGAGCCTCGGCAGGAAGCAGAATCACGCGGACAGTCTCTGCAGGAAGCCATTTATCATGTACAGAAGTCTCGGCAGGAAGCAAAAGATCGCGGACAGTCTCGGCGGAAGCCAAATTTGATGTACAGTCTCTGCAGGAAGCGAAAATTAGTGGAATCGATGATACCCTGTGGTTACCTTTATTCATAAGGTGAAGGAGAGTACCGGACTCAAGGTTTCGGCTATTGGTACATGTACTTTTCATTCGGCAAACTTTGTATGATTATGGCGGGCGCTCTCCGTTACCCGTTTTAGTGAAAGGAAACGGACAGTATCTGATGCAGATTGGATGACCATTTTAGTTATTTGTTGTTTCCAAATAATAAATACCCATACAAGATAAGGAAAAAGTATTGTTCTTATATCCCTTTATGTCAAAAAAAAATGGTGAAAGTTATAATTGCTGGTTACTGTCAGAGAGTGGTTTTTCCCCCTTTCCCCCCGGAAAAATGACTATAGGAAGTACGACTATATAGTGGATTGTCCGGACCTCATAGAGCCACTTTTCCCCCATAGTCCCTTTTCTCCCCACCGGGAAATTGACTATTAGTGAATTTTGTGTCGCTATTGGTATTTTTCGGAACGGAACGAAACGGACCGTAATGGAATAGAGACATTTCACGGAATTAATCGCATTAGACATGCATCGGTTTTTCGACGAAGGTAATAAAAGTGATTAATTCCAAAAAATCAATATGCAAATTTAGCAACCGTATTTTTATAATAATCAATAATTACTAATTTAAGAAATGAGCAAGGTGCGATTCCTTCCCATATAGGTACACATACGCATGCAAGCTTACAGGAAGATGTAAGAACGGGTGTTTTGTCCAGTCATGTTTGATTAAGCAGGCAGTTTATTACATTGAAAATAATAATCGGAGGTGTGTCACGATGGGAGTCGACCTCACGACTCCTGCATGAAAGGCGACCACTAGTCCAGGCACTCCGCTGCACGCACGCACAGATGAACGATTGTACAAACACAAAATTATACAAATTTATGCACACAACCACGTACACTAATAGCCGCTTTTGGCTAACATGGAAAAGCGAAATGCCTGCCTGTTTTCCCCGAAACAAAAATCAAACTGATGTACACACGCATGCGGTTCTAGCAACAGTTATCCATCGATGATTTACGAACAGATACACGTATTTCTGTTTCACCTCACTATTATGATTGGAGAAGGAGCAAATTCCACTATGTAGCGTATTTTCCTGCAATCATATTACCAGGGGGAAAATCCACTATAGAGGGGAAAAACGGCTATGCAAAAACACCTATAGTAGATTTTCCCCTGGGAAAATAGGCTATATAGTCATATTTCCGGGGGGAAATTTTACTATATAGCCATTTTTCCGGTGGGAAATTCTACTATGGAAAAATCATAGTCATTTTTCCGGGGGGAAAAACTACTAGGGGGGAAAAGCTACTCTCTGACAGTTACTATGGCTTCGTTTACTATAAAATGCAGGAAAAAAATGAAACTGTAATAGCGTGTCAAGGAATGTTTCGTTTGTTCTTGTTTCATATCAATTTTTATTTTTCTAAATATATGTTTGTTTTTAGGAAAGTGAAAAATGAAGTTTTCTTGAAAATTTATCATTATCAGTTATTATTATCATTTCACATGTGAGAGTAAGATAATGATTAAAATGGAATATGTTTGTCAGTTTCTATAATACTTTTATCACATTTGGTAAGGTCAAAATTTGTCCCTTAGGCTTTAGAAAGGGAAAAACTGATAAAATGAGAGGAACTAAATAAGCAATTGCTTGCGTTCTAATCCTATTATGTTTATGTATATATAACAATATTTTTACTGCCATGAATGTTAGATTTTTGAAATAAAATATGTTTAGAATGCAGTTTCTCTTGCTATTGTGCTCTGTGATATAGAAATGCATTCGAATTCAACCCTTGTGAATTCTAGAGGTCAATGGTCATTTAGTGATCTTGAGCACAGGTCATTCGTCTGTATAAAGTTTATAAAATAAAGTTTATATATTTGGTGCAGGTCACATGAGCAAGGTAGCCTCCATGCCCATATATGGAAAAAAATTAAAATATCCTTTTTCTCCAGAACCACCAGACTGATTGCCTTGAAACTTGGCACGTAGCATTTGGTACTTTAGTACTACTGAACTAACATGTTAACCTTGTGTTGACCTTGACCTATTTATGACAAGCTTAAATTTGGTCCACGAGGCTTTTGAATAAAAAACAAACTGCAAAAGTGCATTTTTTGCTGCTGCTACTGTGCTCTGTGATATGGAAATGCAGGCGACTTCAACTCCTATAAATTATCGAGGTAAAGGTCATTTGAGCCGCGACATGACAAAACCAACAATGTGGCTGTGCGCTCAGCACAGACTCAGATGATCCTGGGCATCCGCCCAGTCTGCTCAGACTCTATGCTAAGCGCTCAAAGGGTAGCCAAGGGTCTAAGCTACCTCCATGCGGACAGCGAAGACTCTGATCAGACTGGGCGGATGCCCAGGCTGATCTGAGTCTGCGCTGGGCGCACAACCACATTGTTGGTTTTCTCGTGTCGCGGCTCATTTAAGGACCTTGGCAAATGCCACTCATCTATCGTCTGTCAACATTTTCAAAGGTCAGTTTCCTGTGAAACTACTGGCCATTAAATTCCGTATGCAGCCTTCATGTTTATATATTTATATATTCTAGGTCAAATGACCAACATGACCGCCATGGCCATATATGGTAAAAAGTTAAAAACCGTAAAAAACATTTTCTACAGAACTACCGAACCGATTGCTTCGAAACATAGTATGTATCATTAGGGAATCCAGTATTACAAAGCTTATATACTCGGTCAAAAAAGTAACGATACCAACTATCGGCCATATTTTCAAGGAACCAAGTGCATATTGGAATTAATTAAGGCTCATGTATGTTTGGGGAGACGCCAAAGAACAAAATGCTTAGAAAATTGTCAACCCATGCTTTTCCACATTAGAGTTATCTGGCATTATTCGAAAGGAGTCAATTTGAATGCATCTCATTTCTGCGCATGCGCAGGAATAATTTTTATTGCGCAGAAAAGTCCATAATGCAGGAAGTTCGAAAAACACTTAAAATGTTTAATGTCTTATACTCAGGCTTTACAGGCGAGGTTTAAATTCTTCAAATTCTCAGATTATCTCCCTTTTAATTAAAAATATAGCGATTTTCAAGGCTTCATTATTACTGTACCTGTCGGTCTTTTTTCAAAGTTTCTTCATAAACATTTTTGTTATGTCATTGTTTTTATGGCATAATGACAAAATTGGAAGAATTGTTACACGCCAGCTAGCCATTACGATTTCGATTTCCTATGGAAATCCTACTGAAAGTGGCATTTAAACAGTCTTTAAAGGAATCACAGTACCCTGACTTGTGGTTCATTCTCGTATCAGAAGCGGTGAAATTTTGATTTCTTTGGCAAGTAGCCTTACCTAAGGCCTTGCTCTTGTGTATGGAGCGCAGAATCTTAGAAATCATTATTCACAAACCAATTTTAAAAACTGTGAACTTGAGCAGTTTTAATGATGTTACTCTGTGAAAATGAAAAATTACCCCTTGCATATTCAAACGACCCTTGTAGCATGTGTAATCTTAGGAAACCAAAATAAATAAGTTTGTTCAATAAGCAAATGGATACTCTTTTGAAATTAGTAAACTATATATGTTCTTAATTTCTGCAATTGCCATAGCAACAGAAGAAATTTCATGTATAGGAACTTTTTTGACCTAGTATATACATTTTTGTATGTCAAAGGGTATAGGTTAGGTATGAGATACAGACCTGATGAGTCTGTGTTGACCTTTACCACTTTTTCGTAAAGGTCAAATTTATTCCCTTGGTGTTTTGAAAGGTAAAGCTGAACGAGTGCATTTTTCTGTTGTGTCTCTGATATTGAAATGCAGTCGACTTTAATCCCTTTGGATTCAAGAGGTCAAGGTCATGAAGTGACCTGGGCCAAAGGAATATTTTAAAGTGTTTTATCTCAGAAAGTACTAGCCCTGGCTGCATTGGTAACCACCATTTTGGCACTGTTATCTTAAGTCTACAAATGATCGGTAAGTTCATAGCAAAAACAATGTCCAAAAAGTTCATATCTCAGGGGAGCGATCAGGACCTAACAGTGTTCTTGTTAAAATATTTATGGCAAATTTCTTATTGGAGCCGCGACATGACAAAACCAACAAAGTGGCATGTGCGCCCATCGAAGATTCAGATCAGCCTGGACATCAGCCCAGTCTGATCAGAGTCTCTTTCCTGTGCGCTTTAAGGCTAGCTAAGGGGTCAAGCTACCTGCATGACGACAGCAAAGACTCTGTTCAGACTGGGTGGATGCCCGGGCTGGTCTGAGCCTTCGAGATCGCACATGCCATTGTCAAATTGTCGGTTTTGTCATGTTGCGACTCATTTGAATATTGCTCTCTTTTGAAGGCGCAACTGGAAGAACAGAATGCTCACAGCGCTCGCAACGCCAACATCCGGGACAGAAAGAACTGTACCAAACGGCAGCTCAAGAACTGGTGAATCTTCCCAGGATTCCCAGACAACTGAACTTCAGCAAACAAACCAAGGGATCCTGGCACAGAACGGAGTATTCGTAATACCATTCCTAATACCAACAGCACCTGCTGAAGAGACTACTTTTATACAGGATCCTCCGGCTTATAGCACTATAAGTGCCCCTCAACCAACGCCCGAGGAGCCTCCTCCCTCTTATGAAGAAGCGACTGCTAATCCTTTGACGTTTAATGTGACAAATGGTTCAGTATCTATGGTAAATAATCAAAGACCGCAACCCCCGCATGCATTCAATGTCTAAATGACATCGCAACAACGTCGGTGCGACGTTATCTAAATGACATCGTAACAACGATCTAAATGACATCGCAACAACGTCGGTATGACGTCGCACCGACGTTGATACGAGGTCGTTTAGACTTTGGGACATCGCATCGACGTTGATACGATGGGTAAGATGCATGCATACCAAGACTGTGCGGTAATTGCCTCGTGCTTCCTGAGTGCGTTTTTCCTCTAATGGGATACTGTGTAACACTGCTGTCAAATCAGAAACCGGTGAAACACCCAAACAATGCTGTTCTTTACTTGTCAGGGCTTGGTCTACACAGTTTACTCGGAGATTTCTGTCGTGAAATTGATCTACTTATTGGTCGGACATATTTATATGTTGCTAAATCTACATCTTATGTGTGATCCCTGGTAGCTCTGTGGGAAAAGCGCCAGCCCGCTGATCTAGCGGTCCCGTATTCGAGTCCGTGGTTTCATTTCACAATGTTTTTCATTATCTCCCTCTCATCGTCTTGATATGACTGAAATACTGTTAAAAGGACGTAAAATTGCAAGTCATCCATCTATTCATGCATCTCATAAATACAGTTTAGCTTACTGGTACGAGAGTATAGGAAGAGGTATTGCACTACGTGTTTGCGTCTGCATCGGCGTTCCAACCTGCGGTAACGTTTTGGTTAAAGTGTTTTTTTTTGTAATTGGAAAGGCTCTGTCAGCCGAGCTATCCTGTACGCAGACAGGTCTTGTTTGCAGTGTAGTGTGTATTGTGTTTTCAGTTATACATTTTCGTTCGTCAAAATCACCAAGCCAGTCACTGTCAAAGTTGCACGACCTAAGAGTATTCACCGAAAGTGAGATCGTTTCATTACGATCAGGAGCGGGGTGGGGGGTGGGGTGCAGTGGTCTATTGGTTTTGACACTAGGCTACTGATCCAGGGGTCGTAGGCTCGATTCCCGCTCCTCCGAGCTTTCTGATGAGGCTTTAAACCGAGGTAACAGTTTCCATATGATATATGTGTTGGTGGGACGTAAAACCAAATTTTACTCACTCACTCATCATGCTTATATACAAACTGTAACAGTTACTGTGTTTTTTTTGTCGACAGCGATAAGATAGTCAGAACCTGAAACCTGTGTTTTTTTAACAAATAAATGCGCCGTGGGCATGTACGAATTTAGACTCTGAAAGGTCAACCTCGAAAAATATATACCTTCTTAAAAATTTGGTGTTATTTTTACTTGTTAACATTTGTTATAGAATGTACAGAGTAGGGACGACACTGTATAAAACTGATTACACAATTATGAAGTTTAGTTTATTTTCATTGAAAGAAAATAAAAAATTCAAACTTGATATCAACCTTGTTATTCAAACGTTCTTTCGAGATAGGCACATTAAGTGCAGCTTTGCCCTATCGACTTTACTTGTACCATGTTGATCGTGTTTTTTTCGGCATATTTTATGATCTTGCATACCATGCTTAAATACAAAAATTGAGCCGTGACACAACAAAACCAACAAAGCGGCGTGTGCGCCCAGTGGAGAGTCAAATCAGCCTGGGCATTCGCCCAGTCTGATCAGAGTCTTTGCTGTCTGCATGGAACTAGCTTAGACCCTTAGCTACCCTTATAGTGCAAAGCGAAGACTGATCAGACTGTGCTGATGCCCAGTTTTATCTGAGTCTTCGCTGGATGCACATGCCACTTTGTTGGTTTTGTCGTGTCGCGGCTCATTAATATGTCGATATAAAAGTTGGTGAGATGACAATAATCGGGATCGGGAATAAAAACTGAGATAAAAAAAAACAAAACCTGGCTCTCAGCAGCAAGAACTCTGCAAAAGAAGTCAAACAGCGGAATTTCAATGGACCGACCAAAGACAGATCAGAAAGTCCCAACCAATCCTAAACCAATTTTGAGTTGGTAAAGAGGTTTTAGGTCGGAGCCATTATTTAATCTGAGGTCCGTCTTCCCGGCATGCCGCTGAATTAAAGATGGCAGCAAAGATATCAACCGTAATTGGGTTGAACACTTTGCAAGCAGTCGGTCAGTATTAAATTTGTTATTGACAAGTGCGAAAGAAGCTTGATGTGTGATCTCGGGAGTGATTCTCCGTAGTTATATGATCACGAAATTTGAAAAAAAAAAATATATATATATTTTAAGTAATGTCTATCTTATCTTATTGATTTTACTCTTGTATTTATTCTGTTCATGTGGCTTTCCATAGTGTCTTTTAGTGTTTTGGCGGTTTAGAATATAATTCACTTTGCATTTTAATTGTGTAGCAAAGGAGCAGTTCGTTTTGTCGACATGTTTATGTAAACCGAAGATCGATTGCAAATAGCATGTAACCCAAATGTAAGGTAGACACATTGAGTGTGTTGGAAGAGAAATTACTCAAGTATTTTTCCAGCTTATTCAGTTAAGCCAGTTATCTTTCATACAATATCGGGTAAGATCTAGGTCGTACTAGAGACAGTTTACTACAACCTGTCATATAAATACAATATTTTTTTTTATTTCATTATCTATCTAACTTTATGACGTCAGGGGAGCAATATGTTTTTTTTTCTTAAGCAATGAATTTAAGAACCAAAATTTTATGATGATTAAGTGTATAAAGTTGAAAATAATTGTTGGTCGGTATAATTATTCTGAATCGCTTGTTACAAAAGTACTGGATATAGACTAATAAGATAAAAATGTAATGCGACAGACTGCATGCTTTGTGACCAACCCAGTCATGTTTGGCAATTTCTGATATGGTCCTTGCGATATGGATTTAGTTGTTAAGCGCATGCTAGCGTGATACTAAACACTATTATACAAACTAAAATTATCAGCTACATGTATGCAAATACATATGCAATACAATCCTCTACCGGTTATTACTCGCCTTATTATCTTCTACCGGTTATTACTCGCCTTATTATTCTCTACCGGTTATTTCTCAAAGCACCAGAAAACCAAAAAAAAAAAAAAAAAAAAGATAACGTCTGATAAATTAAATAAAAATGTTCCGTCCAAACTACATCGTATTGAGAATCCAAGACTAGAGGCCAAACAGTGTAGATCCGGATCAGCCGGCTTATGATGAGCCGCCTCATCCGGATCTACACTGAAATTTCTACTATTCTCATGTCAGGCGCTTTAATAGCCATAACACCTTTGAAAGGGCCCTGTATAAATGTTTATTCTACATGTGCCACATGTGATAAGTTTCTACTCTATTCTAACCCGTAATCTTGCAAAGTTGTTAGTTAAAACATTTCAGAAATAATTTTTCCTTACCCGTGAATTATCGCAGATAAACACGTGTTGTCGGGCACATATGGGATATTAATTAACTCCGGTCGCAGGAAGTATTTGCTCGACAACACGTGTTAATCTGCGATAATTCACGGGTAAGGAAAAATAATTTCGATTCTAACATTATAAACGAGCAAATTGCATGGATACTGTGACATGTTGTGATCTCTCCAAATTCGCTTCAGCTTTACCAGAGCTGCAGTGGCCTGTGCAATCCATGTGAGATCTATAATTTTTGAGCCATCATCTTAGACAGCTGCTCTAAGGTATTTGAAAGAAAGACGCATGTTTGGACATATGGAGAAAAGCTACTGCTTAACTGTCGCTTTTTTCCCCTTGACTTTACTACTCAAAAGAAATTTTGCATCACTTTCCTTTTTTCATAGAGCTAATGCAAAACGGTCATATTTCACCTGTGTTAAAGTCATAATAGTAGGAATGAAACACATGATTATTTTGTATGACTAACCGTCTTATGTTTCGGTATTATAAATGTGAAAGTTGATCTTCGGTTCCGTCCTTCTTGGTATTTAAAGAGTTAAAGCCGAATTCAGGAGGATTTCCCATATATAGTTTATTAAGAGCCAGTACAACTAGTAGGTCAGAAACGTTTCTCTATCCAGACGGGGGTCAGTTCTGCCCTTACTTTTGTCAGGTGTTTACAGAGACATAAGTGTGTGAGTTACAGAAACTATAAAGCCAAACAGAGGCATGCCTTTGGAAATAAGCTGAGATAGCAGTATGCCTATGGAAAAATATATGGTGATGCAAAACTTCTTTTTAGTAGTAAATATGAGCCGCGACACGACAAAACCAACAATGTGGTTGTGCGCCCAGCGCAGACTCTGATCAGCCTGGGCATCCGCCCAGTCTGATCAGAGTCTTCGCTGTCCGCATGAAGGTAGCTAAGACCCTTAGCTACCATTTAAGCGCTCAGCGAAGATTCTGATCGGACTGTGCGAATGCCCAAGCTGACCTGAGTCTGTGCTGGGCGCACAACCACATTGTTGGTTTTCTCGTGTCGCGGCTCAATTATGCTTATAAGGTAAGGTGAAATCGTCTGGTCGGCAAGATATCTGGTAAATTTGGGTTTATTTTTAAGAGCTCAGGTTTTAAGTGCCTTCCTGTTCAACAGTTTAAAATGTATGAGACATAATTCTGTTTAATTCGGAGTTCAGTCAAGCAGTTAACACAACTTGAGGCCGCGAATGACTTTCCAAATACTCTTCAAATGCAATTCATTTATTTTATGTGTTTTTGACAGTTGTCTTTAAGTTTTGGTAAACCTAAACAAGCTTTCTATCAGTAGGTAATTCCTAACTGGTATTTCTTGTGATGAATTAGACAAAACTCTCACAACTCTAAGAAAATTGACATGCTCGCTTCTCAATAGTTGTTAGTAAGATAAAATAGGATTTAGTTTATAAACATTGAAATAATTCTTTATTTTAAATGTGACGATGATAAAACTCTTTGTCGCTGCCACGGGCTAACAGTCGACCATTCATGCGTAGCCTTCCTAAAAACCTACATAACTAGAGCGAGGAAACATGTCAAAATGACGTCAACAATATAGTGGATAACATCACGAATTTGATCATAACAAATGCAGAAAAAAGCTTTGGTACATTGCACCCACGTTCGAAAAGCGACAATACAACAAAATCTCCTTCTTGGTTTGGTCGTAATTGCTTTAAAGCGAGAAAACAATTTCATACAGCAAGATTCCGATTTAAACTAAGGAACACTTGTGCAAACAAAGAATATTTAAAAAACGCGAGTAAAACCTACAAAAGAACTGTTAAAATGTCTCATTCCAAATTTCAGGAGGATAATATACGAAAAATAAGAAAACTCAAACACACAGACCCTAAAAAGTACTGGAAAATTTTGAATGGAAAAACGAATGAAAACGTCAAAGCTGACCCAAAATCCTTATTTAATTTTTTCAAAAACACAAACTTTGACGAAAATGTCCAACATAATGACATAACTAACAACCAATTAAGTTCTGAAAATGATAACGATAGCATCAATATGCCCATAACAGATTCTGAAGTGAATGATGCGATCAAATCCCTCAAAAACAATAAAGCTAGCGGTATTGACTTAATATTGAATGAACACTTAAAGGCTTTGTCCACCAGCATTGTACCTACTCTGACAAATTTGTTTAATTTAGTATTTGATAGTGGATACATCCCAGAATCCTGGACTATAGGTATCATTAAGCCTATATACAAAAATAAAGGAAGTAATAAAGACCCTTCGAACTATAGACCCATTACGTTGATTAGCTGTCTAGGAAAGCTATTCACAGCTGTTTTAAATAATCGCATCCAAAAATATGCAGATGAGTATGACGTTATAGACGGGTGTCAAGCCGGCTTTCGTAAAGGCTACAGTACCAATGACAATATATTTATCCTACACCATCTTATAGAACTAGTATGCAAGAGTAAGCATAAATTATATTGTGCGTTTATAGATCTAAAACAAGCGTTCGACAGGGTATGGCGGGATGGACTTTGGGAAAAATTGGTGAAATATCGTATTAATGGAAAATGTCTACGTATAATACAAAATATGTATAACAATATTAAGTCGTGTGTACTAGTTAATAACTGTAAAACGGATTTTTTCATGAGTAATATAGGTGTGCGCCAGGGAGAGAATCTTTCCCCATTCTTATTTAATATATTCCTGAACGACTTAGAAGAGTTTTTTCGGAGCAGACACGCTTCGGGCATAGAATGCACTGAACATCACCTTGATGATTCCTTAGCCCTATATTTTAAAATCTTTCTGTTACTATACGCTGATGACACTGTAATTGTCAGTAACTCAGTCGATGGATTGCAAAACTCATTGAATATATACGATGATTATTGCACTTTATGGAGACTAACAGTAAATCATTCGAAATCCAAAGTTATAATTTTTTCCAAGCGAACACAACCCAATATTATATTTACTTTAGGTGGCATAGCTTTAGAAACTGTTAAAGAGTATAAATATCTAGGGGTCTTATTCAGTAGCAATAATTCATTTTTTGGTATGAAAAAATACATAGCAGAGCAAGGTAAAAGAGCGATGTATAGTTTGTTAAGTAAAGCACGGAATATGAAACTGCCAATAGATCTACAAATAGAATTATTCGAAAAGCTGGTGAAACCAATCTTACTTTATGGATGTGAAATCTGGGGATTTGGTAGCGTAGAATCTGTCGAGAGAGTTCAATTGAATTTCTTGAAGCGCGTTTTGAATATCAAAAACTGCACCCCGAATTACATTGTATATGGAGAAGTAGGAGTTTATCCGTTAAAGGTGGAAATACATGCTCGAATGATATCATTCTGGAGTAAACTTAATTCTCCTGAAAATTCTACAACTCTTGCAACCCTAGTTTATTACTCCTCCAAAAGTTTTTATCAAAACAGTAATATAACAAGTCGGTCTTTGTACTTTAAATGGATACATAGTGTAAAAGTTATCTTAAATAATACAGGCTATAGCGGAATTTGGGATTCACATTCATTTCCAAATCGAAACTGGTTTTCAAAAGCAGTTAAACAAAAACTCCGAGATTTGTTTCTCACTGAATGGTACCAAAATATAGAATCAAATACAAATTATCGAATTTTTAAACACTCATTCGTATTAGAACCTTACTTAACTATTATTCCTAAAAATCTTTTATACTATTTTACAAGCTTTAGAACCAGAAATCATAGACTTCCGGTGGAAACAGGTAGGTGGTCCAATAAAGAAGTGTCAGAAAGAAAATGCAATTTATGTAAACTTGAAATTGGTGATGAATTTCACTATTTACTCGCATGTGAGAGGCTGAAAGTGCAAAGAAAACAATTTATAATGAAATATTATTTTACCCGACCAAATGTTATGAAATATGAAAGTCTTCTGAACTCAAAAAGCAAAAAAATGCTAATTTCGCTGTCAAAGTTTATTAAAATTATATACGAAGTTGTAAAGCAAACGAACTGAAATAATTTTTAACCATAACAAATAATTAGACTAAGAAACCAAGTTCTCAACTCCGATTTTTACTACCATAAGTGCATTAATAAAATCTCTGACCCTTTTCTCTTTTTTATGTATGCAGAAAATATGCGTTCACTCATGAGTGCATTAGAACATATTCATTAGTCGAGAAAGACCAATATCGATCCGTCTAGGGAGAAATTCATACACTTCATGTCAGTCCTAGCAACGGACAGGCATGAAGCGTATGAAGGGTTGATATAGTGTGGTTCGTGTCGACATTGACATTGATCGGACGCATATATTCAGATTTGTAGGTTGATAAGTACACGGTCATAAATATAAATACGTAAAACACTACGAAAAAATATTACAAAATTACATTTTTTTTTTTTTTTTTTTTTTTTTTGGACAGGACACTCGTCTTTTAGGAATATACTTGATTTGAACAGTTATAAACTTCCATGCGGGCCCACAGCGCTAGGACAGCGTGTTGTACCAGCTTTGGTCCATCCTGAGACGTTGAACCAACGTTGATACGGCGCTCTCTGGGCGTAATTTGCCCGATGGTACTACAAAGTATTACTTATCTCTTTTGTACTGTGCATGTTTTGAATATATTTTTTCACATGAGCGCGCTCTTGCGTGAGTCGCTCAGAAGCTACACAGCGAAAGCAGAGACCCTGATCAGCCAGGGCGGATGCACAGACTAGTCAGGGTCTCTAGTGTTTGCAACTGTCATAATATGTCGCCATTTAGACCATGATATATTTGAGAGAGAGAGAGAAGGTACCTCTTAACATGTGCACTCAATGACTCCTTAAGTCTCCTTCTTTTATTTTCGTATTTCGGTAAGGTGGAAACATGGGAGTTATTGATGAAGTACATGTTATATAGTTTAGCTAACTGGATAACGGCCGTCGTCTTGTCCAATAGGAGGCAAGATAACGACCATTACCAGTCTGCTATAATATATTAGTTTCTCCAATAGTTTAAGTTCCTTTGTCTGTTTTTTTATATATATATATATACATTGTGCCATCGGCAATCTACATACTGTTACTGATTTTTTCTATTACTATTATTATAATTATTACTGTTATTACTTTTAGAAATAATAATTTACTTACCTACCATTCTGAGCCATTCCGAGAGAAAGTCGGTCTCGCGCGTGTACAATCGGCTGTCTCGACTGTGCATCCTGTCCGGAGACGGAGTGCACGGGAGGGATAGTCGGTTTGCACATAGGTCTTTGTTGACGTGAGGCAGGGTTTCTCGCGGAGAGTCTCAGAATGCTTGGCATTTTAATCCAGTTTACACAACTATCGTCTGAACACTGGAGTACGATTTGCACGGATAGATTTATATAACGTTATTATCGGAGCATAACGGTATATATAGCCATAAGCACGCCCTCCTGGTATACTTATACTACCTGTATTTTGTTAGCCAATTCTTTATTCTCTCTGCTTTATTTTTTCCCTATTTATTCCCATTTTTATTATTATTATTATTTTTTTTTTTTTTTTTTTTTTTTTTTTTTTTAATTCCCCCCCCCCCTTCCGTTATTATGTTCAGGTGTAGTATGGTCTGCACGAATAGAGTTATGTAAAGCTATTATCACAGTATTGTATGTAGATTAGTGTCTATTTTCATCGCATTATTGTATCTCATACATTGAACGAAGCCTCATTTATTTATTTCATATTGTAAATATGCCTCATGTTGCCATGTTATATGGACTGAGAGTAATAAAAGATTTGATTTGATTTGATTTTAAAGCAATAAACCCTTATTCATGATTTCTGGCTACTAAAATAAGTTCTTTTATTTACGCTAAGCAATGAGAAATCAAAACAACTTGCATATTTATCTGTCTTGATTTAGAAGCACACACTCGCCCGAAAGTACAAAAGCGAAATAATGATAAAAGAATGAAAGTGAGATTATGACTCATTATATCCAGAAAATTACATTTTAAGTTATGTCATTACTTATTACAAAGTCTGTCATGCAAAGACGCAGTTTCTGTCCCCTTGACAACATCTGGCAAGAGTTATTAAATCTTGTGTCAATTGATATGACAAACACGTGTGATAAACATGACTTGAGCCGCGACACGACAAAAACAACACTGTGGTAATGCGCCCAGCGAAGACTCAGATCAGCCTGGGCAGCCACCTAGTTTAATCAGACTCTTCGTTAAGTGCTCAAAGGGTAGCTAAAGGTCTAAGCTACCTCCATGCGGACAGCGAAGACTCGGATCAGACTGGGCGGATGCCCAGGCTGATCTAAGTCTGCTCGCGAAGACTCAGATCAGCCTGGGCAGCCACCTAGTTTAATCAGACTCTTCGTTAAGTGCTCAAAGGGTAGCTAAAGGTCTAAGCTACCTCCATGCGGACAGCGAAGACTCGGATCAGACTGGGCGGATGCCCAGGCTGATCTAAGTCTGCGCTGGGCGCACAACCACATTGTTGGTTTTGTCGTGTCGAGGCTCAATGTTTTTGTTCTGGCAAATATCTCGGGTCCAAAATAAACTGAATGAGAGCACATTAGTCATTCATACAGCACTTGTTCACACTGTCGGTGAATCTCTATGATATTTTGCCAGTCATACAAATGGGACACCTTTTGTGACTTCCTGTTTAATTTCCCTTACGAGAAAGTCTTTCTGCATTAAGGGGTAACACATTCTTTCCTTTAAACTTTGACATCTACTGAGGACTGATGCCAAAATGGAAATTGGCAGATTTTCTTCTTCTGAGTGCGTATCTAATTAAGTAAGTGATAATCACTGATTTGCGCTGAACACAAAATTTTGCATAAAATGCTGAAAGTACAAAAGATCTTCCCAATTCTTAGCACGTGCCTTTTTATGTTGTTTCTCACAATTTAGAATCCCAAAATGCACGACTTGACTTGTTGATGTTAAAAAGGGTTTATTTATGGAAAGATCAAAGGATAATTTTCTGCGAAAAAAAAACTAAAAAGTAACCATCGTTACTGAAATGTATTTTCGGCTGAATGTACTTTAATAAATGAAGAAGGACGTCCCAGCATTTTCGAACTCTTCACACATTATCATCCTGAGTAGATAAAAAAGAAGTAGTCTTTTTCCAAATTTTGTCAAGAAAACACAGTCGGCTCTACTTTGTACGGTTGAACAGTTTCATTTACAAACCTGTGTTGGACAAAGATATGTACATTTTATACTTTATTCGTTGATTTAGGTATACCTCCTATCCTATACTTAATAAATGCATCCAGTATACATGCACCATATATATGGTCGAAAATTTGAGAATAAGCTACCGTTTTCATCTGGGGCCGAGTGCACAAAGCAAATGTAAGCCTACGCTCAACGTACGTCCGTCGTAAGCCGGGCCGGGTAGCGCAATCGGTAGGGCACCTAATTCGTAAGTCAGATGTCCTGGGTTCGAATCCCGGTCTGGCCACATACTTTCGTTTCTCCTTCTGCTGATTCAAGAAGGGCAGTTGTCAGTTACTGGCGAAAGTATGTGCACTTAGTACTGGTTAACCGCTTAGGAGGTCTAAGCCTGCCCAGGAATAGTGTGGTTAGGTTAACTGACCGTCCCGACATGACCTTAGTTGTTTACCGTGGACGTTAAGCATCAAATCAACCAACCAACCAACGTCCGTCGTAAAATGTCGCAGAATTTTAATCCGTGTGCACAACCGAGGCGTGTCGTAAACTAAGTCGTAAAATAGCTTCAAAACTCACAAATCTCTTCGTGCACTTGGATTAAAATACAGTCGTAGTACAGACTTAGTTGCGCCGACGTTCATAAGCTACGCCGGAGTAGTTTACGCTTCCTTTGTGCACTCGGCCCCTGGTCTACATTACAATTTGAGACAGAGCTGGAACATTTAATTGCTAGGGCGCCCTTTTTTATGTATCAACATACCTTCAAACCTAAATAAATTTTCAATAACGATGTTATTTGTCTTTAAAATTTTGCGCAGAAAATAACCCTTTGATATTTCCTTTTAAAACGTAACTTTTAACAAACATGTCGGTCGTTTTTTTTTTTCATTCAAAACTGTAGAAAACAACAAAAATAAGAAGTCTGCTTAATTTCATGGTTTTATTCAGATTTTTATAATTACCACTTCTCCACCTTAACCGTACATAAATGAGACACTGTTAAAACGATCTGCTATTTTCGTTTCTCTGATGTATTCTTTGTTTCCATATATATGGTCGAAAATTTGAGAATAAGCTACCGTTTTCATCTGGGGCCGAGTGCACAAAGCAAATGTAAGCCTACGCTCAACGTACGTCCGTCGTAAGCCGGGCCGGGTAGCGCAATCGGTAGGGCACCTGATTCGTAAGTCAGATGTCCTGGGTTCGAATCCCGGTCTGGCCACATACTTTCGTTTCTCCTTCTGCTGATTCAAGAAGGGCAGTTGTCAGTTACTGGCGAAAGTATGTGCACTTAGTACTGGTTAACCGCTTAGGAGGTCTAAGCCTGCCCAGGAATAGTGTGGTTAGGTTAACTGACCGTCCCGACATGACCTTAGTTGTTTACCGTGGACGTTAAGCATCAAATCAACCAACCAACCAACGTCCGTCGTAAAATGTCGCAGAATTTTAATCCGTGTGCACAACCGAGGCGTGTCGTAAACTAAGTCGTAAAATAGCTTCAAAACTCACAAATCTCTTCGTGCACTTGGATTAAAATACAGTCGTAGTACAGACTTAGTTGCGCCGACGTTCATAAGCTACGCCGGAGTAGTTTACGCTTCCTTTGTGCACTCGGCCCCTGGTCTACATTACAATTTGAGACAGAGCTGGAACATTTAATTGCTAGGGCGCCCTTTTTTATGTATCAACATACCTTCAAACCTAAATAAATTTTCAATAACGATGTTATTTGTCTTTAAAATTTTGCGCAGAAAATAACCCTTTGATATTTCCTTTTAAAACGTAACTTTTAACAAACATGTCGGTCGTTTTTTTTTTCATTCAAAACTGTAGAAAACAACAAAAATAAGAAGTCTGCTTAATTTCATGGTTTTATTCAGATTTTTATAATTACCACTTCTCCACCTTAACCGTACATAAATGAGACACTGTTAAAACGATCTGCTATTTTCGTTTCTCTGATGTATTCTTTGTTTCCAGAGGAGTTTTCCTTTAGAATTTATTTTATCTACATCGCAGTTGTTGTTTAGTGCCGAATGGCGCGTACATCTTAATAGTGCATATTAAATGAGCCACGACACGATAAAACCACCAAATTGGCATGTGCGCCCAGCAAAAACTCAGATCAGCCTGAGCATCCGCCAATGAGGGGTAGGCAAACATTTTGGCTATAATATAGGAAGATTTTCCACAAAACTTAAAATCTTAGCCAGACATGCAAGCCTGTGTGGTACTTAAAGCTTATAATTAACATCCCTTAATTTTTCCAATTATCTAAATGCAGATTTATGGGACCATAAGCATGCCAGCCTATGGAAAGTAGCACTTTTTCTGGTGGTCTACTCGTAGCTTCTATCTTGGAAGATTTATTCGTGTACTTATTTTCTTTAAAAACAGTGATATCATATTTCACAAAACTTTCTTCACTTTGTTTATTCAACCTGTATTCAGCACCAAAATCTTTCTGCTATATAGACATTTAAATGAATAAATTCAAATCCCATTCCTTAAAACTCATTTCCAATTTCTGTGCTAATACTGACATATTCATATTAATTCTCAGAAGTTTCGAAATATTACTGCCCATGTTCATCTAAGAAAATCATAATTTGACTTTTATAAAGCATTTTTAACACCTACTATTATTTCTGAACAAGATGGAACCAATTTGTGTGTTAAACAATATCGCCATAGCAACACTTTATGACGTCATAACTCCTAATGATGACGTAAGTAGATTTATTCAGCTACTATCACATTGAGTACTATTTAAGTTAGAAAAAAGCAATGATTTCAGGCTATTAATATTCTCACCTGGTTGTGACTCATCAGTGGCCGCTGAGTGTACTTAATTTTAAATGCCGAAACGTTATAAAAGAGTTGAGTCTTACAGACATTTACACCCAATGCACCTGAAAAAGTCTTGAGAATTCTTATGTAAATTTTCAGACACATATTAAATATGCTTTAAAAATAATTGTCGACATCGACATGCAGTCCCCTAGTAAAACGTACATCTCCCGTACATCATTCATAGTGCAGATTATATGTTATTTTAGATTATATTCAAAATACTGATATATAAGAATTTACATAGACAATTTACATACACAAATATATATAGCAGATATTTGAAAGGGGTACAGAAGTAAGTCAGTGACTTTTTTTAAATCTGTTTCTCGTTTTATTTTTGTCCTTTAAGATCAGAGAATATATTATGAGAAATCAAAATTTTTGGACTGGTTTAGACCTTTATTCTAGACCATCGTTTTCTTTACTCATTTGGCCCCGCCCACTTTTGATACTAATTAGTTTTTGAATCGACTGCCTTATTAAAATTAGGAAATTACAGTATGCTTTTCTCTTGTTTTCGTCGACAGATAATAGCAGGGTCACTGAAGAAGCTTGGATAGCCGAAACTTCAAAGTATGGCCCATATTCCCTCTTGTGAATGTGTACTCTGCTCTAGAAGGTCTTAAGATTTCTATTTCATGTAGACACCTCTCAGACCGCTTTAAGATACGCCGTTTGTAAATTAGCGATTTGTGATGTTTCAATTCAATAAAGTGAAGCTTTGTTACGTTTGCGAAAATACTGAGTGCCCTCACACACAGCTGTTCTCGTCAACCACTTGAGAAAATAAAAATTAAAAGCGAAGAAATAAATAGAAAACAATTTGCGAAGATACTGACTGTCCTTACACACAGTTGTTCTCGTCAACTATTTTGAGAAAATAAAATGATAATAACTATATAAAAAAGAATAATTAAACAACGACTTCTCATTCCATACACATTTGCGAAATTTCAATGTTACGAGTACATGTATCATGCTTGGATATAAGACGACTAAGACTACTATATTTTCAAAATGCATTTGTCCCACAATAAGAGACAACGTCATGTAGGAATTCTATATGTTAGAGCAGTTTTCTCTACGCAAAAGGAACCATTTTCTCGAACTCGTAAGCAACTTTTGATTTTAAACTGTTCTCTAGAGGACGGATGCTGAAGAACTGAAGTATCAAAAACTAATTTGACGAAACATTTCAATTTCAGCTTTTAATGATTTCCTTATGCAAACAGAACGTGTTGACAACAAACAAAGGCAAACCGAAGTTTCAATTAATTCCTTGATGCCAAACTATTATATTTCTTAGACATCATTTTCTGACATGTCATTTTCTGAAATACTAAAGAAGGTGCCCAGCTGGAAGTGCTACAGTCATAAATCATGGCCCGCTGTAATAAATGGCATTACTGGGAAGCGTAAACAAGCAGTGACGTATACAGTGTATACGTGTACGTCAGCAAAAAACAGCCAGTCCCCTCTTCCCCAAAAATAGAGGAAAAATTGTCCGATCAGCTTAAATGTTTGGCGCAACTGTCAGTTGCGCCACACATTTTAGATGAACGGATAATTTTGCAGTTGCGCTATACATTTAAGATGAATGGATAATTTGTCCTTTTTAGAACCCTCCTGAATGACGTCAACTCTTACAGGAAATAGTTTGTATTTTCTATGAAAACGCCTTTTCCCTTAAGAGTAGAGTGAACGCTTCTCTGTGGAGCTTCATCATTCAGAGAAAGAAACAAGGTCACTCAAGCTATCTGCCTTTGTAAAAATGACAGAACATTATAGCCGCATTCCAATACACATCAAAATGTTGTTACCACGAATTTAGGTAGAAAACAGAATGTGGCTCGGAGAGGGATGTTCGTTGCTTGCCGAGACCTGCCATCATATCTTTTCTTTCAAACTTTTGGGGTTTAGCGACACTGAGGAAGTTAAATACAGAAACGCGCGTCTGTCGCACTAAATTAGGTATGGATACGTTTATATTAAATAAGGCATTGTTCTTTTTGGTCTACGATCATTGTTATCTGATTCTAGATATCTTTCATATGTATAAGCAAAGAAAGGCAAAACTCGTCCAGAAATGACCAAGTAGAATAAAATATGTAAAGTTCTAACTTGTTTAAATAATCTGCAAATCAGTGATTCTCTGAAGAATAGCAGAACAATTTAGATTAATCCTGTAGCAAACATAAAAGAAGAGAAAGTAAAACAGAATACAAATACTCATGAGTAAATGATAAAAATGTAATGTACAATTTACATAAGTATGCAAGTTTTTGAGTCAGTAGCGATCAAAATACCAAAGCAAAATTCGTAACCATAGAAACATTCCAAAATGTTTAGATTCACAGACATGGAGCCCTATACAGAGGTGTGGTCAGGTGCTTGGCAGTAGTAAGCATCACCTGCTTATTATAATACACAGGCTATGCTTACATGGATGCATTTGAGTGACAAGCCATTGAAATTGAAAGTCCTGTAACTGGAAACCGACTACGTTTCAGCCGTGACCACCAAATGAGAATTAAGCTTAGAAACGGCCACCTTTTGGGATCGACAAAGTCATGATAGGTCTCTCATATCACTTTTTAAGCGATCTTTCGAGAAATTAAGAGTTAAAGACATACGTAAAGTAAGTCAAACTGTGGTATCACTCTATAGTTGTTTTATGACCCCGTTATGTCATTACCTTTAAGAGATTGGGTACTTCCTTTAATGAAATAACACTATCACTGGACTGTTGCATAATAGGATTAAGACGCGCAATAAACAAGAATATATGTCTTTCAGGACTTATGTTGGTAAGAAGAAAAACAACGAATGTATATAAATGGCACGGAAACAGATTTCCGTTACGCTTATCACAAGTGAATTCTTAATATTTAGTATACGTCGCAACTGACTTTGTGATAACTCTGTTGATTGCGATACTTGATTAAGTCTCGTTAAGACTGGACAAAGAATATGATCGCAAATATCAAAATTAGTGTCAAGCAAACTTAACGTATAAATATAAGCTATGCCCACAATTATTTATTATAAACAACATCTGAAAGCTACTTTTATCCCTTTATAGATCGAAGTTTATTATGTGGCGCTATCGAATATGGGCCTAGTCCATTTTTACTATGATTTAGGTGTTTCAGGTATAATAATGCAAAACTGATAATTATTTAAGCTTTAGCATGCATATAATATATTATAGTCGTTCCACTGGCGCAGTGGATACAGCACTGGATTCTTGATACTTTTGACTCGTGTGGACATAGGTTCGAGTCGCATCCCATCTGTCTTTTATTTTTTTTTCCTACTCAACTGTGTATGTTAATTTCTATATATATACATCTTTTTATTTATTTTAATGAGTTATCTTTTATAATTTTTCTTTTAATTATTTTATGTTTTATGAAAACAATCAGAATAGGCTAGTCAGTGCGCAGGCTGATCAGTGTTCACTGTTCGTATATGTCATAATATACCGTGTTCGCGACGCCACTCAATTACGCGAAGAATATATTTCATCGAAACCTTCAGAACATTTTGTACGACTGCTAATTTTGTGTCACCCATTTTGATATACATGTGTAAGACGTCTTTCTAACAGCAAGTAAAAGTTCGAAATGTTCATTTGGAAACTTGCTTATATACTGACACAAAAAAGAAACGTCCGTTTTCTAAGGTTCTGTATCTTTTAAACCGGTAAAGTCGTAGCCTTAACAAATAAAACAAAATGTGTCTTGAGCGTCTGACACACATAAAGTTGCAACCAATTTAAATTTTCTCCATAGCTAAAAGATTTATCGAACCTAATGTCAAAACACCATTTTTCATTCTCAGCAGCATTTTATTCATCAAAACCTGAAACATTTTGCGTAAAACAAGGGTTAGAAACATCAACAAACGAAAAATAAACTTTTATAAACAAAAACCGCTTATTAAATGAACGAGAAAGCAGCCCAAAGTCTTCGATTTGTAAAAGTATCTCCCTTTTAATTAAATTAATAACGCTTTTAGAACTTCGGTATCTCCATAACCGTTCATCATTTTGACACCGTTTTTGTTTCAATTGACTATACTTGTGTACAATAATGACAACATGCATCAGAAAATAAAAATTAGGACTGAAATCTGAAATCCCGGTGGACTAAAAGTCGGTTTTATTATCCCACCTCTTACAGAAAAGTAATCGAGTAATTTTGTAACCAAATTTTTGCAATGCTGAATGATACTGATTTCAATGCTATTGATGGCTAGAAATGAATTCTGACGTAGTCCTATGCCATTGACTTCCAAACTGATTGACCAAGAAGGTAATTTTTTGTGTATCTACGCACTGTCATGATCGACCTTTTGTGACGTCACTTTACGAGACAGGTTTATGCCAGTGGTTGTGACAATTTAGAATGCACCCAGCTACCCCATAAAACCTCAGCAGCGTGTCTGCTCAGTGATGCTAGGATGAGCTGTGATGGTTAAAATTGGAAGAACACACGAGATGCTGATTTTGTGACTTTCGAAGTTTGGGTATTGGCGCTTGCGACATTGTTATTGTCGCCGATGTTCATTTAACGGATTTCCGTTCGACGCACACCATTGCTGAATAATCAACGTTATTGAAACAAAACATTTGAATGAAATGTCTGTGTGCATTTGGAATTCAGAGACACAATTGTAAAGCGGACGTTTCTTGTTTGTGTCAGTATATAATACTCATTTATTGAAATTTGCACGAAGAAATCAAGTGAATAACCATTATCATATTAGATGCAAAAAAAAAAAAAAAAAAAAAAAAATGGTGAGACTCGAACCCATCACGATACTATTGAAACCTATTAACTGGTGTGCTGTATCCTTTCCGCCACTGCTTGTATAGTGACAATTATGTTTTTGATATATAAGTAGACAAACTTGACTAACTTTTACCTTTGGACGAGTCCATATACCTGTTTCACCTTTGTGTGTTTATGTTATTGTTTGTTGAGCGTCCAAAATACCGTCGGCGATCTATACCTGCAATTTTCTATTACGGATCTTTTATCATTGCTTACGGACAGCCATTCATTTATTTTGTCGGTGTGTTTTGAAGTGTAACGGAATTTAGTATATAAACACTTCTACAGCCGGCTTTTATGGCGATGCGGGTAGAGTGGGTGGCTCTTTCACGAAGTTAAGCAACGGAGATCGCGGTTAGTACCTGGATGGGTGACCGGTTGCTTGACTTGGTGGACGACCCGGCAAATGCTTCATTTGGTGGCAGCGGTGTGATAAGAGATGGCATCACCATCATCTCCGGACTCAGGTGTGCAGGGAAAGGTGTCCCTGGCTGTGTTGCATAGGCTCCGCCCTCGGGTCTGCTTTGTGAGCAGTTGGTGACTTCGGGACGAAGCCAAGAGAAGAAGGGGAGAAATGTAACGGAATTTAGTATATAAACACTTCTACAGCCTTGCTGGCCGGCTTTTATGGCAACGCGGGTAGAGTGAGTGGCTCTTTCACGAAGTTAAGCATTGGAGATTGCGGTTAGTACTCGGATGGGTGACCGGCTGCTTGACTTGGTGGACGACCCGACAAACGCTTCAGAAGGAACCAATGGATGACAGTGTAAGTGACTGACCGTGTTTGTTCTGTAGTAGATTATGTCTGATCTTAGTCTGCTTCATTTGCTTAAAATTTCTTTTTTCATCTTTAGCACGTTCAAGATTGATACATTATTATATGCAAGTTTTTTGGTGTATGCGCTCTCGTCTCAATTTCACCACTAAATGATGTACTTGAATAGTTTTGTCTGTTTCCTCATTGTCATTATGAATCTTCTTTTTCATGTCATTTTGTTGTCATATTCAAGTTCATATTAGTTCGTAATGCCCAAGGGAACAGCTTTCTTGAGCAGAATATAATGAATATCACGTCCAACTTCCTGATATATTGCCAAAGGTACTAGAACCAATTAGCTTGATTATAAGCCTAGATATTGTGTGCATGACGAACTCTTTGTGTGTCTATGGTGAATGCATACAAGCATCAGAGGAAGAAACTCGGTCGTTTTCATTTTTGCCTCATCTCTCAATAGGGTCAACTCTTAAAGGAAAGAATTTGCTTCTGATGGTCCTGAAGCGAGTTCTATCCTATAGGATTATCCTTTTGGAAGGGTGTTTTGTACCAGGGAAGCAAACAGGAAGACACAAAAGTTGTTCCTCTTTGTAAATTTGACAGTAAACATGGAGGTGTACCATGCACCTTAATCCTGATAGTTCTTTCTGTTCGTTCTTAGCCTTGTCAGATTATTAAATTTATGTCAAAAGGGTATTGGTAAACCTCCATATTTTCTGTCATTTTGACTATAGGAAAACCTTGAGTGATTTCACGTAAATAGATATTTTCATTTGTTATATGAGCCGCAACACGACAAAACCAACAAAGTGACATATGCTCCCAGCAAACACTCAGATACGGCATCCGCCCAGCCTGATCATAGTCTTCGCTGTGAGCTTAAAGGGTAGCCAAGGGACTAAGCTAGTGAAGACTCTGAACAGACTGAGTGGATGCCAAGGCTGATCTGAGTTTTCACTGGGCGCACATGCCATTTTATTGGTTTTGACGTGTCACGCCTCATGTATATTTTGTATAGCTTTCGACGTTAGTTGTGTAGATGTATCTATTCTCCGTGTTGGATTGTATGACTAGATGTGACTTCGTTCCTAGTCATCTTCTTAGTTCAGTATCTTGGGAAGTTGTTCTCTGTGGTTGCAGCCGCTCCTTGAAATTGTCGTTTATATTTTACCTGTTTGCTTTCGTGGCCAGTTTATCTCTTTGAAAATGAGGTAAACTCTGAAAGGCAAACTGCACTCCTACTCTCTTGTTGACTCACTCCAGCAAGTGGCTTTTAGTGGAACTTTTTTCTTTAAAGATGCTTAAATATAAAAATTTTAGGTTTAACATACCCAAAACCATTTCTCGTACATGTAGCTACATACTGACTTGCAGCATATTGCATGACCTCATTTGTCTATTTTTATCATTTTTTGTTTGAAGGTGGGTTTTCGAATAATAGAAATATTCCTTCTGGATTCCAGCCTTTGATGAGGTTCATTTTAATTTTTATTAAGCTGGGAACTACCCATTTTGACATCACAACAGAAATGATGTCATCACAAATCACCTGGGGCCGAGTGCACAAAGGAGGCGTAAGCTACGCCGGCGTAGGCTACGAACGTCGGCGCAACTAAGTCAATCTTGTGACTGTATTAAAATCCAAGAGCCCGAAGAAGGCGTAAGTCAGGCGTAGTTGCGACTAGAGTACGACTAGCGTAGTGCTCTCAAATAAAATTAGCACATGTGTTTGATGAAAGGTTTTCGTATATGATATGAGCCGCGTTGGGCATAAAGGTTGCTTAAGGCATCTGCGAACAGACAAGACTGAAACCAGTCTGTGAGTCCGTGATTTTAGATAGATCCTTCACTTTGAACAGTAAAATCCTTAGGTTCCAAGCATAGTTTTCAAACCGCGCAGGTGCGCAGGCTGATATGAGCCTCTGATGTTCGCATATGGCACATGCACCTTTTTGCATATTATGTATCCATCATAAATCCATCATAAATCTGCACGACATATTTTAATCTTTTTTTTTTTTTTTTTTAAACTAATATTTCAAACAACGTGCATGTGCTTTTGAGCTAAACGTAAAATGTCTATTAAAAAAAATGAAAATAATGAAATATTGAAATTGTTGGCGATGCATAAGGACAATTCTGAGATCCTAAATTACAAATTTTCTAATGTGTCCACGTCAAGAATGAAATAAAAAATGGGAAGAAATACAGTCCGCAGTATATGCGACTGGGAAACAACAGCGGACTCTGGAAGAGATCAAACAAAAATGGAAAGACCTGCTTTCCTGAGCAAAGAAAGACTACTCCAACAAAAAATATCCTCATACCAGGGGTGGTCCAAAGCCACCAGAAGGACCTTACACGGACTTGGTACTTGACATATTAGGCCAATCATCACCATAGTTCAAGCAGCCTATGGCGTGGCAAACGGAACCGTTCATATAGCTCTACATCATAATATGCATCCAAAGGATTTGTTCTGTCTCTGATTATCCTGTCTCTCTTTAAACCCCTTCTCGTGCATCCAATGTAACATGCCGGCCTTGTTTAAATGAAACACTAACGGAATAACTCAAAACGAACACCTTACGCTAGTGTTAAGTCTACTATAAAGCAGACGTGAGTTTTAGAGCGATTTTACGACTAAGTTTGCGACACGCCTCGGTTGTGCACACGGATTAAATTTCTGCGACAACTTTACGAAGGTCGTACGTCGAGCGTACGCTTACGTCTCCTTTGTGCACTCGGCCCCTGATCTTTTTTTAATATGATCATTTCAGCAAAGGGTTGCTTGCAGTGTCAGCTACACTTATGCATCTTTTTGTTTTCAAAAAAGATATTTCTTACCAAATTAACCGCTATAAAATATAAGAATAGATTTTTTCTGAACTGTTTTCATGTTAATTTTATATGAAATGGTAATTTTCAAGAATGTGCTTGAAACATGCCACCCCTACAGCAATAATGGTCATCTTGAGGCTGCCATTTTGAAACTGAAAAAAATACATTGCAAGAGATTACTTTCTAAGCTTGAGAGCATGCCAGTGAATTTCAAAAACTCTACTGGACAAATCTGACTACGAGAAATGGTAGTAAATTGAACTAGGTATGTGAAATTTGCTGATTCTGTATCCTTTAAGTATAAACTTCGAAAAACCACTTGCTGGAGTGCGCCAACAAGAGAGTAGAGTTAAAAACTATATCCTTGAAAAGGAAGACAAAAATTATAATTTTGGTAAAAAGAAGAGAAATTTCCCGGAAACTATACCTTTTCACCTAAAAGACACAGTTTTTTTGAAACAAAACATCAGACGCAAATGTTAGTCTATAAGGATTGAAAGTGTCCATTGTTTGCGACTTATGAAGAGCACCTGTTACGGTAAAGTAGACTTTAATTAAATTAAAAGTACCAGGAATTGCGGATTCCATCCTTGACTAAAATGGAAAAATAATATATAAATAGAACATGACGGCAAGAAATGCAAAACAACACGACGTCGTGCAGACAGCTGCCAAAGCTATGTTCAAATCTGCTTCTAGACAAGTGCGCATTAAGGTAGATGGATACTGAATAGAAATACTGGCGGGGTATTCCAACCATTATACCATCTAAATAACCCAAAGAGCTTTAAAACATTTGGATAAGAAAAATATCACCGTTTTGTTTTCCTAAAAAAACAATATTTTGTATTTCTACATACTTCTTTTTACACATTCTCCATTTAAAGGCCCCATTGCTCTATCAGCATGAAAAATTTTATCGTGAGGTATCGCTGCAAGCTACTCGCCATAGTTTCGTCATAGTAAATCAAGGCGATTAGCCAACTTTGAACCAATGAAACATCATTGAGTTTCACGTAAAAAGGATTCGAAAATTGATTTGGGTCATTTCAGTTGCTAACCAAAATGACCTACTTTCGAATTCGTAAACAATGAAAAAATGGTAAAAATACAATGTACAGTTGTGGAGTCCCATTCACTATACCGCTTTTGTTTATATTGCATCGCTCAACGGGAAACCAGAAAAGAAAATCTGTATTTTGTAGAACGAATTTTCGTCTTTCAAAACCACGTTCCCCATACTTTTTGCTAGGTATATGGATCAATCTATCCACATCATCTCATATTTTATACTAAACGTGAAGATTGAAGCGCTTTTCATAACGATTTGCGTTTAGACGTTTTTACCACTTATAGGACTATGGAGACTTTAAATTCATATCTCTACCACATGAATGCAGTTTCATTTCTGCAAAACCTATAATCTATAATATAAGACATCTGAAACAAACTGGTGAATAATATTGAAGTTATCTTGATAATAAGTATATTTTTACATTTAAAAAAAATGCAAGAAAAATGAATTTCATGAAAAACGTCGTGAAAAATATATTTAACCGATGGGTAGCTTATGCATATTATTTTAGTAAAACTCACATTGTATGTTACAGAATAAAAAAAAACAAAATACAAAAAACATTTCACCGTTTCGTTTCCTAGAAAAACCAATGTACAAGTTCAAAAATATCCCCAAACAGACTGCTTAAATAAATTCTGCACCTGCTGCAAGCACAGCCGGTCCTTGTCCCATTAGATCTGTTCCTGTTATTGCCCACAATAATGCGCAGATGGAATGAAATCTGTGAAGACCTTAATCATTATGGTTGCTAAGGTTCAGTCTGACCTCGGTTTCCACTGTTTGTACAGACCTATCTGCCCGAAAACTTAGGGTCTCTACGGTAGACATTGTTAGTGTGTGTTATAACTGTATTTTACTCTACAGTTGAACGAGTTCACCATGAACAATAACTCTCTTTTGTTTTAACAAATTAAAAAAAAAACAACAGTGTTATTCAGTATCCAAATACCTTAAGTTAGCATCACCAATATGAAGACACATAGAATTGCAAACAAATCAATAACAAAAGGGGAAGCAAGCCAAAAACAGAAGCAGCGTCTAGGAACGGCCATTAAGGGATATATCGGAGATTGATAAAAACTGTGCGGCTGGCGGGGCGGGGAGGGGGGGATGGTTACGGGGTGAGAATGCTATGAACCGCTTTCATAGTGTTTCTGGCTGGACTAAGGGTAAGTGCTATCCACTCGGGTTGGCAATGGATAAGTAGTTCATGACCATACAGTCATTGACTTCATAGAAATACAAATCATCAGATTTCAATTATGGCTATCTTTAACTGGCTTAACCTTTCAAAACTGAACTTAGGTCAGCAAAAGTCCTGTTAGCTAGTTTGGCTTTATTCTAATTGTTAAATTTCTTATTCTTTTATTTTTCCCAAAGTTTGTCAAAATTGTTTGTTCCTAAAGCATTTCCTTTTTGTTTCTCAGTACTGGAGTAAATGATTTAAGTCTCTATTACTTTTTGGCTCAAAAGTTGTCTCCCTTCTTGTACAGAGAAATCTGTCAGTTTTTCGAATGGTCCCGCCACAGAACTGCTGTCTTACTTATATACGGTAAGGACCCTGACAAAGCAGCCAATCAAATCAGGGAGAAATGTCATATGATTGCCATCTGACCTTCAATCTACCAATCAGATGCCAGCCAGGAGACACACCTTCTGTCAGAAATCTTTCAATATGGCCGCTCTGTCAGTCCGGTTGCAGTTGTTTACATACAGATTTCAATGGTTTAAACCTAAAATAAAAGATCTTTCTTGGATTGTACTAATTCTATGGATTAATTAGATGCTGTAAGATGCCTTTAAGGTAAGGAAAACATCCTCTGTTTGATGGAATACAGCATTCAGAAAATCTGTCAGGGGACAGATTTTCTGACATTTCAAGGATCGCGCTTCTGAAACTTTTCTGTCACCCAAGAAAACTACACTCACTTATATCTTTCCTAGGCTTTCTATATATCAAACAATAGGGTTTCTTATAAGGTTTTGGACTGAGCAGGTCTAAACAGTCTCCGAAAAGGCTCTGAGTTGAGAAATACCAAACAATCTCGAGAGACGCTGAAAGATGTTCGCAGTGATAAGGCAAAAATATAGTTCGCTGTCAGAAGCTGATTTGCTTTGAGACCGCGAACTTCCAGCAATAAAGCCTCCTCTTAGCATGACTACCGAACAAAACTTTAGATCTTTCTCAACTCAGTGACACTCCAGACGACAGGAGTAAAAGTCGGCATTTTTTTTGCTTAGCTTAGCAAAGGAAAGATACTAGTGTCCGTGTGTAACCTAACTCCGGAATGGCTTAACATTGGGTTTGACTGAACTAAAACTCTTAAACAGAAACAGTAATAGCCACAGATATTACAGTAAGTGAAAAGAACGTGCCCTGGTCAAAGTCATTTCACTGTTTATATAATCATGCAACCATAGTTTTAATTTGTGAAGATATAAAGAATGAAACATATTTTAGTGGTCGCCGTTCCATGACTGAAGCCTTGTGTAATCATTATGAAATATTTTCGTTCCGAAAAAATCTTTATTTTCTCAATTCACACTTGAATATGCTGAGTCACGCTTTATACACATTTGTCAACGGAAGCATTAAAATGCAACAGCATGCACTCATTCATTCTCATTAGCAGAAGAAAACGTGGCATTATTACAGGTCTCAGTTTAAATTAGCAGGATTTGACAAATGATCCATTAAACAGGTTCATCGGATTTGCAGGCAGATAATCTAAAACAAAAACCTGCAGAGATGACTTGAGGAAAAAATTAGTGTTAATGCATATTAATCAGACTCACTGCACCCAATTGTCTTTCTAGGGACACAGATGTACAAAAGTCGACAGACTTCCTTCTGAATCCCTTTGTATAAACTTATGTTCTGTTAACCTTTGTCTGTTCAAATGTGTATGATGTTTATACAAATAAATAAAGTTTAAACTAATTGTCTTTCTAGAAAATCGCAGAACTCAGGGAAACTTGCTTTTCAGTTGATACTGGTGGTACTGGAGTGAAGACATATCGGACCAGAGATATATTAGGTACGCTCGGCATAATTACTTGAGTAAACCCGACCGGTACCCTTGTACTTGTCTGGCTACTCGAAGATATGAGCCGCGACACGACAAAACCAATAAAGTGGCACGTGCGCCCAGTCTGATCAGAGTCTTTGCTGTCCGCCTGGAGGAAGCTTAGACTCTTAGCTACCCTTCAAGTACTTAGCGAAGAGTCTGATCAGACTAGGTAGATGCCCAGGCTGATACGAGTCTGTGCTAGGCGCACAGGCCACATTGTTATTTCTCTCGTGTAGCAGCTCATATGTATTACATATCTGAGAGTAGCCCGCGGAAATATCCATATCTCCGAGTAGCCAGACAAATACCAGGGTATACATGTAGCCCGAGGAATACTTGTATATGGCTCCGGTTTACCAAAGTAAGTATGCCAATCGTGCCCATTACAATTACACTTAATATCAATACTAGAAGAAATGCCTTATCTAGACTGTAAGGCATTTAGTCAACAGCTTATAAGATTTTTCATCTAGGACACATGACCTTGTCTAGAATTCTTACATGGAAGAGTCCATTGCATTGCAGAATATATAGCGTTTGCAACACGAGTGCTCAGTCTAGTTAGATAAACAGATAAGAGAACAGCTGTGCCGGGCATCTCTGACAAGTTAGATAACCAGTAATACATGAGCAAGAATGCAAGTTTCTGTATAATTATTTGACACAAAATCACATCTTATTTGCAATTAAGTCATCGCGACGTCGAGAATTTGCCATATAATTTGCATTATACTAGACTAAATGTGTTATCAACTTTAAGACATTGCATTAAACAGCCTCAGAACCGACTTCATATGATAAGTAAGATAAACATATGATAAACAGGATAAACATAATCAATTAAACTGAGCCTGCTATTTTATTTTTTCTATTCTTTTCATGCTTACATCTTCCGTCTTAGCAGTTGAAATTACTGATAGTTTCTTGAGTATGCAATCTTCCTGAGAAGAAGTCTGTGTGATAACTTGAGCGATTTCTTTTAATCTTCTGGCTTGAACAGCCGAAACTTCGAAGTATGGCCCATGCCCCTTCTTTGAATGTGTTCTCTGGTCTCGAAGGAACTCTTTAGGATTTTAATTGGAGTTCGCTGCAGCTGGTGTTGTGCCGTGTGGCGGCCGGTGGAATAATCAAAATACGCTTGCTCAAGACAGGTGCTTGTTTAATACAGGTACATTTCAATGTATTTGCCTATTTTGGGATTTGAATATATACTTGTTTGATACAGAAAGCTTGCTTAATGGAGGTGGCCATTGAGACAGGTTCTACGGTATTCTTAGTTTTACAGAGATAATTGTGCATCTAGCCTTAGAAAGGTAGGCGCGATATATATCGTTCTAGAGAGGTAGGCCAACTGGAGAAGCTATCAGACTGGCTAGACGTCAAATAAACCCACAAGATGGGATTGTCCTGTGAGGAGGAAATCTACTTTCTAACAAAAAAAAAAAAAAACGACAACAATAAAAAATATCCCCCCCCCCAAAAAAAAAAAACAACAACAACAAGCAAAAAAAAAAAAAAAAAGTAAAAAACACATTAACGGCATAGCTGGATCATTGCCAGATGTTGCATTTTATATCCCAAAAATTTGTAATTTGTTAAAAAAATAGACACCATCTATGGAATGTGTACCATGAACTGTAAAGTATGAACTGTTACGCATGGACTATGAAGTATGAACAACTCCATTAACGTTGAAACAGCCCTTCGTTTCTCGCCCCAATCTGCGTCTGACCTACGTGTTGGTGGGACGTTTATCCTACTCTCAGTTTTTGCCTTCTCAATAGGAGTCAGCTCTTAAGGGAAAAATTTTGCTTTCTTATAATAAGTCCATTTTTGGTAAGGTTTCATTATCCAGTAAACCAAACAGGCAAGCACAAACGTTGTTTGTTAAAATAGCGGTATGGGGGTAAACCCATTCCCTTTTAGATCATGGATTACTTTTTCGTTCAGTTTGACAAAACATGGTTTGAATATGCAATAACACTAGAGAAACCCCTATGTCTTGATTGGTTTAAACCATGTTTAATAAAATGCGTATATACATACATCAACTTATCAGAATTGACTGATTTCAGAAGAGGAACTCACATGTCACTTGTGCCGTAAGTTGTATCAAAATTTATTTCTAGACTCAGTTTTGATCTGTTATTACTCTCAATTAAGAATTATTTAGACTGAAAGGGTCCAAAATGTGTGACCTCGTTAACCTCATCACCACGATAAACCTCATGCTGGCACAATATGAATACAAAATCTAGATTCTTCTTTCTCAGCAAAAGCAATTATCTGCTGCTTTGATTACGCAAGACCAGAATGACATAGTATCAGTATTTGCTAATATAAGCAAACAGTGTGTTTGTATATTCTTTATCCCAAATATTAAAAACCTTTTCAGAGCTGATCAAAAAAAACAATGAAATAAAGTAACACTAAAAATATAAATAAAAAAATGTTTGTTTTGAGCAGGTTAATGCTCAAATTACTCTTAGGCATCTGCGTAAGTTATAATCCCTCGACTGTAGGACGTCATGTTACAAGCAATCCATCATTTCATATCCAATTTTATTTGTGATTCTTTTATGGTGCCAGTTAGATGACAATTTATTTGAAGGAAACTCAAAAGTGTTCTTTTATCTTTTGGATTCTCTCTGACCTTTCCGTTTGCAAATATATGAGCCGCGACACGAGAAAACCAACAATGTGGTTGTGCGCCCAGTGCAGACTCAGATCAACCTAGGCATTTGCCCAGTCTGATCAGAATCATCACTAAGCGCTTAAAGGGTAGCTAAGGGTCTAAGCTACCTTCTTGCGGACAGCGAAGACTCTGATCAGACTGGGCGGATGCCCAGGCTGATCTGAGTCTGCGCTGGGCGCACAACCACATTGTCGGTTTTCTCGTGTCGCGGCTCATATAAGGAAATGATTATTCTGTGTTCATTAGCTTTTATGAATGGCTTTAAGGGAAATTCTGTAGATGTAATTTGTGTAAGTTGATTTACTCTGTCTAGACAAAAGTTCTTACTAAGGCAGATAAGAATATGGAGAAGATATGTAACTTTTTTTCATTTGTTTCAGAATATCCTTAGTTTTTATCCTCATACGCAACTATTTTCATAATCGCTATCGAGTGAAAAATACAGGTATCGCCGATTTATCGATAATACCCGCAGGTCTCTTGAGTTACCTAGCGTAGCAGTCTACTTGGCAACACGTAGTGATTAAAACAGGTACAATATCGATTATTTGACTGTGGGAAGTGTCAAAAATATTAAACGCCCTTTTCTGGCTCTTGCTTAGTTTGCGCATTTGCGACTGATCTGGCTGCGCATCAGCTCAGACTAATGAATGGTCACGGGGTCTGGCTATTGAGGTTCCTTTAGGGTATCACTCGTAAACAATTCTGATTCCAATCTATTTACTTAAAATAAGACTGCGAATCTGCGCAAACTAACCAGAAACCCTGGTCCCGTCTTGATCAGTTTGCGCAGGCTAATCTGAATAGCTTATAAAACGGTTGAACATTCAACTAAAGCAGATGCGCAGATGATCAGGTTTCAAATATGCATACTGATTGTTTTTATGTTTTTTTTTGTTTTGTTTTTTCTGTTCCCATATTGCATATTCAAATATGAAGCCAAAATTATTTTCAAAAATTAAATAAATCGGAGTTTTAATGGCAATATGGTAATTTCGTTTGCTGAAGTTGTCAGTGTTGAATCATCTGTTGATAGCGAAGGGTAAATGTCAAGCGTGTTTATTGGACATGAATATATCGATTATCGATCGTAAAATCAGAGATTACCTGGACAAAGATATCCTTAATTATTCGTGAAATAAATAAACGATAAATCGGGGAAAATAAATAATTTAAATATAAAAATAATTTATTTTGCAGAATAATTAAGTATGTGTGTGCTGTTTGCTAAAAAAAAAAAAAAGAAAAGAAGAAAAAAAAAAGATTTTTCTTTTCAAAATGTTTTAATGCGTGTGCCCAAATCAGCCTGTGCATGTGCGCACACTAATTGGGAAATCTGTTCTATGTTTGCGGGCGATTCTTGGGGCAACTGTCGGGAGACAAGCTGTAGAATTTTTTGAACCGCGACATGAGAAAAACAACAAAGTGGTTGTGCGCCCGGCGCAGACTCAGTTCAGCCTGGGAACCCTTTGCTACCCTGTTAGCGCTTAGCGTAGACTCTGCTCAGACTGGGAGGAGGACAGGCTGATCTGAGTGTGCGCTGGAATCAGAACCACGTTGTTGGTTATATCGTGTCGCGGCTCATTTGTCCCTCAGAACACCCATAAATATCAATGAAAACGGTGCATCTCAGATCAGCCTGCGTATTTTTGCATTTTATTATTTATTATTATTATTTCCCGTCTTTTTCTGCAACACACTCTCTGAATACCCGATCAGACTGCGCAGTCTTTCACTGTCTCGTTTATTTATTATTATTATTTCTGCTTTTTCTGCAACACACTCTCTGAATACCCGATCAGACTGCGCAGTCTTTCACTGTCTAGTTTAGTCTAACAGATCATAAAAATACTTCCCCATCATTCAGCGCTTGGAAGTTAACATTCTGATGAGATCTTAGTCGATGCTTGCACACTTTTTGTGTACAATTAACTTACCTAGTTTGGGTTAAAGCAGAGTAAAGCGAACAATAATTGCCATTAATTGGCATTAACACCTTTACTATCAACATTAGTTCTCTCCATTTCAAACTGTCGTCTACAATACCATCAAAGTCTTTACCGATGCAGCAAATATTGAAGCCGTAATTAGCAAAATGGATCAAATTCATAATTGGTAGTAAGTGTTACTAAGATTAAAGTACCGAAGATAATTGCAATCACAATACTGTCTTCTCATTTTAAGCAAATAAAAATAATAATTAATTATAATAATAATAATAATAATAATGTGATGAAAAAAAAAAAAAAGCAAGAAAGAATAGGAATCAACTTATTTGTCTTAAATTGCAGATTTGATAATTTGATGTGCCAAACGTATCGTATGAATTGGATTTTACGGCAATATATAAATAAATCCAGTTAATATACGCACCTATAGCATGCGATGATCCAGTACTTCAGCTGTTCTTAAGTTTCTCAACCGTTCGTAAATCGTCGGCATTAACCGTACACCTCCGGAATGTGATTCTAACTAAATTTGAAATTATGGTTTCTAATTTAAATCGCAAAATAGACTAAAAAGTCCAACGCTTAGTTATATAAATCTTATATCAGTATAAAGGTCTAATATTAAGGGAACTGGAGCCGCCAGCACAGAGTCAATTAGATCTCAAATCGTGGACTTATCTTAATTTTAAATGTATCAATCTGTCAAATTTATGATGATTTTGCTATATATTTAATCATTTTACTGGTAATAACAAATAACCCGAAAATAGACCAAAATGTTCCTACTATAAAATTATGAAAAACATATCAGTGTAATCGGGAAATAATGTAGTTTTCTATGCCGCCAGCACAGAGTTTCTATCTTTTATAATTATTTTATAATTGGTTGTTAAAAAGTCATCTCCTATCTAAATCAATGCATTTTTGTGTATCGTGTCGCTCAGGTATTGGCGAGACTCAGTTATTGGAAAGTTGGCCATGTATTTAGTGAGCTAAAAGAACCGTATTAATTCAGCTATAAAACGGTATTTTTCCATTTCTACAGATACACCAAATATCTACAAAAATCAGTTATATAAAATTCTAGTTTGAGATGTGGCTTTCCCTTCAAACGCAGTCCAAAAAATCTAGACCCGTTTAATAAGACTCATCAAGAATTTCGGATTGTTTTTGAAGGGATAAACTCCTTTTTTAACCGAAACAAAAATAGTTGGAAACTTCTCGCAAGTGCTTTAAAAACAACCAGATATTCTGTTTTAAGTTCATGAAACCGTCGTTCGTTTCCAGTTTATTATAAAAGAAGAATAAACAAAACAAAAACTTTAATTTTTTCGAGGCGCGGCCTAGTATAATTTCGATATTGTTCCAGGTTTCACAAGATTCCATTGGTCAAATAACGCGTACCTCAAAATTTAGCCAATAATATCAAAGGTCTATGAATATTTAATTTTTTTCTCGTCGTACTGCACTGTAAATACTAGCACTCTGTCTTATATTTTACAATAGAAATGCTATCGAAAACAGACGCACATATTCAAAACTTTCTGTATTTTTCGTCGTAGATCTACTTTCGATTTCTACTTTCGGTTTAATACACACAAACAAACAAACAGTGCAACATGTTGATAACTAATTTGAAATCAGGTCAATTTCAAGATTGACCGTGGTCCATTTTGGAAATCCAAATTGGACTGCTCAGTTTTGAGATAGGTCGTTGTCGCTACCCAGTGTCAAATATGCGGTTGAGGGTGCCTACCGACATAGCTTACTTATTCATGAAAGTTATTGTCAAATCTTCAACTAGGGACATATAACAAAACACACTTCCATTTAATCTGCGCCGATTATCTTTTTTCAAAGATTTTTCTTGTTTGTTTTGACAGAAGGAAAAATGTTGTTGTAATAACACGTATTCTTTTTCTCGACAAAATTATGTAGTTTTGATAATTCTGTTTTGAGAAAAATTAATTTCTTACCAGTAAACAGTTACAGCTGGAACTGAAAGTCAATACCATAAGTTATTTATGATCAGTTGTTAACTTTAAATGAAACATTCAAAGCGACAATGGCGCCCAATTATATCTATTCATCGGTTTGTTATATTATATGAAGGCATCAGATTTATTCATATGACAATTGTAAATACTGTAGGAGATAATAAAAGAGCAATCATAAGGACATAAGGCTCTGCATTGGAAAGGTACTAAAATCCCTGTCTCTGGTAAAGGTTTATGTAAGAGTTAGCTTATTTATTTGAATATCTTTATTAACCCTAACGGGAATGGGTACACTTTATGGAAAACAAATTCTTCTATTTCATATATGCTTCTTTTATCAATAGAGGTCCTTTCTTAAAGAAAAGAATTTGCATCTGAAATTCTTTCCTTTATGAGTAGACCCACCTTTGGAAGGGCTTTGTCCACAAAATAAGCTAACGAAAAGTCAAGATGAAGGAGTACCCATGCACCTCAAATTAAACCAGGTTTATTTTACTATCCGCCCGTGCGTTGTCAGAATATGGCTGGCGGAATGGGAAATACACTTGATCTTGATTCTGATCACGAGCTGCTATTTAGGAGCACTACAATGTGAGTCTCCTCTGGTTTCTATGTCACTTTAATCTCAATGACAAGGGTTATTACGGTGAAATGATTTCGGAATTTAGGGATTGGTATTAATAAACAAGTAAGCGTCCTCGAAATATTGAATATATGTCATAAGCAGATGTCTTTGAAAAATTAGAAAGTACTTCTGATAAATCAAATGTCTTCTTAATTCGCAACACAACATCACGTCCATTAGGCAATGCTATTTTAAGATATGAACTATAGTTCTGTTTCCCTTGGTCTCATCGCCGATAGCAGTCACAAAACACAAACAGCCGAAGAGACGAAGCAATCAATAAAATTGAAACAGAAGCGACAAAACGAAACTGGATATTCAAAATTGTTACATAAATAGCCATTGAAGAAAATTATAAAATAAAGAAAACAATGAACAGATCACTAGGAAATGCCTTAAAAGTCACAGTATCCCAACGAATCCAGGATTAAATAAATAAATTAAGTCAAGGTGTAGTTTAATGAATAGAAATCATAATTTCTGATCAATCTCTGATTTTAATTTTCTAAGAATAAAATCCCTGATACGAAAGGACCAAAACTATAATCTACTATATGATGAAGTACGAGGAGAAATATTAAGGTCGCAACACAGCACATAACATCAGCTGAGATGAAATCAAATCTATATTAGGATCCTCTGCAAGCAAGCAACACATAAAGAAAAGATAATAGCAGACTCGGTTTCATTTAGTCTGTTAATTTGCTGTAATGTTGCAAAACTGTCTACGCCCACGGCACCAGCTTCAGCATTACTCTATTTTCAAACTGACTCGAAATGAGCCCAGTGTTCCTAAAGGACCAGAAAAAATATAACCTGCAATAGATGATCATGATGATGTGCAGGATGCATTTTACTGTCGCCACGTGGCATAGCGCCAACTGCAGTGAACATAAAATGAGCCGCGACACGACCAAACCAACAAAGTGGTTGTGCGGCAAGCGCAGACTCAGATCAGACTGGGCATCCGCCCAGTCTGATCAGAATCTTCGCTGTCCGCATGGAGATAGCTTAGACCCTTAGCTACCCTTAAAGCGCTTAGCAAAGATATTGATCAGACTAAGCGGATACCGAGGCTGATCTGAGTCTGCAATGGGCGCACAACCACATTGTTGGTTTTCTCGTGTCGCGGTTCAAGTAAATTCTAAAGGAAGAGCCCCTGGAAACAAGGAAAACATCAAAGAAACAAAATTAGCAAACTAGTCTTCATTGAGTATGTACTGCCACCTGATAATAATTGACTCGTCCCTTACTGGCCTTACTCGTTTCTGAAAACTAATGTCCTTGATCTCAATCGTAGTAGGTTTATTTATATCACAATTCATTAAGACATATGATGATGTAGGACACATCCGTTTGATGGATTTTTCTTTGTAAGACGCCACTTAATTTGATTGTATATACTACCCAAGTATAGGCATACCTTAATTATTCTTGTTTCAGGTTTCCATCTGGTGACGCGGCAAATATTCTGACAGACTGTCAAACATGTCAGCTATGATCCGAAGGAGCAGCTTGAATTCAGTCTACACTGTTTCAGCGGGCATGTGTTCTAATATTTCGGGGATTTATGGTAGCATAAAAATAAACATTCCTACAGACAGTTTCTTAAGGTTTAGAGAGTCATAAATACTGAATTTGTATACAGTCATTCAAGAAAATGTCTCTGGAGTAAAGAGGAAAGTATGATATTTCAATGGACTTAATTATGCCATGTGATGTCGGATCTGAAAATAAAATAACCAAAAGAGAACAAAACCTAAAAGATAAAACAAGTCTTGTAACAATGCCCGAGATCCTTGAACTGTTTTTCTATATTAAGAATCTGGTCTCACGGTTGCTGGTCAATGATAATAAAGATTTTTACACATTTAACATTGTTCAACGAAGCCATGGCTTTCGTGCTGATTTGCTTTCTATTTAAGCGTCCCTTTATTGAGTCAGTTGCAGAGACAACTAAGTTAGCCATGGGGATGTCAGTCTTCACTTTGATACTTTTTTGGTAGCAAAACCACATGCTGATAATATATACTGCTCAAAATAATTAACTTATAAGGGATTTTAAGACATTAAAGAAAGCAGAATTAAGAAAAGTAAGAATATTAAACTGTTACAATTCATATAGCAAATATTCATAGAGACCTCCGGTATAATTATTGATACGTTTAAGCTTGTCACGTGCCCTAGAGTAAACTGAAAACAGACAAGGGGTCGACACCCAAATTTCGCAGGAATCCAGCACAGCAACGACTGATTATTTTCATGCAAATTTTATGAAGAAGGATGCCTAAGGCCTCAGATAACAAGATACAGATACTTTTTTATATGATTTGATCACAGGTCGAAATGGTTTGCAACTGTATGCAAATAATACCATTGTATGGTGAATTGTCTCACCTATGGTGACATTTGTAAGGGACCTACAACTTAAATAACGCAATAAAGCCAACAAATCGAAAGACTTTGTATGCGGGGGTTGTTTGTAGAGGTGTTAGCGAAGCTTTATGACACCCCTAGCCCTAAAAGTGTCATGTTATATAACAGCTTTTAATTAAAGATGGTACTGTATACGGATCGTTAAAACTTTTTCCAAGAGACAATCAGACTAGAATGTATCTCAGGTTGTTAGGCACATCTTCATGTTTCTTCCGCCATGTGTGCAAAGGGGAATAACATTTGTGATTTTCTGTTGGCTCCCCTAGCGCACAAAGCCCGTCCAAAATGAGACCAACTCATAAAAGAAAGACTTTGTTGTAACGATAGCAAGTTATTACCCTAAAAAGTGGTCCCTCATTGTGAAGAGGGGCAAAAAGGTAAATGGCACCGTTGCTGTCCCTGAAATCGAACCAACTCACCTTAACGGAAAGTGTATAAGACACTTGGTTTGTTTTTGTCGCCCTAGCTTCTGTGTTACTCCTCTGTTTGCAGTCAGATAAGGAAATAATTGTCTTGTATTCATTAGCTTTTACTAGTGGCTACAAGGCAAATCCTTCAGATGTAATTTATTTATTGGTGCTAAGTTGATTTACTGTGTCTAGACAAAGACTGTTACAAACTGTATTCTCCATAAGCTGCCTTAAGTCATCCAAATGCTGCGAACAACTTTTTGTCTGAGCATTCAGTAGGATTTCAGCAGCTCTTAATGGTGTGAAAAGCCATTGACCAGGAACTCATATACGATCGAATTCCATGACACCAACGTGAAAAAAACACACACCAACAAAACCTAACGTGAAGTATCAATACCACCCATGGTTAACTATATATATAAAAGGGCTGTTACGAAATGAAAAAGAGCTGTTTCGAAACGAAAAAGAGTCAAAGTTACAAAACGACCTTATGACCAGGTCGTTGTTAACTATCACTCTTTTTCGTTTCCTAACAACTCTTTTTCGTTTCGTAACATCCTTAACAAGAGGACCAATGGTCCTGTAGCTCACCTGCGATCTTACTGTCAACAGACACATTTTGTTACTTCACTCATTTGTTACAAACCTTAAACCAGTGGTTTTAGATGAGTGCAGATTTTGAAGTCAAACAAGTCCAATACAGCTGTGAAGTTATACTGGTAACAAACTGGTTAATAAAGGAGGTCACTAGGGCACCATGTCCTAAATTACATAGAAATAAATTTTTTGAACAAAGACTGAATCAAAACTGTGCCCTCTAGAGTGTACTCAAGGTTTTTCTCATATCTGGTTTAGTGACCTAGTTTTTGACCTGACAAGACCAACTTACAAACCTGTCCCAGATTTCATAAAACTGAACAGTCTGTTTAAGCTTCATGAATTGGATAAAAACAGTGCCCTCTAGAGTGTACACAAGATTTTTCTAAGATTTGAGGTAGTGACCTAATTTTTTACCTGCACCGCTTTCATCTGAATAGCACCACTGGGGATTCTACGTGTACACGGATAAAGGGTAACAGTTCGTGTATATGTGGTAAACGTTTACAAAATTTACATATCGTTCAACCGAACTTGAACACATGGTAGACCGCCAACATAACCAAATGTCTTAGAGTCTTCAGTATTAGACTATTTTAATGTACTTGACGGCGTCCTCGGAAACATCTAAATCTTCATACTCTAAATTCTGCGTATTCTTATGCAAACTATACAACAATACTGTTTCATCATAATCGGCAACTAGTTTAAGACATTGCTGAAAGGAAACTTTGCGGACAGCACATGCGGTGTAATTGAAAAATTCGGCCTACCTGTTTGTCACAGAAAAGGCATACCAAAAAGGCTAGATAATTGTACTGACAGACAGAAAGAAGGCACTAGAGCTATGACAATGTTTTTCTAAAAATAGCCACTGTGACCTTGACCTTAGAATGCTGAAAAGCTAACTTGTTTAAGATATTGTCATACTAAATATTTGTGTGAAGTTAAATCAAAATCGGTCCATAAATGAAGTCGCCAGTGCGATGACAAAGTTTTTCTAAAAATAGCCACTGTGACCTTGGCCTTGACCCAGATAGATGAAATGCAAACTTGCCCAAGATATTGCCATACTTATCACTTGTGTGAAAATAGCAACTGTGACCTTGACCTTAGAACGCTAAAACATGAACTTGTTCAAGATATCGTCATACTAAACATTTGTGTAGTTGGTCCATAAATGAAGTTGCCAGAGCGATGACAAAGTTTTCTAAAAATAGCAACTGTGACCTTGATCTTAGAATGCTGAAACGCAAACTTGTTCAAGATACTGTCATACTAAACATTTGTGTGAAGTTAAATCAAAATTGGTCCGTAAATGAAGGCGCAAGAGTGATGACAAAGTTTTCCTAAAAATAGCCACTGTGACCTTGGCCTTGACCCAGATAGATGAAATGCAAACTTGCCCAAGATATTGCCATACTTATCACTTGTGTGAAGTTAAATCAAAATTGGTCCATAAATGAAGGCGCTAGAGCGATGACCAAGTTTTTCTAAAAATAGCCACTGTGACCTTGACTTTGACCTTAAGATACTGAAACATGAGCTTCTTTAAGATATTGTCGTGCTAAACATCTGTGTGAAGTTTTAATCAAAATCGGTCCATAAATGAAGGCGCTACAGGGATGACAAAGTTTTACTAAAAATAGCCACTGTGGCCTTGACCTTGACCCCAGAAAGCTGAAACTCAAACTTGTTCAGGATATTGTCATACTCATTACTTCTGTGAAATTAAAATGAATTCGGTCCACAAATGAAGGTGCTAGAGCGATGACAAAGTTTTTCTAAAAATAGCCACTGTGACCTTGACCTTGACCTTACGACGCTGAAATGCAAACTTATTCAAGATATTGTCATACTAAACATTTGTGTGAAGTTTTAATTAAAATCAGTCAATAAATGAAGGTGCTAGAGTGAAGACAAAGTTTTTCTAAAAATAGCCACTGTGACCTGGACCTTAATCCCAGAACGCTGAAACGCAAATTCTTCCAAGATATTGTCATACTAATCATTTGTGTGAAATCACATCGAATTAGGTCCACAAATCAAGGGGCTAGAGCGATGACAAAGTCTATGGGAAAATATTTTATCGCTCAAGGGCAAGTAACTCTGAAAAGAATGATCCAACCTTGCCCAAATTCGAACCGGTCCGAGATGTTTTGGCTATCCTGGATACCTGCAAGTTACAAGAAGTTGCGATAAAAAATGATGAAGCTAGGACCCGGACAACATTTTCCCCATTATAAGTCTATGGGAAAATATTTTATCGCTCAAGGGCAAGTAACTCTGAAAAGTAGGATCCAACCTGGCCCAAATTCGAAATGGCCCGAGATGTTTTGACTATCCTGGATATCTGCAAGTTACAAGAAGTTGCAATCAAAAATGAAGAAGCTAGGGCCCGGACAACATTTTCCCCATTATAAGTCTATGGGAAAATATTTTATAACTCAAGGGCAAGTAACTCAGAAAAGAAGGATCCAACCTGGCCCAAATTCGAACTGGTCTGAGATGTTTTGACTGTCCTGGATACCTGCAAGTTACAAGAAGTTGTGATCAAAAATGAAGAAGCTAGGGCCCGGACAACATTTTCCCCATTATAAGTCTATGGGAAGATATATTTTATCGCTCAAGGGCAAGTAACTCTGTAAAGAATCGTCCAACCTGGCCCAAATTCGAACTGGTCCGAGATGTTTTGGCTGTCCTGAATATCTGCAAGTTACACGAAGTTGCGATCGAAAATGAAGAAGCTAGGGCCCGGACAACAGTTTCTCCATTATAAGTCTATGGGACCTTTTTGTTGCTATGGTAACCACAGTTTTAAACCAATCTGTACCAAAACTATATGCAATCAATCCCCTATCCCAGCCATACTACACATAAAATTTGATCAAGATTGGCCAGCTACTTTAGCAGATATTAATGCTTAAAAGTGTGAACGGACGACGTACGACGGACGACGGACGGCGGACCGACCCTATACTATAAGCTCAACTTGTGAGCCTTCGGCTCAGGTGAGCTAATAAAACCTGATTCCAGGATCGACATAGCCAAAGCCAGCCTTTACGAAACGCAAATAGTTTAAACACAGAAAACATCTTTTATTTCTATTTTCTATTTCTGATATACGTGAAACAGACATCAGGATGAAAGAGATCACGAGGACAAGACAATCCAATTTTCGCAGATTGCACACACACACAAATACGCATACACACGCGATAACATCGATAAGCTACGATGGAAGCACTGTCCTGGAACGATAAGTAATGAAGAAGTTCTGGTTTGTCTGTTGCGCCCGCTTATTTGTAATCTTCGAAACATTGGTGTGCTTGTCTGTGTGTTCACCTTCATGTGTGTATTTCCATGTATGACATATAAAATAGATAAGAAAAACTATGTGTTACATGTGCCTAATATACTTATCTTTGGTGAAGCTTAGCTTTGTTGTAACCACCTTCTTGTGAAAGAGCTTTCCTAATACTATTTGCTTATGTTGTATGTATTTTTGTGCGATGTCGTTGGTGGGAATAGTTCCTAATCACTGGCCTTTTACGCTACAACAAACCATTTGTCAGATAAGGGTATATCCGTGGCGGCACGTTTAATGAGAAGTCTATATTCGCTTGGAGGGGGTGAAGGATAATTAACGGTGTGTTAAGTATAAGAAACAATAGATCAATGGAAATCATACAACCCTGCTTAATGTGGATATGTTTATAATTGTGGCAAAAATCAAAAATTTGTCAGACGAAAACTAATTTCAACTTTTAAAAATGCTATTAATCATTACCATAATAATTACACACCCATGAAATAACAATTGAGTATCGGTATTGGCAAGCCGACAGATGCTCGCCGAAGCTCTCTTATTTCAAGCATCCATGTGGCTGGAACACTAATTCTGTTTCAGTCTAAAATACAAAAACATACTTACAAACCGAGGCTGCTAAACCGTATAATTATATGAATCTGAAAACTATATTAAAGAAGCATGCACTGACAAAAAACATTTATGCTTAAATATACTAAAACGCTTGATACATTTTGATGGTCGTTACTTTTATATGTAAGCATGTATGCAGGCTCCTCGTGATTTGGTCAGTTCATAAAAATCTCGAATGAAGTATCTCTACTAAAAAGGACAAATAAAAATTTCAGTTATATACACGTAGACTTTGTTTGCTAAATGCAGTTCTTTGACATAACAGACAACTTTAGTTTCCAGATTCTTCTCACAGATTGCCTGCACAATTTCATTCAATCAAAGATTTCGTCTAGACATCAGGCTTTATTGCATTGTTGCCCATATCATTAGGTAAATACCGGTGTTTATTTTTGTGGCGGCACAGCAATCTAATTTAGATGCTTGATCTTTCTTTTCTGGCCTCATTTTATGACCTGAACGCCTGAAAATCTAAAAAAAGATAAGGTTGTAGGTTTTATTTTATATTTTTACGTCAGACGATTTTCAGACTATTGAACATAATATAGAATAACTTCCCTATCGAGGTCAAGTCATGGGGTGAATTTGAACCTCTCTGTGTGGGATAATTTAACGGTCAGCACCCAGTTATTCGTAGAACAAACCAAAAATATACTTACATATATTCTTAGGTCTACGTGTGGCTGTGAACACCAACGTCTTTTACAAATACGGTATCAGTTTTTATACTGTGACTGTACATGTAACGATGTTAAATACACTTCTCTGACAGTCACTCCAGCTCTCTAGCTTTGTCCCATCATAGAACAACTTGCATGTAACTTTGGCAGCTTAACACAGCGCATACGAAAAGAAATGTGATTTTGGCGAGGGAACTGTTTGACTGAGCAGAAATTGAGGTTGAAGGTTGAGATGCTTAAATGCAAATGAGGTTTAGTCTCAATTGTCTCGTCCAGGTATCAGGAATTACCGAAGGAGGCACAATTGAGGCTCAATTTGAACTTTGTCTCTACCAAAACTGAGGGACAAGTGACCCACAAACATGTTTTTTTTCAAATAATCAAAGCTTTGTTCTACCATGGTTAACATGATGGTAGACCAAGCCCCATTTACATAAAACCAACTTTTTATAATGTGTTATCGAAGGCAAAACTGCTTCAACAACATGATGTCCCTTATTGATGTATGTAAGAAGTGTCGGATTTATTCTTTATCCAAGTAAATGATTAAAAGTAAAATATAAAATGTGTAAATGATGTGACATTTGATGTTTTCAGTTCCGTTCTGGTTTCCGTTTCATCTCCATAGAGAAGAACCTAGGGTCAAGTCAGGTAAATTCGGACAGCAGGTAAATTCAGACAGTGACATTGTTGCCTTTATATGTCAATTGTTTGGCATAAAAACAAAATTAACTGAGCAAACAGTAAAAATCCCGATGAGACGGCTCATTATGAGCCGTCTCATCTAGATTTTCACTGTTTGCTGTGGTATGTCCGAAGTTAGCAGACTCAACCCTAATGGCTGTTGTGTCATTTATTACTTGTTCTCATTCAGTGCAAAATAATATAATGATTGTCTCAAACGAACACAGCAGAAATTGTGCACCTGCTAGCTCTAAATTGTATCATTGGTAACTTAATGAATGCTGTAACATCTACATCTCACTTTTAACGTTTTCTTTTCCATATAATAGAATTTAAAAGCAAATGACATGGGACAATTTTACATTACTTCGTTTATTTAAAAACAAAATCCGTAGATTTTACGTTAGAATACCTGGCAACCAGCTGCCTGTCCATTTCGGCGACTTTCATAAATTTCATATGAAATGATCACGAGTATAAGATTCTGTTTGTCATATGATCCTTTTAAATGGGATTTTAACGCATTCAAACTGAACACTATTTTAATAAAAAAAGGCATCATAGACATGGACGTTGTCAATGACGTTACGTCTACATGTACGCGCCAAAGTATTATTACACATTTGGCATATGATTTTTATAACACGACGTTATCCACTGAATAACAGCGGCGTTATGATAAAACAAAATGGTACACTTGTGGTCATCTGATATGAAAGTTATGAAACACGCCGGAAGAAAAATGGTAAATGTCATGGAAGCTGAAAGACCTTTTGCATGTTTAGTTGAGAACAATTTTGATGGTTGATGTTAATGCTTTACTTATCTGTATCTATTATATATAATTATTTGCCAGGAGAGTCATGAATGAGTTTATACAGATCATTAAAGTTATATCACGATAACTACGCCTACGCTTATGAGAGATAAAATTGTCCCAGGTTGATACCAGGGCCATCGACACAACTACTAAATCATCACCGCACGCGATTAAGTTATTACATCCATCACATATAAGAATAGTAATAAATTCCTAGGAAGATCCTTTGAAAGGATGGAACATATCAGAAAAACGAAAACAAAGCAGATCCGTTGCAGCATTGCAATGTTTTGACATCAGAAGCTACAAATAATATATATGTACGCATATAGAACAGTTAAACGAACATATGCTCCACTCTTTTTGTCTGATCTTTATTACATAGTTTTTAGTGTTTGTATTTGGTAGGATGTACATGTACCAAATTATTTTGGTTATTCCACTCACAGACAGGTGCAAAAACGACATATGTTTGGGGTAAAGCCAGCGTGACGTCGATCGAAATAATGAAATAAAATAGTTCACTGGCGAGGGGATGACGATTTTTTTTATATTGTGTATTTCTGTCTTTTATCCCTGGCCGATGACGTGGTTCCAAAAGTGAGTCTACTCTTAAAGAAAAGAATTTGCTTCTAGGGCAGCGACTTGTTTCCTGTACGAGTTGACCTCCACTAAGAAGAGAGGAAAATGATAATAGCACAGTTGCTTCCTCTCAAAGTTTACCTATTTATTTTACAGGCATTGTTTCATGAAAAAATTATAATAATAATAATAAAAAAAAACAATAAATATATAGAATAAATCAGAAAATAAGCCAATGACAACATATCCTGTTCAGGCCGCTCGTTGCGGAATGTAATTTGTGTCTATATTGTTTGTTCACTTGTCTGACCACCTTGAGGATCTAACACAAGTTCAGAGATGGCTTTAATACGGTGATAAAATGCAATTTATATTTTATAAATCTGGAGTGTTCACCTAGTAAGTTAGAAGCTGTGCTCACAGTAACCAGCAGCAGCAGCCAAAGTAGTGTCGTTAATTTTAGATTCTATGCTAACCTCAAAATATTTAGGATGTCAATAAAAGCTACGAGGTGTCGTCATATATATGGTAATGATTTAGCAAACACGCTAAAGCCGTATCAAAGAAGTCAAAGAATCTAATTCATATGCTTCTTTCTCCGTTTAAGGAACAGTTATGTCGGTAGTTGATACATTTGAGATGCTAGAGGTTGTAGAGTTTATCATTTGTTAGCATCTTACTCATTAAGATGTGTATTAGATGTGCAAAGTAAGGTGTTTAGGTGATAACAGTAATTGTTTGCACTCCTCGTTGTGTAGTGGGTACCACATAGAAAATTACATGTTCTCTATCTTATCTGAACTATTGATTATTTGATTAAAGCTAGTGCTCAACAACCTTCCAATGCATCAGGAGAGTATGCTGCCAGAGGTGACGACTCAAAACGCACCAACCAGGCTCATACTGTCTTAAAAACAAATTAAACATAGTCGATGTAAATCTGGATGATGCCATTAAAGTGTACAAGTTTATTTCATTTAGACAAAAAGCAAATTGCAGGAGTAAAACAAATGCCCGATACCACATCTGAAATGATATTCGCTAATGTTTTCAAAAATCTAGAAAATAACGTTTCGCTGAAGCCGGTACTAAGGGTCGTGGGCAGTTCGGCAATGTTTACAATACCGTACATAAAAAGATCAGATAAACCGAGTTTGCTATTTTTGTTTTTCTGGTGTGTGTTTTCTCGCTTTCAAATGATCGTCTTTTCGAAGTTATTTAATCTCTACTACAGCGGCTTGTGTTAAGTGCCATGTGGCGACTGTAAATAGCTTTCTCCTACCTTATTACAGTGAAGATTATGTAGTTTCTGGACCTTTTGGATCAGTGGGCTCATTTAAAGTCAGTTAGAAAATGGATGCTCGCTGAAAACGTTGCCAGGTGGCGTGCGCAGTGTACACTGCAATATACTTATACATGTAGAACACATAAATAAACTCAGCTAAACCGAGACTACTGTTTGGGTTTCTCTGATGCGTTCCTTGCTTCCAGAGAATGATCCTTTAGAATTTCACCGACGACCTTCTCGATGTCTTAATTGAGGTCTCGGTCCCCAGCAGCATTTGTCTCCCGCACTACCAAGCTATTTCAGTCAAATTTCACTTGGAACATCCAGACAACTAAGAAACCATGGATTACCATGATATTTATTTGGCTATAAAACGCTGTTTCTTAATAAGTCTTATGAATCTCTTCAATGAGATGGATTTTCTATTCTTAAACAATTCCAAAATCTAGATCCGTCTTAAGACGGATTTAAATTTTGGGATTGTTTAAAAAGGAGAAAACCGCCATCTTATAACCGAGGAAATACGATATTATATGCGTCATTCAAGTTGGCCGTGGTCACTAAAAGGTTCTCCAAGTTGAATGAACTAATATGTTTTGTACTACAAAAAAGACGCTAAACTAAGAGAATCATTCATTTGTTTTTTATGCTTTCAGACACAAACGACAAAATGTAAAAAATATAATAATCTTGTCAAGTTCCCAGCATAAAATATGAGTTAAGGTTGAATTATTGGAGCTTATAGCAAGATAAACCCCTAAACATTTCATAAAGATCTTAATCTAAAACAAAATCTCATATAAGGTTAAGCTTTGTGTGCCACGAGCTTACTGTTTCAGTTCAACTGCTTTAAAATCCATTCTCACCCACTAAAGACAGACTTTTCCAATGCGGAATTTCTTGTCCCGCACCTCATGACCGTTACCTGTTTATGTCGGTAAATCCAAATTATTTCCATTTTAAATATATTTAAGACTTCAAACCCCAACAATTTGGTCGATCAGTTTCAGCAAATGTTTTACCGACATCACTGATAGGTTGGTTAAATTATACTTATTTCCAAAATCAACATACATGTACATAGTATACAACGTGATACAAATAATGTGATTAGAAGTGATAGGTTAAGAGTAATTTTGTAAGCGCGCATAAATTAATGTCGAACTTCGGTTTAAAAAGTACAAAGTTGAGGGTCAGCGTAGGTACCCCACATTGTATTAGTGTGGGACAAGGAAATCTATACCTGGGGTCAAACTATTTACGTAGGAAACTCGGCAAGCCTTGTTCCTGACAATATTCTGACCTTCGGGTCCCCTCTTACGTACAGGGTGTTTCATAATAATCTGATACACTTTCAAACTATGGCCTCTTCTCTGATATTACTGATATCAATACACTGTTTACAACAAAATTATCAACAGACATCACTATTTTGCATGCAAATAAAAAAACAATCACCGATGACGTCTGATGTCATACATGACGTCATCGAAATGTGTTATTTTTTAAGATTTTGCTGCCCATGGAAAAATGGCATGACATCCTGCAGCTCCTGGAGCAGCTTCTGTTACCTTCTCTCTGGTCTAATACACTTCTGTACCCCTTAAATCTTTTCAGTTCTCTGTTACCTTGCAGTCTGGTATACTCTCCTGTCTCTAAGATAAAGATTTCTCATCCTTCGGGTTAAAGAAATCATGGATCAACCTTCATAGTACAATTTAATGATGTCCTGGCACTTTTCCATGGACAGCGTTATCTTGAAAAATAACAACTTTTAATGACGTCATGTATGACGTAATAACGTCAGCGATTCCAATTTTTTCACAATGCATGTAAAATGGTGATCTCTCTTGATCAATTTGATGTTAACAATGTACTGATATCTATATTATTAGAGAAGAGGTAATAATTTGAAGATGTATCAGATATTATGAAACACCCTGTATATATGAAAGATACACTTTGAATAGCATCGGCCAACGAAGACGAGTAACCATCAAACAGTGGATTCGTTATACAAAAAAAAACACAAAAAAAAACACACAAAAAAACAGGACGCCAGGTTCTTATATTTAGAACTACAGGTTTCAGAAGGAAGCTGAAGAAATTACTCAATTTATTTTAAGTTCTCGTTGACATATACACTTACAAATGCTGTATGAGCTTACTAAATATTGAACTGATTTTAACAGTATATATGATATACTAAATGTATTCTCTACGGAATGTAGGCGATCACACAAGTTGATATTACCAAACACAAATGAACGCACATTTGCTATTGCTCAAAAATAAGAGATCATATGTTATTAAATTGATACCGTTCATACCTTGCCAACTAATCAAAACATATACATGTTACACTTTAAACGGTAAAGATAAAGGTTTCCAATAGGGACAGTGGGATTAGAGAGGCCCACTGTATCTAGGTCACAGCTTGTGAAAGGCGGAGCCCATCCCTCTCCCATTGATTTTTTTGTGTGTTTGTCATTGGGAGTAGCGCCGGCATACACCTGCAAATTGACAATTTTGGCTGAAACAAAGTATATACTCCAAGATACTAATCAGCATCACAATAACATTGCCCGATACCGTTTTGTAACGGACGTTGCATCGCTGTCTTACGTCTGATTGCCTTGGTGTTTCAACGACTTACTTTCAGAACAACAAAACGCGTTAAAATTCAACCGGGTATAATGATTTTGTTTTAGCATTGTCTGCAAAATTTTGGCAGTGAGTTAATCTAATTTCATTGAATCCCCCACCAACTTCTCATCTCCGCTCGAAAATTCAAGATGTGATTCTGGTAAATATTAAAACAACAATGCAGTGGTAACGAAATCTCTTCCTGGTTACTATTTGATACTTTTGTCGGTCGATCGCTAGTAGTAAATTCGTCTTAAAATGTAATAAACCTCGTGTACAATTGATGCAATACCAGTATTTTGTTTAAATAGCTATGTTAAATTGAACAAACCATTATTGGAAATGACAATGGCGCCAAAGTCCTCTGTGTGTTTAAAGTGAATTTTGAATCGTATTGTATCAGCGAATCGATTATACATGTAATTTGTGATTGACACCATGTAGTTTCTAGAACTTTGCGAAAGGGCTGTTCTTCCCTTTTGTTTGCTATTAATGCTCATATCTTCAGTAATTTTTAACCAATGGGATCTCTTTCGTCTCCAAAACTAGAAGAAAATCAATATACATGCATGCGTTCCGTAAAAGCCACAACTGTTGGGACACATTAAACAATTAATTCAGTTGTGGTTGGCGTGCCAATTAAGGAACCATAATTGGACTATCTGGCTTCGTGTAAAAATGCTACCTGAGTGGCAGGCAGTGCAGTTCTTAATTTTGTCGGCATTAGAATACCAAGAACCGATGTTTCCTTTGACAATAGCTGATTTAATGCTTAGGAAAAGAAAATGCCGCGACCCATGGTATTATCAATCAGTCCTGACACACAAATATCAAAGAACACACATTCACACAAATTTCAACTAATCTTTTGTAATGTATCTGTGCGTGAGCAAAATACTTATCAGAATAACTGGGCTACGCATTGCTAAGCAATATTCTGACACAGCTCTCCTTAACAGGAATGTAGGATTTGTGGTGATTTATTTTGCAAAAATTTGCCGTTTAAAGCATGTGAGACCATTGCTGATATCCTCGCCAATAATTTGACGTCAGACCGTGTTTCATAATGATTGACGATACCGCGTTTTTTTTTCAGGAAGAAAAGGATGAAACAGAAATGAAGAAGTGTTCCAGTTAAAATTGCTGGCTGGATATTTTACGCGATAGAAAAATGGCTGGGAGATTTTTAAGACAATAAAGACTTGTATGCGATTTTATATGTAAAAATCTAAATAATTAGTTTAAACAGCGATTTGTTGAGCAGGAAATATTTTCTTTGGTCAGTTGAACGTAGATATATCACTTGCATTCCGCGCTCGCGATATTATCTACTTTAAAAAGGAATTTGAAACACTGAATTAAAACTCAATGAATCGCCGTTCTATAAGTATGCAGAGGCAGTTGTAACAAAACCACATGTACAAACTTATAAACTATAGAATCATTGACAAATCCGAAATATTTATATACACGGACATGGGCCCCAGTCAGGAAGTGTCATACATACGCCATTTCTACGTACCTACATGTATCTGACTAGTCCAAGAATACGAAAGTCCGGTAACTGAAAGTCATAGTATGTTTCGACCGTGGCTATCAAGTCGGAAATAAGTTTAAATAGGACCACATTGTAGGGATCAACGAGGTCATGGTGTCTCCCTTACCTTAAAAGTTTTAAGAGTTGACACAGGCCCTTTTCTGCGATAGCCCTGTGACAACAATTTACTTGTGAGTAGCTTCCCTCTGTCAACAAAGTCTTGATTAGTTAGTTCCCATTGGAATGTACATGTAAGCTGTCTGTTGAAAAACTGCTGATCTCAACGTAAATATAGCCGATAAGAGATCCCACCATTTTAATGACATCGACGGTCACTTAAGAATAACAAAACGTTTATAATTTCTTACAAAACGTTTATAATTTCTTTTAATTTAGCTTTTAATTTGCCATGTTCTATTGTAGCATAGAGAAAACGAAGGTTTTGCTGTTGTCTACTTCAAAACGTAATTGGGCTTTTAAACTTTCCAAAATAACTTTAGAATTTGTTAGGCTCCACATCTGATTTACAACACTTCTGGTGAATAATACATCACAATATTTCTGAAGCCCATCCGTAATTACCGTAATTACTCCTGTAAGGATCTCAGAAAGAGACTTGTGGTGCACTTACGAGTAGCCGAGTAGCTTTGGATCTGTATGTAACTTTTGGATACAGTATAGTTTTGGAAGGTCAAGTTCTTCCTCTGCTACGGAAAACTCAAAAGGAAAGCAGGACCGACCCGTAGTTTCAAAGATTTTCCTCCTTAGACTACGAAGTACATGTATATAGTAGGTTTTCCTTACGAAGTGTTCTAACCAAGCTCCTGTCTCAAGCGTTTGATGTACCGTGTATTTGAAACAAACACAATATTGGTAGATGCCTTGTCTGCTGGACAAACGACATACTTATCATGAAGATCAGCTAGCTCAGCAACAACCTCAGGAATGTCAAAACCGATTTACATCGGTTGTCATGGTCGTGCTTAGCATAGAAAAGCGTTTGCTCACCAAAAACGCTATCGATTTTACTCAATCTGATAGTGTGTCAACTTCCATCTCCTCCTTTTTAGCCCATCGTTTGGCGTAGTCTTCTACAGAATCTGTTATTTATGGTATATTCTGTTTCCAACGAAAATTCTTAGGTTCCCTATATTTAGTTTTTTTAATAGTAACTTCTGCTGTAAGTTGCTTATTTTAACAATTACACGATCACCAGTTATAATGTGATCAGAAGGCTGGTAACATTACTTAGTGGAGCTGAAGGTGCGCTCAGGGAGCGATTGGGGGTTGGGGGGGGGGGGAGTCGCAGATAGCGTCCTTGGTGTTAAGACGTCGCTGAACATCCTTATAAATAACGATTTTGATTTCAGTAGGCGATGTATAACTGTAGGAAATAAGAGAATGATTTTGATTTTCAAAGTAAGGTGAAATAACTCCTCTGACATTCTTGTGATTTAGTATATTGCTTATTTAATAGCATCAAGACCCTATTTTTATGAAGTTTCGATTGGTATCCCCTGTGGAACCAGTACAAACGGGTCTTAACAGCCTATTTTAGCAATATCTAAATTAATGCTGGTCAGTTTATGACTAGGAGTGTTTGGGAAGAAACACTTTATGTTCAGAACCCTTGAACGAAGTGACTGAAATGTCGACAAAGGCAGTGCACATAAACTGTTACGATTATGACGAAGACATAAAGGTTGTTAAACCTAAGGAGGGAAGGTCAAATATGACATCGTTATGTAAACTAAAACCATTATATGACTTCTAGATCAACGTATAAACGTACCCATACCAAATTTAGTGCGACAGACGCGCGTTTCTGTATTCAACTTCTTCGAGAACCGTAAAAAAACTCAGTACATTCTCCGCGCTACAGCCCGAGCTTGCCAAATTTCCAACATAATCTATTTTATCATTGCAACCATAAGGTGCTGCAGTGCCTAGTTCACGTATCCAGTGCTCCTACTTTTGGTTTCGCTGTGTTATACTCAACTAGGATTATTTGTAGGGATATTATATGTGACACATTTCTTAAATATTGAATAAAATGGTCAGATTTTCTTCCAAATCAATGAAATGGTGTTCTTTTATAGTCTGGTACTATGACTTCTCACGTACAGTATATATCTCTGTCCTAAGATCACGTTTTAGCTGTTTTATCTTTCAATTCCATTTAATAGAAACAGTGATAGAAACACACATAACATGGAAACAAATAGCCTTTCTTGTAAAACCTTTTTTTTTGCTGTTTTGTTTTCACTACTAAAACACATGTAATATGCAGTATGTTTTACAGCATTTAGATATACACACTCAAATGATAATGACATAATTCAACAAGTAGTTTAAATAGGTAATTATACGAACAAGCATACTAAACTGTTGAAAATAAGTTAGGTCCTTTGAGTATTTCCCACAGACACAATGTTACAATGTCAAGGGCTATGCTTGAATTTCCCCCAAGAAAAACCTTATCCATGGCTTGGACTATACCTCTAGGTCTAAAGAGTGGTTCTTGCTAATATCTTTACAAAATTTCAGTCAAAAGCACCGAATGTCTGTCTACCAATTACAATTTGTATAGGCCTACCGATTTTCTTGTGGATGTTACTATAATAGAAATGATACTAGTATCAGCACAAAATCAGTACCTTCGCTTAATTCGTAAGATGTATGACGTAATCCTGTTTGTAAATATTGATACACAAGAAAATAAAATTAAATCAAATACAGCTAGTTTTGTTTTACGTCCATGTGGAATTTTAGATGAGATTAAACTTCTTTTAAGCAATTAATTTAAAACGATATAAACGCCGCATGAAAGCTTTTGAATAACTTCGCGATATTTTGTAAGCGAAACAAGAGCCGTTCGCGTGACACTTTTATATCAGAAACGGTGGAAACAAACTTGAATAAAATATTGGGCTGCACTTTAATATTATATTAAATGCTTTTTGTTCCCGATCGTTACATAGTCTACTTTGCTAAAGTATACGTATTTTCAACAATAGACTTCATACAACTGCCTTAAGTGTCTCTCTATTTCACCATTTTCAAATAAATTGTTTCCACTAACTTTCATTTAACCACACATTATCATCTCTCAATCTAGGGTAAAGGGTCATAAAAAGATGAATTCAGCTTTAGGTAAATTTCTTCAACAATCAGACTGCTACAAAAGAAAATGTGTTCTCTCGAGAGCAATTGTGTATAATGAAAAGCTCTGATCAGCGCTATCTCTTTTATTAGTATCCATACACCATAAAGGTCATGAGAAACAACAGCGTTTCAATTAACGTAAAACATAAAATGCGCTACTAGTTAATGCATGTGCACAATAGACTGTCAAACTCTTAATAGTCTAGTATGTGCCATCCCATCCATTATTCAGGGGAAATGTTCTGCCTGTTTTTAAGTAAATATAAGAAGTTGTAAGAAATAATTTGTTGTTTATGAGTTCTTCCGTTGGTTTTAATTACTTAATTAGCATGGCCACATGCATAGAAAACTAACCACCAAGTATCATTTTCCAAGTCAAGATTACTTTCTATAATGGAATACCCAAGGCGATGGCGCCGTATTATGTCATTGTATCCTTTGTGGTTATTGAATCAACCATGAAGTTTTATAGTTCCTATCAATTTGAGTGTCAATGATATTTGAGCCGAGACGTGAGAAAACCAACAATGTGGCTGTGCGCCCAGCGCAGACTCAGATCAGCCTGGGCATCCGCCCAGTCTGATCAGAGTCTTTGCTGTCCGCGTGGAGATAGCTGAGACCCTTAGCTACCCTTAAAGCGCTTTGCGAAGAGTCTGATCAGACTGGGCAGATGCCCAGGCTGATTTGAGTCTGCGCTGGGCGCACAACCACATTGTTGGTTTTCTCGTGTCGTGGCTCATTTATCTCTCAAGGGCACAGTCATGACAGCTTATGCATAATACGTAAAGATAAATCACATCATAATGATGTTTTCCACTGTGTATGCCTAGGCTGTTTTCTTTAAATACAAGTGCATGAAAGGAGTTTGTATATTTTATTGGGGGAGTTTGTCTGGGATCAAGGTCGGTCATATGCTTCATTACATTAATATTATACACACTTTTCTGATTTTATAAGACACCCACGGGAAGTCCAATTCACAGCAACATTTCTACTGGGCAAATATGCAACTGAAGAGGACATAACCGCGTTGTAACAATATGGCTGCTTCTAAATGTATTTCCGATCTGTTGGCCATGGCCAATACATCCCCATGTATGAAAAAATTTCTGCTGTAGGTAAATAAGCAGTTTATGTAATAACTTTATGCTTGCTACTCGCGAGCGCCTGTGTCAATGATTCTGCGATTCACTCATGAGTTATTTCTCCATGGACAGATCGTGTTTGACCCAACTAAACTGTTTTTATTTCGTTTATGGTTCTTCTTTCAGTATCTTGGATCAGATGTGCATAGTCACCTTGGCCTTTCTAGCTATCGGCATTAACAGATCTATAGCTGACGACCTGATAACTAATATATTGTGTTTACTTAATACAGAAGAAAATTGTATTAATTCAAGACAAACGTCCGAAATTTTGTGACAAAATTTGACCACAAATGATCGCTTTTTCGATTACATGTTCTTTCTTTCTGCCTGTCAAATCATAGTCAGGCTCTCAATTACAGGAATTTCAACTTCACGACCGAAAGTTTGTGGCACAATGATGCAAAGAAAATGTCTGCTCTTGAAATAATTCGGAGACATTATGACACCGTCGATTTTCTATAATGTGACTGCATTCACTGAGTGACTTATTTCCGGTTTGATGGCCATGGCCAAACCATACTCAAGCTCTCGGATACCAGGGGCCGTATTCATGAAACGACTTAAGTGGTTGCTATGCTGTTGCTAAGGCTAAATTTCGTTGAAGGAGATTCCTTACAACTATGAAATTTGCTCTGGAGGAACAGTCTTACAAAGACTGTTCCTCCAGACCAAATATCATAGTTGTAGGGAATCTCCTTCAAAGACATTTAGCCTTAGCAACAGCATAGCAACCACTTAAGTCGTTTTATGAATACGGCCCCAGACTTTTAACACGACTGACTCTTCCCTCTGATACAAAGACATCGCAGGTAGGCGATGCCTACTCCTCGCGAGCATTTGTTTTCATCTGTTAATATTGAGCTGAAAGTTTCATATATATTTTTTTTCAATTTAATATTTCTGTCATTTACGAGTGTCAATGTTTCTTTGATTTATGAATTGGTAAACTGACCTAATCTTTTATGAAAACAGGTGGTCTTACCCACAGGTATGGGTAATATATCATTGGCTTTACCGCCATTTTTTCAAGGGAGACTATATTTAACAAAATGGAGCTTACATCCCTAGTATTTAAACTACTTCCCAAATGGCGTTAATGTTTCGTTTGTATTTGATTTTTCTGTGAGTTTTGTTATTTGAATGTAGCCCCTGAGAAGAATAGAAGGAAACAAATACATGAAGATTAGATTTATCTCCCTTAAAGATATATTCAGACAAAGTAATTGTAAACGGGAATCGCATTTGGTTGACCTTAACCTCTTCAGTCATTGTGAGGTTTGTTTGTTTGATTTAATGCTTAACGTCCACGGTAAACAACTATGGTCATATCGGGACGGTCAGTTAACCTAACCACACTATTCCTGGGCAGGCTTAGACCTCCTAAGCGGTTAACCAGTACTAAGTGCACATACTTTCGCCAGTAACTGGCGAAAGTATGTGCACATAGTACTGGTTATTAATAATCGCTTAGGAGGTCTAATACACAGTTCCGAGAGTAGCCGCTAAGCTCCGCCTACTTAGTTACTGTTACTACGTCTCACAAGCTTACACAAAGATGGCGGAAAAACAAATTACAAATGCAAGTGTCTGCTAAATGTTGGCGATCTATGGCGAAGAATCAGCCTCCTCATGACCTACACATGGCAGTTGGTGCATCATGCATTTCCAATGCGTTCTGTTCTTGCAGAGCAGGGTAAGTTTATTAAAAGTGGTGTTAGTTTGTTTACTTTAAACAGGTGTCCACCGCTTCATTAATTGTTAGGTAAAATCACAGACTTATGTTGGTCAATCCACGTGCGATTTGTTTGTGAGACTATGTCACGTGCACAGGTGTCCTTGCATTGGCCAGGTGTACGCTATCATGTGATTTTGTGTGACATTCTGGGAGTGGCTCAGAACTGTGTATTGTGAGGTAAATTTCTGATTAAAAGACGTTTGACGGATTTAGATGTATTCATATTTAGATGTACTGTACATAGGGTTTATAATGATGTATCAACAGCAATTTCATAGTGAAGTCAGTCCTTTTGTATTTTTTGATATCGGTTTGATTTCGGACATCCTTTTTGCCTACAACAATTATAGAAGAAAGAAAATTGAAACTTGTCATGTACGAACGTCTTTGATAAACATAATATCATATGTCGCTTACTATGCGCTTTCTTGACAAGGAAAACAAAGACAGATTATTAATAATTTATAATTCCAAGAAGTAATATGAGATGTCTCTATGAGATATCTCTAAAAGACCGAACAGGATAATTTATGCTATTACTGTTCATCTTCAAGAACTTGAAAACTACATTAAGTTTGAAGGTACTCAGGGAAGGTCACGGTAGAATAACAAACTTTAGATACCGAAACATTTTTCGAATAACCCTATTCCTTTTAACGCGTATTATACTTTTCAAGTATATTTTGTTCCTACTGATAACCCACTGGGTACACAACCTTAAATCAACCTTGATTCAACGTCATGACGTTGAATCAATGTTGATTCAAGGTTGTGTGCCTGCTGGGAACCTGCGCATAGTGAGTCAAAGTAAATATAACTTAAGTTGGTGAATCAAGGAAGCAGTTTCACGTTTTGTTTGTACATTTCCTTTGTGTTGTTTTGTGATCTGAGGTGTAATGATGCTTCGGGCGATAAGAGTCGGATTGAGGCTGCATAAATTAGGTTGAAGCCCTCAACTAGTATTTTTATCCTGACCGTTCCAAGGCAGTTCTATTCAACATTTGTACACCATGTTCACCGGGTTATCGCTAACTTGTTCCTCGTTTTGTTTCGTAATAATTGGCTGCGTTTTTTCAATGTGACTGCGGGTAACTTCAGCTATCTTACTTACTTATTAGCTAATGCACTAAAATTTCGCTACACTAAAACAATTTGTAGTTTCGGCCAATAAAGCCTCATCAGACCCATAAGTAAAAGTAGAAGAAGAAGGACTCAAAAAATAAAAACGACACATCCTGTCTAGCAAAGAGGAACTGTACCAGAAGAACTACCTTGGAACGGTCTGTTGTAAAAACCACTGGGGATTTAAAACGTTTTTATTTACCCATTTATGCCCAGTGGAATGTTCAATCCTTACTCATTTATGACCACGTAGAATGTTCAATCCTTATGAAATGGATTAGTCCATTTGTCGATTAAGAGGTTTCTAGTTTAGTTTATTCATATCGTTTTTGTCTTATTTAATAAAATGCCCCTTGGTCTTATGCAGATAGTGTAAACCCTGATCAAATGTCGCGTTTTGCGGATCTGTGTCTGCACTGTTTGCTTAATATCCTGTTTATGGGACGTTAAGCAGTAGTGGGTTAAGATGATAACATTTTTATGTTAATTTGTCGTACTTTCCTATGATGCAAAATGATGCAAAACTGATAATTAAGAAACAGACAGTTTTCCTTTTTTACGGCTTTTCCAGATTTCTGATATCAAAATTGAAATTAGAAATATACAAAATTAAATTTAAAAAAATAAAATTTATCTATTATAGCTAGGATTTTTTTATACGACTTTACAAAAATATATATATAACAGTTACTCTAAGTAAATCTGATGAGCTATGTTTGTGTACATGTATATCAACATGACTGAAAACAATCTTTTGCTACCGATCTTACTATATCTGCCATGAATACTGTCTTTTCTGATACACAAGAAAGCGCGAAAGTCTTTGAGGTAATTACTGGTTCATGGCAGCATAGTAAAGAGAGGATGGGTTTTCAAGTGATAAATTCAGCGGTTAGTGCAAATAAAATTGAGCCGCGACGTGACAAAACCAACAAAGTGGCATGTGCGCGCAGTGAAGAATCAAATCAGCCTGGGCATCCGCCCAGTCTGTTCAGAGTCTTCGCAGTGCGCTAACAGGGTAGTGAGGCGTCTAAGCTACCTCCAAGCCGACAGCGAAGGCTAATCAGACTGCCAATAGGTGGATGTTCAGGCTGAACTGAAACTTGGCTGGGCGCATTTGTTACTTTGTTTGTTTTGCGTGGCACGGCTTAAATACTCTATTATGTTTGTTTGGCAATTTCAAGGCAATTTCCAATAAAATGCTCTGATTAGATTGCTTTTTCGTCAATGACAGAAGCAGATATCAGCGAAAGAAGAATTTAATATAAAGGAGACCAACAATCATCATGTTCATGTGAGAAAATTGCGAGAATGTTCCTGTGATAACAATTCATAAAATAACTGCGCTTTATAATATATACTTAAAACCAAAAGTAGCTTTACAGTTTTTATCGAATATTTTCATTACTGTTACAGTATCATTTTCATTAAAATAGAAATATTTCAGTTAGCTTCTCAGACTTGTCCAAACAGATTTCAGGAAAGATGATTTATTCAAGTCATTACACTATCGAAATATCTTTGCTTACATTCAAAACGAACAATTTGCATTTTCTTACAGATTCTTAAGCAGACCAGAGCTTTGGACACAAAACTTTAAAGACCGTTGATTATCAATAAAACCGCCTACAAAATATTTGCTCATCTGGTTGGTATAAAACTGCCAATAACTTTAGGTTGCTTCACACTTAGATTGTCTCATTTTGAATTGAAACAGTAGTACTGAAGTTTTAGATAATTCTTAAAGCCCTATATCCGAAAACATTTGATTCTTTTTATCGGCGATTTGTTTGGACTTCTTCTGAGAGTACGCGACATCAGACAGCTTATAAAAAATAGAAAAAAATGTCTAGCAGTTTAATTACATATAGTATGCGCTCTAAAGTTACTTATGGCTTTAAGTATATATGATACATGTAGTGTTGAACAATAATCCCGCTGCTGGTTACCTTTAAACATCTCAGTTCTGTCACGTATACAAAAATAAAAATTATCTCGTTACTTGCAACGTTTTCATTCACAAGATCATGCAAAATACCATGTTGCATTACTATATGCGCTAGTAAGATGTGTGTAAACAGTACATTGCATTACAGTCCATGAGAACTTGTGGCCCAACCACATTGTTTGTACTTATTTTTGTACAAAGGCAATAAAATATGTTTGAATTGCATTACAGGCAGTGCTGTGTGTGACGATCAACCAGTGAACAAGGTGAGTAATGACAATTGTGGCATAGTTCATGATTTTTTGCATCACTTCAGCAAAATTAATATTCTGCTAAAAAAATCCAAGCAGTTTCATTTCCAGTTAAAATGATATTGAGCCGCGACACGATACAACGAACAACGTGGTTGTGCGCCCAGTGCAGACTTAGATAAGCCTGGGTATCCGCCCAGTCTGATTAGAGTCTTCGCTGTCCGCATGGAGGTAGCTTAGACCTTTAGCTAGCCTTTAAGCGCTCAGCGAAGAGTCTGATCAGACTGGGCGGATGCCCAGACTGTTCTGAGACTGCGCTGGGCGCATAACCACTTTGTTTGCTTTCTCGTGTTTTCTCGCTCAAATACCTGTTCAAGACTGAAGTGAAACTGGCACTTTTGATCTGTCGTTTAATCACAGTAACCACAGACATGAAACCAATTTAGTACAATGAGAAGCAAAGATTTGGAACCTTATAAAGACAATAATTATTACGGTGGCAGGCTTTATAAATGGCCTTGTTATCTGCATTGCGTAATAGGCAGTCAGAAATTAGGTCAGCAATGTATTATACTAAGTTCAGATAAAAATACATGGAGATGCCCAGAAATGCTCCGATTCAGAAGGCACTAAAGACATCATATAAGAGCAGAACAACGAACCCGATAACAGATACAGCCTGTCTAATGGAGAGAAATGAACAAACAACACCGCCACTATTATATTTATACTCCTGTAGACTCGAACTGATTTTATTCGCAAACCTCAAACGCCTCTACTATTATACTCCTGTAGGCTAAAATTGATTTTATTCGCAAACCTCAAACGTAGTCCTACTAATTTGGATTTTAGTAGGGCAAAGGCCTACTGGGCTTGCAGTAGGTGCGGGTGGGGCTAGTTTTGGTAATTTTTCTCTCGCCTATCATCTCTTCTCTTCCTCACCCTGGAAGATGGCTCGATATAGACTAAATACTGTCTCAAAGAGCGCTTACACCAGAAAACATCCAACCAAACCAAATTAAAGGTAGCTGTGTTACATTTACGTTCAACAAGACTAAATACTGTCTCAAAGAGCGCTTATACCAGAAAAACATCCAACCAAACCAAATTAAACAATAGCTGTGTTATAGTTACGTTCAACAAGACTAAATACTGTCTGAAAGAGCGCTTACACCAGAAAACATCCAACCAAACCACATCAAACATAGCTGTGTTACAGTTACGTTCAACAAGTTGTCCTTCTACGTGATGGCCTCACATCACATAGTGTTGTCTGAGGAACCACTCACGGTCATACAATGTATGCATATTGATTGGAGTATCTTATCATGCATGTAGTTGGCTGCAAAACGATTATACTATAACCCTTTCAAAATCTATTTGATTAGAAATTCGACAGGCCCTGTCAAAGAAGCCTTTTGAAGCTTACCTGGCCCCGAGGTTATAAAACATTTTTCATGCTCAACTCAGCTAAGTATGAAATTTTACTTGCTGATAAAGAGCAACTTACTGATAAGTACGTACAGTTGTTTTCTTGCTCATTTTAGCTGAGTATGAAATTTTCTCTGCTTTTGAATATGAAAAATGCCAACAACAGTTGGCTTTTTCATATTCATAGGCAGATGAAGTTTCATGCTCAGCTGAGTTGAGCACGAAAAAAGTTTCATAACCTCGGGGGCCTGTTTGCCGAAATAGCCCTTCAAAAGCTGTGTCCACTGTTAAATGAATATAATTGAGCCCCAACACGACAAAACCAACACTGTGGTTGTGCGCCCAGCGCAGACTCAGATCAGCCTGGGCATCCGCCCAGTCTGATCAGAGTCTTCGCCGTCCGCTTTGGGGGTAGCTTAGACTCTTAGCTACCCTTAGAGTCTGATCAAACTGGGCGGATGCCGAGGCTGATCTGAGTCTGCGCTGGGCGCACAACCACATTGTTGGTTTTCTCGTGTCGCGGCTCATATGCTGTAAGTGGAGCAATGCCTTTCCTTTAGAGTTGATACTCATTTAGAAGTAAAGGCAAAATGAAAAAAATAAAAGAGATGCTTCTCGAGGATGTTTACCCATTCACCTTTTAAAACTCAGTAGGGTCAAGTCGGGTAACTTCGGACAGCGGGTAAATTCGGACATACCATTGCAAACAGTGAAAATTCAGATGAGACGGCTCATGATGAGCCGTCTTATCAGGATTTTTACTTTGTCCAGTTAATTTTGTTTTAATTCAAAACAACTGACAAAGGAAACAATGTCACTGTCCGAATTTACCGGCTGTCCGAATTTACTCGACTGGACATAGCTTTCTTGATTGTGTCCTCATTACCGTCTACGTAATTCTCCTTCAATTAAGATAGCAGTGCTTGACAAAAATGAAGATGCAGATATGACTGATATTTCTTTTGGTACCAGTCAGATCAAAGTATACGCTTTTTTTTCTACCCACCAAGAAGCTTGGCCAAATCCCGCTCAGAACATTTTTATTTTTCAGCATTTACATCAACACACTGGTCTGGCATTTATCACAGGCAACGAAGGCAACGTACTATAAAATTTGATTTTTTTCGCATACCTCTTTGATTAATTTCAAACTGTTATTCTTACGGACCCGGCAGTTTGTTATACCTCTTAGTCAGACCGGATTTTTGAAGAAATTCCGTCTAGTATATATGCAGTGCTTGAATAAGTTTCTTTACCGATTCGTTGCATAGACGTTGTAGTCCGAAAACTGTTTTCAAGCATTTCTTGAATATGCATATGAATTCAGTAAAACTTTTGATTCCTATTTTAAGAGCCGGGGATCGGATGGTCCGTGAGACTATACTTCTGAAACAAACTTATCCTGATAAGCGGAACAAGCAAGATTCATGTACGTTTTCTTCGTTACCTGTGTTGAATGCCAGACCAGTGTGATCAAATAGGCGTCGCGTTGATAGGGGCTTAGGACACGGCTAACCTGAACGCCTCATATGAGCCGCGACATGACAAAACCGACAAAGTGACATGTGCGCTACTCGAAGACTCAGAAAAGTATTTGCTGGGCGCTTAAAGGCTAGCTAAGGATCTTAGCTAGCTCCATGCGGACAGCTAAGACTCTGATCAGGCTGGGCAGCCTGCACATCATTGCAAATTTCGCATATACAAAATATGTATTTTGGGGAATCTAACAAGTGAAACATGAAGATTGTGATCAGTTGTCGCAGGTTCGCAGGCTGATTTTGGTGTTTACTCAAAGCAAAGGTGTTAAGGTCTCTTCTAACGAAAGTATTTGTTCCACTATATAGGGTATTTATGGAAATTGCCTAGGAGAATAAAATTTGACAACATGAGCTAATCTTCCTGTCTGCACTTGAAATAAAAATAAGACCATACATGACATTTAGCCAGGGCAATGGTTTTTTGGTTCTGTACGCAATCAGGAAGAAACTTATTCGGTGGACAATCCTTCATCGAAGAACAGTATAAAATGATCAGCGACACGACAAAACCAACAAAGTGGTTGTGCGCCCAGCGCATGACCCAGATCAGCCTGGGCATCCGCACAGTCTGATCAGAGTCTTCGCTGTCCGCATGGAGGTAGCTAAGACCATTAGCTACCCTTTAAGCGCTTAACAATGAGTCTGATCAGACTTGGCGGATGCCCAGGCTGATATGAGTCTACGCTGGGTGCACAATCACTTTGTTGGTTTTCTCGTGCCGCGGTTCAAATGATCAATCAATTGTCTGTGACATAGAAGAAGAACAAGAAGTAACCATTTAAGGTCACTAGTTGCCATTTTGTTAATGATTGCATGGCGTCATCGGAGAGCACTATATATTATACATTATAGTGCAAACCTGTAAAGTTTGGAATATTTATTTTTCGTGTTCACGTTTTAAATCAATGAATAATTTGCTTTGACTGAGTTCATCTATGTTGAAACAAGAAAACAAAGGAATCGACTTGATTAATTTGGTTACATGTACTTCTACTTTTGTTATTGTTAATATTATTGTAATATAAACAGCTTTTGGGATTAAACCTTCAAATTAATTATTCTGATACATTTAACCGATGGGGCAAGCTTATGCATATTATTTAGTAAAACTTACATTGTATGTTACAGAATAAAAAAAAAAAAAAAAAAAAAAAAAACTCATTTCACCGTTCTGTTTCCTAGACAAAACCAATATACAAGTTAAAAAATATACCCAAAACAGACTGCCTAAATAAATTCTGCACCTGCCGCAAGCACAGCCGGTCCTTGTCCTGTTAGATATTTTCCTGTTATTCCTGTAAATGCCTACAGAAAAGCGCAGATGGAATGGAAACTGTGAAGACCTTAATCATTATGATTCCTAAGGTACAGTCTGATCTCGGTTTCCACTGTTTGTACAGACCTATCTGCCCGAAAACGTAGGATCTCTACGGTAGATATTGTTAGTGTGTGCTAAAACTATATTTAGTCTGAACGATTTCACCATGAACAATAACTCTCTTTTGTTTTAACAAATCAAACAAACCAGAGTTATTCAGTATCCAAATACCTTAAGTTAGCACCAAAAATATGAAGACACATAGAAATGCAAACATATGAAACAAATCAATAACAAAAGGGGAAGCAAGCACAAAAAAAAACAGAAGCAGCGTCTAGGAACGGCCATTAAGGGATTTATCGGAGATTGATAGGAGCTGGGCGGCTGGCGGGAGGTGGGGGGGGGGGTCCCGAGTTGAGAATGCTATGAACCGCTTTCAAAGTGTTTCTGGCTGGACTAACGATAAGTGAAAAAGAACGTGCCCTGGTCAAAGTCATTTCACTGTTTGTACAATCCTGCAGCCATAGTTTTAATTTGTATAGATATAATCACACTGGCTGGCATTCAACACAGGCAACCAAGACAGCGTACAAGGAACCTGCTTGTTCTGCTCATCAGGATAAGTTTGTTTCAGAAATATAGTCTCACGGACCATCCGATCCCCTACTCTTGAAATAGGACTAAAAAGTTTTAATGAATTGGAAAGCATATTCAAGAAATGCTTGAAAATGATTTTTGGGCTACAACGACCAGCCAACGAATTCGTGAAAAACCTTATTCAAGCATTGCATTTAAACTAGACGGAATTTCTTCGAAAATCTGGTCTGACTAAGAGGTCTAACAAACTGCCGGGTCCGTAAGAACGATAGTTTGAAATTAATGTAAGAAGTATGCGAAAACAATCGTGTTTTAAAGTACGTTGCCGCGTTGCCTGTGTTGAATGCCAGACCAGCGTGATAATGAATGAAACATAATTCAGTGGTCGCCTTTCTATGACTGAAGCCTTGTGCTATCGTTATAAAATATTTTCGTTCCGCAAAATCTTCATTTCCTCAATTCGCACTTGAATATGCTGAGTCACGCTTTATACACATTTGTCAACGGAAGCATTAAAATGCAACAACATGCACTCATTCATTCTCATTAGCAGGAGAAAACGTGGCATTATTACAGGTCTCAGTTTAAATTAGCAGGACTTGAAAAATTATCCATTAAACAGGTTCATTGGATTTGCAGGCAGATAATCTCAAACAAAAGCCTACAGAGTTGACTTGAGGAAAAATATTGCGAATGCATATTAATCAGTCATAGAGCACGCAATTGTCTTTCTAGCATGTCGCAGAACTTATGGAAACTTGCTTTTCCGTTTACATTGGTGGGACTGGAGAAAAGACAGATCGGACCAGAGATATATTGGGTACGCTCGGCATAATTACTTGATTAAACCTGAGCAACAGCCTGGTATTTGTCTGGCTACCCGAAAATATGTATTTTTCCTCGGGCCACTCTAAAATATGTAATACATAATTGGGTCGCTTGAGAAAAAATATTGCGAATGCATATTAATCAGTCTTAGTGCACGCAATTGTCTTTCTAGCATGTCGCAGAACTTATGGAAACTTGCTTTTTAGTTGAAATTTGTGGAACAGGAGGAAAGACAGATCGGGCCAGAGATATATTGGGTACGCTAGGCATAATTACTTGAGTTAACCCGACCAATAACCTAGTTCTGTCTGGCTACTCGAATATATGTATTTTTCCTCGGGCTACTCTCAGATATGTAATACATATGAGTCGCGACAAGAGAAAACCAACTAAGTGGTTGTGCGCCGAACGCAGAATCTGATCAGCCTGGGCATCCGCCCGGTCTGATTAGAGTCTTCGATATCCGCATGGAGGTAGCTGAGACCCTTAGCTACCCTGTAAGCGCTTAGCAGAGAGTCTGATCAGACTGGGCGGATGCCCAGGCTGATCTGACTCTGCGCTGGGCGCACAACTACTTTTTGGTTTTCTCGCGGCTCATATATTATCTTCGATTAGCCCGAGGAATACCTGGCTATTTCTCCGGTTTACCAAAGTAAGTATGCCAAACGTGCCCATTACAATAACGCTTAATATCAATATTAGAAATGCCTCATCTAGACTGGTTGACATTCAGTCAACATTTTGATAAGGTTTTTCATCTAGGACACTTACCTTGTCTAGAATTCTAAGATGGAAGGGTCAATTGCATTACAGAATATATAGCGTTTGCGACACGAGTGCCCAGTTTAGTTAGATGAAAAGACAAGATAAGGCTAAGCTGTGCCGGGCATCTCTGACAAGTTACATAACCTCAGTAATACATGAGAAAGAATGCAAGTTTCTATATATCATATGACACAAAATCACATTTTATTCGCAATTAAGGCATCGCGACGTCGAGAATTTACCATTAGTAAGTGCATATAATTTGCATTATACTGGACTAAATGTGTTACCAACTTAAAGGCATTGCGTTAAACAGTCTCAGAACCGACGCCATATGATAAATAAACATGTGATAAATAGGATAAACATAATCAATTAAACCGAGTCTGCTATTTAATATTTTCTATTTTTTTTTACATGTGTTCATCTTTCTTCAGACTTTTTTGCTGTTGTGGCTATCAGAAATTAAAATTACTGATATTTTCTTGAGTATGCAATCTTCTGGAGAAGACATCTGTGTGATAATTTGTGCGATTTCTTTTTATCGTTTGGATCGATTATGCAAAGTGTGATTTTTAATGCTCTACATTATTGAATCCTTTTTTTTTTTCAAATATTAATATTTTGTTATCTCCCAAATTTCACTAACGGACTAGCTATTAGAATAAGAAAAATATCAGACAACTCGTGTAATGGTTTTAGTTTTCACTGACATTTAATATTTGGTGTTTTGCAATATGTTATTACAGTCCAACCTATATGAAGCAAGCACCTAAGGGATAATCAAAATCTGCTTGCTTAAGACAGGTGCTTGTTTAATACAGGTACATTTCAATGTATTCGCTTGTTTTGGGATCTGAAAACATGATTGTTTCACACAGGTTGCTTGCTTAATTGAGGTGGCCACTAAGGCAGGTTTTACGGTATTCTTAGTTTTACTGACAGAGATGATTGTGCATCTAACCATACTACTGTCGTTCTAGAGAGGTAGGTCAACTAGAGAACCTATCAGAATGGCTAGGCGTCAAATAAACCCTCAAGTAGCCGGATCATTGCTAGATGTTGCATTCTAAATCCAAACATTTCGTAAAAAAAAAAACATTCTGTTTTCTGTTTAAGTGTTTAAAAAGACACCATCAGTCTAATCGAAACATTTTCAGAGATAACATAGTTATCCAGACAAGCAAACACTTCCCTCCCAGCTTCACTCCTACAAAGTAAGCACTTAGCGCGAATAGATTGTATAACTTTTAAGATCTGAAACTTAGAGTGAGTGAGTCAACTCCTGTTTAACGTCCCACCAACAACGAGGCCATATGGAGACGGGACCTCGGTTTAAAGTCTTATACGAAAGACCGGAGAAGCGGGGGATCAATCTTGGTACCCCTGGATTGGTAGTCCGTAGTGTTATCCACTACACTACAGCCGCTCCTATCTGAAACTTAGAAGTCACGTGGCTTAATTCATTTCCAAAACATCGTTGCATGTATGCTGTGTTTGTAACATGAAAGTATGCACAGTTCAGACAAACTTTATGAACGTTATTGCTCAGGAAAGGGTTCTCCTTCTAAAGGAGCAGACATTCTTAGTCATTCAGCACTGAAAGGGTTAACATTCTTCATTAACATTGAGACAACGGCGTAACCTCCCGGGGTTCCATACATCTTCCTTTAGTTAATCGCTCAATTTTGTTTGAAATTATGTTAGCTGATATGAATGCTTTGCAACACACCTTTATTGAGTAATTGGGACTAGATTGAGTATGAGAAACAAAACAGAACAAAATGACAGACCGGCGGTGTCTTCAAACGTCACAGCGCATACCTTATAGTTTCCTAATATTTTAATAGATAAAGAGAACGGGAAGTAATCATGATTTAAACGCCAAAGTGTGAAGTAGAAGCTATAAAGAGTCAAATACGAAACACAAAGTATGAACTGTGGTGTGAACTGTAAAATATGAACTGTAAAATATGAGGTGTGAAGTGCGAAGTAGCTATGAAATGTGAAGCATGAACCGTAAAGTATGAACTGTGACGCATGGACTGTGCAGTATGGACAACTCCATTAACGTTAAAACTAGTCTTTCAGTTTCATTTCTTGCCCTAATCTGCGTATGACCTATGTGTTGGTGGGACGTTTATCTCACTCTTTTATTTTTTAGCCCCACCCCCCCTTCTGAATAGGAGTCAGCTCTTATACGAAAGAATTTGTTCTCTGAGAAAAAGTCTGTTTTTGGAAAGGTTTCATTTTCCAGTGAACAAAACGGGAAGACATAAACGTTATTTATAAAAATAGCGAGGAAACATGGGGTATACCCATTTCCTTTTAGATCGTGGAATACTTCTTATTATATGTTGACAAAGCATGTTATTAATATGCCATAACAAAAAAGAAACCATTAGGCCTTGACTTGTTTAAACCATATTTTATTCATAAACGTTTATAAAATGCGTACAAACATGTACATACATCAACTTATCAGGATTTGAACATAGGCCTTGACTGATTTCAGCAGAGGAACTCACATGTCAACTGTGTCGTAAGCCGTATCAAAATTTATTTCTAGACACAGTGAGACTGAAAGGGTCCAAAATGTGTGACACGATATTTAACCCATTTATGCCCAATGGACTATTCTAATTTTATCAAACGGATGAGTCCACCTGCCAGTTAAAGGGTGGCTAGTTTAATTGTTTTAACAGTTTTATCATATTTAAAGCAGAAACACACATCTGATTTATACAAATGGTGAAGCGCCTGATCAGACGCCACATTTTGTGGCGTCTGTTCTGGTTCAGCACTGTTTGTCCATGTCCCATTTTTGGACGCTTGGTATAATTGGGTTAACCTCCTCAAGAAGATAAACCTCATGCTTGCACAATACGAATACAAAAAAAAAAAAAAAAAAAAAAAACAAGATTCCTCTTTCTCAGCAAACGCAATCATATCTGCTGCTTTGATTCCGCAAGAGCAGCATGACATAGTATTAGTATTTGCTAATATAAATAAACAGTGTGGTTGTATATTCTTAATCCCAAATATTTAAAGTCTTTTCAGAGCTGATTTAATTATACGATAAAAAGAAATAAAGTAACGCTAAAAAGATAAATAAAAATGTTTGTTTTGAGCAGGTTAATGCTCAAATTACTCTGAGGCATCTGCTTAAGTTATAATCCCTCGACTGTAGGACGTCATGTTACAAGCAATCCATCATTTCATATCCAATTTTATTTGTGATTCTTTTATGGTGCCAGTTAGATGACAATTTATTTGAAGGAAACTCTAAAGTGCTCTTTTTCTCTCTTGGATTCTCTCTGACCTTTCTGTTTGCAAATATATAAGGAAATGATTATTCTGTGTTCATTAGCTTTTATGAATGGCTTTAAGGGAAATTCTGTAGATGTAATTTGTGTAACTTGATTTACTCTGTCTAGACAAAAGTTCTTACATCGGCAGATAACAATATGGAGAAGCTATGTCACTATTTTCATTTGTTTCAGTTTATCCTTAGTTTTTATCCTTATTTAGTGAGCTAAAAGAACCGTATTAATTCAGCTATAAAATGGTATTTTTCCATTTCTACAGAGACCCCAAATATCTACGAAAAATCAGTCTTATAAAATTCTACCTTAAAGGGCTACTACACTGTTTCTTGACTATTTCCAGAAATATTCCCAATTAACAGATATTTATGAGAGAAACAGATTGCTGAAAACCACATCAAAAAATTCCTACCCAAACTGTAATTATTGACAATTAAAGTTATGCAAATTAGATTTTAAGCCCCGCCCACTTTTTCTTTTCTACAGCTTTACTTGCATAATGTGATTTGGATTCCAGTTATTATTAACATATTCTGATGCAAAATTTTCAAGCTTTTTTCATGAGATGATGTAACTTGTCTCACTAAATCTATTTTAGGGGAAAAAAGTGTAAAAAAAAAATTCAAAATATAATTTTTTTAAAATTTGAATTATATGAATGACTCAAATGACGTCATAAGAGTCCTTGCATATTTTTTAGCTAATTAAAATTTAAATTGCTTATAACTTTTTAACCATTTGGAATTTTTCCTTGCAGTTTTCGACATTCTTTTAGACAAGACAATACCAGTTATTTCCAGTGATTTCAATGCATGTTGAAAAACAGTACAGTAGCCCTTTAAGATGTGGTTTTCACTTCAAACACTGACCAAAAAATCTAGACCCTTTCTATAAAATTGATGAAGAATTTCGGAGTGGTTTTGAAGGGGTAAACCCCCAGTTTTTCATCAAAAATAAGAGTTGGAAACTTTTCGTAAGTGCTTTTTAAACAACCAGATATTAAGTTTAATTTCGTGAAATCGTCGTTCGTTTCCACTTTGTTACAAAAAAGAAGAATAAAACTAGACAATCACTGATGGTGATGAATGCCCCCGCCATATGCCTCACTAGACGAGTAATGTGTTAAAACATATTTGTGTAAAGTGACATCAAAAGCTGTCAATAAATAAAGGTGCTAAAGGGATGACAAAGTTTTCTTTCTAAAAAAAGCAACTGTAACCTTGACCTTGGATCTACAACCCTGAAAGGTGATTTTGTTCAAGATATTGATATACTTAATATTTGTGTGAAGTTATATCAAAATCAGTTAACAAAAACAAAAGCGCTAGAACCATGACAAAGATTTACATGTACCTATAATAGCATATGTGACCTTGACCTTGGACCTACAATGCTGAAATGTGAATTTGTCCCAGATATTGTCATGCTAAATATTTGTGTCCAGTTCTGTCAAAATCATTCCAGCGGTATGATAACGCATTTTCTAAAAATAGCAAATGTGACCTTGACCTTGACCCTAAAATTCTGGATCGCAAACTTATCCAAGATATTGTCACACTAAACATTTGGGTGAAGTTACATCAAAATTGTCAGTGAATAAAGGGGCTAGAGGGATGATAAAGTTTTTTCTAAAAATAGCAACTTTGACCTTGACCTTGGATCTCGGAGCTGAAACGGTAATTTATTCAAGATACTGTTATACTTTACATTTATGTGAAGTTATATCAAAATCGATCCATAAATAAAAGCGCTAGTGTGATGCCCAAGTTTTTCTGAAAATAGCAACTGTGACCTTGATCTTGATCCTACCAATCTGAAACGCAAACATGTTCGAGGTATTGTCATACCCAATATAGCTGTGATGTAATACCAAAATCGGTTGATAAATGAGGCCATTATAGCGATGACAAAAAGTGAGCTTGTATATAAGCCATGGAAATATGGTCAAATTATGTATGTCATTCAAGGGGACATAATTCTGCAATAAAGACATAACTCAAAGTTCTATTTCCTTTATGCACATGTTCAATGCATGTCTGAACTGTGTTGCAAGTTCCAAATCCCAACACCAAATACTATTGGAGGAGTTGCAGAGAGAAGAACAGTACTACAAAGTGTGAAAAATACAGTCAAAATATGTGTCATTGAAGGGGATATAATTCTACCATAATGACCTGGATCAAAGTTCCGTTTCCTTTATGCGCATGTTTGATGCATGTCTGAACTGTGTTGAAAGTTTCAACTCTCTGCATCAAATACTGTAGAAGGAGTTGCTGAGACACAAACAGTATTACATATGTGAAATATGGTCAAAATATGTATGTTATTCAAGGGGACATAAATCTGCAATAAAGGCCTAAATCAAAGTTCTGTTTCCTTTATGTACATGTTCAATGTATGTCTGAACTGTGTCGTAAGTTTCAACTCCCTGCATCAAATACTGTAGGAGGAGTTGCGGAGACAAGAACAGTACTACAAATGCGAAATATGGTCAAAGTATGTAAGTTATTCAAGGGGACATAATTCTGCAATAAAGGCCTGAATCAAAGTTCTGTTTCCTTTATGCACATGTTCAATGTATGTCTGAACTGTGTCGCAAGTTTCAACTCCCTGCATCAAATACTGAGGAGTTGCGGAGAGACAAGAACAGTACTATAAAGTGTGACGGACGGATGGACGTATGCACGGACGGACAAGGGCAAAACTATATGCCCCTCCCCACTTCGTGGCGGGGGCATAAAAAAACAAGACTTATATTTTTTTGTTTTGACTGAAAGAAAACAAATTGTTGTAATAACACGTATTCTGTTTCTCGACAAAATTATGTAGTTTTGATAATTCTGTTTTGAGAAAAATTGGTTTAATTTCTTACCAGTAAACAGTTACAGCTGGAAGTGAAAGTCAATACCATAACTAATTTATGAACAGTTGTTAACTTTAAACGAAATATTCAAAACGACAATGGCGCCTAATCATATCTATTCATAGGTTTGTTATATTGTATGAAGGCATCAGATGTATTCCAGTGACAATTGTAAATACTGTAGGACGTAATAAAAAAGTAATCATAAGGACATATAGGCTCTGCTTTGGAATGATACTAAAATCCCTGTCTCTGGTAAAGGTTTATGTAAGAGTTAGCTTATTTATTTGAATATCTTTATTAACCCTAACGGGAATGGGTACACTTTATGGAAAACAAATTCTTCTATTTTCATATATGCTTCTTTTATCAATGGAGGTCCTTTCTTAAAGAAAAGAATTGGCATCTGAAATTATTTCCTTTATGAGTAGACCCACCTTTGGAAGGGCTCTGTCCACAAAATAAGCTAACGAAAAGTCACGACTGTTGTTCTCCTTTGTAAATATGATAAAAAAAACATTAAGGTGTACCCATGCAGCTCAAATTGCCCCAAATGTATTTTACCATCCGCCCGTGCGCTGTCAGAATATTGCTGCCGGAATGGCAGATGAGCCGATACACGAGATAACCAACAAAGTGATTGTGCGCCCAGTGCAGACTCAGATCAGCCTGGGCTTCCGTCCAGTCTGATCAGAGTCTTCCCTAATTGATTAAAGTGTAGCTCAGGGTCTAAGCTACCTCCATGCAGACAACAAACACTTTAATCAGACTGGGCGGATGCCCAAGCTGATCAGAGTCTGGGCTAAGCGCGCAACCACTTTGTTGGTTTTCTGGTGTTCCGGCTCGAATACTGCTGATCCCGAGTCTGATCAGAAGCTCCTTTTCAGGACCAGTATGATGTGAGTCTCCTCTGGTTTCTATGTCACTTTAATTTTAAAATGAAAGGGTTATTACGGTGAAATAAATTCGGAATTTTGGGATTGGTATTAATAAACAAGTAAGCGTCCTCGAAATATTGAATAGATGTCATAAGCAGAAGTCTTAGAAAAATTAGAAAGTACTTCTGATAAATCAAATGTCTTCTTAATTCGCAACACGACATTACGTCCATTAGGCAATGCTATTTTAAGACATGGACTATAGTTCTGTTTCCCTTGGTCTCATCGCCGATTGCAGTCACAAAACACAAACAGCCGAAGGGACGAAGCAATAAATAAAATTGAATCAGAAACTGAGACGGAAGAAATCAATTAAAATGAAACAGAAGCGACTAAACGAAACTTGATATTTAAAATAATTACATAAATAGCCATTGGAGAAATTTATAAAATAAAGAAAACAAAGAACAGGGGCCAGTTTCACAAACGATCTAAGCAAGAACTTTTGACTTTAGTTATAACTTAAGTCAAAAGTTTATACTTACGTGGTTTCACAGAAAATCTTAGTTTAAACTCTTTGCTTAGATTTTGCTTAAGTCAACCAGCGAGGTGACTTAAGTTCTCACTTAAAATGTGTAAGGTAGATATGCTGATGATATGCTGCCATTTTTCAGGAGATACCACAAAATGCGTGAATTTGTTCATCCATTATGCGTCTGGAATTATGTTGAAACACAAGCAACTTTGCTACTGCGCGTCCAGTGTGGGTTCTGTTCCGGCGTCTCTTTGTTAATTTAGTAGACACTGTACATGATAGGGTTTAATACTGTCCTCCTTCAATCTTCTACTGTTCGTGCTTCGAGAACCCTATGGTATGTGACTTGGGCCATTTCTGGGTAAATTCATAGTTCTGCCATAGCTGGATTAAAGCTTCTGAAACTGTTAACATAATGTATAGACGAGCACTTCTTAAGGTAATGAAGACAGGGCTCGGATTTAGGACCCATCCCTTGCGGCACTGGGTGAAAAAAGGTAAAAAGAAAACGGTATGTACATGGCAGCCAAGGCCTCTACTACCAGGACGTTTTCTCACGACAGAGCTAATACGTTTATAAAGTCTCATACGAACGCATTCGTATATATGTGTGTATGTCTTTTTGTATGCCTGTCCCTGTATCTATCAATACAGCCCCGGATCCAGGGGGTGGGCTTTGGGGCTGCAGCCCCGCCATTTTGGCCTCTGTGTTATGTATAATATGTAGACATTCAGATGATAAGAAGTATCTGATGACAGTTTGAGAAAAATTATCCAATGTGGTTAGATCAAAATATTAAAAATATATGTTTTAATATTTCATTAGAATCGCCTCGGGGAGGCGATTCAAATGAGATATCACAACATATATTTCAAGGAGAAAATGTACAAAAAATTCTCCTGAAATTGAACCATAAATGTCATTGTTTCAAGTCCCCTCCCCTACACAACTACATTTCGGCACCTCCCAGCCCCACCAGTTATTCAGAGCCCCACCAGTACGTGATGGTCTGAATCCGGGCCTGCAATATGAAGAAATTATAAACTAAACCTGCACGCAGGCTCCATGTAGAGTGACGACTAACCTGCGACTGGTTGATTGCTTTATCTCAATGGCCACGTTTGTACAGTATTTTACTTCACCTACTGCAAAAGTAGCAGGTCCTTGCCCTACCTTGTGACGTCCAAATGTCGAAAGTTTGTGGTATCTGTGCGAGTGGATGGCCTGCATGATCATTCAGGTGTAAATGTTTTGTACGTGCGTGCCCACATAAAGGTGCATTTCAGATCGAGGAACTCAGCCAAGATGAGAGTGGGAAATGCCAAAGTCCCACAAAATTCTCCTCTAGCCAGGTATACATGTATAGGCACATATTCATGTTTCTTCCGCCATTTGTGCAAAGGGGAACAACATTTGTGACCTTCTGTTGGCTCCCCTAGCGCACAAAGCTCATCCAAAAGGGGACCAACTTTAAAAAAAAAAAGGAATTTGCTATGAGGGGAGCCAATTCTTTCCCTTAAAAGTGGTCCCTTATTGTGAAGCGGGACAAAAAGTTAAATAACACCGTTGCTGTCCCTGAAATTGCTCCAACTCCCCTTAACGGAAAGTCTTTGTGACACTTATTTTGTTTTTGTCGCCCTAGTCTCTGTGTTACTCCTCTGTTTGCAGTCAGATAAGGAAATAATTGTCTTGTATTCATTAGCTTTTACTAGTGGCTACAAGGCAAATCCTTCAGATGTAATTTATTTATTAGTGGTAAGTTGATTTACTCTGTCTAGACAAAGACTGTTACAAACTGTATTCTTCATAAGCTACCTTAAGTCATCCAAATACTGCGAACAATTTTTTCTGAGCATTCAGTAGGATTTCAGCAGTTCTTAATGGTGTGAAAACGCAATGACCAGGAATTGATATACGATCGAATTCCATGACACCAACGTGAAAAAACACACCAACAAAACCTAACGTGAAGTATCAATACCACCCATGGTTAACTATATATATAAAAGGGCTGTTACGAAATGAAAAAGAGCTGTTTCGAAACGAAAAAGAGTCATAGTTACAAAACGACCTGATGACCAGGTCGTTTGTTAACTATCACTCTTTTTCGTTTCCTAACAACTCTTTTTCGTTTCGTAACATCCTTAATAAAACCTGATTCCGGGATCGTCATAGCCAAAGCCAGCTTTAACGAAACGCAAATAGTTTAAACACAGAAAACATCTTTTATTTCTATTTCCTACTTCTGATACACGTGAAACAGACATCAGGATGAAAGAGATCTCGAGGAGAAGACAATCCAATTTTCGAAGATTGCACACACACACAAATACGGATACACACGCGATAACATCGATAAGCCACAATGGAAGCACCGTTCTGGAACGATAAGTAATGAAGAAGTTATGGTTTGTCGGTTGCGTCCGCTTATTTGTAATCTTTGAAACATTGGTGTGCTTGTCTGTGTGTTCACCTTCATGTGTGTATTTCCATGTATGACATATAAAATAGATAAGAAAAACTATGTGTTACATGTGCCTAATATACTTATCTTTGGTGAAGCTTAGCTTTGTTGTAACCACCTTCTTACGAAAGAGCTTTCCAAATACTATTTGTTTATGATGTATGTATTTTTTGTGTGATGTGGTTAGTGGGAATAGTTCCTAATCACTGGCCTTTTACGCTACAACAAACCATTGTCAGATAAGGGTATATCCGTAGCGGCACGTTTAATGAGAAGTCCATATTCGCTTGGAGGGGGTGAGGTATAATTAACGGTGTGTTAAGTAAAAGAAACAATAAATCAATGGAAATCATACAACCCTGCTTAATGTGGATATGTTTATAATTGTGGCAAAAATCGAAAATTTGTCAGATGCAAACTAATTTCAAATTTTAAAAATGCTGTTAATCATTACCATAATAATTACACACCCATTAAAATAACAATTGAGTATCGGTATTGGCAAGCCGACAGATGCTCGCCGAAGCTCTCTTATTTCAACCATCCATGTGGCTGGAACACTAATTCTGTTTCAGTCCAAAATACAAAAACATACTTACAAACCGAGGCTGCTAAACCGTATAATTATATGAATCTGAAAACTATATTAAAGAAGCATGCACTGAGAAAAAATATTTACTCTTAAATATACTAAATTGATGGTCGTTACTTTTATATGTAAGCATGTATGCAGGCTCCTCGTGATTTGGTCAGTTCATAAAAAATCTCGAATGAAGTATCTCTACTAAAAAGGACAAATAAAAATTTCAGTTATATACACGTAGACTTTGTTTGCTAAATGCAATTCTTTGACATAACAGACAACTTAAGTTTCCAGATTCTTCTCACAGATTGCCTGCACAATTCCATTCAATTAAAGATTTCGTCTAGACATCAGGCTTTATTGCATTGTTGCCCATATCATTAGGTAAATACCGGCGTTTATTTTTGTGGCGGCACAGCAATTTAATTCAGATGCTTGATCTTTCTTTTCTGGCCTCATTTTATGACCTGAACGCCTAAAAATCTGAAAAAAGATACACACCGGGTAGGCGGCAATCGTAAACGCTCGTGCTATCGAAGAACGCGGATCAAAAACAGTTAGAAACAGCGTTTTCGATTGCAAATTGGCGAATATTTGCAATCGAAAACGCTGTTTTGCAATCGAAAACGCTGTTTTTGATCCGAGTTAACCGATTGTTAAGAGCGGTTTCGATTGCCGCCTACCCGGTGTGAGATAGGGTTGTAGCATTATGTCAGACGAATTTCAGACTATTGAACATACATGTTTATCATATGACGTAGCTGTTATTCAGTGGATAACGTCATGTCATAAAAATCGTATGACCACACGTGTAATAACACTTTGGCTCACACACGTAATGTCATTGAGAACGTCCGTATCAACAATGCGTTTTGTTATTGAAATAATGTTCGGTTTGAAGGCGTTAAAATCCTATTTTAAAAGGTCATATGATAAACAGAACCTTACACGAGTGGTCATTTCATAAGACAGTTATGAAACTCGCCGATCGTGTAAGATCCTCTATATATACAATAACTTCCGTGTCGAGGTTATGTCATGGGGTGCACCGCTGAGACTATATTTTAACTTTGACTCTCCTACAACTGGGGATCAAGTGACCCTTAGACATTTTTTTCAAATAATTACAGCTTTGTTCTAAACATAACGCCATGGTTTATATGATGATAGACCAAGCCCAAATTACATAGTAGTAAAAAGTATGCAAAGATCAGGAACTGAAACAATCAAAATCCAAATCCAGCCCTCAAACCATAGTTGGAAACAACTAAGATTACAAATAATCAAGATACAGAGAACATATGGCCAACCGAGTGAGCAGCTTGTTCCCAAAAGGTGGCCACTCAGCAACCCAAACCGAACCAAAAATAATAATAACATACATAAGGTAAAACATCACAGAAACTCTGACACCAAAAACAGGCAACAAAGAACCACAACAGAACTACCGCCTTGGAACGGTCAGTAATGAATTACTGGGGGGCTTAAATCGATTTTACAGGCCCAACCTCACCCTCAGTTTCTGAAGTGGTACAAAACATTTAGTTGGTTGTTCGGTTCGCATGATAACCCTCTAACTCGTCAATGAATCATCACGGTAAACACATAAATCAAATTTCAACACCATGAAGAAGCAAAGACGAGGACTCAACAGATACAACGGGCCGTCTGACAGGTGGAGATCCCTGTCCTGCCAAACAACCCCACTAGAAATCTGAAGCAAAAGAAGGTCACCAGTTGAGCCCCGGTGGACCAAGCAACAGACAAAAAGGCTCCGGTCCCAACCAACTAAAATATATAGCTTTAGGTCGGGGCCATCATAGAGTCTGACGACCGATCCCCCGGTGTGCAATTAAAGAGTGCAGCAAAGCTATCAACCGTGATTGGGTTAATCACTAAGCATGCAGACTGTCGCATAACATTTAAATTATAGCCAATACGTTTGTGACGTATTATTATTTTTCGGAATTGATCAGAAAAATCAGTCCTACCCTTAATCTTTTTGAATTTGTATACTAAGTCACCATAAAATTCTGGTTCCGATAGGCCTTGGTGTAAAAGAAATTTTAATCCGACATCAAATTTTGAAACCAATTCATGGTGTCTGCGATAGAATTTAGAAAAAGCCTTTCTAAGCTTATGATACCGATAGCCCTGTTGAAGAAGTTTAGCAGTTAAACATTTATTACGAGCATTAAAGTCATCTACATGACTACACACTCTAGCAAATCTTATAAGTTGAGAAATATACACTCCATAAGAGGGACGACGTGGAACGTCACCATCCAAAAATGGAAAATTAACTATATCAAAGACAAAGTCATCACGTTTATCATAAATTTTAGAAGATACAAAACCGTTAGAAATAGATAGATGTAAATCCAAAAAGGGGGCCTCGGTATCTGAAGTATTAGCTTTATTCAATTTAAGTTCAGGTGGGTAAATTTGGTTAACCATGCTTTCAAAATAAGGATTATCAATATTCAGAAGATCGTCTAAATATCTAGAGGTTGAGTTAAATGCCTCAATGATATCAGCTTGATTATCAACAGAAAGAGAAGTCATGAAATCTCTTTCATAACAAAATAAAAACAAATCGGCCACAAGAGGAGCACAATTTGTACCCATCGGAATACCAACAATTTGTCTGTATAACTTATTACCAAATCTGATGTAAATATTATCTAAGAGATACGATAAGGCGTCACATACATTCTGACATGACCAAAGACTATATCCTCTATATATTTTACGGTCAGTAGAAGTGAAAAACGCTTTCTTATCGTTACAGGCAATATAAAGGGTATCTTCATTTTTGGAGAACTTTTTGAAGGCCCTCTCAATCAAATCAACAAGTTTTTCCTTTATTAAATTATGGGGTAATGTGGTATAAAGAGTAGAAAAATCATAAGTGGACAAACTAGTCGCACGGAACCCTCTTGACTTCAGTTTACTAAGTACCTCACCAGAATTTTTTATAGACCAAAACATATTTTTCCCTGACCTCTCATACACTGTCTCATAGTACCAAATGACACGAGATTTCACAGCAGTGAGGCAAGAAGTTAATAATTTAGATAATTCTGTAGTAGTACAAGAGCTAGAGTTGGCAATGAATCTAGCTTTATACGGTTTTTTATGAAGCTTAGGTAACCAATACATCGTAGGAAGTTTGTCTTGGCGTTCCTTAACGTTAACAGCAAACTTTAAAAGCAAATTATTTGAGTGGCTATTAACGACAGTCTTCTCATCTGTAAAAGTCTCTTCGTAAGCCGTGGTGCCGTTAAGTTCCTGCTTCAAAGTGTTAATATAGTGCATCCGACAAACAACAACAATGTTGTTTGCGGCCTTGTCAGCAGGAACCAAAACATACTTCCTATGAAAATCCTGGATACCCTGCTTCAAATATCTAAAGGAAGATTTAGGCTTAGGAGGTAAAAGATTAGTATTGTGTGAATAAAACTTTATACGTTTATCCACAATATTAAAGATACTTAGTTTCCATTTCTTTAAAGCGTCACTTTCAACACCCTCTCGTTTACACCAACGATTACCAAAATCATTTAATGCAGATGCAATTTCTTCCCTACATCTGTTGAAATCGATATGGGAAGGGAATCTATACTTAGGACCCTTAGAAACAATGTTACGAATTCTAGAATCCGGGATGATCTTCAAATTTCCAGTCACAACATGACCACCGTTTTATATTGTGTTCTCGAAGCCAAGCCAAAACTGCTTTAAAAATATGATGTCCTTATGAATGCATGCAACTCACATTTATTCCTTATCCAAAAATAATAAAAAGTAAAATATAAGATGTGAAAATGATGTAACGTTTGATGTAGCCGCGACACGAGAAAACTAACAAAGTGAATGTGCGCTCAGCGCAGACTCAGATCAGTATGGGCATCCGCTCAGTCTGATCAGACTCTTCGCAAAGCGCTTAAATACAGCTAAGGGACAAAGCTACCTCCATGCTGACAGCGAAGACTCTTATCTGACTGGGCGGAAACCAAGGCTGATCTGTGTCTGTGCTGGGCGCACAACCACTTTGATGGTTTTCTCGTGTCGCGGCTCAGCCTTATTCTCATCCATGTATCCGTGGCAACTTAATGAATGCTGTAACATATAGATCTCAAGTATAAAGTTTTCTGGTTTCATGTAATAGAATTCAAAGGCAAATGGCATGGGACAATTTTATTTTACTTCGTTTATATGTTTATCATATAACCGCTCTGTTATGCAGTGACGATACGTGAGTACATAGTCTTTGATATGAACCACACGTTACATATCACATAGTTACGCTGCGTAACGCTACGTTGCCGTTGGTGACAACACTTTTAAATGCGAGACAACTTCCTGTGCCTAAATTTTTAAATATTTGTTTTATAACTATAGAGGATCTTTCACGAATGGTCATTATGAAATTTATGAAACGACCCTTCGGTAAGTTCCATAAATTTCATATGAAATGATCACAAGTATAAGATTCTGTTTGTCATATGATCCTTTTAAATGTGATTTTAACGCCTTCAAACTGAACACTATTTCAATAAAAAAAGGCATCACTGACATGGACGTTGTCAATGACGTTACGTATACATGTTTGCGCCAAAGAGTTATTACACATTGAGTCTTATGATTTTTATAACACGACGTTATCCACTGATTATTACATGTTTTACTAAATTTAGTAACAAATATCTTGGTTACGCAGTCCAATATGGCTCGTGATTCCTTTCCTCATATCAGCCCGCTCGTGCAGAGCCAAATCGGCCCGCTCGTGCAGCCATATCAGCCCGCTCATTCAAAAACAAGATGGCGGAACGCAAACTGGAACAGCTGCTGATTTAGGGCTTGAGTGACTGAATTTATTGATGTGGGGAGAAAAGACCGACAGGCAACTGCTAAACGGCTGAGAAATTTTGTAGAGAAATCGAAAATCCCAAATAGAATCGTAAACACAATGTGACAGTCTTTACAGAATCAGACAGTGGGAACACTCCTCCTCAATGAAATTGAAATGCATGTTGTAAGTTTTTTTCTCTATTACTCTTTCTAAGAATTTGCTCTCTTTGAAATCATCTTTAAATCTTTGTATTTCTAACTTTGTTTAAGAAATAGATCAGCTCTAGCAGTGAATTGTTGAGTAATAATTCACTGTTTGGAGGTCAGTTGTAAAGTAGATCATATCACGAGCGCGGAGCGCGAGTGATATATCTACTTACAACTGACCGACAAACAGTGAATTATTACTCCACAATCCAATGCTAGAGCTGAACTATTTCGATTCTAACACTCAAAAACGCTGAAAAACTATCCTTTTCATTCAAACTCTCCCAACCTTCCTGCCAGCGCGTTCATGCTCCCGCCAATATTCTTGAATGTATCTAAGATAAATGTACGTTTTTATGACGATTTTAGAAAGAAAAAGAGACGTTACACCGTCTTACGTCTCAAAACGTCGCAAAATTACGTCATTAATCCCAGTGACGTCAGCAATTAGACTCACGCGCTCCGTAACAGTGAATTGTTGCAGAATAAAACACGGCAGCTTTCCATTGCTTCTATAGGCGCAGTGTGTTAGAATTGAAAATGATTGCATAATGACGTTATGTTTCTGAAGGACGTCAGCACGGCGGCGATGTGCGCGTGCGTACTTTGCAACGTAACATAACGCTAAAAACAATCGAGTTGACATATCGTCCAACATTGTTTTGTTTGTTTCAATCAGCATAATGATTTAGGGGAAAATGCAGTATACATGTAATATGTTTACGAAATGGATAGTGTCGCATTGCCAGGCATATCGGCCCGACAGCTCCATCTTGGCCATCGGGCCTAAAGGCCCTCGGGCCATTATGGAGCTATCCGGGCCGATATGCCTGGCAACGCGACACTAGACATGTAATACATGTAACCTCTAAATAACAGCGGCGTCACATGATAAAACAAAATGTTAACTTGTGGTCATCTGATATGAAATTTATGAAACACGCCGACAGAAAAATGGTAAATGTCATGGAAGCTGAAAGACCTTTTGTATGTTTAGTTGAGGACAATTTTGGTGGTTGATGTGAATGCTTTATTCGCAAGCACATTTGTATCTATTATATATAATTATTTGCCAGGAGAGTTATGAATGTGTTTATACAGCTCATTATAGTTATATCACGACACCTACGCCTACGCGTATGTGCGATTAAATTGTCCGAGGTTGATATCAAGGCCATCGACACAACTACTAAATCATCACCGCACGCGATTAAGTTATGACATCCATCACATATAAGAATAGTAATAAATTCTGAGGAAGATCCTTTGAAAGGATGGAACATATCAGAAAAACGAAAACAAAGCAGATCCGTTGCAGCATTGCAATGTTTGGACATCAGAAGCTACAAATAATATATACGTACGCATATAGAACAGTTAAACGAACATATGCTCCACTCTTTCTATCTGATCTTTATTACATAGTTTTTAGTGTTTGTATTTGGTAGGATGTACATGTACCAAATCATTTTGGTAATTCCTCCCAAATACAGGTGCAAAAACGACGTATGTTTGGGGTAAAGCCAGCGTGACGTCGATCGAAATAATGAAATAAAATAGTTCACTGGCGAGGGGATGACGATTTTTTTTTATATTGTGTATTTCTTCCTTTTATCCCTGGCCGATGACGTGGTTCCAAAAGTGAGTCTACTCTTAGAGAAAAGAAATCGCTTCTAGGGCAGCGACTTGTTAGGGCCCCGCCAGACGAAGTCTGCGGAGGCCCTATAGTAATCACCTTGTCCGTCCGTCCGTCTGTCTGTCCGTCCGTCTGTCCGTCCGTCCGTCATCATTTCGTCTCCGCTCAATAACTCTAAAACTGTTAGACATACTTTCACGAGACTTGATACAAATGTAAAGCATCATCAGACGATGTGCAGAGAACAAGAACCATAACTCTGCCTTCAATTTTCCTGAATTATGCCCCTTTGAAATTTTGAGTACAGAAATCGTGTCCGCTCTATAACTCTGAAACCATTAAAGATATTTTCACGAGACTTGGTTCAAATGTAAAGCATCATCAGACAATGTGCAGAGAACAAGAACCATAATTCTGCCTACGATTTTTTCTGAATTATGCCCCTTTGAAATTTTGGGTGCAGAAATCGTGTCCGCTTCATAACTCTGAAATCATTAAAGATATTTTCACGAGACATGGTACAAATATAAAGCATCATCAGACGATGTGCAGAGAACAAGAACCATAACTCTGCCTACATTATTTACCGAATTATGCCCCTTTGAAATTTTGAGTGCAGAAATCGTGTCCGCTCTATAACTCTGAAACCTTTAAAGATATTTTCACAAGACTTGGTACAAATGTAAAGCATCATCATTCAATATGCAGAGAACAAGAACCATATCTCTGCCCGCACTATTTACTGAATTATGCCCCTTTGTAATTTTGAGTACAGAAATCGTGTCCGCTCCATAACTCTGAAACCGTTAAAGATATTTTCACGAGACTTAGTACAAATGTAAAGCATCATCAGACGATGTGCGCAGAACAAGAACCATAACTCTGCCTATGATTTTTTCTGAATTATGCCCATTTGTCATTTTGAGTACAGAAATTGTGTACGGTCTTTAACTCTGAAACGGTTAGAGATATTTTCGCAAGACTTGGTACAAATGTAAAGCATTATCAGGTAATGAGCAGAGAATTAGAATCCTAACTCTGTCTACTTTTTTATTAAATTATGCCCCTTTGTAATTTTAAATATAGAAATCAAGTCCGCTCTATAGCTTTAAAACCACCAATGATATTTTCACAAATTTTGTACATAATATAAAGCATCATCAGACAATGTGCAGAGAATAAGAACTGCAACTCCATCTACATTTTTTACAGAATTTTTCCCCTTGCTAGTTTACAGTCGAGAAAACGTGTTTGCTCTCTAACTTTAAAACTGTTTAAAGACAGGAGTGGTACTATATAAGGAGGATTAACTCCCAAAGTGTCATTCTGTCTCTTGATCACATAGTGTCAACAGCTCCAGTCAGCCAATGACATTATTATAACAGGTAATTCTGGTACACTGATTGGTTGAATAGAATTTCACACCTTTACCTATACAGTTAACATATGCTATTGCTGGGAACCAGACCCCAGAGAAGTCCTGTCTTTAAGATATTTTCACAAAACTTGGTACAATATAAACATCATAATACAATGTGCAGAGAGAAAGAACCATAACTACACCTTCCCTTTGTTATTTTAGGTATGGAAATCTTGTCTGCTGTATAACTTTAAAGCCTTTGAAGATATTTTTATAAAACTTGGTTCAAATATAAAGCATCATTAGATGACCTGAAGGTGTGCAGAATGCAAGAATGGTGACATCCGTTTCCTGCCACACAGAGTTGTTGCCCATGCTTTAATCAATCATAATTGCGTACTTTGTCCATATCTTAATGACACTGCCAGAGGCTTAATTCCAAACAACATATTTAATATGAAGGAACAACATGATAATAGAAGGCTGGTATTGTTATTTCTAGTCGGGCACATACGGCTTAAATGTCATCAATAGTTTCATAAAGGCGGGGCCCTTTTAGTTACCATGTTTCTAGTTTCCTGTACGAGTTGACCTCCACTAAGAAGGGAGGAAAAATGATAATAGCACAGTTGCTTCCTCTAAAAGCTTACCTATTCATTTTACAGGTATTGTTTCATGAAAAAAAAATATAATAATAAAAAAAAAACTATAAATAAATAGAATAAATCAGAAAATAAGCCAATGACAACATATCCTGTTCAGGCCGCTCGTTGCGGCAATGTAATTTGTGTCTATATTGTTTGTTCACTTGTCTGACCACCTTGAGGATCTAACACAAGTTCAGAGATGGCTTTAATACGGTGATAAAATGCAATTTATATTTTATAAATCTGGAGTGTTCACCTAGTAAGTTAGAAGCTGTGCTCACAGTAACCAGCAGCAGCAGCCAAAGTAGTATCGTTAATTTTAGATTCTATGCTAACCTCAAAATATTTAGGATGGCAATAAAAGCTACGAGGTGTCGTCATATATATGGTAATGATTTAGCAAACACGCTAAAGCCGTATCAAAGAAGTCGAAGTATCTCATTTATATGCCTCTTACTCCGTTTCCCGAATAGTTATGTCGGTGATTGGTACATTTGTGATACTAGAGGTTGTAAAGCCTATCATTTGTTACTATGCACATCTAATGCACATCTTACTGAGTATAACTCAGTAAGATGTGCATTAGATGTGCATAGTAAGGCGTTTGGATTATAACAGTGTTTTGTTTGCAGTTATGGTTGTGGTGTGGGTAAGTAGGCTGTAACCAGATGGAAAAGTGCTTGCTTTCTGAACGAATGATTACTTGATTAAAGCTTGTGCACAACAACCTTCCATTGCATCAGCAGAACATGCTGCCTGAGGTGACAACTAAAACGCACCAACCAGACTCAAACTGTCCCTCAAACAAACGAAATATAGTCGATATAAATCTGGGTAATGCCGTTAAAGTGTACAAGTGGATTTCATTCAGGCACACAGCAAATTGCAGGATAAAACAAATGCCGATACCATTTCTGGAAACTTAAAAGGAAGATAATATTTGCTTATGTTTTCAAAAGTCCTGAAACTAAAGTTTCGCTGAAGGCGATGCTTGGAGCCGTGGGCAGTGTTGCAGTATTTAGATTACCGTACAGAAAAAGATAAGACTAACCGAGTTTGCTTTTTTCATTTCTCAGGAGTGTTTCTTGCTTCCAGATGATCTTCTGTTGGAAGTTATTTAATGTTTAATGCAGCGGCTGGTGTTTAGTGCCATGTAGCGACCTCAAAAACTTCCCCGTACTGTATCACAGTGCAAATAATGTATTTTCTGGACCTTTTGTATCAGTGGGCTCATTTCAAGTAAATACGAAAATAAATGCCCGCTGAAACCGTTGCTAGGGGGCATGTGCAGTGTTGCAACATGATAATACATGTAGTACACATAAACAGACTCAGTTCAACCGGGTCTACTGTTTGCGTTATATTGATGCATTACCTGCTTCCAGATAATTTTCCTTTAGAATTAAACTGATTACCTTGTTCTTGATGTCCTTGTCGATGTCTCAGCCCCATCCGCGTTTGTCTCCTGAAAGAACAAACCTATTTCGGTCAAATATCACTTGGAACAACCAGACAACTGAGTTCAACATAGAATACTGTATTTGTTTGACTGTAAAACGGTGTTTCTAAATCAATATTATGAATCTCTTCAATGAGATGGGTAGTCCATTCTAAAACAGTATCGAAATATAGATCTGTCTTATAAGACGGATCTAGATTTTGAGATTGTTTCAGGAGGAGAAAACAATAATCTTATTACCGAAGAAATACGATATAATCTGCGTCATTCAAGTTGATCGCTGTCACTAAAAGGTTCTCCAAGTTGAATGAACTAATATGCTTTGTACTACAAAAAGGTCACTAATAGAGAGATTCATTCATCTGTTTTATGCTTTCAGCCGAAAACGGTGACATAAAAAAAACTTATAATCATCCTGTCAAGCTCGCAACATAAAATATGAGTTAAGGCTGAATTATTAGAGCTAATAGCAAGATAAACTCCTTAACATTTCATAAAGATCTTAATCTAAAACAAAATCTGATATAAGGTTAGCTTTTTGTGCCACGAACTTACTGTTTCAGTTCAGCTGCTTTGAATTTCAGACAATGGATTCTCGCCCACTGAAGACAGACTTTTCTAATGGGCAAAAGCTGTGCAAAATTTCTTGTCCCGCACCTCATGACCGTTGCCTGTTTATTTCGGTAAATCCAAATTATCTCCGTTTTAAATATATTTTAGACATAAAACCTCAACAAGATGGTCGATCAGCTTTAGCCTAATGTTTCACCGCCATCACTTTGACTGTTGAATTCATGAAATACTCTAGATAACGTCATGTTATCAAATTGCTGGGCACTCAGGCAAATGTTTTTCCTTTAAAATGAACAAACTGTCGAATTAAAGCTAATTTACAAGACTATTAAGACCATTTAAACACCAGATAAAAACTTTGCACCACAAAAAATTCTTAAAACTGATAGGTTTAGAGTAACATTGTCAGAGCGCATAAGTTAATGTCGAACTTCGGTCTAAAAAGTACAAAGTTGTGAGCGAGAGAAGATACCCCACATTGTATTAGTGTGGGACAAGGAGATCCCAACCCTTTATATGTTAGAAACTCGAAAAAGTCTTGTTTCTGACAAATATGTTGACCCTCGGGTCCCGCCAATACATATGAAAGATACACTTCGAATAGCATCGGCGGAGCCAATGACGTCATGCATCTACCAAACAGTGTATTCATAGACCAAAACGCAACAGGACGTCAGGATCTTATATTCGGAACTAAAGACTTCACAATTAAATTTATTTCCGAGTCCGCTGAAAAAAGGCGAAGAAAGTTACTCATTTTTTACAGTTCTCATTGACATATACACTTACAAATGCTGTACATATACACTAACAAATGCTGTACATTAACACTTACAAATGCTGTACATATACACTTACAAATGCTTACTAAACATTGAACTAAGTTTGATAGTTTATATACACAGCTAAATGTAATCTCCACAGAATATTGATATTGCCAAACTAATAAAACACAAAAGAAAGCATATTTGGTATTGCTTAAAAATTAGAGATTATATACTATTTAACTGATACCGTTCACGCGATGACAATCTATCAAAATATCTAACATCTTAAAAGGTAAAGGTAAATGTTTCCTATAGCCCAGATGCTGTAGGGGCAATTGGGGTTAGATGCCACTTGTACACAGCTTATGAAAGGCGGACCCCATTCCTCTCCCATTGATTGTTTGTATTTGTCATATGTAGTAGCGCTGGCATGCAGCCGCATATTAGCAATAATAAAGCCAAGACAATGTATATATTTCAAGATGCTAAACAGCATCACTAAAATACTGTGCGATACTGTTTTGTGGCGTATTTTGCAAAGCATCGCTGTCTCACGTCGGATTGCTTTGATGTTTCAACGACTTACTTTCAAAACAACAAAATGTTCTACAATTCAAACGAGTACTATGATTTTGTGTTAGCATTGTCTGCAAATTCTTGGCAGTGACCTATTTTCTTTAAATCCCCACCCCACTGCCTCTCTTCAAAAATACAGAATGTGATTCTGTGAAATATGAAAACAAAAATGCAGTGGTAAAGAAATCTCATTCTCCCACCTTTGCACATATAAGATAGGTCCTCGGCTCATATACGAAACTTCTATCTTACACCTAGCAATATCTTACTTATATTAGCAACCAGACTATTTCAGTTTTTGATTAATATTTTAATTTCAAATAAACAAAATGGACACGCAAGCATCTCGGAAGACGTTTGATAGCAGATCATAGGTTTGTGACGTCACTCAATATTAATGACGTCACTAAACCGGTTATAAAACGTAGCTAGCAAACTTGACGCACGTGACGTGAGAGGCTTAGTTGCAATTTGTTTTTGCCCTCTGGAAGATAAAATAGTCTACATATCGTGTTTTCCGTCTTTTTTAAGGTGCAAACTATGTTTACACCCATTGTAAGACCCGATAAACACACTTCAGATCACTGGTTAAAAAGTTAAGATTTTGCTGTTCTGAAACCTAATCCGACTTGAGGTCTAAAATCCGCTAACAGTGGGAGAATAATAATCCATCATGAATAAGTCCATGTGGGATAGGTAAATCTCACCCTTGGGGTCGGTATTTCAACCAGGGACTCGGCAGGCATCGTCCCTGGTTGAAATTCTGACCCCTCGGTGAGATTTTCCTATCCTACATGGACACTCATGATGGATCGTTATATTCTGGTTACTGTTTGATAGTTTTGTAGGTCGATCGATAGAAGCAAATTTGTCCTATGTTGAACTATACCTCGTGTACAATTGATGCAATATCAGTATTTTTTTTTAAATGGCGAGGTTTTATTCACAAAACCTTTATTGGAAATGACAATGGCGCCAAAGTATGCTTTTTTGGTGTTGTTTTTTTAAAAAAATAAATTTAGGATCTTTTCATATAAGCCAATCGAACATAGTTTGTGATTGAAAAATGTTGTTTATAAGTTGTGAAAAAAGAGCCATGAGAATGAACTGTTTTTCGCTTTCATTGATATTAATGCTCATATATCCAGTAATTATTACACAGTGGAATCTCTTTGTCTCCAAATCTAAGAGGAAATCAATTTACATGCATGCGTTCCGTAATCGCAACACCTTTTGGGACACATTAAACAATTATTTCATTTGTGGTTGACTAGCCAATTGAGAAAACGTGAATGTACTATCTGGCTTTGTGTAAAAATGCTAGCTGAGTGGCAGGCAGTGCAGTTCTTAATTTGATCGGCGATAAGAGCTGAGATTATAATACCAAGAACCGATGTTTGTATTTGACAATAGCTGATTTAATGTTTACGAAAAGAAAATGCCGCGACCCTAGGTATTATCAATCAGTCCTGACACACAAATGCCACAGAACACACATTTACACAAAGAACTTTAAACTAATCTTTTGTAATGTATCTGTACGTGAGCAAAAACTTATTAGAATAACTGGGCGACGCATTGCTAAGCAATATTCTGACACCGCTCTCCTTACAAGAAATGTTGAAATTGTAGTGATTTATTTTGAAACAATTTACCGTTTAACATATGTGAGCCTATTGCTGATGTCCTCCCCAATGCTTGAACGTCAGAACATCTTTCATAACGTTTGATGATAACGCGTTTTTTTTTTTCAGGAAGAAAAGGATGACAAAGAAATGAACAGAAGTGTTCCAGTTAACTCTTTAGGCACCAAAAAGCAGACGACAAAATTTACGTCTGCAAAAATTAAAAAATGTCTTGTCCAACACATTTCAGATCGGGAATTCAAAGACTAGAGGGCAAACATTGTATATCAAGATGAGCCGCCTCATCAGGATCTACGTTGTTTGCATTTTTTTCTAATTTCGTCACTGAGGCTTAAAGCGTTAAAATTGCTGGCTTGATAGTTCACGCGATAGTAACTATGGCTGGGATATTTTTAAGAAAATACACATTTTTATGCGATTTTATATGTAAGAATCGAAATTATTAATTTAAACCAGGAAATATTTTTCTGTATCAGTTGTACGTAGATGTATCACTAGCACTCCGTGCTGGCGATATGATCTACTTCAAAAAGGACTTTGAAACACTGAACTATAATTCAATGAATCGCCGTTATACATGTACAGTTAAGAGCCAAAAGTAATTCCATAAGATTCATTTTCCCATACACTTCAGTGTGTTTTCAAGTTTACTGGAAATTAATTTTTGGCTCTTCTGTCCAACATATTACAATTATTTTGGTACTGATAGAAAGCTAAGTGAATGAGGTTGTTTTATGATTGCTCCTGGCAAACTGCCAAAATTTATTTTCTTGTAAACATGAAAATGCACTAAAGTCTATGGGATAATATTTTTGTGGAATTACTTTTGGCCCTTGAGTGTATGTAGAGGTAGTCAAAGTACCAAAACCACATTTCCAAACTCATTAACCATAGAAAGATTGACGAATCCGAAATATTTATATCCTCAGACATGGACCCCCAACAGGACGTGTGATCAGGTGCCGACCAATAGTAAGTACTAGCTGCCAATTATAATGCATACGCCATGACTATGTACCTATCTGAAAAGTCAATGAAAACGAAAGTCCGGTAACTGAAAGCCATTGTATGTAGTGGTCGTGGCCATCAAGTCGGAATTAAGTTTAAATAGGGATACATTATAGGGATCAACGAGGTCATGGTCTCCCGTAGAACTTTTCTAGAGTAGACACAAGCCTTTTTCTGCTTTTACTTGTGAGTAGCTTCCATCTATCAACAAAGCCTTGATTAGTTAGTTCCCATCAATTTGTCCGTTGATCTCCACATAGATATAGCCGAAAAGAAATTCCACCATTTTAATGACATCAACTTAAGAATAACAAATTCTTTAAAATTTCTTTTAATTTAGATTTTAATTTGTCATTTGGTATGATAGCGTAGAGAAAACGAAGGTTTTGTTGTTGTATACCTCAAAACGTGCTTGGGCTTTACATCTTTTTCAAACAACTTAGAATTTCTATAGGATCCGCATTTGATTTACACCACTTCTGGCGTATAATACATCTCAATATTTCTGAAGCCTTCCAAACCTACCGTAATTCCTCTTGTTAGAATCTCAGAAAGAGACTTGGTGGTCCAATCACAAGTAACCGAAACCGGCAATGTATCTTTGATTATATGGATTTCTATGTAACATTGGGGTACGGTATAGTTTTGGAAGGCCAAGACCTTCTTCTTCTTCAGTGGAAAACTTCAAAGGAAAGCACAACCGTCTCTTAGCTTCTATGAATTCCCCCCATAGACTACGAAGTGTATGTATATGTAGGGGTTTCTTCAGAAGTGTCCAATCCCAGCTCCTCTCTCAAGCATTTGGTGTAGTGTGTATTTGAAACAAACGTGCCTTGTCTGCTGGACCAACTACATACTTATCATTGAGATCAGCTAGCTCAGCAACGACATCAGGAATGTCACAGCCGATTTACATCGGTCATCATGGTCGTGCTTATCATAGAAAAACGTCTGCTCACCAAAGACGCTCACGCATTGACCCATTCTGATAATTTAGTTTAAAAATATTTTATTTATAATTTCACTGACATACGCAAATTCCATAGAATATAGAAAATAAGTCGTATCATACAAAAAAAAAAAGAAAAACGAAAGAAAAAGAATACATGAGATGGAGGACTGATAAAACAGAAAGGAAAAATGAAAATCGGCTGGGAGCAGATCAGAGGATTGGATTTTAGAGCTTACATGCCTACTCCCAAGTTACTTTCTTATGGACAAGACAATGAAAAGTCAACAGATTATCTAATGCTTACCACCATCGTCATCTCTCTGAACAAACAGTCTCCTACTGTGTCTGAAGAGTTGTGATAATATCTGTGAAAATCATAAAATATATATGGAGACAACAAGTGACTGATAATCGAAAAGAAAGGCCAAAACGGCAAAAGCATTACCAAGAAAACAAACTACTAAAATCTTTAAGTATCCCTGATGTACTTATGTACGGCTACAAATATCTGTGTATTAATATCCACTGACAACGAACTATCCCACAACAAGAACACATCTAAATATACGTTACAGAGCTAAGAAAGACTACGTAGCATTTCGTTTTTTGGCGATAATAGTAATGACAGTGTAAGAAGTAATGTTGAGAGTTTTCAAATTTAAAGAGTAACTACACTTCAGAAACTGACTGAATCAGATCCCAAACCCTATCCCCAACATCAAAGGGAAAGATTAACAAAGACATACCAATAAACAAGAAATTACAAGTGATAAGCCGAGTCAGCAGCTCTTTCCCAAATAGGTGGCAACTCAGCTATCTTTATTGAACTAAATAATTTAGACCAACAGAAGGATTACAACAGACTAAGCAAATTATACAAAAAAACATTTAACAATTATTTATGTCACCACGTCTACACAGGGGTGAATCGGTCGAGTATTTTTGGTGAATGTCATAGTTTAAAGAACTGCACTTAGTGCGAAGGCGCGTATGCAGAATTTGTGAACGTCTGTCTCCAAAATAGTAATAGTTAGGTACTCTATCATTTACCTGATTTAGATTAAACTTAAAAGATGAAACAGATGCAGAGTTTCTTTGTTCTTCATGAAATCTGTTGTAGTCTCGGATAGAGGAGGGTAGAAAAGAATTGAAGTACTGATTTGTGCGTGCATTAATTGTACGAATGTCATTTGAGTTTCTTAGATTATAACAAGACGTTTCGCTAACAATTGCAGGTATAAGAGATGATAGATAAAGGGGAGTCAAGTTATTTACCATTTTATAGATTCTGAAGAGGTTTAATTTTTTGCTTTTTCCATCTAGAGTCTGAAGTTTCCCATCCGATTTCCCTATAAAGATTTTCGATAGACACTAGTTTAGTTGTTCCGGTTGCAATCCTAGCTGCCTCCTTTTGAATTTTTTCAATGTCGTCTTTTTCGTACTGTGTGCAGTTGTCCCAAATTTCATTGCCATATTCCAAAATAGGTCTAATAAAAATTGCATAAATTATTTCTAAAAATCTGCGGTGTAGCTGGAATTTAAGTTTACGCATAATACAAATTCTTATCCAAGCCTTTTCTTTTATGTAGTTTATGTTTCTGATAGGGTGTCAACTTCCACCTCCTCCTGTTTAGCCCATCGTTTAGAGACGTCTTCTACAGAATCTGTTAGAAATGCTGAATTCAGTTTCCCACTAAAAGACATAAGTTCCCTATATTTAGTTTTTTTTTAATAATTATAGTAACTTTCATAAGTTCCCTTTCTTAACAATTACACGATCATCAGTTATAATGTGACCAGAAGGCTGGTAACAATACTTCGTGGAGCTGAAGGTGCGCTCAGGGAGGGGGAGTTGCGGGGGTGCTTATTTAACAATTACACGATCATCAGTTATAATGTGACCGGAAGGCTGGTCACAATACTTCGTGGAGCTGAAGGTGCGCTCAGGGAGGAGGGAGTGGGGGGGGGGGTTCGGGAGTTCGGGAGGGTGGGGAAGGGGGGGCGGGGGGTAAGGAGAGTCGCATATAGCGTCCTTGGTGTTTTAGACGTCGCTGTACATCCTTACAAATAACGATTTTGATTGCAGTAGGCGATGTATAACTGTAGGAAATAAGAGAATGATTTTTATTTTCAAAGTAAGTTGAAAAAACTCCTCTGACATCTTTGTGATTTAGTATATTGCTTATATTAATAGCATCAAGATCCTATTTTCATGAAGTTTCGATGGGTATCCTCTGTGGAACCAGTACAAACGGGCCTTAACAGCCTATTTTTAGCAATATCTGAATTAATGCTGGTCAGTTTATGACCAGAAGTGTTTGGGAAGAAACACTTTATGTTCAGAACCCTTTATGAAGTGACTGAAATGTCGACAAAGGCAGTGCACATAGTTTTGTACGATTATGACGAAGACATAAAGGTTGTTAAACCTAAGGAGGGAAGGTCAAATATTACATCATTATGTAAACTAAAACCATTATATGACTTCTAGATCAACGTATAAACGTATCCATACCAAATTTAGTGCGACAGGCGCGGCGCGTTTCTGTATTCAGCTTCTTCGAGAACCGTCAAAAAACTCATTACATTCACCGAGCTACAGCCCGAGCTGGCCAAATTTCCAACATAATCTATTTTATTATTGTAACCATAAGGTGCTGCAGTGCCAAATTCACGTTTCCAGTACTCCTACTTTTGATTTTGCTGTGTTGTATTCAACTGGGTTATTATATGATACATTTCTTAAATATTGAATAAAATGGTCAGATTTTTTCAAAATCAATGAAATTGTGTTTTTTTATAGTCTGGTACTATGACTTCTCACGTACAGTATCTATCGCCGACCTAAGATCACTTTTTAGCTGTTTTATCTTTCCAATTCTATTTGGAAGACAAGCTATGATAGAAACAGTGATAAAATCAACCATAACATGAAGACAAATGGCCTTTCTTGTAAAACCTTTTTTTGCTGTTTTGTTTTCACTACTATAACACATGTAATATGCAATATGTTTTACAGCATTTGGATATACACGCTCAAATGGTAATGAAATTATTCAACAACTAGTTTAAATAGGTAATTAGACGAACAAGCATACTAAACTGTTGAAAATAAGTTAGGTCCTTTGAGTATTTCCAACAGACACAATGATACAATGTCAAGGGTTATGCTTGAATTTCCCCAAGAAAAACCTTATCCATGGCTTGGACTATACCTCAAGGTCTAAAGAGTGGTTCTTGCTAATAACTTGACAAAATTTCAGTCAAACGCACCGAATGTCTGTCTACCAATTACAATTTGTATAGGCCTACCGATTTTCTTGTGGATGTTACTATAATAGAAATAATACTAGTACCAGCACAAAATCAGTACCTTCGCTTAATTCGTAAGATGTATGACGTAATCCTGTTTGTAAATATTGATACACAAGAAAATAAAATTAAATCAAATACAGCTAGTTTTGTTTTACGTCCATGTGGAATTTTAGATGAGATTAAACTTCTTTTAAGCAATTAGTTTAAAACGATACAAACGCCGCATGAAAGCTTTTGAATAACTTTGCGATATTTTGTAAGCGAAACAAGAGCCTATCGCGTGACAATATTGACAATATTGGGCTGCACTTTAATATCATATTAAATGCTTTTTGTCTCTACCATTAATTTTATTTTGCAAAATCTGCGTCTCAGATTAAGTTAGTTTACAAGCATTACACGACTGAGTTGATGTAACGCAAGCACGCAGTTAGATCTGACTATTTGTTGTGCTCAGCGACGATTATGAATCTAAGAACTCTATCAAGTAATCTGAAGAGACTCAGAGTAGGTTTCGCAATTGGCACTTCACTTTCCACGTGATATGTTTAGGGTTGTTAAGCCTGAGATGATATTTACCTGAAGACAGGTGTTAAGGGCAGGATGCGGTAAGCAATTGTATAGGTTCCCGATCGGACATTGGACATTGTCTACTTTACTATTTTATACGTAATTTCAACAATAGACTTCATACAACTGCATTAACTTTCTCTCTATTTCACCATTTTCAAATAAAATGTTTTCACTAACTTTCGTTAAACTACATATTATCATCTCTCAATCTAGGGTAAAGGGTCGTAAAAAGAAGAATTTAGATGTAGGTGAAGTTCTTCTACAATCAGGCTGCTCCAAAAGAAAATGTGTCCTCTCGAGAGCAAGTGTTTAATAAAAAAGCTCTGATCAGCGATATCCCTTTTATTAGTATCGTCATGAGAGATAACAGCGTATCAATTAACATAAAACATAAAATGCGCTTCTTTTGCATGTGCACAATATACTGTCAAACTCTTAATAGTCTAGTTTGTGCCATCCCATCCATTATTCAGGGAAAATATGCTGCCTGTTTGTAAGCAATATAAGAAGTTGTAAAAATATTCTGTTGTCTATGATCAGAGTTCTTACGTTGGTTTCAATTACTTAATTAGCATGACCGCCTGCATAGAAAACTAACCACCAAGTATCATTTTCCAAGTCAAGATTACTTTCTATAATGGAATACCCAAGGCGATGGCGCCGTATTATGTCATTGTATCCTTTGCGGTTATTGAATCAACCATGAATTTTTATAGTTCCTATCAATTTGAGTGGCAATGATATTTGAGCCGCGACGTGAGAAAACCTACAAAGTGGCTGTGTGCCAAGCGCACACTCAGATCAGCCTGGGAATCCGCCCAGTCTGATCAGAGTCTTTGCTGTCCGCGTGGAGATAGCTGAGACCCTTAGCTACCCTTTAAGCGCTTTGCGAAGAGTCTGATCAGACTGGGCAGATGCCCAGGCTGATCTGAGTTTGCGCTGGGCGCACTACCAAATTGTTGGTTTTCTCGTGTCGTGGCTCATTTATGTCTCAAGGGCACAGTCATGACAGCTTATGCATAATACGTAAAGATAAATCACATCATAATGATGTTTTCCACTGTGTTTGCCTAGGCTGTTTTCTTTAAATACAAGTGCATGAAAGGTTATTGGGATTAATATTATACACACTTTTCTGATTTTATAAGACACCCAGTTCACAGCAACATTTCTACTGAACACTAGAAAACGTGTTTGTCAGGGCAAATATGCAACTGAAGAGGGCATGACCGCGTTGTTACAATATGGCTGCTTCTAAATGCATTTCCGATCTGATGGCCACGGCCAATACATCCCCATGTATGAAAAAATATCTGCTGTAGGTAAATAAGCAGTTTTTATAATAACTTTATGCTTGCTACTCGCGAGCGCCTGTGTCAATGATTCTGCGATTCACTCATGAGTTATTTCTCCATAGACAGATCGTGTTTGACACAACTAAACTGTTTTTATTTCGTTTATGGTTCTTCCTTCGGTATCTTGGATCAGATGTGCATAGTCACCTTTGTTACGAAATGGATCCGATCGTCGACTATGTCGTCAAAATTATTTTAATCCTTTCAATCAGTAGGGCTACAGTTTTTAGGGCAACTGTGGTAATAAAACGTTTACGGAAATTGTGGCTACGTTATGCATGGGTTGTTTGTGAATACCTCTCGTGGACAGCGTATTGCATGATTTTTAGGTGAATACCTGCACGAGTCTTTTGATTGTGGACAGCGTGTTGCATGATTTTAATGTGAGTACTTGCACGCTTATATTCGAGTCCCATGATTTAAATGTGAGACGCATACTATTTATACGCCTATCTTTTATTGAAAAGTTAGACGTGGCTGTTTAATTCTTATACTGAGGATGTTATATTGTTGTGTGCCCAGATTCTGAGTTTAGACCAGAACGGTAAGATTTTATTATATTTATTTAGAATAGTTTGGCTAAGAATGAAAAATGTGACTTCTGATTGATATGGTATGATTATATGTGTCGAATGATTTGATTTTGTTGACAGTGATCAGGCTGTGCATATGTCGACCAATTGTGTTTATACTGACCATGCTGTGCATGGTATTTGTATATTAGGAAGTTTTGTAAATTACGGAAATAGTTTATATCACTGATGTTGGTTGCAATGGTGTGCGTCTATTTGACGTCCACTGACGTCAGTTGCATTCATGTTATTCATGTGACGTCAGTTGCAATAATGTTATTGCGACGTCAGCATTTTTTATATTAGTTTCACTGGTGTGCATCTATTTGACGTCCAGTGACGTCAATTGCATTCATGTTATTCATGTGACGTCAGTTGCATTCATGTTATTCATATGAAGTCAGTTGCATCATGTTATTGCGACGTCAGCACTTTCTTATATTAGTTTCACGTATACGTGGCCTATAGAAGTAGATTGATTTGTAATGGAACTAATTTATATACTCGTGACGTCAATTGACGCCATAGCATGCACCGCATTAAGGGTTTTTTCCATAAGTTATAATGGTAACATTTGGTCATCATGCGTTTGATTTGCCTTCATTAGACGGCGTCATATGGTATAACATCATTGATGTCATGATGTCAGATCAAACGTTATGATCCCAAATGTGTAAGAAACGCTTATTCAGCTATTATATTCTATGGCAAATGGTATTACGCTTAGTTTAAAGAAATGAATTAATACATATGCGAGTTAGATTTTGGTCAATCAATTTAATGTAAATAGGTCATTGTTTAGATTATTCATGTTTTATGTGGGGTATGTCATGGTAATGCCTGTTGTCGTCAGTATACTTCTTGACAATGTTTGACGTCAGATCCTTCGACACACATGCGTGGTAGGATCTACGTTTCTTCATTGGCGGAAGTGGTAAGCACAATTTTGGCTTTACATCGTGAGCGCGAGTCGTGTCTAGTGACACGGCTGGCGTGTGCACGTTATGCTCGACATTCGCCGAGGGCGTTGTATGGTATTTCCAAGACAGGCCCAAGTCTTACGTATTGTTAATATGTAGTTACAATGTATTAAGTGTAAGTTCGTTATTTTTAGGCACATCAAGTCCGGCAGTCAGCTGTTAGGGCTTAGAGCCACGTCTCACCTGGAGATTCGATATACGTCTCCAGGTTAATACCAACCCGGGTAGAGGCAGTTACAACGCCGTTTGTGCATGGTTCCTAAGCAGAGGCGGGAAGCACAAAATGTAGGCGGAAGTGGTTAGCACAGTTTTGCCAGATTCTGTGTTAGATCTGAAGGTCACATCAAGTGAGGGACAGTGTTCGTCCACTAAAGTGTGTTAATATATATAGACTGGTCCCTGGTACGATCCAGGGAGCGACCAGTATATAATCGTGCACGTGTTAATATAAGTTGGTGTTCCTCATGATATATGGACTGGCCCATGACATGATCCAGGGAACGACGAATTGAAGTCTACCAACATAAGGCCTTGTTTTTTTGTATGAGCTCAAACTAACGTTTTTTGTTCTTTGTGTTTTCCTTTAGTTCATGGCGCTGAGCCGAGTACGGTGTTGACGTCAGACGGTAATCTATTTGCGTATTGTACGCAAATCGATTACAGATTTGAAACAAACACCTTACTTGGGCCAGCGACATGAACTGATATGTGTTGTATATTATTGTAATTGTGAATTGTTGTAAATTGTATCGTTGTATATAGAATTTACATTATATATAAACTTCAAAAAATTCTAACGTTGTTAGAGTTTCCTTGTTAGTGTAATACACTGGTAGATAACCCTTTAACCGGAAGTCACCCTCCGCCGTCCTGGCGACGCATAAGGCTCTACACCCGTGTCGACCGAGTGTAAAACCTTCTGCGTAACAACCTTGGCCTTTCTAGCTATCGGCATTAACAGATCTATAGCTGACGACCTGATAACTAATATATTGTGTTTACTTAAGGTGGTGATTTATGGTAAATGTAAAAATCTTCATAAAACCATAAAAAAGTAAGGTATCTCCCTGAAAGTTAGCAGACTTCTTATTATACCCCCGGTATAGGGGGTATATAGTTTTTGGTTTTTCCGTTAATATGTTTGTGTGTGTGTGTGTATGTTAACATTTTTTCTGTCACAGTTTTCTCAGAAACCACATTAGCTAGGATTTTGAAATTTGGTACAAACATTGGGTATGACTAGTTGTACCGTGTAAGAGACAATCAGCATTCTCCTGCTTATCATTCCCTTTGTTTGTCCATTTTTTCTTTCTCTCCAATTAAATTTCTGTCACAGATTTCTCAGGAACCACAATAGCTAGGATTTTGAAATTTGGTACAAACTTTGGGTATGACTAGTTGTACTGTGTAAGAGACAATCAGCCTTCTCCTGCTTATCATTCCCTTTGTTTGTCCATTTTTTCTTTCTCTCCAATTAAATTTCTGTCACAGATTTTTCAGGAACCACAATATCTAGGATTTTGAAATATGGTACAAACGTTGGGTATGACTAGTTGTACCGTGTAAGAGACAATCAGCCTTCTCCTGCTTATCAATCCTTTTGTTTATCCATTTTTCTTTCTCTCGAAATAAATTTCTGTCACAGATTTCTCAGGAACCACAATAGCTAGGATTTTGAAATTTGGTTCAAACGTTGGGTACGACTAGTTGTACCGTGTAATCAGCCTTCTCCTGCTTATCATTCCCTTTGTTTGTCCAGTCTTTTCTTTCTCTCCAATTAAATTTCTGTCACAGATTTCTCAGGAACCACAAAAGCTAGGATTTTGAAATTTGGTTCAAACGTTGGGTACGACTAGTTGTACCGTGTAAGAGACAATCAGCCTTCTCCTCTTATCATTTCCTTTGTCCAGTCTTTTCTTTCTCTCCAATTAAATTTCTGTCACAGATTTCTCAGGAACCACAATAGCTAGGATTTTGAAATTTGGTACAAACGTTGAGTATGACTAGTTGTACTGTGTAAGAGACAATCAGCCTTCTCCTGCTTATCATTCCCTTTGTTTGTCCATTTTTTCTTTCTTTCCGAGTAAATTTCTTTCACAGATTTCTCAGAAACCACAATAGCTAGGATTTTGAAATTTGATACAAAAGTTGGGTATGACTAGTTGTACCATGTTACAGACAACCACTCTATTCCTGCTTGTCATTCCCTTTGTTTGTCCTTTTTATGCTCCCCGAAGGGTGAGCATATAGTTGCCGCTTTGTCCGTCCGTCTGTCCGTCTGTCCGTCCTTCCGTCCTTCCGTCCTTCCGTCCGTCCGTCCGTCCGTCACACTTTTGTCCGGAGCATATCTCTGAAAGTATAAGGGGGAACTAAATGAAACTTCACACATTGATAGAGGTCAACAAGGGGAAGAGCAGTGCACAAGAACCGTAACCCTGTCTCAAGTATTTACGAAGTTAGCTCCCTTTCCAGTTTTTTTCAATAGTTTCCTTGTCCGGAGCATATCTCTGAAAGTATAAGGGGGAACTAAATGAAACTTCACACATTGATAGAGGACAATGAGAAGAATTGCAGTGCACAAGAACCGTAACCCTGTCACAAGTATTTACGAAGTTAGCTCCCTTTCCATTTTTTTCGTCCGTCCATCCGTCCGTCACACTTTTGTCCGGAGCATATCTCTGAAAGTATAAGGGGGAACTAAACGAAACTTCACACGTTTATAGAGGACAATTAGAGAAACTGCAGTGCACAAGAACTGTAACCCTATCACAAGTATTTACGAAGTTAGCTCCCTTTCCATTTTTTCAATATTAAGCTTGTCTGGTGCATATCTCCAAAAGTATTAAAGGGAACTTAATGAAACTTCATACATTGAAAGAGGGTAATAAGAGAAAATGCAGAGCACAAGAACCATAACCCTGTCTTCAGTATTTGTAAAGTTAGCTCCCTTCCTATTTTTTTAGTAATTTGCATGTCCAGAGCATATCTCTGAAAGGATAAAAGGGAACTTAGTGAAACTTCACACACTAATAGAGGGCAATTAATAAAAGTTCAGAACACAAGAACCGTAACCCTGTCACAAGTATTTACGAAGTTAGCTCCCTTTCCATTTTTTTCGTCCGTCCATCCGTCCGTCACACTTTTGTCCGGAGCATATCTCTGAAAGTATAAGGGGGAACTAAACGAAACTTCACACGTTTATAGAGGACAATTAGAGAAACTGCAGTGCACAAGAACTGTAACCCTATCACAAGTATTTACGAAGTTAGCTCCCTTTCCATTTTTTCAATATTAAGCTTGTCTGGTGCATATCTCCAAAAGTATTAAAGGGAACTTAATGAAACTTCATACATTGAAAGAGGGTAATAAGAGAAAATGCAGAGCACAAGAACCATAACCCTGTCTTCAGTATTTGTAAAGTTAGCTCCCTTCCTATTTTTTTAGTAATTTGCATGTCCAGAGCATATCTCTGAAAGGATAAAAGGGAACTTAGTGAAACTTCACACACTAATAGAGGGCAATTAATAAAAGTTCAGAACGCAAGAACCATGACTCTGTCATAAGTATTTACACAGTTAGCTCCCTTCTTAATTTGTGGTTTATTGTGCTTGTATAGAGCATATCTTAGGAAGTATTGAAGGAAACTGAATATAATTTCACACATTGATAGAGGGTAATGAAAGGAAGTGCAGAGCTTAAGAACTATAACCCTACCTTTAGTAATTACGGAGTTAGCTTCCTTCCTAATTTTTTTCAGTTATTTAGCTTGTCCGGAGTATATCTCTGTACATATTTAAGAGAACATGAATGAAACATTACATATTGATAATAGAGGGCAATGACAAGAAGTGCAGAGCAGAAGAACCATAACTGTATCCCAAGTTATTTTGGAGTTACTTCCCTTCTTATTTTTTCTCAGTTGTATGTATGTCTAGAGCATTGCTCTAAAAGTATTGAAAATATTTTTTTTTCCATTTTAAATTGCATTTAATTTACACAGAACATCACTCCTTCACCAGGATACCCATTCTCCTATTCCAAGCCTTCGGGGAGCATCCATCGGTTCCACCGATTTTCTTGTTTTTCTTTCTCTCCAATTAAATTTCTGTCACAGTTTTCTCAGGAACCACAACAGCTAAGATTTTGAAATTTGGTACAAACATTGAGTATGACTAGTTGTACTGTGTAAGAGACAATTAGCCTTCTCCTGCTTATTATTCTCTTTGTTCGTCCAATTTTTCTTTCTCTCCTATAAAATTTAACTTTTTTCTGTCCAAGCTTTTTCAGGAACCATTACTGCTAGGATTTTCAAATTTGGGGCAAATGTTGGATATGACTGGTTGTATCATGCAAGAGTGTATCAGCCTCATTCTGCTTATCATTCCCTTTGTTCATTTTTTCTTTCTCTTCAATTAAATTTCTGTCACAGATTTCTCTGTTCCTAAGAGAGCCACAGTCTTCAAATTTTATATACATCTTGAGAATGGACACCTTTATTGTGGGAAAGAAAATCAAAATGCTAAGTTCTTTTGCACTTTTTCTGTTTTTTCCATCTCTATTTCATATGGAATAAATGGGAAAATTCATGTCAAAGATTTCTCAGATTGCTATGTAACTAGGTTTAGTTATAGGTTAAAACTGACTAGTTGACATCATCTGGATGCTGTTGCTGACTTTAGGTCAAGGTCACTGATACGTTAATTTTCCTACAATTTGTCCGAGTCGGATCTTTTTATTACGGCCTTTTTTTATTGCTGAAATTCTTCTTCTTCAAATTTGATATCACCTGTACCCGTACTGAGATTTTCACTTTTATTCCGGCTCACTCATCTTGTTTCGTCGCTAAAAGGACTCTCAGTAACGTTAGTTCACAAGTGATGTCACGAGAAAGACGATTGTGCGACATCTGCGAACAGCAGGGACTCAGCTAAGCCTGTGTGTTCAATTTGTATTTTCTTTTGATAACAGAATTTGCATATTTTAATGGAACCATTGTGTATTGGTCTATATGCCTTTCACCGGATTTGTAATAGATTTGTCCATTCATCTGTCTGTTATTTAATGTTTGCTTTAAAGTTTTGTATTAAGTGTGTTTTTATCAGGCGGTGGCACTAGCCGGGGGTATACGTGAGCCCCTGCTCATATCCTCTTGTTTTTGTTGTTCTTTACAGTTTAGAATACAAAATAGACGAACATGCTGCTTAAAAAAGTGTTTTTATAAGGAAAAATCAAAGGGTAGTTTTCTGCGCAATAATCAAAAAAATTAACATCGTTATTGAAAATTTACGTAGTACTGAAGGTGCGTTATTGCATAATGAAGAGCGACCTAGCAATTATTTATTCCAACTCCTTCTCAAATTGTAATGTAGACCAGACGAAAACGGTAGCTTTTTCTCAAATGTTCAACCATGTGCAAGGTCATGTACACTGGATGCATTTATTAAATATAGGGTAGGCAAGCATACCTATGTAACACCTACAGTATAAATAATACATTACTTACATGATCAGTGGTGTGTAGATAGCCGAAACTACGTAGTCTGGCCCATGTTCCTACTTCAGTATGTATTCTCTGCTCTTGAAGGAACCTTTTATAGATTTTAATCTCACCTGTTTCACCTGTGTGTTTTGACAAGAAAAATTGGACACAGACCGCATCTTTTTTCATCTGCTCAGCCTGATAATGTGTGAAAGAGTTTGAAAAAATAATTGCTAGCTCGCTCTTCATTATGCAACAAGGAACTCTCAGCACTAAGTATATTTTCAATAACAATATTATTTTTTCAGATCATTGCGCACAAAATTACCCTTTGATCTTTCCTTATAAAAACACTTTTTAACATTAACAAATGCTGCATTTTGGGAGTCTGAATTGTCAGAAACAACATAAAGAAGGCATATGCTAAGTTTTGGAATGATCAGTGGTATTTTGAGTGTTTTATGCAGATTTTTGTCTTTGCCACAGATCAGAGATTATCACCACCTTAATACAGAAGAAAATTGTATTTAATTCAAGACAAACTTCCGAGATTTTGTGACAAAATTGGACCAAAAATGATCGCTTTTGCGATTACATGTTATTTCTTTCTGCCTGTCAAAGCATAGTCAGGCTCTCAATTAAAGGAATTTCAACTTCACATACTTCACGACCGAAATTTTGTGGCATAATAATGCAAAGAAAATGTCTGCTTTTGAAATAATTCGGAGACATTATGACACCGTCGATTTTCTATAATGTGGCTGCATTCACTGAGTGACTTATTTCCGATTTGATGGCCATGGCCAAACCATACTCAAGCTCTCGGATACCAGGGGCCGTATTTATAAAATGACTTAAGTGGTTGCTATGCTGTTGCTAAGGCTGAATTTCTATAAAGGAGATTCCCTACAACTATGAAATTTACTCTGGAGGAACAGTCTGAAAAAGACTGTTCCTCCTTAGCAAATGTCATAGCTGTAGGGAATCTCCTTCATAGAAGTTTAGCCTTAGCAACAGCATAGCAACGACTTAAGTGGTTTTATAAATACGGCCCCAGACTTTTAACACTACTGACTCTTCCCTCAGATACAGAGACATTGCAGGCAGGCGATGCTTACTTCTCGCGAGCAATTGCTTTCATCTGTTAATATTGAGCTGAAAGTTTCATATATTTTTTTTTCAATTTAATATTTCTGTCATTTACGAGTGTCAATGTTTCTTTGATTTATGAATTGGTAAACTGACCTAATCTTTTATGAAAACAGGTGGTCTTACCCACAGGTAAGGGTAATATATCATTGGCTTTACCATCATTTTTTCAAGGGAGACTATATTTAACAAAATGGAGCTTACATCCCTGGTATTTAAACTACTTCCCAAATGGCGTTAATGGTTTGCTTGTATTTGATTTTGTTGTGAGTTTTGTTATTTGAATGTAGCCCCATGAGAAAAATAGAAGGAAACAAATACATGAAGATGAGATTAATCTCCCTTAAAGATATATTCAGACAAAGTAATTGTAAACGGGAATCGCATTTGGTTGACCTTGACCTCTTAAGTCATTGTGAGGTAAATTCTGATTAAAAGACGTTTGACTGATTTAGATGTATTCATATTTTATGAAAATGACTACCGAAAAGCAGCACTACCACTAACAATGAACTGTACATAGGGTTTATAATGATGTATGAACAGTTAATATAATAAACAATATAATCAACAGCATTTTCATATTGAAGTCAGTCCTTTTGTATTTTTTGATGTCAGTTTGATTTCGGACATCCTTTTTGCCTACAACAATTATAAAAGAAAGAAAATTGATACTTGTCATGTACGAACGTCTTTGATAAATATAAGATCATATATCGCTTACTATGCGCTTTCTTGACAAGGAAAACAAACACAGATTATTATTAATGTTTGGTATGATATTTGTAATTCCAAGAAGTAATATGAGATGTCTCTATGAGATATCTCCAAAAGAACGAACAGGATAATTTATGCTATTGCTGTTCATCTTCAAGAACTTGAAAGCTACATTAAGTTTGAAGGTACTCAGGGAAGGTCACAGTAGAATAGCAAACTTTAGATACCGAAACATTTTTCGAATAACCCTATTCCTTTTAACGAGTATTATACTTTTCAAGAATATTTTGTTCCTAATGATAACCCACTGGGCACATATCTTACTGAATCAACCTTGATTCAACGTCATGACGTTGAATCAAGGTTGTTTCAAGGTTGTGTGCCTGCTGGGAACCTGTGCACAGTGAGTCAAAGTAAGTATAACTAAAGTTGGTGAATCAAGGAAGCAGTTTCACGTTCTGTTTGTACATTTCCTTTGTGTTGTTTCTCGATCTGAGGTGTAATGATGCTTCGGGCGATAAGAGTCGGATTGAGGCTGCATAAATTAGGTTGAAGCCCTCAACTAGTATTTTTATCCTGACCGTTCCAAGGCAGTTCTATTCAACATTTCTACACCACGTTCACCGGGTTATCGCTAATTTGTTCCTCGTTTTGTTTCGTAATAGTTGACAGCGTTTTTTTCAATGTGGCTGCGGGTAACTTCAGCTATCTTACTTACGCGTTTTTTCAATGTGGCTGCGGGTAACTTCAGCTATCTTACTTATTAGCTAATGCACTAAAATTTCGCTACACTAAAACAATTTGTAGTTTTGGCCAATGAAGCCTCATCAGACCTATAAGTAAAAGTAGAAGAAGAAGGACTCACAAAACGAAAACGACACATCCTGTCTAGCAAAGAGGAACTGTAACAGTAGAACTACCTTGGAACGGTCTGTTGTAAAACCACTGGGGATTTAAACCGTTTTTATTTACCCATTTATGCCCAGTGGAATGTTCAATCCTTACTCATTTATGACCACGTAGAATGTTCAATCCTTATGAAATGGATTAGTCCATTTGTCGATTAAGGGGTGTCTAGTTTAGTTTATTCATATCGTTTTTGTCTTATTTAATAAAATGCCCCTTGGTCTTATGCAGATAGTGTAAACCCTGATCAAATGTCGCGTTTTGCGGATCTGGGTCTGCACTGTTTGCTTAATATCCTGTTTATGGGACGCTAGGCAGTAGTGGGTTAAGATGATAACATTTTTATGTTAATTTGTCGTACTTTCCTATGATGCAAAATGATGCAAAACTGATAAAGAAACAGACAGATTTCCTTTTTTTTTGCCGCTTTTCCAGATTTCTGATATCAAAATTGAAATTAGAAATATACAAAATTAAATTTTAAAAAATAAAATTTATCTATTATAGCTTGGATTTTTTATACGACATTACAAAAATATACTGAACGCCAAAAGAAACGCATACAAGTCTAGGTTCAGTTTTCTTCTGTCACCTGATTAATGGTTTTAAATCATATATAGCTGAAATCACTTCTGACGTCTGACAACAATATAAACTTATCTTCTTGCAAAATTAAACTTGGATTAAAGAGTTATCTCAATTTATCGTGAAACATTCAGAGTTGTTGTAAGAGTTGTCTTTCCTTTGGCTGTATAACAAATTGTTTCCAAAATACGACCCTGATGTGTGGTTATGAAAAAACGTCAGTTTTATTACCATGGTATTCTTCTTAGGAACATGACAGCAGTTTGACGTTGAACACTTGTCAAATTATCTCCCTTGCAATTAAAAAAAATAGCAAAATGGGAAGTCCAATAACATCAAAAGTTCTGCAGTGCTACGAAAAATTTCTTTGCAAAACTTTTTATTTTACTCTTGTTAATTCATTTAACCTCTTCGTATGAATGGTTTCTGTTCTTTTCAAGAAATACAGGGTGTTAAAAGGTCTATGGAAATCCAATGGTAAGCCAGTGTTACTGTTTCAACTGCCAACTTTCACCTGATTGTTTTTCTAAAGAGCAAGGCTCGACTGCTTTGATTTTTTCGCTGTTTTTACCCTTGCCACGGACATTATGTCTGGAGAAAATAATTAGCTGAGCATTATTTGGAATTTAAAATTCAGCTTCTGAAAGTATGGTGACTTTAAGTTTAACCCCATCACAAAAGCAAGCGTTCTGGTCTCTAACGTTTATTGAATATCAATGTGTTAAGGTGCTCATTCTGTCGGAATATCATAAACAAAGTAACTCAAAATGTCTAAATAAGAGCATATACCTATACGTTCAAATAAATTGGGCGTACACATTGTATGCGTTTCTTTTGGCGTTCAGTATATATATAACAGTTACTCTCAGTAAATCTGATGAGCTATGTTTGTGTACATGTATATCAACATGACTGAAAACAATCTTTTGCTACCGATCTTACTATATCTGCCATGAATACTGTCTTTTCTGATACGCAAGAAAGCGCGATAGTCTTTGAGGTAATTACTGGTTCATGGCAGCATAGTAAAGAGAGGATGGGTTTTCAAGTGATAAATTCAGCGGTTAGTGCAAATAAAATTGAGCCGCGACGTGACAAAACCAACAAAGTGGCATGTGCGCGCAGTGAAGAATCAAATCAGCCTGGGCATCCGACCAGTCTGATCAGAGTCTTCGCAGTGCGCTAACAGGGTAGTGAGGCGTCTAAGCTACCTCCAAGCAGACAGCGAAGGCTAATCAGACTGCCAATAGGTGGATGTTCAGGCTGAACTGAAACTTTGCTGGGCGCATTTGTTACTTTGTTTGTTTTGCATGGCACGGCTTAAATACTCTATTATGTTTGTTTGTCAATTTCAAGGCAATTTCCAATAAAATGCTCTGATTAGATTGCTTTTTTGTCAATGACAGTAGCAGATATCAGCGAAAGAAGAATTTAATGTAAAGGAGACCAACAATCATCATGTTCATGTGAGAAAATCGCAAGGATGTTCCAGTGATAACAATTCATAAAATAACTGCGCTTTATAATATATACTTAAAACCATAAGTAGCTTTACAGTTTTTATCGAATATTTTTATTACTGTTACAATATCATTTTCATTAAAATAGAAATATTTCAGTTACCTTCTCAGACTTGTCCAAACAGATTTCAGGAAAGATGATTTATTCAAGTCATTACACTATCAAAATATCTTTGCTTACATTCAAAACGAACAATTTGTATTTTCTCACAAATTCTTAAGTAAACCCCAGGGCTTTGGACACAAAACTTTAAAGACCGTTGATTATCAATAAGATCGCCTGCAAAATGTTTGCTCATCTGGTTGGTAAAACTGACAGTAACTTTAGGTTGCTTCACACTTAGATTGTCTCATTTTGAATTAAAACAGTAGTACTGAAGTTTTAGATAATTCTTAAAGTCCTATATCCGGAAACATCGGCGATTTGTTTGGACCTCTTCAGAGAGTACGAGACAACAGACAGCTTATAAAAATTCACATGGTTTCAGAAAAAATAGAAAAAAAATGTCTAGCAGTTTAATTATATAGTATGCGTTGTAAAGTTACTTATGGCTTTAAGTATATATCATAGTGTTGAACAATAATCCCGCTGCTGGTTACCTTTAAACATCTCAGTTCTGTCACGTATACAAAAATAAAAATCATCTCGTTACTTGCAACGTTTTCATTCACAAGATAATGCAAAATACCGTGTTGTTTTACTATATGCGCTAGTAAGATGTGTGTAAACAGTACATTGCATTACAGTCCATGAGAACTTGTTGCCCAGCCACATTGTTTGTACTTATTTTTGCACGAAGGCAATAAAATATGTTTGAATTGTATTACAGGCAGTGCTGTGTGTGACGATCAACCACTGAACAAGGTGAGTAATGACAATTGTGGCATGGTTCATGATTTTTTGTATGTTCTCTATCACTTCAGCAAAATCAATTTTCTGCTGAAAAAATCCAAGCAGTTTCATTTCCAGTTAAAATAATATTGAGCCGCGACACGACAAAACCAACCAAGTGGTGCGCCCAGCGCAGACTCAGATCAGCCTGGGCATCCGCCCAGTCTGATTTGAGTCTTCGCTGCCCGCATGGAGGTAGCTTAGATCTTTAGCTAGCCTTTAAGATGTCCAGACTGATCTGAGTCTGCGCTGGGCGCATAACCACTTTGTTGATTTTCTTGTGTCGCGGCTCAAATATCTTTTCAAGGCTGAAGTGAAACTTGCACTTTTGATCTGTCGTTTAATCACAGTAACCACAGACATGAAACCAATTTAGTACAATGAGAAGCAAAGATTTGGAACCTTATAAAGACAATAATTATTACGGTGGCAGGCTTTATAAATGGCCTTGTTATCTGCATTGCGTAATAGGCAGTCAGAAATTAGGTCAGCAATGTATTATACTAAGTTCAGATAAAAGTACATGGAGATGCCCAGAAATGCTCCGATTCAGAAGGCACTAAAGACATCATATAAGAGCAGAACAACGAACCCGATAACAGATACAGCCTGTCAAATGGAGAGAAATGAACAAACAACACCGCCACTATTATATTTATACTCCTGTAGACTCGAACTGATTTTATTCGCAAACCTCAAACGCCTCTACTATTATACTCCTATAGTCTAAAATTGATTTTATTCGCAAACCTCAAACGTAGTCCTACTAATTTGTATTTTAGTAGGGCAAAGGACTACTGTGCTTGCAGTAGGTACGGGTGGGGATAGTTTTGGTATTTTTTCTCGCCTATCATCTCTTCTCTTCCTCACCCTGGAAGATGGCTCGATATAGACTAAATACTGTCTCAAAGAGCTCTTACACCAGAAAACATCAAACCAAACCAAATTAAACGTAGCTGTGTTACATTTACGTTCAACAAGACTAAATACTGTCTCAAAGAGCGCTTACACCAGAAAAACATCCAACCAAACCAAATTAAACATAGCTGTGTTATAGTTACGTTCAACAAGACTAAATACTGTCTCCAAGAGCGCTTACACCAGAAAACATCCAACCAAACCACATCAAACATAGCTGTGTTACAGTTACGTTCAACAAGTTGTCCTTCTACGTGATGGCCTCACATCACATAGTGTTGTCTGAGGAACCACTCACGGTCATACAATGTATGCATATTGATTGGAGTATCTTATCATGCATGTAGTTGGCTGCAAAACGATTATACTATAACCCTTTCAAAATCTATTTGATTAGAAATTCGACAGGCCCTGTCAAAGAAGCCTTTTGAAGTTTACCTGGCCCCGAGGTTATAAAACATTTTTCATGCTCAACTCAGCTAAGTATGAAATTTTACTTGCTGATAAAAAGCAAATTACTGATAAGTACGTACAGTTGTTTTCTTGCTCATTTTAGCTGAGTATGAAATTTTCTCTGCTTTTGAATATGAAAAATGCCAACAAAAGTTGGCTTTTTCATATTCATAGGCAGATGAAGTTTCATGCTCAGCTGAGTTGAGCACGAAAAAAGTTTCATAATCTCGGGGCCTGTTTGCCGAAATAGCCCTTCAAAAGCTGTGTCCACTGTTAAATGAATATATGAGCCGCGACACGACAAAACCAACAATGTGGTTGTGCGCCCAGCGCAGACTCAGATCAGCCTGGGCATCCGCCCAGTCTGATCAGAGTCTTCGCTGTCCGCATGAAGGTAGCTTGGACCCTTAGCTACCCTGTAAGCGCATAGCGAAGACTCTGATCAGACTGGGCAATTGCCTAGGCTGATCTGAGTCTGCGCTGGGCGCACAACCACATTGTTGGTTTTCTCACGTCGTGGCTCATATGCTGTAAGTGGAGCAATGCCTTTCCTCTACTGGCGTGCGACCAGTGGTGGCCGTTTGCATTTTGCACGCGCAATTATGTATTTGATCCGTCTCAGATTTGGCCATTTTGTAAAAGGAAACAAAAGGAACTCCCACAAAAAAGACTGGTTAAATTATCTCATCGGAAGGCAAAAGGTTAACAATTTCCCAAAGCTACCCTCATACCAACATTATTGCCTTGCCGGGGATCACAACCCTTGATACACACATAATTAAATACAGAAATTTACATGAACAAATTGCTTTATAAATGATTACCTATGACGAAAAAGGTATAACCTGCAACAAGCCTGCAAAAAAGCATCTAAATTCTTGTAAATGACAGCACATGTGTAACCATTATTTATGTTTGTTTTCGACGTAATGTAGCGTGCGCCTACGAAATGACTACGTCAGAGTTTTAAAGTCCGTTTCTGATTGTTGCTTATATTCTATCTGTGCTGAACGCGCTAAAACTATTTAACTCTGACAAAGACCACAGACTTACAATGACATATCATCAAAGTTTAAATCCACAACAAGGTTTTGAAAAATGCATCATTCAACGCATGGCATTCGTGACGGCCATCACTGGTACGCCACGCTCGTATTTCAATGCGTTTTGGTGACCTAGTTTGAGGATCTGTCACAGGCACAAGTTATGGTCTATTTCAAAAATTAAATCAGTATTATAACGACAGTTACCCCTAGTTTATTAAACCAAAATATAGAATCACTAATCACTATATGTCTGTTACGAGATAAAAAGAGTAACAAAAAAAAACGGCCATCACTGGTCGCCAGCCAGTAGAGTTGATACTCATTTAGAAGTAAAGGTAAAATGAAAAAAATAAAACAGATGCTTCTCGAGGATGTTTACCCATTCACCTTTTAAAACTCAGTAGGGTCGAGTCGGGTAACTTCGGAGAGCGGGTACTTTCGGACATACATGTACCATTGCAAACAGTGAAAATCCAGATGAGACGGCTCATTATGCCGTCTCATCAGGATTTTCACTGTTTGCCCAGTTAATTTTGTTTTAATTCCAAACAACTGACACATAAAGGAAACAATGTAACTGTCCGAATTTACCTGTTGTCCGAATTTACCTGCCCTGACAAAGCTTTCATGATTCTCTCCACTTACCGTTTACGTAATTCTCCTTAAATTAAGATGGCAGTGCTTGACAAAAATGAAGATGCAGATATGACTAATATTTCTTTTGGTACCAGTCAGATCAAAGTATACGCCTTTTTCCTAAGCGACAGGAAGCTTGGCCAAATCCCGCTCAGTACATTCTTATTTTTCAGCATTTACATCAAATAGGCGTCGCCTTCAAAGGGGCTTAGGACATGTGCTAACCTGAACGCCTCATATGGGCCGCGACATAACAAAACCGACAAAGTGGCATGTGCGCCACTCGACGACTCAGATAAGTCTTTGCTGGGCGCTTAAAGGATAGCTAAGGATCTTAGCTAGCTCCATGCGGACAGCTAAAACTCTGATCAGGCTGGGCAGCCTGCACATCAGCGCAAATTTCGCATATACAATATATGTATTTTGGGGAATCTAACAAGTGTAACATGAAGATTGTGATCAGTTGCCACAGGTTCGCAGGCTGAATTTGGTTTTACTCACAGCAAAGATGTTAAGGTCTCTTCTAAATGAAGTATTTGTTCCACTGTATAGGGTATTTATGGAAACTGCCTAGGATAATGAAATTTGACAATATGAGCTAATCTTCCTTGTCTGCAGTTGAAATAAAAATAAGACCATACATGACATTTAGCCAGGGCAATGGCATTTTGGATCTGTACGCAATCAGGAAGAAACCATTTTGGTGGACAATCCTCCATCAATGAACAATGTAAATTGAGCCACGACACGACAAAATCAAGAAAGTGGTTGTGCGTCCAGCACAGACTCAGATCAGCCTGGGCGTCCGCCCAGTCTGATCAGAGTCTTTGCTGTCCACATGGAGGTAGCTTAGACCACTAGCTACCCTTTGAGCGCTTAGCGAAGGGTTTGACCAGACTTGGCGGATGCCCAAGCTGATATGAGACAACGCTGGGCGCACAATCACTTTGTTGGTTTTCTCGTGTCGCGGCTGAAATGATCAATGCAATTGTCTGTGACATAGAAGAAGAACCAGAAATAACCATTAAAGGGCACTAGTTGCCATTTTGTGACATAATTGCGCTGTATTCTTCAATATAGTGCAAATATATAAAGTTGGTAATATATGTATTTTGTGTTCACGTTTAGAATCAATGAATAATTTACCTTGGCTCGCTTCATCTATGTTGAAACAAGAAAACAAAGGAATCGACTTGATTAATTTTGTTACTTTCACTTTTGTTATTGTTAATATAATTATAACATGATTAGTTCTTGTTTTTATTTGATGCATATTTGCCAATATATCAAAATGTTTCTTCATAGCCATACCCCAAGGACTCATATGAACTTCACTGTATATATAATGCAGATACTGTTGACACTACAAATATAAAAATAAACACGGCCACAATGGCGCTTGATCGTCAAAATGCGACCAGAACATGGCAGTTTGGTAGTGCAACCAATTACGACAGCTTTGCTTTCTCTGTATCAATGCATTGAGAAGAGCATCTAAGTACTCAGCGAGACATCTTAGTAGAACAATACAATAAATAACTGTAGTGATTGATTTTAAGCTGTGAGGGTACATCGCCATGTGTTCCTGTATTTTTCAAAAGGAGACAATTTTTGATAAATGTTATTGTTTCTTCCCCGAGCAATGAGCCCATTCCAAAATGTAGTCATTTCTTAAAAGAAATGATTTGCTTTTTACGTTGATGTATCCATTTATCTAAGAAAGAATTAACCATCGGGAACAGTAGACACTTAAATTAACAGGAGACGAGATACCAGTTTTGATTTATCACATAGACCATACAAGACAATTTTGGCTATTGTCCCTCATAGCTGGCCTTCCAATGGAAGTCAGGGCTTGTAATTAAAGGGGAGAACGACGGAGGGGGGGGGGGGGGGGGGGGGGGGCTGAAAACAAGGCGACTACAATATCCTCTGTCAGCAAAGTTATTGCTGTAAAGAATGGTTGTATGTAGAAATTCACCACTTAATTTTACATCATCTGACAAAAATCAAAGTGTTTATACATAAGCCATCTCTTAAATAGGAAGGACGAGCGAAGTTTATTGCTTTTGACAAGCTAAAACTGCTCAATCTATGTGAAGGAACCTTTGCTCAAGTGGATAATGTTTGTCTTCAAATTGATTTATGCTCCTAAAACATGAATGAAGATGCACATGAAAGGAAGTAATTCCAATCACATCCCAACCAACCCAAGACGCTGAAAGAAGAAGAAAAAGATGAAAGGGAGAGAAATACGAGCGACAAAACGGGACAGCACACACTTAGTATAACAAAGAAGAACCGCGTTGCCAAGGGTCAGTGGAATAACTACTAGTGGGAATTTACCTAATCTAAAAATTTATTAAGTAAATAGACAGTGTTAATAACCGATAAAAAATTTAATATGGTATGCATGCAACCACACAAATAATTTTATTGCAATTTCATAACGAGAAAGTGATTCGGTCTGCTTAAAGATCTCCTAACTCTTCAGTGAGACATCACAATATGATAATAACATGAGCCGCGACACAGCAAAACTAACAAAGTGGCATGTGCACCCAATGAAGTCCCAGATCAGCCTGGGCAGCTACCCAGTCTGATAAGAGTCTTCGATGTCCGCATGGCGCTAGCTTAGACCCTTAGCTACCCTTTAGGTGCAAAGCGAAGAGTCTTATCAGACTGGGCGGATGCCCGGGCAGATCTGAGTCTGCACTGAGCGCTCATGCCACTTTGTTGGTTTTCACGTGTTGAGGCTCAGTCATATAAAAGCATAAGTTATGATAAAGCAGAAACCTTTTCGATGAAACTATGCTCATAGGCAAAACAAATACAATGTAATTATTAAGTCTAACATATCGTAAAATAACACCTAATTTCCATATTCCCGAGAATAAGAGCCAGAAGCTAAATTCTGATATAGGTTATGTTGTGTGTTTTTCAAATTTCCGCGTATTATTCGAACAAATAAGCCAATGACCCTTTTCAGAAGAAGTAAAATGAATATTAATAATATACTGATATACTGATAAAGACCGGCTAGCAAAAGAATCAAAGAGGCTCTTCTTGCCGAAGACTTTTGATAGGCTCTTGTTCGGACCACATTTAAGACATAGTGGCACTGGCCACTCTTACATATGGCGCGTGGTATCAGGGAGCTGAACTACAGGTGGTTAGTGTCACTATCATGCTAATAATTTAGGGAGACGTTAAGTTATTTCACCCGTGAATCTAACAGCATATGAAAACGGTCAGTTGGAAGATAGCCTCATAGGCTTTATCTATCTGTGGTGGAATGTCGCTTTTATACGAACAGTGTGGATCCATTTTAAAATAAAGAACGAGTCTGATCTTGCCGTTTATACACTTTCCTGGTACATGTAAATTCACTGGAAAATGATTGTTTCAGCGTTATCACCAAGTAGGATGCTGAGCGATGTGTTTACAATAAATAATTTCTATAAAGGAAGTACCACATCATTTTAGAAAAATATTTCACCGTCACTATTTAAACTTTCGGTGTGTGTGTGTGTGTGTGTGTGTGTGTGTGTGTGGAGGGAGTGGGGGGCAACACAGTCATTTGCTTTTATGCCTCCTTCCTCAACGAGGTCACTTCTAAAAGGAAAGAAAAATTGTTCCTCCTGAAGACGCCTTTTTGGAGGAGTTTTGTCTCCCAGGGAAACAATTAAAAATCACAAATGTTGTCTCCCTTTTCAAAAATGACAGCCAACAGAGGAGGTATACCCATACGCTTTGTTTATATGCATGTTCACTATTAGTTATCATCTGCGAAGAAATATATGGCTGCGATCATTGCTCCAATACCATAGCAATTTCGGGGTTCTGAAATTCTGACACGGTGTTTCGTTGGAAACGTAAAGAAATATTAACAAGGCAATTCGGAACCTCTAATGCTATGTAAAATGACCTATGACTATTTCACTATACTCTATCCTATCTGCTAGACACGAATTGATATTTAGCTGGCAATATAAATTAACATCTACACATCTATCAAGAATTTTTTTCTCAAAACATTTTTCTTATACAATGTAATTTGATTCATTGTAAAAAAATAATGATCTAAAATTTCTTCTAAGGTCATGAACGTAGAAGTAAAGTCAGCGTAAGATGTTTTGACACGACAAAACCTTCAATGTGACATTGCGCTACGCAAGACTCAAACTAGTCTGGACAGCCGCTAAGTCTGATCAGAGAGTTTGTTGTGGGCTTAAAGGGTAGCTAAGGGCCTACACTAGCTCCATGCGGACAGCGAAGACTCTGATCAGACTGGGCGGGTGCCCAGTCTGAAATTAGCCTTCGTTGAGCGCACATGCCACTTTGTTGGTTTTCTCGTGTCGCGGATTAAAAGAAAAATGATTTTTAAACCAGGTCTCATGACCCGAATCTCTTTCCATTACAAAATTTGACAATTACTGCTACTTTTGCTTGTCTGGTCTTTCAATCACGATAATACCATAGAGGATATTTAGCCAGGGCAATGACATTTTGCTCCTTGCTTTGTGGAGAAGGTATTAGATAATTAGGCTTAGAAACTTCACAACTGAACACTATGCAGTCGTCAATGAAACTGACTGTCATGACAATGAATAGCAAGAGTACCATGATGGTTGTGCACCGTTTCTTTGAGCAAAATTCATGATGCAAATATTAGTTCAGTTGCAATGACAGTCAATTATAACGCAAATCTATGAAATAGTGTTGGCGTTAAAATTAACTGGACCGTGATCTACAGGTCACACTGATTTAAAGTAGTATGAGGTTAATGGCCGTGTCATACTGAATCATTATTGTAATTAGGATACAAAATAGTATTCGAGATAGGGGAAAAATAAGTGGGCCGTGCTCTATAGGTAATAGTGAGGTTAGTCACTGTATCTGATGAAATGGGGCCAAATCCCGGCCTTAAAACCAAAATGGAAAGAAGGACACACACAAACTGACAAACGTTCACGAACGACACGCACAGTTAACCGAATAAATAGCTTTTTTCCTAACTGGTGGTCATCAGCTACATGTACCCATATAAACAAGAAGGCCATAAGACCCTGAATCGCTCACCTGAGTATGGTGGCCATGTAAATCATGTGACATACACTGATTGAATAAATTTTCGTTCCCTCAGCCCCTGGAGGCTGTGTTTAAAATTTGGTTACTTTTAGCCCAGTGGCTTTCGAGGAGATGTCTAAAATTTTCAAAATATGAGAGACATGGGTCAGAGGTCAAATAATGACCTTGACCTCTTGTAGCCGCAAATCTTCCATGTACTGACTAAGACGACTGTATATACTAATTTTTAGGTCAAAAACTTCTAAACTTGCCACGAAATCTTATGTTCTACCATTTTCCCATACTTGATCTTGCCTTAAAAAAGGTCAACGTAAGCCCAAGGTCATCATTTGAAAGATTTTGATAGGACTTGAGTACCTGATGCTATATACCAAGTTTCAAGGCCATCGATCATTTGGTTCTTGAAAAAGAAGAATGCTAATGGATTTTGCCATATATGGGCATGGCGGCCATGTTGGTCATGTGACCCATGCCGTTTGAACAAATTTTCGTTTCCTCAGCCCCTAGAGGCTCTATATGAAATTAGCCCAGTGACTGATGAGAAGATGTGCGAAATCGTCACAATATGAGATCAGGGTCAAAGGTCAAAGAATGACCTTGACCTGTTGTACATATTTATTTTCATGCACTCATTGTGATGACTGTATAAACCAATTTTTCAGGTAAAAATCTTCAAAAGTTTCTAAGAAATCTTATGTTCTAGCATTTTCCCATATAAAAGCTGCAGAAAGCAAATTTGACCTTACCGAAAAAAGGTCAAGGTCAACCGAATGTCATAATTTGAACAATCTTGGTAGTACTCGTGTACCTGATGATACATGCCAAGTTTCAAGATCATCGGCCTACTGGTTCTGGAGAAGAAGATTTTTTAATGTTTTTACCATATATGGGTGTGGCGGCCATGTTGATCATGTGATTAGGTCCGTTTGAACAAATTTTCACTCCTCCGCCCCCTAGAGGCTCTACATGAAATTTGGTTACAATTGGTTAAGTGGCTTATGAGGAAATGTGTGAAATTGTCAAAATATGAGAGACCAGGGTCAATCGTCAAAGAATGACCTTGACGTCTTGTACGCATAAATTTTCATGTACTCATTAAGGTGACTGTATATACCAATTTTCAGGTCAAAATCTTCAACAGTTTCCAAGAAATCTTATGTTCTAGCATTTTACCATAAAAAAGCTACAGAAAGCAAATTTGGCTTTACCGAAGAAAGGGTCAAGGTCAACCCAAGGTCATAGTTGAACAAACTTGGTAATACTCGTGTACCTGAAGGTATATACTAAGTTTCAAGGCCATCCGCCTTCTGGTTCTGGAGAAAAAGATTTTTATATGTTCTAACCACATATGGGCGTGGCAGCCATGTTGGTCATGTGACTAGGACCGTTTGAACAAATTTTCGTTTCTCCGCCCCCTAGAGGCTCTACATGAAATTTGGTTACAATTGTCCCAGTGGCTTTTGAGGAGATGTTTGAAATTGTCAAAATATGAGAGTCAATTGTCAAAGAATGACATTGACCTCTTGCACGCATAAATTTTCATGTACTTATTAAGGTGACTATGTATACCTATTTCAGGTCTAAATCTTAAACAATTTCCAAGAAATCTTATGTTCTAGATTTTACCATATAAAAGCTACAGAAAGCAAATTTGACCTCTCCGAAGAAACAGTCAAGGTCAACCAAAGGTCATAATTTGAACAATATTGGTAGTACTTGCATACCCGATGCTATATACCAAGTTTGAAAGCCATCGGCCTATCAGTTCTGGAGAAGAAGATTTTTTCTAGGTTTTTAACCATATATTGGCGTGGATGCCATGTTGATCATGTGACCAGGACCGTTTGAACACATTTTCGTTCCCCCACACTAGAGACTCTACATGAAAATTGGTTACAATTGGCCCAGTGGCTTTTGAGAAGATGTGTGAAATTGTCAAAATATGAGAGACTAGGGTCAAAGGTCAAAGAATGACCTTGACCTCTTGAACGCATACATTTTCAAGTACTCATTAAGGTGACTATATAAACCAACTTTTCAGGTCTAAATCTTCAACAGTTTGTTCTAGCATTTTCCCATATAAAAGCTACAGAAAGCAAATTTGATCCTGCCGTCAAAAAAGGTCAAGGTCACACCACGGTCATAGTTTTATCAGTCTTGGTAGTACTCGCATACCCGATGCTACATACCAAGTTTCAAGGCCATCGGCTCATTCGCTCTGGAGAAGAAGGCTTTTAAATGATTTTAACATATATGGGCGTGGCGGCCATGTTGGTCATGTGACCAGGACCGTTTGCCCGCCGCCTAGAGACTCTATATGAAATTTGGCTACTATTGGCCCAGCGGTTTCAGAGTCGAAGTCGCTTGAAAATGTCGACGGACGACGGAGCCTTACCATCCTATAAGCTCTCGCTGGCTCAGGTGAGCTAAAAAGCAGCAACATCTATTTTGCCTATTTGCTATTTTAAATTGCGAAACGAAACAAAACAGAAAGCAGCATGGGAAGCTATTCAGGTGACCATATTGCTCAAGTTCATGGGCATGCGGACATAACAGCATTTAACGTTGAGGAACTTCAATAGAAGAACCTCCTTGGAACAGTCAGTAATAGATTACTGGAGGGGGTGGGGGGAGGGGTGTGTGTGGAGGGCTTAAACTTATTTTACTGAATCCAGCCCATCGCCTTCTTCTTTTGCAGTGGTTCGAAACATTTAGTTAGCTGTTTGATCCGTATGAAGGTTTCCTAACCCATCAAACAATTGAATAAAAATATGGATGTGTACCCATTTATTAGTAATTTTACTCAGGAGTGACGGACTTGATATGTTCCACACATTTTACAAACTGAACGCATGTTAGTGAACACTTACATTTGCAGACCCTGACACGTTGTTATTTGATTTTGAAGTAAATTACAAAAACACTTTATTTAAAATTACATCTTTGCAAACACCATTTAAACTAATAGCAGGAAAAGCACATACTCTGTACTTTGAGAAATTAACCCTTTTTAACTTAAGGAATTGAATTCGTTTTTTAAAAGCATGTTATATTTAAGAAAACAAAGTATTAGCATTTTGTTACAGTTTCGATGTTTGTGTTGAAATTTAATTCAATAAGCATATTTTGGCCTAAGAAATATCCATTAACCTTTGGCTCAATGCTTTTACTCATTGTTCCCCTCTCTTTAAAGTACTTGCTAGCCAACTATTTCATTTCTTACAAGGAATATTATTACCACGATAGAGAAGGAAAGAAATTAAAATTAGCAGCGTATTTTTACTACTTGTTTATTTCTTTGGCAGTTGTACCATTCAGAATATACTAACATAATGAGCAATAGAAACATCGTTCATGAACACGAAACAAAACAAAACTGTTTTGTTTATTATCTTCCATTTTGGCTTGAATTATTGGCTAGAGTGGCACTTGCTTTTAAAAATGGCGTTTCCTAGGTAAATTCATTTCGATGACTGACACAGATAACCACATATGAGCCGCGACTCGAGAAAACCAACAATGTGGTTGTGCGCCCAGCGCAGACTCAGATCAGCCTGGGCATCCGCCCAGTCTGATCAGAGTCTTCGCTGTCCGCATGTAGGTAGGTTAGACCCTTAACTACCCTTTGAGCACTAAACGAAGGGTCTGATCAAAATGGGCGGATGCCCAGACTGATCTGAGTCTGCACTTTGCGCACAACCACTTTGTTTGTTTTCTCGTGTCGTGGCTCAATTATTAACATATATGGATACCCATTCATCGGGAGTAACGTCTGTCACTTTTATATTTGCCGCCCAACGCCACTCGGGTTAGCTCTTTAAAAGGAAAATTTGCTCTTCTGTGAACGAATTCTTTATTTTAAGAGTAGACCCCATTTTGGAAGGGCTTTGTAGTCGGTGCTTCAATGAGATGAGTCGTTATGTCTGTAAATTATAATTTCTTCTAATTGCAAGAGTAAAAGCTGAAAACAAGAGACACATTCGTGAATAAGTTCTCTGTTTTAGCTATCCTATACTAGACCTAACCGTGAAAACTGAAGGGTGGCAAACGGGAATGGCTGGCTACAAGTGTATCAAAGAAGGTCTTATCCTAAAATAAGATGGGATCAAAATATTTACTATTTTCTAACGATTGGGTCAGCAAATTATATCTACTTTTATGTATAATTCCTGTGTTTTTTTTTTTTAGTTTAACTGTCATGTATTTTGGGGGATACTCATTCAAGAGCCTTTATTCATTTGAACAAGTGCAGTCACATTTAAAGAGTAACTACACTTCAGGAACTGACTGAATCAGATCCAAAACCCTATCCCCAACATCAAAGAGAAAGATTGACAAAGACATCCCAACAAACAATAAATTACAAGTGATAAGCCGAGTCAGTAGCTCTTTCCCAAATAGGTGGCAACTCAGCTATCTTTATTGAACTACTCAGAGTAAATAATTTAGATCAACAGAAGGGTAACAACAGACTAAGCAAATTATACGAAAAACTATTTTTAGCTATTTTCAATTTTCTAACAAGTATTCTAACTAATGGTTGGCTTGGAATGCGAGACCAGCTAAGACATCGACAACTGGCTTAGCGCCATTACAGATTTCTGCATACTAAATCTGTGGATCACTGATGGCTATTATTTTAACCCATTCCATTCGGGATATCCCTTTAGACGAAGGGCCTGATCTGAGATCCAACTGTTTGCTTGACATTATTTCTAAAAGAGTTAGTAAGACCAATACTGTCAAAATATTCATGATTTTTTATGCAGACGACAATTTCAGGAGACGACAAAAAGTACCCAGAATGCAATGGGTCAAGCGATGCGACTAGATACCAGAATGGGAGACACCGTGGTCGAGTGGTTAGAATGGCTATGATGCAGATGGTCGCTGGATGAATGCCAACTGGGCTAACGATTAAAACACGGCCCCTGTAAACTGTTATCTTTTTCCAATCAGGGAAAGTTAGAGGCAGTGAAAGGAGATTGGCTCTGTCTTTCATACGCCGTGCCCACGACAAGATGGCCTCTGACAAACATTGCCCCTACGGCCACAAGACAACGGAAAACCTTTACTTTTACCAATCAGAATGCTTGCGCGAGGAGCGAAGAGGCAGGGCAGACAGAAAGGACTTGATATGATAATGCCCATATCTGTCCCCCCCCCCCCCTGTTCACTACGCAAAAGTCAGTATTTTCACTGCCATGTTCGTCATAATTCTAAACTACTCACTCGACCCCCAACTTCTTCAATTAGAAGTAACGACTCTGCACTAGTAGTTTAACCCAAGGCATTCAGATAATAACGCCATATTCTTAAGATAACAGACAAACAATAATCGTCACTTCTTATTCACTTCTTTAAGTGTCTGAGATAAGAAGTTTCTCCGGAAAGAATAATAATATTGCTAATTGGATCGTCTTAAATAATCCAATGTCACGTACTACTGTTTAGTGCAACTGATTGCAAAAGCTGCTGCTTTACTTGAAGTGTTATTAAGATAATGGTTCAAAATATGCGCATCATAACGAAAGAAACTATTAGTGGAAACTGTCAACAAAGCAGTTTGATCTAATTCAGATACATGTATATACAGTCAGACATAAGTTAAGCATCACCGGAATAAGTTGCGCCATAGAAGAAGGTATGTTTGAAGAAGCGTTATCACAGGAACAGTTTTACTTTTTGCATCAATATTCTGTCTAAATATTCTTAACAATCCAAAAATTTGAAATATCTGAAATTTTATTTAATTATGTCAAATATGCCGATTTGTCGAATATGAAATTTAACATTCAACTAATTGGGATGATGCTTAATTTTTGTTTGACTGTAAATACCGAAATACCTATGCCACCTTCAGGTTGATTTTTTATCTTATGCCAAATGATGGCATATTGAAGGTTATCATGAGTTTGTCCAGTATTATAGACTCTAATCCTACCAACAGCTCCAGACGAAGACAGAACGGATATATGATTATACACAATCCCTTTAAGGTTATTTATGAGTAATCTTGTATGTTATGACGTTTAGTGCTAGAGAACCAATTTTGAACATTTGTTATTTAGAAGAAGACGAAAATAGACTCGATGGCTCAGTTTTTGTTTTGCGCGGTATCATCTGGGGACTTCAGAGAATTTTTTCCCTAAAGTTGTCAGAAAATCCTTGAGAACTTTTCTTTTATAATGTAAAATACTGAAGTTAACTCGAGACTATTTCATTCAAGTTTAAACTATTAATTATGTTAGGGTTTTCCTTAAATATTATAATACCTGATACGCTGAGACTGAATATTAATTTTATGATGTACAATTTAGTCAATTCTGTTATTGTTAGACATACGTGTAAATGTTATCGTATCTGCAACGATTTCCATGTTTTCTCGTTTTACAATTTCTTCATTGCCATGCCTTAGAATAAATCAGGTCGAAGTAAAAGATTACGAGTCAGACTAAATAATATGCTCAAAGTATCCGTTGCCGTTCTTTTGACATTCTAACTGGTTGTTATGTTTTGATGATGATATCATTGGTAGCTGCGTAATCTTAAATGGCTGTCAGTTCAGATCGTCCCGGCCTAGAGCTGTACAAGCTGAAAAGTACTAATGTCCTAAATGAACAACTTGTGTTATTAATTTAATTGAAAGGAAAAAAATGCACTGAAATGTCAAAATTATTTGCCAAGCTGTGCAATTATAATGTCGCTTACTAAGATGAGGATATATTGTAACTGGTAAATGTGTGTGCTGAATAGAATAAGGCTGCCGAAGTACTACTTTTACCAGTTGTCTGGAATACAAATATCCCAGTCTAAACATATCTTAAGGAGCAGACGAGAAAGGGGTCACTTAATTGTCAAAATACTTGCCTAACTACCTTCGTTAAAGAGCGACTGACCTTCGTTTATATTTTTCATTGCATAAGGTTGCTGAGTAGCTGGTGAATATTCTAAATGAAAGCATTTACAAAGAATAATAAAGAAGAAAAATTCAATAGTCAGTCTGCCTTAATTGACCTGTCGCCACCCGTCAATGAAAATATACATTGGCCAGTCAATTAAGGTACAAACCTCAGACAAACAAATGCATGTGTGTTTTTGTGACAACATTTTCTTTTGTCACATATATTCGGACAAATTCGAAAGGCAAAGCGAAAAGCGCATTGGCGTATGGTCAATTAATGGAAAGTCGCATCCGGATGAACAATGACCTCTCCTTCCTCGGGACGCTTTGTACGTACGGCGGTGATAACTCTGCATTTGGGTTGACAGATGTCAGATAAATACAAGGGTGCAGATCTCATTAAGAGCATTGAATGTGAGGACTGAGCACAACTGGGGACTTGAAGAGCTTAAACTTGATGTGCTGTTGTTCATAAGATGCGCTGGAAGAACTTTGGAGAAAACGGGGTTCTTGAGGTGTGATGGAAGAACTTGGAGATTGTCATCAAATAGCAGACACAGGATTTATTTCAGTTTGGAAGAGTACAGATACGAGTATCGGGTTAAGTTCCTTGTGCATGCAGGCTTGGTGAGCGTTAACATGGATTGTCGACCAGTCTATAGCAAACTAATCTGAATTCAACTGAGATAAGCTCCATTTTTAATGACAGATTCTATCTGTCATTTCTAGCTGTCGTAGGCCAAATATTGGAACTGGCTTTGACCGACAAGTATACATGTGCATCCGAAATGAAATATAGTACGGCTAGAATTTGTGTATATCACTACGCCAGTTATTGATGGCACTGAATGTCGTGTATACTACCCTGTGTCCAATATACGCCAAAGACACAACTCAACAGAGGAAAAACTGTACTAATTTCATTTTATAGCCTTCTAGAGTTTATATTTCATGAAACTTGATCGGGATCTCCACTGTCTTTCAGACTTCAAGGTCTACACTGATGTATTGCCAAAGCAATGTGCAAATGCACACTCTGCTCGGATCTGGGTCTACACCGGCTGTTCCAGCATTTTTTGTCGTTACGGTAACTGAACTTGTGCGCAGTAGGCTAAAAACACCCTGTTTAATCTGGATTATCGCCAGCTGTTCCAGCATTTCGGGTCATTACGTAACTGAACTTGTGGGCAGTATGCTAAAAGCACCCTGCTCAGATCTGGGTCTACACCGGCTGTTCCAGAATTTCGGGTCATTACAGTAACTGAACTTGTGCGCAGTAGGCTAATTTACGCTTATCGTAAAATTGAAGAAGTCTTGAGGAATACGTGTATACCAATATCAGACGTCACAGAAAACAGCGTCTAGTCAGGGCATACACTATTGGCTTAAAATTACAGGAATCTCTGAAGAAAAATAAAAATTAAATTAAACACCCCTCATAATGGAAATCGAAACTAGAAGAATCTATTTTGCACTTATTCATTAATCTTAACTTTTCTCACCAAAAACCCGAATTTACCAAGTTCTACACCTTTAATGTTTCAGAATCAGAATGGCACCATTATCTGACCTTTGACCGAATACGTTACTTAATCGGCATTAGATAAAGCCAAACATCGCATAATGGCAAGACCGTATATATCATCCCGTAAGGTCTGCTTCCTCAGAGAAATCACCTTTCTAATCTAAATGATGGGCTACCCAAAATCAAGGTTTCTGAATGCAGAGGATATAGGTATTGAGCAGAAACTGGTGAGGTATAGTCTTCATGATGCATAGTCTGCAGATAAGAATAAGGGAGACTCTGATAAGACAGTCATTAATGCTGGCCGATGGGTTACTTTTCTAGATTTAGCTTTCCATCTTAATGATAGAATCTGTCATTTCAGGGTTCAGAGCCCTTTGATGTATCACCGTCATCAATATCTGAACATTATGATTACGAGGTTGATGACTCCTTCCTCTTCTTGTAACCCTGGAAATCATAGATGTCACCCCTGAGAAGGACGTTCGGGAAACTAAAATGATAAAGTTGGAAGATGATGCACTGACAGATTTGGGAGACGCTTATGAACATAGCTGCAGTGTCCAGTCCAATGAGAGAGGTTCGCAAACCATTCACGACGTAGTACTGACAATCACGAGACATTCTAGCTGACTTCACGGGACGTTCTAGATCGTCCCGTGAAGTCAGCTAGAATGTCTCGTGATTGTCATGTAAAGGTTAAAATTAAAAAAAAAATAATTAAATAAATGGGACACCTAAAATAAATACCATAACTGTCCTAAAAATAAAAAAAGTTTGGCCCTACAAAACAGAAATGCGTCCAAAAGATGCAACTGTATTAAAGCAAACAGTGTAGATCTTGACCTGAACAGTCTGATTTGGGTCTGCACTCTTTGCTCAGTCCTATCTGTCCGAGAACTCAGAATATTTTACGGCATGCACATTATGAATAGCAGCCATTTTAGTCGAGATACAGATTTTGTTATTCCACCGATTACCATTAGGGTATTGATTTTTATGAGAATCATAAAAATCTAACGAAGACATAATAACAATTATCTTATGGTTTGAAACGTAGAGGTCAGTTTAGATATATAAACACGTTTTAGAGTTTCCTTCGAAGACGTTTTAGCCTCTTTGGCACCAAAAGCGTAGTATGGTCGCTTAGTGTATTCTCGCGGTACATGTATTCTCGTGGTAATCCGTATTTTTCCATAAAAACAAACATGCGCGCCATCTAGCGGCTGTTTTCCGGGAAAACACCTCGACGTAGAAGTCACGCTTCATTAATCCGCAGTTCATTTCCAAAATGTACCGTGTAAAGGTAAGTTTTGAATGGAAAAAATATTTATCAAGTTAAAACAATGTAAAAACTACCTAACTGTATACCCCGTCCTTTCTAAAATCCATTATTCATTGCAATTTTAATTAAATCTGACATCGATGATAGATCTAGGTCGTCTGCATGATCATGTGAATGGCTGGGAATGTTTTAATCACGTGACCAAGCAACGTAACCATAGTTCCCGCCATAATTTAAAAAGTATGAAAGCGCATACTTGTCATAAAAATTACCACAATTTTTAGGTATTGCATTTTTGCATCTTTTCATTTATCGTAGTGGAAGTAATTAAACAATGTATTGCTATAGCCTGTATTGTTTGTATTGAATTAGCAGTGTTTACCATTTTCATTTCTAAAACAATACTGTGTTCATATTAATTGATTTCGTTTTTTCCAGTTTTTCCTTCATCTATGGCTATATAAGGGAACTGACACACACACAATCACACACACACAGACACACACACACACACACACACACACACACACACACACACACACACACAAATCAGAATACAGTATTTTGCATAAACCCTACCAAATTCGGGACATGTTGTCTCATTGCATTTTTAGACTGATGCCAAGCGCAGACGAGGGAAACCTAATGACAAGGCCAGTCTTCTTCGTGCCTATGAAGCAACCCAGTCTGGCATGTCAGTATATAGGGCAGCACGTACTTATTCAGTCCCAGTGTCTACTTTACGCGACAGAACAAGATATAATGTTGCACTGGATGCCACTCCTGGGCCGGAGACAATCTTATCATGGGAAGAAGGAAAGCAGTTAGTTGAACATATCAAGTACATGGGTGATATAGGATACGGGTATACTAAAAGCAATGTTCAGCACATGGCCACAGATTACTGTAAGTCTATGGATAAAAATGTCACATCAGAGAAAGGCCTTAGTAGCATGTGGTTCTATGCTTTCATGAAGAGGTGGCCCGATTTGAAACTTGCAAAGCCTCAGAAACTTCAAATGGCTAGGGCAAAGAGTGCATCTAGAGAAGCAATAGATAATTGTTTCCATGAACTTGGGACAGTACTGAAGCAAAACAATCTACTGGAAAGCCCTGAGAGGATCTTCAATATTGACGAGACAGGCAACAGTATGGAGCATGCACCACCAAAGATAGTATGTGCATCATCTAGCAATCCTCAAGCCGTAACATCAGCTAGGTCATCAAACATTACTATCATTGCAGGAGCTAATGCAATCGGTAACAACATACCCCCTTTTTACATATTCCCTGGTAAAAGATGGAATGACGAGTTCTTGAATGGGGCACCAGCAGGATCAACAGGAAGTATGTCAGAAACAGGGTGGTCAAATTCGGGCATTTTTGAACATTATGTTACTGAACACTTGGCAAAACATGCAAACATTAATGAGAACAATAATCAGTGCACCTTAATTCTGTATGACGGTCATAAATCACATTTATCTTTGACTTTGACTGAGTGGGCAAGACAGAGAAACGTGGTATTATTTGTCCTTCCACCTCACAGCAGCCATCTCACACAACCCCTAGACGTAGGAGTTTTTGTCCCATTCAAATGCCAGTATAACAAAGAATGCCAAATTTACCTGCAGAAAAACCCAGGTGTTTCTATCACCAAGTATGAAGTAGCCGAGCTTACAGCAAAGCCATATTTAAAAGCTCTAAGTCCTGAAAATATTATCTCCCCATTTCGAAAATCTGGTGTCTATCCCTTCAATTCTGGTGTCGTCACCACTTCTCAGGTAGCACCAGCGACAATATGCGTACATGAAGAAAATCCAGCGCCGTCTGACATATCTGAATCCAAAGAGGATCTACCAAAAGCAAGGACTGAAAACTCTGTCTCAGCCATAACACAACCTGTTCATATCGATGACCTAGCGCCAGAAACCCCCAAACCTGTTAATGACAAAACAGAAAAAATAAAGAACTTCTTCAGTGACAGAAAAATTACACAAGTCGTACAGAGACCGAAGAAAAAATTTATTCCCCCATATAGTGTAACGGGTGATTTTTTTAAAAAATCAAACATTGTTTCACTGACAAACCAGGCTATGAAAAAAGAACAAACCAAGCTACAACAGCCCAAAGTGAAAAAGCCAACATCTAAGGGATCCAAGGCTAAAAGTCAAAAAGTCACTCAAATCAGTACATTGAATCAAAACACTGAGAAGCCAAGTGCATCAGGACTGAACAAAAAAGGAAACCCCATAGAATTAACATCTGACATATCATCAGAAAGTGAAATATCTGGGTCAGAAGAAGATAACTGCTGTGTCTGCAATAGGTTTCAGCCTGAAGTATTACAAAACTGTCACCAATTAGTCATAACAAAATGGGCTCAATGTGATTTCTGCTCCCACAGGTCACAGTCATCAGAAGAGGCACTGTGTTCCGATGCCCACACTGTCTCAGTAAAAACTAAAAAAACAACAACAACAAATCATTAAACCGAAATTTGTACATATATAAATATGTTAATTTTTATTTTCTGTGGATATTTCAGTGATAGTTAAACATTCAAAAAACGTTCAGGATTTAAACACCTTAGTTATTTAATTGTTATGACCTGTTCAGACCACCATACAATGATTATTATAAATACCGCGAGATCACGTGACAATCATTTCAAGATTTGCTGTGCAGTAGTGACAAAGTTCAGAGTGTGGTTTCCCTGCAAACAACTGGATGAAATGGAATGATATTTTCTGTGAGACTGACTTAGATATGAAGGTAAGAAATATTTTATTATTGTTTACATTCATTGCGGATACTTTGTTGTTTTACCTTATCGGGCCGTAAGTACCGCGAGAATACATAGCACCGGCCTATAAGGTCTAGAGTGAAGGTAGTTTACTTTATGATTTGGCGCCGTTAGCTTTCGTATTTAAGACATGAGCCCATTATGCGTAGACGTGACATGTTTCATCTCCATTCTAGAAAATTACACTTTTATATAAATCAACACGAAATCAGTTCAGTGGAATCTACTATGATATTTTATGGCAACTAAACATCGGTTGCTGAACTGTCTCAGCAAAGGAATAGTTTTGTTTCTTTTACCCAATAGAATGAGATCAGATTACAGGCATTGTGACAAAAAAGTTAATAGAAAGGTCCAGAGTATGACTATTGGACATACAGACATACGCACAGGCGCATGAAGGCCAAAACTGGGACTGCCATACGGACGGGAAACAAAAATGGTATCAAAATACCAGGCTACACGCAGGTAAGACAACACCAAAGACTTTAAGGCAGTCGAAGGTCTTCTCACCACTGATGATTACTAAATGTCTGTTATGCTATATCCGCTCCCAACACTTGGTCGACTGAATTCTGTTGTGCGATAAACTCAATGGTAAAGCAGTGTAAAATGCAACGATCAGGAACTGAAACAACCAGACCCTGAGGTTATAAAACTTTTTTCATGCTAAACTCAGCTGAGCATGAAATTTTACCTGTTAATAAATAGTAACTTACTGATAAGTACAGTTGTTTTCATGCTCAGTTTCGCTGAGTATGAAATTTTCTCTGCTTATGAATATGAAAATGCCAACATTAGTTGGCATTTTCATATTTATCAGCAGAGGAAATTTCATGCTCAGCTGAGTTGAGCACGAAAAAAGTTTTATAACCTCGGGACCATATTGCACACCCTAGCCAGGATAACAAACAGGAAGTAATAACATGAAGTAATATCACAAGTTACACGAGTGATTGGAAATGAAAAGCTCTTTTCTAGGTAGGTGGTGTTGCAGAGGAGGTCTTGTTGCAGCTGGAGGCTCTGAGCCGTAGGTACTGTTTTCGGTTGCATGCAAAAAGGTTGCAACTGTACAGAAAATTGTCCAATTAAGCTATATCCCCGATTTATCAATGTGGCCGCCACCACAAGTCTAACCTGTCTGTACATAGTGTGTATATAGCTGTTATTCCTGGATTTACCTACTTATGTAAATCAACGTAAAACATCTACCGGTCAACGACCTGGGTGCGCCATTCTACTGGCGGGATCTACAGAAACAGAAACAGAAACAGGTGGTACCACAGCTAAACGAAAGTACAAACTAACATCTAGTTTCGCTTTTTTTCTCTGTTCATGTAGACTGCGTAAACATCTAAATAAAAGAGAATAAAATAGTTTTGAAGACTTCAAAAAAGCGAACACAGTTAACAAAAACATAGATAAGCAACAACGAAAGCACTGCCTTTGAGCGGTCAGCAAAATAGCATTTGAGGGAGAGAGTGGTGGGGTTGTGGATGCGAGGGGCTTAAGCCGGTTCTGCTGAACTCCAACCCTCGCCCAAGCTCTTTATATTCCACATGAACAATAACTAGATAAATATAACTAGACTGCGCGGATCGTTGATTTGAGTCATCGGCTGGAAAAAAAGATGTACATTGAAACTTTTACTGCAGTTCTCGTTTATTGTAATACTAGCACAGTGGAAACTTGCTTCCAGTTTCTGTTGTATGGTTGACAATAGAGAATAGGTAAACAGAGATGTTTTAAATGTCTTAAGTATTTTGTTTGCTGTATTTATTACAGTTCCTCTGTGTTAGGAATTTCATATCATCTAAGGAATTTTTTCTCGCGTAACCCTGTAACTAGCGATTTACTTGGCCTTCAGAACAGAGTTGTGTTTCTAGGGAAACATTAAATTTATGGTCAATGGTTTTGAATATTTAAAATCATTTCTTTTTCATCATATACTGCACGCATTTCAAGAGGAGCTGCATTGGCTCCCCTGAGAGTCCCACGTCCAAAACTATTTGTACGGTGGGTCTTGTCACTACATGGCTCTTACTTTATGAATATCAGATGATGGCGTGTTTCTGTACTAAACGACATACACTACAGAAATGCATTCGTTTTGTACTTCTGCTGTCAGATAAAGTAAAGATCATACTTTGGTTTATATTACTAAAGTGACGCCTCCTAGGACAGAAAATACCATTGGAATGTGTCGTTTAGTCAATAGATGATAAATAAGTCCGACATAGCTTTTAGAAAATATACAAATATGATATTCTGCCATAAATGCGGGGCTAACCTATTTGCAGTGATATATCCAGAGGTTTGATTAACTCGATAAACAATATCTGACCTGGTTACAAATACATTTGAGCCGCGACACGAGAAAACATACAAAGTGGAATGCGCGTCAAGCGCAGAATCAAATCACAATGGACATCCGCCCAATCTGATCACAGTCTTTGCTTTGCGCTTATATGGTAGCCAACGGTCTAAGCTACCTCCATGCGGACAGAAAAGACTCTGATCAGTCTGGTTTGAGTCTTCACTGGGCGCACATGCCATTTTGTTGGTTTTGTCGTGTCGCGACTCAAATGTATTTGCAACCAGGTCAGATAACAGCAGTATAAGGAAAATGAGCCATTTAATGCTTTGCCATCGCAACAAATGTCTGCTTTTTGAAATTTTCAAGGTACACGTTTCACTACCTACAACCTATCATCAGAAAGTCTATTACCAATTCAATTCTTTCTCATTCGGTATGTAATAATGTTAATAAAATACTTCATTGTGAGATTTTGGCCAGCAAGTATTCGTCTTTCGTCTTTGACTTTTATATGCCGTTCATTTGCTGCTATTTTAACTGAGTATAGCGCATGAAGCCGAAAAGTACTTTGAGCAACAGTCTGGTCAGCGGTCAAGTTTTCTAGATAAGGGTAATTGGCAATTTTAGCCCAGACACAGAAAATATACTGCCATGAACTAGCTTCATTGTGATTTATACGATCTAATGAAGATAAACTAACAGTCGATTTAAATGTCTGCCCACAGAACGGCCAAAAGTAAAGATAACAACACTACTAAATTTTTCGTTCAGAAATCTTCTTGGCTATTGTATGGTAAGATAATATAACAAAATCAACAAAATCGGATGTGCGCCCATCGAAGACTCAGATCAGCCCGGGCATCCGCCCAGTCTGATCAGAGTCTTTGCTGTCCGCATGAAGCTAGCTTAGAACCTAACCTACCCTTTAATTGTACAGCTAATACTCTCATCAAACTGGGTTGCTGCCGAGACTGATCTGAGTCTTTACTGGGCGCACACGCCACTTTGATGGTTTTCTCGTGTCGCGGCTCAATTATGGTTGTGCGCCGTTAAGGTCGGAGACTGCACATGGTATTGTTATCTCGGTTAAAGTTTCGTTTGCACTATCGACTATACGATGATAAACCCGCATTCCATTTTAATTTGGCTGCTCATTTTTTGAATGGATTCACAAAAGAGTACTTATGTTAACTAACCAAAATCCTCAGACAATTTAACGCTTTTGCCTAAATTTATAATTGACTTACCCATCTTCAAACTGAGACAATTCAGTTTCTTCGACTAAATGACATTCTATAAGGCTCTTTGTTAGAACTGGTAGATGTGAATACCGTTCCCGTCAGAGATTAAAAAGTCAAGCTTCTTTAGATTGGCAGCCAAAATATCACAACTCTATTAGACCCATATGTATATAAAAAGTCATAATTACAAAAAAAAAATCAAAACACAACAACAAAAAAAAAACAAAAAAAAAAAAAAAAAACGAAAAAAAAAATAAAATAAAAAAATAAAAAACAGCCTTGTAAAAGATAAACAGATGTCGATAAAAATAAATGCATAAATAACCTTAGCATAAACCATCATCATCACCCTTTTCTCGTTTGAATTTTTTACCAAACAATTAATTAAGATACCAAAGGAAAAGACAGAAGTACAAAACACAACCCAACGAAGAACCGAATGGATAAATGTTAACTACAATCCACAAAAATTTGCAAATACAGACACACAGAAAACCTTAGAGAAGTTGACTTTGAACGGCCAGTAGAAGCAATGCTGCGGGTGAAAGGTAGATGGGTACACTTTCATGGGAAACAACTCTGTCATTTTTTCAGTTTGCCTCCTTTTCAACATGGATAAAATCCAAAAAGAAGGATTTGCCCCCCCCCCCAAAGAAAAGTTTTTTCCTTACAAAGTGGGCTGAAATACCAAACTACTGTTACAGTAGAAAAACATAATGACGATGATTTAACATAGTCTTAGCATTTACTTTCGACTTAATTATGAAGCATCTCGAATTATTTTAGGCTTAAGTTTTGCTATTTATAATGAAATAATTGTTCCAGTTAATCACGAAGTTCAACCCTTATCCGTATCCAAACCGGCGATTTTTTATTAATAAAACAAACATACATGTATTCCAGTTCATCACGGACGATACCAGTTACAATTATCGAGTATTGTTATTTATGTAGAAAAATACAAAAAGCCAGTTCATCACGGATGTTGATAAGTTGCAACCTGCGAGATATCCATTTATTTATCTATGTTTTATAAAACCAAATACATGTTCTAGTTCATAAAAGAGTTGACCACTTACAACACCTAAATTTTATTATTTACATGTAAACAGTCCATCTTACAGTAGCAACACCCGAAATTGTTTTTGTTCATCAAACATCCATGTTCGAGAATATCACTGACTTTTACCAGTTGCAAGACTTCAGGGTTCGAGGTTATAAAACTTGAGAATATTCTCAAACTCAAAATAAAGGACACTGATTGGCTGCTTCCGAGCAGGTGCTCGGAAGCAGCCAATCAGTGTGCTTTATTTTGAGTTTGAGAACGTGCTCAAGTTTTATAACCTCGGGGCCAGTTTTGGTATTTAAAACGCAGGTTCCAATAAAATCATATACTAATGTATGTGAAATATACGACATAAAAATGTCAAATGCCCTCTGAAAAGGTACCTAGGCAAATAATTTTGACAATTAAGTGTTATCTCTCTCGTCTGGTCTTTCAATTAAGTTAATGACCCACAGAAGTTTTATTCATGAAAGCGTAAATTCTGGACAGTACACTATTAGGAAGACATAAATTCGACTGACAGCTGGTAAAGTAAAGTGACATTTCTAATCTGCGTTGCGCAGATTAGAACACTACTCTTTCTTTACTGGCAGTTAACAAAGAATTTTTCGTTAGAGTACAAATACTAGTACATGTATCATTGTCAAGAAACCTCAAAGTGTTCAATATCGACGTTATCCAAAGGGGCTTCAAGAAACTTTAAACATGCTATTTAGTCACGTATTCTTTTAACCGCAATCGGACTTTTGTAATTGGTATGTTAAAATGACGAACACTTTGTCTGAAATTCGTTGCAGACGTAACGTTAATTTCTACTAAATACTGTAATGGCCCAATTTCACTTTTACATAATTGCCTATAAATGCAGGATTGAATTGACAACAGCCAAGGTCTGATATAAGTTGCGACCTTGTATTACTGCCTCTGATTTTAGTACATATGTAACTTATAAAACGCAATTCGAGTCAGTGAAGCCTAAAAAATCTAAATATCCTCACGACAGTGGTTCAAACCGTCTTTAAGCTTGTATCTGCAATACGTTATATGCATAACATTAAGGCAATTATCACAAGAAAAATAAACAATCTTAGTTAATCATCTTACCAATGTGTTATTGGTAAGATGATTAACTAAGATTGTTTATTTTTTCTTGGAAAAATAGTGACATAAACTAGTACCAACAGTTGAAAGACAAAATAGATGGATGGTCACCAAGCTAGACCTAAAGGAACATTACTGCTCCAAGCATGCATACGTTAGCAAACAGACAACAAATATTTACGCAAAATTAGGCGTATTATCGCTGATGGAGTCCCTACATCGTCCATATTGCAGATGATTGTACACTGCTAAAAATATTTAAAGGAGCGCAAAATATTTTCCATAGACGACAGTGCAACACATCCCCACTTTAAGGGCCATTTACTTTTGCTCGACAAGGACACAGAATTTCCAATTTTTGCCAATTTTTTAAAAAGGGTCGAGGTTACTGACAGCACAAGTTTTGATCCGATATTTTCCCTGCCCATGTCCGTGAACTGATATTTGAACAAATGAAATTTTGGTAAAAAATTGCATTTTTCAGAATAGGGGAACAGCAGGAAAATTACAACCAAAATCAACATGATCATTTTGCCTCTGAAGCTGAATGTCTTACAAGGTGACCCGTTAGAAAAGATCACTTTGGACTCAAGTTTATGAGATTTTATAGACTTCCAGAAAAATGCCTCAATTTCAGAAAAATCGAAAAATACCAAATTTGTTCCATGTAAATGATCAGGGTATCAGTTGTATTGAAATTCTTTTTGTCTTAAACTTCGATCGTTCTTACAAACGCTGCAAAGGAATGGAAAATTATTGGCCTTTGGCGATCGAATTTATGGGCCGCGGAACTGGGTATATGTTGTAGTAATGTCTATGGGAAAATATCAGCTGCTCCTTTAAATATTTTGAGCAGTGTATTTTACTCTTGTCCTTCAGATCAGGGGATATATTCTAAGAAATTAGAAATGTTGGAAAGGTTAAATCACCTATTCTCGACCGTCGGGTTTTAATCATTTGGACCTTTTTTCGATACTAATCAGCCTTTGAATCGATTGCCTTATTAAAATCTAGGAACTACAGTATGCTTATGACTCATCGCCATATATTGTCAGAGTCACTGATGAGGCTTTAACAGCCAAAACTTCGCACTATGGCCCATGCTCCTTCATAGACTGTGTTCTCTGCTCTTGAAGGTTTTCTTTAAGATTTTAATTTGTCCTGTCCTGACTGTACTGACTTACACGGACTTCCAATAAATAATTTTGTATGCTGTATGACGTCATGGACGGTTACACGCGTCATGGGGTAGTACAACGCAAACATTAGAAGCGCAATTATTCCTCAGAAATGCTTAAACAATATTCCTTCAATTTGCCAGTTTTTCCATTGTTCCTAAATTTTGCTTTTCAAGGGTACATACCTTTGCGCCCTTTTCATGCTTGTTACTGGAATCGAAGGCCTTTTTAGCTAGACTCTAGAGTTTGCATTTCAAATGCATGCAACTGTTTCTAAATACGGCTCGCGATTTAGTATCCTAAACCACACAACTGATAAAAGCCATTTATTAAGGCTATAAAACCTGTGAACAAATTAGATATGATGCCTAATTCCACACTTATCATCATCATCATCATCATCATCATCCGGGTGAAGGGTTGAAATCCAGATTGGAATGTCGAAAACCCAGTGTAAAATCTGTGCAGCCCAATAAAAGAGTTGTGTGTGCAGGTTAAAACTATTTACAAACATCTTGTCATCTAATGGCATGGTTCTATAATATAATTGGTCCAATTTTATGAAAACAGTTGGAATCGACAGTATTGAAAGATGGTACATGTATAGGCTTTGCTTAAGAGCGCTAATTCTAAACGTAAGTACATGGCCATGCTAGGTAAAAAAAAAAAACAATAAAAAAAAAACAATAAAAAAAAAACACTTAAATACAATTATACAAATGTGTTGTAATCAGTGATTTATAGCGCTAAATACACTGAACGATGGCTGTTATTCGACCACTTATCTCGATGATTCAATTTGTCTTCATTAACATTCCATCAAACAGGGTATTAACAACCAAATCTATTTCCTGACACAACCGGCCCATGAATATCATAAATAGCTAACGTGAAGCTGGAGGGAAAAAAGCACTGAAGTGTCATTGTCCATTTAATTTAGAGTTGATGGTCTAATTTACTACCTAGAGGACTTTTTGCCCTCACCACTTCATATTCAGTTAGATTTGTTGAATAAAAGCTTGTAATACATGTTAAACAATACATCAGACTATCGATGTATCATGATAGTGATAGACTATCGACACAGCGTTTTAACAATGTCCTTAACCACTCAAAGTTTTGATAGATCAAATTCATGAAGAAAGTTTGTTTCCTGTATATAATGTTTTAGTTACTATTTTCTTCTTCTAGAAACCACAACAGGAAAATGTCTTATTCAGCAAAACTTAAAAAAAAGTAAAGCATAATTAAAATCTTCAAAAGTTCCTTCAAGAGCAGAGAACACATTCAGGAGAAGAAACATGGGCCAGACTACGTCGTTTCGGCTAATAAAGTCTTATCAGTGACCCTGACAATATCTGGTGACGAAACCAGAGATTTTTCAAAGCATACTGTAATTTCTTAATCTTTATTTGGCAGTCGATTAAAAGACTGATTAGTATAAAAAAGGGTCCAAAATAATATAAACGACGATGATTTAGAATCATAACTTTGATCTATGTTAGACCACCATACCAAATAAAAGACGACTTTCCATCATATTCAAGTGACTCAGTTCTATTGAAATTCTGTGCCGTTTTGAGGTGATGACAGTTATTGATTCATCGTTGCGACAAAGAACATGCTTGGTGGTTAACCCAATTTAGGTTAACGGCTTTGTTTACCTCTTCGATTGCACGGCGGTTTGACGGGTCTCAGACCTTATGGAGGCACCAACCTACACCTAACATAATAGCAACATAGACGGTTGGCGCCTGACACCCGCTCCGGACGTCTTGGGTTGGACCAGTTTTGTCTGTTATTGATATAGTGTTTTTATTGTTAATGCTAGTCCGGTGACCAACGACATGGGAAATGCCCGTTCACCTTATCTGAAGGTAACTTGTTTCTGTAATCGCAGTCGACAGAGAAGATCTGGCCCCGAGGTTATAAAATTTGAGTACATTCTCAAACTCAACATAAAGCATACTGAATGGCTTCTTCCGAGTATGTGCTCGGAAGCAGCCAATCAGAGTGCTTAATACTGAGTTTGAGATTATACTCAAGTTTTATAACCTCGGGCCCTGATTTGTATATAACTTTATTTTTACACATATAAGGCGTAATAGCTGGCCAGAACGATTCATAAAACTTGAACATTGTATTCCAAGACGCATTTTATATCCGCATTACCAAAGTAGAATGCAGGCTTTGTTTTTATTAGGCACGAAACAGGTTTGTTAAAGTCTTTTGTCTGACGCCGGTGTAAATATAAACCTTTCTCATTGTATTTATTTCAGTGTTCACCTTTGAACATATGTAAACCATTGCGTCCCTGTATCAAATGACTGTGCCCATTCAGTTTTCTGCTAATCGAGAAAGTATTGACATTTTACTGTTATTTGAGATTTGTTTTTCTTTTAATAAGGCCAGCGTCCTTTATCAGGACAATGTCAATGACAGATTTTCTGAACTTGTCTAAAATACTGACACAAAGACAGATAACGTAACAATATGGTCTGGGAAATACGAACGCTGTCAGACTAATTCAATACTTCAAAATGACGCAGTGACAAAGTTTGGCGCCATTGTCTACAGTTTTTCATTAATAACAGAGTTTACAACTTTCAAGAATAATGTCATTGGGCCACTGTTTTGAATAATTTGAAACAAGTACATATGAGTGAAAACATTTGAGAAGAAACACACAGAAGAGGAACTTTTAGATAAAACAATGGTTCAGCCAAGGCAAAGGATAGTACACAGAAAATTGAGCTCATGTTATTGAAGGTGACACTAAGTCTAGAGTTTTCAGCTATATTCAGATCAAAGTTAAAATTACGATCGTGCGTATACATGTATGTCAACTTTATGTGTTTCAATACGCACTGCTTATTTACATATAGATGTTTTGTAGTTTAGACAATATGTCAATACAAGGATTCATTCTGTCATAACAATAAAATGCAAACGTCTGGTTAAGCTATGGCTGACACCTGGAAACATGTAGAACGTCTATTTCGTCAACTTAAATTTAAAACAACTGAGGAAATGAGATCCTAGGTGTACTGTAAGACACTAGTTACAAACATATGAGCCGCGACACAACAAAACCAACAATGTGGTTGTGCGCCCAGCGCAGACTCAGATCAGCCTGGGCATCCGCCCAGTCTGATCAGAGTCTTCGCTGTCCGCATGGAGATAGCTTAGACCCTAAGCTACATTTTAAGCGCTTAGCGGAGAGTCTGATTGGTTTAAACATATCTTATTTCAAATTTCATATAATTCAACTATACATTGTGAATATATAAATTTAGCAGGATTGGAACGGAAGCATAAATACTTATTTGGTTCCTCTCCTTTGGAACAGAGTCTGATTTTACTGGGCGGATGCATAGCCTGATCTTAGTCTGCTCTGGGCGCACAACCACTTTGTTGGTTTTCCCGTGTCGCGGCTTATATCATAAATCCCTTCATAAATGCTTCAGTACTCGAACATTGTGCAAGTAGACAGTCGGAGGAATTCCTTTGAAGCAAACTGACGAATACGCTGAATTATCTGGAGCTCTACCATGCCTGCTCTACCGTTCCCAGCTGAAAATAACATTGTCAACTTTCTGCAAAACAAAATGGAAGTCAAAGTAAAAAGTATGCAAAAACCAGGAACTGAAACAATCAAAATCCAAATCCAGCCCTCAAACCATAGTTGGAAACAACTAAGATTACAAATAATCAAGATACAGAGAACATATGGCCAAGCGAGTGAGCAGCTTGTTCACAAAAGGTGGCCACTCAGCAACCCAAACAGAACCAAAAATAATAAGAACATACATAAGGTAAAACATCACAGAAACTCTGACACCAAAAACAGGCAACAGAGAACCACAACAGAACTACCGCCTTAGAACGGTCAGTAATGAATTACTGGGGGCTTAAATCGATTTTACAGGCCCAACCTCACCCTCAGTTTCTGAAGTGGGACAAAACATTTAGTTGGTTGTTCGGTTCAAACTCCACTTTGATTTATGTCTGCACTATACTGAAGTACGGAGAGACGCTTTGCGACCATCACAAGGTGTTTGCCCTAGCTTATCTATCAGATTGTACAATGAACACTTTGCACGAAGTCAGGAAACTCACAGACAAGCAATCAAGGTTTTATCAAGACAGTACAGTTGGAATATCAATGAAGTTGGAATTGAATATTTCCAGCAAGATAACAGCACGATAACATTTTAGATAAGATTAAAAACGGGCCTTTTTGGAAATATTTGTAAACATTTAACTGCCTTTGAATATAAATCTGTCTTTTTTACTGTCTTGTTGCAGGCGACCATAAAATAATTACAAGTCGCAAACAAGAGATAAAATATCCTATTGTTTGAGACTGTCGCCAGCTGGATGAGACTTATGACATGAAATGCTTAGTAAGATATGCCGTAGTTACCCTAGAAATTACAATATTTCAACCAACTGTTGTGATAACCTTAAAATTGGAACACTTTTATCTCACAAAACAATGATTTGTCAAAGTCCGCATATTTTAAAACCTGGTTGTGATAAGTTCATGTTTCGTATTAGAATACGTTTCAATTTAGTCCACATGTTATTTTGAGACGGCAAACACGTTTTCCCTTTTACAACTGTCAGGTACTTTTGTGAGGGCAGATAACTACCTTAAAATATACATTTCGGCACTTCCTTATCGTTTTTCAGATGTCTGTTTTTGCTGAATTCATATCCGATTATGCATGCATAGCCTCCACAATTTAAAGCAATTTGCAGGTAATGAATTTGAAAATAGATTTCGTTTGTTTTGCGAAGTATAGAAGTATAGCCATCACAATTTTGTAATTTTGTCTAATTTTTAGAAATATGTTTCAACACTCGCTTTCTCATTTCGTGGACAAACGTGTATGCAAGGAGACGGCAAATGTAAAAGCATAATAAAATATGTTTGATCCTTATGCACAATATTAGAAGCTCAAGTCAACCGAAACTGGGAACTCTAGTATGTCCTAGTTGCTCCAAATTGCCAAAAGATATTGATTATTACTCGCAGCAATTTCATTCAGACACGGAAGATGTACGTCTACTAACTACAACAAGAAAGCTTTTATTGAGCCTCGTAAAAACTAATGAAGACACAATAACAGTTGTCTAAGATGCTTGGAAACGGAAAGGTCAAAATTAACCATGAGATAACCATACACTTTATCTTCTGTTTTGAGTGTATTCGAGTCTGTTTGGCACCATAAATGTATGGTATAAAATGGTAACATAAAGATAACATACGTTTATGAGTTGGCGCCGTTACAGCGCAGGAGACAAAATGTCTTTCCTGCAGCCGTAACATGTCTAAGTTTCCAACATTAGTCGATTATTGTTTCTTTTTTCCAATAAAATTGATTGCAATTAGTGAAATCACTTAAAAGCCGAATAGTTCGATTTTCGTTCTTATATGAAATTATTGTTTCTAATGGAACATTGAATCATTTTTATATCACTTCGCTGCAGCTGGTCGTAAGTGCCGTGATACGGCTGTAAAAAAAAACAAACTTTTTTTTTTAAATTTCGTTTGGGATTCTTGAGAAATCGGGTATCGCTTAAACTGGCTCTATACGGAGGTTGTACCTCGCTAAAATCTTTCCTGCTATGAGAAGAGGTTTAATACCACCGATACTTCGATTTTTGGTATTGTATGTGTTCGTTATAGTTGTTTCCAGAGATAGGCTTTATAATAATTTGAGCCGCGACACGAGAAAACCAATAAAACGGTTGTGCGTCCAGCATAGACTCAGATCAGCCTTGGCGTTCGCCAAGTCTAATAAGACTCTTTGCTAAGCGCTTAAAGGGTAGCTAAGGGTCTAAGCTACCTCCATGCGGGCAGCGAAGACTCTGATCAGACTGGGAGGATTCCTAGGCTGATCTTAGACTGCACTGGGCCAAAAAACACTTTTTTTGTTTCTCGGGTCGCGGCTCAATTTAGTATCTTTTAGATTGCTGATGCAACGCTTAGTGTTCACGGGTGACAATAAAACTTAAGAATTTCTCCATAAGCTAGATGATACAAGAGTCTAGAATCGCAAGGTTCCAATAGGTGTGGAGCAAAACGGATATGAAACAATATCACGCCCTGTCCATTTGCTGGATTTGCCACCTAGTATTTACCATTTGTTCCCAAACTTAAAAAAGATATCTGTGGACGCTATTTTCGGTTCGATGAAGACGTGGAAGTAGCAGTTCACACAAATGACCTAGAGTTCTTCAATTCTGGGATGTTGGCACTAGACTACGACAGACCAAAAGTATCATGCTGGGTGGTTATTAAATACAAAAACAAAAACCGGAAGTAGTTACTGACTCACCCTCGTGCTAAACCCTTGACTGGATGACGCCTATGTTATATGTTCTTTTAGGTATAAATTCAGGTAAGATGTTGTCACATCAGGTTGCTTAAATGCAGACTTTTAATTTTCGATCATTGATTTTCTTTGTGCAGTTGCTTACAACTGCTTTTGTCAGAACAAACAAACACCTGTTGTATTTTAGGGGCCCTTAATGATGGGTCCTCAAATGCCATAAACAGACAGGCTTATATGTCATAAACATTTATTTTCTAAACGCCAAACATGTGTTTTACATCATATGCCATACACAATGCAACAGTCGAAGACCCCCATCCCCCCCATAAGCCGTAGCATTATAAAGACCAAAGAAACTTTGATATAAGACGTTCATATGTTATGCAGCATACATATGCCTATATACCATAAACATGAAAAGAATTAGTAAACACATATCCTATCAACAGAAAACCCTTACAACCCCTTATTATAACACTTTTAGCAAAATCAGGTCTAAATTGCATATAAGGACCGTGAGATATTACTATTAGACTTGGATATTCTGCACAATGTCGAACGATATAACTGTAGTAGTCTATGAAAACTGTTTTCGAACTTGTTAGGTCGTAGAACTTCAATGAATAGTTTTACAGACACACGACAAGTCAATTTAGCCTATTAAGAACTCTCAGACTTTTCTTCCAAGACACCTAATGATTACGTAAGTCGTTTTAGATTATTCTTTTATTATATATTTAGACACGTATCTACTGAAATGCCAAACGATAATCAGAAAGAACTAGAGTGTAGTCGAATCAGGCTCCATTTAGCAAAGAATACGTGAAAACAGTGATGGCTGGATGTATGACTTGCGATTTTACGTCCTTTTAAACAGTATTTCAGTCAGATCAGGACGATGGTTGGATGATAATGAAAGGATGTGTGCAATGGAACCTCGTTTACGGTTAAAAAGATCCTCGCCTCAAGCGGGGCTCGAAGCCGGGACTGCTAGATCAGTAGGCCAGCGAAAACAGTGAACTTATCTATACATGTACTTTATCTTATGTGTCAACAGTAGTAGTTTAGTCCTGATTTGGCATATACACACGTGCAAAGGAGTAACACTTTATCAAAATTAGTGAGCGAGAACAAACACACAAGAAAGCACATTTTGTAATTTACAGCCACCTACAAAGATTTAATTCCTGCAGCATCAAAAGACATTCGCTGTGAAAGATTCACAATGTATGCAATATGCAATGCATATATGGATGACTTCCGAATTTGCGTCCTTTTCAGTGGTATAAGGATGACGGAAGAATGATAATGGAAAGGTGCTCGCAATGGAACCCCATTTACGGTTGAACAGATTTTCGCAGCTAGCGAAAATCGAACCTGGAACTGCAAGGTTAGCAGGCCAGCCCTTGTACCCATTGGAAAAGGTTGTATTTCTTGCACGAGATAGATTATAGTTTGATGCCTGGTCTTCTGTAATGGTCAAACATGTATTATCGTGTTCTTGGTACTAGCTTGATTTGAAGGCTCATGCTAACGATTATCTTTGTCACTGTTATAAATCAATTGCAGTCTAAATGTTTTAAACGTACGGTTAATACTAAAAGACACAAGTAATCCGAGGTAACCGAACCGAAATCCGAAAGCGAAACACACTCGCCGAGTAACGAACAGAAAACTATAGGTATATTGAATCTTCTCAAAACACGGACACAACCGAGTATATATGATACAGCGATACTCGCAATAAGGGTTAGGTTACTGATTTTGCCCGCTTAATTTCATTCTTCGCTGAACTGGACCATTTTGTAAAAGCTAACGAACAAAAAAATACTTATTATTACACAGATTTGTTATCAGCGCTGATTTATAGCATCAAATACGTCTAACTGTGACTTTTATCTTGATCACTTATCTCAGTGATTTAATTTGTCTTCATTACCATAACATCAAAGAGGATATAAACAATCAGACCCATTTCCTGACAAAGCCTCCCCATGAATATCATAAATACCTAATGTGAGTGCAAGCAAAGAAATCAGATAATTATTGTCTAGCGCTGATCGCCTGTTTCACTATTTTGCGGCTTGAAGACCCTTAGTCAGATACATGCCCTGTACTAATCCGAGCGTCTCGTATATTGAGCATAGGCAAACAGTGCAGACCAAGATCAGATGCCGCAAACGCGGCGTCTGATCAGGGTCTTCACTATTTGCACGAGACTAATAGGTAATTTTCCTTAAAATAACATTTATAAAAATAAATTTACCCACACCTCTGTTAATTGAGAAACGGACTCAGAACAGAATTGTCCATCGGGCATACATGGGTTAAATGTATACTGTAACTTTTATCAGACAGTGTACGAGTATAAGAGTATGATCCTGATAACAGTTACTGTATAACACATTTATTTGGCGGTTATCTTAATTTTGACAATATTGGCGGTTAAAACGAAGAGCGTCATCATATAGTTGATTTTAAATCGATTTACATACAGTTTAATAGGGGTTTAACATTATGAGTATTTGAGATATTTTCATTTAAATATACACTGTTGCATCCCATTAGAATTGCCTCATAGAAGCGAAAGTTGCCCAGAAATACCGCAGATATTTTACAGTAGCTATACAGTTGTATAGGACAAATGTGTCCTACAGGAATCTTTGAACAGTACTAAGATATGTAGGGTGTTCTTTTTATGGAATTCTATGTAAAAAATTATGACGTTTCCCGTTTAATTGAAACTCTTTCCATGCGCAAAATCTGTCGTAGTACACAATAGACAATATGCAGTACGTAAACCGTAGACAGAACGCAGCAGGCTGTTTTTATAGATATACAGAGAGTATGCGGTATGTGTGCATATATTTTGCGCATGCGCAAGACCACTGTCATAGTATGTATTTAACAGTAAACGTTATGCTGGTTTAAGCATCTGCAGGGTCTTGCAAAACTGTAACACAGTACTCAGTCAACAGCCAACATCAGTACTCAGTCAACAGCCAACATCAGTACTCAGTCAACAGCCAACAAGAGAGAGGAGTAATTATTTTGTATAAGGGCGTATGTAAAGCCGTTGTCATTAAACAACTGAAAGGAAGAGTGATATATTTATTATTTTACAAATAATTTCGTTCATATGTAAATGTCTTTGCAAACAAGAAGTTCATTTGCAAATTTCAATAAATCTTTCTATGCCTTCTGGGAAAAAAGAAATAAACTTTAATGCGATATACATGCACTGGAAGGAACATGTTATATCACAGCTGCTAATCAATAGGCTTGAAGACGTGAAAACCTGATCTGAGGGATCTTACAATGTAATAACACATTTCATAAGAGAATGTTAATATTTGCCTCACTTTATATAGTTCGGGTGTGAGATTTACGAATTTTGTCTAAAAACAGTACAAAAGATAAGAAGCAACTAGCTTGCACATCCAAGCAATCTGTTCAGAGTTACAGGTATGTCCACAAAACGTATGTTATATGGACGCCACATGACCATTTTGTTGTTGATCCAAACACGGATATAAAATGTAATTTGACTACATGAAAACATAGTATGAGTTCTCCGTATATGCCGAAGCTTTGCCCGTGAGACGGCTCCTTTTTTATAAACATGTTCAAGTAAATCGTTTTGTTTTTACGGGTAAACGATCTACATTTAACTGTAGAAATGGATGATATCATAATTTCCTTCCACAGCGTTTTGATCAATAATACTCATAGGTGCCTCCTAGGACAGAAGAAACCGTAGGTATGTGATATATCGTCAACTGTAAGATAAACGATCAAATTCGATGAATTTATGTCCCCTGTCTTGAGCAGGTACTCCCAAAGCTGCACATCCAGAGACCACCTAATAGAAGCTTGAAAGTATCAAGATTATTTACACAAGGTATACCTACCTGACAGGTCTTGCAACGCTGATAAGATAACTAAGTTCGAAAAGGAAACGAAGAAGTAAAAAATTACCCTTAGGCTAGCACAACTCCTAAGTCTCTTTCATATCTACAGACCAAGTAGAAGAAGCCTGGAAAGTTTCAGAAGGATTCATTGAAAACTGTTGGAGGTGCTGAACACACAGTAACCATGACGCCAAAAAAAAAAAAAAAAAAAAAGAAGTTCGCATAGTCAAAAAAAAAGTAATACAAATTCATCCTATTAGTAAGTCATATACACATTTGCAGACAAAGAAAACGAAGCCCACAAAGTTTCAGAACGATTCATCAAAAATTGTAGGTGGAGTAAACCCACACATGATACCTACTCGACAGGTCTTCAAGGTCTTCTAACTATGTTCGCAAAGTAAAAAAAAGTAGTAAAACATTATCTGAGCATAACCCTAAGTTACACATCATGAAGAATAAGCCTTTCAAAGTTTCAGAATATTCATAAAAACTGAAGCAGGAGTTGTAATCACAAGGTACCTACCTTACAGGTCTTCGGATGTTGAAAAAAGCTAAGTTCGCAACAAGTAGTTAAAAATCATCCGAACATAAGCCCTAAGTCACATGAACATCTACGGACTATGAAAAATAAGCCTGCAAAGTTTCAGAATGATTCATGAAAAACTGTAGGAGGCGTTACGCGCACAAGGTGCGGGATGCGAAACCCCGGTACGATGGAAACACAGAACTAGGGAAAGCCGAAAACTATGTCCCCTCGATTTTGTTCAAACCCAAAACCCACCCAATACACCAAGTGGGAAAAAAACCAACACAAAATTAGTCACCACCAAAGGCATCATCAGCGGCACCCATATAAACAGGCATTTCCCATGTAGGTGTCCGACACTCGGACAATAAAACAGATCATGTATGAGGCTATGTGAAACTGTCCGGCTATTTCAAAATATCGAGCTGAATGAAGAGACAAAGTCTGGCGCCTCAGTCTACCATCTTTTATCGGGTAGTGAATGTACAGACAACCTGCAACAGACCCCGGTTTGTTTAAGAAATTGAGTCAAGTACAATTTAGAGAAAGGTGCATACAAAGAAGAGTCACTTGCTTTCCTGTTCGCTATATCCTTATGTATATACTTTTATATATAATTGTGGCACTTTCTAGGCATTTTCATTAGTATTCTACAATAGAGACGTGCCGTTTCTCAGCAGCTTGTATGTAACTATGGAAGTACTAAAAATAGAAATGAATCATAGTTGCACAACAGTTGCATCAGAAAAAAGCAATGACGTAGGAGAAAATCAAGATGGCGGATTTCCAAAAATAGAAATGATTCGTAGTTCCATAACAAAAGGTATGTGACGTAAGATGGCTGATGACCAATAGAATGAGACCATTTGTTTGTTGCACAACGTTGCGCGAGAATTCAAACTAATATAGGTATTGCTTGTCTACCACAAGGATTTATAACTTGCTTTTTGTTTGTGTGTTAATGTGTTACATGAAAAAGTGGTTGAAACATCTTTAGGCCAAGATTTGTTCTAAACGTCGTGGACTGAGAAACCCTACAGGTTCAATCAGGCATTTTATCACAAGAGGTGTTCCAACAGCTTAAACGTAAGTGAAAAAGCAAATACTTTTCAACATTTTTTTCTGTTATAGTGCCCGCAACGATCAAAGATTGAACAAATCAGCATTTTTTTGCGCATGAAAGGTGATTCAGGGCTTCGAAAATATAGGCTTATAAGGTGTTTTACCTATATTTTGCTTCACCTTTCACGCGCTGTATTGTAGATTTGTCTGAGCTTTGATCAAGGAAGTGTCATTGCCGAACCATATGTCAAATCTTAATATTTGATCTTTCAGAGGTCGTTGTCCGACCATAGTATGTAACCTTGTGCTTCTGGTTTTAGTTGTTGTGTCATTTTAAGGAGAAAAGTACCTGCTCGTCTTGTGCAAAATATAGTGTAGACCCTGATCAGTCGCGGCGTCTGATCTGAGTCTGCACTGTTTTGTCTATGGTTTGTTTATGGACCGCTAGGTATGAATGAGTTAACAATGTTCAGCCGTTCCCCCATCCTTTGCGGCTTCTGATCGTGGTCTGCACTGCTTTCCTTTAACCTATTTATGGAGGATCGCTAGGCAATAATAGGTTACAATGTCTAGTCATCAGCATTCAGGTCATGAACTTAATAGTGCGTGGGAGAAAATAGCATCCATTCAACAATGTCTAGTCGTCTGCATTGTTAAGGCAATATGAGCCCCTCTTTTACTCACTAGGTTTAACAAGCGACTTTCTAATGAGGATGTTTCATTTTACAAAACAAAACTGTCTATCACAACTGCAATTTTTGTGCTGCTGCAGTTTTGAATGTAAAACAATACAAAATACAACTTTAAAAAGCCGATGAATGGAAAAAAGTGTATACACAGACATATTTTGTAGATTTTGCCAAGTTAATACCCTTAAGATACTGCGTCCGCATGTTGTACCTAGTGATAAAATGCTACTCGTTATTGTCTGCTATGTATATTTTCCACCTGCGTACAATGATATAGTACGTATAGTCCAAATAATCTTCATTTTGACAAGGGGAGCTGTGTAACCTCTCAACGAGGTTAATTTGGAAGGTTTTTTCGGTTATGAATGGTTTGTTTGATTACGTGGTTACAGGCATGCCCTTGTCAAATGAAAAAAATACGGTCTATACTACTGGAAGCACATTAACAGAAAAAAGACGAAGACAGTTGTTAGTTATTCATATGTAATTTTCATAATTCTTTTTACATTTTGAAATTTAATTTGACATGAAACACACACATACACACACACACACAATGAAAAAAAACAAACAAAAAAAACCCCAGATAGCAGCAGAATTGTCAATTTTACACACTATTGCACTATTGTAATTCTTTAAGCTTCTCTCCAATGGCACTAAACATCGCCTCTAGGCGATGCCTTTCACAGGCATTCTCGTGGAGCTGGTTCAAGACAAGCTGCTGCAAGGTCACCCATCTGAAAGATAAATACAAATTACAGGTTATACAAAAATAACAAAAACAGATACGATTTTATTTACAACTGCATTCTATTTATGACAGAAAGTTCACAAATATTATAAAAAAAGAAAAGAAAAAAAACACGTTTCTCTGAAAGGAAACAAAACTTTCAAAAAAAAAAAAAAAAAAAAAAAAAAACAACCACAGGTAACTCATTTACAGAAGACAAAATGTGAAAAATTAATTTGTAAAAGAAAACCTGATTTTGAAATATGTAAAACTTTGTTTTTCGATTAATAATTTTTGTCATTTTAAGCATTAATAATTTAAAAGGAAAATGATAGTCACCTCAGGAATTCTTCGTCAATTTCAGGATCAGACACCATGCTGGTGTCTGATCCCATGCTGGATTCTGATCCACTGTCTGAGGCAGACTCATTTTCTCTGTCCCAGTCTTCTTCAAGCTCTTCTAATGGGACCAGCTGGTCTTCACTTTGCCTTAAAGTATGAATAATAATAATAATTACCAGAAGAAAGGACAAATAATAACAACATTGCGTTTCAAGAAATATCATATTTGATTGTCTAACATATGAAGTTCTCAAACAAAGAGCTAGACAGATCATAAACAAATGAACATGCTTGAATTCAGTACATCAAATATGCTCACTCAATTTACAATATCGCCTGTTACATTTGAGAAACTTACCTATGTCTTATTTATTATGTCAAAATATTAACAATATCACCTGTTACATTTGAGAACGGACTTGTGTCTTATTTATGTAACAAAATTTTATAATTACCACAGCTCGTATAATAATGAAGTGTAAAACAACACTTTGCCTCAAAAACTAATAACTGATTTTGCAATAAAAATCCAGAAAAAAAATATTAAATAAATTAATAAATAAATAAAATGGAAAAAATATTTTATTTAAATTTACAAACTGATGTTTTTATCAGATGATAAATTATAACAACAACAACAAAAAAAATCCAACTTACTTTTGTCCTTCAGCCATTCTATGAAAATAATGTTGCACTTCGTAGGTATTTTTCAAGTTTGTGCCTCAGCTGTGGGCTTGGGTGGCTTTTGAAGCTCGCGCTTCACAGATGAAATTTGTTCGACCAATAAAAAGTTTGAAAGGTAAAAAATATGAAAAAATAACAAAGAGGATGCCCAATGAATTTAAAGTGGGACCAGTTTTTAAAAATTACGCCAAAAGTTTTCAAAACAATTATTTCAAATTTCACCATCCTAATAAAACTATGTCAAATGTTTGTTATCATATGATAATTAATGTCCCTGAAATTAACAATGAAAGTAATACGAGGTGACCCTGACCCGATGCAACCCAATATCTTACCGCCAAATCGCGTGAACCGTGGTTTATCCAAAAAGTACATAAATTTATAGGTGTCTAATTAGGCAATTGCCACCCCCTTTTTGTTTTATCTAATGTGATAACAATTGTTCTCATAAACCGTTTAGCTTGTTTTTGTTTGATCATAACAGCCTTTTTCTCACAATTATCAAGTGTAATTACAAACTTTGGTTTATTTGTTTTACTTTTGTTTTGTTTTAATTGAAAAGAAAAATGGCTATACGTTTTTCATTTGTGCTTCTTTACTTGTGCATTGTATATGTTATTGCGCGACAACAATGTACAAATATGAACCTATGCTGCCAAAGTCAGGACAAGACAAATCAACGATGGTTGTGCACCGAAGATTGTAGTTGTATTACCATATCTAGGCATATGGTGGCGAGCCTTTCTGAGGGCATTTTCTTTGACATACCATCTGGTGTTCGGAACTTTCATATTTTGGATGACCTGAAAGTGCATGTGTTAGTTGCATCCAAACAACAGTTGACAAGAACAATATGCAGCGTTGGAGTCATCGATATTAGATGGCATAATGATACCCTGGTTTTGTGGTGAGTAGCTTTCGTTATACAATTACAGTTATCATTCAATAAAGACTATAGTCAGGAATAACTTTCTTTGTATGATTTTCTTTGTTCCTAAAATGATCTCCGTATCTGAAGTTAACATTTTACGTTCTTGCATTTAATTTGTTAGCTTGTTATGGTTAAATTTTTATGGTCTGTGCTATAGTTGTAATCTCTAATGCCAGCCGCATTTTAATCAGCATCTACCGTTAGCATAAGAATGTGTTGATTAGTACTCGTCATAGCACGAAAATAAAAAAGCTATGTTTTTATTCTCACTATACAGTACCGTCGACTACAAGCACGGCAACGTCTATTCCTGTTAAACCCGAGAAGACTGATGGTCAACAGTTTTCCTCAGCGGAAAAAAGCCAGACACCAAGTACAGCATTACTTCTATCTACCACCCCACCTGTAACCCAGGACAAACATCAGACTACTGTTACTGTCCCCTCTGAAACGTCTCGTCCGTCTGACTCAGGTATGAACAAATAATTTACCTTTGTTTTCTTTATACGACGTAAATATTTCACTTTCCTTAACGACATATGATAAATCACAAAAGGATTAAAAAACAACATAAGAATCCTTATGTTATTATAAGTACTTTTGTTTGTTTTTGTTCAGAAATCATGGTCTTCCGTTAGCAAATGTAAGGACTTTCATAGTACTAAAAACGTTATGTTTTGTTCTCTTTATACAGAACCGTCGACGTCAAGCTGGAACACGACCATCTCTGTTGAAGCCGAGACGACGGGTCAAGAAAAGTCTACCTCCGCCGAAAAGACCCAGTCTATCATTACAACCAAACCTCTCCCTACCATCCACACTGAATCACTTCCTGTTACCCCGGTCAAACCCAAGTCTGCTAACACCGGTACCTCTGAGTCTTCTGATCCTCCGACCTCAGGTATGCACACATATTCTATCCACCCAACACGCTTTAGCTTGTTTACGCACCAAATAACCATAAATACAGTATACGATAAAGCACAAAATGAAATAAAATACAAATGGTTTAATTTCTTGTTTGTACTTATTGTACCGATTGGAGTTTCTGTTGTTTTGTATAAAAGAAGGACACGTCAGCATTCATTAAATCAAACGACCATTAATGAGCAATGCAGGAGAAACGCAGGTGTTTATCTTCACACCACTACTGCTTTAACCGTAGATAATATTTCTAATCAGAGCAGTTTTTCAGACACGGAAGAGATTTCATTGCAGTCTTTACATTCCATTTCTAATCGTAGCAGTTGTTTTGGGGGTAAAGAATTTTCTGATGAAAATATTTACGATTCAATATTGACTATTGAAACTCTGAATAACGATAACATGTTTGACTAAGACGATTATCTTGTTCCATCACGCAGCCTTAATACAAAATGTTGAATTTAGTTTTTGTAAGGTAAGGTTTCGAGTAAATTTAATAAGCTACCTTTTTTTTATTTTCTTAATGTATTTTTATCATTTCAGTCATCATTGGAGCCACGACTGCTGGTATTGCCATTATTGTCGTCATCATTATTGCAGTCATCTATATCATTAAGAACAGCAACAGAGAGACAATCCCAACTGAAACAGAACTCGTTCCTATCGGTGCCTCATCCCCTTATAACACCCAGAATGTTACACTAACCTCATTCACATCCAGCGACCCCTCCAGTCCAACCATACTTATTCACACACCACCAGACACAAGTGCTTCAAGTAACGGTGATGAACCTATCCCTCAGCGCCAAAGGAGTCCTATAGTGACACGATCTGTAACTGCTGCACGACAATTAGTGTTCGACCAATAAGACATGTTTTGGTTTTGTTATCATCACAGCTGAACTCTCTCATCTCCATGGTGTAAATCATCTATAAGACCAGCAGCCACATGAAGTCAAAATGACGCCACATTGACGTCGAACATCATCGGACGTCAATACGACGTCATTTGATTTGGACGTCATGTGCCCGCTGGGTTTATGTATAGGAGACGTTCATTATATTGGAATATATGGTGGGAATTAAATGCTTTTTTTTGTCTGTAGATTTTGTCAGTGTTAAAAAGCTGAAAGTTCATTACATTAGGTTATTTTGACCTGACCTATAAAACTTTTACTGGATGTTAGCTGATATCAACAGGCATTCCATGGATATTCATCAATTAATCTTGGTAAAAAAAAAAAGGCGCAATCGCGCCTAAAAATTTAAAAAAATAGGTGACTATGTTAAAGGTCATACATCACATAATTGCAATTTTACTTGAACCCATATGTATACCTGGGTGTACTCAATACTGGTGGTGTTGTTATTCTGACCTCCTCAATGGTCTTTACAATACCGTGTGCACTTTATGTTTGAAATATATTAGACAACAGCTAAATGGAAAATTTATATTGATAAAACAACAATATGCTAAGCATACATGATTTATATAGTATATTGCGTGTAGTGTATTAGAAAAAGATAATAAAACGAGATGAAACTGTTTATTTAGTTTTGCTTTTCTGTTTTTAATTAATTGTTTGTTTGTATACGAACAGCAAAGGCTATGACTACTCTGCGCAATTCGTGCAGTCTAATCAGTATCATCTTTGCTTTTCGCACATATAGGGTATAGAACTTGATGACTGACGGGGCATTAAATGAAGGCTCTAATTAGGCTGCATGGATTAGCAGATTGTTTTTGAGTACTCGCTGTTTGTGCTGTTCTCATGGTGCGGGGGAGGGGCTCATTATTGCCTGCTACAATGCGAGTACCGACTCGTATAAAAAAAAACACCATACATATCATTAATGAAGAGCTTTGCTTAGGGAGAGTAAAGTCGCAGTCAAAAAAAAATATTTCTTAATGTATGAAACAATAAACATTACATTATTTACGTTTTTTTGTAATTTATAGATGATGTATACGTGTTCTTGGTGCGGACAAGTATTCGATGACGACTATGGAAGCTACAAAGAGCATACAGACATGCATGCTTCCATTGATTTCTTAAACGGAGAGACATTACGATGTGCACTCTGCAACGCTACTTTTGCAACATTTGAGTCCTGGCAAACACACCAGAAATTTCATCATAAGGCAGATGAAGTTTCCAATGATTGCAGTCCATCTGCGGCAAAGCTGGCAAAAAATGATGTCGACAAAAATGGACAGATTCCATCACCTGTTGCAGGGCCTAGTCATGAGATGTTACAACAGACAGGATATGGCTCAGGGCAGACGAATGAGAATCGTCTTTCTTACAATTTCACGCAAGTGGGCCAAAAAACTTTTAAAAATGATGTCATAGACAGACATTACAGAGTTAAATTTAATCCTGAGAAAAGTCTTGAGGGGAAAAAACTCTCAACAATGCATAATCAGTTGCAGAACATGTTTGATGATGTTATTTCAGAAGCAACAGCCAACTTAGAAGGAACAGATTTATGTAGAGTAGTCGTGCATCACCCAAGCCTTACCAATTCTATGTATTATCCACTGAAAAAAGTTGACAATGTGACCGGTCAAGATGTTTTAGAGCATTTCGAAAATATCCTTAACAGTCATCAAAATCTAGAAATGAACGAAGAGTTTTCTGTTGACGTAGGAACAATGGAGTTACCTAAAGGTGGAACTAGATTACCCATAAATTCTTTAATAGGACCTGACAATTCTGTGCATAGAAAACGGAGTATCATACAAATAAACAATACTGACAATAATTGTTTGGCTAGGGCTGTCGGTGTTGCTTTTGCGGCAGCAAACACAGTAAGTCTTTCAGAATGGCGCGATCTGACAAAAAATGACTCTGACCTTTCTATTGATAAACTGGTTTTGAAACACAAAAAGTGCCCGCTGTGGTATAAGAAAACTATATCACAGCAGTCACAAAGACAAAACGAGTTAGCAATAACACTTTGTAGAGAAGCCGGACTTCCCGTGAATAAATTTTTAACAATTTGCGATATTTCACGTTTTGAAGACTTACTGTCTGTAGACATATTAGTGATAAGTTCGCGGTTAGGTAACAAATTTATGAGGGTTCCGTCTGATAAAAACAGTTGCAAACAGCGCCTTTATTTGTACTTAGTAGAATATGACAAGACATTCCATTTTCATGTTATTCAAAGTCTAACCGGGGTTTTTTCGCAGCATTTCTGTTCGTTGTGCTTGGTGCCTTATCAAAACAAACACCAGTGTGCGGTAAGTTGCTTTGTCTGCAAGAGAAAGGAGAATTGTACGAGTTCTGACTGCAAAATGAGCTGCAGATATTGTCACATGACTTGTAAGTCTGTTTCGTGCTTTGAAAGTCACAAGACAGCCAAAGACAAGAAACAGTCTCCGTGTACTCATTGGTGGAAATGTACAATATGTAAGAAAATCCTTGACCGAAACAAAACAACCGTAGAAGAACACGTGTGTGACACGTACAGTACTGGTTTCATGGATTACTCGTTTTCCACGCTACACGGTGTAAGAATTTAATTAATCCACGGACGGTCCACCGTGTGTGTATCGTGGTAAAACGCGTGGAAGCGTGTGCATCTGTGGGAATTCACAGATAACCGTGTCGATCAACGCTCCACCGTGGATTTACTAAATCGTGGATTTCCTCTATACACGAAGTGCAAGCGTGACAATCAACGTTCCACAGTGATTTAAAAAATTCGTGCACTTCTTCTCAACTCGGTGTGTTTGAAATCGTGGCAATCAACGGTACATCGTGCATATTATAATAATTTTATTTCCTGTCAACACGGTAATGGTTAATTAAGCTATGCAGCTGTGAAACATTTAAAAATTAATTAGTCGAACAGTTTTGTTAACAATTATATGCACTGAAACAATAAAAACAATTGATATTTTAGCGATACTGATAGATTAATAGCGTTCCGATCTTTTGAAACTCGGATGGATTGATGGATGGATAGATGAACGGAAGGACGGACGAATGGACGGACGGATGGGTGGATGACTGTAATTTTCACATTCCTCTCAATATGATTTCAGTCATATAGAGACGATGGTTGATAATGAAATGTTGTATGCTAAAGTATTCTGCTGCCCGCAAAATTCGAAGCACGGACCGCTAACACAGTAAGAACGCACTTAACCTACTGCCCTGAAAAGCAAATTAGTATTTATGCTGCTACTTAAAGTTAAAGTTTATCTTTTTGAGATGCAATAGGCTGGTAGTCAAAGGTCGAAACTACGGTAACTACGGTATATACACGTTGCAAAATATTAGTCCCAGAAAAAGGTGTAACACATAGTCTATGCTTAACAAGCAAATTCCTTAAATTTATGCTCCCCGCTCGAACAGTGGTTTGTTGAGTAATAAATCTTGGTTTGGAGGTAAATTGGTCAATAAATCATATCACGAGTGCAGAAGCACGAATTATATATCTACTTACAACTGATACACAAACAGTGATTTATTATTCAGCAAATGACTGTTAAAGCGAAACTATTTCGATTCTAACACACAAAATCACAGAAAAATATTCATTTTCCTCAAATTCTCTCAAATATCATTTTAGTGTGCGAATATTTCCGACAACAGTATAGGCTAGCGTCTATATATTTCTTTTCCATGTTTTCCTTCCGCACCGTCAAACGTTAAGGTATAGTTGTTTGACGTCATTTTTGACGACGACGTAGGTGATGAGCTCATGCTCGACGAAACAGAGATCTGTTGCAGAATAATTCACTGCAGTTTAGTTCTCAATTGCCTCTATAGGCGCGTTGTTTGAATAAAACTTTACCATATAAAATTGGCAATGAAAATGTCAAATTAATTTTTATTCACACGACCATAATTTAATTCACCCATGCGGACATGTGGACGTAGCTTTAGTCAGTAAATCTATGATGACAGCATACTCGTCAATATTCAAGAAGCAGATACACTGATATATTTCTCTGTCTCCGTAAAAAAGAGTTCCCGCTTTATTAATACGATCACTTGAAATTCAAGGCTCACTTTTGTTTTTGTGATTATTGCGGGAGTACTCGTGCCTTCAAGCCGCCATAGCATGGCGAAAAATTTAAAATATAGATAAGGATTGATGATGAGATGTAAATTTCAATGCATTAAATAATTTTGTAGTCTCTTATATTTCATTCAGAGGCGCCGTGGTCGAGTGGTTATAGGCACTCGGTTACGGTGCAGAAAGTCGCCGGAGGTCGTGAGATCGCGCCCGGGTTTCGCTATCCGACGACTGGAAAACTCTCTCTGTCAACCCAGCAGTAAATGGGTACCTGCTTCGAATCAGGGAAGGATAAGGCAGCTAAAGGAGAGGGATGGGTCCCGCCTTCCATATGCCGTGCATCTAATCCCCACTGCCCCTACGGCTACTAACGAAGGGAAACCCCTACCTTTCCTTTTTTATTTTATTAAGAATGTTTCCACCAATTTTAGTTTTCAAGATCTAAACATTTGTGTATGTAAAAGATATGTCTGCCTAACTTATCTTTAAAATGACGGCCATCAATTAAATTTAAAATTTTAATTGCATATACGAATGCTCTGTCAGTGCAATAAAATCACGAAATACAGTATGATATCACGGGGTATCGCTGCAAGCCTCTCACTACGTTTTGCCATTGTAATACGAGCGTGAATACCTGCCTTGAACAATCAAAAAAGCTTGCCTCGCCGCTAAAAACAATTTTCACTGAGGACTCTAACAATATGTTAAAGGAAAACACTTACTAAAATGCATGTTGGACTCAAATTGAAGATTCTAATAAAACATATAATTTGCCGAAAATTCCATGAAAATCGGACTTAAATGAAGAAGGATATGACAGTTTAAAGTTATTAAAATGTTGAGCTGGGAACCAGCAAATCTGTGAGTTAACGTCATCATGAACTCACAGTCAAAAATGAAAATCCTAAATAAATTAAGTTTGAAACAAACTGTAGATAAATAAAATGCACAAATCTATATTTTACTTCATAAAGAAATGATCAAAACTAAATAATACTGTAAGAGTACGCAATTTATGCTCTTATTCTAGATTTAAATATTTATCACTGACATGAACTTCCAAAATGGCGGCCTCATAGACCGCCATTTTGATTTTTTTTTAAATCTTCATATCTTTTTTATTTTAAGTGCGATTTTCATGAAATTTTCATCAAATTTAATTGCTCTATAATTTGAAGTCTGTTCATATTTAAGTGAGTGTTTTCCTTTAAGCATTTCACTCATTTTCTGGATCGACATAACGTTTGGACTTGTATGAGCGCCAAGGCGGGACGTCCCCTATCAGCTGGGAGGTGTGGTCACCAAATAGGATTTGACCTTACTCTGGGTACACTAATTTAAATCAATATTGAACTGAATCAACGTTGATTCAACGTTGTGTACCGGTGGGCCTTTGTTTAAAAATGTTTCGGCACTTAGTGACTCTATAAGAATGTGTCCATGTCGATAGTGTTTTGGTACTTGTGTATCTATTCAGTTGTTAGGGAGATCATCCTTGACGAAGGATGATGTGCGGGAGACGTTTTACGGTCGCCACTCGGCACAACACCACAAATTTAAAGAGTAACTACACTCCAGGAACTGACTGAATCAGATCCCAACCCTATCCTCAACATCAAAGGTGAAGATTGACAAAGACATCCCAACAAACAATAAATTACAAGTGATAAGCCGAGTCAGAAGCTCTTTCCCAAACAAGTCGCTTTTGTTCATATTTCATTGCTCAATAGGGAACCGGAAACAAATTGTTATGAAGAGACTTGTCATTTTCTAAAATAAATAAATAAATAAATAAATAAATGAAAAATACTTTCTCCTTCTGCCCGCCAGTTATATGGCGCAAGAGAAGCACACCCACCGACATATTGTCATTAAAAATTGTCTCCCTCGTTTATTTCATGTTTCCAGAAACAAATATTTTAACAAAATTCCGTTAGACAATATTCTCATAATTAACCGTACAAATTTTGAGAACTTGAATGCATGTTTTATCGATAAATATGGAATGAAAAATGATCTTCAAATTAAATGCAAATTACCTATTTCCTCACGGCCTGTAAGAGTATCGATTATGTGATCGTGTACAGGTATATTTCTTATTCGTGCACGTGATTATGACGTATGAATAAATTATTTCTGTCCAATAATGCGATTTCGAGCGCGGTCCGTGAACGTTTAAAATGTATCTTATTTTTTGTTTAAAGTCACTTTTAGCAAATATTATTATCTAAACTCTATTTCAAATGTATAGTTAGACCATGTCGGAGGTATTGCATGAACAATTTCATCAAATCAATTTTGTAATTATTATCAAGGGAGTTAATCTTTAAGTCTTGAAGGCTGTAGAGCTTTCATAATGATATGTGCTTCGACAATTTACCACTGCCAGGACTATGGAGACTTTAAGGTGAATATGTACACTTCTATGGGAAGCAACTGCGCCATTTTCACTTCCCCCTGTTTGCTATATGCTGTCAACTTTCGTAGGAAAGAATTTGCACCCCAAGAGAAACTATTTCCTTTAAGGTGAGAAAAGGCAGCATAATTCTTTCGGGCAGAAAGAAAGAAATTGATCAGACATGAGCAGCCTGTGCGTATCATTCCCACGGTCCCCTGCTTGAAGGCACTAGATCAGGCGCTCCTCTATACTCAGTATAGCGACTGGTAATATATAAGTTACAGCTCTGTGTTGTGCCATATCAATTAGACTTCCAATGTTTGGACAGGCCTGGGTTATCATTAACATATGCTGGCGACTGATTATCTTTAATTAATGGCTGGTTTTGCGTGTTGTGCTTAATCTACTTTAAAGGGTCTTTCGGCTATGCGCCGGCTGAAAAAAGCTCAAACCAGCCTGCGCAAACAATCAAATGTTCCCCTTCTATGTTTTAGATTCTGCATAAACGTTCAGAACAGGGAAACTCAGATCATACTTGATTATGCGTATACGCAAGCTGATTTGAGTATACCCTGTTCTTACATAGGGTGGGGATGGCGCGGTCGGGCGATGGTGCTATGTAGCTTTCAGTGACGAGGCGTTCTACTAATTTGGATAAGAGTAGGGCAAGGGCCTACTGTGCTTGCAGTAGATGCGGGTGGGGGTTGTTTAGATATTTTCTCTCTCGCCTATCGTTTCTCTTTTCTTTCTCCCTCTTTCTCTGCGAGACGGCTTGATACAGACTGAAGTACTGCTGCTAAAACCAAAACAATCGTTCTCTGTAACGTTCCTTTCTTTCGCAATGCCATGTAAGTGTGAACAGAAAAAAATTAACACATGTATAGAAAATCTCGAAAGAGGCAAGCCCCTGAGATAAATTAGTAAAGAACTTTGATCCCTGAGATCTTAATAACTGATGAACTTTGATAGGCCCGAGGCTTATGGAAATAAAGACCCGTGACACACTAGCTGGAGTGGTTCTTCATATATTTTGTTCACAAGGTTGATTTCTGACAAAATCGACTTAGTCGAGGCTGTTGTTTTTCACAATAGCAGGCCCCTGTGTCATTGTTTAATACAAAGTGCCCTGGAGCAGCCTGATGCGTTCACTAACAAGGCTTGGAAGGTGTGCAATGTAGACCATCTGGAACATTTTTGGAAAAAGACATGGCAACTGTTACAGGCCAGTACAGGAGCGTGTGGGGCAATACCAATATCTGTACATGTGCTGGCAGCCGAGCCAATCAGTTACTGTACAAACAAAAGTGGCCGTCGGCCTAGACAATCGGCAGCAGTATCAACTCGGTCGACGGCCATTAACAAAAGTATCATTTACCAATCCTTGTATTGCTGCCGACCGTTTCTCAGTCTAGAGCATCAATACCAGATAGCACAGGTAAACAAACTAATAATCAGTGCGGAATTGAAAGCAATGTTTGAACATAATGCATCTATTTTGCATGTTACACATGACATGTAAGAGCTTAAAGAGGTCTGTCAGCGTAATATTATGGGAATTATTAACAGCAGTTTAGACTGAGCTAAAATATAGCTTCTAGCATATTGACAGCCTTTTTTAGCTTTGTGAGTCATGGGAACTTTCAAAGGCCACAGCTTTGTGAATTTTCTGATAAACCTCACCGTGAAATTTATTTGAGGCGAAAAGCAAATCAATATTTTTCGGTACAAAAATCTATTTAAAAAATGAATCTTTTATTGTGCTTAAAGTTTTTCCCTGTGGATCAGGAATCATATGTATGGGTACATCTCCTTTTCTGTCAATTTTCCAAAGGGAGACACCTTTTGAAACTTCCTTTCTGTTTTCCTGGACGATAAAAGCATTCAAACAAGGTGTTTACTCTTAAATGAAATAATTTGCTCATAAGGGAGCTAATTCTTTCATATAAGAATTGACTTCTAGTGATGTTTTGTAAAACTTTGAACGAGAATGTAGGCCTTTTTTGTATTGGTTTTTACAAGCAGTATGTTAATATGATATGGGTCTGTAGTTTTTTCTGAGACAGATTGGCCGAATATTTTGGAGGAATGCGGTTGGAAATTTGATTTAAACATTACATATTTCCAAGATCGACATGCATGTACATATTAAACAAAATGTTACAATTTATAGGATTAGAACGAAAGCAGCATGTATTCTTCTTCTATATCATTACATACACATTTAATATACATGTACGTATACGTAATCATTCAAGGCTTTTGGAACCTACTTCTGTTACTGAAATCATATTTTTGTGAGCATATGTCGTTACAGCGGTAGATAAAAATGATAGTGGTCAAAGTACCCAAATCATAAGTCCGAACTCATAGGTCAGTTAAAAATAGACAATTCCGGAATATTATAGATACACAGATTTTAAAACAGGATTCTAGTAAAACAGGATTTTAAAAAATATTACATAAAATCACTAAAAGTGAAACTTGTATTTTTGTTGTTGTTGTTGAATAGTGAACACAGTAACGTTCTAAGTGCAAGCAAGAGAGAGAGAAAGAGAGAGAGATATTACAGAGAGAGAGAGAGAAATTTAGGTAAGTCTGATAGATTAGAGAGAGAGAGAGAGAGAGAGAGAGAGAGAGAGAGAGAGAGGGTGGGGAGAGCGAGGCTAGTCTGATTCTAACATGGAGACCATGCGGATGCGGGAAGTTTTAGTTCCGTTTACGGTTAATGGTTTTATTTCATTGGGAAACTGGACAATTTCAAAGTAGATTCCTTACTTTAAACAGTTACCAGATTATACAAGTACCCACCCACCACCCCCTGTCTAGACGCAGGGACTGAATGTAAAACTGTGTAGACCTTGATAGGACAACTGTTTCGAGAACAAGTCTGATCTGGTCCTGCATACTTTGCTTAGGCATTTATACTCTTGGAGTTGTGAGATCGGATTAGTTTAAAAGCATTTGACAGATTTAGCATAAAAGTTGGAATCTATTATTAGTAGTCTTACTAGATATGCTTCGCACAAGAACGGAATATATACCGCCAATGACTTGAAAATGAATATCCCGTGCTTGCAATTTGACGTGTTTTCTGAAATAATATTTGCGGATACATGTATCGATATTTTGTATAAACCCTGTCATTTAAAACCATGATCGAATACTATATGACGACTGTAACACGCCCAGTTCCTCAAAAGAGAAGCCCAGGTAGCTCGGTGGGATAAGCACTGGCCCGTTTATGTTAAGTTCTTTGGTTCGAGACCGCGGGAGGCTGAAATCGTTCCAGTCGCTCAAAACTTTCACTAATCACCCTCCCATCGTCCTAATATGGATGAAATACTGTTGAATATTCGACGTAAATTGCAAGTTAGTCATCCATCCATCTTCCAAAACAATAGACTCGACTTCTTTCTAAAATAATTACACTAAAGTTTTCAATCGGTTATTAGCAACAAACTGTTAATTATATAGTAGTACATGTATTGTAAGAAATAATGTTCCTGCAATCAATAAAACATAGTATATATAATACTCAAAGTCGACCGCAAAGACGCTGTAGCGTAAAAGTAGTCATTGTTCTGAGGCGGCTTAGTTCAGGAACTGAATGGTTCTAAATACGGAATCAGGTGGTGGGATAAAGACAGTCTTCTGCTATTCTGTTATTGAACTTATCTGCCGAAAAAAAAAAAAAAAAAAAAAAAGAATTTGGTAATGACATTGTCCTAGAAATTTGACCAATATACATTAAATGCTTCATTTCAAGGTCAAGTGATTCTAATGATTGGCTATGGTACGGAGGTCGCGGGTTCGAGACCGATACGAAACAACGACTGAAAATGTTCCTGTCAGTCCGGGAGCAAATGGGAACATTTGTACCTGTTTAGAAAACACAAACAAATAGAGATAGGCTTCGTCTTTGAAATGCATTGGCCGCTTAAAACTCTAACTTTACACCCACAAGGGAATCGGACACTTTACTTTTATTTTTAGTTTATTTATAAATCTCTTTCTCTCAATCTCTCTCATTTGATGTTTTAATAGCTTTTACCAATTACAGTATTTGAACCCACTGGTATCATACAAGTGTAATTTCGCTAATTTCTGCTTTTAAATGGATCATATTGCGACATTCCTATAGCACACATCTACCAAAAAGTCTGGTAAGTAAACCTACTTCCCCCACCCGGGGCTAATAGCCACTATATAATTTGCGTGAACGTGTAAATGAGACATCAAATGATATCAATCGCACACAGTCACAAGCTCCAGCTGTGAAAGGCTGGTTCTTAATGATAATCAAATAGTTTTATGATACAAAGAAACTGACTGCGATTTCAATGTCTATTCTTTTTAACGTGCCTTTTTATATCTCATTTTCCGTCTTACGAAAACAAAATAAATAAAAAGACGAGCATGTTTACACATTATCAACATATTGTAATCATATTATCTACAACACGCGTTCTAATATTTGAATTGGTATCATCTGGAATAATTGCCTTTGCTGCATGTGCTGCAGAATTTTAATAATTCAGTGCTTTCAATAGCCTGAACTGTGACAAGTTATTTTGTCTGAGTACTGTCATAAAACAAATAGGACGTGGCACGAGTAAACCAACAATTTGAAAGTGGCATGTGCGCCCAGTGAAGACTCAGATCAGCCTGGGCATCCGCCCAGACTGATCAGAGTCTTTGTTATGCGCTTAAAGTGTAGCTAAGGGTCTGCCGACAGCGAAGACTCTGCTCAAACTGAGAGGACGTCCAGGCTGAAATGAGTCTTCACTAAGCGCACATGTCACTTTGTTGATTTTGTCGTGTTGCGGCTCAATTAACGATTATACAGATTTCAGTTTTGAGCAAGCATATATTACATGTATATTTGGTTTTGTTTGTTGCTTTCCATCCACGGTAAACAGCTATGGCCATGTCGAGACGGTCAGTTAACCTAGCCACACTATTCCTGGGCAGGCTTAGACCTCCTAGGCGGTTAACCAGTACTGAGTGCACATACTTTCGCCAGTAACTGACAACTGCCCTTCTTGCTTCAGTGGAAGGAGAAACGAAAATATGTGGCCGGACCGGGTTTGAACACAGGACCTCTGGCTCTTGAGTCAGAGGCGCTGAGGACTGCGCTACGCGGCCCGGCGATACTACATGTAATATATACTGAACGTAAAAAGTTGTTGTTGTGTTATTGCTTTACGTCCGCGGTTAACAGCTATGGTCAGGTCGGGACGGTCAGTGAAACTAACCACACTATTCCTGGGCAGGCTTAGATCTACTCAGCGGTTAACCAGTACTAAGTGTACATACTTTTGCCTGTATAGTCAATGTACCTGTTTTCGGGGTGCTCCAGATTTCGGGGTATTCTAATAGATTATACCGCACCTCTAGCCAGGGACCTCGAAAGATGATTAATTTTTGCAAACAAAAAGATGAATCAACGTGTTTCATTATACCCTAATTGATGCGCGAGAGCACGTTAATTTTGACGTCATCCGTGACGTCGTCGTTGGTGACCGTGGAAGCGGCCATATTGGAAACACTGCAAAATTTATCGAAAGTACCGACGGAGATGACACGGCGATTTATTCAATTATGAACTTTTTCCTGATAATACAAAGATTGTTTCTGCAGCGTAAAGAATTGCATGTCTCACGAAGGCAGCTTTTATCATCAGAATCTGCAGCTGATGCATTTTGAAGGCGCGTTCTTGAACGTACCCCGAAAACTGGTGTAGCTTCTGAGAGCAGATTCAGGTGTGCATCTGCTTGGATTTAATCAAATATGTAAACATGGAGACATGCGGACATGGTATGTAAGCTACAAATTACTTACAACATATTTTTATGTACACACAGACTATCAGTTTTTGATCTTTGTTTTCCACATAGTTTTTATGTTGCGAGCAAATCTTAATACCCCGAAAACTGGTGCAGCCATCATAACTGATAAATGCAGCGGTAGGAGAAACGAAAGTAAGTGGCTGGACCGCGTATCGAACCCGGGACCTCTAGCTCTTGAGGCAGACGCGCTGCCCACTGCGCTGCGCGGCCAGGCAAAAAAAATCGTCAACAAATTATAAAAAAATAAATTTGTGAAAGTAGTGAGCTGCTATGAGTTATATTCTTGTTAGTTTTATAAGCGTCATGAGTTTAGACAGAACGAATGGCTGAAATACTCAATATTTCTGAACATGAAACTATCACTGATTCGAATTATATCTGTATTAAAGCCAAACAGCATAAAACGGGCGAACATCAGGAATGATTTCGTTTGGCACCTTGCGTACTTGCTTTTTCATTAGCGCGTGTGTTTCATGTCTCAGCCATACAGTTGGAACGCAGCTCCAAGGAGTAGGGATATAATCAAACACATAGCAACGGATTTTTGTTCGAAATTGTCGCCATCAAAATGGCTATCGACGAACCCCTCAGTAATTTCATGCAACCATACAGATTTATGAAACTGCCTCACCGGTTGAAATTTTAAGAGCACCTCTCTGACTTCCATTAGTAAATATTTCCGTTAGATTAAGTCCAAGACATTCTTTCCTGGCTGTGTAATTACTAACGAAACAGTGCCCTTTACTTCCACGTCAAACATGTGAACAAAAAATTACGATTTATAGCGTATTCGACTTTCTCCAGGTCGCAGACCTATGCCATGAAAAACATTGAACTATCCTCTACTATCATGTGAAATTTCAGAAAATTTGGTTTTGGAACATTTTAAAATTGCAAAATAATATATGCCTACCCAGTTTGTAAACACACCAAAAAAATGGCGTCGAAATCATGCCAGCCTTAGGCCTACGTGACATCGCACGAATTGTTCATTGCCAAAATAACAAACTCGCAAATCTGCCTGTTCGTAGAAACCTTAGATCTACCACCTAACACTGATTAATTTTCAACCAAGACAGAATAAAACAGTCAAGCAAATATATTTTATACATCATTTATTGAGAGAGAGAATAATGTCAACTCTTACCTCGATACTGTAGCAATTTGTAAACACCGACACTTATTGATAAACTTATGACGTAATTTTGTATGGGATGCCGTTTTACTATTTAGGGACGAGTCATTTATCAGGTGGGGGCCGGGTACATTTTCATATGAATCACCGAAATTTTTCCGACCCACTCAGTCTCAACAGAATTATTCCCCCCCCCACCCCCTTCCCCCAGATAGGCGACAAAAAAAATTTATGACTTGACCCGCCCCATCCCCCAATACCAATCCAAGCTACTCTCTCCCCCCCCCCCCCCACACACACACCATTTTACCTATTTTATGTCAGACTGACCTCAATCAAAAGCTGTACGAAATACAAAGAACGTTTTCTTATTCTAGTAGGTTAATTAATCATGGTCTGTTTAAACTTTGTCTGCATTTCTTTCACTTTCTTCTGCACGTGACCATCCAGAAATCTGTTGTTGAATGCTTGATAATTATAACTGTTGATAATAGCCTATTAATTGGGCCTCTGGGTGGCGGGGTCTGTGGGAACCACAGTAGTTTTGCTGATGAAAAGGCACCTGAACAACTGATATTATCACAAATGCAGGCATTAAAATTAATTACAAAACCATCTACTTGACATGAATTTATAGACACTTTCATACTGTACTTCTAGCAAATCAATGAAAAGATGTTTCAGATATGAAGCTGCCCCCCCCCCACCAAATTTCTTAAAGTTTTGAGTTGAAAGGAATGAGTCTGAAATTTGAGGGGTAATAAAATTTTAGGGTAAAAATGAAGGCTGATAGAATAATTCTGACCCCCCCCCCCACACACACACACATACACTCATACAATATGCCTAATAAAATATATGAACCCCCCGCCTGCTCCGAGGCTTATTGATTTCCGACCCCGCCCACACCCTCCCAGCCCCCTCCAGTTCATCCTCCTCCCCCTCCCCACCTGGTATTAAATGACTCGTCCCTTATCATGTTTATTCCTTACTTATCGATATCCTAAATCCATAATTAATTTACGGATATCCGGAAACACACGAATAAAGAAATCACAGCAATGGAAATGTTTGCCAGATTTTGGATCTGCAGGTTTGCTAGAATTAAAAATCTTATGGTGGCCCGGTGGGTATGCCTCCATGTATTTCCGGCTGCCATTTCTACAAATGGGGAACGGCTGCCATTTCTACAAAGGGGAACAACTTTATTGACTTCCACATAGTTTTCCTGTACCGGAAAATTCTTCAAAAAACACTTTGCCTCCAAAGGAGCAAATGCTTTTCTAAAAGAGTTGATTCCCTTAGGAAAGGTAGGTATAAATCAAAATTGCCGAGGTGCTTCCACATGAAATGTACCCAGTCTCCTTAAGCGCGCACATTTACATACATGTACGTTCTCAATTTCTTTTCGGTTCATTCTTCATTTGTGTCCCAATTAGAACTTTAACTGAAATTGTGTGGTCTTATCTTTCTTTGACTAGCAGTCCCAGGTATCTTAAAGGTCACCAGAATATTTGATATTTTTGCATTCACAAATCTTCCTGAAGGCAAACGTAAAGGGCAATCCGGTACACTTTATGCTCAACTCTGGGTTTATTCTTCATTCTCTGTGTCCTAAAGTAAACTCTTGGACAGTCGATTTCCGAATCGAATCAAATAACAGTTAAAACACATTCATTAGGCAGTGATAGGAATCGAGCGGCCTGCAGATTCGCATAGATCTAACACTGGTGAAGTGCGGGAAGGTTTTCACTTTTTTTTATTTTATAAGGGTCAGAAAGTTTACGGGTGATAAGATGAACATCTTGCATTTGTGCATTCTAGTTTGGATTTTTGGTGGTTGTTTTTATATTCATGTTCAGTTTGCTGTTGGTTGAATCAATATACAAAGTACGTGCGTATTTTAACAGTTCCTTACACCTCTTCTGTTTTCAACTTTCAAGCAGACTGTTTAGGTACAGAGTCAAAGGTCTTAACAATTATTCAAGGTATGGAGTTTGCCGAAGTTTAGTGATTCATATTCAGCTTAAGTATATATGTTCAGTATTATGGCTGCTTTTTGTGCCACGCGCCAAACGTCGGATGGCACGTACATGTAGCAAGCCTCCTATTTTCCTCGACCACGCACCCACCCACTCACCCCGACACCCTTTTCAGGTTCATCGTCGAACTTCGTAGTCGCCAGACTATTTCAGAATGGAAAGGTATTCTTGCAAGCCAACCAGTCAATCAGGATTTTGCTGTTCGCTTATACAGACTGAATTAATATTATACCAATGTATAACAACACATCTTTGTCTCATTTGTAGATATATCTGTGATTAAATAGGAATTCGTTAGTCTAAATATGATGTAGTAAGTGCTACTCGCCCCCCCCCTTCCCCACTCCGCGGCCGCCCAACCTCCTTCTATGGATCCCCGCTCGGCTTGTTTCTTGTTTGTTTCTCACTTAAGTATATACCACTGGTAATTGTTGAGCAAATTATAAAATCAGATTGTAAATTATTTCGAAAACTAACCCCCCCCCCCCCCCGCGGCCGCCCAACCTCCTTCTATGGATCCCCGCTCGGCTTGTTTCTTGTTTGTTTCTCACTTAAGTAGATCTATATACCACTGGTAATTGTTGAGCAAATTATAAAATCAGATTATAAATTATTTCGAAAACTAGACAAACAAAATGACAAGAAAGAAAAAAAAACTCTCTTACTTCGTACCGGGTTCTAATGAAATTAGCTTGTTAATTCATATTCGACGTTTGCTTTAATATTATATATAACTTATATCAAGGGATAAAGTCATGTGTGTCAGTTAACGGGGTCAAGTCACCATTTTTCCAATGCTCGATCGGGGTTCGTCAAGGGGAGAACTTGTCGCCGTTTTTATTTTCAATTTACTTGAATGACCTGGAATTTTATTTGAGAACTAATGGTGTGTCCGGTGTTGACTGCACCATACATTCTGATGAGTTATTTATGTTTTTCAAAATGTTCGTTTTGCTGTATGCCGACGATACGGTGATGCTTGCCGAATCGAGCGACGATCTACAACATGCCCTTAATATATTCGAAAAATTTTGCACGGAGTGGAAACTAACAGTAAATATTGAGAAGACTAAAATTATTGTTTTTGGTCGTGGAAAATTAAAACCTAATTTGAAGTTTTTTTATAACAAAACGCAAGTTGAAATTGTAAAACAATATAAATATCTTGGCGTGATTTTCTCACGCGGAGGCTCATTTGCAGCAACCATAAAGCATAACTGCGAACAAGCTACTAAAGCAATGTTTGTACTCATTAGAAAGGTCAGATCATTAAATTTGTCGATAGATTTGCAATTAGATTTATTTGATAAAATGATAAAGCCAATCCTGCTGTATGGATGTGAAGTTTGGGGTTATTGTAACACCAGTTTAATCGAACGCGTCCAACTTAAATTCCTTAAAAGTATTTTTAATTTGAAACAGTCAACCCCAAACGTAATGGTGTACGGAGAATTTGGAGTATTTCCAATCAATGTAGACATACAGTCTAGAATGGTTTCATATTGGACAAAGATTATTTCCAATGATTCGGCATTAAAATTTTCAAATTTACTTTATAAAATTACGTTCAATTCAAGTTCCAGTAAAACGTCAAAATGGCTAGAGTATGTTAAAGGTATCATAATAAACTGTGGATTTAGCGGCATATGGGACACACAAACTGTTGAAAGTCCGAAGTGGTTAGTTCAAAGTATAAAACAAAAAGCCAAAGATTTGTATATAAATGAATGGTACAGTACTATTACTGAAAGTACATCATGTGTAAACTATCGGCTGTTTAAAGAAAAATTCACTTTAGAAAACTATCTATTAAAGTTACCCTTTTCTTTAAAGAGAAATCTTTGCTTGTTTCGAACTAGGAATCACAGACTACCAATTGAGACCGGAAAATGGCTTAATATTGACATTGCTGATAGACAATGTAATCTGTGCAATGCTCCATTAGGAGACGAATTTCACTACTTACTCTGTTGCGAAAAATTATCATTGGAAAGACGTCAACATGTTAAAGCCTATTATTATAGACGACCGAACATTATTAAATTTAAACAACTTATGAATATTACAAATATAAGCGAACTGAAAAAATTGTGTAAATTTGTTAAATTTATACTAAACTCCTGCAGCTCTTCAGGTTGATTTTTCTCTCGTGCATGTATATAAACGCAGCTTATACACAATTAGAACGATATACAACGCACGTTGCTGAGACGTCATTTCTAAGTAGGGTCATGGCCAGCTGATATGACCTCAGATCCTGCCGTTTACAACCCTATTGTCGACATAGGGGGCCATGTGGGGTGTGCGAGCAGGGATAGCTAGGAGCAGCCTGCTCACCCGCGCGGACTGGTCTATCCCTTAGGCTTTTGGGGAAAAGTGAAATGATTGTGCTAAAACATAAGCATGCGCGGGTGTGCTGGCTGACGGTTATCTCCCCTGGTTGTACGTGCCCCTAAGATATTTCTTCACGTGATGACGTCTCTTACACTCGTATTATGATTTTCTTGATTCTGATGTGTTTTACCAAATCATTAGTACTATATTTCGACATACATTTAGTGTTAAGTAAAGTTATATTCGGGTACGGACCCTTAACAGTGAAAATTCATACTATCCCAGCGGACGCATGACGTCGGAATGGCGTCTCAGTGACGTCGATGCGACTAAATGAAGTCGCATCGACGTCACTGAGACGCAGGTTTAGACGTCATGTGCCCGCTTGGATCGTATGTAAGTATGTAAATATGTTTGTTTTTATATTCCTGATTGAAATCTCAGTTATTAGCATTTCAGCATGTAAATATGTTTGAAAACGTTTCTATGTACCAGTACCCAGAGGTCCTGATAAGGTGGGGCTGGGGTTGAGGTTTCTTTCTTTTTTTCAGAGTGGTAAAGATTGCGAGCCTTGTTGGAGCCGCCTCGCCAAGGCGACTCCGACGAGGCCTACCAATCTTTTTTATTGGAATGAAACCCGCCCTTGTCGTGAGCTCTGGTTTTTGGTTGTTTCTTGTTTTGTTTTGTTTTTGTTATTTCTGAGTGTGTGCGCGTCTGTTGTCCCTGTGCGTGTCACAGGGACAGTTTTGTGTACTATATGTCAATCAATACCATAGACAAAATTTTTATAGATCATGAAACTCCCAGGCGGGGATCCTGAAATGCATGCATGTCGTGCAACTTAGGATCTCTGCTAGTGATTTTCATGAAATATTGGAGATAGACAGCAACCTCAAACCTCAAACACTCCAGTGCGAATAGATCAGTTTCTGGACATTCGTGATACGATCCATGCCCGTTGGTTTGGGAAGGCCCCTCGTGCGCTCAGTTCCATTCCGCTACGGGACTGGAAAGGAGCGTACTGGGAGCCGCCCTAGGACTGACTGGCCCCTTTGCTGTCGATAAGATCTGTTGGCACATGAGTGTTCGAGACTGAACTTAAATTTGGTTACTTACAAATTTGAAAAACTATTCCATAACAAACACCTGGACATAGTGAAGGCAAGTGAGAAGTCTGTGCTCTCGTGTCATATCATTATTTCCTCGTGCAAAACGTTCTCTGAGCTCTCGTGTCATATTATTTCCTCGTGCAAAACGCCTTCAATACTTATCGTTTAATCTCTGTCGTAGTGGAAAAAATACTCAGCTGTCTGCGCGAATTTAACAGTATATTGATTGCCCTCCTAATCATTTCGAGAAAGAATTCTGTTACTTTACCATGTTCCTTATATGATGGTTGAGAAGTTTACATATTTTGTTATATATAGACATTGTATTTCATGCATGCCCTTTACTTATGCTGTGTACATACACTGCTCAAAATATTTAAAGGAACAGCTGATATTTTCCCATAGACATTACTACAAGATATACCCAGTTCCACGGCCCCTAGATTCGATCGCTAAATGCCAAGAATTCACCATTCCTTTGCAGCGGTTGCAAGAACAATCAAAGTTTTAGACAACAAGAATTTCATTACAACTGATACCCAGATCATTTCCATGGAACAGAGTTTGCATTTTTCCGATTTTTCTGAAAATGAGGCACTTTTCTGGAAGTCTATAAAATCTCATAAACTTGAGTTCAAAGTGATCCTTTCAAACAGGTCACCTTGTAAGACATTCAGCTTCATAGGTAAAGTGATGGTGTTGATATTGGTTGTAATTTTCATGCTCTTCCCCTGTTCTGAAATAATGCAATGTTTTACCAAAATTTCACTTGTACGAAAAACAGTCCATGGGCATGAGCAGGGCAAATATTGGATATATCACTTGTGCTGTCAGTAACCGCGACGCTCTTTAAAAAAACTGGCAAAAAATGGAAAAAAATGTCTTTGTCGAGCGAAAGTAAATGGCCCTCAAAGTGGGGATGCGTTGCACTGTCGTCTACGGAAAAATATTTGACGTTCCTTTAAATGTTTTGAGCAGTGTATGTTACCTCTTATGCCATATTCTGTATGGATTGAGTGAAATAAAGAATTATTATTACGTAACTATTATACGTTTACATGGCATGCCGGCTGCCTATAGTTCTAGGTAATATGAATACGTCATCATTTTCAACAATGACGTAACAACAAAGTGACCTAATAAATTATTTGACAGATAACAGATGACTGTTTGAAAGATAAATAAAGTTTGAAAAGGATATTATTGTCATAAATTGGAGTGACAGGTCAAATTTGTACAATGCCAATCAGGCCAGCAGTCGGGTGAGCCCCCGGTGAGGTATGTTCTACCAGTTTGTAGTCTATTTTAGCTCACTAAACTCCGTACTTTTTCCCCTCTTCAAGTTTTTTAGCAATTTGAGTTCATGTTTAACAAGCTGTCGACCTTAATTTTCTGTCTAAATTGTGGCTGTCCGGCAAGTATTGCTGGTGCTCATATCACGTGCAAGACCGTTTCTTGAGCGTTAAAACCATTGATGCCATCTTTCATTTTGCAATTTAAAAATGTTCCAAAACGATATTGCTTGAAATTTCACATGCACAAAGAAGAAATAATAAAGTTTTCGATGGCATGAGTGTGCGCATTGGAGAAAGTCCCGGCTCTCTGTAAATTATGTTTTATGTTGATGCAAGTTTTCGGTAGAACCAAGATAGTGTATTGTACTTTGACGATGAATATTTTAGCATTTCGAGCAATTTTGGCCCTCAATTTTGTTGAGAAAGCCTGCTTAATACTAGTTAACAAAGCAATTTTCTGTGTTGAATCATTTTAATATAGCCAATACCTCTAAATACATTGGAGAATAATGGGAAATTTCGTCAAGAACCATGTTCGCCATTTTTAGGGCCTATTTTTTATGTGGAAGGATCCACCGTTGTAAATACAATCACCGCTTTTCGAGGGTTTGCGTTCCAACTGATACAAAAGGATTTACTTGGATGATACATGCCGCCTTAGGCGAAAAATTGCTAATTATCCTGGTGATATGATCTACCGGTGGTCTTAATATTTGAGTCTCGACATGAAAAAACAAACCAAGTGGCATGTGCGCCACGCGAAAACTCAGATCAGCCTAGGCATCCTCCCAGACTGGTGAGCTTCTGCCTGTCGGCATGGTTAAGTGCACTGTGAAGACTCTGATCAGACTGGGCGGATGTCCAGGCTGATCGGAGTCTTCGCTTGGCATGCATGCCACATTGTTGTTTTGTCCTGTCTCGGTTCATTTACAATGAACCCTGTTATTATCTGTTACCTTAATGTTTACGTGTCTGTTCCTAAAATGGAAACTACATGTACCAACTGCGCGCGCTTAGATGATGACGTGATATGATCTACCGTTGCAAACAGAAAGAAGTGTCGAAGTCTTGAAATTAATTTTACCAAGTACGGAAACATATTTCGTTAAAAAAAAACAAAAAAAAAAACAAAAAAAAAAAAAAAAAAACACTTGAGAATGACGTGAGCAGGAGTTGGAGCTGATTGCATAGTTTTGCAAGATAATTTTTCCTGATACAGGGAAAATATTATGTATTTAATAACTTTAACATATCATTCTAGACGTAAAAACCAAATCAGATATAATTATACATCGTAATTGCAGTAAAGTTACGAAGAGAAACCCCTTTGGCTGTTTGAGATAGATACCAATCGTTTTTGCGTCCACTAAGCCGGAAAGGATCAGGTATAAGAAAGTCGAGTGAAAGATAATTCGGAAGTATTGGGTTTACACCGTAGAACAGATATGCGCCATACTATTTATCCAGAACCAACTAAGACCGAAACCAGTCTGCGAATCAGTGAATTTTAATAAGAACTTCCATGTAAATTCCTGAGGGTCCGTGCCTGGTATTTCTAGACTGCACAGATCCGTAAGCTAGTCGCAGCCTCTGCGGTTCGCATATGTCATAAACACTTCTTCTTAGTGTTGCGGCTCTATTCATAGTTCCGTGAGTTCCCTTTAAGCTCCGCCAACCCTCATTTGCATAAGAAAAAAAATTATTTTCGAACCAATTCAATTTTTGTCAAATGTAGAATATATATTTTCTTATAACATATAAAAGTTCTTCCGCAAATTTCAGAAAAAATACCTTTTATATTTATTTAGGTAAGAGTTTACTATATATATTTTTTTAATCATTTTCAGTTTGCATGTGGGACTTGTCCCCCATACGGCTGAATTTGATCTTATCTTTCACAGCGTGCTCAGTCAGTGGCATTTCTGACTGGTCAGTGAGTAATTGTGAAGTAGGTGCCAATTTGCTTTGAGTGGCATCCCGGAAACATGAATTATGCATTTTACTATCTTTCGTGTATATTTACGTGAAATAATTGTCCATTGCAATACTCTGTAACATACATGTACCTGTACGTATGAATTAAAAAGCATCTATAAGAAAGAGAACCTTGAAGATAACGCAAGTTTGACATATTACTTATGGGTTGCAGTTTTACTATTTCTTCCTTTATTATAGATATCCATAATTTCATTTACGAATAAACATACGTCGAGTTTGTGATTTCCATAATTCAGCACATTTATTGATATTATTAAGTGATTTCGAATGACGAATTTACATAATTCGAATAATTGATATCCCGTTTCGAATTATGGATATCCGTAATTTGAATGTATCATTCGAATATAGATACCCATAATTTCAATAAGTCATATCATTAAATAGGGCAGTATTATTTATATCCATAGTTCAAGTTATGGATATCCGGTAAATAAAATTATTATTTGCAAAGACGAATTATTAATGTCTACAAATAGGCCGAATCACTGACATCCAAAATTTGCTTACGAATATCACTAATTTGAAGAATGGATATGTTTAATGGACATATCCGATTCGAACTGTGGTGGATATCACTTATTCGATTGCTTGATATCCATAATTCGATATACATAAATGGACAGAATTACGGAAACAAAAATTCGAAAGCGTGATACATAAATCGAATAAAGTGATATCCATTTTTCGAATTTCCTATTCATAATTCGAAAAAGTGATATCCATAATTCGAATTATGGATATCCATAACTAATTTTGGGAATCCATAGATAATAATGAATATCACGAATTCGAATTATATAGCTCTTTTAAATAATTATGGATATCTTTAAATTGGAAATAAATAGTAAAACAGAATCCCATATCTGTTGGCCCTAACAACAATTTGGAGATTTAGAACACGGAATTACCAACTGTTTTCACGTCAGGACAGATAATGTGATGCTAACGTCTTTTCAAACAAAGAGCCGACAATGAATGAGATTGTGCGCAAGTGGGAGGATTTTTTTTATTCTAACAAAATAAAAGATTACTGTCTCCCGCCTTTTCGAAGAAAAGCAAGGGGACATAGGATTTGGCTTTCCGTAGTTCCGTGGTTCCGCCCACCTTGACAGTAGAAGTCTTATGTGTAGTATTTGTTATAACTTATTCTGAAACTTTGCGGGCTTCTATTTTCATGGCGTGTAAATACGCACATGGATTAATAAGGGGTTATGATCGAATATTTTGTATTCTTTCTCTTTGCGAATTTAGTCACTTTTTCTGCATCCGAAGAACCTTTCAGTAGATAACCTTTTATATATTAGGAAGCGGCGTTGGACAAACATACATGAGCGCCCCAACTCCGCAATAAGCCCACCTCTACCTACTCTTCCACGTAGCAGCATTTTTCACGTGTTTCAAGTCAACATTTGATTATTTGTCGAAACAATAGCATTTTCTTCAAAACTGCTGCATACGCAAATGCATATATGCTCATGTAATGTAATGCGAAGCTAAGTCATTTCTGGTTCGAACGACGAATGGTGGATATGAATAAGTGAATTATATGCTAGAAACGAAAACAATGTATATATATAGAGAGAAGCTGACAATACGCAGCTCCTCGTGGACCGTGCGTGCACAGGAGCTATTGATTATATACACCGTGTAGCGTGTTGATTTGATCCAGGAAAGAAACACGATACACGGTGTATTTAATTAGGACCGACTTAATTAGATACACCGTGTACCGTGTTTTGCCTTGATTCACGATCCGATCGTGGAAGCAAATACGGCTCGTGGATGGTTATGTAATTGCCCACCGTGTACAGTGATCATCCGTGTATCCACGCAAGTTGTAGCCCACCGTGTAACGAGGAAATAGAGTAATCCATGAAACCAGTACTGTATTATTGTAAGTCATGTGAGAAAGTGGTTGATGCACAATCCCATAACTGCTATATTCGCAGCATTGATTCGAAAGAAACTCGGCCTAGGTATATATTTTTTGATTTTGAAACAACACAAGAAGATAAGCTAATGCAGTGTAAAGATGGCTATCTTAGCGTCAAAGATCCAGACTGCAGTGGGTGCAAAACACTGGGAGCCGTATGTTCCCACTGTTCCTTGTGCACAAACTGTCTTCAGTCTGATTGCGGAAAATTCACTCATGAGCCAATCATGGTGGTGGCCTCTACCGTTTGCGAATTATGTATTGATGATGATAGCAATGCATCACATTCAAAATGTGATTTATGCGGTTTTCGCTGCAGATTTTGCAACAAGATCAATAAGAAAGAAAATAGTTATGAAAAGCATCCATGTCGTGACACATGTGGATTTAGAGAAGTCGTGTTCAAAGGTGAAAATTGTAAACGCGATTTAGGATCTTGGTTATTTAGCCCTGCTCACAAACATTTTACCGCTATCGCGCACAATGCTAAGGGCTTCGACAATTACTTTATTTTGGAGTATCTTATTGACAACTCAATCCGACCAGAAATCATTTATTCGGGTTCCAAAATTATGTATCTTCATGTTCACCGCGGCCTAGATATAAGGTTTGTCGATTCTTTGAATTTTCTTCCGATGAAACTCGCAAAATTGCCCGAGGCATTTGGTCTAAAGGAGCTTTGTAAGGGTTTTTTCCCTTACATGTTTATAAAAAAGGACCATTTCAGTTATAGAGGAGCGTACCCCTCATCCGAATACTATTGTCCAGATTACATGAATACGGAAGAAAGGAGTGTCTTCCTCAGTTGGTATCAGGACAAAGTAGAAAGTGGAGAACAGTTTGACTTTCAAAAAGAGATGTTAGAGTACTGTCGAAGTGATGTAGACATTTTAAGGAATGCTTGTCTTAAATTCAGACAAATCATTCTCAGCATCACGGGCAATTCAGAGATGTATTTCGATGATGACGATGGCACTAGAAATCTAGGTGGTATTGACCCGTTTAGCCAAATCACAATCGCGGGTGTATGCATGAAAATCTTCAAAGCAAAATTTTTGCCTGAAAATTGGGAAGTTAAAGTACAGAAAGATAATGAAATATCAGAATGGTTACCGGCTAAACTTTTAGATGGTAACATGTCAGTAGTTGTAAATGGAATACAAATGAGTGGCGAGCAACTTCAAGAAAACGGGTACCTCATTGAAGAGAGAAAATTCGTTAGTACACCAATAGCACAAGTACCCTCATGTGGTTATAGTAGCAGTGATACTTACAGCATGACATCAATCCAATGGTTAGAGTGGTATATGGAAGAGCAAAAGGCAAAGGGAAATCCAATTAGTATACGTCATGCGTTAAATGGGGGTGAAGTGAAAATTCCGGGGACTAATTATCGTGTAGACGGATACACAGAGCAGATGTTAGTTTCAGAAACAGATGGCACCCCTAAAAAACAAATTATTGCCTTTGACTTTTACGGGTGCTTTTGGCACGGTTGTCGCACTTGCTTTCCTAATCAAAGGCGCCAGAGTAAACTTCCAAGGACCGGTCAGTCTCTGAGAGGTCTATGGACTCTAACAATAAAAAGGGAGCAGTGTATAAAATCTCTAGGGATAAAGCACATTTCTATATGGGAACACGAATTTGCTCAACGTTTGAGCAGTAATGAAACTGCAGCCAAATTTGTCAAGTCGTTAGACCTCCAAGAGAGGCTCGATCCCAGAGATTCATTTTACGGAGGCAGGGTGAACGCCACTCAGTTGTATTACAAAGTAAACAGTGAAGAAAAAAATTTGTACTACGATATTTGCAGTCTTTACCCAAGCGTGAATAAATATTGCAAGTATCCAGTGAAAGAACCGACCATTGTGACGAGCAGTTTTGACAATATTGAAAACTACTTTGGCATTGCTAAAGTCAAAATATTACCACCTAGAAACCTATACCATCCCGTTCTCCCACTTAGAATAAAAGGGAAACTAGTATTTTCACTCTGTCGTACATGCGCAGAACATCGAAATCAAAAACCTTGCGAATGCCGAGATCAAGACAGGTGTTTATTAGGTACTTGGTGCACGCCAGAAATTCAAAAGGCCGTTGAGTGTGGCTACATTATTTTGAAAATTTACGAAGTATATCACTGGAATGAATCCATGCAGTTTGATAAGGAAACGGGCGAAAATGGCCTATTTGCGGGCTACATCAACATGTTTCTTAAACTGAAACAAGAAGCTAGCGGTTGGCCTGAGTGTGTGAAAACAGAAGACGATGCTGTTCAGTATCTAGTCCAGTATAGAGAAAAAGAGGGGATAGCACTTGACAGAGAAAACATAAGAAAAAATCCTGCCCTTCGTTCGATAACCAAATTGATGCTGAACAGTTTTTGGGGCAAGTTTGGCGAAAACATGAAGAAAAGCAAAACATCGTTCTTTCACGAGTCAGAAGCAGACAAATTCTTTCAATGCGTAAGCAATCCTTCAAAGACAGTTAAAGATTTTCACATCATATCAGATGATATGATTCAGCTGACTTGGGAAGACACTGAAAATTTGTTAAAAGAAGATTATAAAACCAATATCTTCATAGCTACATTTACAACATGCTGGGCAAGACTTAAATTGTATTCTCTGTTAGAGATGTTAGATACAAGAGCCATCTACTATGATACGGACAGCATCGTTTTCGTTAGTCGGCCCGGGGACACTGACCCTAAAACAGGATCTTTCTTAGGAGATTTGACAAATGAGTTGAAAAAACCGTGTGATCATATCGTAGAATTCGTGTCCGGTGGACCAAAGAATTACGCGTACAGGACGTTCCGCGGTGAGCAAGTTTGCAAAGTCAAAGGGTTTTCATTAAATTACATCAACAGTCAAACTATTAATTTAGCGTCAATACTGCAGCTCATTACTAGTCCGCCCAGAGACACCTCACAAGACAGTAACTCTAAGAAAAAGAAAAACAATGAAACGAAACTTGCAGTTAGGAATCCGAGGAAAATAACCAGACAGAAATTCAAGCGCAAACTATACAACCGTGAGGAACAAAAAGAGTATCGAGTCGTTTATGATAAAAGAGTTATTCAAAAGGGCTCGTACAATACTCTTCCGTATGGTTATTGAATAATAATATCACGTAGACAGCCAGTGTGTGTGTGTGTGTGTGTGTGTGTGTGTGTATGTGACATATTGAGGAATAAAAAGCAGTACATTTTTTATTATTTTTCATTTTTTATTTGTCATTCACATAAAATCATACAGTAATGACGTACAATTGTTACATTTTTCGTATTTTCAATTAAAAAGTGTTTGTACATTCAGATGTTTGCTTAGTATTTTATCCATTTTATACCAGTCTTATGTTTTTTCTCTGCTGGCGCATAGCCAGGCGGTGGTCCTTTTGTTCTTTTCTTAACGACATAGCCGTCACCTGTTTGAGACACGTGTTTTTTCTCTGGCTCTGTTACCGTGTAAAATGTATTAGCGATAAATGATCTCGGAGTATCCACGGCTTTTAAAGCTTGGTTAAACAGTGCATATCCAACAGGTCTGTGAACAGTTTTCGAACACACTGCATCGCGCAACAGGTCAACAATATGTGAGCCTTCAATGACGTCACCATTTATTATTATTTGTCCTCTTGTGTTCCATTTTATGGCGTTTCCACCGTGTTGTTGCAGGTACTGTATCAAACCAATAGCTTTCCGTTGCAGCTTTCGAGGTATTGCAAACTGTATTATGTCGTAAAACATGGGAATATTTAGCTCACTATCAGTTATATTTGTGTCGTCTAAAAGCCCAACAGTATGCGAATCAGGGGCGTCAGTGAAAATTTCCTGTTGAGTATCATGATTCTTGTTGATCTGACATGATTTCATCAGAGTCTGGTATTTCTCTTTCGCCAACATTACCATTTCTCGTGCCATTGTTAATCAGTGATAAAACTGGTTTCAATATAACTGGTAATATTGCACGCAATTTTATTAGTGTGGCCTTCTTTTTCGACTGACTAACTCGCCTATTTATCAATATAAGAATCTCCCTCTTAAACGGTTTATTTTTTTTCACCAAATACCGGCTGAGAAAAACTGTCCTTTTGTAAATGTTGAAAACAATCTCACACAGTACATAAAGCTGGTTACTAGTAACGGTTTTCAGTAAAGCCTTCCTTTGCAAATCGTTGGTTGAATATAGTAACTTTAAGAACGGGACTTGCGTCTGGACAAGTCGACTCATCTTCCAACAATGATGCTTTTGGTGACTGGCTGTTTCCTTTTATTCGGGAATGAATACATGTGTGTCTTCATTCGGAAATACTTTTGTTCGAAGTCTATATTCATTGGGTGTCGCAACAGTCATATCAACGACAAGATAACCGTATGGTTCACTGGTTGCTTTTTCGTAAGAGTCCTTGAAAAATTTGGTTTTGCCATGATATGCCTGGCTAGCGAATCCAGAAATAACAGAACGGTTATCTCTGATATTACGGAGCAAAATTACGTAATGGCAATTAAGCGATATGCTTCTCGCATATTTCCCAGGCATAAATAGGTTTTGAGTCAAAAAAATAACCGTACAACATCTATGATGTGCCGTAACAGTAAACAAGAACAACAGATCTTCGCTCTTTGTCACTTTTGTCATCATATCGTCCAAAACTATGATTGTGTGTTGAGAAGGATCAGTCCATTCCATTATTTGTTCTCTAGTGGGTAAGCCATGGTGAAAAATAAGTTCTGGTATACGACTTTCCATTTCGTCGAATAACTGTTGGTGTTCACCGTATGCATAGATTATTTTATCGGGCTTAATCTCAAACATACCCAATGCATTTTCTAAAAGTTTGAATGTAAGAACGGTCTTACCACTCTGGGTTGCACCTAAACAAGAGAAAAAAAATCGTGAAATACAAGGGATTATACCATTTTATTAGATCAAAAAACATATTTTTTGTTTAGATATACATTTTTTTGCTACCTGAAAAACAAACACTGAGATCTAATATTGTTCTTACAACTTTTTTTTGTATGTACAAAATTAAATATGAAAAGTTTCCTAGTAAAATTTACCAGCGATTTAAGAATCGATGATGGGCATATGTAAGTTCATCGATTACGGTGAAGAATCATGTGATATTTTGCACATATATATTATACATAACAGGTGACAAAATTGATCATACTGTCTTTCTTAACACCATGAGATTTCGTGCGGTAACTGGCAGATTCCTCATTGCTGTTTTGCAGCAAGCCTTTATTTCATGCATGCTGTATTTTTTCCCACACAACCTAGACCGAAGTATGGAAGTCTTGGTTCGAGGTTATGTGGAAAAAATACAATGCAAAGAATAGAAAAATTGCTTACTTAGCCTTTTGCCGCCAATAAAAATAAGGTATCTGCACTCGCCATATGAAAAAATCATTGAGTTAAGAAAAAAAACTAAACAATTTCCTAGCCTCTTCTGTCCGAATACAAGCACAAAAAATAAACGAAGTTAAGTCACGTGATTCACCACCTTTCCAATAATAGTTTGAAATTTTAGCCGATTTCTAACACTACCTGAAATTAAGATACACCCTGGTGACCTAAAAGGAAACAGACTTTGTTTTTTCCACCACTGTCCGATTTCAGAGTCCATACTGTTCTCTACCATGGCACAGTCAATAATGATAGTAAATGGACACAACACTGGTTTTTAACAGAAGAAACGTAAAACTGTATATCAATATTTTTTATTCTATTCTACAATAGACAGAGAAAAAAGTATACAAGTATCATTTTGTCAGAAACAATTATTCATTACGCATACGTGAAGAGTGCCAAATCTAATTTATAAACAATAGTTATTGAAACAACCCTATAAGGGGAGAATCAAACACAGTCAAAAACATTAGAAACATATTCTACAACGTATTGGTCAGGAAAAGGACACTTCTGTAGCCTGTCTACAATGTCATGCATAGGTATGTTATGGCATTTCATCAATAAAAAATATAATACATAATATCCGCATATATCTGTGTCTTTGCTCTGAAAAGGAACATTGTTGTACACGCACATCTCTGTGTTTTCTCTCAAAAAGGTTTCAAAGTTTATATCATAATACATCGGTAACCGTCCTAAGCTGTCAAAACACTCTGAATGGTAGGGATCATACATCCAAAACGCTATCCAGTGCTTTCCAGGTAGATGAGACGGATCTGTGTTGCAGATAACTGCTGAAGGAAACATATGAATATGCGTAGGTAACGTATCAGCAGAATAAATGTTATCAGCAACAAACGATAAACATCTGCTTTCTCTGATGACACAGAGAAGTTCTTCAGTATTCATACTCGTGTGTATTTCACTTCCCTCGCATGATCGACCTCTATAAGCGCCTGAAACTCGGCATAAGCCAAACAATTGAGCGTTTCTGTTGTATTCGTGGCAAACTTCACTTCTAGTCTGACACTTCCTTGTCTAACCAGGTTAATATATTCTTCACCTAAATCATTAGGAGCAATGCTAAAAGCGTACACGGCAAAGCCTTGATCAAACATCACTCTGTTAATCTGCAGGCCAGCGTCTTTATTCCATTTATCAGCCGTCTCGAACAAATTAACGTATGGCGTGACATAGTTTTTGTTGGTTCCAATGTCCATTTTCATTGGACGAGATGGAACGCTTTCACCGTTTATGTAAAGTGCCATCTCTTCTGCGATGTTAAGAAATGCAAACGGATTTTTCGAATAATCTCCATTGACAGAACTTTGTTTGACAAAGGCGAAAAAGGCTTTGGTTGGTAAATTGGTGGACCAGATATTCTGCCAAATAAATGTACCTGATCCGCTGGGAATCGTGTTCATTTTCAATTCAGTTCTGGACAAAGGGTACTTTGCAGTTGTATCTTTCAGTATCTCGCCATGATTTATAAGAATACCGCTGTCAACCTTGATCTTGCAGGCTTTGAAAACAACATCTAACAGCTCCAGTTTATAACTGGGACTAGCTTCTTTGCTTACCAGAATGAAAGAAGCACGATTTCTGAACAATTTTAAGTGTATGTCAACGCCGTTGACTAGATATTTATCCAACCGAAATATGTCTTCATAGAGGGGCCCTTCAAGATCAAATATGTTGCTCTCTTGTGTAAACTGGTACCGCTGCGCTAAGCCACCATTAGAACCAGCAACTGGATCTATGTCTTCTACGTTATCGTCATCAAGGTAGAATAATTGCGACTGCAACTGAGATTTCGCTATATCACTTCCATTCGATAAGAGTAGTTTTAAGTAGGCCTTCCATGGGTAGTAGCTCGTGTTCAGGCTGACTAACTTACCATTCATGTAAGTGTCTATCTGGGACCACATAGATTGAAGAGGTATGTTAATGATACCTGTCTTTTCACCTTTTGCCAAAGCAGAACCATCCGATTTGACAATTTTGCACTTTACATATAATCGACTTCTCCGTAGATCAATATATTCATTTCCTTGACCAGGGACAGAAATTTCAATCGGTGTGTCTTCGGTACTATAAGAGGAAACAGGCCTGCACTCGGAAAAGTAAATTTTTTCAATAGCCACTTGATTTGGGGCGATCGAAAAAATAGAAAGTTCAGATGCTTGGCCAATGTCAGTTATTTTATCGGTTAAGAACGCCATCTTTTAGCGAATATGCTGTCGTCGTCGTCGTCGTCTTGTATATCTTGCGATCGTTTGCGTTTCAGAGTTTTCTGCTTCTTCGATACTTGTCTCTGTTTAGTTGCTTTAAGACCTGTTTTTGATTTTCTTTTCGGAATTTTCAATATAGACTTAAAACTTTTTTTAATTGAGTCGTTTTTGCGAGACGATCTCTTCTCGGTTTGTGGTTGAGAACTGACGATTTTGTGAGTTTTCCTTCTTTTTATACCTACAGGAACATGAGGGAGATCATCTTGAATAGCATGTTTCATTTCTGATTTTGCCCTGTCTTCCACGGCAGCAGTAGGCGTTACTTCCTTTCCAACCACTACCTTCTGCTCCGGTTCAGTGGTTACGTGGCGATTGACTGGCACCATATATGGCTTTTTGGAATACATGTTGGCAATTCCTCCACCTGTTTGGCGTCCTCTATAATATCCGGGGTTAAATTTGCCGTCAATCATATTTTTATAAAATGATTTCCACACTCTAGGATCTGAAACATATGTTGATCCAACCATACTGTTTGCTCTTTTTTTCCTCAGTGTATAAAAGGATGCTTTTTCAGATGTAGTGTCACTGTCACTTTGTCTCGAATAAATGAGGCGGGATTGCCTTTGGAGTCGTTTATATAGATATGAACTTCTTGAAACTGACCCATTCTCAAAGGTACATCATATGGCAGTTTATATATGATATTGGGTTTGTCATCCTCTAACCAAACGCGACGAAGCAGAGGAACTTCGCGCCCCGCGAGTATTGTATTGTCACAAAGATTTGAAAATACAAATACTTCTGTCGTGGGATACCTTTTTGGCACTTGCCCAGGGTCTATTGAAAATTCCAATAACGAAATTGACCAGTATCCTGCTAGTGAAATTGGTGTTGACAGCTGTGTGAGAAAGTCAAATGGTGTATTGTTAGGATAAATGATTTTTGAGTCTTCAGAAGCAAGAACCATTCGCAAGCTAGTCATGATAAAAACTGAATACCTTTCACTTCAGTAAGTTGAATTTATACTCTTAGAGACTACGAAACTTCTTCAAGGTCAGACTGTTTTATCCATGAATTGAATTTCGACGGCCACTGATACCATGAGACAAAGAGCTCTATTTCACCATTAGGTTTTTTTCTCTTCTTCAGTATTTTGTCTATCTTGAATGTCTGTTGACTATTTGTATCAGACATTTTCTGAATTTCTTGCGTATAAAACGTACCGGACAAAGGTTCTTGAGAAAAATCTTTGAGCTTATAAACTGGTATACCATGGCGCATGAACCGATGAGACACAATAAATATTTCCCCAGTCCATTTTTGGCTATATTCTCTCATAAACTTTGTTTTTTCCTGAGTTATGCGAACCTTATCGTCAACCTTAAACCGATATAAACCACGTCGTAGTCGCTTCCTTGGTTTCTTTTTCACCTCGGTCTTTATACGCTTCTGGGGTTTTCCTATCTTTGTTTTTGTTCGTACCAGATATGCATTGAGTCTGACTTCGTCTTCGTTTGATTTGTTTACTGCCGAGGGGGCAACGTTTCCAAGAGGACGAGATGGTGTGTCGTTGATTGCCTTGGTTATATCAGACAGTTTGTCGAGGTATTTGTAAGACTGGTTATACAGGAACATTCTAGAGAGTCTGTTTTGCAGGTTTTGTATAGTGCGTTCGGCAAAATTACTTTTTTTTTCATTCTGTGTAAAAATTTGATGAATGCCCATTTTCTTCAAGAATGTGGCCAAATACTGGTTTTTGAATTCACTACCTCTATCTGTTCTGAGCAGCTCAGGTTGTCTTCCTCTTTTGAAAATCGATTTGAACCCTCCTATTATTTCTGAGGCAGTTTTATTCATTAGTGGAGCAGTGAAAATGTATCGAGAGAATACGTCCTGTACAACAAGGATATACTGATACTTTTTGTTGTACTTCGAAATGTTTCGTACGTCCATCAGATCCCCATCCCACTGTACATCGATGCCTTCAACGATTACTGGACTTCTCTTGAATTTTCTCTGGACACGTTTCTGGAGTGAATACGCATCCAGACTAGAGAGAAATCTATTGATAGACGGCAGGCAAATCTTATATTTTCCATCTTTTTTGACAAACTGGTATAATTTAGCGGGCCCACTAAATGCAATAGGATGTTTAGGGTCTGACCAGATGCTCTCGAGATATCGTTTCTTCTCGTGTGATAACATTGTGACTGAAACATGCTAGGCAAAGACTTGAATTATATACGTCATAATACAATGACATTTTAATTAACTGAAATACCATTGGCAGGTAAGGATCAGTCTTGTTTATTTCACTTCTTGGCGATCTTCTCAAATATGATTATAGTACATATTCAGCGGGCATACACCGTCAACATGACGTCGTGCCTACGTCGTTGCGACGTGATAACGTCGAAATTACGTCAGGTCGACCACGATTGTACGTCATGGCGTCGCAACGACGTTTATATGATGTCATGTTGACGTTGTGTGCCTGGTGGGATATACTATAAAGAAGCTGATTTTTTCATTACCCAAGGATCTTCGTAGGTAACTGTTTCTCAGTGTTAGGCAGGGTACGAAAATGTTAAACAAGAAAAAAGAATCATCACTGATTCAGATACAATGTTAAATGGTAAAGGGGTTAACCTTTTTTTTCTAATTTCACTTTTTCGTACCCATTTCAATAATATGCAGAAATAAAGTCTACAAAGCTTGAATTTTATTATCATTATTATTATTATTATTACATAGAGATGCTAAGAGAAACATTTAAAAGCAAAATCATACGAATATACACAGGACATGTAACTTTAATAAAACATAAATTAGATGAATACGCGCATGTTATTTTGTTTAACAATGATGTCTTTAACACTAATCCTCTACAAAATCTACGTAAGTTTTCAAGAACTTGCATGATTTACAGTCGCAGGTTGTCTTTTTAATTTCACTTATTCTTATGTACAGAGAATCTTCTTTTTCGCCCCTGGGAACATAGTCCATCCAGTTACATGTAACTGGTCGTTCCGTACTCACATCCCCCTCTTCCTTGATTTCGTATCCCAGTATCAACTCATCGTCATAATTAGTTCTGATAACAATTGTGTTAGTGCAGTCATATTTCGTTTTTGTCACTCGAAATTCTGGTTGATAGTCACAAAAATGATCCATTTTTAAATCCTCGTCACTTTAGATAAAAACAATATTGAGTTTATATCAATCAATAGTCAGTTTGAAATCCAGGGTTACATTTACCACAACCCAATGCTGACAGTAAATTCTGATGAGACTCGATGTCTTCACAGAAACCAGAGTGTGTTTCTTCATTTGGGAGGAATTCCTGGGCAACAATCATTGCCAGTTTCAGTCTTTCCCACTGCCAAAACGGAAGCGCTACTCCAGTTCGCGTCGGTTTGAGTTCCTGCTAAGGTCGCGAAATCTCCGTTTGAAATATGAGCCGCGACACGACAAAACCAAAAATGTGGTTGTGCGCCCAGCACAGACTCAGATCAGCCTTGGCATTCGCCGAGTTTGACCAGACTCTTCGTTAATAGCTCAAAGAGTAGCTGAGGGATTAAACTACCTTCATGCGGACAGCGAAGACTCTGATCAGGCTGGGCGGATGCCCAGGCTGATCTGAGTCTGCGCTGGGCGCACGACAACTTTGTTGGTTTTCTCGCGTCGCGGCTCATATATTTTTATGAATGAAATGCTGCACACCCAGGAAGTACACTAGACTGCTGCTACTGCATTTTTGTTACATACACAAAATTTTGCGTTAATATCATGCATAATATTTGCTTCATTAATTAGTATCTTCGTTGACTTGAATATGGATGAACTTATCGCAGTTACTTATATACGCGACAACAGTCAGATTAAGGCGACATTATCTTGATACATGCAGATACTCAAAACGAGACAATTTGTTGAACAGTGCTCTCAACAGTGATCTTTATCTCGCAAATCCTTGATCCTGCTGACGATATTTACGATATTTATGGGGTCAGTTCACTCATTAGCAGCCTAAGCTATATAATTAAATCAGATATTCTAATACAGAAATACCGCGTGAAAATATTCATTAGAGGCATGCTCACACAGATAAACTCACACCAGCCGGTCCATGAGTGATAGAATTACGTGAAACCTGATGAACCGAAACGCACAGCGAAGGATTGCATCTAACCAGACAGAAGGAACAAGCTGGCTCGTGAGTACTCGCAGTTTGTTTATGCGCTAACGAACATTTATTCATGTTACGGCTCACTGATCATCAAATCAGATAATACTTATTACAGTAACTGTTTCGAATCGATTGTCTAAATATTTAGTTTCATCCTTTAATTCTACGTTTTATAAATGATCGGCAAGATCTTAGGCCATACACTTGATAACGCGTGCTTGTTTGCGCACCATCTCAACTTGTCCCAGAAAACTACATCTAGATCGACACGAAGCCGAGTGTATATGTAAAGTTTATAGGTCAACAAAACTGCATATTAATCTAGATAAATTTCATTAATAATTTAATTATATATAATAGTTGGAAGTACAGCTAAACATGCAGTTTCCGTTGGTACCCATGGTGGTCCTACAAGACGATCTAAGGCATTGTGAAAACGCTATAAAACGTAAGTAGGACCAAAAAGATGGAATTAACTCAATATTTGCTTTTGAATGCAAGCAAAAAATTCTAAATCCTGATCTCAAACTTCTCACTCACTCCAAAAAACTATCGCATATGATGCCTGACTTTGATTTTTTGCTGGATAAACCAAAAACAAAGATACCCAGAAAAAGCCACAGTCATAACGCATAACCCATCAAGACACTGAAAGAATCAGCCGAATTCGACGGTGAGTCGAGCCTCAGACTGAGGACAATCTTCGTAAATCTGTAACTGAGGTTGGAACCTGACAACCATTGTCTGTGCTCGCTGTCATCGATCGTGATTTGATGAGTTGTTTGCTTTACTCTGGTTTATAGTAAAAAGGAAAAAAAACCTTTACAACAGGAAAAACAAAACAAATATGATGAAACAAATTGAGAGACACATGCAACTGGAAACCAGAGTAAAAGCTCGTCATTGATTTTGGCTTATTCTTTGCAGAAAGTTTATAATGTAATTTCCAGTTCGAAATGGTAAAGCGGGCATAATAGATTCCCAGATAATTCAGCGTGTTCGTCAGTTTGTTTCAAAGGCATTGCCCCGACTGTCTACTGGCACAATGTTTGAGCTCTAGAGCATTTTCGAAGGGAATAATGATATGGGTGCAGCTGGTGGTTGCCTTTCTAACCTTACAGGACACCAAGGTCTCATTTGCTCAGTTGTTTCATATTTAAGTTGACGAAACAGACGTTCTACATGTTTCAAATGTCAGCCATAGTTTTACCAGACTTTTGCATTTTATCGTCATGACAGAATGAACCGCATATTAAATGTCTAAACTACAAAACATCCATATGTAAATAAACAATGCGTATTGAAACACATCAAGTTGACAAAACATGTATACGCACAAAATGAGAAACATATAACGACAAACGCGTAACAGCATTTTGGCGATAACAGAAAAACTTAGGCTACTCTAATAAAAAGGGACTGCAACTGTTAAGTAGAATCGTTTTGGAACAGGCAGTAGAAACGAAACAATTCTACAAATTTAGACATCTTAAATAATTACAGTAATTTTCCTGAAACTTGAACAGTTTGTTTTACAGTACAATTTTGCATTCAAGAGATGCAGATGGAATGGAAAATATGCGTGAACGCTGACCCAGCGGGCACATGACGTCGAAATGACGTTGTACTTACTGACGTCGATGCGACGTCATCACGTCGCATTGACGTCAGTACGACGTCATTTCAACGTCATGTGTCTGCTGGGTGATCAGCTTTCTCCTTTAGTAGCAGTTTGATCTGGCTCTACACTGTGTTCTCAGACCTATCAGTAAAAAACACAAATCATTATGAAAAGCGGTTCAGCCGTCACGTTTGGTGATAAACCGCAGGTTGATGTGCATATACTGAGTCATATAACTGGCAGAAGGCAGAAGAAACATGTTTTTGACAATATGGCAAATTGCTCCACAAAAACGATGTCCTTTTCTGGTTTCTCATCAATTGATTCAAGATAAACAAAAGCGGGATAGTGATTGGGACACCACTCTAGTACTTTGTCTTTTTACCAATTTCGTCAAGCTTATGAAATCGAAAGTCGGTCATTTTAATTCCCAACTAAAATGACCCAAATAGCTTTTAAAACATCATTGATTTTTTTATTCAATTGAAACTGGCAAATCGCAGTCATTTACAAGAACGAAACTGTAGTGAGAAGCTTGCAGCGATTCCTAACCACTAATCTTTTAAAAAATTTCAACCCTTGATAGAGCAATGGGGCCTTGAAGGTCTCAATATTAATTCAACCTTGCGGCCTCAATCTTGAATCAACGCGTGTCATTCAATCTTGAATGAATGTTGAATTGCATATATACATTGAATTTTGAAATTGATTCAACCGCGTGGCTTCCATATTAATTCAACCTTTGTCATTCAAGTGATGTCAACGAGTTTGCAAACGTTCAGCAAACGCCCAACGTTCAAACCAGATGCTATTAATGTTTATGCTTTGTCGTAATATTTGTTTGGCTTATAGATCGACGTCGATACGACACAGACATTCCACGTGATTACCATGAAATGATACGGAAATACGGACTGTTAACCAAATTTAATAGTCTTAAAGATTGTCTCCCTCGTTAATATCATGTTTTCAGAAACAAATATTTCAACAAAATTTCGTTAGACAATATGTGATAGTCTCATAATTAACTGTACAAAATTTAAAAAAATGCATGCTTATTTGATAACTGTTGAATGAAAAATTATCTTCAAATTAAAATGCAAATTACCTATTTCCTCACGGCCTGTAAGAATATCGATTTTGACCACGTGTGTCATGTGATCAGGTAGAGGTATTTTTCTTATTCGTGCACGTGATTGTGACGTATGAATAAATTAGTTTTGTCCAGTAATGCGATTTCAACCGCAGTCCGCGATTGTATAAAAAATTATCTTATTTTTTTTTAAAGTCACTTTTATCAAATATTATTATCTAAACTCTAATTCGAATGTATAGTTAGACCATGTCGGAGGTATTGCATGAACTATTTCATCAAATCATTTCTGTTATCATTATAAAGGGAGTAAATCTTTAAATGTACACCAAGGATAAATAGTATTTTTGTCCTTTTTCTAGTTTTTAGATCACCAGAGCCGAAGGCTTCTGGGGTCGTATGTCGTCTTCGTCCGTCAACAATTTCAAACAACATCTCCTCTGAAGCCACTAGGCCGATTTTCATCTGTAGCATCTTTGGGCTGGGGGATTGAAAGTTTGTCTTTTTTTGAAAATCTGCCCTTTAGTTTGGTTGCTATGGCAACTTAGAGTTCCCTTAGACTTATAATGGGGATAATTGAAAAATGGCATTTACTGCCAAGCCATTGCAGATATGTTGACAAAACTTTTATAGAAATGTTTCTTGAGAAGTCTTCTATCAGCTGTGTGTTTTTTTTTTTTTTTGCCCACTCCTCCTTTTATTGGTTGCCATGGAAACCAAAATGCAAAAAAAGGAAAACATATTAAGAAAGTTATCTCCTCTGAAGCCACTGGGCCGATAAGGTCCAGATTTCATCTGTAGTATTCTAAGGCTGGGGGATTGAAAGTTTGTGTTTTTTTTTATGAAAATTAGCTCTTTCGTTTGGTTGCTATGGCAGTTTAGAGTTGCATTTACTTATATTGGGGAAAATTGAAAAATGGCATTTACTGCCAAGCCATTGCAGATATGCTGACAAAACTTTTATAGAAATGTTCCTTGAGAAGTTTTCTATCAGCTATATGTTTTTTTTTTTTTTTTTTTATTTTTTTTGGTCTACTCCTCCTTTTATTGGTTGCCATGGAAACAAAAATGCAAAAAATGGGAAAAAAAAACTTAAAAAATTATCTCCTCTGAAGCCACTGGGCCGATAAGGCCCAGATTTCATCTGTAGTATCCTTAGGCTGGGGGATTGAAAGTTTGTGTTTTTTATGAAAAGTGGCTCTTTCGTTTGGTTGCTATGGAAACTTAAAGTTGCATTGACTTAAAAGAGGGAAAATTGAAAAATGGCATTTACTGCCAAGCCTTTGCAGATATGTTGACAAAAAGATATGTCAACACTTGACCACTAACATATACAACATCTGGATCGATCAAAAAGAATTCGACATCACACCACTGCGATACTAATGGTTTGAGAATCGACTTTGTAGTGCATGTACGTCTGTAAAATGTATACGCATATACATGTCAAATCTTCTGTTTTCATCACTTCGCAATCAGTATCGCTTATAAAACTTTCTCCTACTGACCTACATATACTGCAGTTAACCACGGGAATGTGGAATTGTGATAAATTGCAAATCCAAAATGCTATTCTGCATCTTGAACCCGTTATTTACAGCCACAGTGTTTACAGCTGCTTTACCTTTGTTTTTTTTTGTTTTTTTTTGTTTATCCAAATCGTTTCGGTTCGATGAAATTAATTTCAAAGAAACAATAGGTCAGCAGCTGATATTGCTGTGGTTGATATGCAGCTCTTTTGCAATCCGAAAAATGTCACAACCAATCTTTGTTCATAACATGAACTCGTAAATAATGTCTTACCACAAAGTGGGTGTAAAAATGGACGCTCTTACGGACTCGTCTCAGATGTGTCTGAAGTTAAGGGCGTGCAATGTATATAAATTTAAATGCATGGTGGAAAAAAAGATTTAAAAAGTTAAGGTTTCAAAACATATTCAATTGAATTAAATTTCACCATTCCATGTTAAAAGGGCAATGTTTTAAGTATTGAATTAGTCTTGAAATTTCAGTGTTGAAATGCAAATGTTGAATCAATATTGAATAAAAGTTGATCAGGCAAACAAATTTCAATGTTGAATCAATATTGAATGTCTGCTGGGTAAGGTCTAAAAGTCTGAAAGTATAGTACTTCTCACAGCAAGAACACACCAAAGAAGCGAAAATAGAATGCATGCGTATTTTTTGGCAAATTTTATTCTTTATGTCTTTTCCTTGTTTGCTTACACATTTATCCTAAAAGGCAGCAATGAAAGCAGAGTCAGGACTAGTACGAATTTCGTGATTGGTTCTAGACATGCAAGTCCTGACTCTGCTGTCATTGCTTTTCATTAACAAGCGGAGATAAAATAAGTTATCAAGTGAACATCCATAAATCCCACTCTCTTTTGGGTTGGGGTGAGGAGAGTTGCCAATCTTACATATGTGAGAACATGCACATTCCAATGCAGCTGCAACTGATCATTGTCCAGCATGGTAGGAATGCATTTTTATTATGCAGATGTACACAAGGACAAACAAATTGCAAACCAACCAAAAAATCGCACATTAATGAATATGAACCTAGACTTATAGAATTATGGTTGTGGTTTCTGCACATCAGCTTATGCGAATTTGGATACTGTTAATATTTACAAAGTCTCCCAAGCTATAAGCAAGCTAAGGGTATCATCACATCGTATAGCAATAGATTCTGGTAGATGGGCAAGACCAAATAGTATCCCAGTTAATGAAAGAAAATGTTCAGTTTGTTTTGTGTTAGAGGACGAGTTTCATTTTATATTAGAATGTCAGCTATATGTAGAGTTAAGAAAAAGTTATATAGATTCATCTTACTGGAAAAGAGCAAGTACTATAAGTAAAACAATCGAAACAAAACACGCAAATCTCGAAGATGTTACTATAAAGGGAAAATATATACTGTCAGTGGTGTATACAGTTATCACAATTTTTTTGGAATACATGTAATTTGAAAGCTTTTTTGTTTGATATGTCTGGAAAATATTTTATGTGACATGTCAAGTTTGAATGTGTGCCGTACGTATCTCGGCTGAAATGATGCATGGACCAGCGTTGGGGACATGATTGTCTCAAATTGGCTCCGCCACATGTCCCCATGCCGCTGGGACCAAGTGGCACATCTTGAAACCATTATTCACGAGATACGAAGAGTACACATCAATGATAATGTCGAAATCGTGTAATAGTTAAGTTTTGATTCTCGTGGGTGTTGATAAAGCCAAATATATCACTAAGCTGTCAATATCTCTGTTCTCATAATGTTTTCATAAAGCCTTTTGATTGATATATGTATGTTTTGTAGGAAAAAATTATAGGGCATATCAAGCTGGATGTGTGCCGTATGTACCTCGACCGAAATGCAACGTGGACCAGCTGGGTACATGCTTGTCTGGACATTGGTTCTGCCAAGCCTCTGGGACTAAGAGGCTTTTTTGAACCGTAATGCACGAGGAACATAGGGTACTCATCAGTGATCATGTCAAACTTGTGAACTGCATAAGTTCTTAAATCTCGTCGGTTTGGATATTCCTACTATTATTTGGCTGTTTAAAATTATGTTTCATAATGCATTAATTGTCCCAAATAATGTGTGTTGCTGTCTCAGATAAGGCTATATGTAAAACACCTTCTCCGCGAATTGTTATATGTATTGGTTTCATATTCGTAAAATTTTTGAGGGCCAGAATGTATCTTATACGATGCTTTGTTGTAATTATATGTCTACACTGTCAACTACTCGCCATAATATATTTCAGTAATTGTATCCACATGGGCTTTATAGCCTTTTGGAATTTGCTAATAAACTTCTGTTCTGTTCTGTTCGTATCAGCATTTAGTACAAATAAATGACACTCTCGTAAGAACTTTACAAGCGCACATAAAATGAGCCGCGACGCGAGAAAACCAACAATGTGGTTATGCGCCCAGCGTAGACTCAGATCAATCTGGGCGTCTGCCCAGTCTGATCAGAGTCTTTCCTAAGCGCTTAAAAGGTAGCTAAGGGTCTAAGCTACCTTCATGTGGACAGTGAAGACTCTGATCAGACTGGGCGGATGCCCAGGCTGATCTGAGTCTGCGCTGGGCGCACAACCACATTGTTGGTTTTCACACGTCGCGGCTCAAATATCGTCCACTAAAGATTTAACCGCGGATTTCATGACGATATGATTTACCAAGCAATAAAATTCTTCCATTATACTGATCTATGTATATGAGTTCTGCTGTGCACACAACTGCAGAAAATTAATGAATTATACTTTTTACACCAGGGAATAAGAAACAAATCAGTTAGAACTCGTTTGCATTCAATTTTCTAGTATTGTTGTTAGTGCTAAATGTTACAGAGTATTAATTGAAATCAGACTATTTAATTTGTTTCTTTAATGACTATTTTATCAATAACCACGTTAATCAACTCAAGATTGCATTCATAACATTTGAATATCTTGAAATGGTCCATAGCACTTATTACATAAAAGTTCTAAAAATTGGGACACCTAAAATTATTACCCTTATATTCCTACAAATAGAACCGTCTGGTTTTAGGAACCAGTCATTCATTATCAGGTGGGGGTACATTTAGGGGGGTCGATTTTTTTTGGCGATGTACTGGGGGGGTCGGAAATCAAAAAGCCATGGAGCAGGGGGGCGTCATATATTTTATTCGGCATATTGGGGGGGGGGGGGGGGGGGGGGGGGGGTCAGAATTCTTCCATCAGGCTTCATTTAAAAAAAAAAACTCAAGCTTAACGGCATTTATAGAAATAACACGAAAAACTGGGGGGCGGGGGCCAATTCATATCCAAAAAAAAGATATACAGTTGTCAAAAATCCTGTCGAGCACGTGAAGTTTGTTCTTGATTAAATTTATTACCTGCGTTTGTCATATCAGCTCTCCAGTTGCCTTGTCATCATCGAATTTATCGTTACTTCTGGGGGCTGCGACCCCAGACCCCCATCTCCATTACTATATTAACAGTTTTATTGAACATTCGACAACAGATTTCTGGATGACCATAAGCAGAAGAAAGTGCAAATCATGCTGACAAAATTTACCATTAATCTGCATGATTTATCAATCTGTCAGAATAAGAAAATGTTCTTTGTGTTTCATACCAGGGATAAAGACTAACAGGGGCCCAGTAGCCCAGAGCCCCTAAAACTGCCCATATCCCTGATGATAAATTTTGAATTTTGGCAATGTGGGCCCCTAAATCAAATTGATAATCTTTGTTTGATTGAGATCAGTCCGACATAAGTCCATCAGTCCATCAGGAGAAGTCTGATCTAGGTCTGCACGGTTTGTTCTGATGAGGCAGTCTGATCTAGATCTGACTGTTTGCTCAAACATATATGTCTCTGTACTTAGAATAATTACAATATGCTTGATTGTTAGCAACTTTTACATACAGAAGCAACATCCAACGCTTAGTAACTTCAAATTGTATTCCACTTATAGTAGGTAAACCATAAGCGGTACATACAATAACAAAACTTAGCTTCGAACACTGTTTGTTGCAACTAAGAAGTTGTAATATCATTTAAACTTCTATAAACCTTCAGCCACTTCACTTTAATCATACAGACATCTCAAGAAACTTATAAACGCGTTCTAAGAGGCATGGATTTTGATCTACCACATCTGGTAAGCTACGTTTTCAAGGATTAGCTGTTACGAAACGAAAAAGTGTCATAGTTACCAAACGACCTGCCACCGGGTCGTTTCGTAACTATGACTCTTTTTCGTTTCGTAACAGCTCTTTTTCGTTTCGTAACATCCCTTTTATATACATGGTTAACCAGGGGTGATCTACGTAGTACAGAAACCCGGAGAACCACCGACCCCTGAAAAGCGATCATACACTGTTACCTGACGACGTCGAGCCCTTGCGGTAGCACGCGATATCTCTGCGATATCTAGGCCTCTCTTTGCGCAAACCAGTTCTGTGAAACATCCAAATTAATCTATCTATAGTTAACAGTAGGATTCTTCAGGGTTATTGCATGATAGTATGTCGCCAGCAATATGTGCATTCTGTATATTGCATGTTTAGTAGTTGAGGTCAAACCCTGAATGAAGATCCCCTGGATGAAAGACACACATCGAAGAAACTGAAACTGCAGCCTCGGTTTAATTGAGTCTGACGTAATGTTGCAACACTTCCCACGCCTACTGGCACTGGCTTCGGCGGAACTCTATTTTCAACTGCCTCAGAATGAGCCCAATGATCCCAGAGGATCAGAAGGATATAATCTAAACTGTGATGATGTACGGGGAGATTTTTTTATGGCCACCATACGTCACAACACCAGCTGCAGTGAAGATAAAACAAGTTCTGAATAAAGATACTCTGGAGGGAATTTCAACAGTTTGATAGATGATCTCACATGGGGTAAGGTCTTACTATGGCAATGTTCTAGAAGGTCAGTTTACTGTAAGCCCCAGCTATAGGTAACATGATTTACATACTTTATAGAAGGTCATTGTCACACACCCAACCCAGTAGGGAAACTTTAACACATAAATACCTAGCATCCCATCAAAAGGACATTGGCAAACAGTGAAGACCCACATCAGAAACCACAAAACGTGACATCTTATCAAAGGATAAAGAAATGCAGGATAACAAAATATGGAATAAGATTTTAACTGCTTGGTTTTAAATTATGAAAATTGGTCAGATGATTATCTGGTTCACCGTGCAATAAAGCCGGTGCTTAAAATTACTCAAGCTTGCACTATACCGTGTCGGGTAGAGCAAGCGGTAAAAAGCAAATACACGTGCAGAATAATACTGACAAGTTCGTCAACACATCATGTAAACCACTTGATACTGTAGAGGTTTTACACACTAATTTTCGCTTATAAAACTCGATTTGCATCTCCTGCCCTCATGATACGGCTGGCGGAAGTTCAGAGGGTTCAAGGTATTGCGTTGCTAATGCAATGTCAAAGGCATCAGCAGGCTGCTATGCAGTTTGGTGTGAATGTTTCCAACATACATCGTCTTATCCGTCGTCTTAGAGAAACCGGAGGTCCTACCGATCGACTACGCTCGGAACGTTTGCGCATAGTAAACGCAACGTCAGGACAGGGCAATACGTCTTGCCCATCTGCGTAATCGCCACCTTACTGCCACTGCAACGGCTGTCATTAGATAGGCACTCATAATCGCCACAATAATCCCAAAACTGTAAGGAACCGATTGCGTGAGGTGGGTCGGCGAAGTAGACTTCCCTTGTTGGCATATCCATACTGACCAGTACATAACTGATCGATTCCACGTTACGATAATGGGACTGGGAGTACCGTCTAATTGTTTTCAATAACTCAAGACTTAAAGGTCAAAATCTAGTGAAAATACAGATATAACTGATAAAAGAAAGCCTTTGATAGATTTTCAAAAAAATATTATATAACATTCAAATACATAACCTTCAATTACCCCTAACATTTACCCTGTGTTTCTTTATCCTTTCAGTAGACTAAAGCCACTGTCTCACTGTCACGTTTTGAAGGCTAGGTTTGATACGGTTCAAAACGTGGCAAAGCGACAGTAAACGTTATAAAACGTAGTGAATACGTATATAGATGTAGCTAGTGGCCTAGTTACGTTTTATTTAGAATGTTTAACTCAAAAATGGCATTTTGATATATATACCTAGTAAAACGTAGCAACACGTACTTAAACTTCGTCAAAACGCACTAAAACGTAGTCGAAACGCATTAAATACGTACAAAATCGTAACAAGAATAACCTAGGGGTTCTCTAAGCCTCAGTCTCACTGTCACGTATTCAGGACTGATTTTTTTCTACGAATTCAAAACGTACCAAAGCGGGAATATGCGTATAAAAACGTAGTGGATACGTATTATATACGGATATATACAGCTACATACGTAGCCGAGCTACGTTTGAATTGAAAATTCAACTTAAATGTAGCATTCCGAAACAATTACTGTATGCGTAGTAAAACGTATTGAAACGTAGTCTAAACGTACAAGAACGTAGATGAGACACTATAAATACGTTCAAATACGTAGTGATACGTGAAGATCCTCTACGAACTTCTACGCATTATATACGCTTATTCCCCCCCCCCGTCTTAGTACGTTTTGTGACGTTTATTCTGCGTTTTGTTACGATTTGGTATGTCTCCGATACCTACTCGAACCTCACGTTGACTAGGCAGTTATACCGGACACTACCTAAAGCTCCCTAGTAAGACGTACGGAATCGTAGTAGGTAAGTAAACTGTTCTCATCCCTTGTAAAAGCGTGACACTAAGCCGTTTGATGCGAAGTAAATCGTAATGAAACATATTAGAAACGTACTAGACACGTAGTAACACCTAAATACCTACTAAACGGAGTACATGTATGTTTTGCCAAACATAGTGCGGGAAACGCAGTACAACCTAGCCCTCAAAACGTGACAGTGAGACTGGGCCCTAAAGCTAGCAAAATATCAAATGCGACACGTCTAGAATATTGCAATTAAGCCTGATGACTTTTGGCTAAAGTCTGCTATCTTATTGCTATATTCAGCTGGAAAGCCTAGTCAAAAACAGTATCAGAAATATAAAACTAGCCCTTATAATTGATTACCTCAAAGTGAGTCTCCTCAGCATTTTTTTCTGATCAATCATGTCCTTACAGGAGGCCTGATTAATTAATTCTGATCTATGGGAATTGCTTCGATTTGATTTCACTATGACTACTTCATGCACTTAATGAAGTTTATTCATTTTGCTGGTTTTAGGAGCTGGGTAGGTAAGCCGGTAGCGCAGTTTCTCTCTCGACTAGGTACATACCACTGCCCCGCAGATTCGAGTCCGGCTAGACGCATTCTCGATGGCAAGTATGAACGATTTGCTGTTCCCTTCTCTGATGGGGTGGCTTCATAGAGTATTTCTCAGTCCCTATACAGCTGCAAACTACTTCCGGTTTTCTTCTACCACAGAACAGTCCGTAGGTGTAGTGATCAACTGTTATTAAACAATAGCACTATGGAATCAAACGACCAGTGTTGAGAAGCTATCTTAAAAAAAAACAATGAAATTTTCCTTTCGGTTCTAAGGGCAGGACATGGAATCTGATTGTATTAGTAACTGATCTTTGCTTGTCTTTTTATTACTTGATACTTTTTACAAATATATAAAAAAACGATGATATCTTTGTCAAGGTTTTTTTTCTAGATGGAAGCATATATAAACGTTATATATTACAAATAATTTTATGTCAATTCATTCAAATAGAGGTTGATGTATCAGATAACAAAAAGCCTTCCTTTCATTAAACAGACCTATAGAAGTCAAGAAAGTGGTTTGGTTTGCAAATTTCGATACGAAGTCCTTCACGCCAAGTTCAATGCCAGATAATGTCTCTCATCTGACGATGCAGCTGGTGTGCCTCGCGGAAAACACCAGTTAGTGTGGCTTACCGGCCAGCAAGAATGCAAACTGAAACATTATGTTTTGACAGACGAAACAGCATACATGTACATCCTAAAATATACATCCTCTAATCGCGGAATGGAAATATGAGTGCACAAGAAATAACTCGTACTAGAATATGGCCCTAACATAGTAGGTATTGCAGTCGCTTTCAAAATCTCACGGCGGCCGGCATGTTTCGAATCCCAGTAGCGTCATCCTTTTGTGTTATCCAAAGTTTAATTCATTTTCTGTTTCTCTTTTTAGTAAATTTGAACTTTTCAACTTTGTAGTTTCTTTTATCATTTATTTTGCATACAACCAGCTCCGTATCGTTCCTTATCATGTTGTGAGCTTTTGACAGGTTATGAAAACTTGTATGCAGTTCGGAAATATTGCCGATTAATTTTTTAGTTCATTGGTGAAAGAAGACAATGAGAAGATCTCCAGGGAGGTCGGTAATTAAAGAATGCAGCCCTCGTCTGCTAGCATGAAGTACAGTAGTAATACATAAATCCACCAAGCGGCCAGCACACCGACCATTATCCTTGCCCCAATCATGAGGTGCTCACAATGCTAGGTATACTGAGATAAACAAAAAAAAATCATTGTTACATAGCTATGAACTTCGACAAATCTCTATGCCGCCTGTCACCTAAAACATGCAAAAATCGAACAAAATGAGTAGCGTCGCCTTAGAGCGGTTATAGTACAAAATATCCTTCGTGAAGTTCTAACACGTTCCATTAGAATTTATTTACTCTACCCAAATCTTCGCCCTGGGACACAATGTTGTTCTGATCACATATAACACATATGTATCTCAGTTTTCTACCTCAGTTTTTTAACACAGAAAACGTAAAAGTCAAGTTAGAATCACCGTCGAAGTGAGATCTCATAGCTGTTTACAGCACTTAATTAGCCATAAAGTGCCATCAAATATTATGTTTTACCGCTCTAGAATTTTTAACGTACATCGGTTTCAATTCAATTTCAATTCAAATATATTTGATTGCCTTTGTACAAGTTTTAAGTACAAAGAATCGGGTTGGGCTACAAGTTCTCACAACATCAGTTACCGCTCTCCCCTAGAACACATACAATGTGTTTTAGGGACGTACAGCGATAAATATGATATTGTCAAACACATGAGGCGACCTTTGCCTAGTCTACAGGTCGTTGGTACACATTCATTTTCACTATTTGAAACTCAATCTCATATACGTATACTAACATAATTATCCTGCATGGGACAAGTTGGTCTCGACGTAACTACCATTAAAATTAACTAGACATTTAACAGCTCTACGACAAGAATCGATTCCTTGATGCTAAACATTATCATGTGAACATATGTACATTCCATTTTTTTCGGATTACTGTAGGGAGAAACGTTCCTACTTCTGTATGTATTCTCTGCTCTTGGAGGAACTTTTTAAGATTTTAATTTTACCTCACTGCAGCTGGTGTTGTGCCGTGTGGCGGCCGTAAAACGTCTCCCCGTACATCATCCATAGTGCAGATTATATTTTATTTACATCCTTTGAGATCATCAGAAAATAGATTCTGAGAAATTTAAAATTAGAGATCGATTTAGACTATTATTCTAGATCTTCGTCTTTTATATTATTTGGATCCTTTTTGAAACTAATTAGTCTTTGAATCGACTGTCCAATTAAAATTAAGAAATTACAGTATGCTTTTTTTCTGGATACGTCACCAGATATTGTCAGGGTCACTGACGAGGCTTTATTAGCTAAAACTACGTAATCTGGCCAATGTTCTTACTTCTGTATGTATTCTCTGCTCTTGAAGGAACATTTTAAGAATTTAATGCGTCAAACCATACCCACCGTGCTATGTTTGCTGCAACGGGATTGAGATGTCTGGCGATTTCGATAAAATACTCAAGATGCGTCGTACTACAGGTGTTTGATATTAATAATCTGACACATACACAGTCTCCGAACGCCCTGTACCATCTCTTCTGGTTTCCATAGCGTTGAACCGAAAGTACAAAATTCGCTTGTAACCAGTAGTCGGAAATGATAATGTTTTGAGATTTTATCCGGAATCTGCTGCGCCAGTTATACTTATTCAGCTTTGAAAATCTAAAGAGGTAAGTTTAATATAATTTGCTCTTCGGTCTTTTACTTTTTTGCCCTGAACAATGAAAACCTCATTGCCGTCACAGAAATTTTATTCCGAACAGCTTACTTTAACACGAGTTTGTGTCGTGCAAACCCTAGCTAGCATCCTATTATTAAAATTAAAGGTAGGTTCCTGGCCTAGCCTAGCGATAACAATTATGTTCACAAAATAGTTTTGTATTTTTCTGGGTAGTATTGAATTCTCTTATTTTTCTGAAACTGTTGCTACTGAGAAAATCGTCAGATGTTGTAGAAAATAGTCGTTTTCCCTTTGGTTTATTTTCTTTTGTTGGAATTCCAGTTCTAAAAATAAATATGTATATATGTCTACAAGTCCGCAGTTTCTGATGTCATTTGCCAACGGTTAATTTTCTCTTGCCGTGAGCTCTTCCAGAGGTCCTGGCATGGCAGATGGGTTAAAACTATCCCAAAATGCAATGCAGCATGACGTCAGTTATGTTATCTATTTTTGGCGCGAACTAAAAATAGCGCTACCTGGTGTGCGAAGCAGAGTTAGGATATCCCTTGCAAAAAAACTTTTCTACGAGTTTTTGATTTACACTTTTTATTAGTGAAACTTATTCATTTCCTCTTTATAAGTGCTTTCCATTAACTTCGATAAAAAATCATCAAAATTATGATGCATTCCAAAGTACAGGAACCTACCTTTAACAAACAGTATATTAATAACGCCTTCCTTTTATTTTTAAGATTTTTATAAAACATTTAAGAAAATGCTCAAAATGGTTTTTGAATCATGCCAAGGGGGATTTGAATACTGTACTCATTACTATTCACCTATACACGACATTGTGCGGGGCAATAAAGTAGAAGACCGAAGGGAAAATTTTATTAAACTTACCTCTTTACATTTTCAAAGCTGAATAAGTATACATGACGCAGCAGATTCCGGATAAAATCTCAAAACATAAAGATTTCCGACTAGTGGTTACAAGCGAATTTTGTACTCTCGATTCAACGCTATGAAAACCGGAACAGATGGTACAGTGCGTTCGGATACTGTGACATCAGGACGAATGCAGAACTAACGTGTCATCAACTGCTTTGTAAATTAAATTAAAATCAACACCATTCCTTTAATTAATAACAATATGCAAGTTTTGATGCTCACTTAGAACATGTGCTCATAGTGCCTGCTAGGCGCAATATATTAAAAAGCAAAATTATATCCTCGACGACTTTTTCTTGATCGGCTTCGCCCTACTTTTTACGGACGTGTTGTTGCTGCTGGCTGTCACGTTCAGAATATTAATTTTCGTATTTACGTTGCATTATATGATAGACTAGATGATACAATTATATCAGTATTGCCTGTAAGCATAACATTTAATAAACAAACGTCTATGTTCAACTGAATAACTGTTGAGGAAAAAATAAATATGAAACGGCAAGGTATCTTCAAAACAGCTCTCGTACTAAGTTGACGTAGTAAAAGTGAGGTATGTTACAGGTAACGAAAACTAGTGTTTCAAACAGTAGAAAAAGGATACGTTAACGCGGAATCTAACAAGAATTGTCGGAGGATCTGACCATGCCCCGCTATACTGTATTTACATGTATTTAATTTATAATTTAGTACAGCATAGCAATTTTAAAAAGAGAAATAAATATCGAATTCATCTAGTCAATTCTGATTATTAATCACACGTTACAACAAGTCATTCCTGAGATGTAAACCAAGTTTGAACATCGTTACTTGACTAGTAGCAGAGAACACAAGCACAAATTTTCAACTTTGTCAATACGTAAAAAATGGATAAATAAACAGTCATTGCTCTGTTAAAAATAATAAAAGCAACAACTCTGTTAATTGGAGAATAAGAACTTGCGCAAGCGCAAGTACATGTCAAAATGCTGAATATTAACTGTTGACTGTATACTGCCCACTGTTAAAGGTGTCGTTCTAGCTCACTAATGTAGATTATATACTGTCTAATGCGAAAACGGCTTTGCGCATGTGCAAATACAATACTAATGATACTGTATAGAGCACGAGCAAGAAAACGAGGAAAGAAAATATCAATTATTATATAGTAGTAAACGGAAATATTTTAGAGTGTAATACAGTCTATGACCAATTAGAGTCTGGCAAAAACTTGATGTGGTTGACACATTTATGAATCATATATGAGGGTCATCAAATAAGTCTTACAAACGGCTAAGTTTCAGGCAAATAATAATTGAAAGCGAGTCAGGCGGTCCACATCCCTCTATTGCATCTTCTCTTTTTTCAACAATTCAATAATTTCTAGAAACGTTTAGCTCTTGCACATGCCGTTGCTAGGCAACGGAGAAATACTAACATGAAGGTGCTGACGGCGACTTCTAGTAGTCTGTTTAAGATCCCTTAGCTTAGTTCAGAACGCATGTTACTGTTTGAATTTTGCTGGAAGATACGAAAGATAATACTGAACTAAGTGCATAGTACCAAAAGAAGGAAATTGTCGTCAGTCTAGATATCATCATTATTTCAAGGTAGATCACTATGTTTAAGGCAACTACAGTATATTTAAAATGAGCATTTCACAAAGATGCGTTCACAGCAGACGAAGTGTTTCCTAAACTGACATGTTTTTGTTATCAAAAAAATAGTCGCGAGATGCTGGAATGTAGAAAGCAAACAAACTATAAGCTGTGCACATTGTTTAATATCGCTTGCAGCCAAGAGGCAAATGTAAAAAATACTCATAATATTCTTTTGTTGCCTAGCGACCACATTTGTTTGGCAATGTGAATGATAATTGTCTCTTAATTGAGTTCTTATATGTAACATACGAGGTCTTGTAATTCGAAAGAATTATAGAAATATAGGCAGAAATTTTCTCCCCCTACCTCCTTGTAAAAGATTTTTTGTTTGTGCAATTTCACCTCCGTTATCGTCTACACATTTACATTCAAATCCCTCCTATTTCTGAAAAAAGTATGTCGCATACATGGTTGTTAGTACATATATGTATATTATACGTGAGCTGTTTCTGGTATGATTTGATAACCGTAGCTTAATGAATAATAAAAAAAGTTATGACGGCGTTTGCAGGACTTCTTGGATGACCCTCATATTGGATGTCATTTCAGTTGTCAATGTTTGAGATATTGCAAAAGTGATGCATATTGTAATTTTAAAAATAATAAAGTGCCTCTCTGTTTCCCTTACATCTAATTGTGGCCTTGGAGTAAGTGGTCACTATCAATAACTTCCGACTTGAAATCAACTGAAATAAAAAGGCTATTTTCACAAAGAATGACCATACTAGTTTAGTAGGAACTCATGCTTGGATAGAATATATTTATGTGCCGACGACGACGTCCCTGCCCCACCCACCGACTCACCCTCCAATTTTTCTTGATATTTTTTGCAAGCAGAAGAGGGTTAATTTCTAGAAGTTTTATAGATTCTAGTCAATTCAATTATAAGCAATCAGCAAGAGCTGGGTCCGTATTCATAAAACGACTTAAGTGGTTGCTATGCTGTTGCTAAGGCTAAATTTCTTTGAAGGAGATTCCCTACAACTATGAAATTGGCTCTGGAGGAACAGTCTTACAAAGAATGTTCCTCCAGACCAAATTTCATAGTTGTTGGGAATCTCCTTTATAGATATTTAGCCTTAGCAACAGCATAGCAACCACTTAAGTGGCTTTATAAATACGGACCCAGCTTCTTGCACGCATTCATAATGTGTTTAACATTATACAGGAACTGCTTTTAATTCCTCAGACACTCTATGTGGAGTTGATTATTACAAGTATGCTGAATACTTGTACTGAGCAAATTAAAATGAGTCAATGTGATTTGTATTTTTGCATTTCTATTTTAAATATTTTTCATTGTATTTTTAATCAGCAATTATCGACATTTTTTGTGTCATGTTTTTCCATGTTATACCTAGCGCCGCCATTCTCGTTTTTCCAAGGAAAAACAAAAACAAACATACAAATATTATAAAAAAAAATAAAACACCGGTTCAGGCTAGTGCGAGCAAAGTCAGGTCATCATTGTTCGCCATGCAACATCATACTTCGGGTAAAATTTGGTAATCATGGTTCATTATCAAACTCGCTTAGGCATTAGCAACAAAAAGGTCCTAACTGTCACAGAAAGCTTGGTCTACGCTCTGCACACAGTTATTGTGAATACACTTAAATGCTGTTTGCATTGTTTTCGGGTGTTCCATGAAATGGCAGACTAATCCAAGGGGTTTAGGGTAGATCTGATAACATATTTTCGAAAATTTATCGTGGAAACCTGTCACAGAAGCAAGCTGCCTCGTTTTGAAGTCAATTAAGCCTTTAAACTATCGTTTAAACAGCTTCGTTAAAGACGTAAAATCAAGTTTGAGTCACCTGATAAGTTAAGCATACATGTAAAAGTTCATGTTAATGCATGGACAACACTTTTAAGAAAATGAATGGACCAGGAGATATCATGATAATTTTTCTTTGAATTTTGTTGATTATTTTGCATTGAAAAGCATCCTCTGGTTAACACTCCACTTGAATTCAACCGGCAGTCACGCGGCTCTGTGTGTCATCTTTCACTTAAAAATGTGCTTATATGAACTGTCATACATCAAGCGGTTTTACGCATTTTCATTCAAATCTATCGTGGGCACAAAATCGGGCATATTGCAACACGTCCCTTAGACAAGCTTATTTAACTATCGCAGCGATTTCTAGGTTGTAAATAAGAACAAGAAATGTTACAGTGTGTAACAAATGCCCGGAAGGCCCCTTAAACTGACCTTTGAGTCCTGGTTGTGACCGTGACCTTGAGTGTGGAGCCTGAGTCTCGCACACGACATTCATTCTCATTTGTTTCAAAGTTTGAGAGGATTCATGGGGACTTAATTCAACCGCTGACCAAACTGTGCTGTGTCCTCGACATTGGGTACTGGAACCTAAATGTCACACCTTACATAACTTATCATAATACTTTACTTTTCTTTAAGTTACCATTTTATCATGCTTTACCTGTCGGTGAAATTTGATGAAATTGGCCTCAGCAGTTTTGAGACATTTCAGAGACGTGGTTTAACCTCTGAGCTCTGACTGTGACCCTGACCTTGGGCAACAAAACCCATAATTTGTTTGTGAATCATCCCATTATTTTTTACCTTTTCATGAAGTTTGATTCAGTAGTTTTTAAGTAATTGAGGATAAATGAGTTGACCTTTGATCTCTGGCTGTGGAAACATATGTCTTGTGAATGGCAAATCTTCTCAGTACGCTTTTCTTTCTGTTATGTTTGCTTTGGTATTTTTCTGAGTAATTACCGAGACATGATTTGACCTCTGACCCTAGATTGTGACCTTGACCTTGGATTTGGGATCATAAATATTGTGTATAACACACCTACCTTTCTGTGAAGTTTGCTGAAAGTCGCTTCAGCAGGTTTCAAGTTATCGTAGAGGCAGGATTTGACCTTTGAACCCTGATTGTGACCTTGACCTTGAATGTGGTAACCTTAATCTTGTGTGTGACACGCCTTCTTATAATACTTCATCTTTATGTGAAGTTTCATTCAACTTGTTTCAGTAGTTTATAAGTTATCGCTGAGACACAATTTTGAGACACATTTTGACCTCTGACCCAACTGTGGCCTTGACCTTGAGTGTAGGGCCCTAAATCTTGTGCGCGACACACCTTCTTATTATGTTTTATCTATCTGTGAAGTTTCATTAAATTTGCTTCAGTAGTTTTAAATTTATCGCTGAGACACGATTTTAAGACACAATTTGACCTCTGACCCAATTGTGGCCTTGACCTTGGGCAAAGGGACCTAAGTTTTGCGCGCGACACACCTTCACATTATGCTTTATCTATCTGTGAAGTTTCATTAAATTTGCTTTAGTGGTTTTAAAGTTATAGCTGAGACACGATTTGTAACGGACGGACGGACTGACGGTGCGATTTTAATATGCCACCCGAAGTTCCTTCGGGGGCCTAAAAATTAGTCCACGTTTTGAGCTGAAAAAATAAGTTTAGACGAACCGTCCTCATATAATATGTTTTTGACTGCTTCTTTAATCATGAAAATTACGCATAAAACCATTTTTAATTTCAAAACCGCCAACTGAAATTGGCTCAAGATGCAAAAGCTAAACTACATGTAGAATATGTTCATAAGCAGTATTGGAGGCGACGCGGTTTTGTCAATGCAACCCAACCTATTTGATAAAGATTTTGCCCTGGATAAATAGAATAGATCTAGACCCAATTCAACCATTTACCTATTTGCTGTCTTCCTGGTGGTTGTGCAATAAAATGCTTTTGCGATTGAGAGGCAGACATGGAGCACCATTCTAAGTTACAAAGTTCGTATTTGACGAATATATTGATCTGATTCGAATAATGATGAAATAAGAGGGTCATATAGAAACAGCAGTTTTGAACACTAATATTGCTGACTTTTTAAGCCAGGCAACCAAACTTTTAGAACCTTTTGAGGCTGTACATACTGACATAGATTTGCGTTTGTATTGTGATTTCTTGTCAAATGCCCAATTGGCAATCAGAGACACATACACATGCAAGTATAGGAGAACCAGTCTCTTGTACTTAGGTGTGGACAGGTTCGAGTCTTGTAGAATTTCATTACTGTACGTGCCTTTACAGTGTATCTGCCTACCCTATGTTTGATGAGGGCATCCACTTATCAGGCCTATGCATGGGCCTTATACATGGTCGATTAAGCTACGGTAACCTTTTTCATCTGACAACCTGATATTTTGAGGAGTTGGATAAAACAAAAATTGTCGTGACACTATTTTTAATGTATCAAAATATATTCAGACTTAAATGCATTTACAGAAATGATGTTAATGTTTTAGTTTGTTTTGTCGCAAATTATAATTTTTCTTAACTTACAGAAATCATATCAATTATTATATCACTTTATATGGTATTCCATACTGAAGTGTACAACAAAAGGAAGAATTCTGCTAACTTTCGGGGAGATATGTTATATGTCTTCCATGGATTTACTCCGATATATATATATACCATAAATCACCACCTTCAGGTAAATAGAAACCAACCCCGTCACTTTCATTTTTGCACCCCTTCTGAAAAGAGGTCAGCTCAGAAGGGAAAACAAATCTTCTCCCTAGGAGCAAATCCTTAACTTAAAGTAAAGGATTGGCCTCTGTGCAAATTTTGTTTTCCCTTCTAGACTTATTTTGGATTAATACGTAGGCGTGTCTTACCTGATGTCTGCAGCTAATGTGTCCCGCGGAATGCGACAGAAAGTGTGGCTCGGAGAGGGATGTTCTTTGCCTGCCGAGACCTGCCATCATATATTTTCTTTCAAACTGTTGGGGTTTAGCGCCACTGCAGAAGTTAAATACAGAAACGCGCGTCTGGCGCACTAAATTTGAATACGTTAATATTTGCGGAGTGGCTATTTACAGTTAACTGTAAATAGCCAAAAAAAACGTTAAAATGGCTATTTTCAATTAACTGTCAATAGCCAAATAACGTTAAAATGGCTATATACAGTTAACTGTCAATAGCCATATTAACGATTTTTGCTATTTACAGTTACCTGTAAGAAGTGCGTGCCACGTTGACTCCAGGCATATTCTGAGTACTTGTTTATCTTTCTGTCTGGGAAGAAATAATGATAAAGAAATGATCACAAGGGCTTTCAGTTTTTTTTCCTTCCGCTGTTAGAATAAAGAGAAATAAATATGTTTAAACCAAGGAAAGAGAAGCGCTCCGGTAGCTCAGTAGGTTAAGCGCTGGCCTGCCGAATTAGTAGTCCTGGGTTCGATCCCTGCTTAGGGCAAGATTATTTTCAAACGGGGTTTCATTGCACACAGCCTTTAATTATCATACATCCATCGTCCTGATATGACTGAAATACCGTTGAAAATGATGTAAAATCGCAACTCCTCCATCCATCCATACCAAGGGGAGACTTTACCCTGAGATCCGGTTTTGGAAGGGCTGTGTCGTCCAGGAAGTCACGAACATACTTCTCTAGAAGTAGCAGAAAACATTGAGGTATACGTGTACACAATTACCATTAAGGATGGTTGGTTCCGGCGATGGTGCTGTATAACTTTCAGTGCCTGGTCTTTCTACTCATTTGTATATAGCAGGGCAAGGGCCGGCTGTGCTTGCAGCGAGTGCAGGTTGGAGTTTGGATATTTCTAGTTTCATAGTTTCTGTCATATCTGTTTCATTCTCTCTCTCTCTCTCTCTCTCTCTCTCTGTCTTTGGAAGACCTCTTGATAAAAACTGGAAACTGTCTAATAGGACCGTAAAACCCAATACAACCAACCAACCACGGGCAAATAGTTTATTTGAGGTTGCCCGGGCCTTTTAGCAGATTTTCAGTAATGGGAGAAATGAATCTAAAAATTCTCTTTCAACGGTATTTCAGGCTTTTCGAACCGATGTTGGTGGGAAGCGAGGAGGCGAATGATTATAAGGATAAAATAATCTTCAGGCCGGAGATAAATTTACGATCTGGCTGAACTCGCCAAACCCGCATCTAGAGCTTTAACCCCTGGGCCAGCACGACCGGACATCATTTAGGAAACAGGACACTTCGGCCCCAAACCATCTCGGCCCCTAGACACCTCGGCCCCTAGTCATCTCGACCCCAAACCGTCTCGGCCCCGCCCAGAAATAAATTCCTGGATACTTCGGCCCCTGGTCACTTCGGCCCCTAGTCATCTCGGCCCCGTAGCCTTAGTCACTTCGGCCCCAGTTTGACAAATTAAAAAGAATATATATGTTTCATTATTTTTGCCCATTGAAATATTTACATCTTTTTTCAGTGATATTCCTCGAGAGTCCAATAGAATCCGGCAAAATTACGGGCTCAGTATCCGTTCAATCTTGCGAGTTATGTTTGGTTGGTTGTTTTGTATGTTACGGCTCTTTGAGACATTATTTCAGTCTATATCGAGCCATCTCACATAGAGAGAGAGATAGAGAGAGAGAGGGAGAGAGAGATTATGATAGCCGGGAAAAAATAGTCACACAACATCGATCCGCACATACTGCAAGCACAGCAGGTCCTTGTCATACTATTATCCAAATTAGCATTACCGCCCGGCACTGAAAGTTGAAAGTTACGAAGCACCATCGCCTGACCGCATTCACCCTCAGTCTTGCGGTAACCGTCGTGGATGCGTTCGTGTGGATCTTTTGCCTTTCCTTTGTAATCCATAGTACGAATTATCACAAATGCGTGGAGGTACGTTTCTCGATTTTTTTAAATCGTATTTGTTGTATTTTTGGGTGGGCAGGTAGAACCAATCATCAATATTTTACAGGGTAAACAGTCAGGTACATAACCTTTAAAAGTTAAAAAATATATAACTTGAAGCAGTTATAATTTTTTGTGACTATAGCAAAAGTAACCTGTTTAAGTTAAAGTGTCTTTTTTCACCTTCATATTCTGGAGTTATAGCAATTTTTATGGACAGTTGGGTAATTTTCCCTGAAAGATCTCTTACATAACTTTATGATTAAGCAATAAAATTCTGTACGTATCATCTAGAAATTGGTACGCAAGGCCCTTGAAGATCAGGAAATTAGCTACTTTTTAACTTACAACAGTTATTTATTTGGAGATTGCAGATCTGACCTTGGCCTAAATAATTTCAGACATAACTTAAATAAGTTATTTTCTACAGCTCACTTTGAAATTAGTGGTAAATAGGATAATTTTTAACCGCTTCAGGTTATATTCTTTTTAACTTTTAAAGGTTATGTACCTGACTGGTAAATAAATGCCTCTTTTTCACATGAATTTCAAATCTAATCTTACTTGTTGTGATGAACCAAATCGAGAAATTCTCCGTGCCTTGAGACGTCATTTCCGCACAAGCATGTTCCTTCTGTGTAATGACTGATTAAAAACTTGACTTGGCCGTGTGTTTTTTATATATATTTATTATTCTTTTTTCTCGTTTTTATCCATACTTTATTGATTTATTTATCTATATATTTTTGTGTTTTTAATGTTTAATACCATGATGGTTTTCCTTTAATTAATACCAAACATTTTGTCATGCCGATTATTTAAACAAAAACTGTAATGCTTTAAATATTTTTAGACGGATAAAAAGGATATGACCAAATTCTACATGCGTATAAAGTGTAAATCGTTTAATATTTGCAATACCTTCATTTTTGCTAATTTTTGCAACACCTTCATTTTTGCTAACATTCGCGAATCAGATTCAAGAACCTCGCCAATGTTCGACAAATTAACTTCCAAAGTGACAATTTCGTGATTTCAAGAACTCTTGAAATAACGCGAGTTACAATAACTGAAGTTTAAATGAAAGCGGAACTTCCTGTCGTCAGGGTCATTTATCAAAATTCAGTTTTGATAACTGTTTTATCTATCTATCTATCTATCAATCTATCTATCTATCTAATTTTTGCAATCATTTTTTTCGCCCGATCGTCCATCTGTCTATATATTCCTTCTGTTTGTCTATTTAAAAGACATTCGCCCTGCCTAAAGCCCCAGTCACACACACACATTACGGATAGGGCGGATAGTTGCGGATAAAATCCTCAGTTTATCCGCAGAATTTGTGGGCGTGGCCTAATTTTGTTTAATGAATTTACGGATATAGTTACCAATAGATGCGTATGGATACGGATAGGTACGAACTACTAACCTTCCGTTACCTTCTGTAACCTTTAGATGCGGATAAGTACCTTCAGATGCGGACTGTTGCGCATGCCTAGCGGATAGAAGACTAGAAAAGATTAACTGCGACGTACACATCTGTGTCTACTCCTTGTATGCTCCAGTCACACACACACATACGGATTGTGCGGATACTACGGATGGCCCGTCCGTATCTATCCGTTTTATCCGTAATGGATCCGTATCAGATCCGCAGAGTCCGTAACTGTCCGTATCATATCCGCAGAGTCCGCAGGATCCGCGTCGAAATTTTGAAAAGTTTCAAAATTCGGGCGCGGATGAGTAAACCGTAATGGTGCGTTACTAAACGCATATATCCGCATCTATCCGTATCTAATCCGTGTCGCATACGTATCTATTCCGTATCTTATCCGTTATTGAACCTATCATTCCGCAGTCCCACTCCAAGTTGAGGACAGATACGGTTTCAAGCGGATCGTTACCTTTCGTTACGGAAGTTACGGGTCTCGTTCGGGGTACTGTAACGAACTGTTTTCTACAGTAACGTTTCAATACAAAAAGGTTGCGTTCCAATACTGACAGATACCTACAGGATGGTTTGGAGAGGCGGCTGTACGGCAACAACACCAGTAGGGGGCAAAGAGACAGAGACTGTATCTCAAGGACTACTACAACAGAGAGGCCGGGTCGGTGCAATGGCAGTGACGTATGGTGCAGTTATGGTGCGATGTTCTGTTTCTTATTTGTACCAGCCTAGTGGGGTCATCTTTTCATGAACATGCCAATAGCAAAAGTAGGGCCATCATTTCATAAACGTATTTGACTTTTATCAATTTGAATTAGTTGTCCAATATAGGACAAAGTAATCTTTTTATTAATTACAATTAGTTGTCCAATACAGGACAAAGGTTAATGGTGAAATGAAGCAATAAAAATCTACTGGTCAGGCTTGAGTAGCCGAAACTTCGAAGATGGCCCATGTTCCTTCTTTCGAATGTGTTCTGTGCTCTTGAATTAACTCTTTTAGATTTCTATTTTACTTCAGTGCCACTGGTTTCGTGCCGTGCGGCGACCGTAAAACGTCTTCCCGTACGTCACCTATAGTGCAATTTATATATATTTTTTTCCTTTGAGGTCAAGAAAATATTCTGAGAAATCAGAAATTTTCGTTTGGTTTAGATTTATAGTCTAGATTATTGCATTTTTCCTTTTAGATCTTTTTTTTTAGATCTTTTTTTAGATCTTTTTGGTACTAATCAGTCTTTGAATTTACTGCCTTACCAAAATTAAGAAATTACATTATGCTTTCTCTGGTTTTCGTAACCAAATCATATCGGGGTCACTGATGCGATTTGAGTAGCCGAATTCTCGAAGTATGGTCCATGTACCTTCCTTCGAATGTGTGCAGTGTTCTTGAAGGATTAGAATAGTATCTACTTTATCAACTGCCGACTGAATATCTATGTCAACCAAGCAGTAAATGGGTACCTTTTTCAAATCAGGGAAGGACAAGGCAGCGAAAGGAGAGAGATGGGCTTCGCCGTTCATATGCTATGACCAAGATACATTGACCCTAACCACCTACTCCCACCCTTCCTCCCCCAAGCCACCGCCCCTACGGTCATTAGGCTATAGGAAACCTTTACCTTTACCCACTTTATAGTTTGAATCCAGGTATACAAATTTAAATAAAAATCTAATCCTTCATGAGCACAGAACACTAAACAGATTCGAAAGAAGGACCATATGCCATACTTCGAGGTTACGGTTTTTAGAGCCTCATCAATGACCCTGACATGACCCATTACTTCCGTAACTAAAGGTAAAGCTCCGTATGAAACCGTATCAGTCCTCAACTTGGGACTGCGGAATGATGGGTTCAGTTTCGGATAAGATACGGAATAGATACGGATGAGAAACGGATTAGATACGGATAGATGCAGATACATGCGTTCAGTTACGGACTTTTACGGTTTACTCATCCGCGCCCGAATTTTGAACCTTTTCAAAATTTCGACGCGGCTCCTGCGGACCCTGCGGATATGATACGAACAGTAACGGACTCTGCGGATGCGATACGGATCCATTACGGATTAAATGGATAGATACGAATAGATTCGGAGGGCCATCCGTAGTATCCGCAGAATCCGTATATGTGTGTGTGACTGGGGCATAACGTCCAGGTAAGCAGTGTTATCGATTAACACGCGACATCGAGTGAGTGAGTGAGAGAGTGAACTCGGGTTTAACGTCCCACCAACAACAAGGTCATATGGAGACGGGACCTCGGTTTAAAGTCTCATCCGAAAGACCGGAGAAGCGGGGGATCGATCTTGCGACCCCTGGATTGGTAGTCTGGAGTGTTATTCACTACGCTACAGCCGCTCCTACGCGACATCGATTAGTGAGTGATAACCTCGGGTGTGATATTTAACAATGAGCAATAAACAAACGCACGCGAGCAAGATAAGGCGCCTTTAATTATCATGGCTGGATATATACGGAAAGAAGAAAATTTATATTTGAGTTTTTATAATTGAAATTAACATACGTAACCAACAGAATGGTCATATGTAGCTTATAAATTAACACTACCGATGATGAGAAAATGAAAAAATAAATATAAAAAAGGAAAGAGATCAAATATGACATAAATTAAATATAAATAAGCGGAAAATAGTTAAGAAAGTAAAACTGCATGGATATACGTTCGATGCCAAAGTACAAAGTCACTTTTCGAGAAAGATTATCTAGAATGCTTTATAAAAGTTTGATACTGGTATCTGTCTATAAACTTACATACGCTTCTTTGCTATAAATTACGAAATTTTACATGACAGCTCTGAAATAGTTAACACAGAATATTAGTTATCGGTATAGGGCCTTATATTGTTATAGAAAATATTTAACATTACCGGAAGAATCGCGGACCGCAATCAAATACTTGAGACTGGTCCAAATGAAACTGATTGTGGTAACAATCCCGACGGCAAATGAGAAAATTCCCGGGAATCATCACGTTCTTTCTTTATCTTATCCGTAGGATTTTGAAGAAACATATGATCATCATACCATGAAAGAAGTAATATTGACTTCCTTACTGACTCATGATTTTGTTTATTTGCAGATATATTTTTATCTTTCAATTCATAATGCTCTTAAACCATAACATTTTTGTGAACTTTCATCTAAAATTTAGATATGATAATATAATGACTAACGAAATTAGTCACAAAAAATATTTTAAAGTGGTAAAATGACGAGGGAGTATATTTTTACCTTCATCTATCAGTTTTCGTTGTTGGTACAGAGCGCGAAAAAATTAAGACGGCGGTAATGTTATTTATTTGCTTCGCGTGAACAAATACATACTGTAAGCGAAGACTCAGGTCTGCGTGGCCGATCCTGAAATCTACGTTGAAACAATCTTTGATTTATGAAGAAACTGAAACGAAGTGAGAAGAGAACTCTAGTAAGCCTAAACTAATGTGTAATCAGTATTTACTATTTCTGCACATGGCATATGTTTTTTTCTTCTCAAATTAAAGACGCCTTATCTTGCCCATGTACATTGTTTATTAATACTCATTAAATCACACCTACATTGATCGTGTATATCAATAAACGATGATCATAGATCAATCGATACCGTGTATACACTTGGATTATTTTTTTCAACAATTGATTAATCGATACCGTGTATACACCTGGATTATTTTTTTCAACAGATATTCAGGCAGACATGGTCGGATGCACAAATATAGATAGATAGATATTTCAGTCGGTGTCAAAATGACCCAAAATTGGCAAAAATATAAATTCAAAAGAACAAACTTTTGCCAGGCTAAAACGAACCGCAACTAATCTAAATACCTGCGGCTATTATACACATAATCGCGAAAATGGATGATCTATGACATAATGATCTGTCCTATAGTAAACATCATCATAAAGCATATTTAGTGGCTCTGCGGTTTCAGGTCCGCACCTCTCGCAACAGACTCCCCCCCCCCCCCCCCCCCCGCTCTTGACCTTCTGCTTTGCATACACTGCGCTGTCTTGTTTTAAATAACTTCCAGTCTGTTTTCTTGTTAAAAATTCATTTCTGAATAGCTTGTTTCATTTTCTTTTCTAATTTTCTTATATTAATTTACATTCTGATTCCTATCTGATTTTCTTGTTTTCATTCCCTTTCTATGTATATATATTTAATATTTTTATTGTTTCAATTTTTCTGATAAATATCGGAAAGGAAATGTTCGCTCTAGTATTCCGTAGGTTAAAACTTGACGGTATTTTTTCTGTCGATGAGAGCGCCTGTTATGCGGAAAATGTGATAATTTGGTTTGATGTAAAGAACATTGCTCCCATCAGATGAAATGCTATTGCAGTGTAAAATTCGATTTACGAACAGGCCGACGGCCAAGGGTAGTAAGGAACAAAGTGGACTTATGAAGAGACTTCAGAAGACGAAAAGTCTGTTGTCTTTAGGCACTGTAATGATATAGCCCTCAAGTTTTCTGTAAATGTAGAGGAACGGAAGGACAAGCTTCCTACGATGTACTGGTTACCTAAGCTTCAAAAACGACCATATAAAGCCAGGTTTATTGCTAATTCTAGTGCTTGTACCACTACTGAACTTTCCAAATTATTAACTTCTTGCATTGGCTATGACATAGATGTAATGCGACAGTCTGCATGCTTAGTGGTTAACCCAATCACGGTTGACAACTTTGCTGTCCTCTTTAATTGCACACCGGTGGGTCGGGGTTTAGACTCTATGATAGCCCCTACATAAAGCTATATATTAGTTGGTTGGGGCCGGATGTTTGTCTGTTTCTTGGCCCACCGGGGTTCAACTGGTGGTCTTCTTTTGCTCAAGTGCTCCAGTGGTGTTGCTGACGCCCCGGGGATCTCCAGGTGTCTCAACACGTTTCGGCTGTTGAGTCCTCATCCTTGCTTCATCACGGTCTTTTCTTGATTTTAAATGTTGACCGTGATGACTCTCTGATTAGTTAGGGGACCTCCATACGAACCGCGCTACCAACTAATTGTGTGCACCGCGGCGGAGGGTGAGGGTGAAGGTTTGGGCCCAGTAAAACCGATTTAAACCCCGCAGTAGTTATTACTGACCGTCCAAAGGCGGTACTTTCGTTGCGGTTGCATTTGTTTTATCTTCGGTGCTGTTTAATTTATTGTGTTCTCATTTTAACCATCTTATAACAAAAATAGAAAATTGGTAAAAATAATTGCTAAATGTTTTTCGTATAATTTGCTTAGTCTGTTGTAACCCATCTGTTGGTCTAAATTATTTAGTTCAATAAAGATAGCTGAGTTGCCACCTATTTGGGAAAGAGCTGCTGACTTGGCTTATCACTTGTAATTTATTGTTTGTTGGGATGTCTTTGTCAATCTGTCCCTTTGATGTTGGGGATAGGGTTTGGGATCTGATTCAGTCGGTTCCTGAAGTGTAATTACTCTTAAAATTAGTACCCTTGGCGTGCGAAGATGGTTGTATTGCTACTCATGATCGGATTAATAATGTTCGTTCGTTTTGGTTGCGATTCTTAGTTGCAAACGATCGTCTTTTAAGCGCCAATGAAATTTATTGACTTTTGTTAGAGCCCGTTTCACTATACGGAAATGTGTGTGCATCCTTTCAAGATACTGCAAAAGTAATAGCTGTATACATTAAATGATAATGCTAAACAAAGCCGTTATCACTGGCATTTCTCTAAGAAGCGTTTCTGATAATTTAACACATAAATTAACAAAAAAAAAAACACATAAAAATACGAAAATACAATTGGGGCCGAAATGTCTTAGGGGCCGAGATGACTAGGGGCCGAAGTGTCCGTGGGGCCGAGATGACTGGGGCCGAGGTGACTGGGGCCGAAGTGACAGGGGCCGAGATGGTTTGGGGCCAAAGTGTCTAGGGGCCGAGATGGTTTGGGGCCGAAGTGTCTGTAAATCATAATTCATTATAAATGAGCAGCAACCAGCAATGGCCTTGATGTCACGCTTAAAACAATAAAATGACTGTAAATAGCCAAAAAACGTTAAAAGGGTTATTTACTGTCAACTGCAAAATAGCCATTTTAAGTCTAAAAGGGGAAACAAATATAAGGCTGAGTCTATTTACAGTTAACTGTAAATAGCCGTTTTAACGTTTATTGGCTATTTACAGTCAACTGTAAATAGCCATTTTAACGTTTATTGGCTATTGACAGTTAACTGTAAATAGACTCCGCCTTATATTTCTTTCCCCTTTTAGACTTATTTCCCCTTCTACACTTATTTTATTTAGATTAGACTTATTTTGGAAGGGCATCATTAACCAGGGCAACAAAAAAGATGTTTCATTAACGTTCATCTGGGTCCGCAGTCGAAGTGCCGTCTTCATTAACAGTTAAGAAAAATAAATCGGTTAAAGCTAATTAAGAACTAAACGGTGCAATTGCACCTTTATATTTATTTACAGTTCAAAAGATGTCCTGACAGACTTCATTGGATCCATTCTATTTTCGTTAGAGAATAATTACTGACTAACCATGAACCTTATGACGCAAAAACGGATGCTAAATTTACAATGTGTGTCATTCATTCTTTTTAACTTGAGCATCCGAACGTCTTTTACTGTCAAGCTTCTGTTGTCTATAAAATATTAGAGACAAGAGTGTAGAGATTTAAATAAAAAATACATAGAGTATCGTCGCCTACACCCCTGGGAAGATATCAGATTTCAATGAAGACTGCTTAAAAGTATGCATGGAAATGCTTGGTGCATAAACTTATGCCCAAATGGAGTATTGAACACACTTCAGAAATATCAGGCTATACATGAGCCAAATATTAACACATTTATTAACGTTCAGAAACAGCAAGTAAGGCATAATTGAAGAGGTATGAGATTTATGGACAAAATGTGTCATTATTGCAGAAAACAAAACATAAAAAGCGCGCAATAACAACAATTATTATATGACCAAGTTGTAACACGCAATTTCATTGGCTGCTTTGACGTCACATGCCGGTCAATATTTTATGATATTCACCGGCCTGTCAGTGAATATTACTTTTACGCTGACGTCATTGTTTTTTCGTGACGTAACGTCTTATTTACTTTAATGTTAATGGCGTAACGTCGCGAGATAATACCATGTAGTGCCATCATAAATATCTAAAGAATTTAAAATTATCATATAATAAAACAATTGTTGACCTTTATTTCGGTGAATATGCAGTTTTATTGACCTGCAAACATAACATATTGACCTCCGCTTTGCGTCGGTCAATATGATGTTTGCAGGTCAATAAAACTGCATATTCACCTCAACAAAGGTCAATAATTGTATAGTATTGATGTTAATATTTCAAGAATAACAGTTCGAACCCATCCTCCACTTCCCTGAAATAAATAGTAAAATACTTATATACCCTGTGACACTTCCTTTATTCATAGCAAGAATTAACACGGGTTGGTCTAAAACGATTTTTTTTTGTCCCCCGCCTGTTCGAAAAAAAGCGGAGAGACATAGTTTTTGGCCTTCCGTCCGCATTTCCGTCCTTCCGTCCCACTACAAGAAGAGCAGTTGTCAGTTACTGGCGAAAGTATGTGCACTTAGTACTGGTTAACCGCTTAGGAGGTCTAAGCCTGCCCAGGAATAGTGTGGTTAGGTTAACTGACCGTCCCGACATGACCTTAGTTGTTTACCGTGGACGTTAAGCATCAAATCAACCAACCAACCAACCAACCGTCCCACTACAGTAGTAGGTACTTTGTGTGCGCAACTCCTCCTACAGTTTTATGCTGATTCCTTTGAAACTTCACAGATTTTGTGGTCATGGTCTGAAGATATGCATGTGGTTTGGATATAATCCTTATATTATCTTTTATTACTTTTTTTGCAAATTGAACTTAGCCATTTTTCATACATTTTTACTATCAAAGTGAATAGATAGTGGGTACCTTGTGTGTGCAACTCCTCCTACAGTTTTATGCCGATTCCTTTCAAACTTCACAGGTGTTTTGATCATGGTCTGAAGATATGCATGTGGTTTGGATATACTTACAAACAGTGGAATTTGATTTTAAACAATGCTAGAATGATTGAATTGTTTCTAAATGCATTTTAATGACAGGCTTTTTTTCATTGACATGTCCTTTAATTGAAATAAACAATAATGGCGGGGGACATAAATTCTTTGAATTTGCTTGTTTTACTTCATTTCATTGTAATTTGTTTAGATAAACTTTTATCAATCAACAACATTAAGAACGTAAATGGGAAACAAGTTATCTCAGTGTTCCGTACGACATGACACTCACTCTGCAAGCATCTGTTTTGGAAAAAGGGAAACGGATCCATCTGCACAGGTATGCAACCTGATCTAAGATTGCTGTTCAAACAGATGCTAAAACAACCCTGTTTACGGCCCCAATCGCATACTGATGTACAAAATTTAGGTCACAGGAATCGAACCTTTAATCTCGAACATGGTCGGGTGGTGCGATGGTGCTGTGTATAACTTCCAGGGCTGGGGCGTCCTACCGATTAAGAACACTGTAGGGCAACGGCCTACTGTGCTTGCAGTAGGTGCGGGTGGGGTTGTTTGGACATTTTTCTCTCGTCTATCATCTATCATTTCTCTCTCCCTCTCTCTCTGGGAGACGGCCCGACAGGGCCGTTAAAACCCAAACAATCAATCAATCATTTATCTCGAACACTGGGTTAAATGCATATAAATAGCAATATTAAATCTCTCGTGCAGCGACGGAAAGCTCGATCCATAGATCTCTTTGCATATTTTTATAAAGTTTTCTCTTTGAACATTGATGAATAAATGCGTGTATTCAGGCCATCAATATAAAATTGTTAAAGAGCGGAAATTTAAATTGAATATATTCAATGTCACACAACAGCCTACAGATTTGTCTACCGATCTGGGAAAATTGTAATAAAAGCTTAAGTCTAGACGCAATTTATAAGGTAATGAATGTAAGCATGCAATCAGCAAGAAAACTTGATAAAATATAGTGTCCATCTTGTCTTTAACGAATTTCCATAGCATAATAATTTCACCAATACACAAACTAAAGACAATGGAGCATTTGCTGGGATTTCAGCAATTCAGTAAATATCCTTTTGTGAAAAGGCAAGCATTCTAGCATCCTTAGCAATTTAATGCCATATTCCGTGTAAAAGTAAAGAACTGGGATTCACAGATAATTGTTAGTTTGCGTGTTGATTGGAGTCAAAGATACATCAAATTCGGGTAAAGAACAAAAAAATAATAAAACTTAAATGTCTTTTCGATAGAGACTTTATATATTCGTAATAAAATACATGACGTATGTTGCAATAAAGAAAATAAATGAAAACTTCATTTCCAAGCTGTCATTACTATCTTACATTTTATCTTTAGATTTTTAATGTACACCACATACATTTGTCATATCTAACGTCCCCATTTAACAGCGTACAGCTGAGAAGCAAGTTTTAAGTCAGATTTTGTGGAACAAATCTAAAACTGAAATGCGACAGGAAAAATATTGGTGAGTACAACAGCAAACACGCAGATATGTATGCGACTTCAATCAGGCTGATCAGAACATAATATTCACACAGCATTGGTTCTAAGGCATGTATACTCACCAACTTAAGTGCCACCATTCATTCTTTTCAACAGATACTGCAAATTGACATGTTGAAAATTGATAACATTTTATCTGCTTGACACAATAAAATAATGACTATAAAATAATGAGGACATTTTTAACAGTGAAATACATCACCAGAAATCAGTTTTAAACATAATTAGGCCCAACTCTGTAAAATGTGGTTGCTAGGTTTTATGAATATATTGTCAAATATATGAGTAGCATGCTAAGAAAATGCTATAATTAAGACAATACGAGTATGTTTATGTAGTAGCAACCGTTAGAATACTATTTATGTAATAGCAACCGTTAGAATACTACTAATTATCAATAAACGATTTATTTGGTACGCAACATTTTATACAGTCAAACCTGTATTAAGCAAGCACTTAAGGGATACTCAAGGTGCTTGCTTAATACAAGTCCATTTCAAAATAATTGCCTGTTTTGGGAACTGAATTTATGCTTGCTTGAGTGACCTTTTTTGTTTCATCTGGTACGACAGCAAAATATTATACGACTGTCTTTTTCAAGGATGTCCAGTAAGAGGACGAACATGTACCTGATGTTTTCAATAGTGTCATGTGAACGCAGATTTATCTGCTTAAATACTACGAGTATTAGCAGTTCAATTTACAAACAACTTATCTGTGAACGGCCAGTGTAAGAGATCAAATCTAATTGTTTCATAGGTATGACTTTGATCCGTGTGTATCAAAGCCTTCATTTGGGTACTGACATTTCTCATAATGCAAGAAAATTAGTATCCAAAGCGAACGTCATTGTTTCTTTTATGCATCTCATTTACGCGTTTTCCTGTCGACTCTTTTTATTCATAGTGTCTGCTGCGTTACTCGCATCTGTAGAAAAACATACAATTATGCTGATGAGCATTGTACATGTAACACCGCTTAGTGTTACCCGACAACTGCAACACTTACTGCTACCGGTTAACTACCAGCGTGCTTAGTGTTGACGGGTTACAAAACGCGTCGGGGTAACACAAAGTGGCGGTAGATACATGTATCATGTCTTCTGTGTACTGATTACCGAGTATAGTGTTATAGCAGCTATTTTGTGACTGTGTTATGTCGGTATCCGCAGTCGATACTGCGTACTGTCTACTGTGACCCTTGACTTTGCGCTTTTAACTGTAAATAGTATAAGGAAGCCCATATATAAAATTCCAAAGGCATAAAGTCCATATAGTATAAGCTCCTCACGTACCTAATCAATATACCATTTCCAGAAATGTAAGGAACGAACCTTCCTGGCATATAACAACACCTTGGAGACTCGTTAAAGACAGTTGTCTGAGAGTCTTTGAAGTTTGTGACAGTATGCCTCATTAAAAAGCAATGCATGCATCTATCTAACGTCTTGTTAAACAGTAAAAGACAATGAAATGTGTTGCTACAGCTTCTTGCTTAATGGCATAAATAGATTTGCTGTCATGTGTTGTAATCCGAACCTGATGCGTTTATAGAAATATCACGTACACCGCTGTGAATACTTAAATCGCATCGATGCTTGGTGAAACGAAAAGTTAATATACATGTATTGTGTATTTGACAGACAAAACAAGACTGGCAGAATATTTTGAACATGTAATGTTATGACAAAGGTATCACAAATATTCAATTGTCGTACTTATTATCGCCTGCCGAAATTGGCTGAGTATAATGTTGCCCATCTCAGACAGTCCATATACGTGCACAAACTACAAATGTTAGCCATATAAACATACATTTGTTGGAATATCCATCCTTCCGTCCTCCATCTGGAGCCATAACTAGGTAAACAATTGACGGAATTCATAAAACTTTACAGGAACATTTATAACCCTAACACAATGGTGCAGGTCAACTTTTATTGGAATGACATGAATAATGCATGAGTTGTTTGACATTAGTTCCTTTAAAATCAACAAATGTAGCTTCAAGTAAGTAGTAGTCAATGATCAGAATTTCATGAAAATTTCAGAAAACGAGTATCACAATATAGCGGTGGAGTACGTTAAGTGTTGTGATGGAATGCCATTAACTACGCATAAATGTGTGTCATTTAATTGATATGAAATCATAACTAGCTAATTGATGGTATCTTGAAATGTAGCTTCATAGCTGGGTGGTGCACATGTTAGTTAAGCCAAATTGGCCAAGTAATGCATGAGTAAAGGCACTTGAATTAATTCAAAATCCACAAAATATAGTCATTTTCCCGAAGAAACCAATAAACAAAAATCATGAAACTTACTTGTAAGAAAATATGTATCACAATGGTGCAATAATGCCATACAGTTTAATACATGACTGTATGACCCATTATACGGATTAATCCTCTTGAATGGATTTAAAATCCACAAATTTAATCGTAACTTCACATTCAATTTTATGAAAGTTCTTTTTTTCTGCCAAAATAATCTTGGAAATGCCGAGGTTATTGCCTTTTTAAGTGTATGAAATTATTCAGTAACTATAATTATAGTATCGTCCTGGCCCCGAGGTTATAAAACTTTTTTTCATGCTCAACTCAGCTGAGCATGAAATTTTTTCTGCTCATAAATTTTAGAATGCCAACAATTGTTGGCATTTGAATATTTCTGAGCAGAAAAATTAGCCTTCTTGGCTTATCTGAGCCTGAAAATTGCTAAATTTCTTGGTATTTTTATATAAAGGGGCATTTTAAATTTCATGCTCAGCTGAGTTGAGCATGAAAAAAGTTTTATAACCTTGGGGCCTGGACAAGAGCTATTAAAATTTAAGATGCAACTCATTTCAATAGTCAAAGATATACCGTGCAAAAGTGTTGTGTTTAATCCAACGTGAAACTCTTTTATATACATAGCTTGCTCTCCAGGGGCCGAGTGCACAAAGGAGGCGTAAACTACGCCGGCGTAGCTTACGAACGTCGGCGCAACTAAGTCTGTACTACGACTGCATTTTAATCCAAGTGCACGAAGCGATTTGTGAGTTTTGAAGCAATTTTACGACTTAGTTTACGACACGCCTCGGTTGTGCACACGGATTAAAATTCTGCGACATTTTTACGACGGACGTACTTCGGGCGTAGGCTTACGTTTGCTTAGTGCACTCGGCCCCAGGGACCTAAGTATTCAGAACTTATTTGTCTTCACTGAAGCTGGTGTTGTGCCGCGTGTCGGTTGTATAGTGTCTTCATTGCCCCGTCCATACAATAATCTCCAGCTGCAATTTCTGTAAACCCAAATAGATGTCTACTAGCTTGTCTCCAGGATGATTTTTATAGTTACTTAATACTTACTTTGAACAGACAAGCTGTTCATTTTCAATCATCTAAAGGACAATAACTCTGGAAAGCCGAGGAGACCAATGCAGAAATCCCGCATGCATCTAGAAATGACTGTGATGATGCGCTTGTACTATCGTACAATTTTAGTTTCAAACCCTGTTGTCATTCAGAAAAAAAATAAAACAATGTTACCTTAATCATCTACCTATGGTAAAAGTAAGGAGGAAAATTATCAGAAACTGACACAACTCAAATCCAGATTAAACCAAAGACACCATGTGGGAAAGAGACAACACAAAATTAGTCACCACCAAAGACAACAACAGCGGCAGCCATGTGAAAGCTATTCCACATGTAGGTGGTCAACGGACTAGCCTGAACATCACAAACAATATATATCAATAACAGTCATAGCAACTAACAACACATAAAAAAACAACAACCAAGAAGAACCAAAACGGAACTGCCGCCTTGGGACGGCCAGTAATGAAATTACAAGGGGGTGTAATCGGTTTGTGGTCAACCAACCCTCGCCCTTTGTTTTGCCTTGGTTCATCAGATACTCAATTTTTTGAACCCACCAAAAACAACCACCGCCCACACAACTGTTTAAGTTCAAGTTCAAGGCCAGAACAAATGTGTCACTTTTTTATATTCGATATTTTTAACCTACTTTGTTGTGATATTGTCATTCTACTTGTTCTTCATTATTATCATTGCACCATTGCACTGTTCTTGATATACAAATCCATTGCTTCTAAAATATCTCTAAGGTGAAGGTCATTGAACTCGAAAATTTGTTCCTTAGATTAAACTTTCGGAATATTCGCGGTATACTTTCGTGTTTTTATATATTTGTGTTAATATTATATGTCTTCATATTTACCAAAAAAATTATCTTAAAAATGACCCTTTCATTAGGTGATTTTTCGGTATTTAATCCATTTGTCATGTACCGTCCTTGTGCTATGGCCAAAATATCAGTGAGGCCTTGTTGTGCTAACACCATTGCTAAATTAGCAGAGACACGACGGAACCAACAAAGGGTATGTGCGCCTAGCAAAGACTCAGGTCAGCATGGGCGGATGCCCAGGTTGATGCTCAGGCTGATCAGAGTCTTCGCTGTCCGCATGCAGCTAGATTAGACCTTTAGCTACCCTTAAAGTGCAAAGCAAAGGCTTCTATCAGAGTGAGCGGATGCCAAGGCTGATCTGAGTCTTTGGTGGGCGCACATGCCATTTTGTTGGTTTTGTCGTGTCGCAGCTCAATTTATCTAATTTATTGTTGTCTGAAAACTGATGCAGCCCAAAGATATGTATTGAATCAAACGATGTCACTTTTTGCCAAGACATATATGAACCGAGACACAAGAAAACCAACAAAGTGTAATTGCGCCTCGCAAGGACTCAGACCAGCCTGGGCGTTTACCCAGTCTGTTAAAAGATATCGCTATGCGCTGAAAGGGTAGGTAGCTAGGGGTCTACGCTAGCTCTATGCACCCAGCAAAGACTCTGATCAGACTGGGCGGACGTGTAGGCTAATCTGAGTTCACATGCCACTTTGTCTGTTTTGTCTTTTCGCGGCTAAAATATGTAATCAAATTGGTTGTGCCTGTAAAAGTATAGTCACACTGACGCCACCTGATCAAAGTTTGACAGACCGCTTTTATAAAACTCTCTCGCTGGGAGCTGTCATGTTAGGAGCTGCAAACAGCATATATTTCTCAAAGACGTTCAGTTAACCGGTAGCTCAAGATACAATACCTCAGCTTTTATTAAGTTATAGGCAACAAACAACAAACCACAAGATACCTTAATGGGTTGTCAGATAAAAATTTATTGTGAACTGACCAAAGTTGTTTGTTTCACAGGCAACTTCATAGTCTGTAAAAACGGAACCTTCATGAACACGCGGTGTCTGATCAAGCTCTTCAGGTTTTACATAAGACAATTTGGCATTTCCGTCTAATATAATATAAAACAATGATTAAGATAAACTAAACCTGGTACAGTTAATATAGTCATCCAATATATGACGATAGAAGAAACCACTGGGCATAAATGGGTTAATGACCATATTCGTTTTACTATTTTAGTGGTATAAAACATTGCTGGCAGGATGGTAATCAGTACAGGTCCGTAAGAAACAGGCTGATCGTTGTCGACATTATATTCTCAGGCACAGCCCTATATTTAAAATAATAACGGTAATTCAATATAAACAGATATTTCTATATTGATAGGAAGAAAAAGTTTGGCGCCATCATTTCTTGCATTTTATTGCATAAAAAGTAACAACATTAAAGCCGATGTTATCTGGGATTTTCTTGGAGTGATTTATTACTGAAGTTACACTGAATGGTGGGACATCAATGGCACAGGGATATGTCTCAGTCGTGTCAGCCGAGCTGTCTTCGATTCCTGACGTCGACATGTGGCAGAGAAGTGGATGCCCATCGAAGCCCAGTGGTGTTCTTCGGGTTCCTCTATTGCCTCTATCAAACCATTATAAATATGACACCAACACCCGCGTGTTTGAGAATGCGTTTATAGGTTCTTTGGGCATGCATTGCAATCGAATTAAAACAAATACAGTTTAAACTTATAAAGGATAATAAAAATATCTGGAAATGTGTGACTAAAGCCTGTTTCATTACCTGCCTTCAATTCCTGTGTGCATATAATGTAGGATTTGCAGACCATAATTGACAGTGAAACCATAACAAGATCGTTTATTTCCAAATCTAAAGTTTATTTCTCTCCAACACTGTGCTTTTTCAAATAATTTAGTTCCTTCTTTCTTATGTTTTATTTTCTTTTTTTTTTATACAAATGCACACCCACGCTTTATGGTTTCGCTAATTCAACAGGCAACAATGGCGTGAAAAACACAATTTCAAGTGGCTGTGCTCTGAAACATTATATCAAATTGACAGATAATTATTTCGCAAGGGGTACCAAGCAGACAACTCATAAATCTTTATTAGTTTGTCTCTGTCTCAGCACTCATGGCATTATATAATGAACAAATATTCCAACCCTTTTTGTAAACTGCTTTTTACCGTTGCCAAATCAAATATAAAGGGGACAATCATCCACTTTAAGCGTATTTGTATACCACCATATTTACCCTCCAATTTTCTAAGTTATACATTTTTTGTGAGTTCCGGTTTGCTTCCCGGAGCGACGGAACTATTCCACAATGAGGTCAAAGTTAGTCGTTAGTACAACATTGTTTGATATCGACGTTGATACGACTTTGTCTCTTCGTGTCCGCTTGGATATTCTGAAAAATTCTAAAGTAAATCGAATGCGGTGCTAAACAGAGCACTGAATAAGGGGATAACTGTATTCCAAATTGTCATTAGAGGAGGCAAATAGTCGGGTTTTTTTTATTGGAAATTTCGTTTTCGGCGACGTTAAAAATACCTCCCCAAATGACAATTTCCAATACAGTTATCCATATTTTAATGCGTTTTTACATTTTGATTCTCAAAAATTTGTTACTTTGCACCCAAAGCAAACACTTTCAGCACGTAAAACCAGGCTCCAACCATTCCGAAGCGACGCTACGAAATGACGTCGGGTTTCCGACGGTTTATCGCATGAAATACTGTTGAAAATTGTTGAAGTTATCAGACGTTGCGTCAAATTTAAGTGCATTAGAATTTTCATATCTTGATAGTCTTACCTTTGCTGAACCTTTACGTTAGGTATACTATTGAATATGTGGCTGTGTGTCATACATTCGTACTTTTGCCGTTTATATTCATATAGAAAGTCTGGCATTAGTCTTACAAGTGCAACCTTAACGAACACGCCCAATATTCTATAGCTTGGAAACTCTTAAATAATTTTACTTATACAGAAGGGTGCATTTGTAATATAAATATCTGCTTCCCCGTTTTGTTCGCAATTTTGTAGCCTAAACCGGACTAATTGTCATAACACTTAATCATTATGCTAGGCAAAAGCAAGTCCTGTCGGTACAGAAGAGAAATAAGAAACACTCACACACGCACGCACACACAAAAAAACAAACAAACAATAATTTCTTTATTCGTATCTTTTTTCGAATACCGTGCAATAATTATTTCATATTTTTCTACACTTGGCTTGGAATAACAAGATTTTTTCCAGCCGTCTTTAGCTGAAATCTGTAACATGATACATAACGCAATAGGTATATGCAATTTCATCAGAGTCTTCCTGTTCGCAACCGATGGTTTCTGTTGAAAATACGTAGCGAAGTCCGTTCCTATGCGTATCCCTTTTATCCTGTATCAGTCAGGGTAGTCACCTGCATAGCTGTACACTTAGCTTTTTTTGTTTATGTGAGTAGTGGTTGATGTATGAGCTATTGATAGACAGTCCCTCTGTATTGGACTCTGTCTCTCTGTCTCTCCGTGTTAACGAAAAGACGTAATGTTTCGTTTGCTTTTCTCCCTTCTTCTCATTTCTGTGTCTATAGTAAAGTGTTCTTTGTGATTGTGAACTTTTCTGCATTTACATTTTTGATCAAATGATCGGGCTTGTTGTATATGAGCTGCGACACGAGAGAACCAACAAAGTGGCATGTTCGCCAGCAAACACTTAGATCAGCCTCGGCATCTGCCCAGTCTGATCAAAGTTTTAGCTGTTTGCATGGAGCTAGCTTAGACCATTAGTTACCCTTTAAGCGCAAAGCGAAGACTCATCAGACTGGGCGAATGCCAATCAGCCACTTTGTTTTTTTTGTGTGTGTGGCAGAAAAGTCAACCAGTCATAATAAATAAGTTAATCATGTTAATCATAGTTGCATTTGACCGTCATGGTGAAACACATTTGTAAAGATTAAATGCATTCGTAAAAGTATATTTGGCGCCTTCCGGTCTTCTGTTATCCTTGAATATTCTATGCCACCTTGACCTAACTCTATGGAACTAGGGAATAAATTGCTGCGTGTTTGAATGACATATCTCTATTCTATAAGCAAATATATCTGTCTCAAAAAAATGATTATTTATCGAAGTAAGCCTTTGCGGTCAGTTACAAACACGCATTGGCACGCCAGGGAATCAAGCCTTCAGTTTAATGTCCCCATCTCGTTAAACATACCGCCATTGCACGAAACAGTAGAATAAAGGCATTTGAATACTGAGTCCAGTACTGAGTCGAATACGTCATCACAAATGCAAAAGAGTATGCAGCTAGTCTTCACCATGCACAGTTATGAATTTTCCTCGTAATTAATTTAACTGTGAACGCGGCTGGATTATGACACAACCATTGATATGGTCTTATCTTTTGCCTAACATTTATGTATACGTGTATGATGCGCAAGAAACGTTTAGAAAATCAAATCACAAGGTTGGTCAAGACCCGTCTTTCCCACAGACCAAGAAACTGGTATAGTCTAGTTTTTAAAACATCATTATGTTAGACTTTTAGGCTAATAAACAGCTATGTAAGTTAGTATGTGTGCCTATAACTATTTGGTAACTCTCTATCTATGTCTGTAGTCGATTTCATTATATACTGAGCCAAACAGGCAAAGAAATCAGACAATTTGATGATGTCTTGATTAAGTTTATGATAAAAGTACACGGTGATTTTAAAAGTACATTGATCGTTTGTCAGATCGTTTCTCAGAAAAAGTTCCTTTAATTAGCCGGGCCGCGTAGCGCAGTCGGTAGGGCACCTGACTCATAAGTCAGAGGTCCTGGGTTTGAGAGTGGGGTTTGATACCCGGTCTGGCCACATACTTCGGTTTCTCCTTTCGCTGATTCAAAAAGGGCAGTTGTCAGTTACATGCGAAAGTATGTGCACTTAGTACTGGTTACCCGCTTAGGAGGTCAAAGCCTGCCAAGAAACAGTGTGGTTAGGTTAACTGACCGTCCCGACATGACCATAGCTGTTTACCGTGGACGTGAAGCAACAAATCATGACAATCAATCAATCCTTTAATTAGTGTGTGTTTTTTTTTGTTTTGATTTAATACGTACGGTGCTGTCCGTTAACAATGTGCACCTAAGTATTCGATGAATAAAATATTCGAAAGCAAAGCATACAAATATAAAGCTAAACGTTAGGTTGTTGCTTTGATTCGTCTCTTATAACGTAAAATACTCAAAGAACAGAAATTCTTAAGTTGCTACACATCTACACAGCTAAAAATGTCAATTTAGTGAAAACCGCAGATGAATTTTGCCGCCTAACAATACGCAGAGGAAATTAAAATGCATAATTTATCCTTTTGCAACAATTTGCAACAGATCACGTAATGACCTGTTCATTCACACCAACAGGTGTCTGAAATTGACGCAGATAAAATCGTAGGTGGCAAAAACAATCGCTAGCTTATTAAGTCTATTAAAATTCAGCTGGTTTAAAAACAAAGCTTTTAGTTTATAAATTTTATAAATTCAAGGTTAATGGGAAGAAACAAGCAACATGAGTAATTTACTGACATTTGCTGCACACACACACACACACACACACACACACACAAAAAAAAAAAAAAAAAAAAAAAAAAAAAACGATCTAACATATAGTGAGTGAGTGAGTGAACTCGGGTTTAACGTCCCACCAACAACGAGGTTATATGGAGACGGGACCTCGGTTTAAAGTCTCATCCGAAAGACCGGAGAAGCGGAGGATCGATCTTGCGACCCCTGGATTGGTAGTCCGGAGTGTTATCCACTACACTACGGCCGCTCCTGATCGGACATAGACACATGCTGAACAGGAGTACAGTACTTAAGTTGTACCCAACCAGAGCAGACATCACAGTTGGTCAAATATGATTAGTGAGTTCCTATTTGCATTTAGGTTAAATGATATCCAAAAATGACACATGGGACAGGATCTTCTGCTTCGTCAACATCACACGCATGAAAAAAGTCTTCAGTGAAACTAACTTTTAAGGTCTACTATTTTGCAGGCCCCTTTCTCCGGGAAGAGTTTGGCTTTAAGAGTTAGGCTAAAGTGTGCATAATTGCGAAAACGGCATAAGTGTGACGATTAGAGCTGTGGTCTTTAGACCAGCGCTGAGTTTTGATACAAAAGTCCAGTCTATATGTATATGTATGTATTTTTGTCTTTTTATATTTTAGTCCATTGCATCGCGATAGTTTTGTACAGGCCATTATATTTACGCAGTTCAGATATTTCCTTTTTTTTCTTGTTTCCCACCATCAAACAGCCTTCTTCCTACTGCTCATTCTAGCGTCAGATTTGGCGATACTAGTTCTGACGTTGTACTCTGTAAGTCTATGCAGAGAAGCCAAACTGGAAAAAAGGAATAAAGTAAATAATTTCTGTTTGGTCTGCGAGCAAGAAGAGGAGTTTAGATTTGGCATAACTCAGCTTGCATATATTACCACAGTCAGCCAATAACATTATCTTGTTTTGCAATTCGTGTCCACCGACTGGTTGAAAAAATATTCACACCTTAACCTGAACTGATACCATGTCCAGTGTGCCGGAACGCGGATCCTATGCAGAGAAATCCTGTAAATAAGTTTTCAAAACGTTCATTACATGTATGACCTCAAATGTTAAGCATAACTATGATGGTAAAAGAGGTTAGAGATAACTGTTTGTTTGAATTATTGTGACATTACAATATTAAGAACAGCGTCAAGAACGGGTTGTGTTATGTTTCTCCAAGTTTACCATTTTTCATGCAACTTGTAGACTGACTGCTGTATCACAACATGCATCTTTGAAAAGTTAGCGTCGTTGATCTGTACTTTATGTTAAAGTGCACAAGTTTTGCATGTAAAAAAGAAATCAATCTGGATTGTCTAGAACTATAACTTGAATATCTCTGTATTACAGACAAAATTGCGTATTCCGAAAAACTGACTAAAATTGCTAATGCACAATTTTGATTTGTTCTGTCATCTGAAATCGATCTTGGAGCAAGACTGAGCCGTATGTAAAATTACAAGTCCTGCTGCTTAAGAGTGCAAAGAAAGACAATAAATTATCTTGACAGGCAAATTGTTAGCCTCTTTTTACTAATGGACACTTTTGCCAAAGGTGATCTAGTAAAGAAAATGCAAAGAATTGTCTCGGCAACAGTATTTCCATCAGGGCAACTGTCGCTTTACTATGTGCAAATGCCAATGCAAAGTATTCAGTTTGCTAAAGGCATCACAGAGATAAAATGCATCTGCCTGCCTCATACCGTTCCCATAAAGGGGGTACAGAAAATGTTGCCTCTTTATGTTAAGCGTGATCCTAATATTTCACCCTGATGTATGATTAAGTATCATGCACTCGATCGTTTTCCTTTTACTTTAAAGCGTTTCCCTTGCTGACCCTGCTTGTCATAATTCCCTTGCCTTCGTTAACCATTTTTAATCAGTGCTATACTTTGAAAATAATCCTGTATAGATAAATCTTTATGAGATCACACGTATTAACACACTTTGGAAATCGGTTAAATGGGCATTTACAATAGAGATGACAGAAATTACGCCTTAAATCAATATCCACTAATTATTCCGCATCTCCAGAGCTCGACGTGAATTCCCCGTGGAATAATTCCATTTATCTTCTATATACTGCCGCTGATGACCGAGTCAGGGTCTTTGCTCACGTCATATCCAATACACTTTATAAATCCTCATTTCATTGCACAGGAAATCATTCTCCGGCAAATTTGACCAGCAAGCGTCGAGGGATAACTGACGGTTAAATGGTCATTGCAATGACAAAATTCACTTTCATAACAGTGTTTTTGCCTAACTTTTAAGAACTTCACTTGCTAAATGCGTAGTACAATAAAAGATAAACTGAATGGGTAAAATGAAGCATATATTATTGAATAACTAATGAACAAAAATAAAAACGTGACATTCACGTGCCCCCGAGTCAGAAAAAAAATCAGGCTTAAAAATCATTTTCATTTAGGAATAAGTAATCAGTCGCATAAATTTTAAGATTCTTTTGATGAAGCAGTTTTTAGGCCATTTATAATGTTACGAGGGTTACTTTTCTTTTTTCATTGCTCAACAATAAACAGTTACTAAATTTAAAGTTAATTAAAAACCTGCTTAAGAGATGAACATTCTGTTGAACATAATTGAAACTATTCATTCTACTCTGAAAGGATTTTTCTGAAATAAGAAGGGAAACTACAATTCAGGACACTATGAAGTCACAAAACAATTTCATTGGAGTTTTCAACTGATGTCTGTTAACCCGAAATAGCGCAAATCAACATTAAATCTTTGCTAGTTTGGCAACAACTATCAAATAAAAACTCTGAATTTTTACTTTTGTACAGTGAATTTTTCAACATGCACATACGTATTCAAGTTGGTATGAATCTGTTTGGTGTAACATCGACATGGGTACGACGTTGTTAAACACTTGTGTAAGTTGCGAAAATTCTGAAATATTCGCAATAACTAAGAAATACATGAGCAGCAGGATAAAAAGATGATTTAAGGTAGATGGATACGGAATAGAATTATTGGCAGGGCGTTCAAACTATTATACCATCTAAATAACCCAAAAACCTATAAAACATTTGGATAAGAAAAAAAAATCACCGTTTTGTTTTTCTAAAAAACAATATTTTGTATTATTACATACGTTTTTACACATTTTCCATTAAAATTTATATATCTAGCACATGAATGCACTTTCATATCAGCAAGTCATATAATCGATAATACAGGATATTTAAAACAATTGATTGATTGATTGATTTGATACTTAACGTCCACGTTAAACAGCTATTGTCATGTCGGGACGGTCAGTTAACCTAACCACACTATTCCTGGGCAGGCTTAGACCTCCTAAGCGGTTAACCAGTACTAAGTGCACGTACTTTCGCCAGTAACTGACAACTGCCCTTATTGAATCAGCGGAAGGAGAAACGAAAGTATTTGGCCAGACTGGGTTTCAAACCTTGGACCTCTGACTTACGAGTCAGGTGCCCTACCGATTGCGCTACGCGGCCCGGTATATTTGAAACAAATTGGTAACAAAAATTGCAGTTATCTTGTCAATAAGTATATTTTGACATCCTTTAAAGTCTCCATAGTCCTATCAGCGGTGAAAACGCCTTAACGCAAATCATTGTAAAAAGCGGTTCAACCTTCCCGTTTGGTAATAAAATGTGGGTTGGTGTGCATATATTGTGTCATATAACTGGCAAAAAGTAGAGAAAACAAGTTTTTGAAAAATAACAAATCGCTCCACAGAATACAATTTCATGCTCTGGTTTCCCGTCTAGCAATGCTATATAAACATAGGCGGAAAAGTGATTGGGATTCCACGCCTGTACATTGTATTTTTACCATTTTATGAAATCGAAAGTAGGTCATTTTAGTTGCCAACTAAAATGACCCAAATACGTTTTCAAACACTTTTTTACATGAAACTCAGGGATGTTTTATTTGTTTAAAAGTAAAAAGTATGCAAAGACCAGGAACTGAAACAATCAAAATCCAAATCCAGCCCTCAAACCATAGTTGGAAACAACTAAGATTACAAATAACCAAGATACAGAGAACATATGGCCAACCGAGTGAGAAGCTTGTTCCCAAAAGGTGGCCACTCAGCAACCCAAACCGAACCAAAAATAATAAGAACATACATAAGGTAAAACATCACAGAAACTCTGACACCAAAAACAGGCAACAGAGAACCACAACAGAACTACCGCCTTGGAACGGTCAGTAATGAATTACTGGGGGGCTTAAATCGATTTTACAGGTCCAACCTCACCCTCAGTTTCTGAAGTGGTACAAAACATTTAGTTGGTTGTGTAATCACGGTCATATACATTGGCGAAACTATACTGAGAAGATTGCAGCGATACCTCATGATAAAATTTTTCATGCTGATAGAGCAATGGGGCAAAAATGCAAAACAATTGAATTTCATGAAAAACGTCATGGAAAAGTATATTCAATCGATGGGGCATGCTTATGCATATTATTTTAGTAAAACTTACATTGTATGTTACAGAATAAAAAAAAAGAAAAAAGAAAAAAAAACATTTCACTGTTTCGTTTCCTAGAAAAACAATGTTTAAGTTAAAAAATACCCCCAAAACAGACTGCCCAATTTTTGCACCTGCTGCAAGCACAGCCGGTCCTTGTCCTACCATTCATTTTCCTGTTATTCGGTTCTACCATGGGGCAATGCCTACAAAAATGCGCAGATAGAATGGCAAATGTGAAGACCTTGGTCATTCTGGTTCCTAAGGAACAGTCTGATCTCGGTTTCGACTGTTTGTACCGACCTATTTGCCCTGAAACTTAGGATCTTTACGGTAGACATTATTAGTGTGTGTTAAAACTGTATATACTTCACAGCTGATCGATTTCATCATTAACAATAGCTCTCTTTGGTTTTAAAAAAAGAAAGTACAGAGTCGTTCCGTTTACGACTTGCTTAAAACATAGATCATGTTCTTAATTAAATCTATTCTGCATCCATTAGCTCTAGCCCTTGTGCGTCTTTTAATTTCCTGCCAGTACTTGTGCATTTGTTTTTTAATTTATTGCTGTCCAACTATGTCCTTTGTGGACTTATATGCTGGCCAGGAAGCAAATACCATAGCGGCAGGACTATAAAGCTATCAACTTCGGTTGTTTTCAATGTTCATATATAAGCAAGCGGTCAAAGTACCACAATCATAAGTTCGAACTCATAAACCATACTTACTGAATACGAAATATTTACATATACAGACACAGAGATGTGATAACACAAAAACAGAGTTGTGATCAGATGCTTGCGAAATGTACCAAAATGAATAATGTCGCTGAGTCCAAACTAGTTTGGAAAACACATATTGGTCATGTGTCGGCTGCCAACGCACATTCCCCAACAGATGTTATCGGTGATATAGAGCAACCGCAAGTATCAGATAAGAGATGTTTGTACCACAGAAGCAAAGACAAAAAAGGTGCTCCCCCACGAGCTACTTCAGCTCCGATCGCCCACTATAGACGACAGTCATGGCCATCAGAAAGAGGCCGGACTCAGCATGAATATATTAAGTCTAAAAAAATCTAAAGTTTTAAGAAATATACACCCGATTGTGTCTGTGGTTTAAAATAGAATATATAGTGAGGGAAATAAATTTAGCAAGTTATTACAAATCAACGTATAATTCAGATAAAAAGTGGGAAATTGTATTTTTTCCGCTGTGTAAGGTATCTTTTTGGATATCAGAAACCCAAAAATTAAGGTCGAAAATTTATTTATAGAGCAGAATCGCGTCGCATTTGTACCCAAGGGTTAAACCCAAAATGCCATAAATCTTTTATCCAACTCGTCTTTTCTCAGGCGCTGTTTCAACTTCAAATCTTATATCAGAGCAAATTTGCGGCAGTGTAGACATTCGTGAACAAGGACACAGTGTTGTGGGCTAAAAGATTGTTACCATGATAAACGTAAATGTGCTTATGACGCCGTCAAAATTTTCATTCATAAAGCAATTGAGACTAAGCAAAAGTCACCGTTTACGAATTGTTCCAAAATCTTGAACCAAACTGCAATGGCGTGGCCTATAAATGACCAGAACTCTTTCAAGTAATTTGTTGCTGTGAATTGGCAGAATTAACCACACCAGGTCGACAGTTACGTCATTCTGATGTCAGTTTTTAAAACCATCGAAGATCCTCTTGACACCAGCAAAATTGAACTTAAAGTTTCTCTTCTCTAAGTGCGCATAAGGGTCATTGTATATCTACAGATTTTGTATATTTCCGTCATCACGTTAACTTGACGCCTCCATTCAAATCTTGAAAGGTTCTGGTCGTTGCCATAAAACAAATGGATTGCCTGAGGGAATCTTTTTGCATGATAGTGTTTCTTAAGTTGAAAGTAATAAAGTGCAAAAAGATTTGAGCTGAAACGCCAACTGATAATGTTTAAAAAGGCGGTTGAATTTTCGGCAAATCAACGTCAAACTTACATGCCCCATTGCCGGCTTCTTATGCATTTATTTGCAAACTCATTTACGGTTAACTTGTTCAAGAACCCCGTTAAAACCTTAAGAAGCAATATGACAATTTTCTTTGTTTAATTGTTTGTCAGCCCGCGCAAAGAGTGAATTCATTTAAAATGACGTCAAACGTGCGTTAAGTCGCCTTTTTCGTCCAAGTCTGATGTAATCCAGGGAATACTATTCCTAAAGATAATTTAACAACACTTTGGAAAATCGCTAAATTTATTTCTCTCAGTATACATTACTATATGTGTCTAGTGTGCTTTATTTTTTGGTATGGTTTTGGTGTTTGTTGTATTGGTGTACGATTCGTCTCGTGTTTCGTGACTGTGTCTGTTATCAAGGATTCATTTTTTTTCATTTGCGTTTCTTTTTCTTCTAGATGGGTTGTTGTGTTTTAATTGGGTTTCTTCGTTCATATTTTTACTTCGTTATATTGCACATTATTGACATATCCTCGTTCCCTCAGATATCGCACTTTAATCTGACTACATAAAGTGTATGGTATAATGAGATTTCTGTTTTCCTCTTTATCTTGTTCGTTTTAAGATATTGGCACTCTTAACTCTTGTCGTAAATTATATCACTTTTGATTAGAAAGATTTTAACCCCGGTGTTAGATGGGGTCGTAATGACATTAGATAAAATGACAACGATTTCGAAATTAAATGCCATTGTTTTTAGCCTCACTGCATTCTATTAAATGAATGTGCGCGGCTATGCTACCGTACTTTTTTTCGGTTATACGAAGGAGGTTTTCCTGTCCACATCGATCTAAAAAAACAGATCCGTCTTATTAGCCGGATCTAAATTGCCCTGATTGTTTAGGAGGAGAAAAAATCAACTTATAGCAGACTTCTTAAGGCTGATTTAGATATTTGGGTCCACTCTATAGAAAAGGAAGACCCTGTTATATAGCCTAATTAATACGGTATGCATACTCGGACTAATATATATGAAACCTTTTTGGAATAATCGATTTTGTAAAATGTTTTCTGTAGATAGGGCATTGTGCATTAGTACTGTCACCCAAAGATAATTTGTTTCCCGCGCAAATGGCCTAGCACAACCATTTAAGGATAATAGGTAAAACATGCAGTTAGCGGCCCTCAGTCAATTATCCGACGGCTTGGAAATTAGTATCAGGTTTATATTTTTAATTTACCATCGATAATCCAGTGCGTACATGGCTGAGTGGGTAAGTGCGAGCAACTTCCTTCACTTTAATGCAACACAATACGAGTTCGAATCCCTCCCGCAAACAGTTTTTTTTTCAAAGCCAGTTTTCTTCTTAAGAGCACTTGCTTCTTTTTTAGAGAACGCTTTATAAGTTCTGCTGAGTTTTCTGTGTAATACAATTAACACAAAAGAAGTAAAGTAAAAAACATTATTCTAACGGACAATTTCCAAAACCTTTAAAGTGACGTGTGAAAGAGCACTTAACTTGGTAAAACTTCCATACATATTATGCAAAAAACAGTTTCATGTAAAACCATGTTAAGGCAACATCAAACGGAAAACTGAAAACGCTAAAGTTCGTTTAATGTATAAACTAACTGACAAATATTTTCACTAGTGCATACCGATTACACTAAGTTGGTAATAGCCATATATCTATACAATTTAAGTCAATGATAGCACGGAAGAAGGCATTTTCCAAGGCTGTGTAAGCACCTTTACCCATAATGACATATATTAGAACTGTTAGAAATGTTCAGTCGATATTAATTCTAAGCCCATAATCACCTGATTTTCAAAGCAAACTTTTAACAAGCACTAATCAAGATAAGAAAATCTGATAGTGTCTTCGATGATCTAATGAATATCAAAGGAAGCACTAGGTCCTTTCGTTTAATCTCTTAAGTCACAGGTGTCTATATAATTAGCTCTCTGAAATTTGTTTCAAAACTGAAACATGACTAAGCTGTAAACCGACGAAAACAGTTTGATCACAAATGATAGAGGACATTTCCGTGTACACTCATACCTTTTAAATATAGATATATCTCAACATTAATTCAATTTGAATAGTACATGTATAACCCGCATCATATAAACTGAAGGATAAATTTACAAGAAGCATAATAATAATAAAAGGAAATGAAGGTATCTAGGCAGCTTTTTCTGTCCTAAAACAATGTTTATGTTTAACTTTTCTCAAAATATATCAGTTATTTTACGCTACATGATACTGCTTGAGTGGCATCTGAACTTGTTGAGATTGTTCAATATCATTATAATGATAAAGAATCACAGATCATGTAAACATCACAAAGCACAATAGACCAAACACATAATAAGGAAGAATGGACAGAAAAATAACAAATCCACTATTCCAGACACGCTCAGTCTAAGAAAGAATAATCGCCAGAGGGATTAAAGAGATCATTAAGGGATAAGTTTCCATTTTGTTCATAAACACATATGTTGTGACCACCATTAGAATTGCTTCGCCAAGACGGTTCTAATGAGGGGTTGCATCATGTCTTTTCGGCAAGAAATAAAGAAGATTATCTCAGAATTATCCTCAAAATCCTACCTTATCTGGAGCTCTGAACCACACACCAATACAACAAAAAAAAAATACATATGACACAATTTTAGGTATCCACTTCTACCTTAAGCAACAAAAATAATAAAAAAATAAAAAGAGCAGCTCCTACAGGTGACCGACCACAAGGTCAGCCCAATATCATCATTTGAACGTTCTTGACGGCACTTGAGTACTCGATGCTACATAATAAGTCTCAGAAAATCGGTTCTCCAAAAGATGATTTAAGCGATTATACCGTAAATGGGCGTGGCTGCCATGTTGGTTCTTTTACCTGGACCGTTTCAATGAATTAACGTTTCCTGGAGGCTCTTTATGAAATTTGGTGGCTTTTGAGGAGACGTTTAACATTTTTGAAATGTGAGATACATGGGTCAAAATCAGAGAACGACCTTGACTCTTGTACTTACAAATCTTCATGTACTTACTAATAAGCCTACCAATAACAATTTTAGGCCAAATCTTGAACAATTTACATGAAATCTTGTGTTCAAGCATTTTATGCCCCCCCCCCCCCCGCCATGAAATGGTGGAAGGGCATATAGATTTAACCCTGTATGTATGTATGTATGTATGTATGTATGTATGTATGTTACCGAAATCGTGTCCGATCCATAACCTTGGACAGCATGATAGGATTAAAAAATTATTTGGCAAAAATGATCGTTATGACAAGACGGTGTGTCACGTGCAAGAACCATGTCGCTATGTCAAAGGTCAAGTCGCACTTAAACTTTGTACATAGGCTTCGTGTCCGATCCATAACCTTGGACTGTATGGTGGAATTCAAAAATTATTTGGCAAAACTGATCATTATGACAACACGGTATGTGGCATGCAAGAACCATGTCGCTATTTTAAATGTCAAGGTCACAGTCTACACTTAAACTTTGTACATAGGCTATAATGCCATATGTTCGTGTCCGATCCATAACTTTGGACAGCATAAGTAGCAAAAATGATCATTATGACAAGACAGTGTGTCTCGTGCAAGAACCATGTCGCTATCTCAAAGGTCAAGGTCACAGCCCGCACTTAAACTTTGTATATAGGCTCTAATGATATATGTTCGTGTCCGACCCATAACTTTGGACTGCATTATGGGATTTAGATATTATATGGCACAAATGATCATCATGACAAGATGGTTTGTTGTGTGCAAGAACCATATGTCTATCTCTAAAGTCAAGGTCACATTCTGCACTTAAACTTTGTACATAGGCTATAATGAAATATGTTCGAGTCCGACCCATAACTTTGGACTGCATGGTGGGATTTAAGATAATTTGGCACAAATGATCATTATGACAAGACAATGTGTCACTTGCAAGAACCATGTCACTATCTTAAAGGTCAAGGTCACAGTCCGCACTTTAACTTTGTGCATAGGCTATAATGAAATATGTTCGTGTCTGGTTCATATTTTTTTCTGCTTGGTGGGATCACAAAATTAATTTGCATAAATAATTGTCATGACAAGATGGTGTGTTGTGTGCAAAAACCACGCTGCTAGCTTGAAGGTCAAGGACACAGTCAGCACTTTAGCTTTGTGCATAGGCTGTAGTGAAATTTTGTCCTGCATTATGGGATTTCAAAATTAGCGGGTATAAATAATTATCATGACAAGTTGATGTGTCACATGCAAAAATCATATCGCTAGCTCAAAGGTCAAGGTCACAGTCTGCACTTAAACTTTATGCATAGGTTTCAGTGAAACATCTTTTTGTCCTGTCTATACCTTTATCCTGCATGGTGGGATTCAAAACTATATTGCATAAATGATAACCATGACAAACCCCTAGCTTGGAGGTCAAGGTCACACTGCGCATGTAAACTTTATGTATAGGCTATAGTGAAAACATTTTTGTGTCTGGCATAATACTTACTCCTGCATAGGTCGTTTTGATATTTCACGTCTCTTGATTTGCCATTCTGCCTCTATGAAACTAGTTATCCTACAAGTGCCAGTAACTTAATCAAGATGTCATCTTACTCAAGGCACTAGCCCGGGGCATCCGCGTCCTATGGACACATTTCTAGTCCCATTTAAGAGCAACAGAAAGCAAATTTGACTATGATATAAAAATGGTCAATGTCAATCCACTGTCATTATTTGCAGAAACTTAGTAGTAAACCCAATGCTATATACCAAGTGTCAGGGCCATTGGTCTTTTAGTTCTGGAGAAAAACATTTTTAAGTTTTTTTTATCTTTTATAGGCATGGCAGCCATGTTGGTTACGTGAGCTGAACTATTTTGTTCCATGAATCCCTGGAGACTTTATATGAAATTTGATTAGGATCGGTCCCGTTGTTTTAGAGCAAAAGTCATTTAAAATTTTGGACGGACTACGGAAAGACGTCGACGCACGGAGACGTAGCCTACCTATTCTATAAGCTCCCCCTGAGCCTCCGGTTCAGGTGAGCAAAAATCTTCTCCTCCAGAACAAATTGGCCTTGAAAAGAGGTGAATAGCATTGTTTACCCGAGTTTTACCAGGATTGTTCAAAGAATGACCTTAGGTTGATCTTGACCTCGTTTATACAGTCATCTAAATGAGTACATGAAGATTTGTGAGTACACGAAGTCAAGGTCATTCTTTGACCCTTGATCAAGGTCTCATATTTCGACAATTTTGTACAGGTCCTCAAAAGCCACTATGACCAAATTTCATATTGAGGTTGCAGGGCTTTTGGGAACGAAAATTTGTTTAAGCGGTCCAGGTCACATGACAAAACGACCGCCACGCCTTCATACGTTTAAAACTTTAAGAACGTTTCACTCCAGAACCAACGGACGGATTGCCTTTAAACTTCATGGGAGACCTGAGAACTACAGATATTGTTCAGTGATGTCCTCGGGTTGACCTTGAGTTTTTGCGGCAAGGTCAAGTTTGCTTCTAAGTAATTTCATGTGAGAAAATGCTTTAAGTTCATGGAACTTGTAGGATATTAAGGTGCAATAGTTCATGAGCACAGTGAACTAAATGAGTACATGAACATTTGTTTCAATAATAAAGGTCAAGGTTATTATTTGTCCTTCAATCTAAGCCTCTCATATAATTTTGACAGTTTCAAACTATCGGGTTAGTTCAAATGATGACCCTAGATTTACCTTTGACCCTTTTTTCAGGTGAGTGATTAAAGTCCTCATGGCCCTTTTGTTTAATTAAAACATAAAATAGGTGAATATAGAATGTTGTTTCATGTGTCTGAAATAACTTGTATTTTAGCTTTTTACCGCAACGTAAGTCAGGGCTAGGATTAGGTGCCTTTTAAAATCACTTTAGGGTAGGATTTGGAAATCGATCATGTTTGTTCCTGATTACTGCTTTTTGGTCTGCGCCAAGTGATTTATTACTGACGGTGTCAATGCAGTGCTCCTGTTGCGGTTCATTCTAATCTTTTGTCGGCTTTCTGTTTGTCTGTGACTTTTTATCTCAATATTTAGGAGAGCCTCGTGGCCATTTTGTGGAAAGGACTGGCCTCTTGCTTTTGTTTGTCTTCTTTTTCTTTGTGTACGGTTTTTATTGTTTGTTGCACTCATCTGAGCCGCAACACGACAGAACCAACAAAGTGGCATGTACGCCAAGCGCAGACTCAGATCAGCCTGGGCAGCCGCCCAGAGTCTTGGCTTTGCGCTTAAAGAGTGGCTAAGTGTCTAAGCTAGCTCTCCGCGGATAGCGAGGTATCTGATCAGACTGGGTGGAAGCACAGGCTGATATGAGTCTTCGCTGTTTGCACATACCAGTTTCTTTGTTTTGTCGTGTCGTGGCTCATTTGGTTTTTAAGTTAGGATGTGGATAAAGATTGTGGTGATTCCTTCTTATTTGTCGTCTCATCTACATTTATTTGATTGTGCCAGTCATCCGTCTTCTAGATGGTTAGTGTAGAACAGTGGTATTTGTAAGTACTGCGCCGTTAAAGCGTGGTAAGATTCGGCATTGCATAAACGCCTCTTCAGTCTGCCCTCCAGTTTTAGCTGCGCAACCCCCTGATACAACCACAATGTCTGTCTTTAAGTTATTAATAGTTCTTTGGTCTACCGTAGCTTGAATTTGTTGTTGTAAGTTGTGCATGTAGATCTTGTCGCTACCATGTCCAATGTCCAGGTTTGGAAACATACATGTGTTCGATGGGGATTAAAATGATCTGCTCTTCAGCGGATTGCGATTAGTCTGCTTGAAACAAGACGGTAATCCATGACAGCACCCTGCATCCATATGTCGACAAACAGCAGCAATAATGTTGTAGCGTTGTATCTATAATTCATATAAAACAAAAGACGGCTAAATCTACAAGTATGTACATGTACACGTTGTAGGCGTTACAGACCGTCAGAAATAGCAGTAGTCTTGAAAATCACAAAATTTGATTATGTGTGTTTATCGCTATTTGCTTTGGGATATCGTTAGACGTTCCCGGTTTATTTATCTTCTATTTACTTCATTGATGAAATTGTCTGACATCGATCGCATTATATTCCGCGTTAAATGATAGTTTTGTAGCAATAACTGATACATTTTCATGGCTGATTAGATAGCAACTTGAAAAGTACATATGTTTACGTTTTGTATTCTTTTCCAAGAAAAGGTTTCGAGCGATGAAGGATGGAATTATTTACGAAGTCGACTGTCTCCTCTGTGCATGCCCTTTCTTACTGGATATTAAATTAAAATGTTTACTTATATTTGTCCGCACAGATATGCCAAAAATAAATAAACTCAGACGATTCACTCTATCACCCATTGCAAAGATTTCATAAGAAAACCTCTTTTCTACAATCTGTTAGCATGTCAAATAAATTATCATTAAAACTTGACTGTGACCTCAAAAGAAGATAGTGAAAGATTCAAAGGCATTTGGCCTGTCTGTTTCAATTAACGTTTTGTACACATTTTCAGCAAGGATTAGATATGTTTCTAATTTCTTCACAATACATATGTTGTCACCCTCGTGCTGACCTCGATCAGCTTCTGCATAACAGGTCTATACCATTCGCATAAGACAAATTGGTATTTTTCCTTAAAATGAAATAAAATGATAAAAATAAACTTGACCAGAGAGCCTTTAATTGACAAATGGATTCATCTATTTAATTAGGACAGTGCATTTCGTTGGGCATAAATGGGTTAAGAAAATTATATTTAAGTTATACTAATAAATGCCCCCCTGCATCTTTTCCAAAAATAATGTTATACTGTGTTGAATTTCCAATCTCCATGTTTTCCATCAATTTTACAAAGGAGAATTACATGAATTCCTAATAGTTTCACTGGAGGACGCAGCTCTGCCAAATGGGGTTCACTTTTTCAGGAAAGAATTTGCTCCTAGAGCAGCAAATTCTTTCCTTTAAGAGTTGACCCATATTGAGAAGGGTCAAAAAAGAAAAATAATCAACTGATGGTAATGTGCACAACTCGTGGTGAATGTAGAATAATCAGTTTCTGGTGCCAGAAGGAATGTATGGAAATTTGGTCATTTCTTGTAGAATGATGCATATTTTTATCAAACTACCATGTGGTTAAGAGTTATGAGCAATTTCACTCACTGACTACAGCGGAAGGACAAGCAGACTGATGGACTTGCACAGCGATTAAAGTGCACACATGTGGGTCGTGCGATACTGTTTAGACTTTCGTCACCGTTTTGCATGCCGATGGCTGGACAATGTTAAAATACATAAGTATACAAAATTTGAACCATATATACCACGGGGTTCAAGAGTTATGAGCATTTTCACTACATGGCCGTAAATTTGCAACTTGTGCTCAGCAAAGCCTCGTCCATCAAAAAAGACGGTTATGCATGTGAGTCGTTAGATAATGTTGACATGTATAAGCATGCACAATTTTATCAAAATATAGAATGCGGTTCAAGAGTTATAAGCGTTTTCGCTTACTGATAACGGACGGACGGACGGACTCACAGAGTGATTATAGTGCAAACCTGCAGGTTGTGCAATAGAACTTCTTTATCTGAATGCATATTCATTCCCATTAATTGTATTTATTAGATGTATTTGGGCAGACGCCGTTTACCACTTTTTAGGCTCTTAATACACCCCAGCCCCCTTTCTTAAAATGCAACGCCCCGGGGGCCTTTAATAGGATTAATATGGTAGACAAAAATATGATTTTATTGCAAAATGATGTCACTATTCTTAGAAATGATATTTATGTTCCAATTTTAAGAGACAAAAATACTTGCTATGCATATCATGTTTTTTTCTAATAAACACCCCTCTCTTATATAAAACACCCCACTCACTTTTTCAGTAAAAAGAATGGCCAAACTCTAACAGAGCTTGCTTTAGACCATTAAACTGGCTTTTTTGGCCCAAACTGTGTCTCCAGAATTCTGTTTATAGGACTTGTAAATTGCAATGCCCAGATATGTTTATTAGAAGAAATATGGTAGATCAGTATTTATAGCCCGGCTCTGAAAAAGTGGGGCTATACTGGATTTGGTCTGTCCGTAATTCCGTAACTTCGTAATTCTGCAAGACTTTTTCTGTCACAGTTTCCACCTTGGTATACATATGAACAATGAGTTGTATCATGGGATTAAGAATTGGACTCAATGCTCTTATTCTTCCCTTCGTTTGTCCATTTTTTCTGTCTTTTCAGGGTAAATTTGTGTCACAGTTTTCTCAGAAACTGTGCAAGCTTTGTAGAATCTTCAAGTTTGGTACATATATATGCAGAATGAGTGATTGTGTTGTGGGATTGAGACTCAGGCTCATTGCTATTATTCTTCTAATTTTTATTCATTTTTCTTTCTTTCCCTATGTTGCATGTTAGGGCGCGTTTACACGAGCAAAGTTTCTATGTCACCGAAACTTTAACCAAGAAAGTATGACAAACATTTTGCGTTTACACGGAGCAAATTATTTGTTAAAGAAAATGTGCCATAGAATCTTTGTCACATAAACTTTGGCAATGAAATATTTGCTGCAGTGTTCACACGACCAAATATTATTCGTCAAAGTTACCTGCAGCGGTGAAACAAAATCTTTGTCACATTTTCCACGCTTATAGCAATGTTTTTTGTTACATAATCTTTAGCAAAGTTCTCCGTTTACACGGACAAATTTTATTTATCGAAGTAACTTTACCATATATATTTGTCAAAGAAACATCGTCATATTTTGGCGTTTACACGGGCAATTTTTTCTGTGCCAAACCTATTTTGTCATAGAAACTTTGCTCGTGTAAACGCGGCCTTAACATTGAAATGCATGTAAACATTGAAAGTTTGTGTGAGAGTTGTTCTCAGAAATTAATAAAACTAGAATCTTGAACATAGTATACATATCGTGGGATTGAAAAGCGGGTTCGTTGCTCTTATTGCTCTTGAAAACCTGCAAAGTTTCAAAAAAGGCGTTCAGAAGGGGTTGCAAACACAAATTCTAGGTCCAAAAGGGGTGTGACTCCTTCAAAAAGGATTGAATCAAAAATCCAAAACCACATCCAAAACCACATGCGCATCTTCATACCAGAGCAAGAAACCCTGCAAAGTCTCAAAAAAATTGGAAGAGGCGTCAAGGAGGATGCAGACACAAACTTTTTATATGGAAAAGTCCAAAAGGGCTTTAACTCTGTCAAAAATGATTGAAGATCCAAAACCACATGCGCTGCTGCGCATCTTCATATCAGAGCAAGAAACCCTGCAAAGTTTCAAAAAAATCGGATGAGGCGTGTAGGAGGAGTTGCAGACACAAGATTTGGGACGGACTGACGCACAGATGCATGGACACACGTACAGAGTCACATTTACCAAGGGACGCGCTCACGCACGGATAGACATAGGTCATTACTATAGTCCCCCTACACCTAAGTCGGGTGACAAAAATACCAGCCTTTTATTTTTTTTTATAAAGGATGAAACGGAATTTGCTGGATGCATAAAGTGTTAAATTTGATACTGGGACATCTGGAGAATAATTAATTGTGGAAAGTAGTATTAGATAATGATGACAGCTAGCTGAAAACCACAAGATTATTTCAAGGATTTATTGCCTCCCAAACCGGGAGAATTTCTAGCAATAGGTGATAGAGTGGATTATATATTTAAACAAAAGATACGATGATGTTGATCAACATAGTGTTCTCAGCCTCTTTCCTCCTGCTGTTTCTAATTCCATAATTTCCTTAGTAAGTAGTAAAATTTTGCACTTGATCATTTGAGCCGCGACGCGACAAAACCAACAAAGTGGTTGTGCGCCCAGCGCAGACTCAGATCAGCCTGGGCATCCGCCCAGTCTGATCAGAGTCTTCGCTGTCCGCATGGAGGTAGCTTAGTCCCTTAGCTACCCTTTAAGCGCTTAGCAAAGAGCCTGATCAGACTGGATGGATGCCCAGGCTGATCTGAGTCTGCGCTGGCCGCACAACCACTTTGTTGGTTTTCTCGTGTCGCGGCTCATTTGTTATTCAGAAGGATACGTACGAGTATTTTGTACAAGAAAGTTGTTGTTGTGTTATTGTTTAACGTCCATGGTAAACAGCTATGGTCATGTCGGGACGGTCATTTAACCTAACCACACTGTTCCTGGGCAGGCTTAGACCTCCTGAGAGGTTAACAAGTACGAAGTGCACTTATTTTCACCAGTAACTGATTACTGTACAAGCGAGTTGAGAACCTAAGTGACAAGAATGCCTCATATATCAAATGAAACAAAGTCATCTTATTCATTTTAATTTCGAACAGACAATTGAACCGCGAAACGAGAAAACCAAGAAAGTAGCATGTGCGCCCAGAGAAGACTCAAATCAGTCTGGGCATCCGCCCAGTCTGATCAGTCTTCGTGGTCCACATGGAGGTAGCTTTGATCCTTAGCTACCCTTTTGCACACAGCGAAGACTCTGGTCAGACTGGGGGGATGCCTAAGCTAATCTGAGTCCTCGCTGGGCGCACATGTCACTTTGTTGGTTTTGTCGTGTCGCGGCTTAAATGTGCTTGTATAGCACAAATAATACTTAACTATAGAATTACCATAACGAAAGATCACATAACCCTTTAAAAAAATCTTTCGTTAGTTGTTTCTGCTAAGCACATACTGCCTTTTTTTGCCATGCTACAATTGTTTAGTCATGCTCTTATTCTAGATATCGCGTATCTACATGTCGTATGCATGTACAATTTACAGTCTCTCTGATCATAGTTACTTTGAATCCAAGGTAAATTTAGAGCTATTGGCTATCACTCGCGCTCAGACAGTTATGAAAATTAATGGTGAAAATTACAATTTCATGACATAATTCAGGTTGAGTTTCATGGGGCCTAACCCACTGGTCTCATTATCTTAAAATGAAGATTTTGACCCCGGCTTAGGTTCTGATTTTCAGTTGAATGTAAAATTGATCTATATTGTCACCAAACTGTATAGTCAAAACAAGCCGAGGCTGAGTAGCACTGGGACTTACATAGCAGTTTCATACCCGTTTTATATGCTTCTTTAGAAGTTGGTTCGTCGGTTGGTTGTTTTGGGTTTAACGGCCCTTTGAGATTGTATTTCAGTCTCTATGAGACCGTCTCCTAGAGAGACGGAGAAAGAAGAGAAATAATAGACGAGAGAAACAATGTCCAAACAGCTCCAACCTGCACTTATTGCCAGCACAGTAGGCCCTTGTCCTACTATTATCTAAATTAGTAGGACACCCTTGCACTGGAAATTACACACAGCACCATCGCACCACCCAACCACCCGCTCTTTAAAAGTAATGAAATTAAGGGGTCAATAGACAAGTGTATAATAATGTGTACATGTATAATAAAAACACACTAAAATGCAGGCAAATGGAATATATTTTACAGACATTAAATCTTAAACAGTGAGTCGAAGGATTTCGTCAGAAACAAGGGTTCTTGTATTTCAAGCATTTTTCGTTTGCCGAAGGGTCAGAACGGCGACCGATGATCAGTATGTTTAACGTAGAGCTATGCAATTAGTGTAACTCTCAAAGTCTGCACATCCTATCACTTCAACTGGTAAATATCTTGCAATGTTTATTGCTAATGATGTGAGGTTAATCCCATTCCAAACATGTTATTCAATGACTTCATACACCGGCTCTTGTGTGTGTCTGTGAGATTTGACTGTAGTTAGTATTTGCCAGTCCCGGGGAAAACTTATTATCAGTTTTAAAGCTGCATATGACCACAGGTTTATGAGACTTACTTCACTAATGCAGAAGATCAGGTCCTTGAATTAATTGAAAATCTGCAAGTTTAACCGTAACTACACAACCAGAAAACAAATTCTGTGAAACTAAAAGTAAACTGTAAACAAATCATTCACTTCGGCGGGGAGTATAAATTCATCGAATTTGCTTGTTACATAAGTTATTTACTGATGAGTTTACGCACCAGGTTACCATTCCAGGTCCCGAGGTTATAAAACTTTTTTCATGCTCAACTCAGCTGAGCATGAAATTTAAAATGCCCATTAATATAAAAATACCAAGAAATTCAGCATTTTTCAGGCTCAGATAAGCCAGGAAGGCTATTTTTTCTGCTCATAAATATTAAAATGCCAACAATTGTTGGCATTTTAAATTTTATGAGCAGAAAAAATTTCATGCTCAGCTGAGTTGAGCATGAAAAAAGTTTTATAACCTCGGGGCCAGGGTCGCAGGTACAATCTCCAGCTTCTCCGGGCTATCGGGTGAGACTTAAAGTCGATGTTCCCAACTCCGTTAGACATAAGTGTTGGTGGGACGCTTAACCTAGTTCACTCTCTTGTTACAACATCCCTTTTGGAACAGTTTTCTCGTCCAGAGAAGCAAACTTGACTTTAAGAAAATTATTCTTTTTTTTATAAAAAATGGGCAAAAATGTACTAAGTAAACCAATTTACCTAAAATAATTCAGAAAAAGATGGACCACTCACAGAATGAACAACACGAGAACCACAGCAACGGTCAGACGACTATGCGTGCTCCAAAATAGTGTACTTCTGACACCAGACCAAGAAGGCATGAGCGATGTTTTATATTTACGTGATTGCAAATGAAGGCATTCAACACTGTGTATAATCTTCTGTACGTTCTTTGCGTCAACCGGGTGCCGTTAGTAGATTATAGTTGTGATCTATGACTGTTCTGTACCGTGACCATTCCATTATTACTCTTATTAGGCTCAATCGTACATAAAGGGCCAGGCTTTATGTACTTACTGCAATGAAACTGGGTGAGTATTAATCGGAAAACAACAGATTATGCGACTATCCAGATGTCTATGTTCTGGTTGAACAATTAAACGAAATTCCAGAGGCGTGTTTCTATCGATTAAGGTTTTCACGGTGCCTTATTATTAATTTTGATCTGTTGTAACAGAATAAGCGATTGGGCTGTCGAATATTTTTAAATTCAACCTGTTTTCCGTTTAGTTTGCATATACTTAGCAATCAGCAGTCGCGTGAAATTTCAAATATCTCCTTGGGGCAGAAAACATTGAAACAGCGTCGCTTCAACGTCATTGAAACACACCGATGTCAATATGACGTTGTTCGACGTCGCACAAAAATAAAGCCGAAGTTGCTACAACATTGTTTGCCAACTTCTCAATAAGTCGTGAAATTTTAGAATACTTTAAGTCGAACATATTTCTTTGGTTAATTATAAATTCAAGTTTAGTCGTCTCAAGACGCGGCTCTATCTAAATCGTAAAATGAGCCGCGACACGACAAAACCAACAAAGTTGTTGTGAGCCCAGCGCAGACTCAGATCAGCCTGGGCATCCACCCAGTCTGATCAGAGTCTTCGCTGTGCGCATGAAGGTAGCTTGGACCCTTAGCTTCCCTGTAAGCGCTTCGCAGAGAGTCTGGTCAGACCTGAGTATGCGCTTGACGCACAACACATTGTTGGTTTTCTGGTGTCGCGGCTCAATCGTAAAATGCAGTAAAGCCGGTCTGACAGTGGCATCAATGGTCTTATCCAAATTAAATCTGCAACTCAGAAATGAAATGAAGGTTTCAGTTCTTGTGTTAAAATAACCAGTTTAGATCAGAATCGTCCGTACAATTTTCAGTGGATGAACGGTTTCATTGCTTGAAAGGCAGTTAACGATCAATTGATTGAACCTCTCTGCATCGTAACGAAGTTAACTTTTAACAACGTGTGAGAGAATGTTTCAAAGAAACAAGTCGGCCTTGTAAAAGTAAAAATTATAAGGTGATATGTGTTTCATTAAAGTCTGCAGATACACTTGTTCCATCCAGTTTGCCAGTCAGTGATACCCGATCGGTAAAATTCAACACCTTAGTTCCATAACCAACCCTACACAGCAGCAGTCAGCTCATCACCATCCTCAACTCCCCGGCCCTAAAGGTTTTTTTCAGACTGGGAAAGAAGTGGAAGTCGCTGGGAACTAGAGCTGGAGAATAGGGTGGGTGAGGGAGGTATTCGGTTCCACACTCGCGCACAGCTGCCATCGCAACTCGGCTCGTGTCGACTTTCATGCTGTCCTGGTGATGAGAATCTTACTTGGGGGTATATCTCTTCACTAAACAACTGAAGCCAGTAATATGATCATGTTGCTAGCTCTCTGTGACCCTCCGTACCCCCCTTGCACCCCAGCCACCCCCCACCCCCACCCCTCGATCCTACATGAGATTTGTGGCTAAGACGTACATCAGATGTGGTGCATTGTACATAGTATCGAAATGGAAACCAAAAAAATGTAAGGGTCAAAACTTTTTGATATCGCCTCTATACCAAAATTTTGCAGGCCTTAAACTTTCTTTTTATGCCTTACCAGTCTGTGAAGTTTGATTAGTTTTGCTTATAGGTAGTAGGTAGTTGCGAACATACGACTTGAAGTTGGAACAAGACTGTGAAACTGACTTTAAAGGAATGGGGATCTATATTTCTTGCCCTACACACTTTATATTCCCATGAAAACTCATTTGAATCTCTTGTGTAATTGTGAGCAATTGCGAATGGATGATCAGTGTCGGACAATTAATCGGACGGTGCAGTTTTTGTTGACATCCAATTGGGGGCATAAATTGTGTTTGGACTCTGTGATATCTATGCAAGGGGTCAAACAAACAACGCAAAATGATTTTGCCGGTGTGAACTTATAAGATAGGTTCAAAATACCAGTGAAGAAAATAGATACAGAAAAGAGATACAGTAAAGAACGCTCCTTGTTTACAAGTTAATCGTAATAAGCAAAAGTGGACTTCATCTGTAACACAAAATGATCATCCTTTCGGTTTAATTTTGTTTGGTAATACCAAGTTAAGGAAATATAAATCGAGTTTGAATGCTCTTAAGACAAACTTTGAGGTTAGCAAGAACATTTGTTCAATTACAGTGAAATTACAGACTGGAAATTTATACTAGGGCTAAAACACATTTAAGCCCAATACGACGAAACAAACAAAACGGCATCCGGCCAGTCTGATCAGAGTTTTCGCTGTCCGTATGGAGCTACCTCAGGCCTTCAGTTATCTTTTAAGCGCACAGCGAAGACTCTGGTCAGACTGGGCGAATGCCCATCATTTCTAACGTCATATCTCCCGAACTAGCCATCGTAGACGTAAAGTGGATCACTCATTTTCTTAATTAGATCAAGAGGAACACGTTGGTAACAAAATTTAAAGTGAAATTACAGAGTTTTTCGTTTCGCCACAAAACGGCTAGCGCTACATGACTGGGTGGCCGCGAAATATTTCAGCAGGTGCAGCTGCATGTATTTATTAACACACATCATAAGACTCCTAGACTTGTTGGATAAATAAATAAATACATAAATAAATGCATAAATATATAAAAGCGCAGTCCATGACACCAAGATGTCCGACTCGCTGTCGTGTTGTCATAGAGTTTAGTTGTGGTAGCAGATTTTCATCACTTAAAAATTTTGACTATAAAGCTATTGTTTTTGTAGAAATTTTCTTAACTTGAATCAATATCAATATGATAAACAGATCATAACATGAGTTTTTCGGTATCACCCGATTTATCAGCCCTGGACCAATATCGAACCTCGGGCAAGCCCTCGGTCCGATATTGGAATCTCGGGCTGTTAAATCGGGTGATAACGAAAAACCCATGTAATAATCTCTATGTAACTGAAACTTTTGAGTCAGTTTGATATCGAAAAACCCATGTAATAATCTCTATGTAACTGAAAATTTTGAGTCAGTTACGCAATGACATATAATATCTTATATACACATGTATATAACTTGCTTCTCTATTTGTCTAGACCTGTATTGAAAGACGTTGAAGTAAATAAATACAGAAATGTACATTTGTTGCACTAATGTGTTAAAGGTACAGCTATAGAATAAAATAAGTGTTGCCTAAGTAAACCCTTATACATGCAGAAGTACAAACTGGGACATCTCATTCCAGGCCAGTTCCTGTTTCTTAGTAGATGCATTAGTTTTAGCCCAAAAGAAATAAAATGTAGTTCAGAGCCAGCAAATAAGTTGTTGATGTTAAATGCAAAGTCTAGTGCACTTACAAATACATGTATAACGCGAAGTCTGGATAACGTCAAAAGTTTGCGACAGTATATTCTGCGATATACTGTCGCAAACCCGCCGTCATTATGAAACGTTGTTTCTCAGTGGCTGATATCTGGCTTTACGCCGCCGAGTGAAAGCGTTTGCTATGGGTGCAAAGTAGCACACCTTTAAAGGCAAAAAATGTGAAAAGTGCATTAAAATGGGGATAACTGTACTGAAAGTTGTCATTGTGGAAGGTAAATCGTCGGTTTTATGGACGGAAATTCCGTTTTACGGCTGCGCAGGCGCGTCGCCGTAAAACGAAATTTCCGACCATTAAACCGACGATTTACCTCCCCAAATGACAATTTTGAGTATAGTTATTCCCTTAACGGAGAAGATTAAAAAGGGAATTATGAGGAACTGACACAATCGTTTACCACAGCCTGCGGAAAATGAAAAATGAAAACGGCGCATCATGCAGAACAAGACAAGCGAAAATCCAAGAGATCAGCTCTCTCCAAGTAGACGGCTGTGAGGCTATTCTAAACATGTACAAAAAGTCAAAGACTAAAGCAGACAAAAAATAATAAAAGTCATTCACAACAGAAGCACCGCAATGGCACGGTCAGTGAAAACTTACTAGGTGGGCTGAGGTTTTTCAATGAATTTTACATGTGCATAGATTTGTTGGTATATACGTTTCAAATCGCATAGTGAGGCTTGGTGATCTGTCTTTGCTCGGGCTCATCAAGGTTCAAATTTTGAACTAAGTATTCTTTTCTTCTGACGTTCTGTCCTTGCTGGTGAGTGCTCATCTTGTTTCATTTTAGTAATTAATCCCGACATATACGTTTGCTGTTCTGATTCATTGAGAGCTTAAAAGTCCTTAACCGGACCGGAAAACTGGTACATGTATGTTTGTGAACTGCAACATAATCCAGGGCAAGGATTGTGCGCACATAAAATCGACCTAAGACAATTTTGATACATTTTATCGATTTGGCAAACCTATTAAAACCCGTTCCTCTTCAACGATTTTGCAACCTCGATATAAGTTCCATTACCCTTCACTGACTTGGCAGACCGCCTATGACTCTTAGGCCCGATTTCACGTCAACGAACTAATTTAGTCAATGAATAACGTTAGTCATTGACTAACTAAAACATACAGGAGCGGCTGTAGTGTAGTGGATAACACTCCGGACTACCAATCCAGGGGTCGCAAGATCGATCCCCCGCTTCTCCGGTCTTTCGGATGAGACTTTAAACCGAGGTCCCGTCTCCATATGACCTCGTTGTTGGTGGGAACCCGAGTTCACTCACTCACTCACTAAAACATATACTAAGGCCCGATTTCACGTCAACGACTTAATTTAGTCACTGACTAACGCTAGTCATTGACTAACTAATACGTATACTAACTTAGTACGTGTACTATTTTATTCCGATTTCACATACTGAACTAGTCGATGATATAGGTAAAATGTGAATTAGCAGAATATAAAAAAACCGAAATGGATCTATTTTGAAAATCAAGTTGAAAGAGCGAAATGGTTTGGGGCCAGCCGGCTGTTAATCTGTCTGCCTGTCCGTCCGTAGTGCTTTCTGGGCTACTGTGAAACTTATCAACGGCTATACTAGGATCTTGATATTTTTTATGAATGAACATGAAAACAAGCAGACCCGCATTTTTTTTCTGCCGGTCTTGTTATTCACGTTCTGGCATAAGCATTTCCTCAGTATATCATATTTTTGGCATACAATTACAAATCAAGATGCAGATGACCTGTCTCATTGTCAGTGTATTTTTATCTACACGTGTATTTTGGTTGAGTTATTAGTTTCTTTTTTCCAACTTCAGGAGCAACATCTAGTTTAATTGTGAACAAAATATTTGAAGAACAGCTCAATTTTGGATGTTTGGGCATACTAGAGACGGTCAACTCCCCCCCTCCCCCCCCCCCCCCATCGCTCTCCGGTGTTTCGGATGAAACTTTAAACCCAGGTCCCGTCTCCATATGACCTCGTTGTTGTTGGGACGTTAAACCCGAGTTCTCTCACCCAGAAGGTCAACCTGAAAATGGCAACATAATTTTTGAGATTCCATATCGGGTTGAGTTATGTCTCTTTTCCGATCTGGAATAATCTTGTAAACAAAATACTGTAACTGAAAACTTGTTAAAAGGATCTTTGAATTTAGCGTATACGGTTACGGCTTACTTGTTGGTGTTTTAGCGTATTCTGTAAATATTCGGCTGAGTTGTTACCTTTTTTTTTTTTTTTTACTTTTCCGCAAAATCATTTTATATAGCAACAACTTGGTGAATAATATAATCTGTTGGTGAACAGTATATATCTGAAGAAAACAACTACGCTACAATCTTTTATATTCGGTCTGTAGGTATCACCCTATGTGTAGATGACCTGATTAACTTTTGGGCATGGCACCATTTAATAAATATTTGGTTGAGCTATCGATGATATTTGGTGGAGTCTTTACTGACAGCAAAATTCAGGGATGAACCTTTTTTTTAAAGGCAAGCATATGGTTTGAGGTGGGGGCAGGGCGCAGATGTGTCGGGTGTGGGGGCGCAAAGTGTTTTCCAAACCCGTTTTCTAGATAAATTAATTTGCAGTCGAGGCACTAATGCCTATCAGGATATAAACACCCGGTAGCCTAAGTAGAATATACTCATGGTTAGCAAGCACATGACGTCATGACGACGTGGTAACGCCGCATCGACGTCGGTGGGTCATCATTTCTACGTCATGTGCCAGCTGAAAGGGTTACTAAAATTTGCTGGAGCCAGATTGTTTTATGATCTCTGACAGCTGTGTCAGTTTTTTTCTGTCGAAATTGTTAATTACCGCGATGGACTGGTACGGATCATATTATGTCGCCTTAGATCTATGCCAGTTACATTTAAGAACAGTCCTTCATACACTCAATGCCAGCCCGAACAGTGGACTGACATGGACATTCAAATGATTGCTCTCAAATGGACTGGTACCAATCGTGTTGTGACTGGTGTTGATATGATAGGTTTTATTGGAATACATTACGGAGATTTGTATGGTCATGGCCTTCATATTTTGACGAAAATGTGTATACAAAAAAGTTAGTCCTCCGATAACGGCGTACTAAGTTAGGACACTGTTTAGTTCGTATTTTAAATTAGTTGGCGCACGTGAAATGCATTTTGTATTTTACCTCGGGGAAAACAGTCAAATAAGGCTTAATCTGCATTTTAAATGCGACGTGAAATCGGGCCTTAGTAAGTGTTTTATTTTAGTCTGATTTCACATGCCTGAATAAGTCGTGATACAGGTAAAACGTAAATTAGCTGAAAATTAAAAAAAACTAAATGGACTTATTTTGAAAAACAAGTTGAGAGATTGACATGATTTGGGCCCAACCGTCTGTCCATTTATCTGTCTGACCGTCCGCATTGCTTCGTGTGCAGCTCTGAAACTTATCACGGCCTATGCTAGGATCTTGTTTTTTGTTTTAATGAACTCACCATTTTCCTCCGGTCTTGTTATTTAGATTCCGATATAAGCATTGCCTCAGTATATCATATATCTGGCATACAATTACAAATCAAACAAATGACCTGCCTACTTTTTGAGTGTATTTTAACTATTTGATTGTTTTGTTTTTCTCTTTCTTCCAACTGCAGGAACAACATTGTAAACAAAGAATATGAAGTTCCGCTCAAGTTAGGATGTTCGTTGCATACGATAGCAATTCAAACTGTGAAAGGCCAACTTTGTTCTGAGTTTTTCCTTATTGGGTTGAGTAATGTTCCTTTTTCGACCTGGAACAATCTGTGTAAAACCGCTTATTGGATCTTTGAATTTAGCATATAGCTACGGCTTGGCGTTTTAGCATATTCCGTAAATATTCGGCTGATTTTTTTAATCCTTTTCGCAGTGTCATTTTATATATCAACATTTTTGTGAACAATATATCTGAAGAAAACAATTGGGATACTATCTATATATTTTTTATTGTTATGAAACGATGTGTATATGATTTGATTGCGTTAGGGCACGACATTTTTCAAAAAAATATTTGGTTGAGGTATGTACTTTCAAACTTTTTGCATTTATATAGATTGTATAAATACTTGGCTGAACCTTTTCTAAATAGCTGAATTCAGGGATGAGCCTTCTTGAAATGCAAGCATATGGTTTGAGGTGGCGACGGGCGAATGTGTGTATGTGGGTTGGGGGAGAGGTTGCGGGGAGGAGGGCATAGGGTTTTACACGCACGTTTTCTTGATAAATTTTGCAGTCGTTGCTGGAGCGGAGTTGTTCTCTTTCAGCTGCGTCCGTTTATCTATCGACCACGAAAGGCATTATCCTGACCATTAAAGAGTCTGAAACCGTTGCCTCATTTACCCCCAGAAAAAATCGAATTAAACGGGTTCACTTAATAGCAGCGATACGATCCATGCTAGCTATGTTTAAGAACAATCCTTTATATGCTCAAGCTAGTCCGATCAGCAGACTTGCATGGGAAGATCAAATGTTTGCTCTCGAACGGACTGGTACGGATCATATAATGTCGCCATACGATCCATGCCAGTTAGGTTTATGAAGAATCCTTCATACAATCAATGCCAGCCCGATCAGCGGACTGGCATGGGCCGTTCAAATGATTGCTTTCAAACAGACTGGTATGGATCGTATTATGACTGGTGTTGATATGACAGGTTTTTATATATCATATAGATTGAAAAGCTCGTTCCGGTTTGAGACTGCATTTGTTCATATTGTTCTTCACATATACGAACGTTTCATTGCAACAAGCGGAGAACTCGTCCGACTTAGTCTATTTTTATCCACAGCTGGTTTACCGCATCTGCTAAAAATAACAGCTGGAATTTATTCTATTTTTGATTGCATTGTCGCCAACGGTCGGCACTTTCCGTACACATGACGCTTATCGTACAAGAATTAGCTTTTCCAAAAAGCCTGCTGTTTTTAGCATACAGCGGCGTTTGGGCGAAAAAAGGCCGTAGGGTATTGTGTAATGTACATGTAACTACGTAGAGCAGCCACCACGCCCGAGCTGATGCATCCGTGCAGACTGATCAGGGTCTTTCTTTTTCGGTATTCATATTCTCCATGATCCAGGAATACGTCATGCTGAGGATGAATTGATCAGACTGCGCTGATTCGTCTGGAGATTTGTGTATCTGGAAAACCTGTCAAAGCAGAAAAAATCAACGTTCAAATTTATTGTTTAAACTCAACTAGCAGGCGCTTCTGGAGATTTTCCTCATCACTCATCACCTTTTACCAAATCAAGTATCCCATCTATCTGTGTGTGTGTGTGTGGCTAATATGCACAGTGGCCGTGTTAATATATGCAAAATACGGTAACGCCGGTGTATAGGTCACGTGTATTTATTGTAAAGGCCATGTCGATGGCAAGCAACGGTGTAATTTACTCAATTCAACATCTAATACAATACCGTTTGACCATTCATGAATAGTCTGTCCTTGAAACCTCTTGTAGGAATACAGGTAGCGAAAAGAGTGGACAATTTCAGAACCGTTGAGATTTTAATCTCTCTGAGGGATTCATTGACAGTTTTTAGACACTGGATGAGTCATTGGTCTATCTCTCTCAGCCAGAACCGAACCAACACCCGAAACTATGGAAACATGCCACAACGCCTCGCCATGTCTCCAAAGAAGGTAATGGCTATGCCTTCGGATGACAAAGTGATCGCTTCAGTCATTCGGGATTCATAAAGTGTTTGCATGTTAACCAAATGCGATGTCAAATACTGAAGCAGCTGAGACAGAAAATCAAGATCCATCGCCGAGTAAAGTTATCAAAGGCGTGTTGTCGCTGCATTTCTGTTGATTACTTCCATCGTTTTCAAGAATTGGCTGGAAAGCAGTTTGTCAGTGATTATGACGTCATTTTGGTTGTCCTGGAATTTCTTGACATGCAAGAAGAACCTTTGTATGCAACTGGAATCCAAACACTGCAGAATCGCTGGCCTAAGAGGGGATTTAGTTAAAAAATAAATTGTAATGAGAAGTGTACGATAACAACTTCATAACTAGGCTAAATTTCTTTTTGTTTAGTCCTCATACGCTAGTTCTCGTAATTCCCCTTCCGTTGGTATTAACCCAGCGGGCACATAACGTCAAAATGACGTCGATGCCAGGCGCTTACATCGCAGTGCGACGTCAGTAAAAACTCCGCAAGCCTTCCCTTTTAAAAGGAAACTTTATCTTGGAATATATAATAGAGATTTGTGTAGTCATTGTCTTCCTAATTTGACTGAAATGGGTTTGCAAAAAAGTTAGTCCTCCGATAACGGCGTACTAAGTTAGAACACTGTTTAGTTCGTGTTTTAAATTAGTTGACGCACGTGAAATGCATTTTGTATTTTACCTCGGGGATAACAGTCATATAAGGCTTAATTTGCATTTTAAATGCGACGTGAAATCGGGCCTAACTCTCTTCCTTGATTTGGCAAATGCATAACTCCGATACTCAACATCGATTTGGTAAAACCCCATCGAAGGTCTAGGTTTTCGAGACCCTTCATTATGCAGACTTTCTATAATTCCGACACTTCTCAACGATTTGCAAACCCCCTATGGTTCCGATACTTATCAAAGATTTTACAAACTACCAGTTATTCCTTTGCCTATCATCAATTTGGCTAACCTCCTCTGATTTCATAATATTATACTAACTACTGACAATTTAAAGGCGGCGCTTCTGTCGTCGGTTAGCTGTCAGTCTTTGACTTTTCGTATGGTATTTAGAACTCCTCGCGGCCATCTGCCGTGACACAGCTGATATCTTGGCCTTTCGCTTGTTCTGTTTTTGTGCCATTATTGCTTTTTCCTTTTCTCATTTGGTGTTTGGGGCAGGATGTGGCACACGATTGTGTCTGTTCCTGATCATGGCATTCTCATCAACTTAGTATATTTGAGCCGCGACAAGACAAAATCAACAAAGTGGCATGTGCGCCCAGTGGAGACTTAGATAAGCTTGGGCATCCGCCCAGTCTAATTAGAGTCTTTGTTGCCCGCATGTAGGTAGCTTAGACCTATAGTTACCTTTTAAGCGCACAGCGAAGACTCTTATCAGTCTGGGCGGATGCCCAGGCTGAGCTGAATCTTCACTGGGCACACTTGATGCTTTGTTTGTTTTTCGTGTCGCGGCTCATTTACAATTACATGTGGAATAAAATGTATTTGATCTTGGAACAGTATACACGATATAGACTTGACGAATGATCCGATAGCCATTGTATTGGATTATTTTAGCAAAATTTATTGTTTACTATTGCACCTCTGTCTGTGGTGTTGCTTCGAAAGTTTAGTTCTTATACGTGTACCATGTGATATTCGTTAATTTGAACTTAGTCTAAGAATCTATCGAAGAGCGGAGAAAATATGTCGCCATGTAAGAAAATAAATGCTGTGACAAAAACGGACAAATACACAAAATATGCGGACATTGGCATTCACGGTAGTACACATTAAGTACTCTCTTTGTACTAAACAGGCGCCAAAGCTAGGTATCGAAGGCTTTTTGACAAAGGTACACTGGCGCTCACGTATTTGTACACCAAAAACGCGTTCGTACCGCGTTGCATGCGCGTGCTGCGTGCGTATCACCTAGAACCGCGCATCAGACGCGCCCTGACGCGTCTCGACGCGGGAGACGCGAACAATGATAAAGTGAATATTCATGACTTGTTCAATATGCGTACAACCGCTGATTATACGTTGGCCTATCTAAAATAGTTTTAAGATAGCTTAAAACAATAAAACTCTTCACTGCTAAGTTACTAAGTTAATATTGTGAATGTCTCGATCCCTCTACCGGGAATCTGACCGAATCGATGCGCCGAAGACGGGGAACCATAAAGTAGTCCCACATTATCTGGGTCAATTTTTATATAACATATCGTTACGTCTCGATTTGGACTCATTAACTACTATTTAGACTAACTCTATAATAGAACTTCTACGCTTAGAAACTATACATGACTTCTATTTTTCTTAACTTCCAAGCCCAGAAAACAAACAAACAAACAAAAAAAAAAAAACAAACAAAAAAGTTACAACTTATCTGGGCCAGAACGGACAAATCCGGGCACACGGTAACCCTCGCTAAGAATTAAACTGACCAGTGAAATTTGGACCCAGACTATTATATTGAGTTGAATGTTCAAACAGAACAATACCACATGGTATAATCGATTCCGCTAATTTTCGCTTCCTGCAGAGACTGTACATCACATTTGGCTTCCGCCGAGACTGTCCGCGAGTTCTTGCTTCCTGTCGAGACTTCTGTACATGATAAATGGCTTCCTGCAGAGACTGTCCACATGATTCTGCTTCCTGCCAAGTCTCTCGGCAGACAGCAGAGTCACGCAGACAGTCTCGGCAGGAAGCCAATTTTCGAGGACAGAAGTCTCTGCCGGAAGCAAGAGATATCGCGGACAGTATCCGCGGACTGTACATGTATTTGGCTTCTGTCGAGACTGTCCGCGATCTCTTGCTTCCTGCAGAGACTCTCGGCAGGAAGCAAGAACTCGCTGATAGTCTCGGCAGAAGTCAAATATGATGTACAATCTCTGCAGGAAGCGAAAATTAGCGGAATCGATTATACCCTGTGAATACTGGCATATTTTATAAGAAATTATAAGAGTTTCAAAGCCAATTCAAGACTATTTCAAGATGTCTCCATAGCTCAGTGGTCAGCGCACTCCCATCTCACATTTATTTTACGTCGAAGTAATTTGCATTGAAGTGGGTTCTCTTCGGATTACCTTATTGCAGAGCAATCTGTGCTGAATCGAAACAGGTATCCTCTGCACAGAGTAAATTAGTAAACAAAATAAAGTTTAAGAATATTTCATTTGTAGCATGTAGTTTTGGCTGAAGGCAGAATATGTACATTCCAAGATAAACCTTGATTTCCAGAAAGCAATTTAATGCTGCAAAAATTTCCAGGATATGGGGCCAGATTTAAATGATCATCAAGGTGACTGAAAACCGTGAACCCTGGCAAGAAAAAAAACACACCTGACTCTCTTCAAGAAGAACTTGAATTTCTAACCGATGTTAGACCCAAGCTGGAACAAGCCCCGCCCCCCCCCCTCCCCTGTCCTTGCTAGGTCCAAGGTAGTTCTAAGGAGAATAAAAAACAAGGGGAGGAGGAGGAGAGAACAAGGAGCAAATTCTTGGGTGGGGTGCAAATTCTTTGGTGGGGAGTGGGGGGGGGGGGGGGGGGGCAAAAGACTGCCCAGATTCATGTGTTAGTGGGGTTGCACCAAAGTGGACCTGTGCTGGGTCACGGGCAGGTCTCAGAAAAAGGGAGAAGCAAAATCTTTGGTGGGGAGCAAAAACTTCCAGAAACATTAAGTAGCAATGGGATAGAACCCAAATGGACTTGTGCACAGATCCGCATAAATCACTTCCCATGCACACAGCCCTCGCGACCCACTGTGGGTTGGCTTTAGCAATACAATTCAGGGCTTCTGGAAACGCATCACATGAGAGGCACACTTCCGGCCATAATGCATTTCCCCGAAATGCAGGCCTCCATCAGACTTCACTTTGCTAGTTCTGCCGGAACAAGCCCCCTGTCCAGGCTGGGCCCAGGGCAGGTCTAGGGGGAAATGGGGAGCAAATTCTTAGGTGGGGAGCAAATTCCCTTATTAACTAAAGCAATGGGCAGTGGGGGATAGGAGATTGAGGGTGATCTGGAATGCGGTTGTCTCATGTTTTTGTGGCCCTCGTGAGTAATTGAGACTGCCTGGGTTACATCATGAATTGCGCCTGGGATTTGGTTGGTTGATTTGATGCTTAACGTCCACGGTAAACAACTAAGGTCATGTCGGGACGGTCAGTTAACCTAACCACACTATTCCTGGGCAGGCTTAGACCTCCTAAGCGGTTAACCAGTACTAAGTGCACATACTTTCGCCAGTAACTGACAACTACCCTTCTTGAATCAGCGGAAAGAGAAACGAAAGTATGTGGCCAGACCGGGATTCTAAAATTTGAGATCGATTTAGACTATTATTCTAGATCATCGTCTTTTATACTATTTGGATCCTTTTGAAATTAATCTGTCTTTGAATCGACTGCCCAATTAAAATTAAGAAATTACAGTATGCTTTTTTCTGGTTTCGTCACCAGATATTGTCAGGGTCACTGACGAGGCTTTATTAGCCGAAACTACGTAGTCTGGCCCATGTTTCTACTTCTGTATGTATTCTCTGCTCTTGAAGGAACTTTTTTAGATTTTAATTCGAACCCAGGACCTCTGACTTACGAGTCAGGTGCCCTACCGATTGCGCTACCCGGCCCGGCGCCTGGGAGGACCGTAGCTAAATTCTGTTGGGAGGGAGGTAGATAGGGTAAAAATTCCTTTTGGGACCTAGGACTGCAGCATTTGTTCTAAACCTTATCTTGGTGTAGTTGATTCAAAAATATATTCCATATTTAAAGTTATAGGAGCCTGTATTTTCATGGGAGTTTTTTAGTGTTCTAATATTTTGGGAAATGGAGAAAATTATTAGTCAACAACAGGACTGTAGCTAATTTCTTATTGTGGATTGTTGGGAGGGGAGGGCAGTTTCTTTTTGCTGTTTCTAGGGAGCAAATGTGATGAACCTTATAATGGTTCAGTTGGTTTCCAGTTAACTAAGCCTGAGTGTGAGATTAAGGAGGTTGGATACACATTATTTTTTGGAGGGGAAATGGAGAATATTATTAATAGACAAGGGGACTGTAGCTTATTTCTTATTGCGGGTTGTTCGAAAAGGACGGCGGTTTCTTTTGGCTGTTTCTAGGGAACAAATGAGTTGAACCTTATAATGGTTTATTTAGTTTCCAGGTAACTAAGCCTGGGTGTGAGATTAAGGAGGTTGGATACACATTAACTTGGGGATGGGGAAGAAATGGAGAATATTATTAATGGCCATAGGACTGTAGCTTATTTCTTATTGGTGATTGTTGGGAAAAGAGGGCAGTTTCTTTTTGCTGTTTCTAGGGAGCAAATGTGCTGAACCTTATAATGGCTTATTTAGTTTCCAGGTGACTTAGCCTGGGTGTGAGGTTAAGGAGGTTAGATACACATTAATTTTAGCCTTTATTTTCAATAGACAAAAGTTATTTATACGACCGTAGGGAAAGTCAGATTGTAGTCGTGCAGATGGGTTCTTGGGCTTTTACTGGGTAATGAGAGTTTTTGTCACGAGCATTGCACTTCGTAGGGGAGAATGTGGATCCAGGGATTTTGGGAAATGGGTTTGGTAGGTGGTGAGCAACAGGGGCTCGAATTAGAGAAAATTAGGGGGCTTTTTCCCTATTGTATTGCAATCTATGTATATCCTGGCAATGATATTGGTTTGTCCAGGTATTCAAAGACTACCTTCTGTATTGTATTTGCATGTTTCTTTGGGAGAGACAGGAGCAGTCTCAGATCTATTGTGTGATAGCCTAACTTGAATACGGTGGATTCTATGGTCTCGCCTTTGATTGGTATGGGGCCACACAGTCAAAGAAGATATGGTTGAGATCTTCTGCATCATTGCAGTGGGAGCATAGGACGGACTGGTTACCCTAGTAAAGGCAGCCCTGCACACAGTGTCCTAGCCTTAGTACGGAATAGGCTATGTCGAAACGTCTATTGAGACTCTATACGTCACATTGAAGTTTAACCTTTGGTTTGACGAAATGGAAGGTGTGGCCCTTGTTGCTGTTGGTCCATTGGGATTGGCATTTTTCGGTTACTGCTTCATTTCAGTTCTGAGGGTTTGGTATGGTTGTAAGTGCCGGTGGTCAATAATTGACAACTGCCTTTCTTGAATCAGCGGAAGGAGAAAGGAAGTATGTGGCCAGACTGGGTTTCGAACCTAAGACCTCTGACATGAGCCAGGTGCACTATCGATTGCGCTACACGGCCCGGCGCCTTCAGCTGTAGGAGTTTAATTCCAAATTCAACTTCTAAAGCATTAATAGGGGTGGAATGGTATGCCCTCATAGCAATACGGAGTGCTAAGTTGTTTTGGATGAGGTCTTGAGCTTTGAGAGTAGATGTTTGGGTGCCGAGTTATAAGCTTGTGCACCATAATCGATTTTACTGAGGATTAGGGCCTTATATAATGTCAATAGGATTTTTTTTTATCTGCTTCATATGAGGTGCCTGAAACCATCCTCATGAGGTTTAGGTCTTTATTACATTTTTCAATCAGATTTTAAATATGCTGACCCCATGTTAGTTTGCTATCTAGGATCATACCCAGGAAGGTGATATGGTCACTAAATTCTATTTCTGTCCCAAAAAGGGACAGTTTTTGAAGTGATTCAATATTAAGTCTTTTTGTTAGTGAAAACTATAGCCTTTGTCTTAATATTGGGGAGTTTGAAGCCCCAGAGCTTGGACCATATCTCGATTGTCTGGAGGGCTGATTGGAGTTTTACGAGAGCATGTTTGGGAGAGGAGTGCTAGGTCCAGATGGCACTGTCATCTGCAAACTGAGAAAGAGAGAGGTTTGGGTCCTGCCGCCCCCGCCCCACCCCCAGGGCATCATCAAGGGTATTTATTATTACATTGAATAGGTTAGGGCTGAGGACACTGCCCTGGAGACGGCCATTTCCCAGTCATGTTGATCAGAGGTTTTTTACTCCCCCCCCCCCCCCCCCCCCCACACACACACCCTGACTTGAATTCTTTTGCCGTTTAAGAAGTTATGAATGCAGCGGAACATATTTCCATTGATGCCGAATTCGTTTAGGTTGATGAGGGTCCCTGAAGTCCATATAAGGTCAAATGCCTTTTTAAGATTCAAAGTGACTGCTGCCTGGCACTTATTTTCCATAAAGGCCATATTAATTTCAGATTCCACGATTTTAATTTCTGATACGAAAGGAATTTATGGCTGAAGAGTGCGATTTATTTCTACTTCAATGGCGAAGTATCGTGGCACTGTCCCATGCAGTTGCATTTAGTTTTGAGTTGCCGGTCGAGTTTCTAGGCTTCTTTTTTTTTTCGTTCTTTCCCGTTATAGATCAAGTAAGACCAAATGAGCATTCGACATCAAGCTTGATGTAGACTAATGGCTCTTTCTTTCACATGATTTCACTAAAATGCGCATTCAATACGCGATTTTGATTGGTTCCCGTACTCGCGCGTTGAGACGCAAAGGACTACGTCACTACCCGTATCATGTGCGGAATTTTGATTGGGTCCATGAAATTTGCATAAAATGCGCGTTGCACGCGTCGCTTCGCGGTATACGCAAAATTGAGAACGAATTTTCATTTGCTACTAAAATATTCGCGTCCATAATTACCGCGTATCCCGCGCGCATCAACTGCGTCCCCGACGCGTTTTGAATGTGTACAAATATGCGAGCGGCAGTGTAAATGTGGAAAAGTCGGATTCCGACTTATATGTAGTGATGTTTGATTAAATATCTAGATTTTATTCATGTCTGATAACGTTAAATGTGCAGCGAAATTATACATTTACTTCTAATGAATGTGAGTTGAACAGCGATGATTGCAGGGCACAACAAATATACTAAAATGATCAGGAAATGGGGTTAAACATTAGGGCTTTTTGAAAGTTATATATTTAAATTTTTATAAATATTTTTACACAGCTATTATAAGCTCTCATTTATCATGTATTTCAGAATATTTCACAGGATCTCGATTGTTAATTCTTGAGCTATTGAAACAATTTGGCGGTACCCCTAATATTATAAAGTGAAACCAAGCTGTTATTAACTGGTTAGTATCAGGTAAACCCGTGTAAGCAGACCCACCTCATGCAATCAGTTCCTTACAGTTTTGGGGTCAACGCGGCGATTGTGATTGCCTACCGTATTGATAGCGGTTTCAGTGGCAGTAAGATGGCGATTACGCCCTGTCCTGAACTTGCGTCTTAACATCAATTCTCTGTAAGCACCAGAATTTTTGAATGGGGGCGTTCCACGCACCGTCTCAGAATTGGCTGAAATTTTCACACAATGGTCCTTACCACTCAGGTATAAGAAAATAACCTTTCAAACTTTGACATCTACTTCCGTTGCCATGGTAACCGTCAGTGTCGATTTCAGCGAAATTTGGACTTAAATTCTTGTGATTTATATTAAAAATGGCATATTTTCACCCTTAAAAATCATAATAATCAACAGGTGGACAGGAAAAACAATTAAACCTGTAAAATATTTGAGTTTTATTTAACATGTTTCACAACAGACTTTAAGAATAAATTAATGTCGCTAATAGTACCTTCATTGTGGACAATACATACTCTGGCGAATTTCATTAAAACTGAAAAATGCAAAAAATGACAATATTTCAAGAGGTATAAAAAAAATTGCAGCCCTCTACGAATAATTTACATAGCTACTCTTAAATTAACTAAGTATCATGATTGTAACTATGAAAAAAACTGAGTGGGGTAAGAGCATCTTCTTGGAAAAATAAGCATACTAAATTTGCACCGTTACAGAAATTTAAAAAAATGGTTTTGAGCAGGTAAGCAAACATTTTGGCTCTATGTTAGCATTGTAGTAAGTTATGCATATATTGTTGCTGATAATTTATGACTACAGGTCAGTTTTTATTGAATTTGTATCAAACATTTCCTTGTCTCGAAAGAAAATGCATATTTTACGCGTTCTAAGTGGAAAATATGTCGAAAACAGGGGGTAGGGGAAATAAACAAAAGCAAAATATCAACCGTAAAGGGAAGACTCTTTAATAAATGACTTTATCTGTGTAAATATCCATTCAGCATTATGTTAAACTGAACTTAATTAAAAATTTATCAATGTGTGTGATGCTAAAGGGCAATAACTCTGCATTTTTGACGAAAAAGCACAAAAAATAGAAAACGCATGAAAATGAACTCAGCCATAGCTGTTTACTGTGGGCATTAAACAATAACACAACAACACTTTTTAAGGTAAATACCAAATATATTTCATGGAATATGTTGAAAATATAAAAAATTTCACGAGTGCGTAGCATGAGTGAAATTCTAATATTTTCAACACATGAAATATTTTTGGTATATATCGAAAATAGAATTTTCTTTTCATTTTTTCTGTTTCGAAAATAAAAATAACTTTTTATCATAGTCATTTCTTGTTAATTTTGCTTTTCTTAGCACATTTAGTGGGTATAATATTGGGTGAAACTATAGTTTGCACCTAGAAAATGGCTAATAAGGCCATCCGAAAGAACAAATAAAAAGAAATTGGCAATTTAAGGAAACCATTTGCAGCTGCCGTCAGACTGATGTCGCATGCAAATTAGTTATACTCCGGCTGAAAACCTGGAATCAAATGTGACGTCATTACTTGATTTGGCATGCTAACATCTGTAGCATAATGTCAGAATGCTACATTTCAGACTTTTTCGGAAAGAAATTAAGTCCAAAATTGTCGAAAGTGGCTGCAGTTTACTGCAGTGAAAAATTATTAGAGCAAGTGAGCAGAGGCTCACGTATACCTATGACCAGTGCCACCGCCTAATGAAAGCATACTTTAACACACAACTTCAATGCAAATGTCATACATGTACAAAATTCTAAGTCTGTGGCCTCGACCCTAGGACAGCTGCAGCATCCACATGATGTAAACCAGTATGGTGTAAACCAGTATGAAATAAACCTTTCATGCATCATTAGGTGCCACTGAAGTATATTGGATATAACTATTTGCCAATTAAATACAGCATAAGGCTAAGTCCTAGTTATTGACCCCTGGCCCCATTCATGAGCCTGACCCTGCAGCTTAGGTAGTCCATAAAGAAAGCAATGATGCAGGGATATCATGAACCAAATATGGAAGAAATCTTCAATGCAGTTACATAGATATAAGCCATCAGATAGGTTTATGGAAAAACTTTGACATAATGAAAATGCCTAAGTCCTAATTATTGACCCCTTGTCCCACCCTGGGACCTGATCCAGGGGTTTAGCTAATTCACATCAAAAGTAATGTTACAGAGATATGAATCAAATATGAAAAGAATCTGATGTGTGGTTAGAGATATGAGCAACCCATAGATGGTTAAACGCAAAACTTTGATGTAGAGTCGACGAACGGACAGACGAATGAACAAACAAACAAACAAACGGATGAACGGATGGAATGACGAAACTATATACCCCTTGACATACTTTGTATGTAGGGGGAATAACCAATCATATCAGTCACTAGTGAAATGATACAATATATTTTACTGCAGACAATATCACCTTTATTTTTTCTAGATATGCACTGAATTCACTGCTAAGCATAAAATAACTAGAAAATGGTGTCTGTAAGACACTAATGATGCCCCCATGCAGCGCCTGTCACAGGACATGTGTACATCCCTAAAGCACTTGTTAAGCACAAACACTGTCTGCAAAGAGAATCCACTGGAAACACTACACAAAAACTTCTAACCCAACAGTGCAAAAATGCCGCCAAAAATGATAGGTTTAAAAGGGCAAAATTACTTCAAACTCAAATTTTTCTCCATCAAAAACCCACACCCACATCTTCATTATGTTCACAACTAGTATACAATGTCTGAAAAACAGCCACCAAAAATTGTGGGAGGAGCTGATTACACAAAATACCTACCCAACATTGCAAACATTTGACCAAGCCCCAAGGTTATAAAACATTTCTCGTACTCAAATCAGCTGAGCATGAAATTACCTCTGCTGATAAATATGAAAATGCCAACTTATGTTGGCATTTTCATATTTTTCAGCAGAGAAAATTTGATACTCAGCTAAACTCAACAAGAAAACAACTGCACATATCAGTACTTTGCTATTTACAAAGGGAAGCAACTGTCAACTTTACAAAGAGGAGCAACAAGAACTCCTGTTTTCTGGTTTGCTTTCCTGAAGGACGCATCTCTTCATGAAGTTCTGTACGCCTCTCTGGACCTCATTTTCAAATAAATGAGGTCTACACCCCTGGGAAAGAATTTGCTCCCAGAGGAGCAAACTAGCCACAAGGGCCGACCCCCTCAGGAGGGGGAGGCAAATGATGGGGGTTTCCACCAGCCCTACAACGATGAACATCACAAGATCCTGTCAGCCTCCCTGGAGGACAGAGCTCTTCCAATAAAGTCTACTCTTCAGGAAGTTCAGAAAAAAAGAATGGGTACACTCTCAGGAGCAGCAACTCTATCATTATTATTTTTGCCTTCTTCCTAAAATTACAGGTGCCAACTCTTGAATGTAAGAATTTACCTCCCCAGCAGCATATTCTTTCCTTTACAAGCAGGGAGCAACCAGGAAGTCACAAAGGTTGTTCCCCTTTGTAAAAAATGGATGAAAAACATGAGGGAAGTAAACAGGAAGTCAATGATTTTGTTTCTCTTTGTAAAAATGGTGGAAAAACATGACGGAAGGAAAGAGGAAGTCACTTAATTTGTAAAAGGAAAGGGTAATGGTAAAGGTTTCCCATAGCCTAATAGCTGTAGGGGCAGTGGGGGTTAGAGACCCACTGTATCTTGGGCATAGCTGATGAAAGACAGAGCCCATCTCTCTCCTTTCGCTGCCTTATCCTTCAGCAATTCGAAAAAGGTACCCATATACTGCTGGGTTGACAGAGAGAGTTTTCCAGTTGTCGGATGGCAACAGTGAGCTGCGCACTCACGACCTTCCGGTGACTTTCTGCACAATAACCGAGCCACTCTAACCACTCGGCTATTGCGCCTCTCTGTAAAAAGGAAGGGAACACATAAAGATGTACCCATAAACTCTAACTGCATATTTGAAAAAAATCAACATGGGATATACAGGTATACTTTAAAACTGTGCAGTAAACCCCATATCACTCACCTACTTAAATCATCAAATGTGAATGGGTTCACTATCAGGAACAACAACTTTCCCATTTTCATTTTTGCCTCCCATCTAAATTGATTCCCTAGGAGCAAATTCTTTCCTTAACAAGTAGACTCCATTTTGTAAGAGCTTTATCATCCTAGGAAGCAAACAAGAAGTCATTCAAGTTGTTCCTTGTGTAAAAATGGTGGGTGGAAAACATGAGGGAAGTAAACAGAAAGTCACTAAAGTTGTTCCCCTTTGTAAAAATGGTGAAAAAAAACTTGAGGGAAGCAAACAGGAAGTCACTTAAGTTGTTCCTAGAGATGTAAACAATCAAATACCCATACATCATAATTTCATACTTGGAAAAAAAAAATGAAAATGGAACATACAATACTTGTACTTTCGGTAATCAAAAGCCAGATTTTCTCAAAGAGTAATATGTACTCATGTAATATGTTCTCAATCTACTGAAGGTCCATAGTTACTCTGCCAATTTACTTTTATCTCCTTTCTAAATGGGGGTCAACTCTTAAAGGAAATAATCTGCTTCCCAAGAGCAAATTCTTTCCTTAACAAGTAGACTCCATTTTGAAAAGTGCTCCTTATCCCAAGAAGCAAACAGCAGGAAGTCACTTCAGTTTTCCTTTGTAAAAATGTTGGAAGAACATGAGGAAGCAAACATGAATTCACTTACTTGTTCCCTTTTGTCAAAATGAAAAAAAAAAAAAAAATAAAAAAAACATGGACGTGTACACATATACTCAGAGCCCTAGATAAGAGGGAGTATTTGATGATAATTAGGGATAATTTTTTGTAAATTCTGGATAAAAACATATGTTGTGACCCCTCATCTGAACCGCCTTGATGAGACGGTTCAGATGAGGGGTCATAACTTATGGTTTCAATGAGAAATGAAGAAAATTATCCCTCAATTATCATCAAATACCCCTCTCATCTAGAAATAAGTAAAGTGCATTGTAGCAGGGGAGTCTGAAGTTCAAACTCACTACATGTTGCTGCAGTTTTGTTTTGTTTTTTTGCATCTTTCGTAGAAACTCGTACATTTCTTAGTGTGTTTCACCAAGTCCTTTTCTGGTTAGTACTTTTGAGATTTAGTAGAATTGTTAATTTTCTCACTCAATACAAGTTTATTTTTCCTCTTTTTATTTATTTGGCCTTTGAGAAGTTAATGCTTTAATCATTCTACCAGAAAGTGTCAAGGACTTCTCAAAATACAGTGATTGAATGTTCGAGTTTAAAACGAAGTCCCATCTCCATATGACCTATTATTGGTGGGACATTATACCCGAGTTCACTCACTCGCTCGACTTAAAGTTGAAATTTCAGACTGAAGTCTAAGACTTTCTCTGGATGAGACCTTTCATCTGCTTCTGTTGGCATAAATAGTTCAGCAGGCTTCCATTCTGCAAAAGAAATCAAAGGAGTTTTAAATCACTTTTAAATTCAAACTGCTTATACAGAACTTATGAAATGATAAAGTTTATTCAAATTTTATAAAAAAGATGCATTAAAACATTGAGAGCACTATCCGTTTTATTTGGGAATTGCACCATTTGTATTCTTATGCAGGCTGGATTTTACAGTAATTCTGCTGCATTTACAGAATGTCAACAGATGCTGTATACATTTAGCATCTATGGACAGGCTTGTTCCCATTGTGATTCAATGGAAGTTTTATGGGGCAATAACTATATTGTGAGTTGTCCAGTTTTGCTTAAATTCAAACTTGTCTGAAACGTTATAGCCATCAAATATGCTTAGCGGTTCAAGATGTTCTACTGAGAAATGTAGTGAGCAGAGATCATTTTCCAATTAAAGAACACAAAAGTCTCATGATATGGCAGTTTCCACAAAGCAAGGAATAATAAGCAAATTCGACGAATTTATGTCCCCCGCCTTGGAAACTAGGTCTCCACTGTATATACACTTAGTGTTTGAGCTGGAAAAGCGGCTAAGTAAAAAATGTGAAAAAAGTAATAAAAAAAAAATATGTGAGGATTATATCCAAACCACATGCATATCTTCAGACCATGATCAAAAACCTGTGAAGTTTCAAAGGAATGGGCATAAAACTGTAGGAGGAGTTGCACACACAAGGTACCCACTATCTATTCACTTTGATAGTAAAAATGTATGAAAAATGGCTAAGTTCAATTTGCCAAAAAAGTAATGAAAAATAATGTGAGGATTATATCCAAACCACATGCATATTTTCAGACCATGACCAAAATACCTGTGAAGTTTCAAAGGAATGGGCATAAAACTGTAGGAGGAGTTGCGCACACAAGGTACCCACTATCTAGTCACTATGATAGTAAAAATGCCTATAAAATGACTAAGTTCAACTTGTAGAAAAAGTAACAAAAAATAATGTGAGGATAATATCCAAACCATATGCATATCTTCAGACCATGACCAAAACACCTGTGAAGTTTCAAAGGCGTCGGCATAAAACTGTTGGAGGAGTTGGGCACACAAGGTACCCACTATCTAGTCACTTTGATCGTAAAAAGGCCTAAAAAATGACTAAGTTCAACTTGTAGCAAAAATAACAAAAAATAATCTCAGGATTATATCCAAACCACATGCATATCTTCAGACCATGACAAATACATCTGTAAAGTTTCGAAAGAATCAGCATAAAACTGTAGGAGGAGTTGCACACACAAGGTACCTACCCAAAGATACTTCCCAAATAGCACAGTACGACTTTTTGCGGATGATACCCTTATGTACTTAACAATACACAACTTGTCTGACTGTACCAAACTCCAGGAAGATCTCAACAACCTAGAAAGATGGGAATCTGACTGGCAGATGTCTTTTCACCCAGAGAAATGCGAGGTCATCCATGTTACCACCAAGAAGAAACCTATCCTACACAATTACACCCTCCATGGCCACACTCTCTCTTCAGTACCCCAAATCAAATACCTCGGAGTTCAAATTTCTCAAGACCTAAAGTGGAATTCTCACATCAACTCTGTCTCCTCAAAGGCAAACCAGACTCTAGGTTTTCTGAAACGCAATCTAAAAATCAACTCTCAAACAATCAAAGAAAAGGCCTATAAGTCCATTGTCCGCCCCAAACTTGAATACTGTAATACAGTATGGGACCCTAAATGTGTAAAAAATCCCAAAGAAGGCGACAAAACTAATCACAGGCTCGTATACCAGTTAGAGATGGTTCAGAGGAGAGCGGCAAGGTGGGTAACTGGAAGGTACCATAATACATCAAGTGTATCAGACATGCTTCGTAGTCTGGACTGGAGATCCCTTGAGCAAAGAAGAGTGGATTCTAGACTCACGATACTTTACAAAATACGCCATCACCTTGTTGCCATTGAGGAGGATAAATATTTACAAAGAGTTACTGGACGACGAGAATACCAATATCGCCAGTTGAGAGCAGACAAAGACTATACCCGCTTTTCCTTCTTTCCCAGGACAGTCATTCAATGGAACCAGCTTCCAAGTCAAATCTGCCTGGCAGAGTCGCTCGATATCTTCAAGGCTCAGGTCGCGAAGATCGAGCACTCTAGACTCAATTACCGGTAGTCCAAAACATTTCTTCTATCTCTTTGACTTTCTCCCTCTTTACTTCCTTCTGTCTTTCCAATTACTTACTTCTCTACCTTCATCTTTTTCGATACTTCTCTTACCATTTCCCTTCTCGCACTCCACTGGTGATAATCCTCATAGTTGAGGGCATACCAGTATACCGGCAAAAGCAAAAGCAAAAGCAAAAAGCAAAAGCCTACTACTTTAGGGGGACGGAAAGACGGAATGCCGAAAACTAGGTCCCTCCGCTTTTCTTCGAAAAGGCGGGGGACAATAACTGGTGTTAATGGTCCAATATGATCCATTATTAACCTTGGCTGAGATCCTGTTCAATAAATGCAGCCCTCAATGCCCTTAGTGAATAACTACCTGCAGAACTTGCTCAGAAGTTATTTGCATAGATCAAAGGTCTGGGTTCTTTCTATCATACTTTCTGGTAGGTCAACCAACAGACATCATGATCACCATACTGGCTGTCTCTAGTTTGGTAACACAGTAACAGGGAGCCATCTCTGGTACAGTCTGTGTATAATTATTAAGTAACCACCATCTCTGGTACAGTCTGTGTATAAGTAACCAATCACAGAGTCTCCTTCCTGCTTAATAGACAAAAAAAAATCTTCAAAATCATTTGCAAATCAGCACAGTCAAAACCAGATGTTCAAGCTGGCTTTTGCTGACCAATACCTACACAGTGTTTAAATCAGTTTCACGTAAACCCCATACAAATCCATGATCTTCTGTTTATAGCAGATGCACAAATTACATATTTTATAATAAACACTTCCCTTGGAATAGAAGAAATCAGTACAAATGCTTGAATTATTTTAGAGCACCTGGTCTCACTGACTGAGTAGCAGTGCACAGAATGTCAATATTTTTTTCTATTCTACCACCTTTGTCAGACTAGTCCAGACTAGCAATACAATTGTCCAATGTAAATTTTAACAAGACCTGTCACAGGGACAGGATAGCTTGCCTGACAGTGCCTTGCCCATCACCTAAAAACTTTAATGTAAAACTTTCATATTTTGCTGCCGCTAATGCCAATGCCGGAGCTATTATTTGGAGCTATGCATTCAATGTGTCCCAAAAAATACATAAATAATTATGGAGATTGTATGAAAGGAACCATTATTTATGAAAGTAAAGGTAAAAGGTTTTCCAGAGTCTTGTGGTCGTAGGGGAAGAAGGCTGTTAGAACCCTACTGTATCTTGGGCACAGAATATAATATGAAATAGAAATAACCCAACACTTTCCTTTTGCTGCCCACAAGGTAAGTGAATACAGTAAGTAAGACAAGGGCCTACTGTGCTTGCAGTAGGTGCAGGCGGGTATTGTTTTAAATTCTTTCAATCATTTCTCTCTTCTTTCTCCCGCTCTCTGGGAGATCATCTGATACAGACTAAAATACTGGCTCATAGGGCCATTAAACCCATAGCAACCAACCAAGCAATGCATACAGAAATAATCACATCGTGCTGCACATTTGTGCAAACATATCAGTTTCCACATTTCACTTTAAAGATTCAGACTGCAAATGGAAAACAGTGAATTTAGAAATCTGGAAAAACTCAACAAATGTGCAGGCAGCTGGCTGATATAAGTCATCAGGTTCCTTTAAATATGTTTATCATATGACATCACTGTTATTCAGTGGATAGCCTCCTGTCATAAAAATCGTATGGCCAAACGTGTAATAACACTTTGGCACATACATGTAACGTCATTGACAACGTACGCGTCAACAATGCGTTTACTTATTGAATTAATGTTCAATTTGAAGACGTTAAAATCTCATTTTCAAGGGCAATATGATAAACAGAATCTTACACTCGTGGTCATTTCATATGAAATTTATGAAACTCACCAAAGGCTTGTTTCATAAATTTCATATAAAATGATCACTCCTACAAGATCCTCTATTTAATGCAATGCCATTAAAAGTATACCTACAGCAGACATTTGAACAGTATTCTTCAGGCCTATTTCAAGTTTCTCAGCTCCCACAAGCATGTTGCTGAAGTGGCACACATGGCATATTTTGGATTCATTTCTTTCATTCTCAAAAGTACATTGTTATTGGTATTTCTGTCCACCATCAGATTAACCTTTCACTGACATAATCAACTAAATTTTCCTCATATGTTTCAGTCCCTAAAAATAGATAAAATGATTTTCCGAATGTTCATATACATGTATAATGTAAAGTATGCATAATCATAACACAGAGCTCTTGATACAATGTAAGAGCGAGTATTTGGTGATAGTTAAGGATAACTTTTGTTATTTCTGCATAAAAACCTATGTTGTGACCCCTCATCTGGACTGTCTTGACAAGACAGTTCAGATGAGGGATCACAACATATGGTTTTGAAGAAAAATAAGAAAAAATTATCCCTCAATTATCATCAAATACCCCTCTTATCTAGAGCTCTGTTAACAGGAGATAAGAGGTGAAACGATTCACTGAAATTGTATCATATCAATAATCACTGCCCTCTCATGATTCATTGGAAAGTGGAAACTGTATCTGGTGTTATCCATATTTTGTCGGGACAATATGATATGCTATGTCAAGTTTCTTTCAACTTCTAAAATCTATAACTTGGCAAATTTAAGGTGTACAGATACACTTTCATATGAAGCAATCTAAACCATTTTCTTTCTTTTTTTCCTTTTTTTCTCAACTGTGCCAACTCATAAAGGAAAGAATTTGCACCCCACCCCTCCCCTGACCAGATTTTTTCCTTTATGAATATACCCCATTATGGAAGGGCGTCTTCATTCAGGAAAGAAAAGAGGACATCACAGAAGTCGTTTCCCTTTGTAAAAATGGCAGAATACATCGTTGTTTACCCATACACTATAAACAATTCCATTGTCCTAGATGGACTGTCATACATGTGATGAACTCCCGATGACCATGTGGGAGATTTGGATTTCATTTCAGGGAGATTGAGTTCTCCATCAGGGAGACTTTTTCACGGCAAGTTTGATGCGTCATTTCACGTACTTTACTGTATTTTTTTCTTATTTTAAAACAGAACATGAACTATAGCATAGTTTGTTTAGTTTACTTTTGAGTTACTCCCCCCAGCCCCTCCCCCCCCCCCCCCCCCAAAAAAAAAAAAAAAAAAACACACAAAAAACAAACTCCTTTCTTTAATTATTATAATTATTCACTTATTATTATATTACTGTTATTTGTATCATTATTTTGGTATCTGTCTGGCACAGAATCTAGCTTTTGCAAAAGAGTATACTTGAGATTTCATACAGATTTGCCTCCCTTGAAATTTCTATTTTCAGTTTATCTACTTATCTTCTTTCATAAACAAATAAGTTTTGTTTATAGGTATTCAGAGCTGTAAAAACTGATAAAAATGTATATAACAATGTTCAAATTCTGTTTTTGACACAAGCTATACCCATGCACAAGACAGAAATATCAAAACTTTCATGCGTCACTTTTACACCATTAATGATCAAAGTTATCCGCCATATATAATAATCAAGATATAATGTGCACTCCGGACGGACACACGGCGCCAGGTGTGTGCAACTATGGTCGTTATTATAAGAGGTTGCTGAAGCTACTTAATAGCGTACCCCTTGAGCCACTTGGGTAACGTCGATACGAGAATTGAACAGAACAGAACAGTGCACTCCGGGGAAAAAATACCTTACGGAGTATGCGTCAAATTTAAACACCGATCAGCCTGCACCTCTGTGCAGTCTAAACAGAGTTTTACATCTATTGTCTATGCGTCTATGGGAATCTAAGCAGTGAAAACAAGTCTCCGACTGTAACTGCCCCTTGTCGATATTAAAAACCCTCCATTGGCAATTAGCTCCACAGAATTTGATAAGGTTTGTTGTTAATGGAAAAATTCTTGACAATTACATTCCCCACCTACTAGTAGCCCAGCACTGGGCTGGAAAATACCTAGAAACTGTTTTCATATTTTTTAAAACTAGAAACTTGTTTCTGATATAATTTAGGGCTAGAGCTGGAGCGGGACTGCAGCCGCTAGCAGCTACTGAGCCTCCTTTACTTACATATGGCAACTGGAAGAACAACACCAGAAACATCAATGATGTTGTACATTGTCTCTTCTGTGATTCCCCTGTCTCCACGAGGCACTTGCTGTATATGAGAGGCTGTAGCGGAGTCTAAAATAACAATCTCTACAATGACTGAATCTACAAGGCACACACAAGCATGCACTGGAAATGACTGGCATGATTGTTTGTTTAATAGTCAAGTAATTAATTTGTCTTAAATTGATATGATGCATGCAGTAGAAACCCTTAAACTCCCAGTGTACGAATCTGCAAGCTGTACGAATCTGCAACATATCACTCTACAGCACTTCACTTTCTCCAACAATCAAGAGATAAATCTGATAAACACACGTAACAAATACATGTAGTGACCTCAGAATTGTGTAACATTATCTGTAGACGGTGCTACAATGAATAACTGAATAAAAACTCAGCATACAAATTCACAAAGTTCTGTCAAACTTGTGGAATACCCGCCTTCAATTATAGTGTAATTGTTTACAAGTTTCTTTGTTTTACTGTGAAGAGCTAACAAGGGAAGTAACTGCGTAGCAACCAAAGTAGAATAGAATTGAAGAAAATTTGGCTTTTGGGGTCCAACCACCTCCAGAATTAATGCAGAAAACTACTTTACCCCACTCAGATTTTTTATGAAATTTGTATTATAGGCTTTTCTTTATATACTAGAATATGGCACACTGTCTGTATCAGACTGCGTTTTGCACATTGCCCTCTTAAATAGGAGACCATGGTACACCAAGAAAACCTAAAATTTCACATTTAAGTGATAACTGGAGCAAACAGCAGTTTCAGAATATACACTTCCCACTTTGAATTATTTATTTGTTGTCTACATTATACAAAAACTGCAAAATCAATCAGTTTCAGACAAAGTATGAATGTTTAAAATCTTAAGATATCCACCTACTGTAATTTCCCACCAGTTTCAACATTTTCTATTTTCATCTGCCGTTTCCATGACAACGGAAAGAAGAATCGCAAAACTGAGTATAACTTTTTCGTTTTTTGATACACCCTTTCATTTGAAATAAGTGTCATCAAAATCCCTTTCGGTGCGTGGACAAAATATTCTGGTGCTTACAGAGAATTGATGTTAATACGCGACGTCCCGATCGCGGTCGGTCGATAAGCCTTCCGGTATCTCTTAGACGATGGACGAGATGTTCTCGTTTGGAAATATTCACACCAAACTGGATAGCAACCTGCTGTTGCCTTTGATCTTGCATTAGAAATGCAATAGGCTGACCCCTCTGAACTTTCGTTAGTCGCACCATGATTGCAGGAGACGCAAATTCAGTTTCAGCAGAGGAAACTAATGTGTAAACCTCTAGAGTATCAAGTGGTATGAACGATGTGTTGATAAACTTGTCAGCATTATTCTGCGGGGGTATATTGCTTTTCACAACTTGCCTGCCTGACACGGTACATTACACCCTTGAGTAATTTTACGCACATTGTTGAGTGCACAGTGGTTCAGATAATTATCTGACGATGTTTCATAATTTTATAGTTTGTTACTTTGGGTTTCTTTATCCTTTCAGTATAACTTAAGAAAGCTAAAAGGCCAATAAGAAGCAATAATGAAGAAGCCTACAAACGTTTGAAACAAACTGGTTTTTGAGCAAGTGACGTTGGAAAAAAAACTATGTCAACTGGCTAAGGAGAGAATTACATTAGTTGGTGCTTGTGAGGCAAACGCATTACTTCGTATCATTATGGCTGTACAAGTTTATTATTAGATTACTAGAAGGAAACAGTCACAACACAATGTCAAATACTTTTTTATCCATTTGATTTGTTTTGTTTACCTTGCAAAACAACTGACTTGCAACTACGACAGAAATCATTAAAAACGTAGCGTTTTGCGCTTTTTCCTATTTGAGAGCTGCTACAGATGATGTATGTGTAGTTCCCAGCAGCCACACAACGTTGTGTCAACAGTACATATTTACACTCGCAACTGGCTTCCCAGAGGTAAACCCTTCCGACCAACTAGATTCATACACTGGTGAACGACAATTGATCCTGTGACGTTGTCGCCAAGCTACGTCTATGGTAAACAAACATCTTGATTGGTCCATATAACTCTCGATTGACACCACGTCATGGCTACGGCTGAAAACGTAATGCCCGAACTCGTCGTTGCTAACTTTTCTTCGATCCATATTTTGCATATTCTACACTAAATTACCACAAAAAGGCACCGGAAAGGCCCTAGATAAAGTGCAAATATAAGAAATTAAAATTTGATTTTTTAGCGTTCATCTTGTCAATGGTCGTCGCTAAAATTCTACAAGAAGCGCCAAGCGCTTCATGGAAGTTTAGCTCCGCCCACTAGCTTCATCACACGATGAACGCTTGAAATCAAATGTTAATTCTTAAATAACTTCACGACGTGGAACCAACGTTAATATAAGGTTTGTTTATATGTTGTTTCACCGCTTTGTTGGTTTACTTAAATTACTGATAACAAATTTTGTAACAAACATCTAGTGCACACGTCTTATAAGTTCAGTTAACTATGGAAGATAGATATGATTAAATTGAGCTAATTCAGAATTTCTTAGGAAATCATACTGCAGGTACAAGTTCAGTGGCCCACAAAATATGATCAAATATGTCAAAGTTGCATTCAGCAGTTCCTTCGGTTTGCGACAACCATTGCTTGACACGAGGGGCATTTCAGTTATATTATAAATATCTTTGGATATCTCATTGTTTGGTATCTAACACTGCTTCTACGAGCGTATGTATCATTGGAAAAGTAAATAATGTGCTTTAAAATGGATTGCGTGTTAACGTTTTCCAAATCACCCATGCGTGATAGCACGTGCTTATACGTCATAAGGGTATGGATACTGAAAACTGTACATATTCATTGAAAGTCTCTTGTGTTCTTTCTTTGTTTGCTTGATGAGGAGATGCAGTGAAAAGAAACAATTAGTATTGTTCTTTAAATGTGAAATAAGAAAGTTACAAAACATCATTTCCTAAGTCTATACAAGTAAGATAATATACGAGCTTTTTTCTCTGGTATGCAGTTATAAATGCAAAGTTATTACAAATACGTTATATGAATAAATTGTCATTATTTACTTTTACACATCCACTTTCCACAAAAGACAGTCATTGTTAATGTAAAGATTAACTAACAACTTTTCCTCATGACTGGCATCATATGACTGATGAAACAGGATGCGACATGTACAAACACCCCTCCGGAAGTTGCAAAGAAGCAGCCATTAATGTAAAAGATCAAGTAATAAAATGAAATTATCTCCAAATAAAAAGACACATACTATATATATTTAAATGTGTCTGTTGTTATAAGCTAATAGGAGGTATGAAAAGTAATATTCATACATGAATACTTGAAAGACATTTTATCTTATATGACATACCGGTATTGATATCTAAATATGTGGGTGAGTGGAAAAAATTACCATAAACAGTCAAGTGAGCTACTGACAAAAGTGCATAAGTTGCCTTAAAAGAATTTTTATTTCAGAAGAAAGCATGACGAATTAAATTGTATTTATTTCTATGTTTCATATCTATCACCAGATATTCACTTTCACATCATATGACGTCAATATCGATATTCAAACAGCTTACTATACATTTCAATTTTGCATAGGAAATGGCGTCATAAATTGTTCTATGATTAGCTTTTCTTGAAAGGTAAACCGTATGTTTTAGCAAACCTTATATAATGACTAATAGATTGTAACATTTTTAGTCTAACGGACAAGATAGTTAGCAATCCGTAGTCGTTTGTCTCCAGAGTTAAGAAAGTATTAAATGATCTTCATAAAAAATATATCGCCCATGTCTATTCAGTGTCTACACACCCATGCACCTATTGTCAAGATATATTTGAAGAAAACGCAGTCTTAAATTTTGGCGATATCAAATCAAAGTTAAGACATAAATTTCACAATCGGTCAACATTCCTGGGACTGGCAGACTCATTTCAGTGCACTATCTCTGAAATCTCTGAAGTACAATATTCTGTAGACGTCCGTTAAAAGTTAAACATTTAACTATTATCATATCTTAGTTTTAAAACTATGTTAAAAATTATAAATGTCTATGACATCACAGACTAGTGTAGTGCACTGTGGGTAAGTCAGAAAGGTAACTAATGTAGAGAAATAACCACTAGGTTAAATATGTCGGCACTTTAAACGGACGGGGATCTTGGATGCGGTTTTCTGCAGCACGATTCTGTCCGTATGTGTATTCATTGTGACAAAAATTGATAAGTTGAACACATTGTTTTTCAAAATGGCCTTTAAAGGAACCCTAGTGGTGCAACAAAAATTGAGTGCCTTATAGAAAACCATATATGAGCCGCGACACGAGAAATCCAACAAAGTGGTTGTGCGCCCAGCGCCGACTCAGATCAGCCTTGGCATCCGCTCAGTCTGATCAGACTCTTCGTTAAATGCTCAAAGGGTAGCTAGGGGTCTAAGCTACCTCTATGCGGACAGCGAAGACTCTGATCAGACTGGGCGGATGCCCAGGCTGATCTGAGTCTGCGCTGGGCGCACAACCACACTGATGGTTTTGTCCTGTCGCGGCTCATATGTTTATGGCAGAGTTACCTACCCTGATGTGTATCAATTATTCTTAATCTCGGACGGTTTCTTAACATTTCGTCTACGAGCATTGGCTGAGTAAAAATGCTTTAAAACCATATTTCAGAGAGTATCGGCGCATGACTCGCGTCGTGAATCTTCAATCTAACATGACGTTTACGTTTTCCCCATTGATCATATAGGTGGCGTCGTGTGAAAATTTGAAATAAATCACGCCCCGAGGTTATAAAACTTGAGTACATTCTCAAACTCAAACTAAAGCACACTGATTGGCTGCTTCCGAGCACATGCTCGGAAGCAGCCAATCAGTGTGCTTTATTTTGAGTTTGAGATTATTCTCAAGTTACATGCTCGGAAGCAGCCAATCAGTGTGCTTTATTTTGAGTTTGAGATTATTCTCAAGTTTTATGATCTCGGGCCCACGTTGCAAAGTCGCGGCGTAAAAAAAAGTAAATTGATTACGTCGGACGTAAATAATTTCCTTCAGTCGACGTCCGCCTCTAAATAGTTCTACAGAAAACGTCGTAATATCCTTGCATTTTCAAAATATATATGTTATGTTAGAATCGAAATATGTTTCCTTACAGGTTAATTATAGCTGATTAGTTGTGTTCTGTCGAGCAGATGCAAATATTAATTAATATTTTGTAATCTGCCCTCCAACATCGTGAGTTAATTAGCGATAATTCACCGGTAAAGGAAATTATGTCTTAATTAGCATTTGAATTAGTTGATCAGCATTATCATCTCATTCATTTTTCCATTGGCCCTCAGGAACTTCATTACTGTTGATGACCGCAAAACTTTAAGTAACATCATATAGTCTTTCAGTCTGAAAGGCTGAATATCTTTTTAATACACGTAACTACACAATAGGTCCCCCATGACCTAGGAGCGGCGGAAGCGCTGGACTCACATACTCACATCCAGGGGTTGCAGGTTCGATCCCACGCTTCGTCTGTCTTTCGGATAAGATTATAAAACGGGGTCACGTCTCCATATGACCTATGTGTCGGTGGGGCGTTAAACCTGGGTTCAGTCACTCCCCATTCTAAATATTGAGACACTCTAAACCATGCAAACTCTGATTAATCTGCTCAATAAATCTTATTTGAGTTTACTCTGTTTTTGCAAGCACACTGTCCCAATATTTTTCTTCTTATAATGAAGCAGTACTTATAATCACTGCTGCCGATACGTCATCTTTGAGCCGATTAACACAGAAATCAATGTTGAATGACAACGGGTACGTAGGTACATGTAGGGCTACGTTGGTGAACTCACTATGCCAGTGGATAGTTTTGGTCAGTTAGCCCAATCTATCATATTCTATTCTATTCCATCCCATAACCTTACTAGGTCGTTGGGGCACCATAGATGACTTCGAAACAATCCCTTTCCACTTTTTCCTGTCTTCAGCTGCCCTAGTTGAGCTGGCAAAATCCATCCCTGTTCACTCCTTAACATTGTCTTCCCACCTCTTCTTCTGTCTACCTCTTCTTCTTTTTCCTTTCACTGTGCCCTGTAGAATCGTCTTTGCTAAACCAGAAGACCTTGAGACGTGGCCAAACCGCCTTAGTTTCCGTTTCTTGACCAGCATCAGGAGTTCATCGTATTCTCCGATGGCTGCTTGGATCTTCCTGCGAACCTCCTCGTTGGTAATATGGACCTTGTACGAAATGATCAGTAACATTCGGTAGCATCTCATCTCAAAGGCATGCGTTCTTTTCTCTAACTCTGCTGTCAAGGTCCACAATTCACAGGCATACAGAAATATGGAACTGACAAGGGAGCGCATAGGTTTCACCTTTGACCCAAGAGATATAGCCCAATACATCGTATTAAATTCTGGATGATGTACGAGGGGCGTTCGAAAAGTTTTGCAAATGGTCTCATAGCTTTGTTTAGGGGCACGCTGGGTACAACTGCTATGCATTTACTAAAAGCACTGCATTTTGTCTTTACGATGATACCAAACACTATACAAAGACACTTTTCCTCATTGAGTTACAGCTCATTTTATTAGGTCCCAGTCATACCACTGGGCTAATTTTATATGTAAAATCTTTTCAGTGTTAGGTATTCAAGTCGAATATTCTTGTAAATACAAAATTAATAGTTGTCATTTGCTTGTACATCGTTTCCTACAATATCCATACAGATGTTAGAAACGTTGCAACTGTTATCGATTTATTCCCTGCAAAGCAATGCGCAGTTCTTATGACGTTATTGAAATTTACGTTAACGTCATTTTTTAAAGCTTGTAGACGATTCATTTTTGGCATAAATTTGAATTTATTGACAGGTTTTCGTTTATCCCATGTAAACGCTCTTGCTGACAAGATTTTGAATGCTTATACACTTGTTTTCATTACAATATAATTGAATTTTGGCAGAAATGGTGAAATTGCCACAATGTAAAGTATGGATTATCCATATTTCCGGGCCAGTATGGAACCTAGATTAAAAAGAATTCCACGATGTTTACAGGACAGCATTGTCTGGGCATTGTCTTTAACGAACAAAGATAAAGAAAAATCAAAGACTGCTGATATATAAATTACGGCCCACTAAAGTAAAATTCTGCAGTGTCTTTAGGGTATACCTCTTTCAAAGAAGTTAAAAATGCGTCCTTTTAAAAAAATGCACCGTGGTTTCAGACTTATCTACGTATATCATAACTTTATGTGTTTTTGCCTTCAGAAGTTCTGTCTGTATGGCGGTTACCGAGAAATTACGTCATTTGCAAAACTTTTCGAACGCCCCTCGTATATATAATTAAATTATTTTCATAAACAGCAGACAGTGTCACGTTTAATCATAAAACAGCAATAACAGGTGATAAATAATGTTCCGCTGCCTTTATATAAAATTATAACTCCGGCATACGAAGTATGTCGAGGGGTACATGTATACAGTTTTCACCCTTCCGTCCGTCCGTCAGTCTGCCGTCTGTCCTTTGTCCATTCGTTGTTTAAAATTTGACCCAATGTTTTGCGTTAAGTTTTTTCTTTTGTTCTGTTTTCTCGACAGTCTTTACCGGGAACGTGTTCATGTGTGCTTAGTATTATTACAGAATAGATACTGATCAATTTGCATCACCTGGATGATGCTGCTGTCCTAAAGTCAAGATCAGAGACTTAGAATTTTGTACAACAGTTATGTTAAAGTTTTATTGTAAGTTTTTGCTTTTTCCATGATTTTGTTCTGAATGCTTCAAATAGAATTTGTTCAGATGTGCTTACTGTTACTTATTAGTTTGCATCATCTGGATGCTGTTGCAAGCTGAATATCAAGATTACAGACCTGGACATTTATATAACTTTAGCATTAAAGTTTTGCATTTAGTTGTTTCTGTTTGCCTATATTTTCAGTATACTTTTGAATTGAACCTTTTTTGTGTGTGACTAGGTTTACTTTTTCTAGGTTGAAACAGTTTGGTTGAAATCATCTAGATGCTGCTAATGTTGACCATAGGTCAAGATCACAGACTTTGAAATTTATTTAACATTTCTATGAATGTTTTACTTTTAAGTTTGTTTTCTTCTGCTTATTGCCAAATCTTGGGATGAAACTTTTGATATGTGACTGGGTCTGTTACTGTGTGTGTGATTGATTGTCTGCCTGTCCGTTTGTTAACATTTGCAATAACGTTTTATATAACGTTTATTGTCTGTAGGCGATGGCGCTGGCCGGTGTGAAACGTCAGCCTCTGCTCACTTGCTCTAGTTAATCTGTGTTTATTATGTATATTCGATATGATTTTCATGCTACTGTTGTTTAGTGGTTGCCCCCAAGCAGTCGAGCACATAAGACCAGATTTCAACTGATATCAGTTTTTGTCCAGAATCAACTGATTTCAGTTTTCGTCCAGATGTCAACTGATTTCAGTTTTCGTCCAGATTTCAACTGATTTTAGTTTTCGTCCTTGATATAACAAACATATTATTCTAACTGCAACCTGCCCACAGTAATTGGTCCTTGCAGTCAAAATAAGTGCACTGGGGCCGTATTCATAAAGCCACTTAAGTCGTTGCTATGCGGTTGCTAAGGCTAAATATCTATAAAGGAGATTCCCTACAACTATGAAATTTGGACTGGACTGTTCCTCCAGAGCAAATTTCATAGTTTTAGGGAATCTCCTTCAAAGAAATTTAGCCTTAGCAACAGCATAGCAACCACTTAAGTCGTTTTATGAATACGGCCCCAGTTCAAGAAGAAACTATTTCTGGTGGCTGATCGTATACTTAAATGCCCCATAGCTCTCTCAGCGGAATAAATTATGGTAATATTTTGTCGTAAGGTTGCGCTTCAAGCTTTTCAGTTAACAAGTTCTTCCTTTTAAACAAATGTGATTCGCTATTTTTTAACAAATAAAACTTCTTTAAATCTTTTTTATCATTTAAAGCGTTGAAAATAATATGGGCAATTTTAGTTGGCTATCAAGCTGAGACCCTTTTGACACCATACGAATGATAAAAATACAATGTACTGGCCTGTGACCCCGTTCATTATTGCTTTTGTTTATATTGCATTGCATGACTGGGAACGGGGAACTAGAAGAAAGTTGTATTTGGTGGATAAAGTCTTTTTAAAAAAACATGCAAGTCCCCCCCCCTCCTGCCGCACCCCCTCTTCTTACGTATTGCCAATTAAATGGCACAGTACGGGCACATCAACAACCGTGACCGTTGTACCGATTTTCATCATGATTTATGCTTAATTGCTTTTACTCACAGAGAACTGTTTGGACTTGAATGCTTAGGACTCACTACAAGCAGTTCTGAAGTTTTGTTCAAGTTTTTTTCAAGCCAAAGCTAGAGGACATGAGCAGTGTTCAACCTTATACTATTCTCGTAAACTGCCAGTAAATTTAGTTTGCTTGGCGTGGACCTTTCGTATTAAATCTGTACACAGAGATGGAGATAAGGACATAATCTGATAATAATTATGAAATTTGAATATATGTGATTACCCCATAATAGAGCCGTCTCTGCGAGACGGTTTTAATTAGTGGTCGCAACATTTGTGCTGAAGGTGAATTAACAAACAAAAAATACTACTGGATTATCATCAGTTTGTCTATTTTTTTCCAGCTCTGTGGACGATAATACGTTCCACTAGTTCAAATAATTGTTGTATTCAAAATGAGCGAAATCCAAACGTGAGTCGAGCGAAATCCAAAGCGTGAGTCAAAGTTAACACAGTTAAGGACCATATTGCTCGATCAGTAGTATAAATTCATGAAATCTTTTATCGTAAAACTCGCTGCAAGCTTTTCACTGCAGTTTGGTCATTGTAAACTGTTTAGAGTTTCACAGTAGAAAGTTAAAAAAAATGATTCGGCCCATGAAAGCTGGCAACTAAAATGAAGCCCAGATCTGTACATTGTATTTTTACCATTTTGTTCGATAAACTCGAACAAAACGGTAAAAATACAATGTACAGACATGGGTTTGATTTTTGCCCCTCTTTTGTTTATATTGCATCGCTCAACGGGGAACCAAAAAAAGGAATGTCAAATGGGGAGCCAGAAAAGGAATTGCATTGGGTGAAGCAGTTTGTCATTTGGCAAAAGCATGTTTCCCTACTTTCTGCCACTGTATGCCTCAGTTTATGCACGTCAATCTACATATTATAACCAAAGGTAAAGGCTTGAGCGCTTTTCATAAGGATCTGCGTGTAGATTTTTTTTACTGCCGGTAGGACTGTGGAGACTTTAAAAAGTTTAAATATAATGTACAGATTATTATATAGCTCTTTAATCTAACCAAATATTCGGATGTATTAGCTCCTTCGCAATAGGGCATTTTTGTTCTGTGAGGTTATGTGTGATCAAAGTGGGGTGTTGGAGTTGGAGGGCAGGTTGGACTCTTGTCAGTTGTCATGTTCTTATGTGTCAGGTTTGAGTCTGCATTGCCTGACAAACTTTGTTGATTGAGAACCAGGACATCAATGGTTTGGTTATGTACTTTCGTCTGTATTCATCTTGAGATATGTATTTTAAAGTCTTCTGTGGTGTGTTTCCAGCAATGGATAATGACACCAAAGCGATCATTACGTTATGAAATTCGTTGGTTTGTTGTTGCAATTTCATAAAAGAAAATATCAACATGGTAGGATGGCAGTGAAAAGAAATGTAAAAGAATATGGAAGAGAAACCTCTGATGAAAGGGGTATTACCCCGAAAATTTGGTTGAATTAAAGAGCTATAATCGGCACAAAATATCAAAGCTACAAATCCATAGGATATTATTAACAAAGTTAAAAAAATTGAGTTTTGAACAGGAGGCATATCAGAAAGAATTAGAGTCCCTATTATCATACAAGTAGCCCAAGGGCAACGACCGCTCACCTGAGTTATAAATTGTAAGCTCCAGCTCAGGTAAGCTAATAAACAGGCTGCAATTCTATAGGATTCGATGACCCCATGGGGTGTGGCAAGTTTGGACCCCAGGGTTTTGATTGGCAGGATTTATGTAGAGGACCACTATACACTGCAAACATACTAAATACATAAGATCTTGGCCTTATGGTTTCATAGAAGAAGTATTTTGAAGGTTCTTTAGCTATATAGCTCTATATAAACAAACAAGCCCCTAGGGTGTGGCCAGTGTGGACCTCAGGTGCTTGATTGGCAGAATTTATGCAGGGGATCACTAAACATTGCTGCATACTATATATGTAAGCTCTGGGCCTCATGGTTTCAGAGAAAAAGATTTTTGAAGTCTTTCCCATTATAAGTCTATGGGAGCAGCATGACCAATTTGGGCCCCAGGGGGCATGGTTGGCAGGATTTAAGTTGGAGACCACTAAATGTTGCTATATATGTACTAAAGAAGTTAGCTCTGGGCCTCTTGGTTTAAGAGAAGAAGATTTTTTTAGGTTTTTCCCATTGTTAGTCTATGGGAACTAATGACCCCGGGGGCGTGGCCAGTTTGGACCGCAGGGGCATGGTTGGCAGGATTTATGTAGGGGACCACTAGACATTGCTACTTGCTACATATATACGCTCTTGGCCTCGTGGTTACAGAGAAGAAGATTTTTTCAAACTTTCCCATTGTAAGTCTATGGGAGCTTATGACCCCCTGGGCGTGGCCAATTTGCACCGCAGGGTCATGGTTGGCAGGATTTATGTAGGGGACCACAAGACATTGCTACATGCTACATATATATGCTCTGGGCCTCATGGTTTCAAAGAAGAAGATTTTTCAAGATTTTCTCATTGTAAGTCTATGGGAGCTTATGACTCCCGGGGCGTGGCCAATTTGGACCCCAGGGGCATGGTTGGCAGGATTTATGTAGGGGACCACTAGACATTGCTTCATGCTACATATATAAGCTCTGGGCCTCATGGTTTCAGAGAAGAAGATTTTTTTAAAGATTTTCTCTTTGTAAGTCTATGGGAGCTAAAGGAACCCGGGGGGCGTGGCCAATTTGGGCCCCAGGGGCATGGTTGGCAGGATTCATGTAGGGAACCACTAGCCATTGCTACATACCAAATATATAAGCTCTGGGCCTCATGGTTTCAGAGAAGAAGATTTTTTAAGTGTTTCCCATTATGAGTCTATGGGAGCTTATGACCCCTGGGGAGTGGCCAGTTTGGACCCCAGAGGCTTGCTTGGGAGGATTTATGTAGGGGACCACTGAACATTGCTACATACTATATATATAAGCTCTGTTCCTCATGGTTCCACAGAAGAAGATTTTTGAAGGTTCTTAAGCTATATAGTTATATATAAACAAATGACCCCCTGGGGTGTAGGAATTTGAGCCCCAGGGGCATGGTTGGCAGGATTTTAGTAGGTGATCACTAGACATTGATCCTTGCTGTATATACAAGCTATGGGCCTCATGGTTTCAGAGAAGAAGATTTTTTAAGTTTTCCCATTGTAAGTCTATTGGAGCTAATGACCCCCGGGGCATGGCCAATTTGGGCCCCAGGGGCATGGTTGGCAGGATTTATGTAGGGGACCACTAGACATTGGTACATACTAAATATGTAAGCTCTGGGCCTCATGGTTTCAGAGAAGAAGATATTTGAAGTTATTCCCATTGTAAGTCTATGGGGGCTTATGACCCCTGGGGATTGGCCAGTTTGGATCCCCAAGGCTTGGTTGGGAGGATTTATGTAGGGGACCACAAAACATTGCTACATACTATATATATAAGCTCTGGGTCTCATGGTTCCAAAGTAGAAGATTTTTGAAGGTTCTTAAGCTGTATAGCTACATATAAACAAATGACCCCTGGGGCGTGGCCAATTTGAGCCCCAGGGGCATGGGTGGCAGGATTTATATAGGGGATCACTAGACATTGATACATGCTATATATATAAGCTCTGGGCCTCATGGTTTCAGGGAAGAAGATTCTTGAAGTTTTTCCCATTATAAGTCTATGGGAGCTAATGACCCCTGGGGTGTGGCCAATTATGGCCCCAGGGGCATGGTTGGCGGGATTTACGTAGGGGACCACTAGACATTGGTACATACTAAATATGTAAGCTCTTGGCCTCATGGTTTCAGAGAAGAAGATTTTTGAAGATTTTCCCTTTGTAAGTCTATGGGAGATAATGACCCCTGGGGCGTGGCCAATTTGCACCGCAGGGTCATGGTTGGCAGGATTTATGTAGGGGACCACAAGACATTGCTACATGCTACATATATATGCTCTGGGCCTCATGGTTTAAAAGAAGAAGATTTTTCAAGATTTTCTCATTGTAAGTCTATGGGAGCTTATGACTCCCGGGGCGTGGCCAATTTGGACCCCAGGGGCATGGTTGGCAGGATTTATGTAGGGGACCACTAGACATTGCTTCATGCTACATATATAAGCTCTGGGCCTCAAGGTTTCAGAGAAGAAGATTTTTTAAAGATTTTCACTTTGTAAGTCTATGGGAGCTAAAGGAACCCGGGGGCGAGGCCAATTTGGGCCCCAGGGGCATGGTTGGCAGGATTCATGTAGGGGACCACCAGACATTGGTACATACTAAATATGTAAGCTCTGGGCCTCATGGTTTCAGAGAAGAAGATTTTTTAAGATTTTCCCATTGTAAGTCTATGGGAGATTATGACCCCCGGGGCGTGGCCAATTTGGGCCCCAGGGGCATGGGTGGCAGGATTTACGTAGGGGACCACTAGACATTGGTACATACTACATATGTAAGGTCTGGGCCTCATGGTTTCAGATAAGAAGATTTTTTAAGATTTTCCCATTGTAAGTCTATGGGAGATAATGACCCCCGGGGCGTGGCCAATTTGGGCCCCAGGGGCATGGTTAGCAGGATTTATGTAGGGGACCACTAGACACTGGTACATCCTAAATTTGTAAGCTCTCGGCCTCATGGTTTCAGAGAAGAAGATTTTTGAAGTTTTTCCCATTATAAGTGCATGGGAGCTATACGTTGCCATGGCAACCAGAGTTCCAATCCAATCTGCCCTTAAACCTAATGCAGTCAATCCCCCACCCCAACAATGCTACATATACAATTTGATCAAGATTGGCCAGGTGGTTATGGAGATATTCTTGTTTGAAAATGTGAACGGACGACGGACGACAGAGCCTTCCTATACTATAAGCTCACCTGATGAGCCTACGGCTCATGTGAGCTAATAATAGTGTGAAGTTTGATTACAGTTTACTATTGACAGATACTGGACTACGCCTTGGACAATAGTCCCTTCTTTTGTTGGTCAAAGCAAGCGATTGTGTGCGTGAAATTAAGTTTGCTGAATTATGAAAATACGTCAGAATATAGTTACTGAATACGGTACAGAAATTTCTGCGTAGTTCTAACAATCCCTTGTATGAAGCTATTGTGAATGACGCCAAAACCACTCAGAAGCTAGCTGATTTGGCAGGAATGAAATAAGAAAAAAGACCTGATCGAGCATTTTATTATATTGTTGATCTGTTTGGATTCTTTCCATAATTGATTGTCCGACCTTTATTAGTAAATTCCAATACAGCGTCTAAGTAATCAATGGCAAGTTTATCCGCCCATGATATGTCGAATGGACTTTCTGCGAATCCACAATGTCCGCCTCTTTTAGAAACCACCATGAGAAAATGTGGATAGTATCTACAGAGTTCGTGTGGAATTTTTAACTTTGAATAAAATGGGTCGTCTAAGCTATTGATAAACATGAGTGGAACTGAAATTTCATCTACATCTCTGAGTGGATTAGTCCGGTCCCAGTATTCTTCCATATTGCTACAGCCGTACAATTTGAAATATACTAACTCATTAAACTTATCAAATGACCAAGTCTTGAGCAATTCACTGATATTTATTTGCTTTGAAAGTGCTTTTGCGTGTGAGCTTAAAATAAATTTCATTTTCATTAAAAACAATATGTCATAAAAGGAATGGATATGTTTTGAAAATCTTTCCGAATGATCAAAGCATGCCGACACACAAACACCAGCAGATATGTTTGCCGAAGAACCAAATTCTCCTAAATATGACAATAACACTGAACATCCGGTCCCATAGCCCACCATATTTATGAGAGCTTTAGGATAACGTCCGTGAATATATTTCACAACTTGGCGAAGGTCATTTGGATCTCCTTGGCTAACTATTTTTGGTGTTGTTAATACTGATCCACCGTGTCCTCGTTGATTGAACACAACAGGTCTGTAACCTTTATGAGCAGCAAGACTGCAAATTTTTGACACACTTAACGCATTTGCTGTCATTCCGGGTAATACAACTAATATTGTACATCGTTTCCGTTTATGAATTGACACATGTACGACCCAGTCTAAGGCTACGACACCTCTATCCTTCATTTGAAGATATTCTCGATCAAATTCGATACTACCGCTTGGAACAATATATGGAATAACGGACTGCACGTGTCGATTGCGTAACCAAAATGGTGGGTCAAACTTCCTGTTCATCAGACGACATCTTTTGAGCAAATGAGACGCTAGAGCGGATTCTTTGAAATATAACTTCGGAATGGTATGTCTTGGATTTATAAATGATTTGAGGTAGAAAGCGATACTAAATAACACGGTTCCCACTATTGCCATGAAGAAAGGCAGAGAAAGCATCGTGTATAGCGCCAAAATCATTGTACATGGTGTTGTTAAGTTTCTTTTTATGTTTACACCCGCTGCACTGCAGTTCGTGAGCATCGAAACGTCTAGCTAGATCCTTTTGGAGAATAGTTAGGTCTTTTCTGGGGTGTCTTGTATAAAGTAACACTTAATGAATAACACTATTTTCATATGAGTTTATAACCCTGACCTAGCCGGTAGCCACTTTGTCATGGTGCATCACTAACTGAGTTATTAAGGTGGACAATATTCTTGCGGAGGGATATTAATAATGATCACAAGCTTTTACACACTGGATATCGGTTAACTGGGCATTTACAAGAGAAACGACAGGAATGGTGTCTTAAATCAATATCCACTAATTATTCCTGATCTCAAGAGTGATCAACGTAAATTCCACATGGCATTGTCTCTATTTATATCCTTTATTCTGAAGCTGATTGACGTTGTCAGAGTCTCCACTCTCGTCACTGCATATCTGGAACAAAGGCAAAATAATGGATCAAATACATTTTCTTAAACATTTTTTTTCACATCAGAAGAAAGTATAGACAACTCTCGATATCTCAAAGTCGAAGTTCATCTCAAACTCCTAATATCTCAAAGTAAATGTTCTGGTCCCAGAACATTTACTTTGAGATATCAGCAGTTCGAGATAACAGGACTAGAAATGGGGAGAAAATAGAAAAACATGCATCAAGACTGTGTTGTTTGATATAAGAGAGTACTTTAATATGTTAGTGTTTGAGATAACGAGAGTCAACAGTGTGTTACAAAATTAGGAATAAAAACAATAATGCCTCCCCTTGTAAACAGCGTACATTTTGAAATATTCACTCTGCAACTGTTATCCTTTGCAAAGGTAAGGGATAGAGAGGGGGGTGTAATTCTGCATAGGAGACAGATGTTAAACACAAAGAAACAATTACAAAATTAAAAAGTACATGTATTGATGCTGTCAGAGAATAGCCTTTCCCTCTAGTAGGTTCCTTCCCTCCCGCCACCTCCACGGAAAATAGCTACGATATTTCATAGCAGAATCTCCCACCGCAAATATGACTATATAGTAGCATTTCCCCGGGAAAACATAATTTTCCTCGGGGAAAATCCACCATACGTGTTTTTGCATAGCCGTGTTTCTCCTCTTTTGCGGATTTCCCCCTGGTAAAACGGTTGCAGGATAACACGCTACATGTTGGAATTTGCTCCCGCCCTACTCATAATAGTGAAGTTCAAATCTGAAACAAAAACTAGAAACTAGAGTATCTTCTAGTTTTTGTTTCAGATTTGAACTTCACTATTTCCAAACCTTCGGGAAAAAATTCCTCAGGCGAATGAGTACACTTTCAGGGGGTGCAACTCTGACCATTTCATTTCTGTCTCTTGTCTTAATGGAGTCATTTCTTAAAGGAGATACATTACTCCTATTTCTCTATTAGCTGCCGTAAACTTCAGATCGCATTAGGCCCGGATCCAGCCCATCACGAACTGGTGTGGCTCTGGATAACTGGTGGGGCTGGGGGGTGCCGAAATGTAGTTGTGTGGGGGAGAAGGCTTGAAAACATGACATATTAATGGTTCTATTTCAAGAGAATTTTTTTTTATATATTTTTACCTTGAAATATATGTTGTGATATCTCATTAGAATCGCCTCCCTGAGGCGATTCTAATGAGATTTCACAACATATATTTTGTATATTTTGATCTAACCACATTGGATATTTTTTCTCAAACTGTCATGACACAGAGGCCAACTGGCGGGGCTGCAGCCCTAAAGCCCACCCCCTGGATCCGGGGCTGCGCATACTGGCTACTCCATTAGAAAAGCTATACTCATAACGCAATGGTTTTACATTAATTTGCATTTACAGACTGTGAAATTAAAAGCAGAGAAGAGTTACAGTACATTAGAAAAAAATGCGATCCATCAGTAAACGAGTATGTTTTAAACAGTATCCAAGAAATTAACACCACTTTATACTCATATTTGTATCAAAGGCAAATGTTTCCTCAATTACTTGAAATACGAGAAGACAAATGTACAATATAGAACAGTCAGGAAAGCATTTTTATATGACATTATCAAATTACTATGCGTTCACATAATCAAAATCACGAAACAAAACAATTTTGATTATATACACTTGAGCCGCGACACGAGAAAACCAACAAAGTGGTTGCGCGCTCAGCACAGACTCAGATCATCATGGGCATCCGCCCAGTCCAATCAGGCTCTTTGCTCAGCACTTAAAGGGTAGCTAAGGGTCTGAGCTACCTCTATGCGGACAGCGAAGACTCTTATCAGACTGGGCGGATGCCCAGGCTGATATGAATCTGCGCTGGGCGCACAACCACTTTGTTCGATTTCTCGCATCGCGGCTCACTCCTGCTTTGTCACTTAGTGACGTATTAGAAATTGTTATGTCACACGGTTTCTTTAGCTTTCGACCATGCTCATAACTTCTTAAACCTAGTCTTAGTCTTTGAACATCAATGGAAGATTTATAGCGACCATAGTCAACACCAGTTACCCTAATTAGAGGAACTGCACCGTGTAAATTATTTCCTACAAAATGAGCAAAATTTATGAACGCCAGATTAACCGAGAGATGTCACTGCTTAAGGTCAACAGTCATGCTCACTCTTAGCAGTCACAGCGTTTAAAAGTGGCATTCTGTGATGTCATATATTTGGCCGCAACACAAAAGCAGCGGGTGGCGGCGTTGGGCGATAATGCATCGTTTTGAAATCATACACGACAAAGGACTGAACACGATAAACGAATTGATACATTAAAGCACATGTGGCTTGCTGTCTACTGCACGATTTATGTCGATGCATCGATCATAATTTGATAGCGATAAGCATACGACCACCAAACATTACCATTTGCGTTTTAACGTCAGTTTCCGGTCATTTTATACTTGATAAATGGACAAACAAGTTCACAAACCTTTAGTAAAACAACTATAGCGCTCCTGGATAGCTTAAACTCGACCGAATAACAGAAATGTTACACGAATTTTATTAATTACTTCATTAACTTCCTATCATCAATGTCATCCATTAACGTCAATTGCGGTCTGATAAATGATAATAAAACGCAGAACGTTTCCAATTATTATGACTATAAGGCCTGTGCAGAAATTGAAGATCTGATAGTCTCATCAGGGTTTCAAGCCAGAAGAGAAGAGCTACGAAAACTTTTCGTTTATTCTCATATATTTTGAAGATGTTGACTTGTACTGATGTCCTCCTATATATGCCATGCCGAAATTAAGGCCGTTAGAACAAGAATGGTCACAGGTCAGTCAGACGCTCATATGTTGTCATCATTTTGTAAGACAACATCTTAGCGTATTTAAAAAAAAATATTGGTTACTTAACAAATAGCGATACCCTGAAAATGACACGGCGAGATATACAAACTTTACTTAAGCTTCGTTTATTTTTTTTGTTTTTTTTTTTTGTTTTTAGCGATTAGAGATGCTTCGGTAAAATATTTAAGGAGGTCTGTAATCCAAGAAAGGAAATGATGAAAATTTACTTTCGATTTACAGTAATCACTCGCAGATAGGATTATTTGATTTTGTGTGAAAATTAAGACTATCAAAACGTTCCATTTTTTCTGCTCTGAGTCAACAAATCTTCATGACGTCAGTAGCTGTCTTTGCAGTTTCTGTCTTGGGGCACACTTCCTACCCGAGATCTTCTCCTATTGCTAAACAACCACTATGATAGCTGTGTTTTCTCTTGACATATTTAATGAATGTAAACTGTTTCTAATATCTATCAAGGCAAATAATTGCTGTTATACATAGTCTCCAAGGATTTCTCTTTACAGACTGTTAATTTAAACTGCGTCTAGCATATTTTAATCAGATTAGAACAGTCGATCCAAGGATTTGTATCAACTTTAGACACAGTGTAAAACGTTTCTAATGTAATTACCAGGCCCCGAGGTTATAGAACTTTTTTCATGCTCTACTCAGCTGAGCATGAAATTTTCTCTGCTGATAAATATGAAAATGCCAACTAATGTTGGCATTTTTATATTCATAAGCAAAGAAAATTTCAAACTCAGCTCAACTGAGCAAGAAAATAACTGTACTTTTCCGTAATTTGCTATTTATTAGCAGGTAAAACTTCATGCTCAGCTGAGTTGAGCATCATCAAAATGGTTTTATAACCTCGGGGCTAGTTTTCCGTTCTGTTTCTCAGGCTTCAGCTCGAGCTTCTGTGCGTGCTTTAATTTCCTGTTCAGGTCTTAGCTTGGTTTCTGAATTGATTGTGTTTGAAAACAAAGCCGATTCCTTTGAGAACTGATATGCTTGTCTTGTGATAGCAGGATGTATTTGTATTGCTGCCATTCCATTAATCGAAAACAAATATATCAGAAAAACTTGAATAAAACGTAACATATACTAAGTAGAGTATAAACGTACCCATACCAAATTTAGTGCGACAGATGTACGGTTCTGTATTAATCTTCTCCAGTGCCGCTATACCCCAAAGGTTTGAAAGAAAAAAGATGATGGGCAGGTCTCGGTAGGCAACGAACACCCCTCTCCGAACCACAGTTACTGTCGCATTCCGCGGGACACAGTAGCTGCAGACATCAAGAAAGAGACGCCTACGTATTAACTCGCGAGTGCAGGCGTCTCCATAGAGCCACCTCATCCCTGTGTCTCGAGAAAGGCGACAGAGTACAGCTGAACTTGTCAAAAGGAACTTAAACAAAATGCTTAATCCAGAGCAGCAACGCACGGTCTGGGTTCGAGGTTATAAAACTTGAGAATAATCTCAAACTCAAAATAAAGCACACTGATTGGTTGATTCCGGAAGTAACCTCGGGGTAAGGTAATGTCATGCAAGCAAGTTACCGCCCGGAACGTGAATAAGTTGGCCTAAAACCATGTTCAAACAGAACAAGAATTAGAATTGTATGATTTAACTCATTCATGTCTGGGGACCCATAAATTGGGACATTGGCAAACTGTGTAGCCCTAGATCAGACTCCATAAATCTGGCGTCTGAACAGGGTCTACACTGTTAGCCTTACATGTTGGATTTTTCAAAAGAAAAAATAGTGTAAAGAATAATTAAACCTGACACCCCTTACATTGGAAAAAGAACCTGTCCAAAAAGCTAGATAGAAGAATTAATTCATTATCAATGGGTTAAACACGGATTATGTTCCATGGCCTGAAACAATTATCAAAGCTATGTTTTCAAGGAGTTTTCGAAACGAAAAAGAGCTGTTACGAAACGATAAAGAATCATAGTTACAAAACGACCTGGTTATCAGGTCGTTTGGTAACGATGACTTTTTTTCGTTTCGTAACAGTTATTTTTTTGTTATCAGGTAGTTTGGTAACTATGACTCTTTTTCGTTTCGTGACAGCCCTTGTATATACATAGTTAGCCAGAGTTAGCTGTGTGCATAGGTTTCTGTACAAGAATCGTAAATTCGCTGTTTAAGGTACGAAAAATGAATGCTTTTGTGTCCGCTAGGTTAAAAGAAAGAAGACGCACGTTAAACAGACATTATGTCACCTGATACCGCTGAAAACAAAAATATCACGCGATATGGGCTACGAAGTGATTGGCCAAAATCTAGATTACTGACAATGACCTGTCAAATAAAAAATATGTAATGATTTAATGTCATTTTTCTTTTCTCTGATCGATCTATATTGCCTTATGCTCCCAATATTTAAAGCGGTCACTTTGCTTAAATATACCTTATTTGTTCGGCTAGAAAACGGTGTTTTTCCATACCTAGAATGACCAAAAATATCTAAAGCAGTTCTCTAAGACATTCAACTATACACTGTAAAAAATTCCGTAGATTTTACGGTAGAATACCTGGCAACCAGCTGCCAGATTTATAGGACCAAAACAATACCTGTCTTATTCTAGCCTACTCTGCGTAATGATTCCTGTCAATGTTTACGGGCGCACGTAAAAATTACGGGAAACGGACTGGCAGCTGGTTGCCAGGTATTCTATAGTAAAATCTACGGAAATGTTTTACAGTGTTTGTGGTATCTGTCAATTTGATGTATCGGTCTCACTACATGATGCAAGAAATATGAGCCGCGACGTGAGAAAACCAACAATGTGGTTGTGCGCCCAGCGCAGACTCAGATCAGCCTGGGCATCCGCCCAGTCTGATCAGAGTCTCCGCTGTCCGCATGGAGGTAGCTTAGACTCTTAGCTACGCTTTGAGCGCTTAGAGAAGAGTCTGATCGTACTGGTCTGATGCTCATCTGAGTCTGCGCTGGACGCACAACCACATTGTTGGTTTTCTCGCGTCGCGGCTGAAATAAATTCTGGAAACAAAGAGCACATTACAAAATAGAAAAGCACACTTGATTGATTTAATTTAGTCTGTTCACGAAAACATGTCTTGACTTTCCAGATCCAACCAAATACCAACTGCCAATGATTGCATTCAGCTATACCCATGCAAGCCATTGTGGTCAGCTGTTTCATGTGTAGGCCATTTAGAAAATGCAGACCCAGATCAGAATCAGCCTACGGAAGCAGTCTGATCAGAGTCTACACTGTTTACCATTCCATCTGTATCGTTTGGACGCATTACTAAATTGTTAAAAAACAATTTGTCCCATGTTTGGACAATTATGGTAATCATTTTAGGTGTCCCAATTTTTAGAATTCTACGGTACCTGATAAACAGACTCAGTTCAGGAACAAATTGCTGAAACAAAATTTAATGCGAAAAGAAAAAAATATAGACCACTTTTACATTTGCGGAATTTTAGCTTCGTCATCGCACACCATGAATTTTGAAATTTAAAGTTTGAGTTCTTGAATGATAAACCTATGAATAGATTTTCTTGTTACTTATCAAATGTGGACGTATTTTTTTTTAAAAAAAATACATGCAGTGTTTGTCATAACTAGAAAAGCCTTTAACATGAATTATAGCTTCTAAATATTTGCTTGATGTACATATAAACATGTACTTGAAAAGTAGATGGATCCGGATTGTAATCTTATAAAATTTATAAAACTTGCGACAAGTGAATTAGTACAAAAACAAGTCTACCAATCGGTATCTTTGTTTTATAAATAAATAAAAAATAAGAAATAAACATAACGAGCCGCCACATACAATTCTCAACAATAAGTCGTAACCTTACATGGACTACATTTTAAAAGTGCAAAGACGTCTATTTAATGATTATCACTATGGATATCGTGTTAACAAAAAATTGAACAAGAATGAAATTAAGTTATGAAAGCAATGAGTCATTGTTTGCAGTAGGGCCAAAAGCCACATACGTACTTGTAATGATCTACCCTTAAAACCCGGTAAATTTATGGGAAAATCTGCATTTTGAGATATTTAAGCTGCTGGCAGAGAGCACGTTCCTCGAAGGCACCGTAAACCAAGAAGTAATTACACTATTCTAATGCTGTTCTCTGGACTTCTAAGTTTGCTGTCTTTTGCTCCCTAAAGTATTCTGATAGACATTATCAAGTACTGATGGGGTCTGAACGACCACAACTGTCTGTTCGTAAAACGGATCGTCTTAGCATGAACGAGTTACATTAAGTGTAAATTCGGACACCGGGTAAACGCGGACAATGACATTGTCTCCCGTGATATGTCAGTTGTTTGGAATAAAAAATAACTAGGCAAACAGTGAAAATCGTGTTAAGACGGCTCATTACGAGCCGTCTCATCTTAATTTTCAGCTTGCAATGGTATGTCCGAATTTACCCCCCCGACTTGACCCTATATACATATGTACACATTAAGTCTATTTCGGCCCAATTTGACAAATAAAAATATTTATCAGCATTTTCAAAAGTATTTTGGTACGGAAGCAGGGCAGGTGCAGCATTTCTCAATATACATGTATACTGTATAGAAAAAAGCACATACCTGGTCTTAGCACAGCCAAATACACATAAGCTTCAGACTTTTCCTTCGTTCTATCAAATGTATAACTTACACGTTACTTATTGTGATGTGAAGATATTCTGATATGTCGAATATGATATGTTTCGAAATCTGCACGCATGATCCACTTAACAATCTCCATATAACATGAAACAGAGCGTTATATTAATAATACATTTGTTAAAAGGTTTAATGTTACGAACTACTTTTCTCTTACGATATATAATATGGACATACGGTGACGTCTTAATTTAAAAGTGATTTTCCTTGAGAATAGAGTCACTCATACAACACTGAATGCGTCAGTGAAAATTAAACATGCGTCGTAGTGGGTGAAAACCTGGCTTAATGTATCCATAAACAGAGCACGCCAGGATCAGATGTGCAGTGTTATCAGGGCGCACTCAGTTCGCCTTTTGAATTCTACTAGCCCAGTTGTTGCCTGAGTGAAAAGCGCATTCTCTGATTAGACTCTCATCAGTTTAATTGTTCTACGCGTCCGCGGTTCGCACATGCCTTAAAAAGGATTGTCTCACAAAAGGCTCATATCAAATTGAGGAAAACTTTAAAGTTCATACAGGGCTCTCACAGATCATTAATTTTTAAACAAACATACTCCAGCCACTTGACTTAGTCTTTCTGCACCTAAGAGTTTGCCAATTTCACTAAAAAGGAAAAAAAAAGAAAGGAGTAAAAGTGACAAAGAAAGCTTGAGAAGAGACAGTAGATAACTTAACTTTAACTTCGCAAACAGAGTAAGTTGTAACGTACACCTACCCTATAAAACTAGCAAAGACCAAGATTATACGCTGTATTCCGGGGTGCCTGATCAGGGCCTACACCAGCTGCATTGAATAAAGAAGTTTATACTAGCTTCTGAATCATCCCAGCAGGCACACAAGGTGGATCATATGCCATTGTTTTGAAATGGAGTGAGTGAATAAAAGCATTGTATTTGTTTTGTTGAATCAACATTTAATCAACATTTAACGTTGTACGTTGAATCAATGTTGATTCAATGTTGATTCAACAGTTTAGTTAGGCCTTAGCAGCACAATCTGCATCGGTCGCAAAACACGTTTTCTCAAAATGCATCATAGATACATGAACTACAAAGTCCTTTTTGTCTCTTCCCTTTTTCAGGAATAACACTTGGAATTAAAAGAATAAACAAAACAAAATGTCATAATATCTATATGGTCCAAAAAATCTGTTGCATACCGTACACATTCTTTGGGACACCTAAAATGAGTTCGGTAATTTTCCTAAAACTGGAACATTTGAGCCGCGACATGACAAAACCAACAATGTGGTTGTGCGCCCAGCACAGACTCAGATCAGCCTGGGCATCCGCCCAGTCTGATCAGAGTCTTCGCTGTCCGCATGGAGCTAGCTTTGACCCTTAGCTACCATCTAAGCGCAAAGCGGAGAGTCTGATCAAATTTGGCGGGTGCCCAGGCTGATCTGAGTCTGCGCTAGGCGCACAACCACATTGTTGGTTTCGTCGTGTCGCGGCTCATTTTGTTTTTACAATGCAGTTATGTGTCCGAAAGATGCAGATAGAACGGCAACCCGTTTCTGCTCTTAGGAGCAGTCCGATCTCGATCAGCACTGTTTGCTCATACCTAAGCCTTTCTCTCCGAATCCTAGGAAGTTTACGGTATTACAATTTTCCAAATCTGCGGGCCGTAATATCAGTTTACCATGTGATATCCACAGCTTTGTTTCCAGCCCCGGATCCAGGGGATGGGCTTTGGGGCTTGAGCCCCGCCACCTGGGCTAAGTTAGATTAAAATATATGTAGTGACATCTCATTAGAATCGCCTCGGCGAGGCGATTCTAATGAGATATCACAACATATATTTGCAAAAACTCTCATCAAATTGACCCTTAACTATGTCATATATATCTTAAAACCGTCCTCCCTCCTCGCCCCCGTACATCTCGGCACCTCCCAGCCCCACCAGTTATCCAGAGCCCCACCAGTGCGTGGTGGTCTGGATCCGGGCCTGGCTTCATTTGACTTTTACAATTTTCAGACAACATATTGTCCCAAACCATCCTCATCTGAGCCGGTATATGAGAAATCGCGCCCTATAGCGGCTATAAGACCAGTCAGCACATTCGAGTTCCATCGGACAGGTCAGCTCCATTTTCGCTGTAAACAAGAATGTATTGTCATATAATTTTTGGGATCAATACTCGCTGGTCATTTTTGAGGCGAAACGGAGAGAAAAGGCTGGAACTGTATATTGATCCATTCCTTCTCGCACATGCCCATAGACATTGCTAAATATGTTCCTGCTGCACTGATTAAGACAGTAAAGTGCGTATTTTATCCAATAAACTTTACAATTTAGCCAGCGATAATTTTAGTGGTCAGCTTAATACTCATATTGTTAGTGTTATTTATCATTATTATTATTAATTTCTAATCATATCTCTATGACACAAAAATTCAGTGCTTTCCACTGAGACAAATGAACCTATCTGACGCGAAATTACGCTAAAACACCGTATCTGTACCTGGTATGTGATTGTTTGTATGGTCTGAATAAGCAAAGGTACATGTATGTCGGTTGCCGCGGTTTGGAAATAATAAAATGTGGAGAATAAATTCATCCTTGACGTGAATGATGTAACCGTTTAATGTTAGAAACAGTTTTCAAAACCATTATGCTAATTTTAAATTTCAAATTTCATGATTGCTAATAGATTTCTTCGCTTTTCAATTCTCTTAAATGCGTTCAAAACCGACTAAACAAACTGGGCGGCTGGTCATCTAAATAAGTTCAATGCAGCATGCTAGCATCAAGACAGGGTAAACAATAGAGAGGTAGCATCGCCTCATCAGATTTCTACAACGTAAGTTCATTCCAACCATCTGATTGCCAATCATGACCCGACAAGCTCACACAACTTTCAAATCTGTTTAACGTCTCGCAATAACACCAATTTACGATGGCGTTTCTGAATATTGTTTGGTTGTGCCTTCCCTTAATATATCTTACATTACTTTTGTAAGTTTAATTTCAATTGTTGGTTTGTCCGGTTGTCCAATGATTTCTGTCGCAGACCGTATTTTTTGCAGGCGGGTAATTAAATACAATTGTTTCTCATTCGTTTTTCGCAACTTTAAACTTGGATTGTGTCTCTTTTGAATACACAATGGAATAAGACAGTGACCTCTCTCGACCTCTCTCTAAATAAATAAATAAATAAATAAATAAATAAATAAAAAAGGCCCATGACGGTTCATTTACACGATGTTATGAAACCACATGTAAACTACGCACCCAAAGAAAAACATAAACAAACCACATTATGAAAGAGGAAATTGTTCAGCAACTTGATAGATCTCTTTGTCTTTCTAAACAACAGTATAGATATAATAGAGAGAAAACTTGTGCTACTAATTAGTTCCAATGACTAAGATCTATAAATGCCAATAAAAGGGAGCAATTTATATTTTTTCCCACGAGCACTGATATGCTTTGAAATAATGATAGCTCATTTACAAATAAATACAATGTATCTTATCGAATATTTCACTAGAACTACCGTAACCAGACCAAGAAATTCGACATCTGCATTTAAGAATTCTGAATTTTGATTTGAATTTGGTTAAAAGTAGCTGTCCCTGCCTGGACATAGTATATAAACTGTTGACTGGGTTTTAATCAGTACAGACCCTGTTCCGTGTCTACACTACTTTCTAAGGCTTGTCTGTCCCAGAATTTACCGTAATAGGTCTAAGTATTCGGACAGACAGGTCTGAGGAAAAAGTGCAGACCCAGATCAGACTGCTTCTACAGTCTGCTCAGGGTCTACACGGTTTGCCACTTCAATACTGCATAGTAAAACCAAACTGTTCCATTCTTAGGACAATTACGGTAAACATTTTACGAATATCGTTGTTTATTATTATTATTAATAAAATTGTTTAGACTGGAATACATGATCAGTTTCATCTACGGAATCTCCTTGTATAGTTCTATTTACATGCATTTTTCCTAAGAAACAAAGTAAGTGTTTATCAAATAATCATTTCTACAATTAGCATGTAAATATTTACAAAGAAGTTGTTTTGCGGTTAATTCTAATTGGAAATCTATAAGTCATCATATTGATGCTATGAAGTGTAAATATTTTCAATACTCGCTGCCAAGCATTGTTGTTCTTTTGTCGCAGAAGCTAAAAATTCGAGATTTCTGTCCATAACTCAGGCCAGGAATGATCAGGAATTCAACTTCTCTTACATGTTCAAGAAAATGGCACAGCCCGAATTGTGAACAAATCGACACGAAACGCGTTTTTGCAATTTACATAGAAATTAATATTGTACTCAAAGTTATATGATATCTTTGATGCATATATTCGCGCGCGTTTTGAGTAATGAGAAGCCAAACACATATGTGTGAGGCGATGAAAACAACATATTACGCAGTGATTTTTTTACCTCTGCATCCTGCATCCTAGATGCATAGAATTTGCTGAGGATGCAACATTTTGAAAGATGTGCATCCACAGGATGCAAAGATTTGAAGCCAAAATTCACCTGTAACAGCTAGTCCATTGCTATCATAGTTTATCTGGCTTTTATGATACTGAATGGCTTTGGCTGTACAGTTGTTTGAAGGGTTGCAGAAACCTGAGAGTAGGGTAATGACCTTGTGGGTCCTGGGACTCGAAGTAAATTTGTAAAAAAAACTCTGGGTATCTAAACTAAGTACCTGTGGTTTTGTTTACAAATTGGCTTCTTTGAATGGGTCTCGAAAATGCAAGATTTGGAATGCACAATTTTTATAATCAACGAGTCCATGAAGGGATGCACAACTTTGAGCTTGGGATGCAAAGATTTCTGGCATAGTGGGTCCCGTGATGCATAGAAGCTAATTTGTAAAATAATCACTGATTACGTATATAATTATGTACATACGACGCGACTCCCGTTTATATCATCTGAACATGCATTTCACATTGCTATTGCCTTAAATAGAGGACAGAAAAGTAGTTTGTATACAAAATCAACATAACTCTACTAATTTCTTTTGTGACGATTTAACTTTCATATTTCACGTAATTTCTAACTGGCTGACAGAGCCTCAGGCATATAAAGTTGGTTTTGCGTGAAATTTGTGCGTTATGTCTGTTTTTATTGTCAGATATTAACGGACTTGAAAGAAACAGCAAAGAAAGAAGAGAGCCACCTACATTCAGAGGCTGGTCTAGGCCTGTACTGTCTTACATATTGCTTTGAACAATGTTGCATGGACAAGGGTCCAAAATGTATGGCATGCTGATTTGGTCCAGTGAAGAGTGCTTAAGATCCGTAGTCTGAAACAGGGAAGAATCTGATCGTACTGGCCAAAGAATAAAATCTCTAGACTCATAGTTCTGACTGTCTGATAGAATCTATCATTTTAAGGCTTCCCAGACCTTTGATTGATTTATAGTGCCTGAACAGACAGTGCAATGAACTCGCTGATCTCAGTTTTTATTGGTAACACATGAGCAAAGGTATAATATTAGGCTATATGAACCAACCGCATTTACTCGTATATCCGAACGGCAGAGTTTAAAACACCGGATGGATAGGAGTGAAATAAAATGAACTGGCAGAAAAAATCCCCTCCACTTTTTCCATGTATTTGGGATGGTAATCGTACAGGAAAAATTTCCTCCCTCAGTGGTTGCAAGTTCTTTTTCTGAGGGAGCTAATTCTTTCTTGTAAAAGTACCATTCCATGCTCTAGGAGCAATTTGTAGCCAAAAGAATGAAAATTATCTCATCCATCCATTCCATTCCACTCCTTTCTTTTCCAGGTTTTAAAGTATGCTGGTCGGTACAGAACGGAGTCTGAGCAAACAAGAGATCCGGTTAAACTGTTCCTAGGAGAAATCTAAACAGGGTCTACATTGTTTGCCACTCTACCAGAAAATTTTGACACAACTCAACCAAAGTTCAAAATACAGGTCAATTGCAGATATTGGTTCAGTTGTAGCAACATCTAACTTATTCTAACTTATAAATACATGCGGATAGTAATATCAAATGACGTCTTTACAAGTTAATGATTTATTATTAAGTCCCCTGACAAAAGACCGACTGACCGAAACCAATTGATTCACTGATACTCAACAGTTAAGTTTCTCAAAGGGCGTCGGCCTTTGCGTCGGCTCTCGACCGCAATAATTGAACGTATTCAAAAAAGCTGTACCCCTGTGCAAAATTGGCAGTGAAGGCATACCCATACACCTTAAGGACAACCACTCATACGACAAATGTCTGTCTCTTGAAATGCACTGATACGAATTGTGTAATGACTGCCATTGATCGGATAGTTCACATTCAAATGTATATGGGATGGTATTTGCACATCATATTCGTCAAATTAAAAAAACTGTCAGATAAATAATTGCCTTCAATTACTTCATTTATCCATTCCAGCTACCGTACAGCAAAACAACAGATATTAATAGTAATAAATACGGAGTGGCTAGTGACAGACGACTGTCAGTAGCCAATATTCGAAGAATTTGCTAGTGACAGACGACTGTCAGTAGCCAATATTCGAAGAATTTGCTAGTGACAGACGTCTGTCACTGGCCAGTTTTCGTTTAATTTGCTAGTGACAGACGTCTATTAATTATCAAAACACGATTAATTGCAAGTGGCAGATGCATTTTTGCTATGACTGTATTCTTACTATTTTTCCCATCATTTTTTTGTTGTAGTTACGCATACATGTGTATGGCCCATCATGTTCCTTCTTTCGAATGTATTCTCTGCTCTTGAAGGAACTTTATTAAATTTTAATTTTACTTCGCTGCAGCGAGAGTTGCGCCGTGTGGCGTCCGTAAAACGTCTCCCCGTACATCATCTATAGTGCAGATTCTATTTTATTTTTCTTCTTTGAAATCATAGGATATATTCTGAGAGGTCTGAAATTTTTGGATATGTTAGACTTTTATTCTAGATTATCACTTTCTAATCATTTGGAACCTTTTTGATACTAATTTGTTATTGAATTGACTGCCTTATTAACATTAAGAAATTACTATATGCTTTTCTCTGGCTTTCGTAATCATATTTTGTCAGGGCCGCAGATGAGGCTTGTGTAGCCGAAACATCGAAGTATGGCCCATATTCCCTCTTTTGAATGTGTTCTCTGCTCTTATAAATAATAGCAATGATGATAATCTAATAGTATAATCTTATAATTTCAGCAGCTACTGATTCCTGCACAGGAAACTTCAAGAGCTCAACTAACATAAAGTAATGCCAAAAGAAATACGTTTTACGCGATCAGGAATGCTACATATTGTTTCTATATCATTGCTTGTAGTTAATATATTTTATGCGGGAAGGGTCGTAACATATGTTGTTCTAACGTGTGGCCCGACCCATTTGCTCGTATTCTACTTTACGAGAAATAACGTGCTTACACTAAATGATGCTACATGTACTAGTGTGCGTTGGACAAAAGTTTTTATGGCATGTTTGTGAACATTTTGTTTGACTAGGCTGGGTATACAACGACAGTTAGAGTATAATTTTCCCTATATACTCAAATTTGTTGATGTTTAACTGAATAATCATTTCAAGTTTTTATTTCGTCTCCATGTCATTCGTAATTATCTCTAAAGGTTATCATGGGGTTAATACCAACTTACCTCTTAGCCAGCCAGTCACTATACATATGTACATGCAAGAATGACCGTTTGACGAGACAGTCGACAGCAGTATCAGCTCGGTCGACAGCCACAGAAAATAGTATCATTCACTGTTCACCGTTACTGATATTGCTTACGTGCCGGATCGGTCGACAGCACAGAGCACAGATAAGCAAATTGGTATTACCCTCATGGTTATACAAAAAAGCAAAGCAGTGCCAACGGCGTTATTTAAGGAATGAGATTTATTTTTCTGAGGTTTATCGAATTGTAAACTATACTGAAAGGATTTTTACTTCCACCCTTTATTTTTGAATATCTTAAAAATGAATGCAGCTACGACCACCAAAATTTCACAACATGTATATTCTTTTATACCTGATTATGTCAGTATCACGAATTTTAAATCGTTCAACCGAAACTGCAAAGAATAAGCACGTGTTCCTCATGTTTTTAGTACAGTATACATACAGATGAATCACTTCATGTATACAATTTTGAGGAAACATTTCTCTTACAATGTCAAATCAACTTCTAAAAACTTGAAGTCGGTCTGTGGCTTTATTTCGTATAATGCGCCTAAATATCGTAAACGGATGCAGATTTTTGGGCCAGTTAAATGCTGAAATTTCAAAAAGTGACGTCGCGAGACAATCTTATGCGTTAATTAAGGCAATTTACAATCTCAGACGACGTGCAAGATTAACAGGAAGCTCTAAAGACCGCCAGAAAAGCAGCTAACCGAAACTAAAAACTAGAGGCCATGACGTCAACTTAAGTCGATGCCGTCTCCGTAATTGGTTTTGCGCGACAGCATCGGCTGCAATCATAATTGCAAACCAACGTGGATGACGTAACAATTATAGACAGTAAGAAATCGCTAAAAGAATGTTGCAAAAGATAACAGCGTCATCTCCTTATGCATTTCAGAGATGTGACGCTCTTTTACTGACGTCATTTAAGAAAATGATTCGAATAAACTGCATAATCTGTAAATTTAATGAGTTTCAAGCATTTTGTCATACAATGTTAAACGCTGTCACTCGTGAAAGGATCATCAGCCAGCAATTAAAAGGTGGAAGTTTATAAATCCTTTCAGTATATATTGGATCGCATGCAAAGCGAATGAACCCCTTTGGGGTTCCTTTAAACTTTGCTAGCGACCCAATGTAGTTTACATTTCGATAACCTCCGAAAAAATATAGTTTATTGTATATATTTAAATTCGTTTCAATCAAAACCTTGGTGAAAAATCTTATATATAACGTTATCTTCTTCGGTCACGTGCACCAGTATATCAAAAATACAAAACGTTTTACTAGTTAATCTGTCACATAAACCTGGCTGCTCCTCAGTATCTTAAAGACATGCTTATCTTCCAGGATAATATCAGGTATATATCTAATGATCTGAATGTAATTATATATATTTATTTATTTTTTTCAGCTGAATGAAGCTTCAAGAAACCTGAGTGTATTTAGTAATAGAAGAATAGTTTCGAGGGCACAGAAGGGCCAGTTTCCCACCCCACCCCTACAACCTGTCCCCACCTACTCATCTTTCTCTTATGAGTTGGCCTGCCAGTAACCTCATGTTCCTACAGTTTTAGTGTTCTGGTCCTGATGGGATTTGTCAGCTCTTATTAAACTTTTCTTGATTTAACACTTACTATGTTACTGTTATCTGGCTGGATGCTGCTTGCTGCATTAGTTGTTGCCTTTTTTCACTTTTTTTTTTTTTACTTCTTTACATTTCATAGTCATCCCATTGTGTGTTTACGTTATATAGAATTCACACCTTACTTTAATGTGTGTATTAATCTTCATGTCATTGCCTATAACTTTGTATTTTACATATGTACGGGGAGGGCCGTAATTAATGTTGTTAGAACTTGTGGCCCAACCCAATTGCTGTACAGATTATTTGGCAATAAAATATGTTTAAACTAGAAAAATCTTATATCAGCTCTAAAATTGAAGCATTAAAACATTTACACGCAGTTTTTCTTTATTAGCCGAAACTACGTAGTCTGGCCCATGTTCGTACTTCTGTATGTATTCTCTGCTCTTGAAGGAACTTTTTAAGATTTTAATTTCCGCTAACAGCGTAACAGCGTCAATGACGCCATGAGCCGCCGACGTCCAATCAAATTGAAGAAAGCCATGTTTGTTTTGACGTCATTTAAAGTCGCGTGGCTTAACGTAATTATTGAAATGTTAACTGCATTACATTCCAATGTTTTACTATACGGCTTTTCAGTAAATACACCAAAAATGTAAATATATGACAATGTGACCATCTGAGATGTCACAAATCGACATTCTTAGTGATGTCAAACGCTTGAGGCATCGAGAATTTCATTGAGGCTTGTAAGCATACATAATTTCCCTAGACGCTTGTCTCATGGCAGACATTCATAAAAGCATTTTAAGAGAAAATGTGTCAATATTTTGCACCAGTAATTATTCAGATTAGCCGGCGCATGTACAAACAGTTACTGGACTCTCAGATTTTCTCTATGATTTCTAAAATGTTTGTGAGAATAGGGATTGCAATGCGCAGAATGAGCGGAAGCGCACGCGGAAGGTGATCTGATCATTCGCTGTCCGAGTTTGCCATTTGGTATCTTTTCCGTTGACAAGGAGACTCATATGAGAATACAGCGGTGACACCGCCATAAAATCATATTAATAATTCAATATTTATTTCTGCTTATTTCAATGGAACGCTGAGGTAATCGGCATACCGTGTTAATCCATGTATCAGGACACATCAACTCTTAACTCTTATCATGGGCACTTTGAGCTTATAAATGTACATTTCTCTAACGTGAGAGAAAGTATTTGCTCCTGATGTACACAACTCCATTAAAGTGAATGGGTAAAATTTCAAAGGAAGTAACTCTGCCATTTTCATTTTTTAACACTTTTCAATTGGGGTCAACTCTTAAAGAAGTAAATTTGCTCCTTATGAGGGAATTCTTTCATTTAGGTGGTCAACTCTTAAAGGAAAGAATTGGCTTTCGAAGAAGCAATTGCTTCCTTTTAAGAACAGATCCCATTTTGGAAGACATATGTTGTCCCAAACACAAACCGGAAGTCACACAAAATTTCCCGCCTTTGTAAGAAATGGCGGGAAAACAGGAAGGTGTACCTATATACTAAACGTTAAGGCTCTGTCTTGTATAAGGGTTTATGAAACAGTTGGCTAAACACTTCCTGATGAGACTCAGTCAATGCCCTCTGTTACAGTACTTGAGGTCATGGCAAAGGTAATAATATTTGTGCAGACTGGTCAGCGTCTTTTGCATTTCAATATGAAGATTCCATTCATGGCCTGTAGATGGGAACATTCAATGGATGGATGGATGACTTGCAATTGTACGTCCTTTTTAACAGTATTTCAGTCATATTAGGGCAATGGGTGAGTGATAATGAAAGGCTGTGTGCAACGGAACCCCGTTTACGATTGTCGGAAAAGACTCTCGCATGCAGCAGAGCTCGAACCCAGGACCGCTAAATCAGCAGGCCAGCGCTTGATCTACTGAGCTACCGGGGCTCCCGGAAATATTCTAGGTCCCGTAAAAGTTTGCAAACACCATAGGTAAGAGGAGCATATAGTTTGCAAAACCCATATGTAAAAGAAGCAAGCAGTTTGCGAAGACCATATGTAGGGAAGCAAATTTGTTAGAACAAACCATAGGTTAAGAAGTAAACAGTTTGCAAAAGAGGCAATTCAGTGATGTCTCCTATCCCCTAAACTGTCAATCTTATTTCGAAATGTCCATGTATGGGGATATTCTCCTAGGCTGTCCTGGGATGAAAAAATACGCCTGATGCACTTAGATGCACACTTACTCACGTTACTGCCTTAATTCACTTTGCGAGAAATCACTTTGGGACATTTAACCAATTGTCTCGCTTATCAAAACAGAACTTTTTAACTCAGACAAAGTCATCCGCCAGGAAGTGTAACCATCCATGAAAGACAGGCACTTTCAAACAGACTTATTAGAGGGACTGATAGAGGAAAATATACTAAGAAAAGAAATTAGACCTTCGAAACTATCGAACAGGCATATCTACCGTTGAAATAATTACACGATCGTTTAAACTGCGGTGCAACTTCGCCGTTGATACAACGTTGCTATAAAAAGTAAAAAGATAAAGCAATGATCAGGAACACAGCCTGGAGAGCCTATTAGCAAGAACCCTCACCAGGGGCCGTATTCATAAAACGACTTGAGTGGTTGCTATGCTGTTGCTAAGGCTAAATTTCTTTGAAGGAGATTTCCTACAACTATGAAATTTGGTCTGGAGGAACAGTCTGTATTCCCTACAACCATGAAATTTGGTCTGGAGGAACAGTCTTTGTAAGACTGTTCCTCCGGACCAAATTTCATAGTTTAGGGAATCTCCTTTACAGATATTTAGCCTTAGCAACCGCATAGCAACGACTGAATAGGCTTTATGAATACGGCCCCTGAATCTATAGTTGCAGTAACAAACTTACACAAAATAGAACCCCTGTTAGCACATCTCCATAGTTTATATTACATGTAATATCCAATTACATTTATCCGTTTCATCAGCAATAATCAGATAATAACAATATTAATGGCTCTAAATGCTAGAACATAGATTGTACTACCATTGCTTATCCGAATCTCCATTCTTTTCTATTGCCATTGAACAAACTTTCTTCTTCAAATTTTAGGATAATAACAGTTATTAGTTGATGTCTCCATTTTTAGCGCTATTATCAATAATGGTACCATATATCACGTTTCCATTTCTATGTCACACAGGCTTTTCACGTAACTTATTCTTATCCTTTCATTTGTACTTACTTCTACGAATGAACATATAAACACAACTACGGGACGTAGTACCGGAGAATTCTAAAAATTGGGACACCGAAATAATTACCGGAATCGTCCTTACAGCAAACATTTTGTTTTTACAATGAAGTATTGCATCAAACAGGAGCAGATGATAGCAACCAGAAGAGATCCTGATCAGACTGCTCTGGTGTGAGTCCGCACTGTTTGCTCAACTTTATCAGTCCCAAAACTTAGATCTTTACGGTCGTAAATTCAATGTCAGATCCTGACCTGAGCCATGTAACGGGAAAAGTAGCTGTCAGAACGTACGAACAGAAAGACCGATTATTATGCGTATCTGCAGAGTCTAGTCAGCATTTCATCAATTTATGTATCCCGACTACACATAATTGGTAATAGAATATATCGCAGGGGATGTGCTTGCGAGAAGGCTGATCTGTTTCGTGACATGCACATTCTAACTGGCTCCCTTTTTCCTTGCCCGTATCATGATATCTGGTCATGATGTGACCTTAGGCCCTGACTAATTAGTCTTATTATCTCATAACATTTCATGACATGTGTAAGCTAGTATAGAACAAATGACAGTTGCTCCAGTTTGTATATTTCACTCAGCACAGCTAGGATGGATGGATGAATTGCGATTTCACGTCCTTTTTAACAGTATTTCAGTCATATCAGGACGATGGGTGGGTGATAATGAAAGGCTGTGTGCAATGGAACCCTGTTTACGACTGCAAAGATTCCGCCTCTAGCGCGTCTTGAACCCGGGACCACTAGATCAGCAGACCCCAGTTAACTCTCTCACTACAGCACAGATTGCACAGCACTTGCTTATTAGTTTCGTCAAACTGAAGTCGAGGGGCGGTGGTGGTTTACGCGCTAGGCTACCAATCCAGGGGTGCAATGACGACCCCCCTCTCCCTCTCCTGCGGTATTTCGGATGATAGTTAAAACCACGGTCCCCGTCTTTATATGACCTATGTTTCGGTAGGAAGTTAAATTCGAGTTTACTCAGTCAATCTGAAAAAAAGACTAATAGTTGTCCAGGGCCCAGGTTCACAACCATTCCTTAAAATTTAGAACAACCTTAAATTCAAGGTAGGAAATTTCATGAAATTGTGTAAATAAAAGCTTACAAAGGCATTTCTTATTGAGAACAACTCCGTAGAATCACGCAAAAATTGTGATTCTCAATACTGTATGATTTAAATAAAGATGTTCCTATAAAGAATTGTTTTACCTTTAATTTAAGGTTCGTCTGAAATGTTAAGAGCTGGGCCCTGATGTTGGCTCTCAACATAAGTAAGGCGAATGGGTAGGCTGCCATGGTTGTGTTGCGTTGACTATTTTTCAGTCCGTGTTCGGACTATATTTACTGAGCCGTCTAACGGAAAGAGTCGGGAAAGTAGGAACATTATTAAAAGCGGAGTTAACCCGATCTCTTTTACCTTTCACTACTTTGCGAGACATTCAAACTACTCTCTCCATCGAACATTTAATTTTCAGCTTTATAGCTTGCAAATGTTTGTGTAATATGCGAATAAAATTTAAGGTCCTAATATGATTTGTTTGCATTTATTCTACCAGATCTCAGCAATTTGCATAACTTGACAAAACTGTCTGGAAATTAGAAATTTTCTGCAGTTTAAGTCATAACGATGAGCTGAGAGACAGCAAAATATGCTTTAAGCGAGCAATTAACCCATTTATTGGATGATTCCATTTGTCAATTAGGGGGTGTCTGATTGGTTTATTCTATCATTTTTGCTTATTTTAAGGAGAAATACCATTTACTTATCCAAAGAGTGTCGACCCTAATCAGACGCCGCGTGTTGCGGCGTCTGATCTGGGTCTGCACTGTTTGCCAATGTCCCTTTTATGGGACACTTTGCATAATTAGTTTAAGCATGTGCAGCTACGCAGGCTGCGGCAAGGTATCGCTTACATGGACGACTTCGGACATGTGCAAACTGCGCAGGTGCACGGAGAACGGCATGGGCATTTCACACAACTTCGCATGACGAGCATTCTTTTTTCCATTTTCTATGCAGAAGCCGAAGGTTCTACAGATTGTTCATGTGAACAGGCTCTGATCACTCAATTTGGGATGCAGTGCTGGTTGAAGCGAATCGTTTTCATGTGACCGGGATCATTTTCGTTCGTGCCTAAAGTATTAATATAGCAAATTCCATTTAGTAGCAGCAGCAACTGTGTTCCTTTGGCTGTCTTTCCACATGTTGAAGAGAGAATGAGTGAAGCCACATGCTACATGTATTTCGAGTGGTCAGAGTCCGTAGCTTTGTGCAAATGGGTCCAATCCCACAACGCAAATGACTAGAAGGACGCTCTTTCTCTCTGTTGACTCAGAAGTAAATAGGAGCCTGATTCGTACCAGGAAATATTATGTTAGCGAAAGGAGCGAACAAGGCCCACCTATCATATGCTGTGTCTATGATTCTGCCCTATGGCTACGACTCTGCATCATACCTATACATGTACCGTTACCTTTACAAAGTGAAAGGAAGCTTGCAGCAAATTTAATATAGAGTGTGTATTGTCAAATACCTTATGAGCCTCGACACAAGAAAACCAACAAAGTGGTTGCGCTCCCAGCGCAAACTCAGGTCAGCTTGGGCATCCGCCCAGACTGATCAGAGTCTCCGCTGTCCGCAATGAGCAAGCTTAGACTCTTAGCTACATGTACCCTTTAGCCGCAAAGCGAAGACTCTGATCAAAGTAGGCGGCTGCCAAGGCTGATCTGAATCTTGCTGGGCGCGCATGCCACTTTGTTGGTTTTCTCGTGTCGCGGCTCGAGGAGATTCGATTTGCATTGTACCTTCGAACCCTAGGATGGACAGTGCTCCTTTCCGGGACATGCTTGTAATAATGACATTCACGTCTCATTCAACAATGTCGAAGACCGCAGGAGCTTGTGTGGAGGGAGTTGTAGAGACGACATTTATAAAGACGCAGGTAAGCTGCGGCTTATTTTGCACACGCAACACAGCACTTAGGCCCGATTTCAAGTCGAACTATACACGGGTTAGCATTCGGAACACCAACTTTTACATTGTGCCTTACGGCAAAACAGAATTGTTAATCTGAGTTATAACAGGTTTATTTGTTTATTTCAGTGTCATCATGGTACATAAAAATACATACACATAAAATAGTGATACAAGATAATGAACAGTACCATGCCATTTTTAGATAGAATTATAAGAGACTATTTCAGCTGTGCAACATACAATGATTAAAATATTTTTCTAGAAATAAAAGTATATAGTATACAGGTGGTCCAGATAGGAGAGAGTAATTGACAACAATAGGAATTATCTTCCCCACTTCCGGCAGAAAACATATGTTGTGACCCTCATCTGAACCGTCTCATTGTTGCTCCCAGATGAGGAGCCACAACACATGCCTCCCCACAGATCTAACACCAACAGTCCCCGATCATCACCAAGCACTCCCTCCTATATAGAGCTCCTACATGTATATATACGATATGCATGTATATATATGCATTTTTTTCCAATTTAAAACCGTTCAGTATTAAAGCAATGCAGGTCTTCCTTTTCTGCTCAAGACCAGCACCGTCCCACCATCCAGACCAAGCTATAACTGTGACGTGAAATCGAGCCTTAGTCTCATAATACGGCACAGGTGTTATTTTCAGATCAAGCGTAATATTTACAGTGCTCCGGATAAGAAGGGATATCAGGAATAATTTAGGATTATGTTTTCCATATTTCTGCATAACAACACATATCGTGACCCCTCATCAGAACCGTCTCGCCGGAATCACAATGAATATGTTTTCAATAAAATATCTATGAGTTATCTAATCAAACCCCACCTTATCTGAAGCTCTGGGGCCACATTCATAAAGCCACTTAAGTCGTTGCTATGCGGTTTCTATAAAGGAGATTCCCTACAACTATGAAATTTGGTTTGGAGGAACAGTCTTACAAAAAGTAAAAAGTATGCAAAGACCAGGAACTGAAACAATCCAAATCCAAATCCAGCACTCAAACCATAGTTGGAAACAACTAAGATTACAAATAATCAAGATACAGAGAACATATGGCCAACCGAGTGAGCAGCTTGTTCCCAAAAGGTGGCCACTCAGAAACCCAAACCGAACCAAAAATAATAAGAACATACATAAGGTAAAACATCACAGAAACTCTGACACCAAAAACAGGCAACAGAGAACCACAACAGAACTACCGCCTTGGAACGGTCAGTAATGAATTAATTACTGGGGGGCTTAAATCGATTTTACAGGCCCAACCTCACCCTCAGTTTCTGAAGTGGTACAAAACATTTAGTTGGTTGTTCGGTTCGCATGATAACCCTCTAACTCGTCAATGAATCATCACGGTAAACACATAAATCAAATTTCAACACCATGAAGAAGCAAAGACGAGGACTCAACAGATACAACGGGCCGTCTGACAGGTGGAGATCCCTGTCCTGCCAAGACTGTGCCTCCAGACCAAATTTCATAGTTGTAGGGAATCTCCTTCAAAGAAATTTAGCCTTATTAACAGCATAGCAACGACTTAAGTCGTTTTATGAATACGGCCCCAGGTAGTAGTAGTGGATTGATGCAACAAAGTAAATCGACATTCTTAGGCAGTCTTTTTCTGTCTTCGTGATTTTTTCCATGAGTTCATATCATGGTCAAGAACATCAATTATCGAGTTAGATCAAACGACTTGTTTACAAAGTTCAGCAAGACAAGCATTGATAAATAGCTACATGAGTCATGTGTTTCTTTTATACAACGGTTTATATCATTATTAGTAGTACTTTAGAGTAAGAGTAGTAGTAGTAGTACTCATATCATTATTATTATTGTTGCCAGACGTGGGAACCGTATACATGTAATTAGCAACGGTCCAAATCTTAACAATATCTCTCAAAGTAACACCGTTTTTTGTCGCACCTGCTTTAGCAAGGTGCGATATAGGCGTCCGGTTTTCCGTCCGTCCGTCAGTTTGTCCGTCAACCCGTTCGTCCGTCCGTCCGTTCACATTTACGTCGACCCTAAATTTTAAGTCCATTCAAATGACTTTTTCTCTGAAAGCACTGCACCCATGGTTCTCAAATTTCACATGCTGCATGACTAGACTATAGGGCTTCTGAATGACAAAATTCAGCTTGGTCCAGAATCCAAGATGGCCGCTGTTACTAAAAATAGGAAAAACATTAAAATTACTTTTTTCTCCAGAACTACTAGGTAAATTTGGCTGAAATTTTATGTAGAGCATTAATGAGACCTTGGTTTTAAAAATTATCAAAATGAAAAATATCTGAAGCGGAATTAGGTCACAGTGACCTACTTTCTGTTTACGAGTCCGAGTTTGCTAAAACGCCAATATCTAAAAACCACTTGAACAGATTTAGGTCAGTTGTAGTCAGAATGGTCCTTAAATGGAGTTCTTTGAAATTTAAGCGAATGGAGATGATCCAAGATGGCCGCCAGCCACCGTTACTAAAAATAGAAAAATATGAAAATGACAATATCTCAAGAGTCCCTGAATGGAATTGGACTAAATGTTTATCAAAATGATCCTTGCATGAAGCTGTTTCATGATTTTTTCAAATTGACCATCCAAGATGGCAACCATCCACCGTTACTAAAAATAGCGCAAAACATGAAAATGATAATATGCCATAAACTACTGAATGAATTTTGAACAAATATGTTTCAAAATGACACTTTTATCAAGTTCATAAAGTAAAGGTGTTAAGCAGGTGCGACATAGCGTTCCGCGGAATTCTTGTCTAAAGTGATAAAGTTAATCTGTTTGTTTTGACTGATTTTGAAAGAGTTCACCAGTGTTCTAGGGCTTTCCCTCGAAAAAAAGTGAGCGCCAGCGAGCGCGTTTATAAGAACGACTTGAACCACTTGTGAATTATTTCCCAATAATCAAACAAAAGAACCTAATACTTTTTTTTCATTTCTTTCCATAAAAAATATCTTGCTTTCTTCCATTTACGCCTTAACCCCCGAAGGGGACACAAACGGTGTACTTTTGTACACTCCGGTGTTGCAGGATGAAAGCCTACATATAGCCATGTAGCTATAGTAGGGATCTTAAACCTGCATAGGGGATGACTCTCCCTGCACAGGGGGCCTCCAGTTAACGTCCCGATCCGAAGGACGGCACACTTGTAAGGATCATCCCTGCAAATGATGCTAGAAAAGCGCGTTCGGACATAGGAAGATTTCGCCTCGGGTGAGGATCGAACCCACGACCTCTGGCTTCAGAGTCAAGTGCACTAACCACTGAGCCACCGCATACATTCACAGTTATTTGAGCCGCGACACGAGAAAACCAACAATGTGGTTTTGTGCCCAGCGCAGACTCAGATCATCCTGGGCATCCGCCCAGTCTGATCAGAGTCTTCGCTGTCCGCATGGAGGTAGCTTAGGCCCTTAGCTACCCTTTGAGCACTTAACGAAGAGTCTGATCAAACTGGGCAGATGCCCAGGCTGACCTGAGTCTGCGCAGGGCGCATGAACACATTGTTGGTTTTGTCATGTCGCGGCTCAGTTAATTTCTTTATCGACCTAACACAGAACAAATATGCGGGGCCCTGACTGTAACTTGCATCTTTACGATTTGTTTTGAATTTTTTTCAACGTGTTTCTTGTGAAAAATTGACGTAGCACCGTCTAACCCCTAAGAAATGTCGATGACGTATGTAAAGCCTTAAAGTTAACCCTTAAATGAGGCCATATCAGCCAAATACTTTCTGGTGACTAACTAGCCTTTCTCTCATTTAAGGAGATGCATTTAAGGAATATTCGCCAACATAGTTGTTCATTTCAGTGCAGTGAACCCGTGTTGAGACAAAGCTACAAGTACAGATTTCCTAAACTGAACACAATGTAAGTAGGACAATCATTAATATGTCCCAATACCTAGTTATTACTGTAAGTCAAATTAGGCTACTGTGCTTTATGATGGCAAAATTACAGTTTCTCACAAATTGTGGTAAGAATCTAGAGTAATAGGACCATTAAGCTTCACCGCAAGCATTTTGCAAATGTCAATATCATTAAAATGAGATGAGTCTGGAAAGATAATAATATACTTCCTTTCGAATAAGCCATCTGCGGTCACAAGATTCATTGTGGCCTTTTAGCTGATATACTGGCAGTGCTGGAAGTGAACAACATGCTTAGATCCAGGTCAGGTTATAGTTTGTACATTTTGGTCCGCAAACAGCCGCTCAAATGACTATATGAGCCGGGACACCCTTAACGCATATGCAACCAGCAAATGCTCAGACAAACCTGTGCATCCGCACAGCCTGATCAGAGCCTTTCATGTTTGCACACCATGAATGAGCCGCGACACGACAAAACCAACAAAGTAGTTCTGCGCCCAGCGCAGACTCAAATCAGCCTGGGCGGATGTCCAGTCTGATAGTCTTCGCTGTCCGCATGGAGGTAGCTTAGACCCATAGTTTAGCCTTGAACGCTTAGCGAAGAGTCTGATCAAACTGAGCGCACAACCACTATGTTAGTTTTCTTGTGCCGTGGCTCAAATTGACCTTAAGGAAATGACACGCACGGCGGCTCTTGCTAGACTTAACTGATTCTGGACTGGTTTGAGGTTTCACGATATGTGATATGGGTAATAAGAGCCGCGACACGAGAAAACCAACAAAGTGGTTGTGCGCCCAGCGCAGACTCAGATCAGCCAGGGTCTGATCCGACTTTTCGCTAAGCGGATGAAGGGTAGCTAGGGGCCTAAGCTACCTGCATGCGGACAGCGAAGACTGATCAGACTGGGCGGATGTCCAGGCTGATCTGCGTCTTCGCTGAGCGTACATGCCACTTTGTTGGTTTTCTCGTGTCGCGGCTCAATTATTGAATGTGTTTAGAATCTTTATGGCTAGTCCAATGTGGAACGTTTTGGGCAACATGCCCCATACATTGATAAACATGTACTTGTAACAGCAGTGGCATTCCTAGGCTCCCTCGCTGTCTCTGAAAGACGGCTAGGTAGTCTCAAATTTTGACCGGTTGACAGGCAATATTTAAATTTGAATTTCTTTCTAATATACTTAAAGTATATGTTTGCTTATTTGGTTTGGATTCCAGTTTTGTTTGGATTCATCGTTTATGGTCCCGCATTTTTATGCCCCCGCCATGAAATGGCGGAAGGGCATATACAGTTACCTCGCCCGTGTGTGCGTTTGTTTGTGTGTTTGTCTGCTAACAGAATCGTGTCCGGCCTATAACTTTGTCCCGCTGGTGAGATTTCAAAATCATTTGGCACAAATGATCATCATGACAAGACAATGTATCGCGTGCAAGAACAATGTCGCTAGCTCAAAGGTCAAGGTCACATTTGGTACTTTAACTTTGTGCCTAGGCCATAGTGAAACATGTTTGTGTCCGGCCCATAACTTTGTCCTGCACAGTGGGATTTCAAAATTGTGTGGCATAAATGATTATTATAACAAGACGATATGCCGCGTGCAAGATCCATGTTGTTAGCTTGAAGGTCAAGGTCACACTGCACATGTAAACTTTGTGCATAGGCCATAGTGTAACATGTTTGCGTCCGGTCCATAACTTTTTCCTGCATAGTGGGTTTTCCAAATTATTTGGCACAAATAGTTACCATGAAAAGAAAATGCATCACGTGCAAGAACCATGTCACTAGCTCAAAGGTCAAGGTCAGAGTTGGCACTTAAAGCTTGTGCATAGGCTTCAGTGAAAACATTTTCGCGTCTGGTTGCATGGTGGGATTTGAAATTTATTTGGCATAAACGATCATTTAGACAAGATAATGTGTTATATGCAAGAGCCCTGTCGCTAGCCTAAAGGTCAAGGTCACAGTCTGCACTTAAACTTTGTGCATAGGCTTCAGCGAGAACCATAACTTTGTCCTGCATGGCGGGATTTAAAATTTATTTGGCAAGACGATTCAATGCGCTCAATGATCATGTCCCTAGCTGAAAGGTCAAGGTCATAGTGCACCCTTAAGCTATGTGAATAGGCTACAATATGTTTGTATCATATTCATGTCTAAGGTTTTACTGCAAAACAAAAGTAAATCACTTTTAAATTAACCCAAATTAACAGTTCCTTGATCCTAAAAGTGCCAGTACCAATCAAGGTGCCATCTTACTCAAGGCACTAGGCGGGGGGCATCCGTGTCCTATGAACACATTTCTGGTTCAAATTTTGTAACCGTAAAGGAAGCTTCTAAACAGTAATATAAACAATATCGAACAATAGTTTGAATTCAAAATATGCCACTGCTAAGATTCTCCTCCTAATTCACATAGATTCGTATCTGAATTTCTTTTTAGTAATAGAACCTTATTAAATGGATCTTGAGCTCCAGAAAAAATCCAATCAGCAGTTCTCGGATACAGTGAATGAGAAAACTGATCATCTACGTAAACATTAAGTGATTGGACGTTCCTCCACAATACAACATTTCGGATCAATTCACAAGTATAACAAGGATAAAGCAATTCAACTTTGCAGTAATGGTTAAATTCTTATAACTTGATTCAAATTTTACAGTGCATGTATTAAGATTTGAAGTTTTTCTTTTCGTCTTTCATTTAAGGAAAGAGTAAAGACAAATTACAGTATGGAAGAGCAAAATTCAATCTAAAGTTTACTTGGGCAGTAATAGTAATGATGGTTGAACGGTATGAAATAGAAAAATAAAACCCAACTTTTTTTTGTAATTCATTGCCAAAATTGAAATACAATTTACCTTTTCATATAGCTTATGGAAGATATTACATTTCTATGCAAATTATTTAGTTTGTCTTTGAATAACCTAACGTCTCTACGTGCAAACAGATGATCGTAAGCATAAAGCAATTCAACGATTTCCTTTCTGAGTAGACAACTCTGACACGCCGTCTTTAACACCACAAATTTCAGTAACATCACTTCTATGTGCAACGAATACATGCACCACTGTAAGTACGAGGGTTGATCCAAAAGTAATGTCACTGCAGCTATAAAATCTTGTAGCATAAAGAGAGAGCAACGAAATTTCGTATCCAAGTAACTGAATCTATATGCAGTATGGTCTGAAAAGGTCATAGAAATATAGTGCACAGTAACTGAGATATTAAGACAGACAGAAGGCATGGTAACAAAACGCGCCGCACGTCAATGACCTCGTTGACGTTTCAGACCAAGTTTCAATATTGTGTTATGTCCAAAGTAGCATATTCGTTGTTCCAGCAAAGCACTAATGTCTGTTCACCCTTGTTTATCTCAACTTTAAATATTTCTTGAACAGCCCCACAGCTCAAGTTTAAGAATTTACACAATATTTGAATAGCAGAACATCGATCTTCACGTATGGGATCGGAACAAGACGGGCGTTATTGTCTGACATTGTACATAAAGGTCTTCCGGTTTTCGTACTATCCTATAGCACTCATCTGCATCCGTATCGCGCTTATTGCACCTTTACACAAGCCTCATATTAACTGTTATATCACCACATGTCGAACTAAACAGCTCTAGAGTTTCTAATGGTGATATTTCAAATTTGAGACAAAGCCGCATATATATTCGCTAACGCGTTATTTTTACTCTCGGCAGTAATAAGCATTAGCACTAGCCAGCGAACTTCAAACTATAGTGACGCTATTAAAATTTCAATAGTGGGCGACAGAGACATATTTCGTCATCGTATCAAATTTTCATCTGATTTGGCGCGTTAGTTTGATTTTGATTTGTTTTTGCCTTTGAAACTTATTTTCATGTAAGTAACGTTATTCTAACGTGCGGCGCGATGGCGTCGGTGGCATTCTTTGAACGTCTATATATTTGGAACGGAAAAAAATTCCAACTCTATATTTATTCTGTATATCAGAACTGAATAACAGTGTAGCTTGATATAATTTTTATAATAATGCTACGACGAATAAGCGTGCAATGAACACAGTGACATTACTTCTGGATCAACCCTTGTAGTTTAAAAAATTTTACGGCGTCTTTAAAATTTTGATTAAAACTCACCTAACTTTATTTCGTAATATCTATTAGCAAAGAACCTTAATTATCAAATACAACTTTCTTTATTTAAAATTCCCTTAAATTTAATTTCAACTTAAATATTGGATTCACATACTTTTGTATCTTAACTTCTGCGAAAGGAGCTTAACTAATGATTACCATTGTAATTTCAAAGATCTAAAATTCAGAAAATCCAATAAACCACAAATGAAGCAGGATTATTATGCTGTCATTGAAGACAACTCGATAAGTTCTGAATTTATGCAAATTATTGTAGAGAGTCCAATAATCTAATATATAAGCGAAAAGCATGTTGCATTCATTGGTTATTTCGAGAATTCAACATCTTAATATTATTATTTAGTGTTACAAAACGTCCTGAGGTTTCCAAGTTGAATAAATACGCATTTGATCTCTATTTTCCCCAGCAATTACAGCAACACGTCCTCTTTAGGTCGTTTATTTATGCTCCAGTAAAATTGAGTACTTTCAAGATACTTCCAATTACATTAATCGGCCCGAAATTATAAATTACAGACACCGTCCACACCGCCCCATGCCCTCGCCCAATCCCCTCGAAGAAAACTGGACCAGAAGATGTCGATTTTCGTATGAAATTATGAAGTCAACAGGATTTTTGTTATTGATTGTTTTGGGATTAACGACCTTTGGGACAGTATTTCAGTCTATATTGGACCATCACCCAGATAGAATGAGAAAGACGAGAAATGATAGACGAGATAAAAAAATTTCCAAACAACCCCCACCCGTACCTACTGCAACCACAGTAGGCCCTTGCCTTACAATGTTCCAAATCAGTAGGACGCCCCGGCACTGGAAGTTATACACAGCACCATCGCACCACTCCGAGTTGTAAAGGAACCAGCCTTCCAGTTAATACAGCAATGAAGTCGCAACACATATCCCAGCGGTGAAATCGTATTAGTAAATCATTTTATGAAAGAACCTGAAGTGAACATTTATGAACATTGCCAAAGTCACGGACCATAGTCCTGCAACGGCACCATTACCAGCAATGACAAATGAAAATACTTCAAAACAAACACTGAGGGTAAAAATGAGGCGCAACATTACAAAACCAACAAACCGGCATGTGCGACCAGCAAAGACTCGCCAGATCAGCCAAGGCATCCGCCAAGTCTTATCTGAGTCTTCGCTGTCCGTATGGAGATGGCTTATATCCTCAGCTACCCTTTTAGCGCGCAGCAAAGTCTCTGATCAGACTTGGCTGGTGCCCAGGCTGATCTGAGTCTTCGCTGGGCGCACATGCCACTTTGTTGGTTTTCTCTTGATGCGGCTCAAATATTGTTTAATCATACAAGTCAGATAGTATTGTCATATTTTGACCATCTTTTTGAAGAAGCGTGAAGCTTTGATTCCTTGGAAGGAATGGGTCTTGAATCGGAAATACAAAAGAAAAATGTTATTCAATATTTGCAATAACGGATAGCTGTATGAAAGGGACATTCAATGCCTTTTATCTAATAATGGCTAATAAAGAGTATGGCAAATTTGCAGTAAGTGCTCCTTTGAATGAAAAGCAAACTGCAAATACTGAATTACGTCTTAAGTCTATCAAATCTATTACCTATTAAGTCTTCTGAAACTAATTACAATTTTGACTCCACATTTTGAAAATCCCTCTTGAAATAACCTAACCTTGTCTGGACCAACTACTTGTATAAAACAGCTTACCTAATGAATATTATTGTCCACAATTAAATGAAAACGTAAACTCCAGAAAATCCAATAAAGCACGGATGGAACAGTGAGTGAGAAGATTGATCAGCTATGTTAGATCATTGGAGACTCTGTACCACCAAAAGAAATGATCAACAGGCCTCTCATAGCTCTTGTATTTATAAGCGAAATAACTATTGATTTAATATAGAGGACACTGTCATTATTCTCTGACAACGTTTCAGCCCAAAAGAGCATTTGAGTATACAACACGATTAAACAGAATATACTAATTATAAAATAAACACAAGAATAAAATTAAGAAATAAAAACGTCGGTCGGACAAAAAGTTTTATAACACATTTAATTGTTTATTTCCTTTTTATTACCGTATATTTTACATTTTATTACAGTCTCTTTTGGCCTTGATAGACACATCAAATACTGACAGTATATTACAATATCAGCTGCCTATGTGAAACCATCCTAACATATCAAATGGGCCTAAGTCAGTCACATAGTAGTTAAATCAGCCCCAAATTAATCAGACGATCTACATTTTTTATTCTATCAGTGTACTAAGTATGCGCATCCTGCTCCAAAGTTTTTCCCAGAAGTTTGGGAACAAGTTTTATTTTGATATCTTTGAAAAAGGGAATAGCACTGTAAGCGAAACGCCTATAGAAAAGAAAAATATACGGATCTCTTATTTTATCATAAGCACTAGATTTATTCAATTTCAGCCTCAAAAGATCTTTAGTTATCCTTTTAAATTATAACATCTTCAGTACGACTCGTTGTGGATGATTGTCTGTTGCACAGAGCTATACTAGACCAGGAAGGTGCAGAGTCAGTACAGACAGATCTTAATCATCAACATGCATGGGAAAGAAATTGGCAGATGGCACTTAACCCGGACAAGCGAGAACATATCTGGATCACCAACAAGCGAAATGTCATACAGACTTCCTATAACATTCATGGACAGACTTTGAGTGAAACTTCAGAAGCCAAATACCTTGGAGTCACCATAGACAGTACACTGTCATGGAACAGCCATATTGATGCAGTGACGAAAAGGGTCGACCAGACTACAGCTCGAGTATGCTTCGACGGTATGGAAGCGTGTAACAAAATAAACACAGTTAAAGTGGAGTCGGTACAGAGGCGTGCCGCCAGGTTTTGCTGCAATGACTACCGCCGAATCAGCAGTCAATGCTGCAAGACTTTGGTTGGGAGGACCTTTAATCTAGGCGAGACCAGAACAAAGTCGCAATGATTTCCAGGACTGTCAATACCCTCGTTGAAATCCTTACAGGTCAATACCTGAAAAACACAGGTGTAGCAACAAGAGAACACCATCAACCATTCCTGCTAAAATGTTGGTCCATCAACGCTTACAAGGAAAGCTTCTTTCCATCAATGGTCCATCTCTAGAATGGTCTGCCTGCCAATGTCATACCAGCACTAACTTTGGACGACTTCAAGCTCCTTGTCGGGGCAGGTATCCTGAGGCTGTGATTGTGAACAGCATGTTTCAACTGATTTAAACTGTACATAAGAGCATCCCTGCAAGGATGCTTTTGGATTGTTCACAGTGCGATTATGGCAGTCTTGTTCGGTAGATGTAGATGTACTATCTAGAACTGGAAGATTGATTGATTGATTTGATGCTTAACGTCCACGGTAAACTGCTATGGTCATGTCGGGACGGTCAGTTAACCTAACCACACTATTCCTGGGCAGGCTTAGACCTCCTAAGCGGTTAACCAGTACTAAGTGCATATACTTTCGCCAGTAACTGACAACTGCCCTTCTTGAATCAGCGGAAGGAGAAACGAAAGTGTGGCCAGACCGGGTTTCGAACCCAGGACCTCTGACTTATGAGTCAGGTGCCCTACCGATTGCGCTACGCGGCCCGGCAGAACTGGGAGATAAATCGGACAATAATGAATGCAGTATTCCTAAGTATCATAAGAACGAATGTTAGACCAAATGGTTTAAACGTTGGAAAATAGCCAACAAAGGGGCATAATTAAGTTACACTTTTTCGACAATAGCCACAAAAGTTAATCATACAATCTACACCGTTGATCCTAACGATATGTCAAATATTAGCATCGTAGCACCAAAGGTTTTCCAAGGTATTCGGGACAAACGTCACTGAACCTTTCAAAAAAAGATATAATTCTGAAAGTACAGGAGGGACGGAAAATAAAAAGAAATATATGGAACCGCTAATTTTTCATGGTCTATTGCCCTCAGAAATATCAAAGACCCAGCCGTTATAGTTCATGAATAATAGACCGCCCCTAAACTGTTACGGACTGACGGATGGACGGAGAGTCAGGGCCAAACCAATATACCCCTCCCCCTAAACGTCTTCGAAGATGGAGTCATAAAACCAGAAAGAACACAAAAAAAGAGATAGAAACAATTACTATCAGAAACACGCCCTATAAGAGGTTCTCTCGGAGCTGATATTTCTATCCGACCCCAAAGCCGTAAAACTGTCCATCTCTTCTGCTTCAGTCTTCAGATTTTCAGATCCTAGTTTGTCTTCAGTTTCTGTAACGTTCACTGTTTGAAGTCAAGCCTTTTTCCGTGCCTTGGATCCCCACTGGGCACACAACATTGAATCAACCTTGATTCAACGTCATGAATAAACCTTGAATCAACATTGATTCAACGTCGTCATGACGTTGAATCAAGGTTGGTTCAAGGTTGATTCAAGATTGTGTGCCTGCTGAGATATCATGTTGCAAGTAATGGGATCAAGTGGATGAACACACCGTTTATAAATAATAACATTGCTGCAGAAAGCTACATGCTATCGCACTCTTCTTGTCTTCTATCTAGTAAAAAACTTCAAACAATATTGATTCCTTTAATAACAGGATGTGGCTTTCGTGCATGCTGTAGAGAAATCGTAATATCCGTGGCGTATGTACATTACGTAATTACGCGAAATACTATGACAGATGTTGAAGAACTACGCAAACAGCGTATACCGTGATCGGACTCCGCTAAAAAGTCTGATACAGATCTGCACTGTCGTCATTCAGCAAGCAATCTTATAGATGCATCCCCGAGTAGCATATTTCAGGACAATTGAAACGTTTTAACAAACTGTGTCCAAATATTCTGGATAGATGCTCTAAGTCCTTTGTAATACTTGAAAACAAACTATTGCGTGATTTGTGTGTTATCGAAGTCTTCTGAGAGTAAATTTCCCTTGCATCTTACTGATATCAATATCATTTGCATCTCCAGTTTAGCTAACGCCAATGAAAAGGCAGCCAATTCAGGTTCAGATGTTCCTCTGATACATGTAGTACTACGTCTTATTAGAGAAGTTTCCCCTAAGAGACCTACTACAGAAACATAAGACATAAACATAACGAGATACGTAAAGCCAATACTACAGTAACTGCTCGTAATCGCATAGCTGTTTTTTTTTCATGCACTTAAAAAGTTACAAGCTTTACCTGTGTTATTCTACCAAGGAAATTTCTGCTGCACTTTTCGTCTCGGTGTATCCTGGCGAATCCGGGACGAGAAGGCTGTACAATAGATTTGCGTTTCGGACATCCTGGGTATGTCGGGGTAGGATATGGGATAACCAGTGGTGCGTCCGTGTTTACGGCTTTGTCCCTCGTGGTTCGGCGGTCATCAGGCTGGACAAACATTTAGGATTTGATGGTTCATTGTGTCTGTAAAATGCTTCCGCGTGGGTGGTTATTTTCAGCTCATCTGAGCCAGAGGCTCATGGGAGGGGGGGGGGGGGTCTTATAGGATGAGCAGGCTCCGTCGTCCGCCCGTCGTCCGTCCGTTAACATTTTCAAACAAGTATATCTCTAAAGCTACAAGGCCAGTCTCGATTAAATTTCATGTGTAGCATTACTGGGCAGGGGAAATGTCTGCATTAGGGTTTGGGGCATGTTTGGCTGAAACTGTGGTAACCATGGCCATAGGCTCAGGGTGAGCTTTTGTGATCACTCGGTGTCTGTCGTCCGTCGTGTGTCGTCTGTCGTGTGTCGTCAACAATTTGCTTTAAATGACATCTTCTCTGAAACCGCTAGGCCTGGGGCTTTGATATTTGGTATGAAGCATTGTCTAGTGGACCTCTACCAAGATTGTTCAAATGGTGGCCCCAGGATCCAAAATGGCCCTGGGGCAGGGGGTCTTGGGTTCGAAACTATAATATACTTAAAAATCTTCTTCTCCAGAGATGCTTGACTAAGATGCTTGAAATTGGGCATGAAGCATTGCCTAGTGGTCTTCTACCAAGTTTATTCAAACGGAGGCCCCAGGGTCTAAAATGGCCCCGGAGCAGGGAGTCCAGGTTTGAACCATAGAAATACACAGAAAAATATTCAAAAAACTTCTTCTTCAGAACTGCAAGGCTCAGATGCTTGAAATTCGGTATGTAGCATTGCCTAATGGTCCTTCATCATGTTTGTTCAAATGATGGCCGCAGGGCCCGAAATGGCCCCGCCCCAGGGGTCTTGGGTTTGAACCACAGAAATACATAGAAAAATATTCAAAAATCTTCTTCTTCAAAACTGCTTAGTGCAGATGCTTGAAATTTGGTCTGATGCATTGCTTAGAAGTCCTTTACCAAGTTTGTTCAAATGGTGGCCCCAGAGTCTAAAATGGCCCTGCGGCAGGGAGTTCTAGGTTGAACCATAGAAATACATAGAAAATATTCAAAAATCTTCTTTCTCAGAACCACTAGCTAGTCTGGCCCAGAAAACTTGTACACTCGACATTTTTCAGTTCTTTGGTGTGATCCTTGCTTCCAAAGGATAACCCTTTAACAGAACATATTGAACTTCACTACAGCTGGTGATTGGGACTGTTTGGTCACCGTAAAACGTCTCCCTGCCCTTCATCATAGTGTAGATTTTATTTTCTAGTCCTTTGGGATCATTGATTTCATTGTAGAACTTTAAAAAAATTTGAGGGTCACTGATGAGGCCTAATTGGCCGAAACTAGCTAGTCTGGCCCAGAAAACTTGTACACTTGACATTTTTCAGTTCTCTGGTGTGATCTTTGCTTCCAAAGGATAACCCTTTTATAGAACATATTAAACTTCACTACAGCTGGTGATTGGGACTGTGTGGTCACCGTAAAAAGTCTCCCTGCCCTTCATCATAGTGTAGATTTTATTTTCTAGTCCTTTTAGATCATTGATTTCATTGTAGAACTTTAAAAATATTTGAGGATCACTGATGAGGCCTAATTGGCCGAAACTAGCTAGTCTGGCCCAGAAAACTTGTACACTCGACGTTTTTCAGTTCTTTGGTGTGATCCTTGCTTCCAAAGGATAACCCTTTTATAGAACATATTGGCTCTGATGCTTGAAATTTGGTATGAGTGCCTGTTGGACTTCTACAAAGCTTGTGTAAATGGTGGTCCTGGGATCCAAAATGACCCTGGGGCGGAGAGTCTTGGGTTCGAAATTATACTTAAAAATCTTCTCCGGAACCCCTTAGTGCAGATGCTTTAATTTTAGTATGATGCATTGTCTAGTGGTCCTTTACCATTGTTTTTCAAATGATGGCACCTGGGTCAAAAATGGCCCTGCCCCATGGGGTCCTGGTTTTGAGCTATAGAAATACATAGAAAAATATTAAGAAATCATCTTCTTCAGAACCACTTGGCTCAGATGCTTGAAATTTAGTATGATGCATTGCTTAGTGGTCCTTTACCAAGATTATTCAAATGATGGCGCCAGGGTCCGAAATGGCCCCACTCCAGGGGGTTTTGGGTTTGAACCATAGCAATACATAGAAAAACATTCAAACATCTTTTTCTTCGAAACCATTTGGAAATAGTTGCAAACTATCAGATTTGTTCAAATGATGACCCTAGTATGACCTTTAACCTCTTTGCTCATGTGAGCGATTCAGGGCCTCTTGGCTCTCTTATTTTAGCTCAGGGTGAGCTATTGTGATCAGCCAGTGTCCGTCGAGCGTCTTCGGTCGTCTACAATTTGCTTTAAAAGACATCCTCTCTGGAACCGCTAGGCCTAGGGCTTTGCTATTTGGTATGAAGCATTGTCTAGTGGACTTTTACCAAGTTTGTTCAAATAGTGGCCACGGGGTCCAAAATGGCCCTGAGGGGGGTGTCCTGGGTTCGAAATTAAAATATACTTAAAAATCTTCTTCCCCTGAACCACTTGGTGCAGGTGCTTGAAATTTGGTGTGTAGCATTGCCTAGTGGTTCTTTACCAAGTTTGTTCAAATGATGGCCCCAGGGTCCAAATGGCCCGCCCCAGGGGCTCCTTGGTTTAAACTATAGGAATACATAGAAAAATATTCAAATATCTTCTTCTTCAGAACCACTTGGTTCAGATGTTTAAAATCTGGTATGTAGCATTGCCTAGTAGATTCCTACAAAGTTTATGTAAATGATGGCCCCAGGGTCGTAAATGGCCCATAGAAATATACTGAACGCCAAAAGAAACGCACACAAAGTATATACATGTATATTAAATTTGCAAAAGTAGCCAACTGCTACTAATTTTTGTCTTGTTAGTTTACGTATCCATGAGTTTTTGAGAAAAAGAATATCTAAAACCCTCTATATCTCTTACACTCTGAGAAAAACCAGCACTTTCTGGATTGGGTAGAATTAAAAGTTACAAAAACAAGCAATCTTTCAGAGGTTATTTTCTCAACTGCAGAATCTTTGTGAATCACGATTTACCTGCAACTGTAAATCTCTTTATCAGAAGAAAATTTGCTATAATTCATTTTGTTCTTGGGCTGTCTTTAATTCTTCAAAAACAAGACAAGGAAACTTAGGTATCAAGAAAGCTTAAACACACAGTTCACTTTAACATAGGGTTTTCCACTAAACCTTGTAACTCTGATATTTTCAAACAGAAAAGGAAAAACTTTGTATCAGTAATGATACTGTAGTGAAATGCAACACATGAAATAATTTATAAAAGAAACTGCAGCGTGTAGCATAAACAAAGCCATAATCGGTCTTCAAAAAATACTCTTTGTTTAATACAAAGGGAGGTTATTTGAAAATTGACTGATTTCATAGCACTGTCGTTTAATTAATAACCATAACATTCATATGAATTTAGCGGTTTTCTAACAGTTGCATATCAAAGACCATTTCTGGACATAATATGCTTTATTTGAAAAGGAAAGATAACTCTTGGAAAGGAATTTAATGTTTTTCGAGAAAGTGAGATAACTCTTTTATGAAAAATTTAAATCATGATAGTTTCCTTGCGTACTGTAGTCGGTTGAATATCATAGTCTAAGCAATGATCGATTTTGACTTGCCTAGTGATAGTGCCGAGAAAAAAGAACATAAACTGTGTGTATTTCTTTTGGAGTTCAGTATACATAGAAAAATATTTAAACATCTTCCTCTGCAGAACCACTTGGCTCAGATGCTTGAGATTTGGTATGATGCATTGCCTAGTAGACCCCTACAAAGTTTGTGTAAATGTTGGCCCTGGGATCCAAAATGGCCCTGCGGCGGGGGGTCTTGGGTTTGAAATTAAAATATACTTAAATATCTTCTTCTCCAGTACCACTTGGTGCAGATGCTTGAAATATGGTATGTAGCATTGCATAGAGGTCCTTTACCAAGTTTGTTCAAATGATGGCCCCAGAGTCTAAAATGGCCGCTTCCCAGGGGTCCTGGGTTTGAACCATAGAAATACAAAGAAAAATATGAAGAACCACTTAGTTCAGATGCTTGATATTAAGTAAGGTCTTGCCCAGTGGTCCTATACCAATTTTTTTCAAATGATGGCCCCAGGGTCAAAATGGCCCCGCCCCAGGGGTCCTGGGTATGAATCATAGCAAAACATAGAAAAATATTCAAAAATCTTCTTCTTCAGAACCATTTGGAAATGTTGCAAACTATCAGGTTTGTTCAAATGATGACCCTAGTTTGACCTTTAAACTTTTTGCTCAGGTGAGCGATTTAGGGCCTCTTGGCCCTCTTGTTTAAGAAACTTGCCGAAATGCTATATACCATTATAAATATTAATCAGACATCAAACATGTATTAACTTAAAGCATTTGTTTGGCTCTTTTGGGGTTTAACGGCTCCGAAGTTTGAGACAGTATTTCAGTCTATATCGAGCCGTCTCCCAGAGAGAGATATAACATGACTAAAGATTCCCACCCGCACCTACTGCAAGCACGGTAGGCATTTGTCTTTCTTTTATCCAAATAAGAAGGACGCCTAGGCACTGAAAGCTACCCAGCACCATCGCCCGATCCGACCATCCCAGAGGCAGAGAGAGAAGTGATATGGCAGGGGAGAGAAAAAAGGCCTAACAACCCCCACCCACCCACACCTACTGCAAGCACAGAAGGCCCTTGCCCTACTTTTAACCAAAAGTAGGACCCTTACCCCTACCTCTCCACGGCATTGGAAGTTACCCAGCACCATCACCCGACCATGACCACCCCATACAGAATTATGATTTCATGACTACTGATACATAGTAGTATATACATATGCCAATGGATTGGACAGAGGCATTGCCTGTATTTGTTCTCACCAGTTGGTGTAGAAATACAGCTATGTATGATAATCACTGAATTGTAGTGAATACAAATATCTGCATAAAATTCTGAAACAACAATAGGTCTTCACAAAACTTAGTAGATGCCTTCTTTATGTTCTTTCGCACAATTTAGAATCCTAAAATGCAGGACTTGTTGATATAAAAAAGGTTTCATATAAGAGTTTAGTTAGTTTAAACATATTTAATTGCCAAAAACAACTGACAAATGGGTCGGACCACAAGTTCTAAAAACATTAATTACGGTCCTCCCCATATAAGAAAAGGTCAAAGAGTAATTTTCTTTCTCAAAATTAAAAATAATAACATCGATATTGAACATGTATTTAGTCCATAAATACATTGAGAAGGGCGTCTCAGCAATTATAATTTTTACTCTTTCACACACTATCAGGTTGAGCGGATATAAAATAGTAATCTGTGTCTAAATGTTTTGGCAAAATTATGAATAATACACAGGGAATTCTACTGTTTCAATGTTGAAAATTTTCACTTACATACCTGTCTTTGTCATAGTAATGTAGTTTTTATACTGTATGTGTGATATATGTATACCCGCCTATCCTTTATTTAATACATGTATCCCGTATACATGCACCGTATAAATTTTCAAACATTTGAGAATAAGCTACTGTTTTTATCTAGTCTACCTCACAATTTGAGAGCTTGAACAAATAACTGCTGGGAAGCTCTTCTCAATGTATTGAAGTACCTCCAAACCTAAAAACGTGCAATAACGATGTTTTTTTTTTTTTTTTGGGGGGGGGGGGGGTGGGGGAAGGGGGAAGGGGTTCTTGCGCAGTACCCTTTGACCTTTCCTGATAAAAACACCTTTTTTGTCAGCACGCAACTCTTTATAGCTCACCTGAGCCAGCGGCTCCGGGGGAGCTTTAGGATGGGAAGGCCCCGTCGTCCTCGTCGTCCGTCTGTCCACAATTTTAAACAACTTCTCCTCTGAAACCACTCATCCATTTGTAAACAAATTTCAAATACAGCCCCCAGACCGACATGGCCACCACGCCCATATATTGTAAAAACCTTTAAAAATCTTCTCCAGAACAATTGAACCGATGGTCTTGAAACTTGGTATGAAGCATTGAGTACACAAGTACTACAAAGATTGTTCAAATGATGACCTTTTCTGGTTCTTTTATATGGAAAAATGCTAGAATTTAAGATTTTATGAGAATTGTAGAAGATTTTGGCTTGAAAATTGGTGAACATGTAAATAGTCATTTTAATGAGTACATGACAATTTATGAGTACAAGAGGTCAAGGTCATTCTTTGACCTTTGACCCTGGTCCCTCATATTTCGAACATCTCAAAAGCCACTGAGCCAGGTGTAACCAAATTTCATATAATGCCCCCGGGGATGAGGGAACAAACATTTGTTCAAATGGTCCAGGTCATATGACCAACATGGCTGCCACGCTCATAACCAACATTGCTGCCACGCTCATATATGGCAAAAACTCATAAAGATCTTCTTCTCGATTAACAATTGATCAGTGGTCTTGAAACTTGGTATGTGACATCGAGTACTCAAGTAATACCAAGATTGTTCAAATGATGATCTTGGTTTGACCTTGACCTTTTAAACATCTCCTCAAAAACCACTGGGCAAATTGCTCTGGTGAGCGATTCAAGGCCTCACGACCCTCTTGTTTTGTAATCTAAACATTAGAGAACAAAATACACGAAGACATTTTTACGGCAAGATCAAATATGGAAAAATGCAAGAACTTTAGATTTTATGGGAATCGTTGAAGATTTTGGTCTAAAAATTGGTATATACAGTCATCTTAATGAGTAAATAAAGTTTTGTGAGTACAAGAGTTCAAGGTGATTCTTTGACCTTTGACCATGATCTCATATTTCCACAATTTCAAACACCTCCTAAAAAACCACTGGGCAAAGTGTAACCACATTTCATATAGAGCCTCCAGGGGTTGAGGAAACGAGATTCGTTCAAACGGTCCAGGTCACATAACCAACATGACCGTCAAACCCATATATGGCGAAGCCTATAAAGATCTTCTTCTCCAGAACCAATTGACCAATGGCCTTAAAACTTGGTTTGTGACATCGAGTACATGTACTCAAGTAATACCAAGATTGTTCAAATGATGACCTTGGGCTGACCTTGACCTTTTAAACATCTCCAAAGTCACTGGGCCAATTGCTCAGGTGAGAGATTCAAGGCCTCATGACCCTCTTGATTTGTATTATAGACCTTAAAGAACAAAAATAAGAAATCTGCTATTTTTCGGGGAGATGTATTAATTTATTATAGTTTTATACAGATATTTATATTTACACTAGAAAAGAGCCCGCGCAAGCGCGGAAATATTTCATGATGGTCAAGTTTATATAAAAAAAAGCGAGTTTTAATTTTTCAATGTAAATGGCCTTAGGCCCAGGTGAAGATATGACCTTTACCATGAATATTCACTAAAGCTTCATTTACCTAATTAGTTGTCTGCATCTACAAACTTTCAGGTAGCAGACTGCATTGTTTCTAAAAAAAATCTACTTTTTTCAATTTTTCCTACAGAAAAACCTAAGTGACTCAAAAGTTGACCTTGCCGTAAAACAGATCAAGGTCATCCCAGGGTCATCATTTATATAAATTTTGTTGAGCTTTTGAGTCCTTGATGCGACATGCTAAGTTTCAAGATCATAGGATTTGTGGTTCTGGGGGAGAATTGGTTGATTTGATGCTTAACGTCCACGGTAAACAGCTAAGGTCATGTCGGGACGGTCAGTTAACCTAACCACACTATTCCTGGGCAGGCTTAGACCTCCTAAGCGGTTAACCAGTACTAAGTGCACATACTTTCGCCAGTAACTGACAACTGCCCTTCTTGAATCAGCGGAAGGAGAAACAAAAGTATGTGGCCAGACCGGGTTTCGAACCCAGGACCTCTGACTTATGAGTCAGGTGCCCTACCGATTGCGCTACGCGGCCCGGCGTGGTTCTGGGGGAGAAGATTTTTGAAATTTTTTACCATAATAAATGTTTGCCATCTTGGTTATGTGACCTGTCCTGGGAATTTTTTCCGGGAAAAATTGGGTCCTGGAACGTTTTGGGGGAAAATATTCAAGCCCTCTGAATACTGAAGGCTTATTTAGCTTCGTTGAATCATTGAAATTGATTTGTCTGCTACGCTGGAAAAAATGCCCTTGCTTACCTGGCGCATGTGTGTTAACCTTAGACATTTTTAATTTTTGTCTTTTCGAAAGTTCAGTTCAGTTTGAATTCTCCTAACGACGTTCCCCAAGTGGCTCAGCGGTACGTGACCATAGCAGCACACACTGGGCGCCGTTTGTCCGTCCAACTTTTCGAAAGACCATGTGCGTTGAGCTTTATTCTTCAATGGGCGAGTTCGATTGGCTACTCGTATTGACTATCGTTCTGGAGAAGAAAATGGGTCGTTTCGAGCCAGGGCCGTCGGGACTATGACCAATTAGTTCTTCATCCGTTTAGACATATGAGCAAAAATACAAAAATAAATCGTTATTTAAGGGGAATGACGTACGTTTATGGTTCGGATTTTTGCATTAGAACCTGCTAAATTTGGACTTGCTAAGCAGCGCGCCGATATAACGACGCAGAACCGAAACGACCGGATTAATTTAGAACGTGTATTCGAGTACACGATAATTTCACTCGAACGCACCCATTGTTGACACCGAAGTTTCTAGAAAAATGCTTGGGAGAATTTAAAATGAAAGACGAATTTAAGTCCCAAATTCTTTAAATCTACGTGAAACTAAAACACACGCTAACCGAAATTATCAATGATAGCAATATGCGAAAGAACCAGTATAGAAATTACGCTTGAAAATGCCACCAATTTTGCAGTTTATGCGTTACTTCGTTTATTTAGTATTATAGATACTTCTATACAGACATTTGTATGAACCAAAACTCTCCACCTTAACTTTACCATTTCTTCTCAATGGCCTAATTTCATGAAAAATGTACATCGTGTCAAGATTTCGAGAGCAGCACTTTATCTCAGAGGCCTGTTAGATTTCATATTACATGTACCAAACTTCTCCAACTCACTTTTCAACAAACAATGTTTCGGTGATGCACTGTCATAAAAAATGATTCCTTGTCAAATTTTCATCTCGTTTCCATAATCTTATGTTTCAGTAGTTATAAGCTCAGGGGAGCTACTTAGGCCCAACTGGTGTTAGTGTTACTATATATGGGCATTGTGGCCATCTTGCAACCTTCCAGATATTCATTCATTCCTACAAACCATAGAAGCTCCATATAAAATTGGCTTCATTTGGGGGAGAAATGTATGAACGAAATATATGAAATAGTTGAAATTGAAATGAATTTGTTCAAATTTTGTATCAATGCTTGGATTTTCAAAGGGTTTTCATTTAGCAACAAAAATGACAACAACATGATACTTTATTGTTCTCATAGCATATCTATAATAACCATATTATGTACATTCACAAGTAAGTAAAACCACGACAAAATGTGCTCTAACGCATGTCCGAACAGGGACGGTTCAGTTCAGTCTGAGGATATTTGGAGATTGTTCTTCGCAACAACAGTGTATAGATACTGGGGAATCAGTGTCTTGTCCATTCTCACATGCCATAAAAGTATATTTTCTCTTGTGACATACTCACCATACAGAACATATTTCGGCTCCTCAATGAGGGCCCCTAGGTCAAATGGTGCTTATGGGAGACATCTTATTCATGAAAATATATTTAACCTTCTAGGTAACGCTTTTGTCACGAGTTAATGAGAGGCTACAAAGCAACATATGTTCTTCCTGAGAATTCGCCCAAAATCGTGCTTAAGCCCTCATTAGGACCTCCATACTGGCGCGTTTGTTTTGGGTTACAGTATAGAGGTGTTTAAGGAATTCTACAATAAAGCATGTTTTGGTCTCTCATTAGAAGCGCATTTGTCCTTAGCCAGAGAGGAATTATGATGTGTGTTTGATTTGGAATTGAAATCAAACTGGGACCAGTCCGAACAGTCCGATCACAGCAGTAGTCAGACAAAACAGATGCCATTATAAAAAAGGATATGCCAGCAAAGTCCTGTATTGTCCAGTTTGAAATAGTCAGGGTAAACAGACTGGATTTGCTACATAAAATGAAGAATTAGCAAGGAAAAAGGGCATAACATTTGAATGGAGGCGATTTAACAAGACAATTAGTCTCTATATTCCAGCTCTATCTTAAAACTACAACTATATTCCAGTTTTTACGACCCTGGTTAACTATGTATATACGTGGGCTGTTACGAAACGGAAAAAAGTCAAAGTTACCAAACGACTAATGACCAAGTCGGTTGGTAACTATGACTCGTTTTCGTTTCGTAACAGCTCTTTTTCGTTTCGTAACATCCTTGAAACATAGTTAACCCGGTGTGAATTATACACCGTGAACAACGTGTCTAAATCAGACTAACGTCTTGCACGCGTTTACTATTGTTATGACTGATCTGTTGACCTTCCGCGTTCTGCGAAAGTAACTTTCTTTTGGCATAAGTTAGTGTCCAAGATACATGTACAAGACATAAATGCTCATGCTACTCAAATATTTTGTCAGTTAATCCTAGTGATAACCTGTGTGAACGGTAATTTAAACAAATTTGCTTTTCTCTAGAACTCCAGACACACAGTAATAAGAATTAGCCATTATCACTCCACAAAGTTTTATACTTACCTATCAAAGGCATTTAACATGACCCTGCTGCCTTCGAAGCGATCTGGTTAATGCCTGTTTTGTTCATATTAACCTTTGAAGCTTAGAGGACTCATTAAAATGATCATGAGTTGACAAAAATAAAAAGAGCTCCGCTGAGCGGGGCAATATACGCCCGTTGGGACTTAATGTTGGAAAGAAACAAGAGATGAAAGGGGTATAATTCCATCAGAACTGAAAGTAGGGTTATAATTCTTTTTCTCTGCATATCGGCTGATATTTGTACAAACTTTCATGAAGAAATCTTAAACGGTTTTAAAGATATGGAGCTCTGAAATTACTATATGAAAAATACAAAGGGACATAATTCCATCAAAACTTAAAGTAGGGTTATGGTTCTTTTTCTCTGTACATTGTCTGATGATGCTTCATATTTGTGTAAACTTTTATGAAGAAATCTTATACGGCTTTCAAGATATGGAGCAGACAAATAATGTTACCTTTTGAACTTAGACCTTTAACTGTGACCTTAACCTTTGTCGGACATTGTTGAAATACAAGTTCTCATGTTGCCTCAATACGATAAACATTTGACTCAAGTTTCAAAAATATCTTTCAAAGGGTTAAGGAGATATGGAGCAGACACGAATTTAATACAAAATTTCAGTACGAAAAATACAAAGGGGCGTAATTTTGTTAAAAGTGAAAGGAGGGTTATGGTTCTTTTTTCTCTGCACATTGCCTGAATGTGCTTGATACTTATACAAATTTTATGAAGAAATCTTAAACGGTTTCCGAGATATGGAGCGGACATGAAGCCTATATGAAATTACTATACAAAAAAAAAAGAACAAAGGGACATAATTCCGTCCAAACTGAAAGACGGGTAACCGTTATTTTTTTCCTCTGCACATTGTTTGATTGTGCTTTATACGTATTCAAATTTTCATGAAGAAATCTTAAATGATTTTCGAGATATGGAGCGGACACGAAGCTCATATGAAATTACTTTACGAAAAAATACAAAGGGACATAATTCCATCAGAACTGAAAATAGGGTTATATTTTTTTCTCTGCACATCGTCTGATGGTGCTTTATATTTATACAAACTTTCATGTAGAAATCTTAAACAGTTTTTGAGATATCGTGCGGCCACGAAGCTAATATGAAATTACTATATGAAAAATACAAATACAAAGGGGCATAATTCCGTCAAACTGAAAGTAGGGTTATGGTTCTTTTGAGATATGGAGTGGATGAGAAATATTACCTTTTGACCTTTGACCTCTAAGTGTGACCTTGACCTTTGTCGGGCATCGTTGAAATATAAGTTCTGCACATTGTCTCGATAAGGCAAACATTTGACCCAAGTTTCAAGAAAATCTTACGGAGTGACGGAGATATGGAGCGGACACGAAAAGCTAATAAAGAACCCAGTAGACAGGCAACGTCGAGTCGACGTTGAGTCAGCGTTGATTCAGCGTTATGACACTAAACCAACGATGATTCAATTTTAATTCCTCGTTTTGTGCACGGTGAGCTATTGTTTTTATAGTTGTGCCAAAGCCGTCAACATGGACTTTTGCCCTGGCGAGGCGTGGCGCCATGGCGTCCCAATGACACTGATGCAACGTCATGTTAAAGTTGTTCTGGCGTCGTATGCTTGTTGGATGTATCAGTCATATTAGGGTACAATATGATTTCGAATATGGTAATTTGATAGATGACGGTTCTATATGTTAAAAAACTCTCCTAAACTAAGTCTGTCTGCCCATCTTTCCCCTCTTCCCTTCTTTTTTACAGCTACATGTATCTTCATGTGAAATGCTGCGCCATGCAGTGCAATGCAGTACACCTGTTCTCAGAGTAGGCGCGCAATAAAATTATAAAAACGTGAATTTATTTTTTTTTTCGGAAATGCAAATTTTCTTTATTTCATACTAAGAACCATATGCCAAAATATCTGCATTCGGGGAACATGCTTTAATAAACTTTCATACTCTCCAAAGGCCATGGGGTAAAATAAAGAAGTAATTTAAGGTGCTACCCTTCGTTAGTAAAATTGCTGATAATGTACATCAGATATTGTTAAAAATACCGTCTGTGAAACATTTTAGCACATAAAATTGTTGTTCATAGGAAAATAGCGGATACTACGAAACTTTCAAATCCCAAACTATTAGAATCTTACGAAGTGCATGTACTCATGCATTAGGTGTTCCTGTCAGAGAGTAGCTTTTCCCCCCTAGTAGTTTTCCCCCCCGGAAAAATGACTATGATTTTTCCATAGTAGAATTTCCCACCGGAAAAATGGCTATATAGTAGAATTTCCCCCCGGAAATATGACTATATAGCCAATTTTCCCCGGGGAAAATCTACTATACGTGTTTTTGCATAGCCGTTTTTCCCCTCTATAGTGGATTTTCCCCCTGGCAATATGATTGCAGAAAAACACGCTACATAGTGGAATTTGCTCCGTCTCCAATCATAATAGTGAGGTGAAACAAAATACGAGTATCTGTCCGTAAAACATCGATGGATAACAGATGCTAGAACCGCATGCATGTATGTGTCCATCAGTCTGATTTTTGTTTCTGGGAAAACAGGCATACATTTCGCTTTTCCATGTTAGCCAAAAACGGCTATGAGTGTACGTGGTTGTGAGCATAAATTTGTATAATTTTGTGTTTGTACAAGCGTTCAAGGGGAAAAGGGGGAAAAACCACTCTCTGACAGTTCCCAAACAGGTTTAAAGCACTGACTTCTTTTTTATCAGAACAGAAAGAAAGATGCTCTTGTGAATATTTTCATATTAACCGATTGCAATACCAATGCATGTAAAAAATCAAGGGAAGAAATAAGATAATGGAAAAAAGTAAAAGTTTTACAATGAATTTAAATTGAGTAACGTAGCTTACATAATAAGTGCGTTTAACATGTAAATAAAAGATATAAAAATCTAAACGTTAGTAACATTTAAAATGTATTCTATTCTTACAGAGAATACTATCATTTAATATTTACACGCACATGACCTTAAAGACGCAGTCAAGGTCCCCAAAATTTAAACCGGTGTTAAATTTGTGTCGATGATACAGCTATGCAAGTTATGCAAACCATAACTCGGTTCAAGAGGTATCGTGGGTACAAAGAATTGTCACGTCTCCGCAGACAAAGGAGCCGCTACACGAGAAAACCAACAATGTGGTTGTGCGCCCAGTGCAGATTCAGATCAGCCTGGGTATCCACCCAGTCTTCGCTAAGCGCTTAAAGGGTAACTGAGGGCTTAAGCTACCTCCATGCGGACAGCGAAGACTCTGATCAGACTGGGCGGAGGCCCAGGCTGATCTGAGTCTGCGCTGGGCGCACAACCACATTGTTGGTTTTCTCGTGTCGCGGCTCAAATAAAATATTAACAGCGTTAGAGCTCCTATGACCTTCAAAATTGGGTAAAAGTCACCAAAGCATAATCAGCCTTTTGGCTTGTCCCAATGATATATTCATACAACCTTGGTTCAAGGGATATATAGTAGATGCCTAGAATGCCGACAATATTCATACATTCATTGATTCAAGGGATATAGTAGATGCCTAGGTAGGTAGGTAGGTAGGTAATGGTTGGACAGACGGATGGACAGACAGACAGAATGATAGATACTGTCACGCGACACAGGTAGGTAGGTAATGGTTGGACAGACGGACGAACGGACAGACAGAATGATAGATACTGTCACGCGACACGGAGGCCGACACCAACATAATCCGCACTGTAACTAGTATGCCCCGTCACCACTCCACACACCTTTGGTTGGGGAAAATAATGAAAAAATAAGCAGTAGGCAGTTGCTAAGCTATGTAACCATGAATAACTATTGTCTTGTTGACTTTATCTGCTTTGATTCTCTTACGTACTAGTGGGAAGTCGAAGCAATCATATTAATTCAGGTGTTTGGGTACACCAAGTTTTCCGCCACTGCTAGAAAGGGATATAATCTTTGTGACATCCTATTTGTTTCCCTGGACGAGAGTTCCATATCAGCGTGGAGTCTACTCGAACAGGCAATAATTTGCTCTTAAAGGAGCAAATTCTTTTAAGAGTCGGGCCTTATTAGTGGATTTTCTCTTGAATGAGACAATTTGCTCCTATGGAAGCAAATTCTTTTAAGTGTTGAGAGACATAAATGAAAATGCCAACTTATTTCTCCTGAACGTGTACCGATTTCCTCAATTTATACGACCAACGGGCTACTCTGTGATTGAATATATACATGTATCACTGCATAAGAGAGTCTGGTGCCGGTTTGGTTTTCATAAGGCTTGCGAGTTGGTCTTATATCTTATGCAGTTAGCATGTTAGCACATTTAAATAATCATATGATAAATATGTTTTCTTGTTACATACCTAAAAAAGGGTGCCTAGTGTCACAACAATGGGAATCAGACAATCGACAATTAGCAGACGATAAAACTGTATAAACCGGAAGTAGCAAGTTTTAGAAAGGAAATACGTGAAGATAAGAATACTAACTGCTGTATTTTTTATTTGGCATAACTGCAACAGCAGTTCTGGAACAAATGCAAAATACTTATAACGTAGCTTACATCATACAATATAATTATGCATACTCCAATAAACGAAATAGCAAGTCGAAAGTTTTTGATAGTTTTGCACTCCACCTGTAAGCATGTCGATTATGAATGTAACAATTTTCCCCATTCTTCTGTACATTATTCACAACTGCGGTAACGTAGCTTACATCCTTATCCATTCTGTTGAACGTGTAGTTTTCAGAGAAAAAAATCTTCATATTATAAGCGGTCAATTCACCCATATAGTGGTTATCAAATTTGACAGCCATAAATGATTATTTTATAGATTAATCTGGAAACGGAACACTTGTTTATTGCTTGTTAACTATTCAGTATCATGCGGGTAACGTAGCTTACATACATTTTACCGACAATGCAGATGAAAAAATGCTTTCCCCAGGGAACTGTGATTTATAAAACGGTATTTCAGGTTTGCATATAAACATATTCTGTTCACTTTAGAAGCATCCATTTATTACATTTTACATATTTTTGCGGAAAAGGGGCTGTAGTTGTTTGTACCATTCAGAACGACATATGTTTTATGCCATTTCTAGCCTCTTCAAGCATCGAGAATGGAAAAAGTTGTCAATGTGATGCTTTAATTAACAACTGAAAATGAAAAACACATCTAGAGGCTGGAATGGAAGTAGGTTTAAGTTATGTGAAAATGTTTTTAATAGTAGTTTTGACTATAAGACATCGAATATCAGGACTTGATTGTCTATTCTGAGAACAGGTGAGTAATATTCTAGCTATATTTTGGGACGTTGTCTCATCTATCATGTATTATGACCTGAGATGGAAATAAAGTTTTGTTCTGTTTTGTACAGGACAGAAGTGGGGTTTAGTGAATTTATGGAACACGCATGTCTGCATAAGCATCAGACTTAAGTGTTTAAGAATTACCTTTACTGTGTGAAGGTTAAGGACATATGGCCTTTGCCTAAAATGATCTCGAAAGTATGTGTCTGTATGTATGCTTGTATATCATACGCTTGCGTGCGTGTGTGTACGTGTGCACACGCGTGTTTGCATCACAGGAGAGCAAAAACGTCATTGCCTAATTGGGACTCGAAGCCCGGGCATCTCGCATACCATGCGAGCAGTCTGCCAACTGAGCAACAGAGCGTCATGGCTGACCGTTCGCATTTCCACCCTGCGTAATTAGATTCGTCCCAAATCTGCAAGGAATCACGGTGGAACCGACGAAACAAGCACTTTTTTATACCTATGACCCTGGTGCGGACCCACAATGGTCCTCAATGCCAAAGAGGATGAAAACCTCATGGTCCGACCGGGATCGAACTCATCCCACCTCCTACCCACCGTGCGAGCTCTTCACAAACCGAGCCACACGGCCGAACCTTTGACGGACACACGGCGCCAAGTGCGTGCAACTATGGTTACGTACCGCTGAGCCACTTGGGGGTCGTCGTTAGGAGAATTGAACTGAACCGAACATGGCCGACCCCGATGCGTGCGTGCGCGTGTGTGTGTTGATAATTTGGAATACTATCATTGCTAAATGCCATTTTTTCTTGTAAGCGCAATGGCTTTTCGAAGACCATCTTTTGAGAAAAAAAATTATAATCATCATTTTTAGTCCTGTATTTCTTTGAATTTTTCCAGTATAACATCCCCGTCAAAATTTTAAAGATAAGCAGATGGGGTCAGAGAGAGACAGAGAGTCAGATGAAGGGACGCGGCGTATTTGGTCGACCAAATTGGTCTATGAGAGGCCGAAGTTAGAGATGTAAAGGTGGGTTTACATTATGACACATGTTGCCTGACACGTGTCATGCAAACATTTTGTCGAAAGAAGGCTATGCTTAGACATGTTGGATGCTGTCAGAGAGAAGCTTTTTCCCCCTAGTAGTCTTCCCCCCGAAAAAATGACAGATTTTTCCATAGTAGAATTTCCCACCGGAAAAATGGCTATATAGTAGAATTTCCCTCCGGAAATATGACCATATAGTCAATTTTCCCTGGGGAAAATCTACTATACGTGTTTTTGCATAGCCGTTTTTCCCCTCTATAGTGGATTTTCCCCCTGGTAATATGATTGCAGGAAAACACGCTACATAGTGGAATTTGCTCCTTCAGGCTCCAATTATAATAGGGAGGTTGATAACTGAAACAGAAATACGAGTATCTGTCCGTAAAATATCGATGGATAACAGATGCTAGAACCGCATGCATGTGTCCATCGGTCTGGCTTATTTTTGTTTTGGGGAAACAGGTAGGAATCATGCTTTTCATGTTAGCCAAAAACGGATATGAGTGTACGTGGTTGTGTGCGTAATTTTGTATAATTTAGTATTTGTACAAGCGTTCATCTGTGCGTGCGCGCAGTGGAGTGCCTGGAGTAGTGTTCGCCTTTCGTGCAGGAGTCGTGGGCTCGACTCCCATTGGGACATAAATCCGATTATGATTTTCAATGTAATAAACACCCTTCTAAATCAAACATGACTAGACAAAGCACCCGTTCGAACATCTTCCTGTAAGCTTGCATGCGTACATGTACGTACATAAATATCTGCGATGGGAAGAAATCCCAACTTTTTCGCTCCTTAAATTAGTAATAATTGATTATTATAAAAATATGGTTGCTAAATTTGCATATTGATTTTTTTAATTAATCACGTTAATTACCCCCCTTGAAGTACTGATACATTTCTTATGCGATTAATTCCGTAAAATGTCTCTGTTTCATTCCGTTCCGTTTCGTTCCGTTCCGCAAAATACCAATAGCCATACCAAATTCACCAATAGCCGATTTCCCCGTGGGTGAAAAATGACTATGGGGGAAACGTGGCTATATGAGGTCCGGACAATCCACTATATAGCCGTCTTTCCTTTAGCCATTTCTCCGGGGGGAAAGGGGGAAAAACCACTCTCTGACAGATGCAAAAGATTTTAGTCATCTGAGATATGGTTTTCGGGTGTTTACACGGTGACACATGTTGCATGATACATCATTTTGTAACTTGTAAACCCACCTTAACATCAGGTTTGGCAAAAATACATCAACTTTAAGGGTTGTTACCTGGACAAGACATTCGATTCATGTACTTCAAGAACCAGCCATAAAGTAAAAGGTAGAGGTTTTACAGTTCCTCGTGGCCATACGGGCAGTGGCGGATAGAGGCCCACTGTATCTCGGACGGAACATATGAAAGGAGGTGTCCATCATTCTCCTTTCGCTGCCTCATCTTTCCCTGATTCGGAAAAAGTACCCATTTATAGCTGGGTTGACAGGGTTCTACGGTCGCCGGCTGGCACAACCCGGTTTCGAACTTGCGACCCTCTGCACCACAACCGCGTCGCTCTAACCATTCAACCACGGCGCCTTTCCAAAATGTGATTCTCTCTCTCTTTTTCTCTCTAATTATTAGGAGTCTGTTGCCTGCTGATCTAGCGGTTCCGGGTTCTAGCCCTGCTGGAGGTATCAAGCTTTCAATCGTAAACGGAATTTCATTGCACACAGCCCTTCATTATCATCCACAAATTGTCCTCATATGACTGCAATACTGTTAAGAAAGACGTAAATCGCAAGTCATCCACCCATCCATCTCTCTAATCCCTCCCCCTCCCCCCCCACTACGCCCCACTGAAAAACAATCTTACCTGAAGTAGGTTCCCAGGTAGCTAAGTGGATTAAGCAGGTTCCCCGGTAGCTAAGTGACTTAAGCGATGATCTACTGCTCTAGCGGACGCGGGTTCGAGTCCTTCCGGAGGCGGAGTTCTTTCCATCGTAAACGGGGCTCCATTGCACATAGCCTTCCATTATCACTCGCCCATCGTCCTATGACTATGATGACTATGGCTGAAATACTGTTGAAAAGGACGTAAAATGAAGTCAATCATTCATCCATCTTACCTGAAGTACACCGTGAGCTGTATACATAAATGGACAGCATAAATGAACGTCGCAATGCAGAAAGGTACCTTTCGGTGTGTGAGAATAAGTGTGCGAACAGGGAAGTCCCTAACTTCAGTCAATGTATTCGCTGTACGTATAATATATGCAAACTTGCGAATCTAAAGAGTAAAGCTCAGTTTGAACCGCCAAGCAGGTTAGTATGAGTATTTGCGCTTCTTGTGTGGCCTTAGGTCCATTTTTACGAGACGTCACGGAAATGTATGAGCCATGGCGAAAGCGTGGAAGTGTATACTTAATACATGTAACCGTAATGAAAATACTCTTGGAGAGAATTGATTCCAGTTTTCCCTTTGGGTAGGTTCCTGGGTACGACAACACCAGACATAGCGGTTTCAGATTTAGTTGATGTTGGAAACGCAACTTGCAGGTAAGTTTACTGAGTTAAATCTATCGGACCCTCGGACTCTGGGCATTCGGACTGTGGGCCCCGAAATACACGGCATCAGGACTATCCTGCCGTTGGATTAGCGGACCCTCGGACGATCGAGCTTTTGCAAGTTTCGGAATAATGGGCACACTCGTCCTGACGCATACCCTAGCTGGATGATAGCAAACACCAGGGCGGCCTGTCTATCAAAGGAGGGGGAAGCTATATCAATTCGCTTCATTCCAGTATTCTTCAAAGCAGCTCTCTTCGCTCTTTGAAATTGTCTTCCCACCTACTGTTCTGTCTACCTCTTCTTCTTCTCCCTGTTTTTTTTTCACTGTATCCCATGGAATCATCGAAGACCTTGAGATGTGGCATTCGATTTCTTGATCATGTTCAGTAGTTCTTCATATTTTTCTATGGCTGCTTGGATCTGCGAACTTCCTCTTTAGTTACGTGGTCCCTGTATGAGATGTTCAATAAAAATTGGGTAACATCTCATCTAAAGGGCCTTTAGTTTTTTCTGTATCTATGCTGTCAGAGTCCGCGTTTCACTGGAATACAGAAAGATGTATTTTTTCAACATTGATTCAAGAGATACGTTATCTCTGCAACTTAGTTTCAGATGGATTAAGGCTGCGGTGGCTTGTGCAACCCACGAAAAGGCCTCAAGTTTGGAGCTATCATCTGAAACAGCTGAGACAATCTGCATAAACTATATGCTGAAGCGCATTGGCGTACCCGTATGTTTTGGCTTCTGTGAGCAAAGCCCCCCCCCCCCCCCACTTACACACATACACACACACGGCCCGCTTTCCGCTACATTAATATCTCTCATTTGCACAGTGTAACTCGAATATATGACTTTCTGATGAATGTATGACGATATATACACACACACGCTCGCACATACGCACATAAACTTTAAAAAATAAATCCGTAGATTTTACGGTAGAATACCTGGCAACCAGCTGCCAGTCCATATCCCTTTATTTTTACGGGCGTCTGCCTGTAGAACACTTCTTGAAATCACAATGTGGTAGAATTATCTTGTCTGACTGCACTCGAAAATACAAGGGCTATACATGTATGTCCAAAACAATGCCTGTCTTATTCTACCCTTCTCTGCGTGATGACTCCTGCCAAAGTTTACGGGCGCCCGTATCTGGCCGCTGGCTGCCAGGTATTCTACCGTAAAATCTACGGAAATTGTTTTACAGTGTAGATGCTCTGACATCCTTAAACCTACTTCAAACTGCCCCCGCCCCACCCATCTCTATCTACATACACTCTTACCCAAGCTGGTAGCTGTTAAATAATGTCTGACCACCTCTGTAGTTTGCCAATAGCTGCGGCTATACATATACAATGTCTTTTAGACCCCCGAAATCTCATCGAAATAATGGCTGGCCTTCTAATCTAACGGTCCCGGGTTCGATTACTGCAGAAGTCCTGATAGAGTAAACAGAATTCCATTGCACACAGCCTTTCGTTTTTACCCTCCCATCATCCTGATATGAGTGAAATACTTCTGAAAAGAACGTTTAATCGCAAGAATCCATCTATCTACACTGTACAAAAAAGCCGTAGATTTTACGGTAAAATAACTGGCAACCAGTTGCCAGTCCTTTTACCGTTATTTTTACGGATGCCCTTAAAATGCCGGAATCATCAAGCAGAGAGGGACAGAACAGAGCAGGTGTCGTTTTGGTCAGATAGCCTCTCAACAATACAAAGTTATTTTCTAGTGCGGCCAGTTAACATAAAACTACCATTTTGTGATTTCCAAATCATGTGATCATGGTTGTCCTAATAAAGGCACACATATAGTGAACTGTGTTGTGACATAGCTGTCAGAGAATAGTTTCCCCCCTTTCCCCCCGGAAAAATTGCTATGGGAAAAACGACTATATAGTGGATTGTCCGGACCTCATAGAGCCACTCCCCCCACCCCCTGTAGTCCTTTTCCCCCACCGGAAAATGGGCTGTTAGAGAATTCGGTACGGCTATTTGTATTTTATGGAACGGAACGAAACGGAACGCCATGGAGATATTTTACGGAATCAGATTAGAAGTTATCTTCTTCAAGGGAGGTGATAAATGCGATTTACTCCGATAAATACGATTTATGCGATTTGTACCTAATACGCAAAATTAGCAACCATGTTAATTATACTGAACAAAAAGAAACTTTACTTTTTAACGCAATGTTTTACCCCACAAATTAAGGGTATCTTATCGTACTTTAAATTGCTTTTAATTGTCATACGTCTTACAAGATAACCATACGACAGATTATCGAATATGACCAAGTGTATATGTTTAGCAACGATAAATCATGAAACATGTTTTTGTCAGCTGGTAAGTATACATGAGGTATTCCCTACATGTACATACGCCATTCTGTAGTCAATTTAGTCTGCATATCGAAAATTAAAGAAAAAGCCATTCACGTAGATCGTTGAAATGCCACGCTTACGTCAAAATGAGTGTGATAGAGCTATTGGCATGGCCGCCGGAACCAGCGTTACACGCGTTGCAAGGCTGTTTGGCTGTTCTCGGAATACTGTTCATAATCTACTGCGACGGTATGACCAGACAGGAACCACTTCCGATGCGCAAAGGTCAGAGCGACCAAAGGCAACGATGCCGAGAGAGGACAGACTAATTGCGTTAACGCACTCACGTCATCGATTCACGCCAGCAACAGAAACTGCAAGAAGGTTCCACGTTTCGGGTCAAACCATTAGAAATGGTCTGCGGAATAACGGGAGGTCAGTTTGAGCTCGGCGCCCATATAAAGGACCCATACTTCTGCGACGTCATCGAATCGCAAGGCTTTTTTGTCGTCAACATCTGATATGGCGTCATGTGGATTGGTATAATGTACTCTTTACCTACGAATCTCGGTTCAGTTTATCACAGGCTGAGGGTCGTATACGTGTGTATCGGAGTCAGGGTGAAAGGTATACAGATTGTTGTGTTCGCGAAAGAGATCGGTTTGGTGGTGGTTCACTGATGGACTGGGGTGGTATTTGTGGTGGTCGAAAGACGCGTCTACTTATTTTAAACGGAAATTCAATGCAGCTTAATGAGAGATAAAAATTATTTTCTTACGATATGTACTTTGGCAGATATCCTTGAATAAATTAAGTGTAAAGTTTCTTTTTTTGTTCAGTATATAATAATCAGTAATACTAATTTAAGAAAAGAAGAGGTTGTGACTTGCTCCCATCGCAGGTATTCATACACATATATACGCATACAGGAAGATAAATGTTTTTTTTTTTTTTTTTTTTTTTTTCAATCGTGTTTGATTAAGCAGGGGGTTTATTATACTGAAAATAATAATCGTGCCCCAATGGGAGTCGAGCCAAAGACTCCTGCATGTGCGCACGCACAGTTGCACTCTTGTACAAATAGAAAATTATACAAATTTATGTGCACAACCACGCATACTCCTAGCCTTTTTTTTGCCTGGCACGAAAAAACAAAATGCCTTCCTGTTTCACCAGAACAAAGATAAGACAGACTGACGGACTCTTGCATGCGGTTATAGCATCTCCTATCCGGCGATATTATTCAGACGGCTACTCGCATTTCTGTTTCATTTATGAACCTCACTGTAATGACTGGCGAGGGAGCAAATTCCACCATGTAGCGTGTTTTCCTGAACTCTTATTACCATGGATTGTTGTTGTTATTTTATTGTTTTACGTCCACGGAAAACAGCTATGGTCATGTCGGGACGGTCAGTTACCCTAACTACGCTTTTTTGGGCAGGCTTAGACCTCCTAAGCGGTTAACCAGTACTCAGTGCACATACTTTCGCCACTAACTGACATTTATCTTTCTTCAGCGGAAGGAGAAATGAAAGTATGTGACCGGACCGGGTATCGAACCCTAGACCTCTGGCTCTTGAGTCAGACGCGCAACCAATTGCGTTACGCGGCCTGGATATTACCAGGCCTGGGGTAAAATCCACTTTAGAGGGGAAAACGGCTATGCAAAAACACGTATAGTAGATTTTTCCCGGGGAAAATGGGCTATATAGTGATATTTCCGCCGGGGGGTGGGGGTGGGGGGAATTCTACTATATATAGCCGGGAAAATTCTACTATCAACTATGGAAAAATTATAATCATCTTTCCGTGGGGAAAACTACTGGGGAAGGGGGGGGGGGAGCCACTCTCTGACAGTAGCCCCGCATCAACCCTTTACCAGGACGAATCTAATGAGTGGTTAAAATGGTTAAAAAATAAGGAGAATTTCAGTCCAGACCTATTTTGCAGTCCCTCATAAGCACCATTTGACATAGATGGCCTCAATGAGGAACCGCAACATGTTTTTATGAGGAGCGGGTTATGCTACGAGAAAATATATTATTGCGGCATGTTCGAATTGCCAAGACAATGGTCAGCGTGCGTATCTCGCAAACTGATCAGGAACTGTACTTTTTGTCTATGTAGATTCCCCAGTATCTGTTCCCCATTGCGAGATAGACTCAAGAACAAACCTGTAATTATGAAATGTTGTACTTTGTTATGTTCATGAAATAATATGTTTAAACTAAGAACAAACTGCAAAGATCCTTAGACTGAACATCGTCCCTGTTCGGACATGCGTTAGGGCACATTTTGTCGTGGTTTTACTAATTTGTAAATGTTTATGATACGGTTTTTATAGATATTGTATAAGACAAATAAATGTCATTTTCTTGTTGTTGTTTTGTTAAATGAAAACCCTTCGAAAATCCTTTGTCCTAAAGTTGGCAAATTTCGTATATTTCTTATTCAGATATGGCTCGAGAATGACAGTATACCAAAAAGGATCCCTGTATACTAATGGTTACGTCTCTGGGAGCAAATTCTTTCGTTTAGAAGCCGACCCTTTTCGGAAAGGGCTTCATTGTCCCAGGAAGAAGACAGGAAATGACAAAAGTTGTCACCTTTTATAATACGGCGGTGGTTTTAGACATTATACGAAACCAGCCCAAACGTTAACTAAGAGATCTACAACTTTAGACCTAATTATATTTCAAAACAAGAGGAACATTAGGTTCTGATCGCTCCCTCGAAACCTGAGACTGTCATGTGATATGAACTTAATGACCTTGACCTCTTGAATTCATACGAATTGAAATCTGCATTTCCATATCGCAAAGTGCAGAGTAGAAGCAGAAAAAAAAACGGCTTTACCTATTCAAAAGCCTAAGGGGCCGAATTTGACCTTGTCGTAAGAGGTCATGATCATCCCAGGGTCATCATCATGTCAGTCTTGTACTACAGTCCCAAATGCTACGTATCATGTTTCAAGGTGATTGGCTCAGTGGTTCTGGAGAGAACGATTTTTAAAGTCTTTTGTACAATATATGGGCATGGCGGCCATCTTGGTCATGTGACCTGAGCCAAATATATAAACTTTCTAAAGGGCAAGGTCACCTCAGGGCCAGCATTTATATAATCATTGTAGTACTAGATTCCCAAATACTATATACCAAGTTTCAAAGCAATCCGCCCATTGGTTCTGGAGAAGGAGATCGATTAAAGTTTCTGAACATATATGCCTGGTCTTTCTTTCTCACATCCCACACAGAATTTATATGCCATTAAAAGACCTTGATCTCTTGAATTCATAGGGATTGAAGTTGTCTGCATCTTAGAGTCTAATACCAACAGAAAATGCACTTTTTCAGTGTTTCCCATTCAAAAGCATATGGGACCAAATTTGACGTTGCTCTAAAATAGGTCAAAAGTCTGCCCAGGATCATGATTTATATTATCTTTATAGTATAGAACTAGAATCCAAAATGCTACATACCAAGTTTCAAGGCAATCGACTCATTGGTTACTGAGATGTTTAAAGCTTTTCACTATATAAGGGCATGTCGGCCATCTTGGCCATGTGACCTGGACCAAATATGACATTAATTGAAATCGGCCTAGTAGTTTCAGAGAAGAAGTCCTTTGAAAACGTTGAAAGACGACGGACGAGTGACCTTTGACAAAAGTCACAAAATGACCTTGACCTCTAGACTTCATAGGAGTTGTAGTCGACTGCATTTCCTTATCACATAGCACAATAGCAACAGAAAAATGCAATTTTCAGGTTTTCATATTGAAAAGCCTAAGGGATAAATTTTGACCTTGACATGAAATAGGTCGGGGTCAACCCAGGGTCATCATAAATGTGAGCTTAGTAGAACTAGAGTCCCAATCGTTACATACTAAGTTTCAAGGCGATTGGCCTAGTGGTTCTGTAGGAAAAGATTTTCAAAGTTTTTTAACAATATATGGCCATGGCGGCCATCTTGGTCATATGACTGAACCAAATATATAAACTTTATATCCCCTTTGCGTGAAGGTTGCATACGAAATTAAACTGAAATTGACCTGGTAGTTTCAGAGGAGAAGTACTTTTAAAATGTCGACGGACGCCGGACGCCGGAGGCTACCATCCTAAAAGACCATAAAATATACAAACTGCAGAGGAGACATTTTATAGCCGCACGGCGTTCGATCAACACCTAAATCGATATATATGTTAGAAAAACTGTATTTTTATCATATGTATTTGTTCCTCATCAAGAAGGGATACGCACATTTTCAGTATGTCTATAACATCTATCAGACTCGTTAACAGAAAATAGGTCAATGTGACCTAATTCCACCACAGTATTTTCTTTTGTTTTTCCACTACAGATTTTTTTTTTTTTTTTTTTTTCCAGTTTGAAAATCAAGATCCCACTTATGTTCCATGCCAAATTTCAGTAAAATATACCAAGTGTTTCTGGAGAAGACGTTGATTTTGCTATTTTCCTAGGTTCAGTAACGGCGGCCATCTTGGATTCACAACCTGGCTATATTTTATATTTGAAACCCTGTAGTCTGGGCGTGTTTTTTGTATAATTTGAGAAGCAGGGGTACAATGGTTTTAGTTGTTGACGGGCGACGCACGATTCACTTCGCACGAACCCGGACGCACTGATATGAAAACAGATCACTTTCGGTCCAGATGAGCTAAAGCTGGGGGAACTGTTGAAAAGACAACATCTTAGGCGTGACGGACGGACAGACAATCGGAAGAACAGACAATTAAGGGTAAAACATAGTGTCTTCTGACTATCGTCACGGGGACATAAACAAGAGGCCCACGCGCCACAAAGCTCACCAGATTTCTGGCTCAAAATTACTATTGCATTTGTATGGTCTCAAAGTTGCTGTCACATTTGGACAGGCTAATACAAAATATACAGCTACAAAGTTTCAGTCTGACAGTCTGTTGAGTTGATGACACAATATATGTGCCGCGACACGAAAAAACCAACTAAGTGGTTTGCGCCCAGCGCAGACTCAGATCAGCCTTGGCGTCTGCCCAGTCTGACATGGCTCTTTGTTAAGCGTTTAAAGGGCAAATAAGGATCTAAACTACCTCCAAGCGGACAGCAAAGACTCTGATCAGCCTGGGCAGATGCCCATGCTGATCTTAGTCTGCGCTGGGCGCACATCCACTTTGTTGGTTTTGTCGTGTCGCGGCTCATATAACTTTTTCCTTATTTTGATAGACATGGCCAAAAATGGATAATTTAAAGAGAATGATTCGCTATTTTTTCCTTTTGGTTGCCATGGAACCCGGTTAAAATAAGCGGTGAACAGAAGAAAAAGATAGGACTGATAGAAGACCACTCAAGTAATATTTCTTAAAATGTTAGGTTAGAATATCTGCAATGGCTTAGCAATGAATCCCATTTTTTTTTCCATAACACTAACGATGGAAAACATAAAATCTGTAAAGGCTAATATAATTAGTATGTCTATGAACTATCTGCCTCATAGAGCACATGGTTTCTGAGCAGAAAAGTTATGGTATTTTTTTATTTTTACAGTTTGGTTTCCATGGCAACAAATAAAAATGAGCAGTGGGCATAAAATCATATGGCTTATAGAGGACTTCTAAAGAACATTTAGGGAGCTCCGGTAGCTCAGTGAGTTAAGTGCTGGCCTACTGATCTAGCGGACCGGGTTCGAGCCGCGCCTGCGGCGAGACTCTTTCCAACCAAAAACGGGGTTCCATTGCATACAGCCTTTCAGTATCACCGTCCCATCGTCCTGATATGACTGAAATTCTGTTGAAAAGGACGTAAAATCGCAAGTCATCCATCCATCCATCCATTCAATGAACATTTCCATAAAAGTTTTGTGTAAATGTCAGCAATGCCTTGGCAGTAGATGCCAGTTTTCAATTTGGCCCATTAAAAGTCTATGGAAACACTAAGTTGCCATAGCAGCTGAACTAAAGAGCTAATTTTCATTAAAAAACACACAAAATCTGTAATGACTTATGTGTGCAATATATCCGTAAAGTCTCAGCGTCAGAGCTTATGGTTTCTGAGACGACATTTTGAAAGCATAATTTTTTTTATTTTTTTTTTTTAACATTTTGCTTTTCATTGGAACCAATAAAAATTAGCCATGGGACAAAAAAGAAGACTAGTTAAGAAACTTTTCTATAAAAGTTTTGTCAAAATATTTGCAAAGGCTTAGCAGTAAATGCCATTTTTTAATTTTCCCTATTGTAAGTCAATGGAAACTCAAGTTGCCATAGCAACCAAATTAAAGATCTGATTTTCATAAAAACACAAACTTTTAATCCCCAAGCCCAAGGGTGCTACATATGGAATTTGGACCCAACTGGCCCAGTGGCTTCAAAGGAGTTAATTTTTTAAGTTTTTTTTTCCAGTTTTTGCATTTCCATGGCAACCAGTTAAAAGAGCAGTGGGCAAAAGAACATAAAGCTGACAGAAGATTTCTCAAGGAACATTTCTATAAAAGTTTTATCAAAATATCTGCAATGGTTTGGCAGAAAATGCCAGTTTTCAATTTTCCCCATTATAAATCTATGGGAAATTTAAGTTGCCATAGCAACCAAACTAAAGAGCCGATTTTCATAAAAAAAATAGAGACTTATAATCGTCCAGCCAAAGAATGCTACAGATGAATTTGGGGCACAATCGGGACTGTCTTCGGAGGAGATGTTGTTTGAGAGTGTTGACGACTTACGACGACGACAGAAGACGACGGACAACTGCCTATCCTATAAGCTCCCCCAGGGCCTTCGGCTCTGGTGAGATAAAATGTAGAATATTTTTTGTGTTTTGTGTGTTTACGTTTTTGTAGTCGTTTATGTGCAGTTTCTGTATATAACAATATGTATTATGTATTGGTTTACGTGTCTTCTTATGTTTACGTATTATGTTTATGTAGTAGGCAGCTTATATGAAACATATAAAGTTGCAATGTATGTTTCATAAAAACTTCATATATGTCATCAGTACATTGTCTTCAATAACCTTATGAAAAACTAGCTTCTTCGCTATAAGAGTCCATGTATCAGAAATTTTACGCCATTTTCTGAAATTTACCCCACCAACTAAAGGTCTGTTTACGATCCGACAGAAATGATTTTATCTGTTTTATATAGGGAGGTGCCCTATATTTTTCCTGCAAAAAATGAGCAAAATGGGTTTAATGGTTCTGCAGTAGAAGTCGTTTTAATATTTTTACCATATATGGGCATGATTCTAAAGTCTCTATATACAAGGGCAACTGACTACGCGATGGAACATATATGGATGTGGCGGAATTTCGAAACTGTCCGATATTCCAAATCATCCGAGACTTCTTGCCTGTCATTGTTTCCTGCAAGTATGAAAAACAATCCGACCGAACCGATTTTCGCTTTTTTATATAGGAAGGTAGCCTATATGCTTCCATATGTTCTTTCGGTTTATTGGTGGTTGAAAAAAAGTAGTTTCAATGTTTATACCATATAAGGGCCTGACGGCCATATCCAATTTCGAATCGTTACCATTTTTGCTATTTTGTCTTCAAGTTGTTTAAATACCACAAAAAGGCTTTATATCAAATTTGATTAAAATTGGCTATCAAGTTTCAGAGAAAAGTTCCTTTGAATATTTAAGATAAACGTCTGCCATGTCAACCAAACTTGCCATGTATATATCATAAAAAATTTATATACCGGTATGTCATCACTACATTGTCTTCAATAATCTTACGAAAAATTAACTTCCTAGCTCTAAGGGTCTATGTATCAGAAATTTTACGTCATTTTCTGATATTTACCCCACCAACTAAAGGTCTGTTTACGATCTAATCCGACAGAAATGATTTTATCTGCTTTATATAGGGAGGTGTCGCATCTGCTTCCTGCAAAATATCAGCAAAATTGGTTTAATATTTCTGGAGTAGAAGTCATTTCAATATTTTTTACCATATATGGACATGTTGCCCATTTTGAATTTCGAATAGTGACCGTTTTGGCTATTTTTCAATACCCCGACCAATGATTGCTTTCTATAAAATTTGGTACAGATCGGCTTAGCAGTTTTGGAGAAGAAACCCTTTGAAGTCTTGACGCACGACGAACGGACGACGGACGGACGGCCAATTGAGGCTGTCTATTCTATAAGCTCCCATGCAGCCTTCGGGCTAGAGGAGCTAAAAAATTAAATATTCAGTTTACGGACGGACGACGGAGCCTGCCTATCCTTTAAGCTCCCCCTGAGCCGCTGATGAGCTAAAAACAACCAACCAAGCGGAAGCATTTTACAGATACAATGAACCATCTAATCCAGCCTGATGACCGCCGATCCACTGGGGACGAAAGCGTATACACGGACGCACCACTGGTGATTCCATATCCTACCCCGATATACCCAGGAAGACCCAAACGCAAATCTAATTCTCGTCCCGGATTTGCCAGGATACACCGAGACGAACAAGAGGGTCAAGAGGCCCTGAATCGCTCACCTGAGCAAAAAGGTTAAAGGTCAAACTAGGGCCATAATTTGAACAAACCTGATAGTTTGCAACCATTTCCAAATGGTTCTGAAGAAGAAGATTTTTGAATGTTTTTCTATGTATTGCTATGGTTCAAAACTTGGACCCCCTGGGGCAGGGCCATTTTGGACCCTGGGCCATCATTTGAATAATCTTGATAAAGGACCACTAGGCAATGCTAAAAGCTAAAATTCAAGCCTCTGAGCCAAGTGGTTCTGAAGAAGAAACTTTCTGAATATTTTTCTATGTATTTCTATGGTTCAAACCCAGGACACCCCGGGGCGGGGCCATTTCTACCCTGGCACCATCATTTGAACAAACTAGGTAAGGGATCACTAAGCAATGCATCGTACTAAATTTCAAGCATCTGCACAAAGGGGTTCTGGAGAAGAAGGTTTTTAAATACATTTTAATTTCGAACCCAAGATTCCCTGCCCCAGGGCCATTTTGGATCCCAGGGCCACAATTTACACAAGCTTTGAAGGAGTCCACCAGGCAATGCATCATATCAAATTTCAAACATCTGAGCCTAGTGGTTCCGAAGAAAGTTTCCTACGTGTTTCTATGGCTCAAACTTCGGTCTCCCTGCTGCAGTGCCATTTTGGACCCTGGGGCCATCATCTGAACAAACTTGATAAAGGAACACAAGGCAATGCATCATACCAATTTTCAAGCAACTGAGCCAAACGGTTCTGAAGAAGATTTTTGATTATTTTTCTATGTAGTTCTATGGTTCAAACCCAGGACTCCCTGGGGCGGGGCTATTTCAGACCATGGGGTCATCATTTGAACAAACTTGGTAAAAGACTACTTGGCAAAGCTACATACCAAATTTCAAGCATCTGAGCCAAGTGGTTATGAAGAAGATTTTTAAAATGTTTTTCTATATATTTCTATGGTTCAAACCTAGCACTCCCTGTTGCGGGTCCATTTTGGACCGTGGGGCCACAATTTGTACAAACTTGGTAAAGAGCTACTAGGCAATGCAACATACCAAATTTAAAGCATCTGAGCCTTGCGGTTGTGAAAAAGAAGATTTTTTAATATTTTGCTATGTATTTCTATGATTCAAACGTGGGACTCCCTGTCCCGAGGCCTTTTTGGACCCTGGGGCCACCATTTGAACAAACTTGGTAGACGACCACTAGGCAATGTAACATACCAAATTTCATGCATCTGAGGCAAGCATTTCTGCTGAAGAAGATTTTTATGTATTTTTCAGTTTCGACCCAAGACTCCCTGCCCCAGGGCCATTTTGGTCCCTGGGGCCACCATTTGAGCAAAGTTGGTAGAGGACCACTCGGCAATGCTACATACCAAATTTCAAGCATCTGAGCCAAGGAGTTCTGGAGTAGAAGATTTTTTAACTTGAGTATTTTTTAGATTCGAACCCAGGACTCCCTGGCTCAGGGTCATTTTGGATCCTGGGGCCACCATTTGAACAAACTTGGAATAGGACCACTAGGCGATGTTACATACCAAATTTCAAGCATCTGAACCAAGCAGTTCTGGAGTAGAAGATTTTTAAGTATTTTTTAGTTTCGAACCCAAGACCCCCTACCCCAGGGCCATTTTGGACCCTGGGGCCACTATTTAAACAAAGTTGGTAGAGGACCACTAGGCAATGTTTTATACTAAATTTCAAGCATCTGAGCCAAGTAGTTCTGGTGAAGAAGATTTTTAAGTATGTTTTAGTTTCAAACCCAAGACCCCCTGCCCCAGGGCCATTTTGGACCCTGGGGCCACCATTTGAACAAAGTTGGAAGAGGACCACTAGGCAATGCTACATACCGAATTTCAAGCATCTGAGCGAAGCAGTTCTGGAGAAGAAGTTTTTTAAGTATTTTAAGTTTCGAACCCAAGACCCCTGCCCCAGGGCCATTTTGGACCCTGGGGCCGCCATTTGAACAAAGTTGGTACAGGACCACTAGGCAGTGCTACATACCAAATTTCAAGCATCTGAGCCAAGCAATTCTGGAGAAGAAGATTTTTAAGTATTTTAAGTTTAGAATCCAAGATCCCTGCTCCAGGGCCATTTTGGACCCTGGGGCCACCATTTGAACAAAGTTGGTAGAGGACCACTAGGCAATGCTACATATCATTTTTTCAAGCATCTGTGCCAAGCAGTTCCGGAGAATAAGATTGTTAAGTATTTTTTACTTTCGAACCCAAGGAAATTTTTACATGCATGAAAAAAACAGCCATGCGATTACGAGCAGTTACTGTAGTATTGGCTTTACGTATCTCGTTATGTTTATGTCTTATGTTTATGTAGTAGGTCTCTTAGGGGAAACTTCTCTATTACAGCTTTGCAGTTCTGTTCTGTTTAAGTTCTCGTAACGACGTTCCCCAAGTGGCATAGCGGTACGTAACCATAGCTGCACACACCTGTCGCCTAGTGTCAGTCAAAACAGTTTCACAATTTGTGGATAACGTTTTTATTCGGCTATAAGATGGGACTTTGTCTCACCTAAAGTGCCTTAAATATGGAAATCAAGCTTCTGTAATTTGGCTATATTAGAGTGTTTTCTTTTTTTTCTTCTTCCAAAAGAGTCCTTAAACTCTAGATCCGTCTTGTGAGACTGAGCTAGACAGGACGTATTTAGAGTATTGGATATTGTTGGAACAGTAAATCTTCCGTCGTATAACCGAAGAAACACGATATGAGGAATCTTTTTAAAGACGGTCTATTTGGATTTTGGTTGGTTTGTTGATTTGATGCTTAAAGTTATACCTGTCCTTCGGGGGTGGGGGTGGGGGTGGGGGGTAGGGGAGGGGGGCTAGGATGTATCAAAACCTAGTAGCAACTGAGTCCATCGTGGCACTGTGAAATAATGTCTTCATAAATATAAAACTTTAACAAAATCTTGTGATGCAGGATGAGTGACAATTTAAGAATGTTCCAGCCCTGACAGATGTTGTTTTGGTGTATTAAAGGAAAACACTCACTAAAATATAAATTGAGTTGAAATTGTAGAACTCGATGAATAGCTAAATTTGATGAAAATTTCATGGAGATCGGACTTAATTTTTTGGTTGGTTGATTTGATGTTTAACGTCCACGGTAAACAACTAAGGTCATGTCGGGACGGCCAGTTAACCTAACCACACTATTCCTGGGCAGGCTTAGACCTCCTAAGCGGTTAACCAGTACTAAGTGCACATACTTTCGCCAGTAACTGACAACTGCCCTTCTTGAATCAGCGGAAGGAGAAACGAAAGTATGTGGCCAGACCGGGATTCGAACCCAGGACCTCTGACTTACGAGTCAGGTGCCCTACCGATTGCGCTACCCGGCCCGGCGTCTATTTGGAAACAAATGCTGAACCGAATTCTATGCTGACTGGAAATGCACTGATCTCCGACCATATATTGCCAGTAAATAATACTTTGTGGTTTATCACTTACGCCTTACAGAAAAAGTTTCATGTTTTTAATTACAAATAAGGAAATAAAATTCTGAATGGTTACGATAAGTACGGCGGAATTTGTGTTCATTTGCAATAGTAAATTTTCGTGTTTTATTTTGCTCTGTTTCGGAGCGCGGGAAAACAAACGACGTCAAAACGCGTGTCCTTTACAATTGACAGTGCCGCGTCTGTTTCTCAAAAGAAAGGCTTCGAAAAGAAATGCATAAATGCGTGTTACAGTGAACATTTTTTGCATGATTAGTCGCGTGCTACAAGAACGGTTGAGATAATATGAACAAAATGAGCACATTTTTCTTTGATTTTTATAGTACAATCGAAATAGTTCAGCTCTAATGGTGAAATGTTGAGCATTAATTCACTATGTGTCGGTTAACGGTAAATAGATAAACCACTCGCGCTCCGCGCTCGTTATATGAACTTTTTTGACCTAAAAACAGTGAATTATTACTTGCAATGGGGAAAACTCTTGCCCCCAGCAAAGCAACTTTATTTTGTATCGGAACTTGATCAAACCATTGTGTTTTGACTGTTAAAGGAAAACACTCCTTAAAAGTCAAATTTGGCTTAAATTAAAGAACTTTATAAAATATGAAGTTTGCCGAAAATTTCATGAAAAATCGGACTTAAATTAAGCAAGATATGAACGTTTACTGATAAGAAACTGCTGAGCTGGGAACCAGCAAATCTGTGAGTAAAAGACGTCATAAACTCACAATGACAAATGAAAATTCAAAATAAATCTTGTATCAAACATATTTCAGTTGAATGAAATGACTAAATCTATTGTTTACTTCACAAATAAATGGTTTTAGCCAAATAAGTCAGTAAAAATAAGCAACTTTTCACTTTTCACTTAATCAAGATTAAAATATTTATCACGTGACAAAATGTTTTAAAATGGCGGCTTCCATGGCGGCCATTTTGAATTTTTTTTATACCCTTATAACTTTCTTAGTTTAAGTCCGATCTCAGCCGGGCCGGGTAGCGCAATCGGTAGGGCACCTGACTCGTAAGTCAGAGGTCCTGGGTTCGAATCCCGGTCTGGCCACATACTTTCGTTTCTCCTTCCGCTGATTCAAGAAGGGCAGTTGTCAGTTACTGGCGAAAGTATGTGCACTTAGTACTGGTTAACCGCTTAGGAGGTCTAAGCCTGCCCAGGAATAGTGTGGTTAGGTTAACTGGCCGTCCCGACATGACCTTAGTTTTTTACCGTGGACGTTAAGCATCAAATCAACCAACCAAAAAATTAAGTCCGATCTCCATGAAATTTTCATCAAATTTAGCTATTCATCGAGTTCTACAATTTCAACTCAATTTATATTTTAGTGAGTGTTTCCCTTTAATACACCAAAACAACATCTGTCAGGGCTGGAACATTCTTAAATTGTCACTCATCCTGCATCACAAGATTTTGTTAAAGTTTTATATTTATGAAGACATTATTTCACAGTGCCACGATGGACTCAGTTGCTACTAGGTTTTGATACATCCTAGCCCCCCCCCCCTACCCCCCACCCCCACCCCCACCCCACCCCCCAAGGACAGGTATAACTTCTTGAACGAGTCCGAAATTCGGTCAAACTGTACAATTTGCCTTGGACTTACTTGCCCTCATGTGCTTAGATAGCCCACATTTGACCTTGTCCCGGGCAAAGCGGCTTTGCTTTTAATCGAAACTTAATCAAACTTGCTGATAACTAGGACGTGCATAAATTCTCAGAAAAAAATCTTCATTAGGTCATATTGTACTATTCGTCTTAGAGCTACTTGCCTTAGAGAGCCCATTTTTTGACTGCCCAAGGCAAAGCCGATTTATTTTATATTGGATATTTAGTAAATTTGCAGATAATCAGGAAAGGCATAAAATTTCGGACGAGTTCGAGTTTGGGCCAGGTCAAATTAGTCAGTTTAGAGTAACTTGCCCTTGAAGACAAAGAAAAAAAAAAACATCCCATACAACGGGGAAATGTTGTCCCGGCATTAAAAATATTTTTTATAGGAACTTGATCAAACTTGTACATTAACTGGTTAACTTTCTGTCTACTTCATTCAAAAAATGATCAAATTATGCCCATTGTTTTAAACTGGCCCTTTTCCAATTTCTGAAGCGCTACAGGTAAGAAGCTGATACTTTGGTTATATAAGTTGTTCTTGATGCGTAAAGTATTTTGATAAAGGTTAGGTAACTCTGCATTTAGTGATTACGGAGTTGCTCACCCTGACAGTCAATACATATGCAGTCACCGGGCTTAAGAGCCAATGAGCAGAGTCTTTTGAAATTTCATATATGAATAAATCATGACAAATGAGTGGATAATATTACTACGATGTCTCGTTAAGTATTTGAACTAGGATGATCATATGTTATGTACATTTGGATGTGAGATATGAAAAACTGATTAAATTTTGGGCAAATTCCATCAAAAAGTGACTTAATGCCCTTTTTTGGAATAAAGCTAGAAGAAACTTCTGAGGAATTTCTATAAAAAGTAAACTGTGTCCGTATTCAGGCTTAGACATCTAAAGAAGTGGCAAGCTATGATTGGGGCAACACAGTATCTAGTTGACTTTGTCCCGGATATAGCAACACATATTTTATCGAAACTTCATCAAATTTGTCATTAACCCAGGACAGGAATTAAACTTTAGACCAGTTTGAAATTTGGCCACATTGTACAATTTTCATTATAATTATTTCCCCTCGAGCACTTGAATAACCCATATTTGACCTTGCCTATTCAAAATGTATATTAGAGAACTCAGGTGAGTGAGCATTGCCCATTGGCGACTTGTTTGAAAAAAAGACATACCTCTGCATATGAAAGGATCCAAAATGGACAAAAAAATTGTTTCCGCTATTTTTATTATGATTTGTGACTCGTGCGAGCGTATCATCAAGGCTCTTCTTGAGTAAATTCAGTCTTACGTACTGACGGAAGGACTGAAAGCTCCAAACCAATACAATACGTCCCCTCAACTTATTCGCAGCTGGAAGCATAATAAACTAAACCAGAAACCCCTTAATTAACAAACTGACTCGTCCAAGTTATAAGGCATCAGGCACAATATTTTTGACCGACTGGAGTGTTACATGTACCAGCTCGTTTTGACAGTTTCTATTGTTTGAATTATATTCGTCATTATGGGTCTCCACAATCACTGAGTTTGCCCTCGTACTAGGACATTTTGTGTTGGAAAAAAATTGAATGGTCCATAAATTACAAAAAGCAAGTTTCTGAAGACCTGCAAGATCTAAGCAAAGTTCAAATAACATCAAATAAACTAGAGAAGAAACCTTGTACTCAGTAATGAGGAAGTTTTCATCATTAGTCACAAGGCTTCCGTGTTTCATTGAAGCTATATTTCTACATTTTTCCTAAAACCTTAAAATGTTGGTGAACGTAATAAATGCGTCTTGTAACTGTGTTGACCTTACCTCTGCTCTATGTGATGAGCTTGGTACGGACTTAGAAATAGTTATAACATGGTTTGTCCGCCTGTACGAGGAGAGAACCCACGTTCTTTAGCGGGTGGAGTATCTCCCTTACAAGCAGACAAACCAAGGTATAAACCATAATTTTTCTTATTTCTCATTGAAACCATATGTTATGACCCCTGATCTGAACCGGCTCGATGAAACGGTTCAGATGAGGGATCACAACATATGTTTTATGCAGAATTAAACAACAAATATCCCTAATTGTCACCAAATACTCACTTATCTTGAGCTCTGGAAATGCAAGGTACTTCGCAGTAGATGTAGTTCAAACACAGGCGATATTTTTATCTGCAAGTTCATAACAGATACATATACGGGGCTCTGTCATCGACAAGGTCAAATATGGGCATTTTTGTCATTAAAGGGCAAGTTACTCCGAAAATTGATCAGACCTAATCGAAGTTTTAGCTTATTTTAGCTTTTGTGACCGTGCTGGTTAAATACAAGTGTCATGACGATCCAACTGAGAATTAACAGGCTACATAGTAGTCGAAGTGACTCAGTCAGATCTGGCCAGTTTTTAAACAAGTTTGAGATGTTTTCTGTTTCTTGCTTAACAATAAGTACAAGTAATGTATACTGAAAGGATTTAAAAACTTCCACCCATTAATTTTGAATATCTCAAAAATGAATGCACCTACGCCCACCAAAATTTTACAGCATATATATTCTATTATACCTGATTCTACCAATATACGGAATTTGAAATTGTTCAACAAGCACGTGCTCCTCGTGTTCTTAGAACCATTTACATAATGATGAATAGCTGTATACAGTTTTCTGAGGAAACATGTCTCTTACGACATCAAATTGAATTTTAAAAATTTGAACTCGGTCAGTGGCTTTATTTAGCCTACCGCGCCTAAATATCGCAAACAGGCGCAGAGTTTTGGGCCAGATAAATGCTGAAATTTCAAAAAGTGACGTCGCGGTACAATTTTATGCGTTAATTACGGCAATGTACAATCTCAGACGACGGCCACTGTTTACAGGAAGCTGAAAAGACCGTCAGAAAAGCACCTAACCAAGATTAAAAACCAGAGGACATGACGTTAACTAACGTCGACGCCGTCTCCGTAATAGGCTTTGCGCGACAGCATCATCCGCAGTGATACTTGCAAATCAACGTTGATGACGTCACAATATTAAGACAGTGAGAAGTGGTCGAAAGAGTGTTGCATAAGATAACGCCGGTATCGCCTTATGCATTTCAGTGACGTAACGCTCTTTTACTGACGTCATTTAGATAAATGATACAAATAAACTGCGTAATCTTTAAATTTGATAAGTTTCAAGCATTTTGTCGTCAAATAGTCAACACTGTCATGAGTAAACAGATCAGCAGCCAGCAATAAAAAGTGGAAGTTTTTAAATCCTTTCAGTATATAATGTTTAGATGAAATTATAGAGGATGAAGTAGCCAAGGTCGTTTAAATGGATTTTAGCCTTCAAGGCCAAGTAATTCCATAGTAAACGGTCCAGTCCGGTCAGTTTTCGAAATTGTCTGAGATTTCATGTGTATTCCGGTTATCTGCATTTTGATGGTGAAACATGCATGATTTAATTTAGTTTAAATCATGCATGTTTCATCATCAAAATGCAGATAATCAGCATAACATCAATTTTGTTTCACGAGCTATAAAATTGGCTCGGTTGGATAATCCTTTTTGAAGTTACTTACCATTGATTGTTGAAAATTCCATATTTGACCAGGTGTGTTTATTATTATTATTATTACTAGCCTGGGGTTATTTTACTCCACAATCAATGACCTTCAATGTCACAGTCAATTGTCCGATCTAGCGTCCGACATTTCATGCCGGCCCAAATTGTCCTCAAAAGTTCGATGGAGACCAAGCGTCAAAGTGAAAGCGCTTAAGTAGAAGACAGCATTTTTCCAGTATTGCCATAGAAGCAGAGGTTGGATCCAGTGTGCTCCAAAACATAATTAAGGCACCCCTTCCTCCCCATAAATTCTAACAAGACTGACCATTGGCTCTGGATATATTCTTATTTAAGATTTAAATGATTATGGACCATGGATATCAAGATGGACAATTGGCTCTGGATAGATTCTTATTTAGGACGGACGGACGGACAGACGATGGAGTCTTCTTTTACTCAGTTGAGTTAAGATAAGTAAGTGATAGTTTAAAAAAAAAATAAAACGCAATAAAACGCATGTAGCTATTTGTCTTTGTCTCTCTGAAGGTTGTTCATGACTGCACATGTCCGTTTGATGATAAGAATTATATCTGTTGCATATAAAACATCACAGAAAATTGAGCTGCGACACGACAAAACCAACAATGTGGTTGTGCGCACTGAGCAGACTGAGATCAGCCTAGGCATCCGCCAAATTTGATCAGACTCTTCGTTAAGTGGTCAAAGGGTGGCTTAGGGTCTCAGCTACCTATATGCGTACAGCGAAGACTCTGATCAGACTGGGCGGATGCCCAGGCTGATCTGAGTCTGCGCTGGGCGCACAACCACATTGTTGGTTTTGTCGTGTCGCGGCTCAAATTACTTTAGAATTGCAGGCAAAATGACAAACGACAGCCAATGCCCATTTGATAAATTCATTTGATTTACGCATAGTCAGTTCTTGTCTGGCTGGGCAATAAATCATAAGCATTCCAGAATATTAGATTATTTACATTCACATTCGACAAGTTTGGCAGAGAAATAGAGATAAAGATACCAGAAAAAAGAGACGCAGAAAGAAATATAGGTAGACACAAGAAACTCAATCGCTTTGTATGAAAACTTGAATGGCAGTAAGCATGGCTTACTGAATACTCAAAATGTATTTAGTAGTTTGTTTTATACATGCACAGCATGCACGAAAACTACAAACAGATACAGGGTCATGTCCTATGATATACTGCCTCCACAGACCAACTCTGAAAGAAATCAAAACGTATTCCATAATTGAGCCGCGACATGACAAAACCAACAATGTGGTTGTGCGCCCAGCGCAGACTCAAATCAGCCTGGACATCCGCCCCGTCTGACCAGACTCTGTGCTAAGTGCTTAAAGGGTAGCTATGGGTCTAAGCTACTTCCATGCGGACAGCGAAGACTCTGATCAGACTTGGCGGAAGCCCAGGCTGATATGAGTCTGCGCTGGGCGCACAACCACTTTGTTGGTTTTCTCGTGTCGCGGCTCATATGCTTGTGTTTCAAGGATTCACTGATATGGCAATGTCGCAGGAACGACACTGCATGCAAACACCGTTCACCAGACTACCGTTATTTTATTATTATTATTTTATAATCAGCTAGAAGTGTTACACATATTTATTCCCGGCAGGGTATTTATTGTTATGCCGCTGCAGCTACTTGCAAATAATTGCGTTTGCATTTCATTCAGCCTCATGCTACAGGCTATCATCAAACATTTCGTTAGCTTTTATCTTTAATTGTTCTGCAGTTGTCAGGTTTTAATGCGGTTTTGCATCGAAAACAAAATTATAAAATGAAACAATGAAGATTACAGTTAACATTTTATGGTTCAATAAATCATATGAATTAACTTGATAGTACTCGAGTACTCAATGCTATAAACTATACGTCAAGGTCTTCGGTGTTTTGGTTGTAAAGAAGAAGATTTTTAATGCTCCTACAATATATTGGTGTAGCAGCCAGGTTGTTCATGTGTCCAGGACCGTTTCAATAAACATTCGTTTCCCCGATCCCTGGTGTCTTCATGTAATTTCTGTTCTAATTGGCTCAGTGGCTATTGCTAAAATACGAGAGATCTTATTCAACTGTCAAAGTCTGAATGACTCGGACCATTTGATTTCAGTTATCTTCGTGTTCTCATTGATTGACTGCAAATACGAACTTTAATTCTGAAGTCTCCAGGAATGCCCAATACAGTTACTGTTAAACAACTGTCATGTAAAACACCAGAACCAAACTTGACCTTGCCATTAAAAACGTTAAAAACCCAGGTTAATCATTTGAACACATTTAAAAGTACCTGGTTATCTGTATTCTTGCTGTTAATCGAGAATCAGAGCATTTTTTGGTTTTGTTTTGGTGATGAAAATTTTTAAAAGTGGCGGCCATGTTGGTCAGGAGATCAATACTGTTTAAATAATTTTTCATTTATTCGTCTGTCTTATGCAGAATCCTTACGTATTTAGGTTTCAATCTACCCAGTTGCTTTAGAGGCTATAAACATTGTTGAATATGACTGACTTTGCTCCATGGTATAAGACTAAGCTTGACCCAAATTTTATATTTAGTGTGCGGCATATATACCAACTTTTATATCAAGTTCCCCAAGAAATCTAATGTTGTTCCTTTTTGACATTTAAAAACGCAAAAAGCAATGATGACCTTGTCAAAAAAATGTCTAGGCCATTATTCGAACATACATGATAGTACCTGAGTACCTGATACCACACAGTTTCTCATTCCCATGGCCCGTGGAGGCTCCATATAAACTTTGGCTCTGCTTAGCCAATCTGCTTTGGAGAAGATGTACTAAATTCTTGAAATATGGTATTCAAATTTTGAATATAGCTGATACTAAATTCAATGTCACTCGAAAATTATCAAATCATTAAATCAAAGTATGGAGTGACGCCCTCTACATCAACACAGCATAACTTCGTTTCTGACCTCTAAATAAGCTCCAAAGGGCTATAAGAATTAATAGTTCATTTTGAGAATTGCCTTCTGATTGAGTCTGTCCACAAAAATCCAAGATTTTGAAAACAATAGATTAAATTTGACTTCTTGTATGGGTTTTGCGCCTTTTCAGGACTATTTCACTTCTGTCGAGCCGATCTTTAAACAAAATTGGCTAAAACCGGAGCTCCCGGGAAAAAAAACCCGACCTTCCGTAAGCAGAACTTGACTTACTCAATTGTGCGTCGGCCGAGGCTCAAACCCACAGCGGTGAGAGACCTATTTGTTTTAATATTCCCTACACATTTAGCAGCACTCTAGGCGGATAAAATGTACACACTCAAAGGACAATATAATTTAACTGCACACACTTTGCTAAAAACAATTATATGCAACACAGGTGGCGATATTGCACCAAGATAGATTTTGGCTAGACAAGTTGCAAGTACATTTGCATTATTCTTATTTATCTTTAATTATTCTCTAAGAGTGGAATAATAATGAGACATGATTATGCATTTAATTGCAAACATCTCAAGAACAGACATCTCCTGAGGTCTCTAGGGACACTTATGCCTTCTACAGTGTGTCCCACTGCACAAACGCTGGACGATTTTACTTATCTCTTCTGATGATGCAATTACTCTCTTGTTGAGGCACTCCAGCAAGTGGTTTTTAGTGGAACTTTCCTTCTGGTTTCCAGCCTTTGATGAGGTTCATTTTAATTTTAATAAAGCTGGGAACCACCCATTGTGACATCACAACAGAAATGATGTCATCATTAATCACCTGATCTGTTTTGGAATATGACCATTTCAGCAAAGGGTTGTTTGCAGTGTCAGCTGCTCTTATGCATCTTTTTGTTTTCCAAAAAGATATTACTTAGGAAAATAACTGCTATAAGATATAAGCATAAATTGTTCTGAACTGATTTCATGTTAATTTTATATGAAATGGTAATTTTTTAAGAATGTGCTTGAAACATGCCACCCCTACAGCAATAATGGTTATATCTTGAGGCCGCCATTATGAAACTGAAAAAAATACATTGCAAGAGATTACTATCCAAGCTTGAGAGCGTGCCAATGAATTTCAAAAACTCTACAGGATAAATCTGACTACGAGAAATGGTAGTAAACTGAACCATGTAAGTGGAATTTGCTGTTTCTTTATCCTTTATAAGTATAAACTTCGAAAAACCACTTGCTGGAGTGCCTCAACAAGAGAGTAGGTATTCTGCCTTAAAATACAGTGCAAAACTAATTGAGTTTTGGACTTGCTTCAAAATAAAGATAACAAATAGGGTAATGGATTTATATTAGTAACCATAGTATTTTGTGATGCATTTTTCATTCTAATGAATTTTTTACGCAATAAGTTGTTTCTGCCGAGTCTTCATCTTTGATCCATTATAAGCCTTATCCGTGATACATTTGTTTCCTGTGATGATTCTTTGATGAGATAGTAAATCTTCATGCGGACCTAAAACCTAACTAAATGATTCGAACCACTGCAGAAACTGAGGACGAGGGTTTGGATCCAGCAAAAATTAGTTTAATCTCCCCAGTAATCTATTACTGACCGTTTCAAGCCGGTACTTCTGTTGTGGTTCTTTAATACGCGTTCTTCTGTCGCTCTGGCGATGCGGTCACCCGTATAGCTGACAACTTTGTTATATTTCTTTTGTAATTTAAAATAGCAAATAATGTAAAAACAGATGTTACTAATGTTTTCGGTTTTGGTAGCTGAATGACTACCTGTTTGTGAAAGAGCTGTTCATTCGGTTTACCGTGCGTTTCTTTCGTAAACTTTTGTCAGTTTGTGTATATACTTCTTTCCGTTTTGTTTTTGAGGGTGGCGGGATATAGGATCAGATTGTATGAGTTCCTGATCATTGTCTTTCCTTTTACTTTGATTATTAAACACCGTATTGAGTATTTCGGCGTTTTCTAGCCAGAATGAGCATCATGTCCAAAGCTTATTCTAAACCACCCTCTCTCACACCACAAATACATATAACATAACAAACTTCTGTTTATATTTTAAAATATGCGATACATGAAATTATTTTCAGGACAGAAATAATCTAAGATTTCGTTTGCCTACATGAGTATATTTTCTGGGTTTTTAGTCAGAAAGGGGTTAAAGTTTCTGCTGACAAAATGTTGTTTTTAACCTTGTAGTAGTATAACTGTATGAGAGAGATAATTTTCAAGTTTAACCTTATTTATTAATTGAGCTGCGACAAGACAAAACCAACAAAGTGGTTGTGCGCCTAACGCAAACTCAGGTCAGCCTGGGCATCCGCCCAGTCTGATCAGAGCCTTTGCTGTCCGCATGAAGGCAGCTTACATTCTTAGCTACCCTTAACGTGTTTAGCAAAGAGTCTGATCAGACTGGGCAGATGCCCAGGCTGATTTGAATCCGCGCTGAGCGCACAACCATTTTGTTGTTTTTGTCGTGTCGCGGCTCATTTATTAGTGTTGAAGATGAAGACTTTTGTACAGAGACTTATGGAAATGGTATACAGTGCTCCTGTACTTATTTTTAGCAGTGTACATGCACGAATACCAAGTATCTACTATATGTTGTTGGCAGGACGTTAAACCCGAGTTCACACACTTACTATCCTGCTGAGTCCTTTGCTCTGTACGTACAGTCTTCTGCTTACTGTCTTTTGTGACATTAATTTTGAGCATAAGCTGGCGCATGTGCAAGGCCAGTGTCGCAGACAGTTAAGTTTATGTTACATTTTCAAGGGAAACAAATCTAACAGTTCCTTTCTTGCCCCCTCCCCCTCCTCCCCCCATCTTCTTTGGTCTTGCTTTGTTAAGAAAAAAATGCTCCCCTAGGCGCATATTCTTTCTTTTAATCGCAGGTTCCGTTTAAGAAAGGCTTCGTCATCCAGGAAGGCAAACCTGTTCCCTTTTGTTATATAGAGGATCTTACATGAATGCTCATGTATTTTTGAATCTATTAAACGAGTTGGGGGAAAGATGAGATGCGAGGCTCTGGCGAGCATCTTATCGTTTTAACCAACGAGTTTAATAAATTCAATAATACAGGAGCACGAATGCAATATTCTATTTATCATATGACACTTGAATCGCATTATATGAGCGAATTTTGCACTAAAACACCACGATTTCGCCATTAGAAAACGCGACGGTTTATGGATGTCAACGCATATCGTTACGATGTAATTTGCATATTTAATCCACTAGTGGATTATCATTTTTAATGCATGGCTTTATTACACTCTTAGATGCGACGTCATATGATAAAATAGCAAAATCCGCCTTAACATTAGGCAGGACAAGTCGTATATGGAAATCCACAAACATAACTCCGTGACATTTATAGAAATCCCCAGCTGGTCTTGAGTGTCTGTTATTATATTATCTGCAACAACCGGAACCACTTGGCGTGTCTGATAATTGTCAGTAATTCTCTGTCGATCCGAATCTGTCATTAGTTGAAACAATTTGCATACTATGTAGAAGAATTTTGCACTAAACTGATTTGTGAATGAAATTGTTCAGCTAGATACACAATATTTTAACCGTTTACAAAAAGTACACATATTGGCGATTACCAGGAACTAGTACTGTCAGATCCCATGGCCCGTCCTCAAAACGCAAATGAACAGACATGAATTAACAACAGTTCATGGAAGACACGCACGGTAAACCGAATGGGAACTCTTTTCTAGGCAGGTGGTTATTCAGCTACCCCCACCAAAAACAACATTAATATCTGTTTTCAGTTATTTTCTATTTCAAATTACAAAACAACAGAAGTGGGAAGCAATACAAGTGACCTATCGCTAGAAGACCATAAACAAGCAGACATATGAACACGCAACTTCGGTGGACCACAACAGAAGCACCGCCTTCGAACGGTCAGTAACCGATTACTGAGTGATGAGGGACTTTAAACTAGTTTTACTGGATCCAAACCCTACAGTTAGCTATCAGCATTGCAGTGGTTCGAAACATTTAGTTAGCTGTTTGGTACGCATGAATGTTTCTTAACCCATCTATGAATCATCACAGAAAAGAAACAAAACCACGGATAATATCTATACCAGGCAGAAAGTATAACCAATCCACGTGTCCATTGTGTAGTCAATGCACCTGATAGTAAATAACCCAAAGAGCTATAAAACATTTGGATAAGAAAAAAACAATTTTCATAGTTTTTCCTAAAAAACAACAACAATATTTTGTATTTCTACATACTTTTTTTTACACATTTTCCATTGAAAGACATATCTCTAGCACATGAACGCACTTTCATTTCAGCAAATCTGTAATATAGGATATTTAAAACAAACTGATAACAAAAAAAGCAGTTTTCTTGTTTGAAAGTATATTTTTACATTCTTTAGAAAAATGCAAGAAAATTGAATTTCATGAAAAACGTCATGAAAAATATATTCAATCGACGGGGCCGGCTTAGGCATATTATTTTAGTAAAACTTACACTGTATGTTAAAGAATAAAACAACAACAAAAAAAATACAACATTTCAACGTTTCGTTTCCTAGAAAAACAATGTTTAAGTTCAAAATATCCTCAAAACAGACTACCCAAATTCTGCACCTGCTGCAAGTACAGCCGGTCCTTGCCCTACTCTTTATTTTCCTGTTTAATATTCGGTTCTACCGTAGAGTAATGTCGACAAAAATGCACAGATGGGATTGAAACTGTGAAGATCTTGATCATTCTGGTTCCTAAGGACCAGTCTGATCTCGGTTTCCACTGTTTGTACAGACCTGTGTGCCCGAAACTTAGGATCTTTACGGTAGACATTGTTAGTGTGTGTTATAACTGTATATACTCCACAGTTAATCGATTTGGTGATGAACAATAACTCTGTTTTGTTTTTTAAACAAGTAAAAACAGAGTTGTTCCGTTTACGTCCACCTTAATATAATCTTATGTGAAACTACCGAATTTCTAGTACACTAGAGAAGCGCCATTTCAAAACCACTTATCTTTGTACTTGTCATATACAGAGCTCACGCTGTTCTACGTTATTCTAATTTACAGAAATACGCCTCCTTCTTAAATTGAAATGGAACAGAAACAAAATTAGGACAAAAGAAATATGAGCACTTGAGCTCTTGAGCAAACGAAAAACACCAGATAAAACCCAGCGAATCCGATTAAAGACAGAAAAACTTCAAGTTCAGGGTCCGACCAACAAGCATAGCCGAGGACAAATATATTTATGACCTCAGAATACATGAATACAGCTAACCTATAGGATAAAGTCAGGTAAATCCGGACAGTGGGTAAATTCGGACAGTAACATTGTTTCCTTTATATGTCAGTTGTAACATTGTTTCCTTTATATATGTCAGTTGTTTGGAATTAAAACAAAATTAACTGGAAAAACAGTGGAAATCCTGATGAGACGGCTCATGAGCCGGCTCATCTGGATTTTCACTGTTTGCAACGGTATGTCCGAATTTACCCGTTGTCTGAAGTTACCCGACTTGACCCTGTTGCATTAGATCTCTACAGACATGCGTTTCCTGTCAAAGGAAGAAAATTACAGCATAATGTCAAACATGACGTGAAATTCCGGTTGTAATGGATAATCTAATTACATACTCACGACAGACTGGTATTTTTATAAATAACCTGTACGTGGAGTAGGCTATTATTTAACAATGTTGCTGCGAATAAGTATGTCGTGTACTGTACTCCTCATAATATACTGGACAAAAAAGGATCAAAATTATAATGTCCGATTTCTGAAACACTGATAAACAGTATCAAATTAAGCTTTATATAAAGGATATTCATTTTCATTGGTTTCTGTGTTTAAATGCTGAACACATCGCTCTCAGCTCGGTCAAGACCAGCTTGAAAGTCTTACTACCCAAAATTAAAGTGGTGTGAAAACCCTATTGGAAACTGATAGTGCTCTCATTTATACGGCTGCGACCTTTGCCATATTTCCTTGTTTTTATTTCTTTTTCCTTCTGCTAGGTGGTTTTCAAAATGATTAAATTTAAAGTCTATGATGAAAAGTATGCATAATTTTAAAATCTAATGAACCCGAAAATTTTGCTGGTTCGACTCACTATGGAAATTCCAAAAGGTAAAGGTTTCCCGTAACCTAGTAGCCGTTGGGGCAATGCTGTGTTTTTTGGCACAGCATTTGAAAGGCGGAGCCTATCCCTTACTTTTCGCTGCTTTATCCTTCCCTGGTTCCAAGAAGAAACCCATTTACTGCTGGGTTGACAAAGAGAGTTTTCAAGAACTGGAAAATTGTTTATGTAACCATTAAACGCAAAACACCCATTTGCCCCACTATCAGTGTATTAGTGATAAAATTTTCCCTAGATAGCTAAAAGTGCCCACCTACATGTTGTCTACCTGCTCTTCTGGCGGTAGCCTTACATTGCTCTGGGAAATAGCGGCTACGTTCGGGAATAATTATTTGCCTGGGTAAAGTTGAGCAATACCCAAGTATTCCTCGGGCTACTAGAAGATGTGTATTATACATGAGCCGCGACACGACAAAACCAACTAAGTGGTTGTGCGCCCAGCAAAGACTCAGATTAGCCTGTGCATCCACCCAGGCTGATGAGATCTTTGCTGTCCGAATGGACGTAGCTTAGACCTTAAGCTACCCTTTAAGCGCTTAGCGACGCGTCTTATCAGACTGGGCGGATGCCCAGGCTGATCTGAGTCTGCGTTGGGCCCACAACGACTTTGTTGGTTTTCTCGTGTCACGGCTCAGTCATATCTTCGAGTAGCCGAGGATACTTGGGTATTGGTCGGGTTTACCCAAATATTTATGCCGAACGTGACCAGGGTAAAGATTTTTTCCAATATTAAGAGTGAATATGATAAGAATGCAGGAAATGACCCTGACACAGTTCGTATGAGACATCGAACTTATTTAATACCATTACGCGAAATGAGAAACCATATACCCATACACTTCGGGTTACCGCAAATCTTTTGCAGACATTGATGTTCATCTGAACAGACCAGCTGTAGTATTAACAAGGATTTACAGTATCTAAAGTGGCAGTCCATTATGAAGCAAACAATGGCATTAAGAACATTTCAAATAAGAGTGTCTGATGTAGACAAATAGTTCACTTTCCTGATATGAGCCGCGACATGACAAAACAACAAAGTGACATGCGCGCCCAGGGAAGACTCAGATCAGCCTGGGCATTCGCCCACACTGATCAGAGTTTTCTCTGTCCACATGGAGGCAGATTAGACCCTTAGCTACCCTTTAAGTGCACGGCAAAGACTTTGATTCGGTTGGGCGGATGCCCAGGCTGATCTGAGTCTTTGCTGGGCGCACATGCCACTTTGTTGGTTTTGTCGTGTCGCGGCTCATATGTCTTTAGTCGAGGTAGTTTAGTTCTCACCAGATGTACCAGAGTACGAGGCTATAACTGGCACCAGATTAGCCAGTAGCCCTACCGATCCGATTTTCTGAACTCGTACTACGCAAACACAATATTCCCGGTTCAGCAGTGGTTAATGAGGTATAGTATCGAACTGACACTTTTAGAGACTGCGCTAGCCGAATTGCCTAGAATAATATTCTCATAGTTTGAGGGCATCAGCCCTCAACAACAGTCCTTACTGTAGATTATAACAATCCATCATGAGTGTCCATGTAGGATAGAGAAATCTCACCCGAGGGGTCGGAATTTCAACCAGGGACTCGGCAAGCCTCGTCCCTGGTTGAAATTCCGACCCCGAGGGTGAGATTTACCTATCCTACATGGACTGGCTCATGATGGATTATTTTTCTCCCACTGTTAGCGGATTTTAAACCTCAAGTCGGATTAGGCTTCAGAACAGGAAAATTCTAACTTTTTAACCAATGATCTGAAGTAAATTCTGACCAGCCCAGTGTGTTTATCGGGTCCTAAAATTGGTGTAAACACAGTTTGCACCTCAAAATTAGACGGAAAACACGATATGTGGACTATTTTATCTTCCAGAGGGCGAAAACAAAATGCAGCTATGCCTCTCACGTCACGCGCGTCAAGTTAGCTAGCGACGTTTTTAACCGGTTTTAGTGACGTCATTAAAATTGAGTGACGTCACAAACCCATGATCCGCTATCAAACGTCATCCGACATGCTTGCGTGACCATTTTGTTCATTTAAAATTAAAATATTAGTCAAAAAATGAAAACGTCTGGTTGCTAATATAAGAAAGATGTTGCCAGGTATAAGATAGAAATTTCTTATATGAGCTGAGAGCCTATCTTATATAGGCAAAGGTGGGAGAAATTGTAGTCTTTTAGCCTTGCGTTTTCGCAGTATCAGGATAGAATACAGTAAACCAGTCGAATTTTACCATGTACAGGATTGACAGCACGGTATACCGAAACGCCGAAGAGAAAATAATAAGGCAGATTGATAAGTGATATTGACAAGCCTAGGTTTTCGATCAAGTATCGTACTGCCGATAAGTCTTAAGGGAAGTTTTTTTTTTTTTTTTTTTTTTTTTTGTTGTTTTGGAAATACATGCCTATAATTATCAATCTGAAAAAAAAAAAAACAGTTTTGATGTCGACTTGAGGACTCGACACCTCGACATCTTGTTTTTACTGCCACTTTTGTATTGCGGGATGGAATTTTCCTGAGCAAACTCCTGGCAGAACTATTTAAACCGTTTTGAAACACAGTACATTGTCATTATCCGGGTGTACTTAACAATGAAGTTACTAACCAGAACGTACCAGTGGCAGATAATATGCTGAAGCCCATTATGTGAAAAGGGAGCATACGGATGTGCTTACACATAATATCCGAAGTCTATAGAGGACGAGATTCGTCCTTGGACGTATAAACCTGGAACGCACAAAATATGGAATCAATGCAAGGAAGACTGCAACTGTTCTCAGACCTTCCGGGTATGGTGATGTAAAGGTTAGAACGAAAGTTTGTCTCAAAGGGCTGGTATATCCATAGCAGTATGTCGGCCAATCATTCCGGAGCTCGGACAGGCACATGTAATCAAGATTTTAGCAGTTTGCACAATTCCTTTTCTTGTGGCGAGACCGATTTAATTAAGGTATATGGACACACCGCCATTTTTCAAAAGGAGAACAATTTTCTTGACTCCCTTTTTGCTCCTCCTTGTGGACAAAGCCCTTCCAAAAGGAGATCTACATTATAAGAAAGAATTTGGTTCTAAAGGAGTAAATTATTTCCTCTAAGAATTGAACTGATAAAGGAGACAAAAATGAAAATGACAGAGTTGCCTCGTCTGAAAGTGTACCCATTCGTCTTAACACATGTCAGAAAAAAGGTTTCTGAACGCAAAGCTGACCTTCAGTAAAATTCAAATTAAATTTTGGTTTAAGACACAGAGAGAGAGAGAGACAGACAGACAGACAGAGAGACAGAAGCTGACCTCCAGAAAAAACTGAAATTAAATTTTGGTTTAGTAAAGAGAGAGAGAGAACTTTAAAGCTGACCTCCAGAAAAACTGAAATTAAATTTTGGTTTGGTAAAGAGAGAGAGAGAGAGAACTTTAAACTAACTTACTTTGAAATTTACAATTGTGCCATTGCAAGTGTATATAGCGATCTAATCACTGCTAATTGTTAGTTCCTGTTCCGGTTTAACCTGAAAATAAAACTTTTGTATTTCATTATTAGGGCTTAATCAAGTTACGGTATCTCATAACGTTGGAAAATACACAAGCATCCCTTTCATTTAGTTCGTGACCAACCATGTCTTAAGGCATATACACGGGGCTTCCTCTGTCCAAAAGAAGCCAATCTTGCGTTATTTGTCCATTTGATAGTTTTTTTCTCTCCCGTTTTGGAAGAGAAAAATCTATCAAATAGCCAACTAACGCAAGACTGACTTAATCCCGAAAATCTAAATGTCTTGTGGCGGATATAGATTTTTGGGGTTGTTTTGGAAGGTAAAAGCTCCGTCTTATAACCGAATAAATACGATAAACTTCTAAGAACAAACATTTGCAGGTTTAAATCAACAAATTTCTGCTAGTGGCTTGGTTTTTATGAGTAAAATACTGCCTGAGTTAAACGGCTCAGATCCGGCCCAGAGCCAACAATTTGCATCGGTGACCGAGGCAACTGCAGTACACATAAGCATGTTCTACGATGTGACCATTTTGGTTGTGTTTGTGTTCATAAACACGTGGCCGAAACATGAACAGTGTATTGGCTATAAGTTTATCTAAAATGACCAATATACCTTGATATATGCCACGTAAGGTGACTTTACTTTCACTAATCGCCTTAAATAAACTAAATGAATTTCTTAGAGATATTTAGTTAATATCAGTGATGAACTACTGAAACGAAAACGTGACATCATGTTGTATTTCCATGCGATCATCGACAAACAAATATATAACGTTGCAGCACATTCATAATTTTGGCACGGCTGTTAAGATTAAATGTAAGTATTTTCTGTGATGGTATAGGGTATGATTTTTAAGTAATTTGTATACTTCATAATTACAGTTTACTACACTGAACTGATTAAAGTCACTGCGACAATATTTGTATTTCGGTTTTGTAAATATTGAACTGAATACTGTATTATTAATTCATACTGCCTTAGTGGACATTTCTGTCCCATAGTTCATTTCCAGTATATGGGGTGTCTGGTTTTATTTGGTATATTTTTTATATTTAATGCAAACATTGTAGCCCTGATCTGGCAACAAACAATAATGGTTATTCGGATGATCAAACGTATTTGAACTATGTACACGTCACACTCTTCCTGACGCAATCGCTAAAGCCATGTTTCAGTTATAAACACAATTTCAATTAATATACAGGGAGTCTCAAAACAACGTGGGCCTTCTGAGGGTAGTAGAGGATGAAAATTTTCCTCATTGGACCTTCCTGCCAGGTATTGCCATTAGACGGGCAAGGTCCTTTTGTGCTTACAGCAAGTGCCGGTGAGCAGGGGCCATTTTTACTTTTGGGGTATCGTTCTTAACTTCTCTAGTCTTGACGATGGAGAGGTCTCGAAGGACCGTTAAAATCAGGACAGTTAATAAATCAATAAAAAGAAGTACTGTCTATGCTAATTGACGATTAGGTGATATAACCATAAACATGCAAAATCAGAAACCATCAAAATCGACTGCACTATTTTGAGATTCAGCCTGAATACACTGCGGTGCCGTCTGACAGTATTGCCGTGCAACAGTGCGGATTTTTATGTACTTCATGCACTGTCAGTTCACCGCTGACTGTTACAAACATTACTGCTAGTTACTGCTTACGGTTACTGGCTAGTCACTGCTGACAGTCATCAGTGATAGTCACCGCTAGTAGAAATGTTTGTCACCGTTGGCGCGAGCAGTGTCTAAATTACGGATTTTGTTTTAGGTGCCTCAATTTTATTTTTTTATGGTAAAAATGAATACTTTGAACGCGTGACCACACACTTCCCTTAACTATTATTCACATAAACCACCCAATATGATATAAAATAAACGTCAACAAGCAACTGGTGCTTACCTCTTCCCGTACAGTACTGAGATTCCCTTGTTTTACGCGCCGTTAACGCTAACTCTAATTCTTTCCTTAGTTTCAAAGATTACGTAACTAACAGCTTTCATCTGTTTGTGTTCCTTATTAATAATCACAGAAATTATAACATCCTTCAATCCGTATAATTTTTGATTCCCTTAATAGTTGAAATATACAAAACTCATCTATATATGATAGTAAATTAATTTCTTCCTCAAGAAAATCTTTTTATATTAACAACAATTATTTATACAGGTGAGCTTAACTTTGACTGGCAAATCCCCCACGGAGACAGATAATAAAGGTTATTTACTCATAACCACAAAATTTATTAACCTTAAGATCTCAAGTAGATTTTAGTCAAAAGAACGATGTTTTGATTTCACTTACGTTAATAGCGAAAAGATTCAATATCACAGGCATGTATTGAAATTTTCACCTTTACAAACATTGTCGCAATACCTTGATTATAAAAGCCTGTTAACGGACAGGGTTTGACGTCTTTGGGTATTATATCCTCCGATCAATTTATGGCAAGTTATCCAAAATCAGTAGCAACGTTTCGCTTTTATCATCAAAATAGTTTTCTTAATATATTTGAGTAACAATATATTTGATTAGCAATCAAAATATATTCTTGATAATATGCGTAATTTACAATTGATAAAAGGTAAAGGTTTCCCACAGCTTAACAGCCGTTAGGGCAGTGGGCGTTACAGGCCCACTGTGTCTATGGCACAGCATGTGAAAGGCGGAGACCATCCCTCTCCAGTCACTGCCTTATACAACTGATACCGACTAACAACACATGATCCATTTTGGACCATTTAGCTTTACCAATGAAGGCTTATAAATCATATGTGACGTAGTACATCAGCTACGTAAACGTTAAATAAACTACTAATTGTCTGACGTATGATCGAATCGGAGTATAAAGGAAAAAGAAGAACTTCATTTCTTTGCCTGTTTTGTAAAACTAACATTACTAATTCATGATGCACAAAAACGTTCTGCTCGCCGCATGATAAAGCTAGCGGAAATCGCTAAATTTTAGCCCCCCCCCCCTCCCCCCCCCCCAAAAGAAATAATAATAATAATAAAAATAATAATAATAAAAAATAAAATATATATATTAAAAGAATAAAATAAAAAATAATTAATTAATTAAATGAATAGAATGAAAAAACAATAATAAAATAGAATAAATAAAATAAATAAATAAAATTTTTCTCGGTTCATGATATTTTACTCCGCCCACTAATTCCACTAGCTTGAAAGGTCAAACTTAATTCTTCAATAGTAAGCAACCATACAACTGTAATATCTTTTAATTTAGGCAAAAAAGATGACATGCGATTTCACGTCATTTTCAACATTATTTAAGTAATATCAGGACGATGGGTGGGCAATAATGAAATGTTGTGTGCATCGAAACCCCGTTTATGATTGAAAAAAATTCCCGCCTCCAGCGGATCTCGAACCCGGGATCGAAAGATCAGCAGGCCTTCGTATAGCCAACTGAACAACCGGGGCTCCAGTAATATTTCTTAAAGCATCATTAAATTATATACAGCGCAGACACATGAACACGACTGTGACGCAAGGGTAATTTTGGCGCATGTTTATTCCAACTGCTAGTATTTTCAAAATTCTTAAAATCATTTGAGCCGTGACATGACAAAACCAACAAAGTGGCATGTGCGTCCAGTAAACACTCAGATCAGCCTCGGCATCCGCCCAGTCTGATCTGAGTCTTCGCTGTCGGCATTGAGCTAGCTTAGACCCTTAGCTACCCTTCAAGCGCACAGCGATGTAACTGATCAGACTGGGCGGATGTACAGACTGATCTAAGTTTTCGTTGGGCGCACATGCCACTTTGTTGGTTTTCTCATGTTGCGGCCAGTTTACTTAAAGTATAATACAGTGCATATCTGGTCCGACTATTTTAAAGTACTGATGAAGGTATTCAGGGAAGTGCCAAGTCAAGTCAAAGTCAAATCATTTATTCTCTCAATCCATTATACAAAAAATGGCAATATGAGGTCAAATATAAATAATGATTCAAAGAGGCTCAAGAGCTAAGATGGAAACAGTGTAAGCATGTTACATACGACTAATATACTAGTAGTCATTTCAGGAGTACCTATCGGAAATACGCTGCAGCTGCGCTCGGGCGCAAGACACAGGAACAACGGCCCTGCACATTGCACCCAGGGCCCATCCCCAAACATTTCTATAATTATTATCTGCATATAAATACATGTATCTTATTTCATTTAAAATTCGAAATATATACTGCAACTAAGCCTTAGACGCACGGCAGAGGAAAAGCGATCTCGTGCCCTGCGTCCGAAGCACACGACCATGTGTTTCAAATTTGTACCATCTTGAGTTTTCATTTTCATCTAAAATTCAATAATATGCTGGAGTCAAGCCCAGGACGCAAGACACAGGGACAATGGTCGTGCGCAATGGTCCACATATTTCAATAACTGTTATCCGGCAGTTTTACTCTAGGACAATGATATACTTGTATAGCATCCAATACAAAATACACATCTCCGCTTGTTTCACTCGTACTAGGTATGCTGGAGCAGCGCTCAGGATGCAAGACACAGGAACAACGGTCCTATGCACTGCACCAGGAGCCCTACTCCACGTAATTCGAAAACCTTTTATCATTATCAGTGTCTTGGCTTATTTCACATCGATATTATGCTGGAGTCATGCCCAGGACGCGAAGCACAGGAACAATGTTCCTGTACATCGCCCCCGGAGCACTCTTCCACATATTTCAGTAAGCAAAGCAATACACTTATCTTTATATTCAATGATATGCTGGAGTCAAGCCCAGGACGCAAGGCACAGGACTAATGGTCCTGCGCATTGCGTTCGGGGCACTTTAATACGTTTTCATTAACTGTCATCCGCCAGCTCTATTCTAGGACAATAATATACTTGTATTGCTCCCAATACAAAAATGCACATCTCCACTTGTTTCAATCGACTGGGCATGCTTGAGCAGCGTTCAGGATGCAAGGCACAGGAACAACGGCCCTATGCACTGCACCAGGAGCCCTGCTCCACGTAATTCGAACACCTTTTATCATTATCAGTGTCTACGCTTATTTCACATCGATATTATGCTGGAGTCATGCCCAGGAGGCGAAGCATAGGAACACTGTTCCTGTGCATCGCCTCCGGAGCACTCATCCACTTATTTCAGTAACTAGCGCAATACACTTATCTTTATATTCCATGATATTCTGGAGTCATGCCCAGGACGCAAGGCACAGGAACTGTGGTCCTGCGCATTGCGTTCGGGGCACTTTTCCACATATTGCAATAACTGTCACCTGCCAGCTTTATACTGGGACAATAATAATGCCAGAGTCACAGGTCAAGGCCGTCCAATGGAGTCAATAGAAAGAGAAAATAACATTTATTCACCCTAATTCAATTATAAAATTTCACGGACGTAAACAAACAAAAGAAAACATGTGTAGCTGAAATAAAATCAATGCGATTAACATATATGAGTGATGAATGAAAACGATCTGTCTTATCTGGTGAGTATTACCTTTCAGTCGCATTTATATGATATTAAGATAATGAAAGTATGGAATTGAAGGAATGAAATATGAAATATTTTAGCATACAAGAGCGGGTACGCTGTGACGAAAAGAACAAATATTTAATTTAAGTTTGAAGTGAGAGAGAGAGAGAGAGAGAGAGACAGAGAGAGAGAGAGAGAGAGAGAGAGAGAGAGAGAGACTGAGATCCATGAACCGCAATTCCTTCTATTCGAAATTCCTTTTTTTCGAAATATCTTTCTTCTCATTGCATATGTCTTAACAGCTGTTCGTTACGTTAAACACATAACTTTTAATAACGATGTCATTGGCCAAAGGGGTCATTTACATGACCTTTTTCATTGTCGCTTGATCTGAACTGCAAACAATTAAATCAGACTTGTCAGAAGCCTTCAATGTACGTCTAGTGATACAATATTTCAAATAAATATCGAATCCCAATCGTACGTCAAGACTTTACTCGAAAAGAAGATAAACTACATCATGGTGTTACGTACGGTATCGTCTGATTTTTTTCTGCTATAAAACACTTATCGTGGAAGTCAAGAGAGTTTATATCTCATAGCATGCATAGAGGAAGAGTAAATAAACTGTAACAAAATAGAAAAATCAGCCAGCTATCTGTTATTTAGCGAGATGATTACAATGACCCACATGGCAACAAGACCCAAGCGAGACATAATGTGAAAACCCCCACTTGCGAAAAACACAAGAACCATATCCTTAGAAATTATTGAAATCTGCTAAAGGAAGTGAACTTTGCTAAACGAATTTGATTACGTCAACAGCCTGGTGAATTTAATACAATTTAACTTATTATAAATAACACATTACTCTCAACCTGCTTGTAAATGAACTTTGCAGAAATGCCTGCTTGTAGGATGAAAGCAATTAGATTATCTAAGATTATCTTACTCTTCCGGAAACGCATGCTGTACATATAATGGGCTTGCAATTTGGGGCGACGGACGATTAACAAAGTATGCTGGATAAGTATTTCTATGCATACAAATGACCACAATCACAGAACATAACCCACAATGATAATGAAAGATGAAAAAGACCAACACAAAAGTCAAAATGAACAACACATGTTTGACACAGACGTACTTTTATAAACACGTACTTGCAAATGAAGAACTGCCATGGAACGGCCAGCAGACCTACACTATCCTATATATATAGCTAGGGGTCTTTATTTACTTTAGGCGCACAACCTTTTTAAGTCCTTACAATTATTTATGTGCAGGTCAAAACAGGGTAGGTGTTCGTTCTGCATGGGGCCCTTCTAGCTCATCAGTGAGAAAACAAATTGTTCAAAATAAATGATAAAAAAAATTAAACACTCAATGCAATCCAAACAAAAGCGAAGACGGATATGCCTGATGTACATACCAGTCCTAATTTTAACTTTCAATGGTAACACTATGATTCCGCCTGTCTGTCACAAAACAAAATTGTTTCAAGGAAATTTACGAAACAACTTGGAATCCCTAGAGTCTCAAAATGGTCTACGCATCAGGTTATTGCAGTAGCAAACGGAAAAAAAATAGATCAAGACGGAACTGAGCGCCTAATATAAGTTTACGTCACAGATTCTGAATGACATTGTACATAATGGCTATGTGAAACGTCATTATGATTTAGATGTTCTACCGGTATGCCTGATACTGATAAATATTGTAAGGTCACCCAAATGTGTCATTAGCGCCTATTATAAGAGAGAGTATTATATCTAATGGGCATTTCATTTTTACAAATAATGGGTCTACTCATTATCGGTCAGACTGTAATGTCCATTATACTGACTGCACAAAATGACTGAAAGTGGCATTATCTAAACAACCAAGCAATCTATGACAAATACAAAATTGAAATACATCGGGTAAACCGTTGAACCAGTTTCATTACTGCATGTAAATTGGCTCCAAAAACTGAATTTGGCAAGGTGTAGAGGAAATTCTTCAGTAGTATCTATGAAACATATTTAATGGTATTTTATAAATGACAAACGGATCGTATTTCAATTTCATTTAGGTCATGCAAACACTCTTATAAAGCAAAATGTATAAATGTATAATCTACGCTTTTGAAGATTCTTTTATCCAGCTATATGTTAGTCCGTCTTTTTATTGTTATGGCGTAAACACATGCATATCATTTATTTTGTTTTGTACATTTTAAAATCGTTTACCTGCAGATAAATAACGGAGATTTCAAGACAACAAACGGTTTGTTTAAGAGTCTTATGTCGTAGGAACATACGTGCTTTAGGTCCATTAATGAGTCGCGACACGAGAAAACCCAACAAAGTGGTAGTGCGCCCAGCGCAGACTCAGATCAGCCTGATACGCCCAGGCTGATCAGAGTCTTCACTGTCCGCATAGAGGTAGCTTAGACCCTTAGCTACCCTTTAAGTGCTTAGCGAACGGACTGGGAGTAGGCCCAGGCTGATCTGAGTCTGCGCTGAGCGCACAACCACTTTGTTGGTTTTCTCGTGTCGCGGCTCATTTATTAAGTTAGAGCCGTATAAGCCTCAAGGGAGGATGTGCAATAATTGGACTATCGTAGTTAATTCAGCCGGAATGGGCAAACAACATTGCTATTTATAGGCGAACAACAAGCGTATGTACTAACTTAACTACATAGACTGTACTCAAGGACGTACGTGCGCATCCCTGCCGACAGAGCAGAAGTGTTATAATAAGAGATACCATGCCCAATGATTATTTTGTGTAAAGCATACTATACCGTATCAAATTAATAATAGACAAGAATTATTACTATGTCTATTGCATTGCCACAATCAAATATTACAGTCATTGTCTTGTCAGTTGTATGCAAGTGATATATTTTTCTTCCGATTCTTAGACAGCAGAGAAGTTCAAAGAGATCTGTCAACGCCAGACGGTATTTACAAATGATGTCCACAGTCTAGCTTGATGAACAAGTTAATATGGTAGACTAGAAAATTGATGCATTAATACTCGACTGAGTGTCAGAAAAGATAGAGCTTTTGCTATGCGGTTCTAATTTTCTTAAAGTGTCTAGTTGTTTGTTTTTTATTTGTGTTAGTAGAGTATTGGACGGACACACGGCGCCAGGTGTGTGCAACTATGGTTACGTACCGTTGAGCCACTTGGGTAACGTCGATACGAGAATTGAACAGAACAGAACAGTTAGTAGAGTACATAACTCATGGTATGGAAAAAGCGATGATTAAATGTAAAATTTGTGAAAGTAACAAAGTGGTCTTTATATTTGCAGCCAACCAAGTCATAACCGTTATGAAATATCAAAACATATTTATTAAGAATTTAAACAACATATTTTTAGTAAGTTAAGAAAAAAAAAACATATGCCATTTCTCTTCGTTCTTTACATTTCTGCACTCAAGATGGAAACTACCATAGGCGTGTGCTTAGGCACTAACATATATAGTATGATCTACCAGTGCAAATAGAAATAACTGCTTGATCATCACAAGTTTTATTATTGGCCTTACCTACTACGGAAATAGTGTGTCTGTAAAAGATGACTTTCAGGAAGACTTTGCTCGGATGACTGACGACTTAAATGCATATGATGATCAAATCGGGAACAAATTCTTAGGACACTGTTATCATTTATATCCTTGACCTATATTTCATGTTTGTTGATGCTGACAAACTTTGGTTAAGCTGATGTCCACAATTTCGTCGATCCTTATTTCTCTAAACTTTAACACCCTAAATGATAAAACCTGACATAAAGTTTCTTCTTAAGATAGTGTGCTAGATTATAGTACTAGTTTATACAACGGACCAATATTTCACCTCCGCGGACCTGAAGTAATCTTAGCCTCTAAGACATTTTAATGTCTGAAACGACAGTCTATGAAGCACCAAACCTTGCATATAGTTGATATCTATTACTGCAGAAGTGAGAGACCTGTAGGTTCGCCACAGCGTTCTGCGTAACTCTTATTATTTGTTTTATTGATACATGAATTCCATATCTGTCCGTCTAATTATTTCTACTGATAAGCGTTAGGGTAGAACTATACTGACGCCACAGAACGGTAACTGGAACCTGCCTGGACTTGTACTTGTATTGTTAAATGGTTTTCTCTGTAACACTAGGCTGCTAATTTAATATTATTGCTGTTAGAAAATCTTAGAAATCATAGGGAATCAAACAAAACCGGAACTTGGATGCAAAAAAACTACCGTCACGTAGGTTTTTTTTTTTAGATTCTTCATGCAACACAAAGTCACTTAAAGTTTTCATTAGTGGTTATTATAAGAGCGTCTTATAACTAATAGCTATATAAGGTTTTCTTGTAATTTGACCAGACAAATGGCGTAAGATGTCTTGACCTACAAGTAATTCAATATAAAAGAAAGCATCTTAAGAAACAATAATAGCTATGCCCGACTCGCCGGTAAAGATTGTTTTTCTCAAAATCGTCAGTATACTGAGTACGATTTCTCACCAACGACATCCGCTAAGGGAGATTGGTAGATTCTAAGGATAAAGTACACGGGGATTGTTACTGTGGATTTTTGTTGGGAATTAATTGCTACAAAGAATAGGTACTGATATCTTAAAAGCTTACATACATCATTAGATTCGACTTATATTTGATAAATATATACAAATCAATAAAATTTGATGCACCGACATAATTGAGCCGCGACACGACAAAACCAACAATGTGGTTGTGCGCCCAGTGAAGACTCAGATCAGTCTGGGCATCTGCCCAGTCTGAGCAGACTCTTTGCTAAGCGCTTAAAGGATAGCCAAGGGACTAAGCTACCTTCATGCGGACAGCGAAGACTCTGATCAGACTGGGCGGATGCCCACGTTGTTGGTTTTGCCGTGTCGCGGCTCAATTATATGTATATAGAGTATAATGTGTATCATACACTTGTACTGCCTTGCGATACAAGTCGGCCTTTACAGCAACATGGTTGATCATTCGCCTTTAGATCAAGGAAAATTGTGTCGATCCTTGGCTGGGGCGACTAGTTTTATGGGCCCGTGACAAATGAAGCTCAACATAAATAACCCACATATGAATTAAAACTCTTTAAATCTCATTTCAAATGGTTGTTGTACTCCTGAGAATTCAAGGACGAATTAAACATTTAGGGAGAGTACGTCACATGGAACACACATATTAACCTTGTAAGGCCTTGTGGCACAGGGCGGCAACGTGGTAGAGTCTTTACTTTTTGGTCAAGGGGAGATGGTCTAAAAATTACAAGCCTAGAGCTTCCGACCAAATCCTGATAATTGATTCTGTACATTTGTAATTGATAGTCTTCTTGAAATAAATATTGTTTAAACCAAGGGGGCCCAGTTTAAACCTTCACCGGTGCATCTAGTTTGTTTTTTATGAAGCGGTGATAGTACCGTGAAATCTTCGTCTTATACCACAAGACACTGAGAAACATCGTATTAGGCAAACCGGTTTGAACATAGGGATCAAATATGATTGTTCATGCATTAACGTTTGAAAGGTCCCGAGGGACCTTGCAAACGTTAATGCATTGGACAAAAGTTTGTTCGCTGTTATTGCATAAATTCAACCACATGCTACAAAAAGAACAAACATATTTCGACACTATTTTTCGGCCTAATCGACACTACGTTGTTAATTCCTACACGCATTATGCACGTCTATAAAAGTCCTTGTTTTTAGGCGATGATCAGCTTCGTGAATTTGTGTCCAACCTAAAGCAGCAGTTCACAAGTCAGAACCATTTTCATTAAACTTTTCACTCGATGTCGTCTGCATGTCCACTTTTTACGATATTCGAATTTAGGTAACTCTTCCGTATCGATATCTGCAAACGCAATCTTCCCACTTGTTTCTGTACTAACGGAATATTGCCCTGCAACTTGGATTCAAAAAGTAGCAAACCAAGTCTTTATAGCACGTGAAAAGCCTTGTTAATACATGGTTTTGTGTTCGTTAAAACATACCTGTTAATAGCGTTTGACAACGATATTTGAGCCGCGACGTGGGAAAACCAACAATGTGGTTGTGCGCCCAGCGCAGACTCAGATCAGCCTGGGCATCCGCCCAGTCTGATCAGAGTCTTCGCTGTCCGCATGAAGGTAGCTTAAACTCTTAGCTACCCTTTAAGCGCTTAGCAAAGAGTCTGAGGAGACTGTGCTGATGCCCAGGCTGATCTGAGTCTGCCCTAGGCGCACAACCACATTGTTGGTTTTCTCACGTCGCGGCTCATGTATGAAAAAATGAAGTCTGGCACTAACCCTTGTCCGTGTTTATTTCAGTTGGCACCGAAAGAATAGAACCGAGTCCAATTATCGGCACAATCTAAGCATGCTGTAATGCGCAGCTTGCCAGGCGAGCGGTTAAGACCCACTATGGCTTCTTTTTCGACACTATTTTCTATTTCACTGGCAACATCTAATACAAAGCTTACACGTCCATTTAAAACTGTCTCGTAGACTTCGATAATAGAACTTAATTGGTTCCGTGGAAATTGATACACGAAAAATGTCAATAGTTGAATAGACACATGGGTGTCATCCAATAAGTCTTGCAAACGGCCAAGTTCTAGGCAATTAATGAGTAAAAGCGAGTCAAGCAGTCCATATTCTTCCATTGCATCTTCCCTTCTTTCTATTCAACAATTTCCAGACATGCCACGGTCTTGCAAATGCCGTTGCTAGGCAACGGAAGAATACTAACATTCGGATGCGGCGATGGCATCTGGTCGCCTGTTTAAGATCCCTTACAGTTAGCTTAGCTCAGAACGCTTGTAAATATCTGAATTTTGCTGAGAGATTGGATAAAAAATATTGATATATGTACACGGTGCCGAAGTTAAGATATTGCCGTCAGTCAAGATATTACTGTTGTTCCAAGGAAGATCACCATCTTTCTTGGGCAACTACAATATCAAAGAAAATGATAATTCAGGAAGGTACGTTCACAGCAGATGGAGTGTTTCCTAAACTGACATATATATGTTATCAAAACGTAGTCCCGAGATACTGAAATGTAGATATTAAATAAAAGACAAGCTTCGAGCCTTGTTTACTATCGTTTGCATTCTTCAAAACCAGAGGCAAACGTCCAAAACTAGAAATTTGCTAAAATTCTGTAATAGTCTGTCGTTTTCTAGCGAGCAAATCTGTTTGTTAGTGTCAAATGATAAATGGCTCTTATCTGAGTTCTTCAATATGAGGAAATATTTTAAAACACGAATTCTTGTAATCTGAAACAACTACCAACCCATATGCAGGAATTTTCTCCCCCTCACCTCCTGTAAAAGATGTCATGCTTGTGCAATTTCGCCGCCGGTATCGCTTATACCTTTGCATTCGAAGCCCTCCCATTTGTGAAAGGCAGTTGTCAGTTACTGGCGAAAGTATGTGCACTTAGTACTGGTTAACCGCTTAGGAGGTCTAAGCCTGCCCAGGAATAGTGTGGTTAGGTTAACTGACCGTCCCGACGTGACCTTAGTTGTTTACCGTGGACGTTAAGAATCAAATCAACCAACCAACCCATTTGTGAAAAGGTATGTCACATGTACGGTTATTAACACACATGTGTATATTATACGTGAGCTACTTATGGTGTAATTTGATCAGCTTAGCTCTATTAATAAAGAAGTGATGACGGGGTTTGCAAGACTTCTTGGATTTCCCTCGTAGACATTCTTATACAGTTCTAATCATTTTGAAATATCATGTTATTTCAGGATATTGTAATATCAAACGTTCTGGTCTTTTAGACTTTGCTTCTATGAGAGTTGACTGTATATGGTTAGATAAGTAAAGTATTAACTAACTAAATAGTAGTGTTACATTCATTTTTGTAAGAACCTAACTTTACCTGGATGTATAATCAAGTATTAAAACAGATTTTATGAGTGAGATTTTTGCCAGATGCATTTGTTTGAAGAAATAGCGTGTTTCATCTGCGACAGGTAAACATACCCCTGCCGTAACCTTGCCTTGTAATCTTGCCGTAACCTTGTGGCCTTAAGAATAGTGGCTGCCAGGGGCCAGGGATATGAGGTTTTCAAAGGCATGCGAGTTTTCAGGTAGGACACATGATTAGGCACCTAGGGGTTGTTGTCAGAGGTCATCGATCTTGGGTACAGCATAGTTGAGTTCTTAATTTGTCGCGATCATATTCAGCACTTTACATTTATGATTCAACATTGTACTGTAGAGACACATTAACCAAAACGTAAGTGGTAATACATGTAGATACACGTCGAATTTCTAACCAATTAAGGCAAGGAACAAATCAATAAACGAATTTAGTGGAAACATTGAGTCTGTGTATGAGAGTAATGCAAAAGGCTTCTCTCACCCTCTGGCATGAGTTTAAGCTAAACCTTATCTACAGAGTCTCTAAATAACTTTTACATAACGTTCTGCAAAATACTTATTCTTCATGACACTGCTATAAATGCATTCTTCGAGTCGGAATTTGTTGAAGAGCCGTCGGATGTATCAGGGTTGTCGCTATTTGCTTTGTTACATGCTGACACGATCAAATATTTGAGCCGCGACGCGACAAAACCAACGCAGTGGCATGTGCGACCAGCGAGGACTCAAATCAGCCTGGGCGTCCGCCCAGTCTGATAAGAGTATTCGCAGTGCGCTTAACGAGTAGCTAAAATTGTAAGCTACCTCCATGCGGACTGCGAAGACTGATCAGACTGGGCGGATGCCCACGCTGATTTGAGTCTTCGCTAGGCGCATGTCGCGGCTCAAATTTTATAGTCTAGATACAAGTAAACCTTAATAACATTTGTCTGGTTGCATTATCTACAAATCATAACTACCCATTAGATATACGATGTTTTTTATAATAGGAACTAATGGAGGTTTTGGTGACCGTGTAATATTTAATCTAGTTTACCCACTGACATTACATCTAACTTCTGTACAAATATAATGGCATTGATTCACAGTCACACTGTATTGTTAAAAATATAGATGGTAAATTACAGGGAAGGCATAAAAAATAAATAAACACAACCTACATACCAATGCGGGCTAAAGAAAAAATTATGAAACACAAAGGACGAAATTTAAACGGACAGCAAAAAACGCAATGTAACAATGTAACAAAGCGAAACTTTAGCAGAAAAAAACTGGTACTGATGGCCACCAGTGGTACAGTATGTACGTATTGTGCTGCTTGTTTGTGACACTGACCTTAAGTATGTTTAAGGGTAAAACAACGTTTTGACAAAAATGGCCGCCATTTTTTTAGCCGAAACTACGTAGTCTGGCCCATGTTCCGTCTTCTGAATGTTTTCTCTGCCCTTGAAGGAACTCTTTAAGATTTTAATTTCCTTTTCCATTTGTTTAGAATATAAATGTATCCATACCAAATTCAGTGCGACAGAAGCACGTGTCTGTATCTAACTTCTTCATTGTCGCTAAACCCCAAACTAGTTGGCATACAAAAGCACTCATCATATGTTGCAATATATTCGTCATACGGGATGCCGATGTACATTAAGTAGTTTGACTTTCTTCTGGATCGTTTTTGTATATCCTTCTATGGTCATGGTCATGCTATGGTCATTGTGCTTATATCGTCAGTTTATATAAAGACATTTTTAAATAAATCGGAAGAAAAAAGGGGTTTTGCAAAGGCACTCGAGTTTTCTGGTGGTACACATGGCCAAGCACGTAGCAGAAATTATCAAACACCTTAATTGCTGTCAGAAATAGTTTTTACTCGAGACAGTCGTAATAATTAGAAGATAAGAAGAAAAAATAGGACAGAGCTCGCATAACACAATAAAACGATATTGTTACGACATCGTCATCAACTTAAAAACAAAAAATGATGTAACAGAAGTCCTCGCAGACCAATTAAGCTAAGTTGGTAGAAACCAGAAATGACTCTACTTAAATAGATCAAGGTTTTTGAGCAGTGTATAAACACTTGTCCTATTCCTGCCTGATATATAAATTAGCTTCTTTGGATGAAATATGAAATACTATAATGTTATTATCAAGACAATTTGCATTTGCCTAGTTACAGGTCCTCGGACTGCTGTTTTGGCCCGAGGCTGAAGCCCTCGGGCCAATACAGCAGTCAGAACCCGTAACTGGGTCAATAAAACATTTCTTGGTAAATGACAGTTTAATTAATAAACTTCATTAGACTCGGCCGAGTTTGAATAGCTTGTCTCGTGGCTCTGCTTTAGCAGATCTCAAACTGTAAATTACATAATAATTACCGACATGAAGATTTTAACACGTGATTTCACTTCTTCTTTTCTTTGATAGAAAATCTAAAAAGTAAATAGGAAAATTCTCAGGAACAGACATAATTCAATCCTAGATCCCACCCAAGACCCATATGGGAAAGAGACAGCACAAAATTAGTCACCACCAAAGACATCATCAGCGGCAGCCATGTGAACAGCCATTTCCCATGTAGATGGTCGCCGGGCTAGCCTTAACATCGCACACATATCAACAAACAGCATATAAAACAAGCACGAAGAACCAAAACAAAAGTGCCGCTTTGAGACAGCCATTAATGGAAATACTGGGAGGGGCTAGGGGGCTTAACCGCTTTGCGGTCGAGACAAACAATTGCCCCCTTGGTTCTGCATTGGTTCATCAGACATACTAGTTCTCACATTTTGTGTGAAATATTGAGAAAAAAACAATCGGATTCCTCAAGACTTTACCTCTCTTCACAAGAGACGTACAGAAATAAAATCGAAGTGAATTATTCTAATTTGACATTTTTTCTCTCCAAAATTCAGTCAATTGTTAATGCAGCTATTTCCTAGTCCATCATATTAACTTGTACATCAAGCTTAAATGTGGACATCATTTGTTAATACTGTCTGGCATTGACAGATCACGATGAACGATTCTGCTGTCTCAGAGGGAGAAGGAAAATATATCACTTACATACCAAGGTCAGTTGACGAAACCGTAAAAAATCTTAGTATTTCGACAGATAGGCCTTAGGACATAGTGCAGATCATAATCAGAGTGCTCCTCAATGCCATCTGCAGACTTGAAGTCAATTTGTCTATGAAAGAAGATTGTGTACTACGCTAGCATTGGTAAAATGAAATATAATAAACTAAAGAGCAAAATAAACGCATAGTTTTTGTTTGAAAGGAATGACCATAGCAATCAATCAGCACACAATCAAAAACAGAACTAGCTAATCTGAGGGTACATGCTATGGGCCAGCCTAGCCAATTAGGCCTCATACGTAAGCGGACTGAAAGTTTGAACATTCATTTTTATTTACGCATTACAGTGCAACAGACAGTAACTAAAGCTAAAAGCTCCACCTTTTCAAAACTGCACTATAGCTAAGCATGAATACTTTATAACATTTCCCACAAAGCTGTTAACAATACAGAACTAAATTCTCCCATATAATGTATTATTTAATAGAGTAAATTCAACAAAATCACTGTTTGATATCAAATTTGTTTCCCCTTTTGCCTAAATAAATGAACACCTTATGTGGATGCCACCTATTTCTTGAAGTTTGGGAAATGCTCGGATTTGCAACAGTGGCATTGTCGAAAGTGGCAGATACTGTGGTATGCCCTAACCTGCTAAACTGACAAACTGTAGAAGCCCTGATTAGATTCCTCCTCTAGAAGCAATATGATTTGGGTCTGCCTCCATTGCTCATGCCACTCTGTTCATATATTTCAGACCAGCATGGTAGTTCTCATGTTTCATTACTATGTCATGCTGTTCCGTCTACTTAATAATTCAGTGTTTTCCAGTATCGCCGTTATGCTGAATGTTTAGTATTATTTCAAGATAATGAGTGGGTGTTTATGAAAGGCAGAACTTAATTCATTAAAATCTTTTTTGTCTTGTATTTCATCGTTTTGGTAAGATTTTTTCTGTATTTTATTTCCTGGTTTGGGTTGTTTCAAAGGCATCAGAGACTCCGAGCTTACTATGATAATGAGCCGCGACACGACAAAAATCAGCATAGTGGTATTTGCGCACAGCAAAGACTCAGATCAGCCTGGGCATCCGTTAAGTCTGAACAGAGTCTTGGCTGTTACAGAGTAGCTCTTACTTAGCTCTATGCGCACAGCGAAGACGCTGATCAAACTGGACAGCTGCCCAGACAGATCTGAGTCTTCGCAGGGCGCACATGCCGCTTTGTTGGTTTTCTCGTATCGCGGCTCATATCAAACACAGTGCCAGTCATGTAATATTTGTTCTGATTGTGCATAAAGTCTGAACAGTTGGATACTTTGGGAACTAGAAATGCAATAAAGAAACGGAAATAGAAACCAAAGCTTAATGTACTCTAATCATGGTAAATAATGGAACACTTAACTTTGCTAAAGTTTAATAGGTAATGGCTGTAATTGTCTACTTGAAGTATCTTACATAATAATAAAAAGTAAACCAGAATGAGTTATAAAAATTTGACTAAAATGTATGACAGCATTTAAGTGATCACATCGAGGGCTTAGTGCAAGACTAGTCTAACTCCATATTTTGTAACTTTTCAGGAGAAGCAAAAAACTGATTATTACAGTACATAAACAAAATATTAATATGAAATTTGACACATTAACATAAAACATGGGAAGAAATGCTTACATTAATCAATTTTATTAATTTTTTTTTTGTTAAATTAGGTTTTTGTGACTTAGACTACTTTTGCGCTGAAAAGTTTAGTGCAAGTCTAGTCTAACTTGAGATAGACTTTTTTTTCAAATGCAAAATATAAGTGCATTATAAAACAAATTTTAACAATTTTTACAGTTTGAAGGCAAAATCTCAATAAGCATGAGCTGTGAAATAGATATTTAACAACTTTAAACATTTAAAAAGGACAATTTATATAACTTTTTTTTGTTAGTGCAAAAGTAGTCTAACTTCAAATCCACTTTTTCTTAGCGCAATACTAGTCTATCTCAAGATAGACTAGTCTTGCACTAAGAAAAAAGAGGAAAATATTTTAAAATGAAAAGATTCCATGTTTTACTACCGAAAAACTGTTTATTAAAGTGTTAGAAAACACTGTGCCTAGACCTATAAACCATTAAAGACTATAAGAACTTGTATCGAAATTTATAAAACTGAAAACTTAGCCATTTATCCATAGTGTGCATTTTAAAATCAAATTCGTCTCATTGTAGTTAGACCAGTCTTGCGCTAAAGATTTGGCTCATTTGGCTCCTAGACTATTCTTAAATTAGGAATAAAAGCATTTTTTGCAATAACATGAATCTTAATATTTTCAAAGAATGTGTATTTGACCGTCAAGTTTTCAAAACTGCAAAAACGTGATTTTGTGAAAAATAGTGAGTTAGACCAGTCTTGCACTGAGCCCTCCACATTTTATTTTACCAATATTTCAGTACTTTTATGCGGACTTCCAACGAAACTAGTTAAACTACATTTGTAGGTTATGAATGGATTAATTCAATAATTATGATAATGTACAACTGAGTAAAAACGCTTAGTAGGTTTTAGCTTTAGAATATACAGTATACTAATATTTAAATGCCACAATGAACCTTAACAAATATACATCTGGAAGTTTTGCGCTAAAATAGCTCTAGAACAACTCATTTTTATCATTGGCTGCTTAATGCAGGATAAACTTACAATGCGTATCTATTTATATCCACCTTGAACATCGTTCATCCCATAATACTAGCTCCATCTCTAAAAAAGCGGTTAAAAGGCTTTTAAAAACGTTTCGTTTTCGTTTGTTTGAAGTATAACTTGCTGCCAAATGAACTGACTTTTCCCAACTTATCTATTTACTGAACTTACATAGAACAGAATGGAATTTTCAGAATATATCTTTACCAGGTACAGTTTCGCTTATCACCCTCACCTTCAGACTAGTGAAGCTGGTATATTTTCTAGTCCTTTGGAACCAGATGGTTAAATTAGAGCCATTCCTGCTTAAGTCGATGCTAGTGTTGTTCATTGCCTTGCTGGTCATGATCAGAGTCAGAATAAATCACACCAAGTGAACTATTTTCGTTTCTATTGTGTTTTCATTGCTTCCAAAGGATTTGGACTTTCTGAAAGAAATTATATACCTTGCAGCCGGTGGCCTAAACATCTTTCCGGACTTCAATGTAATGCAGACTATTTTATACATTTCGGATCATTTTGTTTATTTGCAGCAATTCTGAAAATAAATTTCTTCGTAAAACGGTGCTAGAGGGCAAACTCAGAGTTGTAAATTTCATAGGGTTCAATTAGACTCTTTTTATACAAGAATTCTGGTTAAGCCAATGCTTCAGGGTGTGACTGTACATATAACTGTACATAAGCAGACTCATTCAAACCGAGTCGGCTATTCTCGCTCATTTAGTTATTTTTTGTTTGCTATCTTTGCGAAGGATCTTACTTTTAAAACTTATTTTATACGTCGGTGTAATATCAATAAATCCCTATTATAGCTTTTAATGAATCTATTCACTCTTGTTTCATGGGCAAATGTCTTCTGAAATAATGCATCACTTATTTTCAGATTATTTTACTTCTGTTCTTGTTTATACATGTACATGTGTTGCCTTACACCACATGTGTGTGGCCTGGGACTTTGCAAGCACAATTAAGTTTATTCTGTTCGAGTCTCTACATAAAGAAAATGTTATGGTAAGTCCCCAATTGGCTCACAGGGCATTGTCAAACAAAACGTTTTGATGAGAACATATGTACACATGGCTAAGCTCTTAAAAGGAAACAAACAAAAAAGAAAACATCCAGATGACCAAGGGTTCTGTAACGCCCACATGTATATAGCCTTTGGGCAGGGGGAGACAACGCTATGGGACATGCTGGGATTATTCCAGCACTCATGTTGAAGTTGTCTATATCTGCTTATTTACTTAATCATATTCATCAAATATTTTTCCTCAGACAAAATAAGTTTCTAAGAAATCCATTGTGAAGCATTTTCCCAACGAAAGCAACCGTACTAATGTTGACCATATCATAAATTAAGTCTAGATCAATGCAGGGTTATTATCTGAACAAATTCTGAAGGACTTGGGTCCCTTATACTACTTATATTCTTTCTAGGTCATTGGCCATTCGGTTCTGAAAAAGGAAATTTTCAAAGGGTTTTTACCATATATGGGCAAGTCGGTAATCTTGGTCATGTGACCAGGACCACCTGAACAAATTTCGTTTCCTTGATCTAGTGATGCTCACGATAAAATATATAATATATCTGGGGTTTAATTGTATTATATTTTATTATTATATATTATGGGTTTAATCGGTCCAGTGGGTTCAGAGGAAATGATTGACAGCCGTTAAACCTTGATCTTTCGCAACGTACTGTTTTCATCCGCTCATTTAGTTTACCATATCTATCAAGCATTATTTCTTAAACTAAAATAGTTTTTGAGAAATTCACTGTTTTGACATTTGCCCATAGAAAAGCATAATAAACCAAAATTGATCTTACTCAAGGTCAACGCAGGGTCATCATTTGAGCTTTGTAGGGCCTGAGTCCCCCATGTTACATTTATAGTTACAAGGCCATTGTTTTTTTTCTGTTCTGAATAAGATTTTCAAAAGACTTTTACCATATATGGGTATGGCACCCATCTGAACAAACTTTTGTTTCCCTGACCCCGAAAGACACACACAAAACATGGTTTCGGTCGGCTCAGGGGCTTCAAAGCAGAAGATATTCGAAACTGATGATGGGCAACATAATCTCAATGGCCTTGAACAAAGGTCAAATTATGACCTTGACCTCTATTAATTAATGCCTTCATCTGGTTATTTAATTAAGCATGTATGCCAAGTATTATGCATTGGACTTAAAATAGTTTCTGAGAAAACCAATTGTTTAAGCATTTCCCATACAAAAGCTTAAAATACAGACCTAGCCATTAATAAATTCAAGGTCAGCGCAAGATCATCATTTAAACAAACTTTTAAGGATCCGAGTTCCTTATGCTGCATACAAAATTTTAAGGTCATTTGCCTTTTGGTTTTTGAGAACGACATTTTAGAAGGATTTTTATCATATATGAGCTTGGCGGCCATCTTTGTCATGTGACCACGCCCATCTGAATAAACTTTCGTGCCCCTGACCCAGAAAAACTCCACAAGAAATATAGTTTCAATCGTCCTAGTGGCTTCAGAGAAGAAGATGTTTGAAAATACTGACAGTGACCTTGGACAAGGGGTAAAAAATGACCTTGACCTTTCGCAACAAAATGTTAAATACCAAATATCATACATTAGACTTGAATAATTTATTAGAAATCCACTGTGTAAGCACTTTACCATATAAAAGTATAATGCACCAAAGCTGACCTTACCATTTGTTAAGTCAAGGAGAAAGCAAGGTCATAATTTGAACAAACTTTGTTGGGCCGAGTCTCCGATGATACATACAAATTCCTAGGTTCGGAGCGCACAAATAAGAGACTTTCCTTACCCTATGATTATCAATTTAAAAGGCAGTAGTTCAGCCGCAGTTCTCTACAAAAAATGAGGATTCGCTCGCCGCCCCTTCTAAAAAGCAATTCAATAAATAAAATAATACAATACTACTGTGGACTTCAACCCAAAAATTTAGTATGAGAGCGTTTTATATTTTTAGAGTAGAACGGTCTGTAAGTACTTCTCTACTAGGATATATAGTAGTCGAGTCAAACAACAAACATAATTCTGGTGACTAGTCGATGATAATCCATAAATTGCTACCTGTTTGCTTTACCTATTATCTTTAGTTTGGCGTGCCTTATGATAATGGCGGGAAACAAAGTATCTTTTGATGGCAGGGGTACAACTTTTTCCTACTTTAAACTGTACAAATACAACAAACAGGATTTCCATCAGATGCCACCGCCTCAGAACAGACAGTAGCTAAACTACAGAAGGCCTAAACTAGTTTTGAGTGCGCCATCTCGCAGTAGAAGGTCAGTCTGTTTACCAGTGAATATCACAAAAAGCGTGGTGATTCTTTATTTTGAAGCGAAAGGAATTGAAAATCAGTCTGACGTTTTAAAGAATAACAATGAAGTTGAACGATACATTTTTCAATGTTGAACGCTTGTTGTACCCTATCCCCACCCTCTGTGGCGTTAATGGCTTACGCGAAGTCCTTCATTCGACAAACGTCCGCAAAAAACGAAAAACATGAAACCTTTTGTGAATCCTTTATGCTGAATGAAATAATAATAAAAACAATAATAATGATAATATTAATAACTAGAAATCTTTTTCAGAGAAAAACTGATGTCCCCCCCACCAGCCCTCACATCCCGTCTAATGAACAAAAAGTCTGTACAAATAAAATATCTATGCAAGTTTGGAGAAAATCCATCCACTGGTTCTAAAGATATCCTACATATAAGAAGATGTTCTTGAAAAATGGGTCAGGGTCACCAACTGCTAAACATTTCTTAAACCTCTCAAAACGATTTATTCATGCAAGCCTGATGAATATCCGTCAATGAGTTCAAGGTATAACTCATTTTAAGAGAAAAAAATAAGCATGTGTAAGTTAGCTTTTGACCTTGAAAATGGGGTCAAGGTCATTAAAACACAGAAGACTCTTGAGGTTGTCCAAAAGGTAGATCTATGAAAGTATAGTTGAAATCAAGCAAAAGGCTAATGAGACATATCAATTTTAGTGAAATTTAACATATCTAACACCTCCTGTTATCTTGAAAATGAGGTCAAGCTCACCAAAATCTGATAAGCTCTTAAGCTAGTCCCAGTAATGTATCCATGCAAGTTTGTTAAAAGCCCTCCTGTGACCTTTAAAATAAGGTCAAGGTCACCAAAATCTAAAAAGCTTGTAAACTTGTCCCAATGGTGATGAAAGTTTGGTAAAATTCCATCTATTAGTTTAAGGGACATCGTGGGTATAGGAAATTGTCATCTAAGTCCTCCAGTGACCTTGAAAATGGGGTCAAGATCCCCAAAATCTAATCAGCTATTAAATGTGTCCCAATGATGTATCCATGCGAGTTTTGTAAAATTTCATTTATTAGTTTACAAGATATCATTGGTTCAAGATATTGTCATCTAAGTCCTCCAGTGACCTTGAAAATAAGGTCAAGGTCATCAAAATGTGATCAGCTCTTAAACTTGTCCAAACGATGTATTTATGAAAGTCTGGCTTAATTGGTTCAGGGGGTATTGTGGGTACAAGAAATGGTCATCTTAGTCCTCCAGTGACCTTTAAAATAAGGTCAAGGTCACCAAAATGTAAACAGCTCATAAATTTGTTCCAGTAATGTATCCAGGAGAGATTGGTGAAATTCCATTCATTGGTTCAGGAGATATAGTGAGTACAAGAAATTGTCATCTAAGTCCTTCAGTGAGCTTGAAAATGAACTAATTGTCACCAAAATCTAAAAAAGTTCCTAAGTTTGTCCCAATAATGTACCCATGCAAGTTTGGTGAAATTCCAACTATCAGTTCAGGAAATATTGTGGGTACAAGAAATTGTCATCTAAGTCCTCCAGTGACCTAGAAAATAAGGTCAAGGTCACCAAAATCTAATCAGCTCTTAAACTTGTCCCCATAATGTATCCATGCAAGTTTGGTGAAATTCCATCCGTTGGTTCTGGAAATATTGTGGGTACAAGAAGTTGTCATTTAAGTCCTCCAGTGAGTTTGATATGACGTCAAGGTCACCAAAATCTAATCAGCTCTTATGTGTCTCCCAATGATATATTCATACAAGTTTGGTGATATTCCGTCCATTAGTTCAAGAGATATGGCGCATACAAGAAATTGTCATCTAGGTCCAATGAGGTCAAGGTCACCAAAATCAAATCAGCTCTTAAGTTTGTCCCAATGATATATACAATTATGTTTGGTTAAATACCACCCATTGGTTCAAGAGATATCGTGCATACAAGAAACTGTCAGGCCGACGCCGACAGGTTCCGCACTGAAAATAATATGCCCCCCCCCCCCACCTTTGGTGGGGGGACATAATAATAATAATGATCACCATGATAAATTAAAAATTGCAACAACAAAAAAGTGGGGTAGGGCATAATATTTAAATATTTAGCGGATAGTCGACTTGTACAGTGAGCCTGCCTTTCAGAGGTACTGTTATGTAACATGGTTTCCAGACCTATCAGCATTACCCAGTTTGGAAAAGCAAAAACACTTTGTGTTTGTTAAACCATATATGCCGTGATTCACGATGGAGGCTACAATTCGTAATACAGATTTTATGTGTTTAGAAAAATCGAATGTCATGATAACTCTCTGACTAACGTATTAGCACTCTCTTATCAATGCACTGCACCGTACTAATTATCAGATACTAATTTACTGTACTAGGGTAACCCAATAATCTTTTTGCCCATGAATAATAAATTAAGTCACCTTTTATACTCATTTGGAAATCTTAAGATCTTTCTTATATGTTCATCATACAGACTTAAATCAGCAGGCTTTAGATATAATGGTAAAATTCTGTAACGGACATTAAATATAATTAAGAAAAGCTTCAGACAGTAAAAATGCCATTGAGTAGTATTTACAGACTAAGATGTTCTTGACAGGTACATATTTACGAGCCGTGAAAGCTTTTCCAAATTTGGCGGGAAAAGCGGCTCACAGTACCAATACGTATCCAACCACGGTGAAATGATCTCCCGCCGCTTACACTGATTCATCTATGCAAATATTCACAAGGAATTCTGGGAACCTGCAATTGTTTGTCAGTGGTAAATTAACAACATCCCGCATAATTTGCTAATAGTTTGACTGAAATGTCCCAGCAAAGGGGGTCGTTTTATTCAGTTTTTGTATTGTGTTTGGAAGTATATCTTTGTTTTGTATGAATTTCTTTTTCAAAATTCAAATAAATTATGTTTCTTTTTGTTTATAAATCGCAAATTTATTCATTGTCATACATCAATATATTTGTCATGCCAAATCTAATAAACACCGTAATTTTATTTATGTAAATGGTCACGGCAGCATCTTATATCCCTGTCTGTGCCGTATTGATTACTGGCGTTTTGGTCTAGCAGTCTAGGCAAAGACAATCAGTTTAATTACATAAATCAGTAAGATACAATAAGCATCGCACTTTGTTTAATGAAAATAAAACAAAAGTAATAATCATCATTAGCATAAATGCACCGCCAACACAATATTCCCGCAGCAGTGGATCCACTCGATATGTTGAAATGATATGAAATTGATTTTAAATGGAAAGACAATCATTAACAGTGCACAGTTTTTCTTGTATCTGAGTGAAATTCGCCTTTCGGCTTCTTAAGAGGTAAAATCAAAACATAATAAAAAAATAAACACACATATGTACAGTTTTAAAATAAATTTGAACATAACAAAGAGATGGTTCCAAAAACATAACAAAAAAGAACAAAATTATATTGCGGTTTGCGGGAACAATATTAGTCAAATTATACAACTAGAATGACTTAAAATGCCAACTTTAATTAAAATGTACATTTTGCCATCTTCGCCGTTTAAAGAATAGCTCTAACGTTATTCGCGTATACCGCTTCCAAGAAGGAGGGGCTATTTTCACCTTGTAGCGAGCACAACAACTAAAAACTAGAAATGTTTTTTCAGAGAAAAAGCGATGTTCCCCCACCAGCCCATTTCCAATCCCCCCTTATGAATAAAAAACCTGTGCAATTAAAATACTAGGCAAGTTTGGAGAAAATCCATCCACTGGTACTAAAGATATCCTTCATAAATGACTATGTCCTTGCAAATGAGGTCGAGGTCACCAAAATCTAATCAGCTCTGAAAGTTGACCCAATGATGTATCCATACAAGTTTGGTGAAATTCCATCCACTGGTTCAGGAGATATAGTGAGTACAAGAAATTGTCATCTAAGTTTGCCAATGACCTTGAAAATGAGGTCAAGTCACCAAAATTTTTTCAGCTCTTAAACTTGTCCCAATGATGTATCCATGCAAGTTTTGGTGAAATTCCATCCATTGGTTCAAGAAATATAGAGGGTACAAGAAATCGTCATCTAAGCCCTCAAGGTGACCTTGCAAATGAGGTCAAGGTCACCAAAATCTAATAGGCTCTTAAACCTGTCCCAATCATGTATCCATGCAAGTTTGGTGAAATTCTATCCATTGATTTAAGAGATATCATGGGTACAAGAGCCTCCAGTGACCTTAAAAATGAGGTCAAGGTCACCGAAATCTGATCAGCGCTTAAGCTTGTTCTGATGATGGATCTATGCAAGATTGGTGAAATTCCATCCATTGGTTCAGGAGATATAGTGGTTACAAGAAATTGTAATCTAAGTCCTTCAGTGACCTTGAAAATGAGGTCAAGGTCACCAAAATCTTCACATTTCTTAAACCTGTCCCAATGATGTATCCATGCAAGTTTGATGAAATTCCATCCATTGGCTCAAGAGATATCGTAGGTAAAAGAAATTGTCAGCTAAGTCCTGCAGTGACCTTGAAAATGAGGTCAAGGTCACCAAAATATAATCAGCTCTTAATCTTGTCCCAATAATATATCCATGCAAGTTTGGTAAAATTCCGCCCATTGGTTCAGGAGATATTTTGCATACCAGAAATTTTCCCGCCATTTAAGTCCTCCTGTGACCTTGAAAATGAGGTCAAGGTCACCAAAATCTAATCAGCTCTTAAGCTTGTCCCAATAATATATCCATGCAAGTTTGGTGAAATTCCATCAATTGGTTCAGGAGATATTGTGCATACAAGAAATTTTCACGCCATTTAAGTTCTCCTGTGACCTTGAAAATGAGGTCAAGGTCACCAAAATCTAATCAGCTCTTAAGCTTGTCCCAATGATATATCCATGCAAGTTTGGTTAAATTCCCTTGATTGGTTCAAGAGATATCGCGCATACAAGAGTGGGACGCCGACGCCGACGCCGACGCCGACGCCAACGCACCGGGAACTGCACTGAAAACAATATGTCCCCCCTCATCTTTGGTGGGGGGACATAATAATGGCTGAGTAAGATTATTATTATCTATTGATAAAACAATATTCAAGTGACATTATTATAGGAGATAACAGGAATCCCCGCAGTGACGTCATCAAATGATCACGTGGGTGGATTGGTTGGCAAAAAGATAGCGATAGACAGTGGTCCAATATGGGATTTCGCTGAAAATTAACTGATGAAAGTGCGAAAAAGTACTTCGGAAGGCTTCGAATAAATAGCAACCGACGAAACCTTTGCGAATATTGTCATAATCGCTTGTCGCGCGAAAAAAGAGAGTTATTTAACATGTTTAATTACTTAATTTCATTCAATTACTCGGTCTGGACATATATTGACTCGCTCCGGACCCGGACTGGTTCTCTTAATAACTTCGACTGAAAAAGAAATAATTAAATAAAATGAAAATAAATCGGAAGTATTGAACATCAGTATTTTAATCTTTTAGACGATCAAGGAGATTTATAAATAAATATAACAGGGGTAATAAGAAATGAAAGACACAATAAAAAATGGAAACTAGTTCTGATGAGAACTAATGCAAAATTAACAAAAAAAAAAAAAAAAAATGATCTGAAGATGGTCTTAGGGAAAGAACATTTAATAAATAAATGAGAAAATAAATGCGATTCAAAAGAGGATGTTATAAAACGGTAATATCAAACAGGGAACCTTCTATGTTTTGAAATGGCAATCATTAATAACCACATCATTTAGTCCGAGCAGGGAATTCTCTTATTCTCTTACAATTCCGAGCTCATGATATCTAAACAACAATCTCTATCTCTCCTCTCTTTATCTCTCTCTCTCTCTAATTGTTTGTCCGTGATAGTATATAAAGAGACATACATATTAATATTCTCTTACAATTCCCTGGTCCGAGCTCATGACATCTAAACAACAATCTCTATCTCTCTCTCTCTAATTGTTTGTCCGTGATAGTATATAAAGAGTCAAACATATTAATATCATAATATCAATGATTGTAATAATCGAGTTCTATTTGATGTGTTAATTAGCCGCACCGCCAAAACAGTTTGTTTATTAAATCTGAATGATTGTCACTACAGGACAGCAGCGGCGTTCTTTGAAATATGATAATTAAAGACATCCCTTATCAAAACACCAACTGAATACCAGGTACATTCACTTACAAACAATAAACAACCGGCTTATGACCAGACAAATGTACACCAGATACAGACCAAATAATTTTTTAAAGCATCCATGCTAAAACATACATTTTAAAGCACTTCATGTGGAACCAATTTAAATGCATTATGAGACAATAAAACAATATTTCACACTCAGATACCTACACCTCCCAGCGTCATCATTATATATAAAAAAATATGCATCATAATGCGCAAAACAGAAGACATGTTTAATTACAATTTTAACATCGACCCCTTAACGTTCAATATAGCGTGATTGGCTATCGACTTTTCGCCAACCAGAGCGGGAAATCCCCTTGCAATCCTTATCGATGACGTCATCGCGTTTTCTCCTATACTCAAACTGAAATAGTCACTGCAAGTCACGTGAGTTATAGTAGCACATATACATGAAGGACTATGGGGTCTAGACCGTAGATTCGCATCGGCGAAACAATATTCTTTTCGTTCCTCAAGTTCTATTAATATTCAAAATCGTCCTGATGTTGCGAACTACATATACAAACATCCACGTTTGAGATTTTATCAGCCGCAACTACGTAGTCTGGCCCATGTTCCTTCTTCTGAATGTATTCTCTGCCATTGAAGGAACTCTTTAAGATTTTATTTTTACTTCACTGCAGCTGCTGTTGTGCCGTGTGGCGGCCGTAAAACGTTTCCCCGTATATCATCCATAGTGCAGATTATATATTATTTTCGTCCCTTGAGATCAGAGGATATATTCTGAGAAATCTGAAACTTGAGATTGGTTTAGACGCTTATTCTAGATCATCGTCTTTTCTATCATTTGGACCCTTTTTGATATCAATCATAGCAGCCATCTTGGTCATATGACCATAACCATCTGAACAACTTTGGTTCCTTTGACCAAGTAAAGCTCCATATGAAATATGGTTTCAAACAGCCAACAGGTTTCAGAGAAAAAATGTTTAAAAATGTTGACAGGCAACAGAATCTCAGTGACCTTGAACAAAGGTTAAAAAATGAGCTTGTCCTTTAGCAACATAGTATCTTCATTTTCTCATTTAGTTAACCATATATACCAAATATTATACCTAAGACTTAAATCATTCCCGAGAAATCTACTGTTTAAGCATTTTTCCATATAAAAGCAAAACGTACCAAAGTTGACCGTGTCGTAAATTAGGTCAAGGTCAAGCTACGGTCATCATTTGTACAAACTATAATGGGCTCAAATGCCCAATATTACATACCAGGTTTCGAGGTTATAGGCCTTTTGGTTCTGAAGAGCAGATTTTTTAAGTGTTTTTTATATGGGCGTGGCGGCCATCTTGGTCTTGTGACCCAGATACCCCGCACAAACTTTCGTTCGTAACCTAGGTAGGCTCCTCGTCTTTGCTTCTTCATGGTGTTGAAATTTGATTTATGTGTTTACCGTGGTGATTCATTGACGAGTTAGAGGGTTATCATGCGAACCGAACAACCAACTAAATGTTTTGTACCACTTCAGAAACTGAGGGTGAGGTTGGGCCTGTA